>JAVRKA010000008.1:5155000-7555000 GCA_034508555.1 Venustoraphidia nigricollis
AAAAACAAACGGTTAGAAAAAAAATAAGATTAAGAAAAGTCGTTTTGTTTTAAATTTTCATTAGTTTTTTCTATAGCGCTAACTTAAAAAAAAACAAAATCTCACAGATAAGGCTCTATGTGTGCAAACTTACAGAATGTTTATAAAACCTGAAGACTTAATGTAATTAATTTGTATACAATATTTACTTTGTAAGATGTAAAGTAAATGTAATTTTATAATACTTTTGAACGTAAATATTGCACACACCGTTACATCGTTAGCAGAAGTGTGCTCTATTATCAATTTACGCGTCAAGCGTGAGTTTCATCCATATAATTTATTTAGGTTTAATTTCGCACGAAATCTATTCAACTTGTAGCTTTTTGAAAAGGGGAGATTCTACTTAACAAGGTGGAACCATTTTTAGATTGAATCGAGTTCATAATACCTAAGCCCTAAAATTTTAACTGAAAGTGAATTCGAACTGTACAGGTCGCAAACCTTGACGAATTACTTTGGTTTAAATGCGTTCAGTAATTTAATTTTTAAAAACAATTTAATTTTATTATTTTTAAAATAAATGATTTCTAATAAAATACAATCAATTATCTTTCCCTAGACTCCTTATAAAATAGCCTGTATAGGGATAAGTAAAATGATGCGTTTCGCTTTAGATGAATAAAGTAAAACCAAGAAATGTGATCTTACCAGTTCAACAGAAATTTTCAAAAGCAATCTGTCAATTACCGTTTAATTCTACAAGACCAACAAGGATACTAAAGCGACACAAAGTAAACGTAGTTTTCTCCAAATGAAATGCAATATGGCCGTACAACGTTGACATCAGTTATCAGAATTATTATTACGAAGTGAAAATCAGCTATTTAGTAAGAGGTATACGTGCAAAAAGTGTAGTAGGAACAGTGTTACCAGATTTTTTTTGCCAAGTCGGGATTTTGGAACTTTTTGAGTGAAAATAACGGGATTCTTTCGTCGAAAGCGGGACATAGTAAAAAAACGTATATAATCAGAAGTTTTTAAATATTTATCTTTTTATTTGAGTTCAAATTACGTTTACGTGACTATAGATAGCAAAAATAGCCATAGAAAATGTATTTTAATAAAAATATGATATTTTAAATCAGATTTACCCTATCGTTAAATAGTTGAGTCTTATTCGTCTTCTGAATAAAAAAAACAGAAATCAAAGTCAAAAACGTTTTATTCATTAGAAAAATATGGCGTTTCAAACAATAGTCTCAGGAGTGAGTGTTACAAATTGCAATTTACAATAAGAGAATAATTATTTACGCACGGTCGAGTTATCCCCGAAAAGCGGGACTGAGCCTGTACCGCGCGGGGCTTTTAATTTTGATTTAAAAATCGGAACATTCCGCCAAAATCGGGGCGTCTAGCAGCGCTGAGTAGGAATGTATCTAGAACGTATCTAGAACGCAGAGTCCCGTTTTTTCATAATGTCGCAACTCGCACATTAAATAAAAACGTGTCTTCTTCATTACTTAATTCTATGACAACGTCTGAGTTCTTGCAACTTCGACGCATCTAAAAAGCGCCACTACACGACGCTTACCTGTTCGAGAGTCGGCGCCGATTAGCGCTGATAATTGGAATTTGGCTACCTGTCTGCAATGTACACGTACCGAGGCACTCCGCGTTTCAGTCCGTCTGCATGATGCCTACTTATGATGCATCAACTTTGTTAATATAAAAAAAAACATGAATAAAATACAATAATATAATACCTATATACGTAATAAACCAGTAAAAACAAAATCTTATTTACAACAATGTTATCTTGACAACAATGAGGTCAAGAGACGTTTCTTTCATTGTTGTTGCGTCGTTGATGTTTCTTTCCCTGCAGGCCAAAGTAACTGGCATGCTGATGCTCGACTGTTCTCTCATCTTCGCTCTTTGTCTTCCCTCATATACATGCATGCATACACAACGAAGATACACACGCGTGTGCGTATCTTTCTCTCTGTCTTTTTGCCCCTCTTTACGAGTTAATGTAAAATAAGGAGTGTTAGCGATGTCCTTTTGACATAGGCTCGTTAATCTCCATTACACTCTCTCGACTCATTGTCACTTGAATCAGTGGCGTTGCATTTATTCGAGATTTGTAAGATTTTAAGATTGGGTTTTAAGGCTGTCGGAACGCTCTGAATTTTGTTTGTGCTGAGACCCAGCGGTAAGGGGCGAAGTAGGCAAAAGACATATTGTGGGTGTGACCTTCTTTAGCTCTGTCTCGCTCAAATCATCCACACGTTTCAATTTTTGGCTGGTGCCAACTACGAGGATAAAAGATGCTATTGCAAGGGTGCCGTTGTCAATTGATTACTCTAATTTTTGGAAATATTTTGAAGATTTAAAAAAGAAAGAGTCACTTACGTTTGTGATGGAACAATTTTGTGAAATAAGTAGGTACGAATAAGGTCGTAGTGTGACATTTAAAACGTGTGTTTTTTGGCACAATTAATGTCAACTTTTTTCTAGTAAATCGTACATAAATTACAAAAGTGGTCCATTAGAGGACATAGATTTGTCCTTTATCTTCCTTATAGAGAAAGAATTTTTGCAAAATGTTGACGCATAAGTCTACAATCAGCTATCAGTCGAAGCCCTATTTTTGACTTAAATTTAGAGCGTTCCGACAACCTTAATCTGTAGTGTAAATCTTAAAATTAACCAGCCCTCTTGGCATGGACGCCCGCTGAGAGAGTGGTCAAGGCAATAAAAAGTGAGGAAAGTTTTTTAATTTTATTTATGGTAGATTATAGACGCGCAAGAACTTAGGTCATTAGCATCTTTATTACTTCAATTTAATAACATAATCACTTAAAACTAAACGACATTATACAAAACTTCCTCGAGCAGAGGTAGAATTCGAAACCACGGCAGTTCGCACGAGATGTCAGCACGCTAACCACTGTACCACACTGTCCTCAGGAAAGTTTTCACGTGAATATGTTGTATGTTATTGTTGGCTCCTTCTCTGGAAACTTTTATTTTTTACTTTTTTGTGGCTTCGCAAAACGTGTAGGTTGTACATTATTAATTGTTATTAGTGTATTTGCCATATGGCAACATACACTATTGGCATCGGTCGGATGGCGGGACCTAGAGGTCGGACCAAAATTTCTCGACGTTTCATAACCTCCTAAACACTTTGGCACCATTTTTGAAAATGTTTATATATATATGTATATATATATATATTTATATATATATATATATATATATATGTGTGCGGGCAATAACTTTCGAAAGAGTTAATTGATTTCAACGAAATTTGGCCCACGTGTTGAAATGCATCACCGCAAGAAGCCTATTTAAAATGGGCCTAATCGGGCCATTTTAAGGGTAGTTTTTAGGGGTTGAAAAATGTTTTTGGGCCCCAAAATACCGAAAAAATTCTCCGAATCGTTTCAAAATTGAAATTTAACCCTCTGGTAGTAATTAAAAGGTGTCCCCAAAATTTTAATAAAATCGGCCCGACAGGACCGGATTTACAAATTTTATGAAAACACTAGTTTGCAAATAGTGACTTATTTATTGAAGGGTGTATTTAATTCGGTGTAGACGTTAGATTGATAATAATATTACAATTAAGAAAAAAAATGTTATTTTAAGGGGTGTATTAAGGGGTTAAATTTTTTATTTTGCCCAAAAACAAACTTAATTTCACATAATAAAAGTATAAAACCACACGGCCCTATAGAAGCAAATACACTATATTGTCGGCAGGGTTTTGGCACTGCGACCCGGGTTTTTTTTCTTAATATTAGAACTAGAAAAAAGCTAGTGAACTGATTTGAATAAAATGTATGTGAAACTACCTTGAAGGTATGCGCTATTAAATATAAATAGAAAACAGTATCACGGGTAATTGGAATAATTAAAATAAATCAATTTAAACACTCATTGACTGCAACGTTTCGTCTTTTCTTTAATTAAGACTTTTTCAAGCTCTCAATATGCTTAAATGATAGTAAAACTATGATATAATATGCAATTTGGCATTACAAAAAATAATTATTTTCTACACTTTTCAATTTTTATAATTGTTTTTTGTAATGCCACATTGCATATTATATCATATTTTTACTATCATTTAAGCATATTGAGAGTTTGAAAAAGTCTTAATTAAAGAAAAGACAAAACGTTGCAATCAATGAGTGTTTAAATTGATTTATTTTCATTATTCCAATTACCCGTGATACTGTTTTCTATTATAACATATATCTGGAATTGAACTTTAAAGATGAATTAAATATAAAAATAATCATGAAATCGGTTCACAAATGCTGGAGATAGGAGATAAGCCATTTTTTAGTGTATTTGCCATATGGCAACATACACTATTGGCGTCGGTCGGATGGCGGGACCTAGGGGTCGGACCAAAATTTCTCGACGTTTCATAACCTCCTAAACACTTTGGCACCATTTTTAAAAATGTTTATATATATATGTATATATATATATATATATATATATATATATATATGTGTACGCGCAATAACTTTCGAAAGAGTTAATTGAGTTCAACGAAATTTGGCCCACGTGTTGAAATCCATCACCGCAAGAAGCCTATTTAAAATGGGCCTAATCGGGCTATTTTAAGGGTAGTTTTTAGGGGTTGAAAAATGTTTTTGGGCCCCAAAATACCGAAAAAATTCTCCGAATCGTTTCAAAATTGAAATTTAACCCTCTGGTAGTAATTAAAAAGTGTCCCAAAATTTTAATAAAATCGGCCTGACAGGACCGGATTTACAAATTTTATGAAAACACTAGTTTGCAGATAGTGACTTATTTATTGAAGGGTGTATTTAATTCGGTGTAGACGTTAGATTGATAATAATATTACAATTAAGAAAAAAAATGTTATTTTAAGGGGTGTATTAAGAGGTTAAATTTTTTATTTTGCCAAAAGCAAACTTAATTTCACATAATAAAAGTATAAAAACACACGGCCCTATACAAGCAAATACACTATATTGTCGGCAGGGTTTTGGCACTGCGACCCGGGTTTTTTTAATCATTATCATTAATCATTATCATAAAATTCTCAACGTGTATTGAATTTGCGCCAATTCAATGGCTTTTATTTGTGATTGTTCAAAAATCGAAGAAAAATGAAAATTGCAAAAAACAAATTCTGTTGATCCGATCGCTACTAAACTTCACAGAATCATCAGCTGGGCTAATCTGGAGGTTGCTTGAAAATTTCATCAAAATAGGTCCCGCCATTTTGGAGTCCATAGGGAACATACATATATACACCTCTTTTAATATAATACATAGATAGATAGATAATAAATAGAGCTAATGTATGTCATTACTGTAGCTGTTTTGTAATCAAGAACGCTGTGCCAAATGGACAGAAACAATGATGAAAAAATGGGGTTCAACCTTTTGGATGCGGAACACAGAACGAGCACGGTTGATATTCATTTCTTATCGTTGTATTAATTTATTCAAATGCAGAACGCGAAACGAGAGGGAGAGAGATATTTTCAAAGAAAAGATAAGAACAGCGCCACTGTTAACTGTATCCATTCCATGGCCTGCTTCATCTCCCATTATTGTCTTCTTTTCGCTGTCTTCCTTTACCCTTTTGTTTCACTTATTTCCTGCTGTCACGCTGAACGCACACTGAGAATGAGGTAACGTTCCTAGGATGCTTTGTATAATATGTCTGTACGTCTATCTGTATGATATATTTACGGATTAAATAATACAATCACGCTCTGAAAAGGATTCATTGGATAACCTAAATTAATTTTGTTAATTTATATATAATGGTTTTAATTATAGCTGACTAGTTGAGGCGTTTACATTGAAACTTAAATATTCATATAACTTAAAAGTAATGAGGTTTAATTCAATTGTTTCAAAATCAATGCAATTTGCTTATATCAAAACTCTCTTTGTCTTTGATACTATTATTTATTGACGCCATGATTTATTATGCAGGGCTCGTTTTTACTCTAATCTATGTTTTGATAACACATAAACCCCAATTTTAAAAGTAAAGCAATTTACTTATAGATATCAAAGGTCTTCTATTAACTTTATTGTTTTCATTTATTGATTATATAGAGTTATAGCGGACCCGGCGAACTTTGTTCCGCCTTATTAAGTTCAATTTTTTATTAGGATTTTAATAGTTAGGATTCTTTCATTACTCACTCACTCCGTTCGTTCGCCCGAGTTTATAATTATTTGTTTCAATACTCGCTCACTCACTCTGATCGTTCGCTCGAATTTATAATTATTTGTTTCATTACTCACTCACTCACTCCGTTCGTTCGCTCGAATTTATAATTATTTGTTTCATTACCCACTCACTCCGTTCGTTCGCTCGAATTTATAATTATTTGTATGATATATACCGGTAAAGTTGTTGTCGGGAGCTCACAACACGTGTTGATTTATATCTGACTTCTCAATCAATTAGAAGTGAAAACTGTCTTTATTAATTATTTATAAAATGTAAATAAATAATAATAGCACTGAGAAATAATGATAAATTCACTATGAGAATAAAATTACTTGAGAGTTGCACTGAAAAATTAAAATGATACGTATAACAGTCACTGCTACGATCGAGACACAAATAAAACCAAAAAGAAATGGACGAAAACTGTATAGTGTGTGAGAGAAAGGAAGCCGGCTTCGTTCTCACCCCTACTCCATAATGTTTGCTGGTTGAAAAGTGACAACGGGAGACACCTGGCGCGGATAACTGATTGGTTGCTAGAACTATACTCATGAAAATTATAGTATACTACAATGATTATATTCGATTGCCATCTTGTGGATCTGTGGATGGAACAGAATAATATAAAAATCGCTATTAAAAATCAGGGGTTAATCGTATAAGAGTGAAAATTTAGAATCAAATGTATTTTTCAATCCTGAATCATGAAAGAATAAAAACAAATAATTTTGTCCAAAAAATAAAAAAAAAATTTGGGGTGGACCACCCTTAACATTTAGGGGTATGAAAAATAGATGTTGGCCGATTCTCAGACCTACCCGATAAACACACAAAATTTTATCAAAATCGGTTCAGCCGTTTCGGAGGAGTTTGGGAACAAACACCGTGATACGAGAATTTTATATATTAGAGATAATGTAATTTATGTATCTAGTACGTAATGTAGGTTATGTTACGAGCTGTGATATTATGGAACAACGAAAGTCTTTGATTTTTAAGTCACACGAGTCATAATATCATTACATTCGTGATACATACTACATTTAATGCACGTATTCTTCATAAAATACTTTGTATAAACAAGTAATTAAAAAAAAACACTTGAAAATATTTTTTATTTCTCGACGATCGTTTCGGACAATATGTCCAACCTCAGGAGTGTTTTTTTTTAATTACTTGTTATTATTAATCATGTTCTACCAAGTGCCGAGTGAAAAATCAGTGCAAATTATAAATAGTTTGTATTCGTATAATTTTTAATGTTCAAAGTTTTAAACAGATCAAACTTTACACTTATTTGATGATTTATGATAATTACGCCTACATTGGATCATTATATACTTCTTCTGCTAACTGACAGGTCGTTTATATAAATTACTATTGAACTGGTTAGATCAGCTTTTACTTTACGCGCTAGTGCTAAATCAGTCATTTTAGGACCGCTATATAGATATGAAAAGCAGCTATTACATATTCATGTATTGATTTATCATTGAATTCATATAGGTTTAACGATATATCGGTTCATATTGATATACAGTTTTTAGCGATCTTTTTTAAATATCAGTAATTTTGATAAATTTTAAACAGCACCTAAAACATGCTACTTTTTGTATCGAAAACGTGCGATTACATAACTGTATTGCGATTTGACGATTACTCAGCTATGAGGACTCAATCTTACTTTCACTCAATCTAAGGATACATGGGCTTGTTTCGCATTCGCAGTTCTTTTCGTAAATTTGCAGCCCCATCAGATTATTAGTGTATTTGCCATATGGCAACATACACTATTGGCGTTGGTCGGATGGCGGGACCTAGGGGTCGGACCAAAATTTCTCGACGTTTCATAACCTCCTAAACACTTTGGCACCATTTTTAAAAATGTTTATATATATATGTATATATTATGACGTAAGCTCCGGCTAGCAAGCTCAGCGGCGCTAAGTCGTGGGTAAAATATATAAACTCAAAAAAAAAAAAAAAAAAAAAAAAAAAACCGAAACTTCCCTACAAACCTTCCACTATAGAAATTTCCTAATATTGTGCGGACACAGGCAATAGCCTTCAATAAAACCCGACCACCTACCACAAGACACACAGACGAAAGACAACTTAAAACTAACAACGAAGTATACTTGCACAGATTTTCTGTGTAAAAAAAATCGTACGTATTACGTAACCGACCGGTTATATAAGGGCGCCAGGACTGAAAATCGTACGAGGACTTCTCAGTTCGTCCACGCTGAGAGCTCCAGAAAGTTCGCAAGGTATACTTCAAATTTGACTAATAAAATCTAACAGTATAAATAATTACTAAAACTAACAATATTTGACCGCAACCAGCGGCACATGCAACAAAACACTACCTAATATAAACCCCAACAACTCGTGGTATAGGACCACGCCACAACCAACAGAAATAAAATAAAATCCAATAATACGCGGGGAAAATCCACACCCAAGTTCTTCAATACAATTTCAATAACATGAAATATTCATGCTCAACGACGTGATACTCACGCGCAGTTGCATAAAACAATTACCCACAATAAGCGTCAACAATAACTTCAAGCTTAATACAATTATTGTTAACACGCTCAAAAACAACCAAATCTATCAATAAAATAAATCCATAGGAAGATTAAAACAGCTAAGACTGTCGGAACCGGTTCTTCAATTTAAAAACAATCAAAATTTTAGCACGTAAACAATGAGCACGCCACTGACATCTAAAATGTCGTGCGAGTAACCAACGTTGATTGTTAATTAATAAAGAAAAAATACTTCTTATCACAAACTAAATTACAGAGGCTAAAACACTGTTGAATCAAATTGCCTCTAATTTAGTTTATATTATAAATTTTTGGGAAGCACTCACGGTATTAGCAGAATAAATACAAGAACCTCAAATAATTTGCACGGTAAACCTAAAATAATTTGCACGGGAAACCTAAAATAATTTGCACGGGAAACTTAAAATAAGTTGCACGGGAAACCTAAAATAACAGGCAATCTCCAAATCCAATTTCCAATCCTAAACCAACGCCAATCCAACAAATCCTAGAGTCAATCCAGAACAACTCTACTCAACAATCCTCTAACACAAGTAAATCTTCAAAAATCCTAACACAATCCAACAATACTTCAAACGCCAACCTACTCTACAAAGTGCAACTTCTAAAAAAATCTTCGCCGCCAAAAGCATAAAAATTGCTCACAATGTTCTCTGACATGCGACCGCAGAGTCGGTCCGCCAGTCTCTCCGCGCGAAAAAACCAATTCGATCTCACGCCGCCCCGGTACCGCGATCTTGTCCGTCTGAGCCATTATCTGGAGTACTGGACATCTCATATCTCTCTCTCGCACGTGTGTATACTACTCCAAAGACCTCTCGCTCGCATTCATAACGTCGTTTTCTTAGAGCGCTACTTTTTATTATCTTTGTTCCACCCGTGCGTTTCTTACTGCTACACCGTATTCAAATTTGAAACACGATTCGAAAGGTCTCCTATTGCTCGTCAAAGTTACAATGTTAATTGCAAAATATTAACATTTTTATACATAGGCTCGATCGATATTTTAATTTTGGGGCTCCAAATTCAAATTGCGGCAATATATATATATATTTATATATATATATATAAATATATATATATATATATATATATATATATATATATATATATATATATATATGTGTGTGTGTGTGTGTGTGTGTGTGTGCGCTATAACTTTCGAAAGAGTTAATTGATTTTTACGAAATTTTGCCCACATGTTGGAATCCACCACCGCAAGAACCCTATTTAAAATGGGCCCAATCGGACCATTTTAAGGGTAGTTTTTAGGGGTTGAAAAAAGTTTTTGGGCCCAAAAATACCTAAAAAATTCTCAGAATCGTTTCAAAATTGAAATTTAACCCTTTAATAGCAATTAAAAAGTGCTCCTAAAATTTTAATAAAATCGGCCTGACAGGACCGATTTACAAATTTTTTGAAAATACTGGTTTGCAGCAGATAGTGACTTATTTACTGAAGGGTGTATTTAATTTGGTGTAGACCTTCTATCGACAATAATATTGCAATCAAGAAAAACATGTAATTTTAAGGGATGTATTAAGGAGTTAAATTTTTTATTTTGCCCAAAATCCAACTTAAGTTCGCATAATAAAGCCACAAGGCCTGTATTAGCAAATACACTATATTGTCGGCAGGGTTTTGGCACTGCGACCCGGGTTTTTTGACATGGTGTCGCGAGAATCTTCAACCAAGTGTGTTATACGTTGCAGACTATCGCGCTTTGGCAAGGTTACGCTATTGAAGCTGCATCTGACGATCTATAGGAACGGCTAAATCGCAAAATCGTTTTAGAAGCAGCGAACAGTGTGCCATGGTCCTAAAACTCAGGATCCTTAGATACACAGGACATCTGGTGTTATTAATAAATTGATGAAACCAACAAATAAACCAGAAATCAGTTATTAAATAAGCACAGAATGTCCCTTGCATCCGCTTACAATCTTCACGATATCCACATACGCAGTTTACATAACATGAAGCACTACACACTTCATGGAACAATGTAACACACTGTACAAGATTCCTTAAACATTTGCTTATACTTGTTAATGAATGACGTCAGCTGGAATCAACCACGCAATATCACTATTGACAGTCCACTGGATGATGTCATCTCCCCAGTATTATCCAACGGAATGAGGTCACCTCTGTATCTAATAACCTTGTTAAAACAGATTTCGGTGCAACGTGTTTTATATTCAACGCCAGCAAATATAGTAATTTTGAATATGTAGACACGTTGCGTATGCACATGGTATAATCGAAATTTTGACTGTAATTAAATAATCTCTCATCAGGCAGTTGCATTTTATTTTATCTCTCAAAATACCTACAGACTTCCTTTATTAATATATTTCTATAGTAAAAAAATATGTAGTTTCGGTTGTCGGTAGACGAGTGTTCGATGATCCTGTTATATCAGTTTTGGGATTTTATTTCTGGTTATTTTCAGTCCTAATGACTGTTTACGATGCTAAAATGTAGAGATATTTAGAGAATCGCAATAGTGGTCCAGTTTTGTGCGTTAGGCTCGAATTAAATTCTACCAAAAACATTTCGTGTGAAGTTGGTTCCCAAGACACAAGTTTATAGTGCTTTCACTGTTAAAAAGTTATGAGTACAACCACGTGTTGTTCAAAATACTTTGGACATGCCCCGTAGACTATGACGCACAGTACAAATCGGAGCTTAGCTAGGGGCTTGGCTCTACTAAAGATCTCATAACTTTTTAACAATTAAAGCAATATGACCTTGAATTTAGTGTGACGTAACATAGCCTATAATCAGCGGACGATCAAGACGCTTCTAACGATACCTAATTTGTCAAATATAATAGGTAGTTTTTTGAAGATATGCAGGAAAAGATGAACATACTTACTTTTGGCCATAGTCGGGTAAAAAGGGGACATATTGAACACCTGGTAAATTGTCACCTTAACTGTGGAACATAACATATTTCACATTAAGGCTGTCGGAACGCTCTGAATTTAAGCCACACTACGAGGCTATCAGTTGATGACTCTAAATTTTGGAAATATTTTGAAGATTTAAAAAACTTTTCCAAAAAGGAAGAATCACTTTAGGTTTGTGATGGAACAATTTTATGAAATAAGTATGAATAAGGTCGTAGTGTGACATTGAAAACGTGTGTATTTTGGCACAATTAATGTCAACTTTTTGTTAGTAAATCGTGCATAAATTTCAAAAGTAGTTCATTAAAGACATAGATTTGTCCTTTATCTTCCTTATAGAGAAAGAATTCTTGCAAAATGTTGATGAATAAGTCTACAATCAGCTATCAGCCGAAGTCCTATTTTTGGCTTAAATTCAGAGCGTTCCGACAACCTTAAAATCACGGTATTAGCGTTGATATATCTCTTGAATGCATTTAATGTCGCCGGACACCCTGTACAGCTACAGATCGTTAATGTGTAAAGTACGTCGCTAACACAAATTATTATTTTTGTTTTTCATTCTGCGCATCACACAAAGTGACACAGAACAGTGTAGGCTATGTTGTATAATTATGGTTTCATTTATATTTTTACGTGACGTGAACAAACCACCTCTCTTCAAACACACACAAAGCTCACCGCGGCGCTACTCATTTCGGTGTCATCGCGCTAATCCTTCATTAGAATGACCATATTACTAATTACAAGTGTAGGCGGCCGTTGCACGTCTCTGGGTGCGTTTCACCCGGCGCCAGCGTTGCCAGACGTCCCGATTTTTAAATCAAAATTAACTGTCCCGCGCGTGATAGGCTCAGTCCCGCTTTTCGGGGATAACTCGACCGTGCGTAAATAATTATTCTCTTATTGTAAGTTGCAATTTGTAACACTCACTTCTCAGACTATTGTTTGAAACGCCATATTTTTCTAATGGATAAAACTTTTTTGATTTTGATTTCTGTTTTTTTATTTTTTTTTTATTCAGAAGACGAATAAGACTCAACTATTTAATGATAGGGTAAATCTAATTTAAAATATCATATTCTTATTAAAATACATTTTCAATGGCTATTTTTGCTATCTATTGTCACGTAAACGTAATTTCAACCCAAATAAAGAGATAAATATTTAAAAACTTCTGATTATATACGTTTTTTTACTATGTCCCGCTTTCGACGAAAGAATCCTGCTTTTTTCACTTAAAAAGTTCCAACATCCCGCCTTGGCAAAAAAAATCTGGCAACGCTGTCCGGCGCTCTCAACGCTCGCGCACGAGAGAGACTATAGTAAGAGTGTGGCCAACAGGTCACGTGACCTGGCTGGCGCCATATTGAGCCATTTTATACGTAGTGTACAGCTGTCGGCTGTTTCTCTCATGTGCAGTGTCCCCCAATCGCGGCAATCGGATGCATTGACTATAGTCACTCTATCGCGCACACGGCCGGACATTTTGCGACTCCACTAGTTGACAAACATTGCAGACGAAAACTATAGTAATACTAGTGTTGGTAAGATACGAATCTTCTTCATGATCCGGGTCTAGGGGTGGATCTACATAGGAACTAATAGGACTTGAACCTTAAACCCCCAAGTGTCAAGGGTTCACAAAAATGAATTATTGACATATATTTTTAATACATTTCAGTCTTAAGGCTGTCGGAACGCTCTGAATTTAAACCCAAAATAGAGCTTCGGCTGTCAACTGATTGTAGACTTATTCGTCAACATTCTGCAAAAAATCTTTCTCTGTAAGGAAGATAAAGGACAAAGCTAGGTCTTTAATGGACTACTTTTGTAATTTATGTACGATTTACTAGAAAAAAGTTCGCATTAATTGTGCTAAAAAAACACACGTTTTCAATGTCACAACTATGACCTTATTCGTACTTATTTCACAAAACTGTTCCATCACAAACCTAAAGTGGCTCTTCCTTTTTCGGAAAAGTTTTTTAAATTAGAGTATAAATTAACAGCGGCACCCTTGCACTTATCTTTTATCCTCGTAGTTGGCACCAGCCAAAAATTGAAACGTGCGGATGATTTGAGCAAGACAGAGCTAAAGAAGGTCACACCCACAATATGTCTTTTGCCTACCTTGCCTCTTGCCGCTGGATCTCAGCACAAACTGTGTGAAAGTGATCCAACACTGTTAAGCCCCCAAGTGTCAAGGGTTTACAAAAATGAATTATTGTCATATATTTTTAATACATTTCAGTATAAAAGAAAAAGACGTTAAGTAATCGTATTCATAGCAATGTAAGGATCTCGATTGGTTAGGATGCGAGTGAAACACTGGAAACGCAATTAATTCTATCTGTCTATGCATTCGATATGATTATTATTGCGCGTGCATTTTCGATAATGAGACAAGACCTGCATGCTGTGTTTCATAGAACAGTGGTAGATAAAAAACTAAGTAATCATATTATATTAAATACAGTGAATTGCAATCTGAGAGAGACAATTGCATGCGATGTTTTAAAGAGTAAAGAAGTAATAACAATTTATTACTAGACATTGTATTATAAAAAAGTCGTAACTCGTGGTATAAAAATCATTCGAACGATTTTGAATAACCTCTCGAGGTATTTTAATATTCGAATAGTTCGACAATTTTCACTTGAAATACCCCATTTTTAATTGAAACTTATTTCAATAGGTTTAAAAGTCATTTTAAACCCCAAATTTAGACGGGTTTTTCTTTGTTAAATTACATACAACTGATCGATGTGAACGAAAAGAAATAAAAGTCACCAGTATTAAATTATACTTAACTCATTCGCCAACCAGAACAAACAACTGAAGATCACGCGGTCGCCAGAGTACACCCGAATGTAATTCGACACATGTTTCGGCTAAACCGAAATTTCGGCTTATTTTTGGTCGGTCACTAAATATTATAGTGTATGTATCAGCGTTGCCAGATTTTTTTTTGCCAAGTCGGGACTTTGGAATTTTTTGAGTGAAAAAAGCGGGATTCTTTCGTCGAAAGCGGGACATAGTAAAAAAAACGTATATAATAATAATAATAATAATGCGTTTAACGTCCGTTTCTCGACTTTATGTCATAACAGACGCCATTCGCACCATTACTATTTTTCATTTTACCACTTCCCGTTTTTTTCTACATTTCTTAAACTTCAACTTATATAATATCAAGATTTTAATGCAGTACGAGCTTATTTAATTAGTTGAAACGAGTGATCAGCGAGTTTTAACAGTCCTCGAGTCCAGCGTTGCCAGATTTTTTTTTTGCCAAGTCGGGATTTTGGAACTTTTTGAGTGAAAAAAGCGGAATTCTTTCGTCGAAAGCGGGACATAATAAAAAAAACGTATATAATCAGAAGTTTTTAAATATTTATCTTTTTATTTGAGTTCAAATTACGTTTACGTGACAATAGATAGCAAAAATAGCCATAGAAAATGTATTTTAATAAAAATATGATATTTTAAATCAGATTTACCCTATCATTAAATAGTTGAGTCTTATTCGTCTTTTGAATAAAAAAAAAACAGAAATCAAAGTCAAAAAAGTTTTATTCATTAGAAAAATATGGCGTTTCAAACAATAGTCTGAGGAGTGAGTGTTACAAATTGCAACTTACAATAAGAGAATAATTATTTACGCACGGTCGAGTTATCCCCGAAAAGCGGGACTGAGCCTGTCCCGCGCGGGACATTTAATTTTTGATTTAAAAATCGGGACGTCCCGCCTAAATCGGGACGTCTGGCAACGCTGGTATGTATATTTGACTAGAACGGTTTAATTATCGGAAAACTAAGGCTACTTCTGTATTTTTATAAGTTTCGTCTAACGTTACATTAGCTTACTCTATAATATGAACATCATATTTTCAGGAAAATAATAAGAGCGTTGCTTTGATATGAACACATGAAGTGTGAGAGAGAAGGCGATATTTCATTAACATTATACGTATTTAAATGGAATGTGTACATAAACATTACCGTTCAAATATTACCGTCATGCAAATTTAGAATACTTCATAACTTCAAGTGAAGTGATTATGGGAAGGAACGTTTACACCGATAAATATTTCATTTTACATCAACAGATGCAGGATGAACGAAGCGTCAGCATATTTTGAAAGTTTCTATCAAATTTTAAGTTGACAGTACCTTTGAAATCAATTTCAGTAATTAAAGCTATTACATTTTCTCGAAATGGAAAAATAATACCTGAATTGTTTTTGACTTACGTACCATTTTCGATCAAAACCACAGAAATACTTTTTTCGGATCACTTCCGTAGGAATTTTTGAAGTTAAGCGTCTTAACGTATTTCTCGAGTCAGGAAGTCCACTGAAACTGAAACTGAGTGACACAAAGGCACACAAATGTATTTGTTCAGGCCATCGCCTAGACAAGAAGTGGGCCATAGAAACAAAACGCACATGCGTCATTAATATTATAGTATAATTTTTTTATTCTGCCTGGGAAGGGGTAGGAGACGTCTAGCTATTAAAATTGTAACCGAATTTTGTATAGCTGTTGTAAGGTCGTCAGCTAGAGGTAATCATCATCATAAAATTATTAGATATGTCAAACCTCTCAGAACCAAATCACATATTGACATAAACCAGCGGTTTCCAACCGGTGAGTCGCAACCCACTAGTAGGTTGCGAAAGGGTTACAGATGGGTCGCGACTCGATCCTAAAACTATCAGAACCCATCGAATAAACCATCAGAAAAGATAAGAATACATGGAGGTCTTCCGATAAAGAAAAGTTGGTCGCCAGCTGAAAAAGGTTGGGACCGACTGACATAAACATTTTGTTTTTTATATTTCTTATCAATAAATAAAAAAATTAAAATTTAACAATTTTGTAGTTTCAACCTGAACACTGAGGCTTGTGTAATGAGGTAACGCATCTTTACGCGTTCGACTACACTCATAGCCCCAGAAGCAGAGGCGAATTTAACTCTCTGACTCCTCTAGACTATAACGCAAAGCTGCCCTTCTTGGTTATCCGATTCTATTTGTCTATAATTTTTCACAAAATTTCGTGAAATTTCATCTAAAATTTGCTCATTGGTCAATTTATAATAATAATAATAATAATGCGTTTAACGTCCGTTTCTCTACTATATGTCTTAACAGACGCCATTCGCACCATTACTATTTTCCATCTACCACACTTTCCGTTATTTTCAACATTTTTTAAAACGTCAACTTATATAATAGCAATGAGCGAATGAAGGAATTATAGGAAATTAGGATAAGGTAGGTAATTTTTGAACTAGGAGTTGGATAGGTAATCGGCCATGGCCTCGAATAAGGAACCATCTCGATATTTATCTGGAATTAATTGATGGCCGGTACAGGAATTACCGTTTCTCGGCGAGAGACAGTAGGAAAAAGTCTCAGCCACATCTGCCCCTGCCGGGAATCGAACCTGTACCTCCCGAATGCGAGTCTAGTGCTGTACCACTACTCTACCCAGCTCGGTCCATTGGTCAATTTGACCTTTAAAAATTATCATTAAAGCCTGTAGTGAAACATGTTTCTCATTCTCTGTTTAGAATACTCGCTTGTAAATACCGCTTCATCAAAATAATTATTTTACTTGTTTTGTTTACTTATTTCATACAGTAAAACTTTGAAGAATTTCTACTCAATTCCTGTAAACGTAAATATAATAATAATGCAATATACATATTATACCAATACCACATACGGGGTATCTTAGAAATTTTTTAGTGAAAATTTGTACACAAAAAAGATATTAATGTTTTCTTATACTTTTTCCACACAAAATTCAATCGCTTGTAAAGTCAATAACCTTCTCGAAAATAGAATTAATTTTATTACTCAACTTACAGAATTTTTTCCTACCTTACTCACGTACTTACTTGCAAAAATTATACTCTAAAATAAAATGAATCAAGTTTTTAGTTGGTGGAAAATCACATTACTCTTAAATCCCAAATATACTTTGAAACCACGATTTAATTGGTTCTTCCACGTTCATGCTCACCTTGATATGTCTCGTGTCTCCTAATCGTGGGGAAAAGAATAATTATTTTGTAGAGACTTTTCGAAACTAGTTGCTCTCTCTCTCTCTCTCGACGTTTAATCTCGAGCAGAATTGTTAATCTTCGGTATTTCTCGTGTCGCTACGAACACTATTCGTAGATAGTAAGAATTTACCAATGAAAAAAAACCGATTTGTTTTCAAAATTTTATACTTTTTTCTCGCTTCGCGTTACCAATAGACAATTAACTCCATGTAACGTCACTCGATTTAACGTCAAACTCCCTAAAACGTCTAAATTACTCGACTTTAGTTGGTTTGCCTTGTTGTCCATACAATGATACACTCTATGTAGCATCACACCCACTCTAAATAACGACCATATGTCATTATAAAGCAAGTACCTTTGTAGGTACTTTCTAAGTTGCCGAAATTGATAAGCACTGCAGCTTTTTTGTCTAGCCCGTATTTACCTCGACTGTCGATACCATACGTACCGAATGTTTATTAGTAAATTTTATCCGTTGTTATTAAATAATACTATAATAGTAAAACAATATTGATTTTTCTTTCTCTCCATATAGCGACAACTCTCTATAACGCCAGGAAATGCGCAGTCCTTTTAGCGTCTCTATATAGAGCTTACACTGTATAATCATTTGAGGGGCGTCTTTCGTGATCCATTTTAATTTAATAATAATAATAATAATGCGTTTAACGTCCGTTTCTCGACTTTATGTCATAACAGACACCATTCACACCATTACTATTTTCCATCTACCACACATTTTTCTACATTTTTAAAACTTCAACTTATGTAATAGCAATAGGCGAATGAAGGAGTTATAGGAAATTAGGATAAGGTAGGTAATTTTTTAACTAGAAGTTTGTTAGGTAATCGGCCATGGCCTCAAATAAGGAACCATCTCGATATTTATCTGGAATTGAGGGAAACCATGGAAAACCTCAATCAAGATGACCGGTACAGGAATTACCGTTTCTCGGCGAGAGGCAGTAGGAAAAAGTCCCAGCCACATCTGTCCCCGCCGGGATTCGAACCCGGACCTCCCGAATGCGAGTTTAGTGCTGTCAGCACTACTCTACCCAGCTCGGTGATCCATTTTAATTTGTGAACCTTGACGCCATCTTATTCTCACAACATAAAATGTACCCCAACAATAGCCATAAAACAGTTTCATTGAATGGTGCCATTATTTTATCTTCTTATCCACGTAAACACAAAACATAGTAGAAAGGGACAAAACACAGCAAATAGTGCGTGTGATTAAACTTATACACATTCGCGCATACATAGGAAGACACAGAACCTTAAATGGAAGGTGAGAGAGAAACAGTGTCTGTGATAGAGGGAGTGAGAGAGAGGGAATATAAATTTATGATGAAGGCGCAGAATTGATGTCGCGCAAAGCAACCAGCCAAATACAACAAATCTGCTCTACTGTATAAGCTGGCAGAAAATTAAACGCATTTACATTGAATACAAAACAACTTCATATATGCGATGTATGTTTACATTCCAACACGGTAGTCGGTACATGTCGTATTTACTAACTATTAAGACTGTCGGAACGCTCTGAATTTAAGCCAAAAATAGAGCTTCGGCTGTCAACGGGTTGTAGACTTATTCGTCAACGTTCTCCAAAAATTCTTTCTCTATAAGGAAGATAAAGGACAAATCTAAGTCTCTAATGAACTACTTTTGTAATTTATGTACGATTTACTAGAAAAAAATTGGCATTAATTGTGCCAAAAAAACACACGTTTTCAATGCCACACTACGACCTTATTCGTACTTATTTTACAAAACTGTTCCATCACAAACCTAAAGTGACTTTTCCTTTTTCGGGAAAGTTTTTTAAATCTTCAAAATATTTCCAAAAATTAGAGTAATCAATTGACAGCGGCACCTTTGCAATAACATTTTTTAGTCTCGTAGTTGGTACCAGCCAAAAATTGAAACGTGCGGATGATTTGAGCGGGGCAGAGCTAAAGAAGGTCACACCCACAATATGTCTTTTGCCTACCTCGCTTCTTACCGTTGGGTCTCAGCACAAACTGTGTGAAAGTGATCCAACACTGTTAAAACAAGTAGCTGGAGTAAGTAGAGGCAGTCATCACTCTCAACTCTTTCAAGATGGAGAGATTGATTAACCAGATGACGCAAGATCCTGGGTTTGAATCCTGACGGTTGCAGATGTGATCATGTGACTAGAACTGTTCTCTATTGCCTCACGCTGATGATCTTAGATGTTGAGCTTCTATAATCTACAATCAGTCAATCTATTGCCTCTTATCGAGAAACGGTAATTTTTGTACCGGCCATCTTCTTGAGGCTTCCCATGATGAAAAAAGCTCGGAAGGTTCCGTTCGTTAACGCTAAAATCTAATTTCAGATAATACTTGTTTCCGATTATATTTATATGTTTGTTAAATATAAAATAATTTATACTTGGTTTCATAAATTATTTATTGGAAAACTCGACTGAAAAAAATTGTCAATTTTATTTGGAAAATAATTTGGAGCTAGGGTGCCTCCACTCCTTTGTTGCCCCGAGGCCTCCAGACCTCTAAATTCGGCATTCAATCAGAGATGGTCTCAAATGATTCCTAGAATATCAAAACGTGAAGATCTATATCTTGACAAAAACTCGAACATAATTCAATATTAAAATGATTTGTCGGGAAAAAGATTTTTTTAGTAAACACTTATTTGTTATTTATAGCGACGTTTCGTCCCTTTCTTGGGACTTTTTCAAACTTTATAACTGTAATTGAATAAAAGCATTTTTGTATTAATTACCAAGGACAAAAAAGAAAAAAGTTAATAATTCAATACTATTTCAATACCATAGTAAGGTGCGAAGAAAAATTGATAACCTACTGAATCGAATCGGATTGACTCGGTACGGCAATGCTGCCGAGTCAATCCGAGCTGACTAGTAAGTGGGAACTCATTTAACTTCATGTATCCCAAAGCTGTCAATCATACCGTGTCGATTGGATCTGACTTGGTGGGTGTGGTAAATTGTAAAACGAGACAATCGAACAAGTTCGGCTACAAAAATACACAAAACAGTTTTGTTATGAAAATATAATTATTTATGTCCAACCAGGGTTGGAATCAGGCTCTCAAAAAATTATTGTCTATGGACGTCAAAAATATAGTATTTTGCTAAAAAAGATAGTACCTTGCCAAAAATTACAGAAGCCTTTTTTTAGGTGTAGATTTAAATAAAAAACATATTTGGACGTTGGATTTTTATTAAATAAATCGACAAAAGGCATAATTAACATTACTATGAAGGTAAAATAACCTCAATGTTAGCCAATTCTTCAATATTGGGTACATCGTCCTTGGCAACGATGCGACGTAACATGTCGTCAGACGGTGCAAAATCTGTGCAATTTTTTGATTTGCTCTCTTTTACGGCATCACAAGTAAGTAGTAGGGCATCGATGGACTGGGTTGCTAATTTGTTGCGTATTCTGGTCTTTGTTAAATTCACTTTGCTGAAAACTCGTTCGCAATCGGCGTTTGCGTGAGGCAAGACAAGGCAGTCAAGCGCAAATCTGCTGATCTCTTTAAACGGCTGGCTTTCAGAAATGTCAGACCATTTACTGAGTTTTGCCCAGAATACGTCAGGTCTTTTTTCCTCCTTTAAGTCTTCGTCAATCTCAGCCAGTGGCAGCATGCGCCACTGATCATCCAAAACTTGTAGTGTTTGTAAATCTTGTAAGTCTATTACTCTGGGGAAGTTGGAGGCGATTGGAAGAATACTAGGTGTTCTTTCTCGCATACGTTGACTAAGGGCATTTTTGGGACTTAACAAGGAAATGCAAATTAACGCTTCATTACCGAAATCCCATCTTTTTTTAATTTGCAAAGTAGATTCTACAAGAAAATCTTTACATCTACTCAGAAATTCTTTTCGCCTGTTCATGTCTGCCTTTATTTCAGGTGTGTTGATTTTTGTAGCTACGCTTATTCCTAGATAAAGGAGTTCATCATTCAAGTGTTTCGTTTTGTCTTCTGGATTGATTTTCGATAGATCAGTTTGGTTGACATGCCCTCGATCCATAAAACAAAATAAAAAGTCTTTGTACATTTCTTTTACTTTAGCATCCAGCTCTGTAACCACAACCTCAGCGGACTGAAAGTATTTGTTAAATATTGTAAATTTTGGTAGCACCCAGGTCAGAAATTCATAATATAATTTGATATATGGATCCCAAAGCAACTCGAGTATAGACTGCCCCGAGAGAGATCGTTCAGACAATGCCATATCAGTAAAATACAATTTCAAAGCATCCCAATTGCTTAAAACGCGTGCCACTACTTGCTGTAGTGACAACCATCTTGTTTGCGATGGATGTAACATTTTTTGTGGCTTCAGATCTAAGAATTCTTGAAAATGTTTCAGCGCCGCTGATCGTTTCGAGCTGTTGTGAATGAAACTAAATATGTTTCGTGCCAGCTGTTCACACCTATTCGGTAGTTTTTGACACGCTGCACTAGCACATAGATGGGCAGAATGGCAAATGCACTTCATAATAATAATTCCAGGGCAATCTTCTTTGAATCTGCTGGCAACTGAATTTGCGCTTCCCATCATTACATTACAGCCGTCAGAACCAAAACCGACGACATTTTTTAAAGGAATTCCATAATCCATTATGGATTTCTTTAATTTCTTATAAATGTTTTCAGCCGTCGCTCCTTCATTTACGGCGCTAGGGTCATCGTCACTGAAAATTTCGTGAAGGTTCCAAAATTTGCTTTCTATTCGGCCGGAGATATCGTTGAAAAATCTCACTACGACACATGATGCTTTAGAGGTAGATATATCGGTGGATTCGTCAGTCATTATAGTGAACTTTGATGTTTTCAATTTTTCAGCCAACTCTGCTTTATGTCCTGGACCAACGCCTTTGTAAATAATCTTTGCAGTCTTTTTGCGAGTAATGTTTGTTTCTTTTAAGATTTTGGAATCAGGAAAGCATTCTTTTAAAAGTTTACCGAGGTGATCAGCAGAATTAAAAGCTATGTTATGTTCAGCAAAATAGGCAGCCATCTTAACTTCAGCAATTTTTGCCAATTTGATCGTGTTATTTTCCTGAGATGTTGAGGAAGACGGAAAAAAGGAAGTGACTGGTTTTGCAGCACGGATCGATGTCAAATTTTTTAAATGTTTTTGTCCTTCAGAATGCTTTGATAAAACATGCTTTTCAGCAATCATAGAAGTATTACATACCTTGCATCGTGCTTTAAAATCATCTTGAGGATCATTAGTTAGCCATTTACTGAACTTTGGTTCTTTTTCCCAGTCAGCTCTATATTTCTGTTGCCTATGTTTTTCTTTCACCACCAAATCGCCCCTAACGATTCGCTTCTTTTTTGGCGTGGAAGGGCCAGCAGCATTTGTATCGTCGTCGCTTTCACTCATGTTTTTATTATTATGAAAAAGAATTGCAACTAACAAAGAAAGAAAACACTTCAAATGTTTCACAGTCAGATGAACAGCTCAACTATTCACTTTGATATGCTTGCGGAAAAGTCGCTCAAAGTTTGCTCAAAGCAAAGGCTCAAAGTATCTCTCTATCTTTGTCCCACTTATACACAAACTACGAATATTCATCTCTTTCTGTCAGACAGTCAGAGTGACCGGCCCAATGAATGAATGAAGTGCAGAATCACGCAGAATGTCATTCAGTGAACATTATAAGGGGAATACCCATACATAATGTTGCCAATGTTGCCATACGTTAAAAAATTTCTTAGAGTGGTAATAAAATAAAATGTGGGTACATAAAATGTGGGTACAGGTATAACTATTATTAAGAAATTATAGTATTTTTGCGTACAATCCTACCTTTGCGATAGTATATAGTACACGTCATGAAATTGTAGTACAAATACTATAATTATAGTACGAAATCCAACCCTGTGTCCAACATAAAATATCTAATAGTATTATAACAAATGTAATATTTCTAATTTGGTAACAATGTTTAGATACATGTAATATGTTGTGATAATTCACTTTATCTAGATTTAGAAAAGTTCACCAGTTGGCCTTATGGTGAGTTCAGCGACCTGTAAAGAAAAAACAAAAAGAAACGGTCATTAGTAAGTACTGTTTTGTAATAAACTGAGTATTGACTTTCAGTGTAAATTTTAACGTAAATTGACTTCCACACAGTGAGCAATTTCGAGAAAAAATATAGGAAATTAGAACTAGAACAGCATGTTCACTAATTATACCTTGTTTGAAACAGTGTTTTGTTTCTTTAAGGTAGTTGTCGTGGTACAATATTGCCAAAAAGTTATAGATTATACGCGCCACAAAAGTATACTAGCTTGTAGCTAAGTAATCCATAATTTGTACGCAAGACTGTACCCGTGGAAACGTAACCCATACAGTATATTCATATGCATGTATACTTTTCTATAAATTGTTGAAGTTTAAACCGTTATTTATAAATAATTAGACGGTCAAAAAAATTTTATTATTTTTTTTTAAACTCATAACAAATGCCTTGAAAGACTGTCAGTTTTTGGAAAGTTTCTGACAGTTAGTTCTTTTTTTATAAATAAGAAACTGGTTCAGAACTACAGAGATCGTATACAATCAATGTTAATTATCCAATTTTTAATTGAATATATCTCGGATTTTGTACGCAAGACTGTACCCGTGGAAACGTAACCCATACAGTATTCATATGCATGTATACTCTTCTATAAATTGTTGAACTTTAAACCGTTATTTATAAATAATTAGACGGTCAAAAAATTTTTATTATTTTTTTTTAAACTCATAACAAATGCCTTGAAAGACTGTCAGTTTTTGGAGAGTTTCTGACAGTTAGTTCGTTTTTTATAAATAAGAAACTGGTTCAGAACTACAGAGATCGTATACAATCAATGTTAATTATCCAATTTTTAATTGAATATATCTCGGATTATATATGGTCGATCGACTTAAAATTTTCAGAGTAATTGTATTATTATGTCCTTAATAAGTATACAAAAATTAAGAATTTTCTGACGGTGTACCTTAACCACGACAACTACCTTAAACAAAGCTTAATTCGTTTATAATGGGTGTATTTGGTATCTTACTCCAGTTTTAAAAGTTTTCACACTTTTCACACTATTGTGCTTGTTAAACAAATGAGTAAAGACACACTGATCTGTTTGTTATCTCAGCGTCGCAAAAATTGGATTTTACACGAAATCTTCCGAATGAAAAATATTATTGACATTGTTAGGGTGCTAATCGAATCACATTAACGTCAATATGATACGTCGGATATGTTTAACCAAAAAAGACTGCAAAATTATTTATCTTAGTATTATCTTAGGATATTATAATTTATCTTAGTATTTTAAAAATATTTCTCGAGTCTAATTTATTAATATCATACTGGGAAGTTGGTCATGTGGACCTCAAGGGTCGTATTTGTAGAGTCCTAAATACGACACACTTTACGACTTGTCAAAGTTATTCTTATAATCATGATATGACAGTGACACTATCATTATTCATTGAAAGGAAGTTTGGTTGAGCAACAATCAAAAGAGAAAAGCTTTACCAATGTTTTGCTTGTGTCCAACGTTTCGAAATTTCTTCATCCAAACTTACTTTCAACGATTACATTATTGGACAAAACAAATAATGCTCGAAATTATAATTATGTCACAAATGTTTATTACTAAATCAGCAACGTTTCGATATCATCAGGCTTCTTAGCTGTTAATACATACAGGCCTGATGAAGATCGAAACGTTGCTAATTTAGTAATAAACATTTGTGAAATAATTGTCCAAACATCTCATTATAATTTCGAGCATTTAATAATATAGACGTAAGAAAACTACACAAAACAAATAATAAAAAAACCCGGGTCGCAGTGCCAAAACCCTGCCGACAATATAGTGTATTTGCTTGTATAGGGCCGTGTGGTTTTATACTTTTATTATGTGAAATTAAGTTTGTTTTTGGGCAAAATAAAAAATTTAACCCCTTAATACACCCCTTAAAATAACATTTTTTTTCTTAATTGTAATATTATTATCAATCTAACGTCTACACCGAATTAAATACACCCTTCAATAAATAAGTTACTATCTGCAAACTAGTGTTTTCATAAAATTTGTAAATCCGGTCCTGTCGGGCCGATTTTATTAAAATTTTGGGGACACTTTTTAATTACTACCAGCGGGTTAAATTTCAATTTTGAAACGATTCGGAGAATTTTTTCGGTATTTTGGGGCCCAAAAACATTTTTCAACCCCTAAAAACTACCCTTAAAATAGCCCGATTAGGCCCATTTTAAATAGGCTTCTTGCGGTGATGGATTTCAACACGTGGGCCAAATTTCGTTGAAATCAATTAACTCTTTCGAAAGTTATTGCCCGTACACATATATATATATATATATATATATATATATATATATATATATACGTATATAAATATATATATATATATATATATATATACATATATATATAAACATTTTTAAAAATGGTGCCAAAGTATTTAGGGGGTTATGAAACGTCGAGAAATTTTGGTCCAGCCCCTAGGTCCCGCCATCCGACCGACGCCAATAGTGTATGTTGCCATATGGCAAATACACTAAAAACCCGGGTTGCAGTGCCAAAACCCTGCCGACAATATAGTGTATTTGCTTGTATAGGGCCGTGTGGTTTTATACTGTTATTATGTGAAATTAAGTTTGTTTTTGGGCATAATAAAAAATTTAACCCCTTAATACACCCCTTAAAATAACATTTTTTTCTTAATTGTAATATTATTATCAATCTAACGTCTACACCAAATTAAATACACCCTTCAATAAATAAGTCACTATCTGCAAACTAGTGTTTTCATAAAATTTGTAAATCCGGTTCTGTCGGGCCGATTTTATTAAAATTGTGGGGAAACTTTTTAATCACTACCAAAGAGTTAAATTTCAATTTTGAAACGATTCGGAGAATTTTTTCAGTATTTTTGGGCCCAAAAACAGTTTTCAACCCCTAAAAACTACCCTTAAAATAGCCCGATTAGGCCCATTTTAAATAGGCTTCTTGCGGTGATGGATTTCAACATGTGGCCCAAATTTCGTTGAAATCAATTAACTCTTTCGAAAGTTATCGCGCGTACACACATATATATATATATATATATATATATATATATATATATATATATATATAAAAAAAATATATATATATATAAATATATATATATAAATATATATATATATAAATATATATATATATATATAAATATATATATATATATAAATATATATATAAACATTTTTAAAAATGGTGCCAAAGTGTTTAGGAGGTTATGAAACGTCGAGAAATTTTGGTCCGACCCCTAGGTCCCGCCATCCGACCGACGCCAATAGTGTATGTTGCCATATGGCAAATACACTAATAATAACTATCATTATTAGTAGTTTCATCAAAGGGAACCTTCCTAATTGCGAATATTTGTATTCCCAAATCCACAGGTATGAACAGAACACTTGAGTTCTCAATTTGAGAATTAAGATATAATAGGTACATACATTCACATGAGGCGGAGCACTCAAAGCAAATATGATCCCGTTTGCTATGTCAACAGGTTCAAGTTGAAGTTCGACAGCTCTTAATATTTTATTTGGCTCATTTTGTTCGTCGTACAAATTTGATCGGACCATGCCAGGGCTGATGCTCTGAAACAACAGTTATCTAACGATTATTATCCATTACATTTTTTCCATTTTTTTAAGCAAGAAAAAGGAGTCCCCCCCTCATCTACGTAATATAGAGAATTTTGGAAAATATTTTTTCACATACGGTTTAGGAGTTCTCCCTATAATTTATGCACAGTAAGGTTCAGGAGCCCCTTCTCTAATTTATGGACAGTAAGGCTTAGGAGCCTCCTCTGTAATTTTTGAACAGAACGGTTTAGAAGTCCCCGTCTAATCTTGGAAAAGTACGGTTTAAGAGTCCGCCTAATTTTAGAACAGAACGGTTTAAGAGTCAGCTCGTCTACGTAATATAAACAAGGCATTCTTTCTTCCTCTTCATTTTCAAAACCGTTCTTTTCGTAACCGTAATGCGTAACGCGTCACAAGAAATTTCAAACAGATATCCTCATCAAAGAATAATTGGTAATGAAAATGCGATATATCCATAATAAAAACGATACTTACAGTAACTCTGATCTTCGATTTTTTGGCTGCCAATTCTTGACGCAACGTCTCAACTAGTCCAGTGATGGCGTGTTTTGAAGCAGGATATGTATTGAACGGCCAGTCGCCCTTCGGAACATAGTGGCCGGCAATACTGTTGAGAAATACGATATGTCCATGGCAACCGCGTTCATTCATGGATTGGATCGCTTCTTTAGTACAATTAATAGGACCAAACACGTTGGTGCAAATGACACCTTGTAGACTTTCCACAGGTCCAGCTATATTTAAACAAATAAATATCGATCAGCAAAATACATCAAATTTTTGAAGTTGAATAACTTTTAACCTAGGGATTCCCAAAGTGTGCGCCGCGGCGCCCTGGTGCGCCGTGAGACATTCCTGTTTACTATTCTCTGGAAACTAAACTTAGGTATTTGACGCTACAAACAATTTTTCTTAAATAATAAACGTATTCTTATGTGTCAATATAAATATAAAAACTCAGCTTCATGTAGTATCATTGTACCATATTCCGACTAGCAAGGGCGACGAGATAAAATACTAAACCTGTAAGTGCGCCGCAAACTGAAAAAGTTTGGAAACCTGTGTTTTAACCCCTATCCCAATGTTCCTATGCTCTGTCCACGTTACTAAATCAATTAGGCTATTTGGATTTAATATTAGGGGCATACTTTAGAAAATGTTCACTGATGGCTAATTGTTTATTAAAGCAAACATAAATTCGAAAAAAACCCGGGTCGCAGTGCCAAAACCCTGCCGACAATATAGTGTATTTGCTTGTATAGGCCCGTGTGGTTTTATACTTTTATTATGTGAAATTAAGTTTGTTTTTGGGCAAAATAAAAAATTTAACCCCTTAATACACCCCTTAAAATAACATTTTTTTTCTTAATTGTAATATTATTATCAATCTAACGTCTACACGGAATTAAAGACACCCTTCAATAAATAAGTCACTATCTACAAATTAGTGTTTTCAAAAAATTTGTAAGTCCGGTCCTGTCATGCCGATTTTATTAAAATTTTAGGGACACTTTTTTATTGCTACTAACGGGTTAAATGTCAATTTTGAAACGATTTTGAGAATTTTTTCGGTATTTCGGGACCCAAAAACATTTTTCAACCCCTAAAAACTACCCTTAAAATGCCCCGATTACGCCCATTTTAAATAGGCTTCTTGCGGTGATGGATTTTAACACGTGGGCCAAATTTCGTTAAAATCAATTAACTCTTTCGAAAGTTATTGCCCGTACACATATATATATATATATATATATAAATATATATATATATATATATATATATATATACATATATATATAAACATTTTTAAAAATGGTGCCAAAGTGTTTAGGAGGCTATGAAACGGCGAGAAATTTTGGTCCGACCCCTAGGTCCCGCCATCCGACCAACGCCAATAGTGTATGTTGCCATATGGCAAATACACTAAAAAGAGTGTTGTTCATGAAATGTGCTGCCTTTTTGCATAAAAATATTTATCGTAACATGCGGAACACATTGAGAAATACACTCAGAAATATATTTTTTATATTGTAGAAATAATACAATTTAAGTGTTCTAGAAAGTAAATATATCAAAACATAGTAACGTACCGCTCAGCGAAAGGTTATTATTATTCATAGTTCCAGCGTTATTGATAAGAATATCAACTCCTCCTAAATTACTTTTCACCCATGAAAAGGCTGCTATAACATCCTTCTCTTTCGAGACGTCGCATTGAACTGGATAGAATTTTCCAGGACCTTTGGCGTGTTTTTCCACCTCTTGTAATTTAGCAAGACGTCGTCCAAATCCGGCAACCTACAAAAATTCTCGGTTGACAACCAAACATTGTTTCAATTTAAAATCTTCTTGATTTCCGGACTTGGAGGTCGTAATCTGTTTATAGTCTACGATTACGGTAAACATTATCAAAGGTGGCGTGGCAGCGAACGAAGTGTCTTCTTTGACGGCTCACAGGTAAGTGTGTCGATGACTGGTGTTCTTCCTTCTTTTATGCTAAGCGTGTTAGTGTTCTCTATTCAGTCGTAGTTCGTGCTTCCTTCTTCGACCAAGCAGAAAACACACTCACTGACCTGTGAGTCGCCAAGGAGGGCATTTCACCTACTCTCACATCGCGTTTGATAATGTCAGCCGCAGTTGTAGAGAAACTTAAGGTAAAAGTACCAATGAACCATAACCTACAAAGTCGGAAACCAAGAAATTTTGGAACAACGTCGGCTATGAAAGTCTACACACTTGAATTGATTCAATTTGTTTGTTGAGGCACAAACAAAACATAGCATACGTTGATAGTTACTTTACATTATTGACGCCTGACAACTAAAGGCATTACGTTGGCCATTTTGGAGCGGCAAATTGAGGACGTTGAAAACAACATTGAGTTGACGTGTATTTATTGGATTTGGTTATGTTCTCCGGTTATGGTAAGTAATTGATCGACAAAGGCTTTAATCTGGGTTTCGATATTTTTGTGTCGATAATATTTTGCCCATCTATATGCTTGTTCGTCAAGATAATTTTTCTGAGGAACGATTGACAGTTTTACGTATCTTAAATACGACTTGAGTCTTAATATTATAGAAATGCAAACCCGATCCCGAAGCACCACCAAAATTAATCGGAATTTCGTAATTTCGGAATTCCAAGGTTCAACACAGTGTATATAAATAGTCAAATAATATTGACCAGGTATAGATTATGAACAAATAATTTTCGTATTTAATGGCATTATTACATAAATAATCGCTCGTTTTTCGGGAAAATAAATATTTATATTAATTAAAGAGAGAGAAATAACGTAGATTATAGACATTCGACAAACAATTAAAGAGATCTGCGCATTGCATGTGGCTGCGCTTTATTTCATAACATTTTTCGTTAGATAATGTTTTCAAGTTAACATAAAGCACACTCCATAAGACATGTCTTTATCTGACATCAAAGACATCTAGCAATCCTTCAAAATAATATGTGCTATATACATAAGTAATATCTTCAAAGTGAATGTTTATAAAGACATATACATATATTACATGTTATTTACTCAGTATTACTTTGTATAATGCATATTGCATCAATATTGTAAACTTAATTTGTCCCTGTGTAGTTCAAAATTTTTAACCCTCTGTGAATAATAATAATAATAATAGCAGGCTTTAAGTATACATAAATTATAAATAAAGTTGAAAAAATCAAAAAGCTTTTGCAAACGAGACTACATTATATTACACAGGTGTCTTTTAAGTACACAGACTTAAAAAGGTGGTTCTAAAATACCAATTTTATAACAGATCAATAAAAACGCCAGAAAATTCAACACTTTTTTTTATTGAATTATTTCGCGACGATCGTTTTGGACAGTACGTCCATCCTCAAGAATATAAAACATATTCAGTGTAAACTCTATATTGCGACGCTGAAGGGACTGCGCATTTTCTGGCGTTATAGAGACTTGTCGTTATTTGGAGAGAAAGAAAAATCAATATTATTTTACTATTGTAGTACATATTATTTAATAATAACGCTTAAAATGTACAAACAAACATTCGGTACGTATGATGCCGACAGTCGAGGTAAATACGGCCTAGACAATAAAGCTGTAGTTCTTATCAATTTCAGCAACTTAGAAAGCACCTACAAACAGTAGGTGCTTTATAAGTTGCCGAAATTACTTGCTTTTAATGATATATTGTCGTTATTTAGAGTGGGCGTGATGCTACATAAAGTGTATCATTGTATGGACAACAAAACAAACCAACCAAAGTCGAGTAATTTCGACGTTTTATGTAGTTTGACGTTAAATCGAGTGACGTTACATGGAGTTTACACTGTATATGTACTATATTCCTGAGGATGGTAGAAAAATTGTAACAGTCTGAGGTCATTGTCAAATCAAATTTTTTTGACAATACTTTCTGCGGCCCAGTATAAATTTCCCTGTTTATCGTTCAGGCTCTTTCATATTTTAAACTTTAATAGTATACAGTTAATATCCATAACCCTACTTAAAAGTGTCCGAGAGTAACTTACCTTTAGTCCAGACTTCACTAATAATTCAGATGTGGCGCGTCCCATTCCGGAACCTGCTCCGGTCACAACGGCAACTTTTCCAGCCCAACGCTCCATGCTAACAAACTTGACTTAACGACAGTTAACAACAAAATATTATGCATCTGCTGACAACAATTTATATACAAACACGATCTATGATTTATGGGTGCATTTGCTGGACAATAGCACGTGATCTAAAGAAAAAAATGAAGGTCGATCGAGCACAATTAATTAACAATTATATTATTATTCCACTGGTATTTCCAAAAGATGTTAATAATATTACAGATGATGTTTTTTGCATTTTGCATTTTTCTAACTGTCAAATTGAAATACTTAAGTTTTTTTTCTAAAGACGTGCGTAGCGATTTAGGCTATATGCACGTGGGTGCGTGGTTAATTATAAGGTAAGTGAAAATAATTCAGTTTTAATTAAACATATTCTTTAATTGAACTGAAATCTCTCCATTATTTTTTTAAGCATCAAAATTTTATTTTTTGTTTGAAACTTGCGAGTTGCGAGTAAATTAGTGAACGGGTGGCTTGAAAACGACACCGACACAAGAGTGAGGTCTACTCATAAAATCTGGTTAAAAAATTTCACAATTTTTTTTCTCCCTTAGCTTTCCGTTTCGGCTTCGCCTGGGTAGATTTTTGTTTCGCTATGAAATAATTAAGAGGAACCTCATATTCTATCCCTTTCCTGTATCTCTTCTAGTTTAGCCAGCGTACAACAATTTAGCTCAGAAATCCCGTGCTTACTTTACATTTTTCCTTACTGCCTACCTTCTCGTAATAATGTATGGTCTAGAAATACCTACCGAAGCTTTAAATTTTTCAAAACTGAAAGAATATTGAAAATCGAACATGTATATAAATGTCTGTGAAGGATTGTAGATTATAGACGCTAAACAGTTGAGATCGTCAATGAATATTTTTGAAAGGTACACAAAAGTTGATGTAGCTATAGGGTAAACTACTAGTCATTGGACAGAACACATTTTCATTAGCTATAATAATAATAAGAACGATACTAAAGCTTTAGTATCGTTCTTATTACTATTATAGCTAATGAAAATGTGTTCTGTCCAATGACTAGATTAGATTAGATTATATTATTTATTGTCAATTGGAAAATTACATTTCATCTGACATGTCAAAAATTGAACAAGTATGTAATACATTAAAATTTATAATTTAAAAATTCATTAATTAAATAGAAATCTTCAGAAAGAAGGAATTCCTTTATTTTCTTTTTAAATGCATTTGAGGTAATACTATGGTCTTTATAATTGTCAGGAAGTTTATTGTATAAAGTTGCCCCAAAGTTGCTAGGATTGTATTTCAAGTTATTAATGTTAGCCCTTGGGATATCTAAATTGTTTTTAGTACGAGTATTACACTGATGAAAGTTATTAATTTGCTGACTAGTAATGCCCAATGACTAGGAGTTACCCTATATAGTTTTTCGAAAGTTAGAAATCGTCTGCATGGATTCACTCATTAATTTTCTGTGATACTTCTGACCAATAGTATAATACAACATTTTAATTTTTGAACTCACTGTAAAAAATTACAATTTTGTCACTAATTATCCACATCAGTTTTATTTTTGGATATACATTTTAATGTAACTTGAATAAATAAACTTGAAAATAAAATAATACTTCAAGGAATTAAAAACAACGGCTCATAAGCGGACGTCGGATTCGAATCCACGACCGCGACAGTCTAATCCAGTGATGGCGAACCTATGACCCACAGGTCACAGCTGGTTGACTCACGCCATGGATTTAAATGACCCATGCTATATTTTAACCATTTCCCAAAATAAAAAATAAAATGCTAGGTACATAAACTTAAAGTAGTTGTACCGCCACACCACTCCAGTGGGTTTTCTTAGGACGTTTTTTAAAATTAGACGGATTATTATTTAAATAAGTCTGAATCGAATGGGGCAAAAATATGACCTAGTGTCAAATTTAAATACAAAATTACTATAATTTTGGCTCACGCTGTTAAATTAAAAAAAATCAAATGATATAATATTGACTGTATATAATCTGTAAAGAAATTATTGTACACTGATAATTAATTATGTAAATGTATTGTACACTTTACGTAACTTGTAACTAATATTATTACTGAAGTATGACACTTGGTATAATCCAAAGACCAGCGTTATTTTATTATAAGTTCTTAATAGAACTTTTGTCTATCCCTGTATATTTTTTTATAGGGCGCATCAATTTATATATATATCTTATTATTAAGTAATAAGCACTGCTGTGAAAAGACGACCTTCGAACTACTTTTTCAAGTAAAGGAAATGCTAATTTTTTGCAGTTACATTTTTTAACTTAAAAAAATATCCTTGAGTGTTTTTTATTCGAGTCAACATCTGTAATTTTTAATGCAAGCAGGACGGTATCGAGACTTTACAATGTTGCCAAATCGGTTATCCTCTAGACTCTTCATAATTATAAGCTATATGTCAATTTATTTCTCGAGAGATTATTATAAATAATAATTTTATATATTTATCAATAGTATAACTTAGCGCGTAAGTATATATTGGAGTTTAGATAATAGTTTGTCTACGCCATGAAGTATGGAAATAAGGAGAACCATCTCAATATTAGTAAAATGTCCTTCGAATAGATGACACTGCGGTTCCAAAAGCACTATTGTACCGGGTGTTTTTTTAGGGTGATAGAACTTTCGAAAGGGATACCTATGCTTTGACAAAAGGTAGAAATCATTTGTTTTAACATTTCTGTTCAGTAAGCATTGACAAATTATCATGGAAAAACTCACTCCGCAACAAGGCTTAGACATTGTTGAAATTTATTTTCAAAATCAGGGTTCTATTCACCAAAGTTTTTCTCGAAAAATTGTGTTTAGTGATGAAGCTGATTTCTGGTTGAATGGCTACGTAAACAAGCAAAATTGCCGTATATGGAGCGAAAACAACCCTCAAGAAGTTCTGCAGGTTCCATTGCATCCTGAAAAATGCACCGTATGGTGTGGTTTACACGCTGGAGACATCATCGTCCATATTTCTTTAAAAACGATGCTGGAGCTAATGTTACTGTGAATGGTGCTCATTACAGATCGATTATCAATGATTTTTTCTTTCAAAATTTGAATTCTATCGACCCAGAAGTGTTTTGGTTCAAACAAGATGGTACTACACCTCATACTGCTAAAGTCACATTTGATTTATTGAAAGAAAGATTTGGTGATAACATTATTTCGAGAAATGGTCCAATTAATTGGCCTCCAAGATCATGCGACATAACGACACTGGATTATTTTCTTTGGAGTTATGTGAAGTCATAGGTTTATGCTGATAAGCCAGAAACAATAGATGCTTTGGAAGCCAACATAACTCGTGTTATTGATGAAATAAGGCCTGAATTACTCGAAAAAGTGGTCCAAAATTGGTCTGATCGAATGCGGTCTGTCACAGCTAGTCGTGGTGGACATATGCCGGAAATTATTTTTAAAATCTAAATGTCATAAAATTATCTTTCAAATAAAAAAAAAATTGGCTTCAATCTTAATTTAAATGTTAAACAAAACGAAACCACTTGCGATTACTGTTCAAACCAATTTTTTATTTTCAAAACGTTTCGACCAAATTTTGGTCCTTTTCAATTTTTTAAAATATTTTAAAAAATTGAAAAGGACCAAAATTTGGTCGAAACGTTTTGAAAATAAAAAATTGGTTTGAACAGTAATCGCAAGTGGTTTCGTTTTGTTTAATATTCTATTACTGTTGGTAGAGTCAATATTATTAATTTAAATGTGTTTTATTTCAATTTAAAGTTCTATCTTTGTAAAAAAAACACCCGATATGAAGAAAGCGCTAGAAGTTGTTAGAACAGGAAAATATTAAACACGGAAAAATATACATCCACCTTCTGAAATCATCGTTTTTTAAATATTAATTTATTATACAAAATCGCTATAAATGTAACAGCTGATGTAAATGATAACATTATGTTAATAAACTCGCAAATTTATACATATATGTTCCATCTCACGTAGTTCCACAATTAATGTGACTCTTGTCTTTGACTACAACTTTCGCCCATTGGTTAAAAAGAGCCACTCTGACCAGTTAATTAACCACTATGTAATGCTTTTACGTGACCACTTTTTCCGTTTAACACCCATAAGAGATTGTCCTCCTTATCTCCACTCTCATAGTCCAGGCGAATATAAATTGTAGGTAGTGTATTCCATATTCACATAATGTATAAATAATATCCAAATTACTTTTGATAGATGATGCATTATTCAAGGTCTCTTCGTTGACACGGAAACAGTTTAGAGGTGAGCTCATCGAAATGACTTGTATTTTATGACACTTATGATCTTCTAATCCCTCCGAACCCCCCAACTAAAATCTATTCCCCTCACCTACAATTTATACTCTTAATACTATTTTTTGCTGTACAGCTTGAAATTGAAAAAATATATAAATATATTTTGCACTGATTTTTTACTCGGCACTCGAATATGATTACTAATCACAGATAAAAACACTTGAAAATTCTCCAAAACTTTTTTATCAAAATATTTCTCAACGATCGTTTCAGACAATAAGCCCATCCTCAGGAATATAAAATATATATACTAAATTAGATATCTGGTTAGTGCATGCTTTATATTCTTGAGGATGGACTTATTTCCCAAACGATCGAAGAGAAATAATAATAAAATTTTTTTAGAATTTTCAAGTGTTTTTTTTATGTAAATATATAAATATCAAATGGATTATGAAATAGTCATAAAAAATACTGAACCAGCAACCTTCTGCATACGAAGCAGACGCTATGTCCATTCAACTATCGTATAACCGATAGATTTACCACTGTTTTATGGTATAGACTATAGTATAATATTAAAGACTTAATATGATACAATGGCGAATCGAGAGATTTAGGGACTGATGCTTCCAGTACCCACTGAATCGGACCGGTTCAACTCGGCACGATCGGCAGTTTTGTGATACATGAAGTTAAATGAATTCCCATGCACCAGTCGGATCTAGAAATGGGAAAAACGGGTTTTTTTTAGTGATCTGCATCTTTGCATCTGGATCCCGTATGTGAGCCGGCTCAAAAAGAGCCGAGTTCTGAATATGTTACTGCAGTCTGCCACTGAGTTACCTAGTTCAGTCAATCATATCACGACCTGTATAGGATTAAGAATGCATAGCCAAACATGTGATGCATGAGTCATTTGAGCTGACAGATGCATCAAAGCAAGAATTGATACGTAAGTGTAAAATGTGCTTCTGTGTGTTAAATGTTTCACTGAGTTATGCGGATCCGTTGATCCGTCGGCTCAAAAAAAAGTGAGTCGGCTCTCCCGGATCTTCTATCGGAGTCGGCTCTTTGAACCGATTCAGATCTGAGTTACCCGACACTACTTCGTATATAGTAGTGTTAATCCAATAGAATGTCACAGTGCAGAAGGAAGGTTTGGTTGAGAATCAAGAAATAAGCTGAAGTAATGTTACGCCAGTGGGCCAACGTTTCTGAAATTTATTTTCATCTTTAGGGTCTTAAGCTGGTCAAATGGTGGTACTAATAAAACACTTTATCACCAGTTTACCAGTTTAAGGCCCTGAAGATGAAAATAAATTTTTAGAAACGTTGGTCACTAGCGTAACATTGTTAACGCTTACTAATCCTCAACCAAACCTTCCTTCACTATCTGAATTAGTACCAGGAAATGAAGATTTGGTTGAGGATCACTAAATAAATAAGTTTTACCAAAGTTTCGCTAATGGCCAACGATGTATAAATTTATTTGTGCACATAATAATATTCGAAAAGAATTTTTGTTAATTTGTGACAGTTTATTACAATTGAATTAATATTTTAATGTGTTTGTGATGTTTAAAATTATATCAATCTATAAAAATGATCATGTATATTATTAGAACAATTTACCATCATTCGACCAGCTTAAGGCCCTGAAGATGAAAATATGTTTTCTTCTGTCGGAGTAGGCTCTTTGAACCGGTTCAGATGTGAGTTATCCAACTCTAGTTGGATCGACTGCGCAAAAGTTAGTATGCGTTAACCCTGTCATGTCGAGTCGATCTGATCGTATTCCGTGGATGTGGACCTTTAGACGTAAATTAGACTACTTAGTACGACTGGATTGGACTAAAGACAATGGCGGACTATATACTGATAGCCGGATTAGTGGAATTGTACTGTAATATTGAACAGACTATACGTTTGCATGCATATGGGTATAGAGAACGGTTACGCCATACGAAATAGAAGTTTTTAGTGTAGTACAATCACAGCACGCACAGCAAATATAAACTAAACCAGACACGCGTTTCTCTGCCGCGTCCGTTTGCTCGACATGTAACAAAAACCCCCAACAACTTCACCTACGTGATTCGGTAAATGTTGCACTCTTGTCCAATACAATTCATTTGGGTGCTGCCGAAACGTTTCATCTTACTGCAAGTGGCATAAAAAAACTTTAAGGGGGTATTCTTATGTGACCACTTCGAAAAATCGATTTTTTTTTCATATTTCAATAGTAGAACCTATCGAAAATATGCTGTGAAAAATAGAGACCGAAATTCCTAGTTTTAAATAAATTACAACTCATAGTCGCCGACGAGCCGTATAAGCGACTTGTTGGCTCTTGAAACTTTAAACGCATTTATCTGGAAACATTATTTTCTAAAACTGTCATGGTCCTAAAAAAAAGTATTCAACCGATTGCTTTGAAATTTATATATGTTCTTCTACTCATTAATGGTTATCGTCCGTACCAAAATTGCTTATTTTCGAAAATATTTTCTTATTTTTTTTAACCGATTTTTAACAAAAAAATTAACAAAAAACACAAACTTTATTTCTACAGTCCGCCATTTTTTTTTTTATTGAAATTGATTAATTTTGGTAGGGACGATGGCGACATCCCTACTGAACAATGATCCATTCGATTTTTTTATTTCAGACAACATGAACAGCCGCTATTACCATGACCAGTGACCGGCTTTTTTTAGTGTCCAATTTAATTTAAAAAAAATATATATAAAAAATGTAAAATAAGAGAAAAAAAATTGTTTTTATAGAGTTAAAGATACAAGCAAAAACATATAAAAAAATTAAAATGATTGAATGTTATTGTCGTCTAAAAAAAATTCCCTAAAAAGAGGTAAAATTTATGCGTTCACATAAGAATACCCCCTTAAAAACACAAACACGCTTTTACGAACTAAAAATGCAAAATAATTTGACAACAAAATTAGCTTTACTATAAAGAGCGTGAACTGCTTAATATCGGTAAAGATACGTTGAAAGATTTTATTTTTTTATCCTGAAGGACTTTGTCAGGATAATGGAACAAACTTATAAAATTATTGTATTGTCATCGATCCTTGATAAGTATACAAAGTTTCAGTTTAATCTGACGTTTTGAAGTGGGTTAATTTTACGTTTAAAGATTTCTGTACACACCTACGTTCAAAGGTTTTATTTTTTATCCTGAAGGTCCTGGTCAGGATAATAGGACAAACTTATTAAATTATTGTACTGTCATCGGTCCTTGATAAGTGTGCAAAGTTTCAGTTTAATCTGACGTTTTGAAGTGGGTTAATTTCACGTTAAAATATTCCTTTACAAACGTACGTTCGAAAATTTTATTTTTTATCCTAAATGTCCTGTACAGGATAATGGGACAAACTTATTAAATTATTGTATTGTCATCGGTCCTTGATAAGTGTGCAAAGTTTCAGTTTAATCTGAGGTTTTGAAGTGGGTAAATTTCACGTTAAAATATTCCTTTACAAACGTACGTTCTAAAATTTTATTTTTTATCCTAAAGGTCCTGGTCGGAATAATGGGACAAATTTATTAAATTATTGGATTGTCATCGGTCCTTGATAAGTGTGCAAAGTTTCAGTTTAATTTAAGGTTTTGAAGTGAGTGAATTTCACGTTCAAATATTCCTTTACATACAAGTGAAGCTAAAAAAGCGTGTTAAAAAAATATATTAACCTCCTTCAAGTTTAACAGTATTATTGTCAAAATCAGACATCTGTCACGTGATCTTCTCTACTCTACGGACTTCTGGTCTAGAGTTGGGACTTCGATACTGAGATACCAAACAGATCAGTGTACTTTACTTCTTTGTCTAACAAACGCAAAAGAGTTAACAGTTTTTGAACTGAATACGATACCAAAGATTGAGCATTCTGAGCAAGTGTCCTGGGCCTTGCAATCGATAGGGCCCCCTAGTTCCTGCTAGATCAGTATTCGATAACTGATACTGCTAACAAATATATCGATATATTTTTTAATAATGCATTTGTTAATTATTGATGTTAGCAATTACGCCCTTTTTTAAGAAAAAATAGTCTTTTGTAATAGTCATAGGGATCTCATTATTCTAAAGTGACCAGGGCCTCCAATAGGTTAAAGATGACCGTGCACATATTATGTCAAATCAGTTGAATCGATTTATTAACACCAGTTTTTATAAATGAAAAGTTGATCAGGATATGGTGGTTGGTTGTAGCTTGAGGGCGGAAAGACTATGCCATTGGGGTTGAGGCTCGACCGGTACCGGTGTCAGTCTTGAGGGAGGAGAAGGAAGCTGCGGTTTATGTTAGTTGTTTTGCTCTGTTAAAACTTTTCAAATACATGTCTTGTTTAGTCTATAAAATATATATTTTCTACACTGAAAACTTTACCAAAAGACTCGTGAAATCTCCAACTCGCCAACTTCGTAGCAGTTATTTTAATTGTTTTCTTTTCTATTTTTGATTTACAACTGAAAATTTTTAGTCAGCAATAGATCTGGGTCTTCCAAACTTAAAAAAGTAATAAAATTATAGTTATTATTATTAGTAGATTGTATACATAATATTGGGTTGCAGAAAACATTGTCACAAAATTTGATTTAACCAAGATCATATATTTACAGATTTTAAGCATACATAAACAGTTTAATGTCGTTGTCGAACTCTCTGTTACGCAGAACATCAGATTATACTGACACAAAAGCAAACGATTGACATACATAAAAAGGATCGCTTTTCAAGCAAATTTTTTATCAATATGCGTATAAAAATCTAAGTTAAACTAAGTTAATATTCGGTTAAAAAATATCGCTCCAAAATTATTTAAGTTTTGAAAATTTTATTACTTTATATTATCTTTTTGGAAGAATATTTTTCTATTTCCTGCTTTTTAGAACACCCCAATAAAAAGCATTATTTATTTTTTTTTCAATTTATATTAACGATTATTCGCAAAACACTTCCTAACAAATTTCATTCAGTTAGTTTCTAGTTCAACTGATACAACGTACTTTTATTTTAAAAGACAAAAATATAAAGAGGACACTCTGTATAAATATTTATAACATTATAAAAATGAAACAAAATTTAAAACCCGGGTCGCAGTGCCAAAACCCTGCCGACAATATAGTGTATTTGCTTGTATAGGGCCGTGTGGTTTTATACTTTTATTATGTGAAATTAAGTTTGTTTTTGGGCAAAATAAAAAATTTAACCTCTTAATACACCCCTTAAAATAACATTTTTTTCTTAATTGTAATATTATTATCAATCTAACGTCTACACCAAATTAAATACACCCTTCAATAAATAAGTCACTATCTGCAAACTAGTGTTTTCATAAAATTTGTAAATCCGGTCCTGTCGGGCCGATTTTATTAAAATTGTGGGGAAACTTTTTAATCACTACCAAAGGGTTAAATTTCAATTTTGAAACCATTCGGAGAATTTTTTCGGTATTTTGGGGCCCAAAAACTGTTTTCAACCCCTAAAAACTACCCTTAAAATAGCCCGATTAGGCCCATTTTAAATAGGCTTCTTGCGGTGATGGATTTCAACATGTGGCCCAAATTTCGTTGAAATCAATTAACTCTTTCGAAAGTTATCGCGCGTACACACACACACACACATATATATATATATATATATAAACATTTTTAAAAATGGTGCCAAAGTGTTTAGGAGGTTATGAAACGTCGAGAAATTTTGGTCCGACCCCTAGGTCCCGCCATCCGACCAATGCCAATAGTGTATGTTGCCATATGGCAAATACACTAAAAATAAATGAAACGGCATTGTTGGATTTTTAAATTACATGATCAATATCATAATTGTGTAATCTACAGGACAATTCACGTTTTAAAAATGACCTGCTGAGAATTTTTAGTTGCAACGTGATTTCTGAATAGAGTGTATCGTACCTTATTCTGTGATTTTGATTTAATTTTTAGTCATTATGTTTTCTTATGAGACTTCAAAAAATATGTGCGCTTTATTGGATTTAAGTGTTTGTTTTCGTGCGTGTTAATTATTCTAACGTTCATAAATACGAGAATAAATCAACTTTTTGAGTGTTGATTTTATGTAGTTTTGTATTTTTTCTTTCAAAATTTGTTTTGTACAACATTTATGATTTAGTTTTCAGTTGTTCATTATCTTATAGTTTTAAAAAAACACTTTGTGATAAACTTTTTACGATTACAAGGTGAAAGTGTGGATTTTTTTCGTCTTAAAAGAGTGCTGCACAAGTTGTTAAAGTCTACAGTCGATTGCAATTAACTGTAAGTTTTTGATTATTATATGTATATGTATAAACAAGAAAATACATTTCGGTATCTTTCGGTCTTTTACAAGTATCTTTTTATAACGTTTAATTTTGTTCTATAACTACTAAAAGAATATATTTGTACATCACGTACGACACCATCTGATTAATGTATGAATTTTATGAGGTGAATGTCAAAATATATTTGCTGAATGTACCTATCTTTATCTGAAGATAACGGGTGACCAAAAAATAAGTTTATTACGTCAAAATTTTAAAATTAGAGTAATTTTGAAATCATTGAAAAGCGCCAAATGGTCTTGCATTTCATGAGACATTTTTATATAAAACAGTTTTTTACGTACATACTCGTACATGGGAAGATCACAAATACCTATATCGTGGGTTTTATTAAAAAAGTAATTTAAAAACTTTGCTACGCCTAACAAAAAATTTCAAATATAAAAAAGTAGTCTGAGAAAAAAATGTTAATGTGATTTCCTGTTAGCCGTACGATTTTTTAAATTTATTTTACGCTTTTGATTTTTTCATTCATTATTTGAGTTTTAAGAATGTGGAAAACAGTAAGTGATAAAGGCCCTCTATCATTTTATCTTTTTGATTTTTTCATATATATATGTGAGCAATCTTTTCAATACACCTCATTCCTCAAAATCGATTCAGCCGTTTAGACATATAATTTACACACATACCTAAAACAAATACAAATCTCCTTTTGGCTTCGCTATAATTGGGCAAAGCTCTCAGAGAATCAAATTTTTTACAAAAGTAGAAAATAATAAAACTGTCATTTTTATTTCCAAATCAATCTAAAAACTGGTTTCAGAATAATTTTTTTTTGGCCACACGCGTAGAGCAGGTATAACGAAAGAGGATATGTGTTATAGAGTCATCACCCAGCGTTGCCAGACGTCCCGATTTTGGCGGGATGTCCCGATTTTTAAATCAAAATTAAATGTCCCGCGCGGGACAGGCTCAATCCTGCTTTTCGGGGATAACTCGACCGTGCGTAAATAATTATTCTCTTATTGTAAGTTGCAATTTGTAACACTCACTCCTCAGACTATTGTTTGAAACGCCATATTTTTCTAATGAATAAAACTTTTTTGATTTTAATTTCTGTTTTTTTTTATTTTTTATTCAGAAGACGAATAAGACTCAACTATTTAACGATAGGGTAAATCTGATTTAAAATATCATATTTTTATTAAAATACATTTTCTATGGCTATTTTTGCTATTTATTGTCACGTAAACGTAATTTGAACTCAAATAAAAAGATAAATATTTAAAAACTTCTGATTATATACGTTTTTTTACTATGTCCCGCTTTCGACGAAAGAATCCCGCTTTTTTCACTCAAAAAGTTCCAAAATCTCGACTTGGCAAAAAAAAATCTGGCAACGCTGTCATCAACCAACTTTTTTTTCTCCACCAATGTAAGTTTCTGGGGTCCGCTCAAATGAAGATACTCATTCGCTCAAATTTTTAATTAATTATTCGCTCGTTCGAACTCTAATTTAGAATCAATTTTGTTTGCACTCGGGCAAATCCGGGCTTCTAAACCTAATCTTTCTTCAAGAAATACGCTATCAAATAGTAAAAATCACAGTCAAATTTGTTTAGTATAGTGAATAAAATTCGATTTTTACCCGGGCGAACCCGGGTGTGCTAGTTATTGTAGATCTAAACATTCCCCAAGAAACAAGCCACCGAATTATAAAAACCACATAAACAAATTCAATTTGATTTCCACACGGACCAAGCCGCGTCGGCCAGCTATTGTAAATCTAATCCTTCTCCAAACAAATTTCTATCGAATGGTGAAAATTGTATTCAAATCTATTCAGTAGATTCCGAGTCTATAAACCTCAAATGAACATTCATTTTTATATCCCGATTCCCGCTTCCCGCGGCTCTACACGCGTTAGTGAGAACACTAGTAAAGTCTTCGGCTCCACATAGCGCCAACTAGTGGCGAGGTACAACAAAATGAATAGCATAAAGACCTTCTCCATGAAAAAATACATACATGTGCCAACTTTCATGGTAATCAATTAAACGGTATCGAAATCAATCTCAAACATTCATTTTTATATACAGTATAAACTCTATATAGCCACGCTGAAGGGACTGCGCATTTTTTGGCGTTATAGAGAGTTAACGTTATATGGAGAGAAAGAAAAATCAGTATTGTTTTACTATTATAATTAAAAAATTTACAAACAAATATTATACTATTAAGACAAATAACAACAACGCTATACTATAAAGCTGCAGTTCTTATCAATTTCGGCAACTTAGAAAGTACCTACAAACAGTAAGCGCTTTATAAGTTGCCGAAATTACTTGCTTTATAAAGACATATGGTCGTTATTTAGAGTGGGTGTGATGCTACATAGAGTGTATCATTGTATGGACAACAAAGCAAACCAACCAAAGTCAAGTAATTTCGACGTTTTAGGGAGTTTGGCGTTAAATCGAGTGACGTTACATGGAGTTTACACTGTATATAGATTTTTTAGTAATTTTATTTTTTCACAAATATAGATGACAGGAAAATCGTTTCACTTGTAACCGGCAACTTGTGATCCGTTGACACTGTGAGTCTATAATGTAGTTAGTATATGGTGTAACAGTCAGTTTATAGAGGCAGTGAACTGCAGTGAGGTTTGGGGTATGATTGGGGACCAAATGAGCTTAGTTCCGATTCCACACACGAATATTGGTAGCGGTGTTCCGTCGAATGGGGGGATGAGACGCGACGGAGCCGTAAAACAGCCATCGCAAGGCTAAGTTGCGATCACAACTTAGCACTAAGCCCGACGGGGCGCGCGCATTGCGTGGGCGTCTGCAGGTGGGGGCGGGAGGTGCGGTGCGACGGCACCAAGTGAAAGCCAAAGCCGTCGAACGCAAGTTGAATATTGAACGGGTGGTGCCTAACGGGTAAATAGACGTCGTCGTTGTTATTTTGTACAGACTTAGATTTGAAAGTTAAACACCAAACAAATAGCTGACAAATCTACCCAACGGTTTTAAAGTTTAACTTTCATTAGCTTTTTAAAGGTGCAATAATATTTTTTGAATTCCTCAACACCAAAGAACTTTGATCTAAATTACTACTTCGTATTAGAGATGGGAAAAACGGGTCTTTTTAGTGATCTGCATTTTTGCATCTGGATCCCGTATGTGAGCCGGCTCACTAAACCGGTTCAAAAAGAGCCGAGTTCTGAATATGTTACTGCAGTCTGCCACTGAGTTACCTAGTTCAGTCAATCATATCACGACCTGTATAGAATCAAGAATGCATAGTCAAACATATGATGCATGAGTCATTTGAGCTGACAGATGCATCAAAGCAAGAACTGATACGTAAGTGTAAAATGTGCTTCTGTGTGTTAAGTGTTTCACTGAGCTATGCGGATCCGTCGGCTCAAAAAAAAGTGAGTCGGCTCTCACGGACCTTCTGTCGGAGTCGGCTCTTTGAACCGGTTCAGATCTGAGTTACCCAACACTACATCGTATATAGTAGTGTTAATCCAATAGAATGTCACAGTGAAGGAAGGTTTGGTTGAGAATCAAGAAATAAGCGTTAGCAATGTTACGCTAGTGGCCAACGTTTCGAAAAATTTATTTTCATCTTTAAGGGTCTTAAGCTGGTCAAGTGGTGGTACTATTAAAACACTTTACCACCATTTGACCAGTTTAAGGCCCTCAAGTTGAAAATAAATTTTTAGAAACGTTGGTCACTAGCGTAACATTGTTAACGCTTACTAATCCTCAACCAAACCTTCCTTCACTATCTGAATTAGTACCAGGAAATGAACATTTGGTTGAGGATCAATAATGGCCAACGATGTATAAATTTATTTGTGCACATAATAATATTATAATAATTTAAATTGTTAACTATTTATGATCTGTACATATTGGAATGCAGTAAGTTCTTTAAAGGCAATCCAGAATTTTTTGAAAATAATGTCTTTAACCATAAATATGATACAAGAAATAAAGAAAAATTGAAAATAAATAACAGCTCATTAACTGTTATAAATCATGGTATCACTAACGCCATTATACGAGTGCACAATATGATCCCAAATGATTTAGTGAATATAAAAGATCACAACAAATTTGCGTGCGCATTAAAAAAGTTTTTATTAGGCAAAAACTGCTACAGTCTGAATGACTTGTAACTATTTTATTTTTTTTTACTTGACAATGTAATAGACTCTGTAAGTCTCTTTTACAAATAAATATTCATATTCGAAAAGGATTTTTTAGTGTATTTGCCATATGGCAACATACACTATTGGCGTCGGTCGGATGGCGGGACCTAGGGATCGGACCAAAATTTCTTGACGTTTCATAACCTCCCAAACACTTTGGCACCATTTTTAAAAATGTTTATATATATATGTATATATATATATTTATATATATATATATATATATATATATATATATATATATATATATATATATATATATATATATATATATATATATATATACGTATATATATATGTGTGCGGGCAATAACTTTCGAAAGAGTTAATTGATTTCAACTAAATTTGGCCCACGTGTTGAAATCCATCGCCGCAAGAAGCCTATTTAAAATGGGCCTAATCGGGCCATTTTAAGGGTAGTTTTTAGAGGTTGAAAAATGTTTTTGGGCCCTAAAATACCGAAAAAATTCTCCGAATCGTTTCAAAATTGAAATTTAACCCTCTGGCAGTAATTAAAATGTGTCCCTAAAATTTTAATAAAATCGACCTTACAGGACCGGATTTAAAAATTTTATGAAAACACTAGTTTGCAGATAGTGAATTATTTACTGAAAGGTGTATATAACTTGGTATAGAAGCTCGATTGATAATAATATTGCAATTAAGAAAAAAAATGTTATTTTAAGGGGTGTATTAAGGAGTCAAATTTTTTATTTTGCCCAAAAACCAAGTTAAGTTCGCATAATAAAGCCACACTGCGTGTATTAGCAAATACACTATATTGTCGGCAGGGTTTTGGCACTGCGACCCGGGTTTTTTTAATTTGTGACAGTTTATTCCAATTGAATTAATATTTTAATGTGTTTGTGATGTTTAAAATTGTATCAATCTATAAAAATGATCATGTATATTATTAGAACAATTTACCATCATTCGACCAGCTTAAGGCCCTGAAGATGAAAATATGTTTTTCGAAACGTTGGCCATTAGCGAAACTTTGGTAAAGCTTATTTATTTATTGATCCTCAACCAAATCTTCATTTCCTGTGACATTCTATTGGATCAACACCACCATATATGAATTAGTACCGTTTCCTACTTGTAGAGTTGGAATGATAAATAAATAAAAAACCCGGGTCGCAGTGCCAAAACCCTCCCGACAATATAGTGTATTTGCGAATACAGGCAGTGTGACTATTGTGTGAATTTATGTTTGCGCTTGGACAAAATAAAAAATTTAATCCCTTAATACACTCCTTAAAATAATATTTTTTCTTAAATTTCAATATTTCGTTTGTATTTTATCAATTCATCATCTGCACGAAATCATATACAGCTTTCGGAAAGTATAACTATCCGCAAGCGTTTTCATAAAATTTATAAGTCCGATCCTGTCAAGCCGATTTTATTAAAATTTTAGGAACACCTTTTAATTGATACTAAAAGGTTAAGTTTCAATTTTAAATCAATTCTGAGAATATTTTCGGTATTTGTGGGCCCCAAAACAATTTTCAACTTCTAAATAAACTCCTTAAACTGATCCAATTAGGCCCATTTTGAATAGGATTTGATAATCTCTCCAAACCTGCACAAAAATTGGAGGGTAATTGGAAGGTAAAAATAAAATAGAATACTTACAAAAATATAATAAAAACGTATGCAATGTGCTAGATTTTACAAATTCTTAACAAAAAAATATAAGAGGTTTTACTGCTCACCCTAAGTAGATGGGGATGATTCAACGAAACTTGGACTGAAGAATGAACTTTAGTTTTTATAACCAAAAGGCGCTCTCTTGAAATAGCATACAGGTGTCTATATAAGCTCACACCTATTTACAATACAGCTTCTTTACAGAGGTTTTCAACTTGTGGTTTTATGTAAATTTATCGACTACAGGTAGGGTTACTAGGCCTCCGAAGTAAGCCGGACATGTCTGCAAACATTTACAAGTCCAACCTGTACGGCTTTTGTCAATGACAAACTTTTAGTTTATTGTGCCAGAAGAGGGCTATGTTTGTTATCTTTTATCTATTTATTAGAATTTCTTTACTTTACGTTCAACTAGCGGCCCAGTCCGGCTTCGCCCGGGTGTAAATGTAATGTATAGGATATAAAAGATGAGAATCATTATCATTAAATTCTCAACGTGCACTGAATTTGCGCGAATTCAATCGCTTTTATTTGTGAATGTTCAAAAATCTAAGAAAAATCTTATTTCCCAAAAAGAAATTTTAAAAATTCTGTTGATCCGATCGTTACCAAACTTCAGAAGATCACCCGCTGGGCTAATCTAAAGATTGTCTGAAAATTTCATCAAAAATGGTCTACCCGTTTGGAGTCCATAGATTACATATACATCGTCTTTTATCTATATAGATTATTAAAATGTAAAAAGTGGTTATTATGACATAACGATAATAGTTGGACATATAGTATTGCGAAGTTTTTTGTAGTTATTGATATGTTCCTTAATATTGTAGAACATACTTTTGTTCTATCATCAATAGTTTCCGCAGCGCATGCGGCGAAAGATGTTTTATGGCATTTTTTTTACACCTTGGGTTACGTTACTAAAGTTTTAGGAAGGATCCCTAATATTTTCTAGCAATAAATATAGTCTATGTTACTCAGGATGAATGTAGCTTTCTAATGGTGAAAGAATTTTTTAAATCGGCACAGTAGTTTTTGAGTTTATTCATTACAAACATACAAAAATACAAATCTTTCCTCTTTATAATATTAGTATGATTAAGAAGACTGAGCACTTAATCCGTTTCGTAATAGCCAATAGGCTATTTATTGATTAATTATTTTTAGGTATAACATAAGATTAGTTTTTCAATAAAATATGTGATTGATTAGTAATTAAAAAAACCCTAACGGAGTTCTTTTTTAATTAAAAAAGATGGTCTGGTTTTTAGGGCTAAATGTTCGATTGAATATAGTCTTGAGCTCAGTTTTTCTATTTTTAGGTTTGGCAATCCTAACTACAAATTCAGCTTGCCATAAATGGTAGGTTAGTACTAATTTAGGTCAAAATTCACTTTTCGAAATTCTACAATATTTTTTCATTTTGATGTTCACCAACTTCAAAATAGTATTTAGGTTGTAATGATGTTTATTTTAGATAGACGATTGATATTATGCCTACACGAGCGATAGAGTTTTAACAGTCACACGAACTAAAATATGATCACAAGTCACCATCGAGATATATACCACATTTTTTGCATGTAACTCCCATAAAATAGCTGATTTTCACTTCATAATAATATTTTTGACAGCTGATGTGAATGCTGTGTGCGGGTATATTACATTGCATTTAGGTTCTTTACGAAAACTACGCCTGCTTTGTGTTGCTTTTCTTTATGTTCATCTTAACGGATAGGTCGCTTTTGAGAATTGATAAAATAGCATTTATTTGTTTTAGCTCATAGCATTAGTGTCATACAAACATGAAAAATAGCTATTTTACAAGGGGTTGTGCCAAAAATATATAAAATGTGTTTCATAAGTTAAGTACCGTAGTTTAAAACTGTATTTTCATTTAATTTTCATCGTGTTACGTGAGTCATAAATGTGTAGGCTAAATTTATATTTTATATATCTAATAAATCATTTATTATTTTTATTTTTTTGCTGTCACATACTGTATAAAAGTAATGAGTTATGATATCATCTTCAAGTACCTCACCATCTTTAATTTAATAGTTTTTCAGGATTGAAATTTAATTCCGAAAATATTTCGACCTTTTTTGTAACTTTTATTTTCAGACACAGTTATAGACAATTTATTTTTTCGACAAAAAGTTTCAATATTATAATTTTTATGTGGTGTGAATTTGCTTTATAGTATGTAATTAAATTAATTTATTTTTAATAGAGTAACCCCACGTATCAATATTTATTAATTTTGAACAGCGCATATTATTACTCAAAAATAAACAAAAAATGTAAACCAACTCTTTTCGTTTTTGTATTTTTCTCTTGGAAACAGGAATTAAAGAAATATATATGTACCTACTTTAAAACTTTAAACGGCCGTATGATGTCGTAGAGTCGCAGATGATAGTCACACTTCTTTATCTATAGAAAGAGATGTATATAATTTGTCTTCTTTGTGGTTAGCTTTCAATTTGACAGATCAGTACATTCTGCCAGCCAACCACAGACTGAATATAATATCTACATTTTTTTGGTAGTGACCTATCCACTGAGGGAATTTTTTTAGTATAGAAAAATATCTCGAAAACTTCTGAAAAAAATTAATCCATTTATCATGTAGATTCCAACCCAAAGAAAATGTGGGATGACCTCATTTTGTCTGAAATTACTAAATAAATTTGAAAAACTCTTTCACTGCTTGAAAACCTATTTCTTCTTACGTAAGACTGTTTATTATTACGCTACAGCCGTACAAATGTAAAACTATATCTAGGTATTTCATGAAAATATATTTTTCTCCGTCTGTAAAACATAACCCTAGATTTACGGATAAAATTCCTAACAGAACATCACTGCACTTCATTGGTGTTAGAGCGATTCCTTCATTGTGGTTTAAAAACAATTATTTTAATGTGAGTAAATTGATATAAATATGAAATGCCTATAATAATAATTTTATGTTGGTTTGGAAAAAAAAATATTGAAAAGCCCTGCAAGCATTCAAAAAGTTTTTTTTTCTTTTAAAGTTTTCCTCGCATTGTCAATGTATTTACAGTAGAAGTCTTTAATATTGAGCACTGGGTACATGTGTTATTTCATTCAGATTGTAAAAAGTACTCTCGAAAAATTTCAAACTGTTGTCGCAAAATGGATTTTACATTGCTCTTTAAAAAAATTTTTGTTCTAAATATTATATTAAAAAATGTTATATTTGTCAGTATTGCTTTACACCACGATATAAGATTTCAAACTAATTTTCCGTACTTTAAAAAAACACCTCGAAGGTAATTTATGCAGAACTATTTAATTGTCCGATTTTAGAATTTGTTTAGCTGAGGTTGAGGGCTGTTTCTATGACAATAAATTATTTGCATGTACATTAACAATTAGTTTTTAATTACTCCAAAGAAGTGTAACTTAAAACTCGTGCACATGAGTTACACGACCGCTCTTTTTTTTGTTTTTTATCCAAATCTAAACTCCCACTACCGTTTTCCTCTATATATGAAATAAAAACTCAGGTCGCAGTGCCAAAACCCTGCCGACAATATAGTGTAGTTACTAATTACAGGCAGTGTGACTATTATGTGAAATTACGTTTGTTTTTGGACAAAATAAAAAAATTTTATCGCTTAATACACCCCTTAGATTAACATTTTTACCTTGCGATATTATTAACAATCGGACATCTATATCAAATTAAATACACCTTTCAGTAAATAACTCACTAAATATCTGCAAACCACTGTTTTCATAAAATTTGTCCAGTCCTGTCAGGCCAATTTTATTAAAATTTTAGCAACACGTTTTAATCTTTACTGAAGGGTTAAATTTCTATTTTGAAACGATTCTGAGATTTTTTTCGGTACTTTTACGTGTAAAAACTTTTTTTTAAACTACCATTAAAATGGCCCGATTGGATCTATTTTAACTCTTCAATTTTCAGTGTCACTTGTAGGTGACAGAAGTTTAATATTTTTTTCTATCACACGGAGATTTTATTATTAAATTCCACTACCATTGTTGCAAAGCCAATAAGTAAAACTATTAATTTTTTTTTTTGACAACACTAGCCAAATGTCATCTGTCAAATACAATCAGATTTTTCGTGCGAAATTAGAGCAGTCTGCGTTTGTGTAATCTCTTGCGATAAAAAGTGAAATAAAAATGCCTAGATCGTAACTATTGTTATTTTTTCTTATTGCATGTAATAAATGAATAAATAAGCTATTGCACAAATGTTTTTACTGGCAAAAATAACTTTGAACATGTTTTTTGCGACTTTGGAAATATGCCGTGTCACCTGCGGGTGACACTGAGCATTATAATAACCGTTTACGTCGCAACGGAAGCTCTCAAAAGGAATAATTTTTCCCGTTTTTGCAACATTTTTCAATGATGCTCCGTTTCTATTGGTCGTAGCGAGATATTATATAGCCTATAGCCTTCCTCGATAAATTGACTATCTAACACAAAAATAATTTTTCAGTTCGAACCAGTAGTTCGTCAGATTACCGCGATCAAACAAACAAACAAACTCTTCAGCTTTATAACACTAGTATAGATAAGTGTTTTGTTTCTTTCAGATAAACTATTTTTATTATAAAGGAACTGATATATCTAAATATAAATAAAATTATTATAAACTCTGACGTTTTATTCCTACCGTAACAATAAGAAACAATCTGTGTCTGCTTCAGAGTCCTAATTTCACAACGCCTAGTGTCATCTGTGGTGACACCCCCATAAAAGAAAAATGGGGTAGTTTATTTTTTATTTATATTTTTTCTTGTCATAACCAAATGTATATAAGGTATTTTATTTAAAAAGAAACCAAACATCTTTATTAACTTGGACATGGGAATTGAAGAGTTAAATAGACTTCGTGCGGTGATGGATTCCAATATGTGGGCCAAATTTCAAAAACGCGGCCAAGTTGCTTAGACTGATGTGAAACGTTGAGAAATTTTGATCCGACCTCTGGGTTCCTCCATCCGACCGACGCCAATAGTGTACGCGCCATATATACACTAAAAACCGCTTCTATGTTGCTTGTTTCAGTATCTCATTTTTCAAAATGCCTACTCAAAGATCTGATTGCACCTATAATGTAAAATGTAGATACATTTTTAGATGCTACACTACATAAATGTCATCCACGAAAGAAATGAATAACTATATGTATTAAAATATGTGATGAGAAGACACTGTATCTAGCGCGGTGACATATTGCTATCAAAACAGGTTCCACGAATATCGATAGTAGTGCTTATTTTTAGCTCACCGATCATCTTTCAATTTTTCTAAGTACAGTGAACTTTTAAATTAATTTTACTTGGAAACTTACCATCGGTGGGGTGTCACATAAGACGTTTACAAAAAAATATGTTAAAAATCTGAAAAGCTGGTGTTATATTTCTTGGCAACCAGATTGTGTTCAAAATTCCAGAATTCAATGTAGATGCTCTGTAAATTCATACAGCGCTGCTTAAACTCATAAAACCGCACAAATTACTGAAATAACGCTATAAATTATCGTCGCTACATTATTAAACTTGGCGCCTAATTTTTTGTGGTTTACCTTTTAAGGCAGTAAAAATGTTTTCGTTTACAGGACTATTAAATAGAAAATATTATTTTTTTATGGCTTATAATATACAAAGTCGTAAGTAAAAAACAAATGCCTAGCTGGAAAATTATACACATGCAGTAAATACTTGCCTACGCATTTCGTAATAATAATAATTTTTGTTCGTTTTTAGTTTAATTTTCTTTCTCGTCATATCTGTTAAAATAAATGTAAAAAAAACCAGCCAGCTGGGGACCACAATTATTCCAACTTAAAGAATAGACACATTTAATGTCACTATGGAACATATGAAATGTTACAAAAATCGGTTCAGTGTTTTTTTCTTTGTTTAAACAATAAAACTAGCGAATTTTAGAATTTCTTGAAAAAAGTTAATCTCATTGATCATATATATATATATATATATATATATATATATATATATATATATATATATATATATATATATATATATATATATATATTTATTGTTATATGTGTCACGTATCATGGAAAATAGGACATTATTCATAATGCGCGGAGAGTTTGAAAAATTCCCAACATGAGAAGGCAATAAGACAATAACTATTGAAAAAATTAAATTGACTGAGCTTATATGAACAATGTCACTTATTGAGCAGAATAATAAAAACATGTGTTTTATTAAATTCTTTTAATGTGTGACATTGTTATTAAGTTAAAGAGGTTTGATTTACTAACGCTTTGCTACGACTTAAAGCGTTTCATAACATGTGAATTTACATCACCGTGACTTAAGAAGTGTCACTTCTATAAATAAGAATAGTATATTACTCCACAAAGGTAGAAAGTTCAAACTCCTGCTTTGCGCGACATGGTGCCCGACGTGAAGCCGACGACATCATGTCGCGCAGTTGAGGACCTTCAACTTTCTGCCCATGAGGTGTATACTATTTTTCTTTATACTCGGTCGAAAGTACTTTTACCAATATACAGAATGTCTCAACCGACGTTGGCTAACATGAGTAACTTTGTTATTAGTGGAGATAGAAAGTCGGTTCAATGGGCAAAGTAGTGCAGAAAATTGTGCTCATTAACGTCCCGTCGAAAAAACAATTGAATTTTGACACCCTATGAATTTATTCAGAAAATAGTGAAAATGGCCATTTATGAAAACTGGCCATAACTTTTTTATTTATGAAGATATTTGAAAATTTCATTAACCATTCTTTGATAACTTTTTAAGGTCTTTTCAGTGGCGTAGGTTTAATTTTTTTATTTCCACTACATAATGAGATATTGACATGAACTTTGGTTTTTCTTATGGACGGCATTTTTTATTTTCAGATATTCAAATTCTGCTTATTTTTCTGAATAATTTGACATAGCATATCCTAAAATCTAAACCAATCAGAAGCTACAAAAGCTTTGTGACGTTATCTATACCGATCAGAGTGTGCCGTGTAAAACAAAATTTGTTGAAACAAATACATATCAACAGGTTAACAATCTGTCGAGCGATCGCTACAGTTTTGCTAATTCATTTTGTTTGATTTACTCTCTAAGATGGCTCACGCATTCTCAAATTTGGAGAAACAGGCTATTTTTGCGCCCGTATGATCTTTCCTATATTTAAGTATTGTACTATGTGATTTACTGACGCTTATTTTGTCATAATGACAATCTTGAATAAAGAATTATTATTATTATACATTCAGCGTAACAAAAATACCACGTGGGCTCAAGCAGAATACTTGAACCTTTATCCAGAAAGGCGACAGCCTTTTTCAATAACTTTTAGGAACTTAAATAGAAATTTAAAGATATACGGTTGATTTTCAAAGAGAAAAGGCAACATTAAACACTGTGAAGAAGAATTAGTTTTAGCAAACTTTGAAATTAATGGAGAAAACTTGCAGAATACTTGAACCTTTATCCAGAGAGACGACAGCCTAATGAAAAAACTTTTAGGAACTTAAATAGAAATTTCTGCGGATGGTAGATTGGAAATATTAAAAAAAAACGATATAAAAATCAAATTTATTCGCAATATTTATATGGATGATACCTTTATTTTTTCGAAGCCGAAAGTACGTACTTTCGACAGGGTATAAAGAAAAAGTTTTTTCTCACGTGTATACAGAAATAATCTGTAAATTTTATGGTTTGACAGAACAGGCACGTCCAGACGCTGTTAATTATTCAAATCGATAGTGATGACTAATGAGTTAATGACTGTTTACTCATTTGGTGTAACAGAATCCACGATGGTACCCAATGCTGTAACTTAGTTATAGATTTATAAGAGCCTCCACGTTGACATAATTGGTTCGTTTAGTTAGTATATATACCTCTAGAATGTAGATACAGTATGTGATATCATACATGACACTGAAAACACACACACAACGTACATACTGACAATATTTTAGGCTTGCATTATGTCTAATGTGCCTAACAAATTTTGGTAACCACAAACTTATTTTATTAAACGGTTTTATTTAACTGACCCCGTAGATTTGTTTATAACTATCGTTGTTTCAAATCTTGCGACTGATTTTTTATCTACTTCCCGTCAACCGATTGACTTGGAATTTTGTACATGTGTAATTCCGGTTCAAAGAGCCGACTCCGACAGAAGATTCGTGAGAGCCGACTCACTTTTTTTTGAGCCGACGGATCAACGGATCCGCATAACTCAGTGAAACACTTAACACACAGAAGCACATTTTACACTTACGTATCAGTTCTTGCTTTGATGCATCTGTCAGCTCAAATGACTCATGCATCACATGTTTGGCTATGCATTCTTGATTCTATACAGGTCGTGATATGATTGACTGAACTAGGTAACTCAGTGCCAGACTGCAGTAACATATTCAGAACTCGGCTCTTTTTGAACCGGTTCAGTGAGCCGGTTCACATACGGGATCCAGATGTAAAGATGCAGATCACTAAAAAGACCCGTTTTTCCCATCTCTAAATTCCGATGACAATACAACATTATGATAACTAGTTGACCGACGCTTACTATAGTCTTTCTACGACAATATGATGTTGCGTGCCACCTATTTTTATTTATTGTAGATTATAGACCAGCCTTTCCCAAAGTGGGCGATAACGCCCTCTTGTGGGCGCTGCAGGCCTAAAGAAGGGCGGTAAGAGACCCAGAAAAAAATGGGGGCGTTGTGTATAGAGGCTTGGGAGGCGATTTGTAATTTCATCTAGCTAGGAGGACTCTTAGACACCGACTGAGCTCTCGACTCGAGAGGAAATAAAAATCAAGTTCAAAAATGGCTACCAAGAATTTTGGCTTCAAAAACCGATCCCGCAATTGTACTCTGGATTGTGGTCAATCGTTCAACGATTCTTGATAGCATTCCCATCGTTATATTTGTGTGAACGTGGATTTAGTACTGTGGCAACGCTGCTTACTAAAAAGAGAATTCGTATGCATGTTACCGAACGTGGCGACTTGCGGTTGTTCTTGAGTAAATTGGAACCTGATATCAACAAACTTATTAAACAGCATCAGATTCATCCTTCACATTAGTTTTTATATAAGAATCAATTATGTTTGTTTTATTTTGAATAAAAGATACTCTGTCTGAATACTATAAAGTTGCGTTTCGATAATCATTCTCATTGGCAGGTGTAGCCCGTAAGAGTTAACTTGAGACCTGAGCGCCGTTGTGTACTACCTACTGCGCTCAGGTCTCAAGTTAACTCTTGCGGGTTATTATAGTAAAAGTCTCGTTTAGAATGAATGTTTAATCTCCGCTAATATAGCTCACAATAATTAATTAATTTAATTTGAAGTTACAGTGGTTTTTAAGTAGGTGAAAAAATGGGGGCGCTAAAAAATAATTTATTCTCAAAGTGGGCAGTAGACAAAATAAGTTTGGGAACCCCTGTTATAGACGCTCGACAACTTAGGCCATTAGCGACTTGTTTACACCAAATAACACATTCGCTTAAAATTAAACATCACAAAACATCCATGAGCAGAGGCAGCATTCGAACCCACGGCAGTTCGGTCAAGAAGACATGCGTGCCATATATTCACCATCCCGGCCGTTATGGGCGCTCGACAGAGAGATTTTACTGAATGGATAATTGATTGGGTTCTAGGGCGTAATACCTGTCACGTTAATTAGAATAACTAATCAATCAGTGAGTTCAATATTCCAACTCGTACATTATGTATAGAATTATATCAAGGGGAAAGGAGTTTACTGCTTATAATCATCGTTTACGCTTTCTGTAAAGTACTTTAATGTACGAGGTGTAACTTTTTGTACATAGGTAATGAGGTCCCAGATATACGAGAGTCGTCAAATATTTAGACAGAAAAATTAAACATGCACTAACATTTATTAAACGAAATGACTCTTTGCTATACTGTCCAATTTTTTATTGAAATAATTAAAAACAATGTTTCAACCACATTTGTGGCCCTTTTCAAGTTCGAAAATTTCAGTTGTAATTTTAATTTTGTGTGCTTGACGCATTTTAAATTTTCGAATTTGAAAAGGGCCACAAATGTGGTTGAAACGTTGCTTTTAATTATTTCAATAAAAAATTGAACAGTACCTATAACAAGTAGTCATTTCGTTTAATAAAGTAAATAAATTTGAAGACAAGATATAAATACCGTTTAGTTTAATCAAAGAAGGTTTATATTTTAGTCGCCATGCAACATAAAAAAACGTAAAAACGTGAAATTTACACCAAAAAGTGTATTTTCTCGCAATTGTCAAATTCAGACATTTACCACCTGCACTACGTTTCCCTGCTCAAGAGTTGAGACTGCTATAGTTTTTACATCTACACTGAAAAACCAAACAGGTCAGTGTATCTTACACTTTTGTATAACAAACGCAACAGTGTCACAAGTGTTAAGGTTGTTGGAACGCTTTGAATTTAAGTCAAAAATAGAGCTTTGGCTGTCAACTGATTGTAGACTTATTCGTCAACATTCTGCGAAATTTCTTTCTCTATAAGGAAGATAAAGGACAAATCTACGTCTCTAATGGACTACTTTTGAATTTATTTACGATTTACTAGAAAAAAGTTGGCATTATTTGTGCTAAAAAAACACACGTTTTCAATGTCACACCATGACCTTATTCGTACTTATTTCACAAAACTGTTCCATCACAAACCTAAAGCGACTCTTCCTTTTTCGGAAAAGTTTTTTAAATCTTCAAAACATTTCCAAAAATTAGAGTAATCAATTGACAGCGGCACTCTTGCAATAACATTTTGTAGCCTCGTAGTTGGCACCAGCCAAAAATTGAAACGTGTGGATGATTTGAGCGTGACAGAGCTAAAGAAAGTCACACCCACAATTTGTCTTTTGCCTACCTCGCTCCTTACCGCTGGGTCTCAGCACAAACAAAATTCAGAGCGTTCCGACAGCCTTAACAGTTTTTTTACTGGAACACGATACCAACACACCTAAGAAATCTAACAGTGTGGCGTTACGTTTTTTAACTTCCCGTTAACGGAAAGTTATTGGTTTCAGTTCAATTTTCGAAAACCGAGTTTTCATCAGATCTCAATATTTTGGGGTCGTAAGAAGCTATTCTATTATGTGTGTGTGTGTGTAAATCAACCGCTTAGGTTTGCGACATTCGAAAGGGTTCATTGAGACTTGGATCTGTTTAGATCTGGGAGTCAATCGGTTGACTAGTTCAAAGTCGTTCTAAAAATTATAACATTTTTTCACGTTTCATTGTATAACTCCATGAGAAATCTTTTAAATGAGCGTCGTATAGCGACCAGGCATTCAAACCGTTGATTATATTATTACACAGTGTGCGTGCCAGTGTGTGTGTGTGTGTGTGTGTGTGTGAGGTGGAGAAGAGAAAAGCCTCGTTAAAAATTCCACTAATAATGATATTAATACGTCGCCAACACCTGCTCGCACGTGGCTCGCAGTTTTAGGGCGAACCAACCGCAGTCATACTGCAATGTATAGTACACAGACAAAACATCCACGCGTAGTAGGTATAAGCAACCCTTTCTTTTTTAAGTGCAACTTCTTATGCGAGTTCGGATCGCTTAACGCGTTAAACATTTAGCGCCAACGATTGCAGCGAAACACAAATCATATTACAGTACAACCTTGATATAACAAAGCTGAAGGGAATTAGAAAATATTTGTTATACCGAATGATTTGTTATAATGAAGTCATACTAATATTATAAAGAGGAAAAATTTGTATTTTTGTATGTTTGTAATGAATAAACTCAAAAACTACTGTGTCGATTTAAAAAATTCTTACACCATTAGAAAGCTACATTCACCCTGAGTAACATAGGTTATATTTATTGCTAGAAAAAATTAGGGATCCTTACTAAAACTTTAGTAACGTAACCCAAGGTGTAAAAAAATGCCATAAAACATCTTTCGTCGCATGCGCTGCAGAAACTATTGATGATAGAACAAAAGTATGTTCTACAATATTAAAGAACATATCAATAACTACAAAAAACTTCGCGATACTATATGTCCAACTATTATCGTTATGTCACAATAACCACTTTTTACATTTTAACAATCTATATAGATAAAAGACGATGTATATGTAATCTATGGACTCCAAACGGGTAGACCATTTTTGATGAAATTTTCAGACAATCTTTAGATTAGCCCAGCGAGTGATCTTCTGAATCGTTTCAAAATTGAAATGTACTCTTTTAGTAGCAATTAAAATGTGCTCCCGAAATTTGAAAAAAATCGGCCCGCCAGGGCCGGATTTACAAATTTTATGAAAACACTAGTTTGCAGATAGTGAGTTATTTACTGAAAGGTGTATTTAATTTGGTGTAGATGTTCGATGATAGTAATCTTGCAATTAAGAAAAAAACTGTTAATTTAAGGGGTGTATTAAGGGGTAAATTTTTTTATTTTTACCAAAAAACTTAAGTTCATGTAATAAAACCAGACTGCCTGTATTAGCAAATACACTATATTGTCGGCAGGGTTTGGGCACTGCGACCCGGGTTTTTTTATTGTATTTGCCATATGGCAACATACACTATTGGCGTTGATCGGATGGAGGGACCTAGGTGTCGGACCAAAATTTCTCGCCGTTTCATAACCTCCTAAACACTTTGGCACCATTTTTAAAAATGTTTATATATATATATATATATATATATATATATATGTGTGTGTGTGTGTGCGGGCAATAACTTTCGAAGGAGTTAATTCATTTTAACTAAATTTGGCATACATGTTGGAATTCATCACCGCACGAAGCCTATTTAAAATGGGCCCAATCGGGTCATTTTAAGGCTAGTTTTTAGGGGTTGAAAAAAGTTCTGGGGCCCAAAAATACCGACAAAATTCTCAGAATCGTTTCAAAATTGAAATTTTATCCTTTAGTAGCAATTAAAAAGTGCTTCGAAAATTATAAGCAAATGGGCCCAACAGGACCGGACTTACAAATTTTATGAAAACACTAGTTCGCGTATACGAATTTACTTACTGAAGGTCGTATTTAATTTGGTGCAGATGTTGGATTGATAACAATATTTCAACTAATAAAATTATTATTGTAAGGGGTGTATTAAGGGGTTCAATTTTTGTTTATTTTGTCCAAAAACAAACTTAAGTTCATGTAATAAAGCCACAATACCTGTATTAGCAAATACACTATATTGTCGGCAGGGTTTTGGCACTGCGACCCGGGTTTTTTTAATTATCCGGTTCATTCTATGATAAAGATCTTTTTTATATGCAATGAAAATATAGAGTGCTGTCCAGTTGATCCTTCGGTTCTTTGGAACTATGTTTTTAACCACCGTCAAAAACGAAAGAGGTTGTCAATTCGACTTGTGTTTTGTTTGTGTGAATTCTATAATATCTCCGCTACTTGTGAACCGATTTTAATGATTATTCTTCTATTTATTAGCTATCGAACCGATTTAAGGAAAATTGAAGTGGAATCACGCTAAAGGTATTAGCGTGGTTCCACATAAATTTTCCTTAAATCGGTTCAATAGCTTGCAACAATATGTCATAAAAACCCGGGTCGCAGTGCCAAAACCCTGCCGACAATATAGTGTATTTGCTTGTATAGGGCCGTGTGGTTTTATACTTTTATTATGTGAAATTAAGTTTGTTTTTGGGCAAAATAAAAAATTTAACCCCATAATACACCCCTTAAAATAACATTTTTTTCTTAATTGTAATATTATTATCAATCTAACGTCTACACCAAATTAAATACACCCTTCAATAAATAAGTCACTATCTGCAAACTAGTGTTTTCATAAAATTTGTAAGTCCGGTCCTGTCGGGCCGATTTTATTAAAATTTTAGGGACACTTTTTAATTACTACCAGAGGGTTAAATTTCAATTTTGAAACGATTCGGAGAATTTTTTCGGTATTTTGGGCCCCAAAAACATTTTTCAACCCCTAAAAACTACCCTTAAAATGGCCCGATTACGTCCATTTTAAATAGGCTTCGTGCGGTGATGGATTCCAGCATGTGTACCAAATTTCGTTAAAATAAATTAACTTCTTCGAAAGTTATAGCCCGCACACATATATACCTATATATATATATATAAATATATATATATATATATATATATATATATATATATATATATACATATATATATAAACATTTTTAAAAATGGTGCCAAAGTGTTTAGGAGGTTATGAAACGTCGAGAAATTTTGGTCCGACCCCTAGGTCCCGCCATCCGACCGACGCCAATAGTGTATGTTGCCATATGGCAAATACACTAATAATTGTTAATTTTATGTTATGTCTATAATTTAAAACAATGATGTATTGAATCGTTTATTTATTCCCTGGTAAGGCTGCAATTTAGTCACTCTCAGTGTTAGGTTGTGGTCTTACATAACTTAGTTAAAATGACATAATCGTTAATGATTTTTGATAGTCGGTTGAGAACGGGCGGCAGTCGCTTCCTTCTCTCCAACCTGAAAGAGTCAAATAAAATTTCCTTATTCTTTATAAATTAACGGTTTGACTCTAATCTCGATCACAACTCTTATATTTGATTTTTTTTGTCTAAAGTTTCTTTTATTTTATTTTAAGTGCGTTTAGTTTTGTATTCATGTGAAGTTATTTGTTTTATTTTTATTTAAAATATACTGACCTTGTTGGTTAACATTTGTTTATTTCATTTTTGTTTTTTTTTTCGGATCAATAGTACCTTTCTTGAGTCGAGCTTACAACTTTACATGGGCCCAGCAACTTAAAACCCCCTTTTTTTAACAACTGTTTGTTCGACCCTCGGTCTAAACGTTACAAGCTTTTTTATGTTTGTTCCACGATATCAGGGTCAACAAGAAAAGGGTTATGTAAGTTATTTGATTGCGCGATCACACTCGCTTCGCTCGTTCAATCGTGATAATATTTTGTCATTCGCTTTGAAATTAATTAATGTGTTTCTTACTTGCTGCGCTCGTTCGCTCAAATATAACTCTTGTCCATATTTGAGCGAACGAGCAAAACAAAGACACTGCCGCGAGCTCGATTATTCCCAAGCTCTGAGCTACAATAAAGAAAACATTGTTAAGCCAATTGATTTTCTCGATAAAACAAACTTTATAAGACAAATTTGAACGAAACACTAAGCTGCTTACCTGTGTTACGTAATACTTACCTATAATTAATATAGTATTCAACTAAAATTCTCATCCTCGACAAAAACTTTCCAGTTTACTTTCTCCTTATCAAACTACATTTCAGTTTAAACTATTCAAACTTGCCTACCTTGCTATTATTGAGTGAATTAAAATAAATATTCTTTGTCAAAAATGTTCTTAAATATAAAAGTTCTTAAACATAAAAGTGAAAACCAGCTATTTTATAGGACGTACATACGTGCAAACAACTTATTGATATTATAATTCGAATGACTGATAAAACTCGCTGAATCTTATATTTAACATATTCACACCACTCTTCTCATCAATCTAGGGCATTAATCAGACAAAAAAATAAAATCGTTGGGCGCGTGAAATTTCTGTCAAGTCAACCGCTATATTATTATAAATGCTGATCGTATATTATGTTTTTCGTTCCTCTTATGTGATTTGAAGAAGTAGAATAGCGGGAAAAAGCAACCTTAGCCAGTACAATTATAATATAATTATAATTATTATAATATAATATAATTGTACTGGCTAAGGTTCATTTTTCCCGCTATTCTACTTCTTCAAATTATAAATGCTATTTACCTACATATTTACTCAGATTACGTTACGCCCAACGATTTCATTTTTTTGTCTGATTAATGCCCTAGATTAATGATGAGAGTGGTGTGATGAATGGTACCTAGGACCTACCGAATTAGTACTTTATTAGTGTATTTGCCATAAGGCAGCATACACTATTGGCGTTGGTCGGATGGCGGGACCTAGGGGTCGGACCAAAATTTCTCGACGTTTCATAACCTCCTAAACACTTTGGCACCATTTTTAAAAATGTTTATATATATATGTATATATATATATATATATGTGCGGGCAATAACTTTCGAAAGAGTTAATTGATTTTAACGAAATTTGGTCCACGTGTTGAAATCCATCATCGCAAGAAGCCTATTTAAAATGGGCGTAATTGGGGCATTTTAAGGGTAGTTTTTAGGGGTTGAAAAATGTTTTTGGGCCCCAAAATACCGAAAAAATTCTCAGAATCGTTTCAAAATTGACATTTAACCCTTTAGTAGTAATTAAAAGGTGTCTCTGGAATTCAAATAAAATCGGCCCGACAGGACCGGACTTACAAATTTTATGAAAACACTAGTTTACAAATAGTGAATTATGTACTGAAAGTTCTATATAATTTGGTATAGAGGTTCGATTTATAATAATATTGCAATTAAGAAAAAAAATGATATTTTAAGGGGTGTATTAAGGAGTAAAATTTTTTATTTTGCCCAAAAACCAACTTAAGCTCGCAAAATAAAGCCACACTGCCTGTATAAGCAAATACACTATATTGTCGGCAGGGTTTTGGCACTGCGACCCGGGTTTTTAACATTATTGTCTTAATTTTAAATAAAACCGTTTAACTTAAAAATCTTTTTTACTTAATTTTTCTTCTTTTTTTTGAAAATTTTCAATAGAGGGAAGTTAAAAGTACTATAAATATTGGTTACAAATAAAGTGATTCATTTAGTATTTACCGCGGCGCTGGCGTCTTTAGTTACAGTCATCACAAAAGCCGTGAATTCGTTTACCCGAGCGTGTTGAATGAAAATAGGAGGCTAGTTCATTATTGATGAAGCTAATAGAGGCAGCCGGTTGTGTTGTAATGGTTGAGGCCTCCGCAGCCGTACATGTGTATATACCTAATGTAAACAGACGCCCCTGACACAGTGGGTTCAAATTAAACGGCCTCGCAAAACTCTCGTTCATGTCGGTTAAGTGAATGTGAGAGTGCTTTAGTATTTAAATTCATTAACGCAAAAAAACAATTCTTTTTACGATTGTACGTATTTAACCCTCAAATTTATATATATGTCGGAGCAGGGGCCAAATAAGTGTTCTTATTTGTTTGGTCATCGTTCTAATTACACTAACAATAGCCAGTATAGTACGCTAGCAATAGATACTACACTGTCAAGCTTCACAAGAAACCAACTACAGTGCACTATGACAATAATCCGTGGGTGCGATAACGAATCCACAGTCAACGGGACGGCAGCTCCCAAAAGGGTGTCTTGTCTCTACCGATGCTCACGTCGAACTGCTCTAGGTACCTTGTACCCTCGTATCCTATTTTTCAATGTCTGCCGTTTGAGGGTCGACTTGCTACCTTTCTTAAAATTCGTACTTTCCGTCCTGTGACCGTGGCCACATTTGGAGACCAGATGTCAGCCCGAATCCCAGATTTTCCAGTTATAAAACTATCTAAGGACTATTTGTAACTAACAGTATATTTATAGGTAACGAATATTTGTTGTAAGTAACAAATGTTTATAACTAACAAATGATGTGGAATTTCCAAAATCTTGAATAAGAAATGAATTGTTCTTTAATATCCGACATATTATATAAATATAAGATATTGGTGCTAATACCAAGTTTACACGAGTCAATGTAGATGCAAATAAAAAATGTATTATCAAAGAATGTATCTATTGAATAGAAACTATTCTTAAAAAGATGATTTTACAATTCCAACTCTACTAGTGAGGGAATGTTTAAGTCAAAATTAGTACGATAACTTTTGACAGACTTCATTGATTTAAACTAACTTTTGTACACATGCTGAAATCTATCACCGCAAGAAGCTTATTTAATATGAGTCTGTTCGGGCCATTTTAAGGGTAGTTTTTAGGGGTTGAAAAAGGTGTTTGGGTCCAAAAATATCGAAACAATTCTCAGAAACTCTACTAGTGAGGGAATGTTTAGGTCAAAATTAGTACGATAACTCTTGACAGACTTAATTGAATTAAACCAAATTTTGTACAAATGCTGAAATCTACCACCACACGAAGCTTATTTAAAATGAGCCTGTTCGGGCCATTTTAAGGGTGGTTTTTAGGGGTTGAAAAAAGTTTTGGGTTCAAAAATATCGAAAAAATTCTCAGAATCGTTTCAAAATTGAAATTTAACTTTTTAGCAGCAATTTAAAAGTGCTCCTGTAATTTGAATATAAAATTGGTTCGACAGGACTGAATTTGCACATTTTATGAAAACACTAGTTTGCAGATAGTGAGTTGAGGTGTATTTAATTTGGTGCAAATGTTCGGTTGATAATAATATTGCAATTAAGAAAAAAAATGTTATTTTAAGGGGTGTATAAAGGCGTTAAATTTTTTATTTTACCCAAAAACCGACTTAAGTTCATAGAATAAAGCTACACTGCTTGTATTAAGGCTGTCGGAACGCTCTGAATTTAAGCCAAAAATAGGGCTTCTGCTTGATTGTAGATTTATTCGTTAACATTTTGCAAAAATTCTTTCTCTGTAAGGAAGACAAAGGACAAATCTAGGTCTCTAATGGACTACTTTTGTAATTTATGTACGATTTACTAGAAAAAAGTTGGCTTTAATTCTACCAAGAAACACACGTTTTCAATGTTACACTACGACCTTATTCGTACTTATTTCACAAAATTGTTCCATCACAAACTTAAAGTGACTCTTCCGCTTTCAGAAAAGTTGCTTAAATCTTCAGAATATTTCCAAAATTTAGAGTAATCAACTGATAGCCGCACTCTTGCAACAGCAATTTTTAGCCTCGTAGTGTGGCTTTAATTCAGAGCTTTCCGACAGCCTTAGCAAATGTATTTGCAAATACAGCGTATTGTCGACAGGGTTTTGGGACTGCGACAGTTTTTAGAATGTGCAAAGAGAGTTTTTAAGTTGCGAAAATTTATTTAGAGAACAAAAAAATACAAAATAAACAGCTAATTAGCGAAAATGTAAACATAAATTGGTTGCTTTTGATTATCTTGCCAATTCAAAATGCGCCCGGATGGATTCCGGTTAAAAACTAGTACCAAATATTAGATTGAATGAATTGAATGAATTAACCCAAGACTGGTTCCAAAAACTTAGCCAAACGTGGCTTATTCATCAAATAATCAACCCATATAGGATCTGTAGTCGTTATAAAACAACCAGCCTTCGACCGAGCTACGATCAATGATCGGTCAACGATTAAAACAGGGCCGTCTTTGGTATATTACGGGAAGATATCTCTATTCTATTACAGTACTTAGCGAAAAAAAATTATTAAGTTTGGCCATTGTTGATAATATGCTGATGCTTATCAATAACAATGGCCAAACTTAATAAATTTTTTGATTGCCCAATACAATATTACCGTCACTAATCACTAGGTCAATTTTTGACATTGAAGTGTCATTTTTAAACATTAGTAATGGACCAATGTTATGATCCGATTATTTAACATTATTGGGTTATGTATGGGCGTCATTATGTTCAGGCCCGGCGGATGACCAGGGTTTTGTGGGTAGCTATACCCATACGAAAAATTCGGTGTGGGTAAAATACCCACATGGAATTTGACAACATTTTTTTCACATATTAAGGACGATTTTGAAAAAGATAGATTAATTAGTGACAGAGATATGTTTATTCAGCTTTTAAAACGACAAAATGAACAGGCAAAAAACTTAAGAGAAATTGTAGAATTTTTGAGAAAGTATGAATGGGTAAAACGGCTTGTTCCAGAGTTTGTTCGCTTTATTCGCTTGCTAATGACGATTCCAGGATCGTCTTGTTGCAATGAACGAAATTTCTCAGTTTTACGTCGACTTAAGACTTATTTGAGATCAACAACTTTACAGGATAGACTTAATTGCATCGCTATATTACATGTATATTGTAACTTGACCGACGACCTTGACTTGGAACCGTTATTAAATAAGTTTATTACTTGAAATTCAAAACGAAGTGCAGTTTTTGCGTTGCGCCAATAAAAATTATGTGATGTTGACTTGTATAATTTTTTTTAAGCGTGTAATATTTTTCTCAATAAAAATTCAAAATATGTTTTCTGTAATGTAAAGTTTGTTAACTAACCAATTTAACTTATGTGCTGGCTTCCCCAGAGTTATGGGATTTCGAAGGTTTGTTATACGATTACGAGGCTTATAAAATATAAGCTATATACAATTATTAGGTTTTAAATGCTCAGTGCTGGCATGAGTTAATTGGAGGGGGCTTGCTTTGAAGTTTGTTAATTTAATCACCGCTAGATCGAAAAAAAATTATTTTTCATCTCACTACCCACACGGACTGAACATGACCTGCCGGGCCTGATTATGTTACCAATCAGTCCAATCCTCGACTAACTGTTAAACAAAGACATATATTCTTGCTAGAGAATTGCATTTCAAGTGGAATTCATTCTAAAAATTTCGCCATATATTTTAGAAGCATCTTGTAAAGTGTATTGAAAGAAATGTGTGTGTCTTTAAGAAATGTGGCAAGGTTAGGTTGGTTACGCGTATAATTAATATCGGTTATTATTATATCATTAATAACTTAAAGGCAAAGAGAAGTAAATATGAAAAGGCGGCTAATAAGAGACGGTGCTAAAATGAGACAGATAGGGATTTAAGTATTTAGATAACGACGATTAATCCACAGAAACCGTAGGAACCAACTAGTGCTCTTTTGTATTATGTATTATATTATATACATTTATACTATGTGTATCGTCTTATGTATGTGTTTGTAATTCAGAACAGGGCTACTAATAGCATAGAGAAATTATTTTCTACAGAAAAATATCCCGAGTTTTCTTTTTAAGGTGACTTTATATGGATGGAACATACAGTTGCAAGGGAGAATCCATTGAGGGACGGCTACAAAGCATTGGTACAAAATAAAAATAGTGTCAATTTTTGATTGGTCACCGAGCCGGGTAGAGTAGTGGTGACAGCACTAGACTCGCATTCGGGAGGTCCGGGTTCGAATCCCGGCGGGGGCAGATGTGGCTGGGACTTTTTCCTACTGCCACTCGCCGAGAAACGGTAATTCCTGTACTGGCCATCTTAATTGAGGTTTTCCATGGTTTCCCTCAATTAATTCCAGATAAATATCGAGATGACTCCTTATTTGACGCCATGGCCGATGACCTATCAAACTCCTAGTTGAATAATTACCTACCTTATCCTAATTTTCTATAAATCCTTCATTCGCCCATTGCTATTACATAAGTTGAAGTTTTAAAACTGTAGAAAAATAACGGGAAGTGTGGTAGATGGAAAATCGCAATGGTGCAAATGGCGTCTGTTATGACATAACGTCGAGAAACGGACGTTAAACGCATTATTATAATAATAATAATAATAATAATAATTTATTCCACCAAAATATTGATTATACACAATGCTATATTTACAAAATGATTTGGAATTACCTATCCAACTTGGCAAGGCCAGTGCTAGGATAGGTTTATTATTATAATTTTTGATTGGTCGGTGCATTGTGCTGCATACAAAAGGAATTTTCTTTTTACACCATACTACCAACATAAATTTCATACAACTAGACATGCGCAGTGGGCCGGCCAATGACAAGCTGACACCACTCACCTCGTCGCGTCCCTTAATCGACTTTACTCTCCTCGTCTAACACCCTAGTACATGCTCTGTCTCTATATTGCTATGTGTTGAACATATTTATTGAGTTACTCTCATCGCGGCTAAAGAAGTTTCACTCCAAAAACACAAATGGAAATGTCGAAGACAGCTGAGCGAAAATAATAAGGAACCCTGTTGAACTAGTCTTATACTCGTTCCGTCTCCATTATAACGTCTTGCTCTACACTCGAAGCATCTCTTGTTGTTGTTGTTGCGCGAGTGTTTTTTGGCGGGCGTTGCCATGGCGACCGATCCGCGTTGCCTTTGGTAACGTGGCGCCAAGACGTGTTCTCCTGTTCTCCCCTGTATGACTGACTACTTAAGTAAAACGCGCGTTTTGTTCTGTTTGTTATGTGCAGACATACTGTATCTAAAATTAATATAGAAACATCATAATTCGATTAAAAATAGAAGTTAAACACAGCTCCTTAAAAGTTACGTCCACTATGTGCATGGTATTGACTAGCTAACGAATAGCAGATAGATAGATTGTAGATTATAGACGCTCAGCATCTGAGGTCATCAGCGTCTATAAAAAATAGCAAAGACTTAGGCGTTAGCATTGTTGAAGACGTCAGAGAGAGCGGAGGAGGTAGGCTTGTGACGTTACAGGAGGCTTCTCCCAAACAGTTGAGAAAAGTCTCACGTGAAAAAGCCCTGATCATCAGACATCCAGTGACGTAAGCAATCGACATGACCATGTTTATAGCCTCTTACACCCAACCTTTTACTATTTTAGTGATCTTGAAAGAATAGGACTTGCAGCGTTCATGGTGGCGAAAAACGGAACTTTTTGATAGACAGGTTATGTATGTGAAAACATTAATAACTGGCGAAATGAACATTTAAATTGTGTAAAGTTTGTAAAAATGCAATTAAAAAGTTCTCTCCTAAAATTTTAAGTTTTGTTTGAAATAAAAATATAAACGCGTATGAGTTAATAAAAAAGGCAATAATTTACCGCTCTGTGAGCCTGTGACATCACTTGTCTCTGTTCACAGAGGAATAGTGCAAAAGTACGTTAAAAATCGTAAGATACAACAATTTAAGGATTGAGTAATCATTATAGTACGGTTCGTTTAATGAAACGGCAAAGCAATTAAACAATGTAAGGTATATCGTCCCATGCAAAAAATCTATGCCGCTTATATTATAATATAAATAATTATAATAAATTCGTTTTTGGAAAATAATTGTAACTACATCTACCAATTCTGATTTGGTTCTAATAGGTCAGTCCGAATTATCTGAAGCTTATAGAACTTAATATTATTAGTTCTAGAAATGCATACTTTCTGGAAGTTATGGTTTGTTTCAAGCCGAATCAAATCGATTTAGTGGCTAGACTATAGTGACTAAATCAATTACTAAGTTATTATTATCTTCTATATTAATAATTTTGTCGAGGAATACGGTAGACTTGATTGAAATCTCTCAACAATTATTATTAAGTATAAAAAAACTAATTTTGAGTCGACAACATATCCGCAAAATTCGAATACTCTTGTTATTACAACAATAATACCAATCAATGGCAATTATTCCATATACACACGCCATGACAGCTTGACCGACTCTGCGTATAAAACAGTTTACTGTTGAATGCTGTTTAATACACTTAAGTCGTTGTAGTGCATAGATAGACTTAATTGAAATACAACACAAATTACTCTTGTCTCTTTACATAAACTTTCGTTCTTGTTTTTTTTTTAACAAGCCAATAACTATTCTCCCAAATCTAACTGCCATTTAAATATTGTATCCGCACAGAACCTGACCCGAGCGAAGTCGGGTTCGCAAATCGCAGCTAGTAGTACAGCTCCCAGCTCTAGTTTTATAGCCTCTGAAGACATGTTTCTGTATTATTTGTTTGACAGACTACTTGGTAGATCGACACAACTTGCATTTCTCATGTCGCCTGCTCTTGTTTTATTTATTGTTTCTTCCTCACATCGTCTTTTCAGATTTTCTGTTTGTCGAGCTCTACTCAATTGTTAACCATTTTTTGTCACTTGAAACTGTCACAGTCCAGTAGTGAGCAAACAATAACTATTGTGAAATCATCCTTTGTTCTACTCTATAAATAAGAAAATAATATAATTTATATATTCTTAAGAAGATAACCATTTTCGATTTGTAAAACAATACATTGCTCGATTTTTCATTACTTGATTAATTCTCAAGAGTACTAACAATCAAATACATCCATCCCTCGGTACAGGGTCATTGAACCTAGCAGTAGATATTGTAACAAAACTGTTTTGTGTGATGGTTTAAAACTGATTTATTTTCAACAAACGAAATGAATACAAAACAAATAAACTAAAACGTACTTCTCTAATAGCAATGACAAAAAGAAACTAACAATGAAAAGTAAACGAATTCTGATAAATAATAAGACAACAATGACTATGTACACATTACACTACTTTAAACACGCACCGAAATTTATGTACTATCGCACTACTATTTATGTAACTGTGTCGCATCCACTGAATGTACTCTCACTGTAGCAAGCAGGCAACTGACTGAATGCCTGTCGCGCCAAACACGCGTTGTATTTATAGGCGCGTACATTCCGTTCTCGATCATTCCAGAAACTTCTGTTCAAGTTCGAGAAGCCTCTGTTATTTCCAGTGTTTTCCAATTGGGGGCGCGCTACAATATATAATCTTATTTGTGTACAAATGATATACTTATGTAAATATATTTAATAAAAGCTTTTATTTAACTTGTCAATTGTCATGTTTATCTGTCAGTGTGTCAGTTTAGGTTGTTTGCAATCAAAATTTCAACTAGATCTAGTTAAGCTAGAGCTTTAAAACTTTGCACACGTGTATAACTGCGCTGACAATGCTTAAATCCAATATGGTGGATGCTCCAAGATGGCGGATTAACTTTTTCTTCTTGAAATGGGTATCAAATGAAAAATGTTCACGGCTGGAATATAATAAACTGTGTGACATCATTGTAACTTGAATATGACGGATGCCCTCAAATATGACTACCTTTTTTACCACAGCTATCGTGACATCGTAAATCCAATATGGCGAACGACTGTTATCCAATCGATTTGAAATTTTGTACATATATTTATTCCCGATGACAATATATGATGCAATCGTTTTTAGAATTAAATAATTAATAAATTTTAATGAAATAATAGTGAAAATTTCAAAAGACTAAAAAGAACTAAATAAAATATTAGGTAGTACAAAGTAAACCTTTTGAAGATACGCTTTTATTTAAATTTAGGTACTAAAAAGGAAAAAATAGTTTTTGATAAGTTAGGTTCATAATTATAATAAGATGGGTTGTGACTAATAAATAATCATGAAATTTATATAGTCCACACTTTTATAATTTTGTCAAAAAATATTTTTTCCTTTTTAGTACATTTCAATGAAAGTTTGTCTGCAAAATGTTTTTTTTTACTAATTATTTTATTTTACGTGGTATTAAGGTTGTCGGGACAATCTGAATCTAAGCCAAAAATGGGACTTCGACTTCGTCAACATTTTGCAAAAATTCTTTCTCTATAAGGAAGATAAAGGACAAATCTAGATCTCTAATGGACTACTTTTGTAATTTATGTACGATTTACGAGAAAAAAGTTGGCATTCATTGTGCCAAAAAAACACACTTTTTAAATGTAACACTACGACCTTATTCGTACTTATTTCACAAAATTGTTCCATCACAAACCTAAAGTGACTCTTCTTTTTTCAGAAAAGTTTTTTAAATCTTAAAAATATTTCCAAAGATTAGAGTAATCAACTGACAGCGGCACCCTTGCAACAGCACTTTTTAGCTTCGGAGTGTGGTTTAAATTCAGAGCGTTCCGACAGCCTTAAAATACTTTAACAGACATGATCGCTCAAATTGTAATATTACAGAAATAAAACGACGGTTGTATTTTGAGTCAAGTTTAATAAAAAACAAAACGACAACGTTTCGACAGCTATTTTGCTGTCTTCTTCAGGTCATGTGAAGTAAAATTATATTTGATAAATACTTTTTTTTTCAAATTAAAAACTGCTTATTGAACGTTTGGTTGGAACTAACTTTTATTATTTAGTTAAACGTAAAATACGTAAAGCTAATAAATTTATATAGAGTTAAAAAGTTGGACGACATGAAATTCAAATTTAAGTGTAAATATCATTATTTATTTCAAGCACTTTAATATTTTAAAATAAAATACGCGACGCTACTTTTTCAGTATTATTAACAGGTAAATTTTAAATTTAATAAAACAAAACATATTTTATCACTCAACAGACACTCTACACAGAAAAACTCTTGTTGATTTTTCATTTTTTTTCCTTGTCGCAGTGCAAGGAGTATTTTGTGTGTGCGACGAGAGAAAAGTAAGAGAAAAGAACTAACGTCGTATTTACGAGGGACGAGCAAAATGCTGTATTAATTTTTAAATTGACAGTTTTAGTTTTATATTTCAAATTAAAAAGCTTATAATGAGCCTCACCCTTATAAGCTCGCATAAGTTTAACTACTTTAGCTTTTAATATTATTCCCAAGTTTAATTTTTTGTTGTCAAACTAATTAATAATTTTTTTTTTATTTTTTCACGGGAAATTGGACAATTCAATTTTAATATAGATAAACTAAATTTTAATTTAGTTTATCTATATTAAAATTAAATTGTCCAATTTCCCGTGAACAAATAAAAAACTTATTAATTATAATGGACGTGAACAATATTGAGAGCTAATTAATAATATTTACACATACAGTGGAATCCGTTTATAATGACATCGAAGGGAATTGACAAACACGTCATACTAAGCGGACGTCATACAAAGCATTTTAGGTAACATAGGGCCGCTGACGGGTATTCCTTTGTTTCGCGTGATTTTAAACTACTGAATTAACGCTTGATCAACATTTTCTTGCGCGATTTTCGAAGCCTCTTCGGTTTCAAAACATTTGAATTGAACGATCGCTTAATCCGGTTCTTGTTTTTGAAAATCATTGAGATTGTCGAATGACCCACGCCCAATTTCTCTGCGAGAGATGAGCTTGATTCTCCATTTCCTAATCTGCATATTATTCACCTTTCTCCTCAATCGTAAATGCTTTACGACGTTGAGATGACATTTTTTACATAGGATATCACTAAAAACAATGCGTGACGTTCAACTATCAATTACTCACTGAGATTCAAAACAAAAACAAGCCACGTGCCGAACGTCGTCGGGAATCAACGAACATTGCCGAAGGTGTAAAGAATCATATCGGTCACTATAGACGGACAAAATTTAATAAAAATGGGTCATAATAAGCGACATGTCACTGTAAGCGAAGTCATTATATCCGACTTTGTTACAAAGAATTTTATATGAAAACCAAACCTCGTTGTGTAATTACGTCATAATAGGCGGTTGGTCAATATAGGCGGAGTCATAATAAACGGATTCTACTGTTCATTAGCAACCCGCTATAAACTTCTGTCCTTGTCAGTTTCATGTATTTAGGAGACAAACTAACCTCACCTTTAGAAGTTGATTCTATTTCCCCTCGATTTTTTACTTTTTTCAAACAGATACGTTGCTAAAGAATATTTTTCGAAAAAGTTTTTTTGTCGTAGTCTGCATATTTTAGAAAGAAAATTTGTATTGTCCATATACTTATATATGTCGTAGGATAATTAATAAAATCGGATTTTCGCGAAAATCCTAGGATTCCAATTACCCGGTTTTTTGCAATCTTCCTAGGATTTTCGTAAAGATCCGATTTTTTCAATTATCCTACGACATATATAAAAAGAATTATATTTTCGAACGGTGCATGCTATTTCTTATTAATAAATAAGGTAAACCAACTTTTTAATTCCCCTTTACGTGAGTATCAAATGAAAGGGTATGACAAGTAGAATCCAATCAGCAATGTGACTTCATTCCAAATTGAAAATGGCTGCCTACACAAGATGCCTGATCATCTATTTCTTTACGACCCCCTTGATATGGATATCAAATGAGAAGATATACAGTAAACTGTGTGATGTAATTTAAAATCAAATATGGCAGCCAAAAGGCGTAAATAAAAATTTGAAATACAATTTAAATAAAAAACTTTTATTGCAGTGTACTAATAAGGATAAAAATAATAATTTTTAATAATTTAAATTAATAATTATAAAAGTGTGGGTTGTAAACTCGAGCCCACGCTTTTATAATAATGAACTTAAATTCTTAAAAATTATTTTTATCCTTTTTAGTACACTGCAATAACAACTTGTCTTTATAAAAGTTTTTTATCTAATTTTTTTTTTTATTGCCTAAAAGCCTTCCGTAAAAAGATTATTTTAGTATTTATAATCTGTTAGATTCTAACCTCAAAAAAATAAAAACCCGGGTCGCAGTGCCAAAACCCTGCCGACAATATAGTGTATTTGCTTGTATAGGGCCGTGTGGTTTTATACTTTTATTATGTGAAATTAAGTTTGTTTTTGGGCAAAATAAAAAATTTAACCCCTTAATACACCCCTTAAAATAACATTTTTTTCTTAATTGTAATATTATTATCAATCTAACGTCTACACCAAATTAAATACACCCTTCAATAAATAAGTCACTATCTGCAAACTAGTGTTTTCATAAAATTTGTAAATCCGGTCCTGTCGGGCCGATTTTATTAAAATTGTGGGGAAACTTTTTAATCACTACCAAAGGGTTAAATTTCAATTTTGAAACGATTCGGAGAATTTTTTCGGTATTTTGGGGCCTAAAAACAGTTTTCAACCCCTAAAAACTACCCTTAAAATAGCCCGATTAGGCCCATTTTAAATAGACTTCTTGCGGTGATGGATTTCAACATGTGGCCCAAATTTCGTTGAAATCAATTAACTCTTTCGAAAGTTATCGCGCGTACACATATATATATATATAAATATATATATATATATATATATATATATATATATATATACATATATATATAAACATTTTTAAAAATGGTGCCAAAGTGTTTAGGAGGTTATGAAACGTCGAGAAATTTTGGTCCGACCCCTAGGTCCCGCCATCCGACCGACGCCAATAGTGTATGTTGCCATATGGCAAATACACTAATTAGTGCGACACCATTTCTGTTTTTAAATATGTTTTCTACGAATCGAGGCAAATAAGTTTTTTGATCGACCCTTGTGGAATAAGGAGAGAAGATGTTCCAGCTAAGGTTTGTTTTGTACAATTGCAGATGATGAACATGAATTATTCATCTGAGAAGTTATGTTCCTGGTTTCGTATTGTTCCACTTCTCTCACACACAGTTCCACAATATAGAGGTGATCTCAATGCCACCTTACAAAGTAATTGTGTTCTTCTTTAACATTTTCCTTCAATATATTGTATATCTAGTGTCGTCGGCGACCTATGACACTATATTTAAAAAACCCGGGTCGCAGTGCCAAAACCCTGCCGACAATATAGTGTATTTACTAATATAGGCAGTGTGGCTTTATTATGCGAACTTAAGTTGGTTTTTTTGGCAAAATAATAAATTTGACTCCTTAATACACCCCTTAAAAGAACATTTTTTCTCAGTTGCAATATTATTATCAATCGAACCTCTAAACTAAATTATATACACCTTTCAGCAAATAATTCACTAGTGTTTTCATAAAATTTGTAAATCCGGTTCTGTCGGGCCGATTTTATTAAAATTTTAGGAGCACTTTTTAATTGCTATTAAAGGGTTAAATTTCAATTTTGAAACGATTCTGAGAATTTTTTAGGCATTTTTGGGCCCAAAAACTTTTTTCAACCCCTAAAAACTACCCTTAAAATGGTCCGATTGAGCCCATTTTAAATAGGGTTCTTGCGGTGGTGGATTCCAACATGTGGGCAAAATTTCGTAAAAATCAATTGACTCTTTCGAAAGTTATAGCGCACACACACACATATATATATATATATATATAAATATATACATATATATATAAACATTTTTAAAAATGGTGCCAAAGTGTTTAGAAGGTTATGAAACGTCGAGAAATTTTGGTCCGACCCCTAGGTCCCGCCATCCGACCAACGCCAATAGTGTACGTTGCCTATGGCAAATACACTAAAAAGTGCCAGCGAGTTTCAACAGTCACACAAGTCGTACTGCCATTACGCACGAGATATAGATATGGTATTTGTTCACGTACCTCCTGTAATATAGCTCCTTTTCACTTATTTTTCAAAATTTTTAAAAATTTACTTCTATGTTGATGAATGATTAATGTTTCTGTGAGTACAGTCTAATGTTCTACTTAAGAGAGAGTTTCTAAACGTACATTAGACTATTCCTACATGTATTAAAACTTTACTTATATGATCACAATCTAAGATCATTGTTTAATCCATTTTTAGGGCTCCGTACCTGAAAAGGAAAAAAATGAACCTTTATAGGATCACTTTGTTGTCTGTGTGTCTGTCAAGACCCTTTTTCTGAGGAACGCGTGAAGCAATCATGTTGAAATTAATATCAAATACTCAGGTCTGCAATCCCTTGGAGCTGTGAAAAAATCAAACTTCTAAGTCAACGCAATTAAAAGATATGGCCGTTTATGCAGCATATTTTGACAGTCGCAAGAAAATCAAAATCTATAGGGTAATTCCCGTTGATCTAGAATCATGAAATTTGGCAATAAGCAATGTCTTATAACACAAGTGGAGGGAAAAATGCGAAAATCGAAAATTTGTAGTTACCTACATCACAAAAAAAAAAAATTTTTTCCTATAAACGTCAAAATAGTGAATACTAGCGACATCGGACGGAATCTCTTAAAAGATGTTAGTACAGGCATTTCTGCGCCTTAGTGTATATTATTAAATTTTTGTTATTAGTGTGTATTATTAAATTCAGTTAATAAATATTGTATGGTGGTACGGAACCCCTCGTGTGCGACTCTGACTCGCGCTTGGCCACTTTTTTCTGACAATGCTTTATGTATATATATTGTAGCGCGCCTCCAGTTGTTGCGCCACTGGAATTGACAGAAGCTTCTCGAACGATCAAGAATAGCGCGCACCCAATTGTTACGCCACTGGAAGTGACAGAACTTTCTCGAAGAATCGAGAGAACAGACTAGTACGCATATAAATAGCGCGCGCGCAACAGAAAGACAGGCTCATCAGAGTACAGTCACTCAGTCGACAGTCACAACAGAAGTGGTCACGCGGCGGACAGCAGAGATAAATAAGAGTACATAAATTTGTGTGCGTGTGTTATAGCAGTGTTTTGTGTATACTACTTATTGTTGAATTATTATTTACGAGAATCCGTTTATTTTTCATTGTTTGTTTCTTTTTGTCATTGTTATTAGAGAAGTACTTTTTAGTTTGTTTTGTATTTATGTATTTCGTTCGTTGAAAATAAACCAGTTTTTAACCACCACAAAGAACAGTTTTGTTACAATATTGTACAATTTATTATATGAACAGTCTGTACATGTCTAGCTATTACCTATGTTCCTATTACGGTGGCACCGACATTATATCATATCCACAGCGTCTATTTAAAAAAAGCCCTTCTGTTTAAAGTTCTTCGCTTATTCAAATTTTAACGTTTTCGTACGTACGTACGTACGTACGTTTGGTAATACGAATAAAACACATTTTGAGTAATTAAATTAAAATTTTTGTCAACACATATTTTTCTCCTGCCATCTATGAAGAATAATTTCAATCTAACTAGCCTACCAAAGTTTTTTTCTTGCCCTGTATATGTGTACCTGTGAAGTCTTGTGATTAGTCGAGTCTATTGAACCCAAAACAAGTTGCTTCTAAAAAGTGTGTGCCTTAATCCGGGGTCTCCACCAAAGGATAATTGCCAACTTTTGTGTTGTCAACACATGTTGGTGACAAAATTTTCTGTAGATATCTTAAGGCTGTCGGAACGCTCTGAATTTTGTTTGTGCTGAGACCCAGCGGTAAGGGGCGAGGTAGGCAAAAGACATATTGTGGGTGTGACCTTCTTTAGCTCTGTCTCGCTCAAATCATCCGCACGTTTCAATATTTGGCTGGTGTCAACTACGACGCTAAAAAATGTTGTTGCAAGGGTGCCGCTGTCAATTGATTACTCTAAGTTTGGGAAATATTTTGAAGATTTAAAAAACTTTTCCGAAAAAGGAAGAGTCACTTTAGGTTTGTGATGGAACAGTTTTGTGAGATAAGTACGAATAAGGTCGTAATGTGACATTGAAAACGTGTGTTTTTTTAGCACAATTAATGCCAACTTTTTTCTAGTAAATCCTACATAAATTACAAAAGTGGTCCATTAGAGACCTAGATTTGTCCTTTATCTTCCTTATAGAGAAAGATTTTTTGCAGAATGTTGACGAATAAGTCTACAATCAGTTGACAGCCGAAGCTCTATTTTGGGCTTAAATTCAGAGTGTTCCGACAGCCTTAAGATGTCAACAAAAATTGTAAACAAATGTAGGGAACCGTGTTTCCATTTTTAGCGGTAAATATCAAAGAAAACGCATGTTGGCAATATTTATGCGTGTGTTGCCGACATTTATTTCTCGGTGGATACGCTTGCTCAGTTGGAAACAATAACTATTGCAAATAGAAACATAGCTGTCTCCTGGACTACTGAATTAACAGACACGTTAATTGATTTATATCATAGCCAAAGAATGTTATGGGACTCAACCGATGAAAATTATAAAAATAAAAATAAACTATGCATTGAAAACTATCAGTGATGTTATGGGGCTACACGAACTTGAAATAAAAAGGAAAATAAAAAAATTGGTGGAGACAGCTAGTTGGCAACTGAAATGTTCCTCAAATTATTGGCGACTTATTTTAATCCGGTGTGGACAAAATATAAACCAAAGTTGGCGACTTTCTGAAGAGTTGCCAACACAGAAGTTACCAACAATTTCAGTGGATACCCGCCTTTAGAGCCCAAATAATTGGATAGAGTTTGCTTTAATTTTGCAAGCGTGTTCAGAATACTAGACTGCCGAGGTGAAATTGTAAAATTGGTCCTAGCTGACATGTGGAAGAAATGGCATTCTAAAAACTTAAAAATATGTTTTTTTTTTTCAAAAACAATTCTAACCATTTTGAACATTTTCTTAGTACCAAGATAACGTCTAACTTATTTTCTGATTTTTGCGGTTCCGATACATTTTCTCTAATATATGATTTTGAAATTGAAAAATACATTTTGAGCTAAAAGAAATTTCGAGACGGGTGAAACACTAAAAGTCACAGGTGCTCGATTATGGAAAATCAGTTTTTTTTCATGTTTTGCATGAAACAAAAAAGAGTTGCCATGATGTTTGATCGTTATTTAAGACGGCAACCAAATACAATATATTCCTAAAACGCTCAACAAATTCATAAAAATTAAAAACTAGCCTATGGGACTAGTACCTACATCAAAATGAATACAGGATCTCCGCTGTCGGATAAGATTGTTGCAGGGTTGTCTAGGCAAGTTATTGGAGCCACTAAATGTACCTACGACCGTTTCTCGAAGTTTCATTTTTTATAAAATCGGAACCATTTTTACGTCCGCTACTTGGATTACATATTTTGTTTTAAATTCTTGTTTAGTGTCAAGAAAAAGGATAATATAATAATCAGAAGCGTAGCGTGCCTTGGCGGGGCCCCGTATAAAAATTTGTTTGGGGGCCCTTAGGAAGGGTAAAGATTTCTCACAAAAGAAAAAAAAATGTTTGCATAAAATTAAAAGAAATGTTTATTCATCATAATTATCTATCTGTCACTTTTTCCAAAATTTTTACAAACAATTCAAATTGAATATATACTCTCCTTGCCTTTTTTTCGGCAAACTGATTTATTAAATCATTTATAGCTGATAATAGCTAGCTATCTATATGGGAAATCCCGCAGCCCACGATAACCGATATAGGGTGTTGCCAACTTTTGAACGCACGCTTTACGCGGGAAAAAAGAAATTGCTTTTTTTGACTTTTGTCATTTCTAAAATAAAAAAAAAATTGGGAAGTTTTTATTAATTGTTGCTTACGCACGTTGGGGGCCCTCGTGGCCCGGGGGCCCCGTATAATTGATACGGCGGTAGCTACGCCCCTGATAATAATGATAAAATCGGTTTATTTTAATTTTTTTGCGAATTATGATTAATGTGTTCTTTTCAAAGTGATACAATTTATATTGCAGGGAATAAAATACTACCTCAACGTTTCATAAAATGGGGGTTGTGATCCGGCAAAGGGTAATATAAAAAATTTGCGGAGTCACATTTTTGTGTATGAAATAAGCAAACAAACAATTTCTATTGAAAAATAAAATTTGTTTTGTAAATAAATGTTTTTATGTGTGAGTCGCGAAAAATTTTAAAATCTCGTTCTGGGCTGCGGTCAAAAAAGTTTGGGAAACGCTGTTCTAGCTCATAGTTTAATTTCTGAAACTATATGTTGACGTTAAAAAGTGATAAAATTTTGGAAAGTGGGGCGACCTAGGGATGTCGAAAAAATATCGATATATCGATATTTTTTAATTGATATATCGATAGTTTTGGGCGATATTTAATATTTCGATGTATCGATGTAAAATTTCGAGTATCGAAACCGATGTTTTTTTTCCAGTAGCAACACTTGTATGTAGGTACTACCGCGACTGACTATGGCCGTTTAATTATTCCGACAAATCGAAAACTTCACTGAAAAAGAAACGTGTGTTTTTACATATGTTTTTGGAACACTTTTAAGTTCGTTCCAAAAACAACAACAGTGAATAAAGCACTTATCAAACACGTTTTTTTTCACCGGATTTTTCGATATTTTCGGAATAATAAACAGTCAAAATGTCTATTCATGCAATATTTTATTTCATTTTTACATCTAGAATATTTTTAATTATTTCGATTTACACATCAATTCATGCTGTACCAACAATTTTCTGTCGAATGTCACCTCTGGCACACATCCCATAGGTTCACCATCCCTGGCTTTACTAATTGTTCGATTAGTCTCTAAAATTATCTGCTCCTAAATGTATTAGACATTTAATTAATATACAAAAAAAAAATTCTTATCGTTGTTTATGATTTCAGATAAATATTTATTAGTTGATTTATTAGAAATAATGTCCGTTAATTGCTATTTGAGATTATATTAAGCTAGTTAATACGTATTCGAGTGCCAATGTTCTCTTTCAAATTGGACCGATATATCGATATTTTTTAAAAAATATATCGGTACCGATATCGATACGATATATATCGATACTTTTTGGCACTTCCGGCATTCCTAGGGCGACCCCATTATATGAAGTGTCTGACAGAGCTCTGAGTAGCGACAACATGATTGTGAGTGTGGTTTGGAATCACTACTCATGGAAAATCGTCTCTTAATAAAACCCATCGTTAGTCGACGGTTACACAGCTGTGTGGACACCACTGTAATCATATTATATACACGTATAAGAAATTTCGATCAAACACCCTGTTCCAAGAAACATCGCCTACAGTTTTAATTCAGCTCTTTTGTAAAAGAAATAGAATTAATGAATTACTAATCTCGACAGAGCACTCCTTGATATAAAAACAAGATTAAAAATACGATTGGACTACATCGACGGTGCCATACTTCACGGCTCGTTCTAAACAATCTCACCGTTTCTTTAAATCGACATTAAACAAAGACAGACTTATAGGGAAATCAAGAATGTGAGTTTTATTATTATTTCACGGCGAACTTTTCTTACTAGCTAGAAAATTTGCATTTGCGACAAATGGAAGAAACTTTGTTCACAAAATCGAATGCAAATTAGAATCGAGACGACGACACAGCCGGAAACGAATAAAAGAAGCTTGCGACTTCTTTTTAACAAGTTTGGTAACGTTGCCTCGGGCCTTCTGCGGATATATACGGACCCTAACGCAATCCAACTTTTCGCTGCTGTAGCTCTAGCACAGTCGATATTCTTACAGTGTACATTGCACGGAACATAGTCTCTATTTAATTTTCATTTTATCTTTATTAATACTTAACTCATTGAGGCTAGTTTTACTTAATTTACTTAGTTAAGCTTAAGTCTGTTCAATACAGAGATGGGAAAAACGGGTCTTTTTAGTGATCTGCATCTTTGCATCTGGATCCCGTATTTGAGCCGGCTCACTGAACCGGTTCAAAAAGACCCGAGTTCTGAATATGTTACTGCAGTCTGCCACTGAGTTACCTAGTTCAGTCAATCATATCACGACCTGTATAGAATCAAGAATGCATAGCCAAACATGTGACAGGAGTCATTTGAGCTGACAGATGCATCAAAACAAGAAACTGATACGTAAGTGTAAAATGTGCTTCTGTGTGTTAAGTGTTTCACTGGTTTATGCGGATCCGTTGATCCGTCGGCACAAAAAAAGTGAGTCGGCTCTCACGGATCTTCTGTCGGAGTCGGCTCTTTGAACCGGTTCAGATCTGAGTTACCCAACTCTACTTTATCCCGGAAAAAATAGCCCTGGAAAAAATAGATCGGAAAAAATAGATTTGGAATAAATAGCCCCGGAGAAAATAGCCCTGAAAAAAATAGACCCGAATCACAACTATATATGGCAATGGCAACCCAACACTCACCCACCCAAAAGCGCCCAACACTCAGCCACCCAAAAGCGCCCAACACCCACTCACCCATTTTTTCCGGGGCTATTTTTTTCCGGTCTATTTTTTCCGGGGCTATTTTTTCCGATTACCATCATGTGCGTACCCAATATGCGCTTGGCCGATTTTTTTACCACTTGATACGAAATCTGAAAAAGGCTTATTGCGGACTTGCCCTTTGCCTGGAATCGAACCCAATACCTTTTGAATATGTCTAATGTACACCACCCGCCCAATAATTGATATTTCTTCTTGATAATGCAAATCGAATCGACGCACAACGGGAGTTAGGTGTATTGCAATTTACAGCCACTGTGTTCAACGTATCCGATATAAGTCTACCTACATAATACCTTCCTACATGCAGATGCCATCCGATCTAAGCAAAGTAAGAAAAGATTTAATTCTTTTAAAAGATACTCCAGATGTTGCCATGCTCAGTTAAGAGCGGGAGTTTTTTCTTACATATAAAGAGAAATTAAAAAATAGATGTATATGTTTCGCTAAAACTGTTTTAATGTTTACGTCATTATAATACTTATATTTCTCGTTCACTAATTACTATTGTCTTCTACAGGATGGTCTATAATGGGGTTCGAAACTCAGCAATTATAAAAAATACTGTTCGCGACCTTGGAATCGCTAGACCATGGAGGATAAAGGTAAATAAAACGCATCTGTTTTTGAAGTTATACTTCTTTTGGCGTATTGAGGGTAAAAATTTTTCTGTTACGGAAGTTGCGCACACAGCATGCAACAAAAATGAGACACCATGAAGTTAGTTATTAAAGTGAACAGGCTAATTTTTAATTATATTTATCATCTCCCTGGACATCCTATTTTATTTTATCAATGTACATCTTTAACGAAAATGTAAATATCAATTATCGCGATCACGTCAAAGAAGTATAACTTCTGCCGCGCCTACATAAGTACACACATCACTTTTTTTATCGGGTGCCCTTGTCTTTACATGTGTTCATATGGCAAAGATGAACTCGTGTCGGATAACTAATAGAGATGTCAGAAACGCCAAAAAGTATCGATATATATCGTATCGATATTTTTTTCAAGTATCGATAATTTTTTTTAAACTAAATTTCTTCGAGTGCCAATGCTCTCTTTAAAATTGTACCAATTTTAAAGAGAGCATTGGCACTCGAAGAAATTTAGTATACATATTGGCTAGCTTAAAATAATCTCAAGTAGCAATTAACGGGCATTATTTCTAATAAATCAAGTAATAAATAATTATCTGAAATCAAAAACAACGATAAGATTTTTTTTGTTTATTAATCAAACGTCTAATACATTTAGGAGCAGATAATTTTAGAGATTAATTGAACAATTAATAAAGCCAGAGATGGCGAACCTATGGCATGCGTGCCAGAGGTGACATTCGATAGAAAATTGTTGGTACAGCATGAATTGAGGTGTAAATCGAAATAATTAAAAATATTCTAGATGTTGTAGAAATGAAATGAAATATTGCATGATAGCTATTGTGACGGTTTATTATTCCAAAAATATCGAGAAATTCGGTGAAAAAGAAACGTGTTTTACATGTGCTGTATTTACTGTTGTTGTTTTTGGAACGCACTAACAAGTGTTGCTACTGGAAAAAAATATCGGTTTTCGATACTCGGAATTTTATACCGATATATTGAAATATTAAATATCGCCCAAAAGTATCGATACATCAAATAAAAAATATTGATATATCGATATTTTTTCGACATCCCTAATAACTAATAAGCTACAACGACACCCGATAAAAAATCGTTCCGGCATCCGGCTAGTATAACTGTATTTCCAAAATAATGTATCCGATTGACGCAAGTTTTCTAAGACTATGCCTAATGACGTAAGAATCCGAACGGTTCCGATTGATGACAATGCATTGTATGCGTTTGATATTACAATGATTACTCCGAATGTTTTGTGGACGAACTGTAGGCATGATTGTAATCTTGGAAAATGATGTTTTGTATAGCTCTGGATTATATTTTTTTATTTTTCTTTTGTATACGCTTACGCCTTAACACATGCAAATCTGGGATTTACCGAACATGCAAGGTGGATTACGACATTGCGTCGCAATATAGTATTATGTTTTGTATAATTCTATTTATAAAAATGAATTATTAAATTCCGGTCTCCAAAAGCTATCAACCGAAGCTATTTGGGAGCGTTACGGAGAAACGAATGAAATTAAATTTTTAAACTACATATTTATTATGGAATCTTTTCACTTTTCGTTATTTTTAAAACTGTCAAGCTGTCAGCAAAACAACACGTCACAAGTCGCTACAGATTAATTGTTGGATTTCTCGCTGGCGGTCGTTTCAACATTATGTCGCATACTTCTCGTGTAATATAATTCAGTTCACCCCTTAACTACTACCAACGTTATAAGATACAGAGGTCACCTCGTTCAATTGGATAGTAGTGGGGGACGACGTCATCCAGTGGACTGTCTATTAATATTGCATGGTTGATAAAAACAAAGCTAATTAAAATCGATTGATTTTTCTAGAGATTCATTTACGAAATATTTCCAAGAAAGTTTTTTTTAAATAAATCTTAACAAACACCGTAGGTAAACCACATCTCAATAGATTGAAAATACCGAGAAGTTCCAGGGATGGCCTGCAAGGTCAACCGTTTTTCAGATTTTTTTGTCAGAATTTAGCACCGCAAACTGTTCTTTATCAAAAGTAGGCGTGTCAAACTAGCGATTCGTGCCATTCGTAAGCTAATAAAAAAATAGTAACAAAATAAAAATAAGTAAAAACGAAAGCCCAGTCGATGTCTTAATGTCAGGTCGATAGATGCTGCATTTTCAGTAATCACCGACTCAAATGAGTTTGACACCCCTGTTTTTAGATATTTACCATTTTCTTTTATTTGTATGAATTAATTAGTTGCTAGTAGACTGTTATTCTTAACAATCACTAGTAAACCGGTTTTTTTAATTTATTTTTTTTTTATATTTAAATAACGGTTTTTTATCATTCTATTAAAACATGTAAAATAGATTGAATAATACTATGATTTCACTTTCGACATTATAGCTGCCATATTTGTTAAATTCGTTCTGTTTTCAGTAGCATTGATTGCGAATAGAGGGTTTAACCTACCTCTATTAAAATTATATTGATCATAAAATTTTGAAAAGAAGACTAAACATAAAATCAAAAAGAATAGTCGTAAAGTGACGCATTTTTATTGAAAGAGGTCTAAAAATATGTTTTAATAGCTCATATTTCTTTTTTGGGATAACTTTAATTCGCAATAAATAATGTAGTCTCTGCGATTTTATTAAAATATCATTTCACATAACTTATTTTAGTGCATTTTTCCTTTGAAGCATCGTGGAATATTGTCAGTTTGTTTAAAAATGGTTCGTAGTTAAAAATATTGATTAGATTCGGTTGTAACTTGTAAGTTAATGTGTTTTCAATTTAAAGTAAAAAACAAAAAATAAATATAAGTATCTATTCACTTATAAAACAAAAATACTATTGGTAATACAGAGCGGTAAAACAAGCTTTAAATATGAAAGGTAGTCGGGTAAAAATATATGAAATTATGAAACTAATAAATAAACATGAATTCCGTTATTCATGAAAATATATTTCAATTCAACAATAAAATCGTAGTGAACTCTATCCTGTCTCAACAAGAATGCGTTTACAATCTTTACAATACCAGTACTTATACGCAGTTTATGTAACATAAAGCAATACGCAATTCATAGAGCAATATAACACACTGAATAAGATTGAGATACTTTTTAGTCCAAGAGCTGTTAAACATTTTTTGGTAGGTATTTAAGGCACTGTGAAAATTTGTGCAATAACTCTTCAGTAATATAATAATAATAATAATAATAATTCTGTATTTGAAAAAAATAAATTTCATTACAGGGGAGAGATACAGAATACGTTACAATAGTGTTTATTATTATTTTTTATTCCCAGAGGTGAAATGCCCGCAACTTTAGTGCATTAGTGACATACAGAAATATATTTTTGACAGTTTCTGGGGCACTAGCCAGTAGAAATCTTTGTAAAGAATTCGAATTATATTTATTATTTGTGTTTTTATAATTTTTAAAAAATACATTTCTGTATGGCACATATAGCGGGCACTCAACTCTTCAGTAATATCCGAATACAAAAACACAGACCTGGCTGTAGGGTAGCGGAACTTGACCGACTTAATAGATTTTTAAAAATTTTTACGCAATAAAAACTCTGAGACATTTTGTAATTTTAATACCTTGAAATTTAGTATTTAATCAGTTGAAAAATAAAACTTAGCCAGGTGTTTTAAAAGTATAATTTTGCAAACACCTGGCTAAATTTTAGATGCCATTAAAAAATTTGGCTTTTTAGTGTATTTGCCATATGGCAACATACACTATTGGCGTCGGTCGGATGGCGGGACCTAGGGGTCGGAACAAAATTTCTCGACGTTTCATAACCTTCTAAGCACTTTGGCACCATTTTTGGAAAAATTATATATATATGTATATATATATATATTTATATATATATATATATATATATATATATATATATATATATATATATATATACGTGCGGGCTATAACTTTCGAAAGAGTGAATTGATTTTAACGAAATTTGGCAAACATGATGGAATCCATCACCGCACGAAGCATATTTAAAATGGGCCCAATCGGATCATTTTAAGGGTGGTTTTTAGGGGTTGAAAAAAGTTTTTGGGCCCAAAAATACCGAAAAAATTCGCAGAATCGTTTCAAAATTGAAATTTACTCTTTTAGTAGCAATTAAAATGTGCTCCCGAAATTTGAAAAAAATCGGCCCGCCAGGGCCGGATTTACAAATTTTATGAAAACACTAGTTTGCAGATAGTGAGTTATTTACTGAAAGGTGTATTTAATTTGGTGTAGATGTTCGATGATAGTAATCTTGCAATTAAGAAAAAAACTGTTAATTTAATGGGTGTATTAAGGGGTAAATTTTTTTATTTTTACCAATAAACTTAAGTTCATGTAATAAAACCAGACTGCCTGTATTAGCAAATACACTATATTGTCGGCAGGGTTTTGGCACTGCGACCCGGGTTTTTTTATTTTTCAACTCCTTAAATAATTTCAAGGTATTAAAATTACAAAATGCATCAAGGATTTTTTATTACTCAAAAATTTTAAAATCTTAAGAATCGGTTAAGTTCCGCTACCCTTCAGCCAGGTTTGTGTTTTTGTATTCGGATATTACTAAAGAGCTAAATTGTACAAATTTTCGCAGTGCCTCAAATATCTACCCAAAAATGCTTAATAGCTACCGACTATTTTTCATATTAATAGACGAGTTTTTTTAATAACTTTTTGTTTAATATTTAGTTTTACTCATCAAATATACGTATTGTATAATTATTTTTCTTTGTACTTATTAGTGTATTTGCCATAAGGCAACATACACTATTGGCGTCGGTCGGATGGCGGGACCTAGGGGTCGGACCAAAATTTCTCGACGTTTCATAACCTCCTAAACACGTTGGCACCATTTTTAAAAATGTTTATATATATATGTATATATATATATATATATATATTTATATATATATATATGTGTACGCGCGATAACTTTCGAAAGAGTTAATTGATTTCAACGAAATTTGGGCCACGTGTTGAAACCCATCACCGCAAGAAGCCTATTTAAAATGGGCCTAATCGGGCTATTTTAAGGGTAGTTTTTGGGGGTTGAAAACTGTTTTTGGGCCCCAAAATACCGAAAAAATTCTCAGAATCGTTTCAAAATTGAAATTTAACCCTCTGGTAGTGATTAAAAAGTGTCCCCACAATTTTAACAAAATCGGCCCGACAGGACCGGATTTACAAATTTTATGAAAACACTAGTTTGCAGATAGTGACTTATTTATTGAAGGGTGTATTTAATTCGGTGTAGACGTTAGATTGATAATAATATTACAATTAAGAAAAATTTGTTATTTTAGGGGGTGTATTAAGGGGTTAAATTTTTTATTTTGCCCAAAAACAAACTTAATTTCACATAATAAAAGTATAAAACCACACGGCCCTACACAAGCAAATACACTATATTGTCGGCAGGGTTTTGGCACTGCGACCCGGGTTTTTTTTATAATTCATACAGAAATTTATTTCAATATTTACATTTTATTATATAAAATGTTAAATACCTACGAGGTATATTATATATTTTGTATATATATAGATATACCCTATACACGTCAGAATAATTATTTTCTTTGATATGAAAAAAATGAAAGCTTTTTTAAATAGCGAATGATCTGAAAATGAAATAATACTTGTTTTTAGTGTGTAGGTACATTGAGTGTGTGTTCTTATTCAGCTATCACAGTAAAAAGGACGGCTAGCTGATATCTGAAAGTTAGAGAATGATGCAAAATAAGAAGTGTGTCGATTCTATTCGTCCTTGTGACCTAGTTCTACTGCATCCCTACGAACCGCAGAGAAGAGATCTATCTATAGAGACGCCCTGCATCTGTGCACGAAAGCCTTTCAGTATAGTAAACAGACTATAAATTATACGTCCGATTTTCGTATTTGTGAATATCCACTGATCGCAAAATAATGCCAGCCAAATAATGGATTGTAACAAAACTGTTCTTCGTGGTGGTTTAAAACTGATTTATTTTCAACAAACGAAATAAATACAAAACAAAAAACCCGGGTCACAGTGCCAAAACCCTGCCGACAATATAGTGTATTTGCTTGTATAGGGCCGTGTGGTTTTAAACTTTTATTATGTGAAATTAAGTTTGTTTTTGGGCAAAATAAAAAATTTAACCCCTTAATACACCCCTTAAAATACCATTTTTTTCTTAATTGTAATATTATTATCAATCTAACGTCTACACCAAATTAAATACACCCTTCAATAAATAAGTCACTATCTGCAAACTAGTGTTTTCATAAAATTTGTAAATCCGGTCCTGTCGGGCCGATTTTATTAAAATTGTGGGGAAACTTTTTAATCACTACCAAAGGGTTAAATTTCAATTTTGAAATGATTCGGAGAATTTTTTCGGTATTTTGGGGCCCAAAAACAGTTTTCAACCCCTAAAAACTACCCTTAAAATAGCCCAACTAGGCCCATTTTAAATTGACTTCTTGCGGTGATGGATTTCAACATGTGGCCCAAATTTCGTTGAAATCAATTAACTCTTTCGAAAGTTATCGCGCGTACACACACATATATATATATATATATATATATATATATATATATATATATATATACACATATATATATAAACATTTTTAAAAATGGTGCCAAAGTGTTTAGGAGGTTATGAAACGTCGAGAAATTTTGGTCCGACCCCTAGGTCCCGCCATCCGACCGACGCCAATAGTGTATGTTGCCATATGGCAAATACACTAATAAACTAAACCATATTTCTCTAACAATAATGAAATAATCTAAACAACGGAAAACAAACAGATTCTAATAAATAATACAACAATGACTATATACACGATTATTTACAACCAGCGTTGCAAGATTTTTTTTTGCCAAGTCGGGATTTTGGAACTTTTTGAGTGAAAAAAGCGGAATTCTTTCGTCGAAAGCGGGACATAGTAAAAAACGTATATAATAAGAAGTTTTTAAATATTTATCTTTTTATTTGAGTTCAAATTACGTTTACGTGACAATAGCCATAGAAAATGTATTTTAATAAAAATATGATATTTTAAATCAGATTTACCTTATCGTTAAATAGTTGAGTCTTATTCGTTTGCTAAATAAAAAAAATAAAAAAAACAGAAATCAAAATCAAAAACGTTTCATTCAATAGAAAAATATGGCGTTTCAAATAATAGTCTGAGCAGTGAGTGTTACAAATTGCCACTTAATTTACGCACAGTCGAGTTATCCCCGAAAAGCGGGCTGAGCTTGTCCCGCGCGGGACATTTAATTTTGATTTAAAAATCGGAAAAAACGGAACCCTTATAAGATCACTCGTGTGTCTGTCCGTCCTACTGTTTTAGCCAATTTTCTCCGAACTACTGGACCGATCGAGTTGAAATTTGGTATACATATGTAAGTTGGTGACCATAAGACGGACATGTAACGTAAATAAATGAATTTTGGACATGGGGGTCATTTTTGGGGAAAAAAATTAGGAAATTAAAAAAAAAGTTCAGTAAACTGTGACATATCAAATGAAAGAGCTTGTCGTAAGGATCTCAAATATATTTTTTTACAATTTTAAAATAAATAATTTTAAAGTTATTTAAGAAAATAGATGAAAATTGACCATTGCCCCCCTCTTATCTCCTACTGGACCGATCGAGTTGAAATTTGGTACACATATCAAAGTCGCTGACCCAAAAACAGATGTGTAACGTAAATAAATAAATTTTGCACATTGGGATAATTTTTGGGGAAAAATTAGGAAATTAAAAAAAATGTTTTGCGAACTGTACCGTGTGACATATAAAATGAAAGGGCTTGTGGTAAGGGTCTCAAATATATTTTTTTTATAATTTTAAAGTAAATAGTTTTAAAGTTATTTAAAAAATAAACGAACAATTGACCACCCCCCTTATCAACGAAACTACTGCGCCTAAAATTTGGAAAAAAATAGGGAGTGTCGGGTCTCACCCATAGTTTTGAAACGAAAATCTTAAGTCTTAAAGTACTCATGGGAAACGTAATAGTACGAAACCCTAATCTTGCGAGTTCGACTCGCTCTTGACTAGTTTTTTATTTTAGGACATTTCATCTTTGCATCTTTGTCTTCTCTGCGCTTCGAATCCACATGCAGAGGGTGAGTAATAGTCTATATGTAGCTATGTTTTTCCCTCTTATTCAGTATATGCTGTATCAGAACGAAAGGAAATAAAAAAACGGATAGGGATCCTACTTTCTACATTTTGTGAAATAATTTTTCCTTTTTTATGTTTATGAACTTTTGACACTGCATACCTAATAACTGTGAATACATACATACATAAAACCGTAAAATTATTATGACTAACATGATATTATGAAGCCTACATAAATTATTTAATTGTACGAAAAGAAGCACCTTTGGGAATTAAAAAAATTCAGTTAATCAACGCGCTTTAACCTTTCTGAAGTGAAATGAGCTGACATTCTCAATTCGCATCACTTTGTAAAAGAACAGTTGACTTGAAATTGTTATTTTTAATAACCTTCATGGTAATCATAATAACAAAATATAAAAACCTGGGTCGCAGTGCCAAAACCCTGCCGACAATATATTGTATTTGCTAATACAGGCAGTCTGGTTTTATTACATGAACTTAAGTTTATTGGTAAAAATAAAAAAATTTACCCCTTAATACACCCATTAAATTAACAGTTTTTTTCTTAATTGCAAGATTACTATCATCGAACATCTACACCAAATTAAATACACCTTTCAGTAAATAACTCACTATCTGCAAATTAGTGTGTGTAGTTCATAAACAGCGCGTCGGTTGCTGGTTGTGCTCTATCTCTTTCTTTCTACAGTAGTACACTGCACTAATATTTGTCAAAAGTCGTTCAGATTATACTTTATGTAACGATGTACATGGGCATAACACAAGGAGTAATAAAAACATATTTATAAAAAATGTAACCACTCCAGGTTCATGTCTGCGCCATGCCACTCGGCAGCCAATATGTTCAACAACTTGCCCGAGGAAATCAAAATAGCCTTGACATAAATATCTTCTAAAATAAATTGAAAACATTTCTTTGCTACCATGTAAAAGATTTTTATAACTTTAAGTTTAAATTTTAATTGTTTAATAATATTACTATGTATGGAGCATTGCGCTCTTCATAATATACAATCATCTATCTATTAGAGTTGGGTAACTGAACCGGTTCAAAGAGCCGACTCCGACAGAAGATCCGTGAGAGCCGACTCACTTTTTTTTGAGCCGTCGGATCAACGGATCCGCATAACTCAGTGAAACACTTAACACACAGAAGCACGTTTTACACTTACGTATCAGTTCTCGCTTTGATGCATCTGTCAGCTCAAATGACTCATGCATCACATGTTTGGCTATGCATTCTTGATTCTATACAGGTCGTGATATGATTAACTGAACTAGGTAACTCAGTGGCAGACTGCAGTAACATATTCAGAACTCGGCTCTTTTTGAACCGGTTCAGTGAGCCGGCTCACATACACGATCCAGATGCAAAGATGCAGATCACTAAAAAGACCCATTTTTCCCATCTTTACTATCTATCTATCTCTATTGGTCTATCAAGTCGCTTTTTCGTTTCATCACCTCACGAACTGTAGAAGTTTCATTTCAAAAAGCATTCGTCAGTATGCTATGTTTGTAATTTTTTTAGATAAGTGTAGAGTAGAGGTACGTCCTGTTTCCCAACCCTTTGTGATAATACAAATTCAACTTTCCAACAAAACGAATTGTACAAAAGATTCCAGGACCATTTCGTTGTCGGCATAGAAGAAGATTTATAAAACGTTATTCCTCAGCATTACCGGTCGTCGGCGCGCTTGCCACAGAGGCGTGTAGAAATAGTGTACAAGAAAACTACCGTAGACTCGACGCCGCGACGGTGGCGACGACGCCGTCGTCGGTTCTCGCTTTTTCTCACCCTCCACTACATCTCTCTTAATATCATATAATGACAACCAGAAACGGTTCCGTGTCAAGGGTTCCGGGGAAAAGAGTGTTGAAATGCATATAGCAAAACTACTAAACTATACTGCAGGGATTTCCGTTCTTTCTGTATTATTATTATATACTTCTTACTGGCCTTTCCCCGGGGCTTCGCTTGCTTTAATGTCGGTTTCAACAGCAACGTTATATTAAACTGTAAAAAGTATCCGAAAAAAATACCCCACACTTTATAAATTATAGTTTTTATAAAACCAAACTAAAATTATCACACAAAAAGCTTAGAAACTCGTTTTCCAGTCCAGATATAGCCCCAAAAAAAAAAACCCGACGCAAGAACTTTGTATTGCTTTCATCCCAGATAAAATTATTTTAAAATATGGCATTTATTTTGTGTGTCGTGTTGGTACTAGTAGTGAATATTTAGCTCTAATTTTCTAATTCCCCCCCCCCCAAATTTAAATCGTTTATTTACGCTTTACGTTCGTGATTGGGTTATCTAATCATACTAATATTATAAAGAGGAAAGATTAGTATTTTTGTATGTTTGTAATGAATAAACTCAAAAACTACTGTGCCCATTTAAAAAATTCTTTCACCATTAGAAAGCTACATTCAGCCTGAGTAACATAGGCTATATTTATTGCTAGAAAATATTAGGGATCCTTACTAAAACTTTAGTAACGTAACCCAAGGTGTAAAAAAAATGCCATAAAACATCTTTCGTCGCATGCGCTGCGGAAACTATTGATGATAGAACAAAAGTATGTTCTACAATATTAAAGAACATATCAATAACTACAAAAAACTTCCCGATACTATATGTCCAACTATTACCGTTATGTCACAATAACCACTTTTTACATTTTAATAATCTATATTATAGATAAAAGACGATGTATATGTAATCTATGGACTCCAAACGGGTAGACCATTTTTGATGAAATTTTCAGACAAATTTTAGATTAGCCCAGCGGGTGATCTTCTGAAGTTTGGTAGCGATCGGATAAACAGAATTTTTTAAATTTCTTTATGGGAGCTAAGGTTTTCCTTCGATTTTTGAACATTCACAAATAAAAGCGATTGAATTCGCGCAAATTCAATACACGTTGAGAATTTAATGATAATGATTCTTTTATATATAATAATGTTTTATATTCTATATATTACATTTACATCCGGGCAAAGCCGGACTGGGCCGCTAGTTCTATATATGTATCAAATTTCAACTTTCTTCGTCCTGTAGATTCGATGTACAGTTCGTTTTTTGTACGAAACTGAAAATGATCAAGAAAAATGTTTTTAAAATCTACTAAAAATGAAATAGAGTTGACTCAGTTTCTATTACTTTAAACTAGTTAATTAATGCCACTCATAAATCAGCTACGTTCATGAAATGTTTGCAGAAATGTAAAAATACAGTCATGTTACCGAAATTTGTCGAATATAAATTTAAGTTCGTTTTTTTCTTTTTTAATGCCAACGCATGGTGTGGTGGCCGGATGTATCTATATTGGCAAGCACGCCATTTTGGATTTGTGAATGATGTATTTCTTCTGCTACGAAGAAGAAGCAGTAGAAGAAACATTGCATTTCCTTCCTTCCCAGTTTCCGCAGACTGTTGACGTGAGCTCTCCCTGCTTTGTGCTGCGATTTCTACTGTAGTTGTTGTGCAAAGTTACGCTTCGTGAAGTTTTTTGCTACATGAAATGATGAATAACATTTCAATTTCAAACAGGGTTGCCAACAGAAAATAGTTTCCTCAATTTGCTGTAGTTTTTTTAACAATTTTCAACCATGTTAAATTCAAAAATACATTTTTTTTGTTTAAAAATAATTATGGAGCAATCAGACAAAATCAGCTAAATCCATTTCGAATTATTAACGACTATCGTGACATTAACTCAAAAAACCTCGCATGCATTCCATAGAACTTAAAGGGTGTTATTTTCCAAATTACGTATTAAGTTATTAGAAAAAATCAAAATGGATTTATCTAGTTTTGCTTAAATGAGATGGATATATCTTCTTTTGCAGAAGAAAAACGTCATAATTGTCTACTCACCACTTTGATGTAAATTGGGAAAAAACGATATTTATACTGAGATAATCAAACAGTATAGTTAAAAAAGAACAAAAACGTAACTTAAGGTAGTTGTCGTGGTTAAGGCACGCCATCAGAAAATTCTTAATTTTTGTATACTTATTAAGGACATGATAATACAATTACCCTGAAAATTAAAAATTGGATAATTAACATTGATTGTAAACGATCTCTGTAGTTCTGAACAAGTTTTTTATTTATAAAAAAAGAACTAACTGTCAGAAACTTTCCCATAACTGACAGTCTATCAATGCATTTGTTATGAGTTTAAAAAAAAATAAAAAAAATTTTTGACCGTCTAATTATTTATAAATAACGGTTTAAAGTTCAACAGTTTATAGAAAAGTATACATGCATATGAATACTGTATGGGTTACGTTTCCACGGGTACAGTCTTGCGTACAAATTATGGATCACTTAGCTACAAGCTAGTATACTTTTGTGGCGCGTATAATCTATAACTTTTTGACAATATTGTACCACGACAACTACCTTAAGCTGAAATTTGACACACATAATATAGCACACGGGTCTTCTAAAAATATTTTAATTTCTTTATTATATGTAAAAAAAAGATGTTATTTCGAATTCTTGAACTTCGATATACTTATTAATGTTTTATTGTTTTTCTGGTATACATAAAAGAAATAAAAAAATGGAGGATGAAACAGCCACCCATATCGTGTTTTAACTTCCAGGAAGACAACCATCTTTGGTTACATCGATGAGGATGGAATAGTAGCAAATTTTCTAGAACTCATAAGAAGATCTAGATTATTTAATGACTAGATCCAATAAAAGTGGAAGCACAAAAATCCTTTCAGGATGTGGTGCATTTGGGCCAAGAGACCACCCCATTCTATTTTATTCTTTAATCTTTTGGCAGCATAATGCAGTGTAGATTATAGACGCTCGATAATTGAGGTGATTAACGCAGATGGAGAATAAATTAAAAAAATTAAGTTATTATTTAGTTGAAAGAATCCCAATTTTGTAACAGCCTGTGCGTCAGCTTTTTCACCATAAAAATCGGAATAGGAAATAGGCATAAATCTACGTTTACCTAAACGAGCGTTCGAAATATCCGTGGATGGTACGACGTACGAAGCAAGGTTTCGATACCTAGTATTACGTCGGGGACCATAAAGAAATGGGGCTCTTGTGCCACATACATTTACATAAATATTATCTAGTACAATTTGCATGATGTGGTTATATACAGGGTTCACAATTCAAGAAAAACAATTGACTTTTATAGAGCTTTGACAATAAATATAATAATAATTAACTCCGTTGTGCAAACAATCGATATGGTCACATGACAAGCGTAACGTAGATGGCAGCAGGTATATAACTACCTAAGTTATGATTGGTTTTCACTACGGAATATAGTAAAAACCAAATCTACGTGTTCCTTTTTAAGTGATGTGATTTAAATAAGGAATAATTCAAAGTAAATCGGTGATGTTTTAATATTACATCCATTATTTGACAACTCTAATTACGTTTTCTATCTGTAATTGTGTTTTTACTCGAATCCAAACAACTGGAGATGCTGATACAGGGTATTCAGAAAATCCCGAAACGCTGAAATATCACAAAGGAATAGTGTTTTCATGGAAAATGTTCCGAATAAAAGTTTCTCAATTCTAATTAACGCTTATTTTGATGACAAAAGTTTCCCCCCTCGGGAGTGCCCTCGTGGGGGGCTGGGGTCAACTCTAAAATTTTAAACGGCAAACCCTAGTTTTTTGTATTAGATCGTATTTTCTAGACAAAAATGAACATCTTTTGTCCGAGAAATTTTTTTTCAAGCTACCAATCACGAATGAGGGGGTGTTTAAAAAGTCCGGAAACGCTCAAAAGAATGGTGTTTTCATGGGAAATGTTCCGAATAAAAAAAAATTCTCGAACAAAAGATGCTTATTTTTGTCTGGAAAATACGATTTAATAGAGAAAAATAGGGTTTGCCATTTGAAATTTTATTAGAGCTGACCCCAGCCCCCCGAGGCCACCCTCGGGGGGGGGGGGAATTTTTGTCACCAAAATAAGCGTTGCTTAGAATTGAGAAACTTCTATTCGGGACATTTTTCATGAAAACACCATTCCTTTGAGATATTTCAGCGTTTCGGGACTTTCCTGTATACATTGCACAGTACTGAATACGAGTGTTTACGTATTTTATCTGCGCACGTAGGTTACCCGCTCAAAATTCACAATCGAAACCGAGAGCAAAATTCATGGGATAGTCGAAACATTTATTCATTCATGCATAATATACCATCAGACCTATTATTATAATACATCAGCTAAAGGCATCATTTAGAATGCATTTGATTATAAAAATCATTTAAATTAGAGTTGGTTAACTCAGATCTGAACCGGTTCAAAGAGCCGACTCCGACAGAAGATCCGTGAGAGCCGACTCACTTTTTTTTGAGTCGACGGATCAACGGATCCGCATAACTCAGTGAAACACCACACAGAAGCACATTTTACACTTCTTGCTTTGATGCATCTGTCAGCTCAAATGACTCATGCATCACATGTTTGGCTATGCATTCTTGATTCTATACAGGTCGTGATATGATTGACTGAACTAAGTAACTCAGTGGCAGACTGCAGTAACATATTCAGAACTCGGCTCTTTTTGAACCGGTTCAGTGAGCCGGCTCACATACGGGATCCAGATGGAAAGATGCAGATCACTAAAAAGATCCGTTTTTCCCATCTCTAATTCAAATAGCAACCTTCTGATTATTAAAATCATTCGAATATTAGTAGTCAGTATAGAAATTTCAACTCTTCCCTTCTAACCGGTGATTTGCAGGCAGTGTTATATTTATTTACATCCTAAATAGTACCTAATTTAAAAATATCAACCTTAACAAAATTCTTGCAATTTTTATCACGAGTTCTTGGCTAAAATGCATTCTGTACATAAAAAAATGCATGTGCATTTTTTCATCTCAAACTATTTGGATTCGTGCTCAAATTACATAATATAACCCTGTGACTATCATATAAGCTAACCAGGCCGCAGGCGAACGTCGCGTAACAACGGCAAACATTTTTGAAATTCTTCCTAAAGTAAATGTTTTTATTTGTTAATGCAAATCGCAAATGGATGTCTACACACGCTCTGAATCCAACTTATCCAAGATGTCGCACCGTCGCACATCGAGCGATATAAGTAAATTCACATACAATGCCCTTTGTGCGAATGTATTTGTCTGTTTGTTTTCGAGACAAGAATACAAAGAGGAAAATCGTACTTTCCATCGGATGTCATCTTCTTCATAGCACGCGGTTTTCCAATGAAAATTGACGATGACATTCATATTTTAGATTCGCAGGCAGAAAACCGTTCAAATGTTTTTTTCAAACCATTCTTGTAAGTAAAAATTAAAGAATAGTTACTTCTTACCACAACAGATTTATTCAGTGGAAGTACATTTCGAAAGCTAAGCTCCCATCTTAAGCAAAAAGGAGTTCAACAAAAGGAGTTTAGTGTTTTGCTGAAGATGGGAGCTTAGCTGTCGAAATGTACATCCACTGAATAAATCTGTTGTGGTAAGAAGTTACTATTCTTTTATTTTTATTGTTCCAACCACAGTGCTCTTAATATTTATACATTCTTATAAGTTTTTTAGCTACAAGATAATCTGACTTTTAAGGCTACAATTGCCTTGAATTTTTCCTTGTATTAATAATTGGAGTGGCTGGTATTTTTGGTTAGGTAAGATATGTCCGAGATATTTTAATTAATTGTAAACGTAGAGCTATTATGAAAATTTAGGTAGATAGCACTCCACGCTTTTTACAGTAAAGCTAATTTTTTTCTCGGATTATTTGCATTTTTTAGTTCATAAAAGCGTGTGGTTTTAGTTTTTTTAAACTCTAATTTTATTCTTTTTTTGCTGCTTTTTTCATTCTTCTAATAGACATTCGCCAACCGAAATTTTTTTTTGCTTCTAATTATTGCAGCCTTACAGTAACTATATATCGGGTGTTTTTTCAAAACTTTGAATCTATTGTTCCATTGTATGGCAGTGAATGGAGAACACTTTGAAAACTTATTATCTTAATGTTAAAATAAAGAATAATTGAATTGAAGTACCTGGTGAGACTTTTAATGCAATTGGCAACTCGGAATACTCCCCCACCCCTCATCATTATCATCAACATTATCAAGACTTTACACAAAAATAACAGGGAAAATTAAAAAAAGTTTTTGACAAAAGTTGTTCATTTTTACACAAAAAAAAATTTAATCATAAAAATCGGGGGTTTTCATTTAAAAAACAAAAGTTACCCCCCCTTCCGAGGGGTGGGGGAGGGGGTTGGTATTATGTGTAAATAATTTCCCCCTCAAAACCCAACAACTTTTGCCTAAAACTTTTTTTGATTCAACCGGTGTATCAACAAAAAAATCCATTCAAAATTTTGAAAAAAACACCCGATATGTTTCTGGAAATTATTTTTTTGTTTTCAACTTTTTAATTAATATTATTGTAACATAATTTCCAGAAACATATCGGGTGTTTTTTTCAAAATTTTGAATGGATTTTTTTGTTGATACACCGGTTGAATCAAAAAAAGTTTTGGGCAAAAGTTGTTGGGTTTTGAGTGGGAAATTATTTACACATAATAGCTTTTTAGATATGTTATATAAAGCTTTTTTTAGATATGTTAAATTGGAAACTTATTTTTTTGTTTTCAACTTTTTAATTAATATTATTGTAACATAAGTTTCCAATTTAACATATCTAAAAAAAGCTTTTTTTAAAGACATGAAATCGCACAGCGACACAAAACAATTATGGTGGCAGTGACAGGCCGTTTGTGGTGGGAGTAACGGAACAATGGTGGTGGAAATGACGGGATAGTTACGAAAATTTTAATGTTTATAAAAAATATTATATAGTCATGCGTAAGATTAAAAGATTAAAATAGAATGGGGTGGTCTCTTGGCCCAAGTGCACCACATTCTGAAAGGATGTATGCGCAATTTTAATCGATCGAATATGTGGAATTAGATTAATGAATTCGGCACTAACTAACTAATAAGTAGAAAACGTTCTTACCTACAATCAACCGTCTTTCTAAATGTGTTCAAAATTATGTTCTTGAAACGTAAATAATTTTTCCAAAGTCATGAAACATTTAATATGCTGAATCTTTGAAAGGGTTGATTTATTAAAGGATTTGGTGTTTTTATAATGGTCGCTTGGAAAACTAAAATGCACTGCGTTATTCTTAGCTCAATGCTGTTTGCTGGGCTACCATCACGGCGTAGCTCCGTAGCGTCTGTCGTCTACAGACCACTTTTCTAAAGAATAATGGCTGTTTTCACGCGCCACGTTTCAGCGATTCACAAAACCAACTCAGCATCTGTTCTAAAATCTAAAGGTTTGTTCTAGAAATCTCTTACATTGCATTAACAGTTCACCAGTTTCGTCCATTAACGCGAATCATTGTTTTCCTTTCAAATCGAAGAAATGTAAGACGTTGAAAAAAAAAGTACAAATATAAATCTATATAAATATTAATGCATATTCTTTTAAAATATGTAATAATATTATTTAACTTTAAGTTCTACAAAGGATTATTGATTTTCTAGATTCTAATCTATATAATATGAGCATCATTCCAAATGATTTAAAGAATATAAGAAACACATAAACAAATAGTTGATTATGTATCTAATGTGTAAATTATTATTTTATGATGCAGTATGGTAAAATAAACGCCAGCGAGTTTTAAAGGTAACATGTCATTAGGTATAAATAATATTTTTGCAATTACTCCCTACAAAATTTTTAGCAATATTACTTCGAGTTATTGATGTAAAATTACTATGATTTTAGCTGGACAATTTACCGGTTATTTGTAAAACAAAATGGAGGCTTCCGGTTTTTGGTTTCACAGAAAGAATTAAGTAATGTATTTATATATCGAAAATATAATTAAATCTACATATTCTATGTTAAGATTTATATTTAGGAGTTGTCAATACTTTACAAATCCCAATACCCTAATTAGACTTTTCAATACGTACGTTAGATCTAAGATAGAATATGTCAGTCTGATTTGGGATCCCCATTACAATGTCACCATACACAATATTGAACGTGTACAGAGTAAGTTTCTTAGATTTTTAACATTTAAATGACTGGTATTTATCCTAAATATACGAGTTATAATGACCTGCTACAAATTCACTCTTGTACATCGCTTAAAGGTCGCAGAAATTTTGCTCTCTGTCTATTCTTATTCAAATTATTACATAATCAAATTGATAACCAAGATTTTCTTAACATATTGCCTGTCCATATCCCTAAATTTAATAGCCGGAAGCACCAATCGTTTTATTTACCTGCACCGAGAACGTATCAATTCACAAATTCACCTGTTTATAAAATGTGTAAATTTATAAATGAAAATTGCAGTAATATTGACATTTTTAACTGCACATACAGTTAATTTAGAAACGTATAAGAAATTTAGCAACACATTTTTAGTGTATTTGGCATATGGCAACATACACTATTGGCGTCGGTCGGATGGCGGGACCCAGGGGTCGGACCAAAATTTCTCGACGTTTCATAACCTCCTAAACACATTGGCACCATTTTTAAAAATGTTATATATATATATATATATATATATATATATATATATATATATATATATATATATATATATATATATATATATATATTTATATACGTATATATATATATATATATGTGTACGCGCAATAACTTTCGAAAGAGTTAATTGATTTTAACAAAATTTGGCCCACGTGTTGAAATCCATCACCGCAAAAAGACTATTTAAAATGGGCGTAATCGGGCCATTTTAAGGGTAGTTTTTAGGGGTTGAAAAATGTTTTTGGGTCCCAAAATACCGAAAAAATTCTCAGAATCGTTTCAAAAGTGACACTTAACCCGTTAGTAGCAATTAAAAAGTGCCCCTAAAATTTTAATAAAATCGACTCAACAGGACCGGACTTAAAAGTTTTTTGAAAACACTAATTTGCAGATAGTGACCTATTCATTGAAGGGTGTATTTAATTCGGTGTAGACGTTAGATTGATAATAATATTACAATTAAGAAAAGAAATGTTATTTTAAGGGGTGTATTAAGGGGTTAAATTTTTTATTTTGCCCAAAAACAAACTTAATTTCACATAATAAAAGTATAAAACCACACGGCCCTATACAAGCAAATACACTATATTGTCGGCAGGGTTTTGGCCCTGCGACTCGGATTTTTTCTTTAATTGGGCTATGCCTGTAGAAACTTATTTGAAAAAATAAATAAATAAATATTTATGCAAATATTGGTTATAAAATTAAAATCTCTACCGCATGTCACAACCATGTGCAAAACTTTCTGCGTCAAAAGAAGTGTAACCAAAAAAATGAAACAAATGGTTACTTTAATATTAAAACGTTAACAAAACTATTATTATTAACCTCTAATTAATAATTCATCTAATGGCAAATAAGAACTAGCAGAAAATGAATAAATGCACATTCTGCACGGTGCACAATGCACATGCTTATACATAATTTATACATATACAGTTTGTTCCAAAACTCGCGAGCCAACGACTATTCACAGGCTTATCAGTTAAAACAATCAAGTAAGTCGACATTTGTACGGCATAAAAAAAAACAGTTTTTTCTGTATTTTGATATTGTAAAATTTATTTACTCGTAAATGGTTTTCTTTGATCTAATCATTTACTTAAAATATAAAAATGTAATTGCTAATATATAATACTTTTAATAATAAATCCGTTCGACATGTTTACAAACAGATGCACAGACTTTTTCCCAAATTGTTTTTTTGGATTCGGGGGACCTCAAAACGAAAAATAATAATGTTTTTCGTTTTGAGATCCCCCGAATGAAAAAACAATTTTGGAAAAAAAATTGTAATTTTTAAGCTATTGCTTAGCTTTTATCGCGGGCTTTGAGCGCGGCGACCGAATCAAGAAATTCCGTAACGAAAATAAACCTAACACCCCCCACTCCGACCGGCACAGCGGTGCGGCGTTGAAAGCCGTGCATCGTCTAACGTCGTTTCAGTTCGGCAGACTTCGGCACGGTGTTTGTGTGCGTGCGACTAGACGTATGCGTGTAGACTAGCTGCTAACGTTACTGCTCATAGCTGATTCTATCTTTATTTGTGTATAAAGTGTTTTAAATATGAATAAACAATGTGCATTTATTTTTTTTTTTTTAATTTATATATAATACTGCTATAAAAATAACCTAAATTATTTAGGTTATGTGCAGAGAAAGTATATATGATATTATTATATCTATATAAATGTACATCGCGCGAAATTCTATGATCAAACTCTTAATATCGTTCTTTTTGTTCAAATTTTTTGAATGAATAATTGTTTTGGTGTGTAATTACACTATTTATACCTTATTATTTATACCTAGCTATTTTCGTTTTATAGAGAAGAAAAACTTAAAGACCTAAAAAGAAAAAGAAATTGTGAACGTCAAAGGGCATATTATCAGCGTCAGAAAGATTTGAAGAAAAATGAAAATTAATATAGTATATATTATATATTAAATTATATATTAATTATATATAGTAATTATATATATATAGTAATTATTAATTATATATAATATCTATTATATAAATAAGTCTAATATAGTCTTAATTACCTTATAATCTTGATAAAAAATGCTATGCAATAGCTTTACCGCGGCAGTCCCCGAGTGCCACACGTATTTTTTTTACCTATATTGATGCTATTACAAGTGGGGTTGGAATGATAATCAATTCAAAACCCAATTGTTGAAAAATTGTTTATCCCAATCTTGTTTCTAAAATGTTCACTTTTTGTTTGTTTCGTATATCTGACCTGCATAGTAGTTGTTAACGTTACATAACAGGTTTGCATGAGCTTCACTTGAATGAAACTTTTTCACGTAATCCAGTTTTTTTTATTTATTGATCAAGTTTAACGGAAGCTGCGGTGTTATAGACTATAAAACTGTAGTTATCCTATGTCGTAGATACCTGTGTTCCTCATTGATAGCCCCAAGGCAAAATGGTCTAAGTCAAACTATGAAGTATGTAATTGTTTTCTTAAACCTTCAGGCAGAATTCTTTAGTTCTGTTTGTGTAACGATGTGAGAGACATTTAATCTCCACATAAATTAAAAGTAAATTTTAAAGTGCATTTCAAAACAGTTTATTTACTCTATAGTGAGCACGTGGGTCATCTACAAGCGATCCTCAATGGACGTTAAATTTGAAACGTGTCCGTTGCATAAATATTGCGTGGTGTGCGCATTAGGTTGGTTTCTTTCTCTAAACATCGTTTAAAGTGCAAATAATACACAGAGCTGACAACTTCATATCACTCGTCCTTGTCGCACCCACTGTTTTCTTCGAACTCTTTCAAATTACAGATTAACCACGGATTATCTAACATAATTTTTCAGGGCTATTAGTTGGTTTTTATTATCTTGTGAATTGTGGCATATTTGTGTTCAAAATATTTTTAAATAGCTTCAAAATCGTGGAACAGTTGACCAATCAAAACAATTAAAACTAATTAAGTTAACAATCAAAAGCAATTAAAACAAATTAATTTATTTTGATTGTCTAACTGATTCACTATTTTGTCATTATTTTTTTATTTATTAGTGTATTTGCCATATGGCAACATACACTATTGGCATCGGTCGGATGGTGGGACCTAGGGGTCGGACCAAAATTTCTCGACGTTTCATAACCTCCTAAACACTTTGGCACCATTTTTAAAATTGTTTATATATATATATGTATATATATATTTATATATATATATATATATATATATATATACGTATATATATATATATGTGTGCGGGCAATAACTTTCGAAAGAGTTAATTGATTTCAACTAAATTTGGCCCACGTGTTGATATCTATCACCGCAAGAAGCCTATTTAAAATGGGCCTAATCGGACCATTTTAAGGGTAGTTTTTAGGGGTTGAAAAATGTTTTTGGGCCCTAAAATACCGAAAAAATTATCCGAATCGTTTCAAAATTGAAATTTAACCCTCTGGCAGTAATTAAAATGTGTCCCTAAAATTTTAATAAAATCTACCTTACAGGACCGGATTTAAAAAATTTAAGAAAGACTAGTTTACTGATAGTGAATTATTTACTGAAAGGTGTATGTAACTTGGTATAGAGGTTCGGTTGATAATAATATTGCAATTAAGAAAAAAAAATGTTATTTTAAGGGGTGTATTAAGGAGTAAAATTTTTTATTTTGCCCAAAAACCAACTTAAGTTCGCATAATAAAGCCACACTGCCTGTATAAGCAAATACACTATATTGTCGGCAGGGTTTTGGCACTGCGACCCGGGTTTTTGATTCTTGAGATTGAAAATGTTAGGGAAGTTATGTAGGTACATACTATAAAAACTGGATGTGGGACATTAAGCTAAGCTGGCGATGTGGTATAGCACGTTTCGTAACAGGTCGTAGGTTCTCAGCAGTTCGTGACATTATTTTTTTTTTCAATTATTCCATATTCCATGAGTATATTGATTTATAAATTTTGTCTATTTTATAACTTTACCATTTTAACAAGTGGGGAACAATACTAATTTAAGCCAAAATTTTATAACATTTTTAGTAAAATGTTCTCTACGGTATTTGTAGTTCGTAAGACTAAATTATTACAAATAGAGCATTTTTAATACAATTCGTCAGCTGATTTTTAATAACACAACACTTGTGTACAACCTGACCTGAAGCCATCTATCAATTATCAGTAGAATAAAAAAAAAAAAAAAAAAATCAAGGAGACATCATATACATATGATGTCTCCTTGATTTTTTTTTTTTTTTTTATAAATTTAAGTACAATGCCATTATGTCTGAAAATTGTACATGTACAATTTTCAGACATAATGGCATTGTACTTAAATTTATTTACATATATAGTTCAATATAATATATATAATATTAATTATTTTATTGATAAATGTTTTATTAAAAAATAAAAAAAATTGTTTATTATTTTAATTTAATAATTCAATAATAAATCTCAGATATTTGGATTAATAATACAAAACAATCGTGTTATTGTTAATCTTGCTACGTTTCGACTACTTTATTTAGTCTTCATCAGGCTCTTATTAACAATAACACGATTGTTTTGTATTATTAATCCAAATACCTGGGATTTATTATTGAATTATAATAATAATTTTGGATGCGATATAATGTCTAATTTTAATTTAATCGTAATATCTGCCACAAGGCAAAGAAGTTTTACTTTAACCGCGCTTAAAGGTTACACGCTTTATTAGTGTATTTGTCATATGGCAACATACACTATTGGCGTCGGTCGGATGGCGGGACCTAGGGGTCGGACCAAAATTTCTCGACGTTTCATAACCTCCTAAACACTTTGGCACCATTTTTAAAAATGTTTATATTTATATGTATATGTATATATATATATATATATATATATATATATATATATATATATATATATATATATATATATATTTATATACGTATATATATATGTATGCGGGCAATAACTTTCGAAAGAGTTAATTGATTTTAACGAAATTTGGTCCACGTGTTTAAATCCATCACCGCAAGAAGCCTATTTAAAATGGGCGTAATCGAGCCATTTTAAGGGTAGTTTTTAGGGGTTGAAAAAGGTTTTTGGGCCCCAAAATACCGAAAAAATTCTCCGAATCGTTTCAAAATTGAAATTTAACCCTCTGGTAGTGATTAAAAAGTGTCCCCAGAATTTTAATAAAATCGGCCCGACAGGACCGGATTTACAAATTTTATAAAAACACTAGTTTGCAGATAGTGACTTATTTATTGAAGGGTGTATTTAATTCGGTGTAGACGTTAGATTGATAATAATATTACAATTAAGACAAAAATGTTATTTTAAGGGGTGTATTAAGGGGTTAAATTTTTTATTTTGCCCAAAAACAAACTTAATTTCACATAATAAAAGTATAAAACCACACGGCCCTATACAAGCAAATACACTATATTGTCGGCAGGGTCTTGGCACTGCGACCCGGGTTTTTGAATTATAATAATAATTTTGGATGCGATATAATGTCTAATTTTAATTTAATCGTAATATCTACCACAAAGCAAAGAAGTTTTACTTTAACCGCGCTTAAAGGTTACACGCTTTATTTATTTTTTTATCAAGAACAGACTGAAGACCTTATTCAGTTCCTTCAGTAATAAATGATACTTATTCTGAAAAGTGAACAAGTTGATTATTATTTACTAAATCGTGACTTTTTTTTTTTTTTCTTTTTTTTTTCGGTAGGGGAAAATCTTTAAAAGACACCATAATGGTAGTGTGGGATTTCCACCCACTAAAAACCCCTACCTCTTCGCCCACCATTCCGGAACTGCGTGAAGCATAACGTCAGAATGGCCGCCGTCAGTATATGTACTAAATCGTGACTAATTCGACATAAACCATTTTACTTTGTAATAATAATTTAACTCATGTCGGTGTTTATTTTTCAAAAAAAGGGTTGTTAAAATTTTAACGCGATATTCTTCCACAAACAATGCTTTTTTAAGTTCATAATTCCATAGCAAGTAGTTGTGAGATAATCTCTGTACAGTCTCACGGTTCTATTCAACTTTTCAAACAAAATGCACCATTGTTTTTATTTCTTTAACGTTTTGTTGAATGACGATCCTTTATAAAAGATTACAACAAACAGTATAGGAAAATGTACAGGCTTGTCTGATAACTTCAAGTGTCTTTGACTTTAATAGATCGTCTTTTTAGTGTATTTGCCATATGGCAACATACACTATTGGCGTCGGTCGGATGGCGGGACCTAGGGTTCGGACCAAAATTTCTCGACGTTTCATAACCTCCTAAACACTTTGGCACCATTTTTAAAAATGTTTATATATATATGTATATATATATTTATATATATATATACGTATATATATATATATATACGTATATATATATATATATATACGTATATATATATATATATATATACGTATATATATATATACATATATATATGTGTGCGGGCAATAACTTTCGAAAGAGTTAATTGATTTCAACTAAATTTGGCCCACGTGTTGAAATCCATCGCCGCAAGAAGCCTATTTAAAATGGGCCTAATCGGGCCATTTTAAGGGTAGTTTTTAGGGGTTGAAAAATGTTTTTGGGCCCTAAAATACCGAAAAAATTCTCCGAATCGTTTCAAAATTGAAATGTAACCCTCTGGCAGTAATTAAAATGTGTCCCTAAAATTTTAATAAAATCGACCTTACAGGACCGGATTTAAAAATTTTATGAAAACACTAGTTTGCAGATAGTGAATTATTTACTGAAAGGTGTATATAACTTGGTATAGAAGCTCGATTGATAATAATATTGCAATTAAGAAAAAAAATGTTATTTTAAGGGGTGTATTAAGGAGTCAAATTTTTTAGCTTGCCCAAAAACCAAGTTAAGTTCGCATAATAAAGCCACACTGCCTGTATTAGCAAATACACTATATTGTCGGCAGGGTTTTGGCACTGCGACCCGGGTTTTATTATAATAATGTATGTATAAAACGTAACCACTAGATCAGAAGTCACCAACTAGTTTTCTATGGACATTCGTTTTAAAAACTTACCAGATTTTCGCGGTGACTCCGAACGATCTTTAAGGTTGTCGAAACCCTCTGAATTTAAGCCAAAAATAGAGCTTCGGCTGTCAACTGATTGTAGACTTATTCGTCAACATTATTCAAAAATTTTTTCTCTATAAAGAAGATAAAGGATAAATCTAGATCTCTAATGGACTACTTTCGTAATTTATGTACGATTTACTAGAAAAAAGTTGGCATTAATTGTGCCAAAAAAACACACGTTTTCAATGTCACACTACGACCTTATTCGTACTTATTTCACAAAATTGTTCCATCACAAACTTAAAGTGACTCTTTTTTCGGAAAAGTTTTTTAAATCTTCAAGATATTTCCAAAAATTAGAGTAATCAATTGATAGCGGCTCCCTTGCAATAGCATCTTTTAGCCTCGTAGTGTGACACCAGCCAAAAATTGAAACGTACGGATGATTTGAGCGAGACAGAGCTAAAGAAGGTCACATCCACAATATGTCTTTTGCCTACCTCGCCTCTTACCGCTGGGCCACAGCACAAACTGTATGAAAGTGATCCAATACTGTTAACAGTGACTTAATATACTAATGCTGGATTGTAGAAAACATTGTTAGTGTATTTGCCATATGGCAACATACACTATTGGCATCGGTCGGATGGCGGGACCTAGGGGTCAGACCAAAATTTCTCGACGTTTCATAACCTCCTAAACACTTTGGCACCATTTTTGAAAATGTTTATATATATATATATATATATATATATATATATATATATATATATATATGTGCGGGCAATAACTTTCGAAGGAGTTAATTCATTTTAACGAAATTTGGCATACATGTTGGAATCCATCACCGCACGAAGCCTATTTAAAATGGACCCAATCGGGTTATTTTAAGGGTAGTTTTTAGGGGTTGAAAAAAGTTTTTGTGCCCTAAAATACCGGAAAAATTCTCAGAATCGTTTCAAAATTGAAATTTAACCCTTTAGTAGCAATTAAAAAGTGCTCCTAAAATTATAAGTGAATCGGCCCGACAGGACCGGACTTACAAATTTTATGAAAACACTAGTTTGCGTATACGAATTTACTTGCTGAAGATCGTATTTAATTTGGTGCAGATGTTGGATTGATAACAATATTTCAACTAATAAAATTATTATTGTAAGGGGTGTATTAAGGGGTTCAATTTTTTTTTATTTTGCCCAAAAACCAAGTTAAGTTCGCATAATAAAGCCACACTGCCTGTATTAGCAAATACACTATATTGTCGGCAGGGTTTTGGAACTGCGACCCGGGTTTTATTTTTTCATATTTCTGTATATAAGAAAAGCATTGTAGAATTTTAAATCAACTCTACTCGAAAACAGTGTCGCCAACTCTTTAAAAACTGTAAAAAGAAATCTGTAAAATATATGTAAATAAAGACTTCTTATCTATCTATCTATATTATGTTTAAGTAACTCTGGTAAATGATATTCTCAATTAAGCGATATAGAAAAATATAAAATGTGCAAAAGGACATACAACATTTCCGATATACAATAATTTGTTTTTTATTTGTTTTTTTTTTAATTGGTTTGAATATTCAAAACTTGTACAATGTACATACACTTATGTTCTGCTTGTAATGGAAATAAGTACACAGATGCGAGTGTAATAATTTATGTGTAAAAGCTTTATCCGTATAGTTAAAGTTAGACAGCGTTCAACATATAGATAAAGTTGTGAAAGCAATGGTGCGATGTGTATGCATGCTGCACATAATAATATACAAGGAGATTCAAAACAATCTGTCTTAAAATGTAAGTGGAAAACACATTAACATTAATAGAAAACAGAATCATGGGTAATTGGAATAATGAAAATAAATCAATTTAAACACTCATTGATTGCAACGTTTCGTCTTTTTTTATTAAGACTTTTTCAAGCTCTAAAAAAATTTACCCGTGATCCTGTTTTCTATTATAACATATATCTGGAATTGAACTCTGAAGATGAATTAACATTAATGTACATAATTACAGCACTCGCCAATCTGCACACTGAAAGAACCTTAAAACTTCGACTTCATACAACTCCTGTGTCTTGCCTTAAAAATATAAATAATTTCGAACTTTTTAAAACAAAAAAGATGTTTTTAATTAATGGATGCTACCTACTATAATATAAATGAAGTATGTAGTAAGTTTTTTTATGTAAATTTTGAATTGTAAAAAAATATTAACCTCCTTCAAAAAAATCACTAAAAAGATGAAAATAATGAAATTTTGAGGTCGGAGCTAATTTCATTACAAAAACTTTTAATTACATATCTACTTTTATTAAATAGGCGCCGACCTCAAAATTTCATGTGATTTTTTTTGTAATGAAATTAGCTCCGACCTCAAAATTTCATTATTTTCATCTTTTTAGTGATTTTTTTGAAGGCGGTTAATATTTTTTTTTAAGTTTTTTTATTTTTTACTTTTCAGTGGTGGATTTGATTTCGCACATTTTTAAAAACTACTGAACCGATTTAAGTAAAATTTATGTGGGATCACCCTGAAGATATACCCTATTAAATAAGAAAAGAATCATCATAATTGTTTTACAAATGTTGGGCATATGAGGTAGCATACATTAAAAAATATGTTTTTTTGACGTCATTTAAAAACGGATGAACCGCTTTTAATAAAAACTATATGGGACCACCTGGGATATATACCCTTTCAAACAAAAAAAAATTTTCCAAATCGGTTCAGGCGTTTGCGAGTAATCGGGGAACATATATAAAAAATAAAAAAAAATAAAAAAAAAAGATCCGACGAGTTGAGAACCTCCACCTTTTTTTAAAGTCCTTTAAAAACGAATTACGGACCGATATTGCTCTTTTTCCATTTGTCGAAAAATACAAAACACGAATGATACAACTGGCAGTCAAAAATAACCTAACCTATGAATTTATCTACAACTCAACACGAGGTCGTTTAAAAGTCTGCAGAACACGATGGTAAAGTCGATTTCATTCGTCAATGCCATCTGTCGTCAAACACGGGTACTTATTGTTCAACTCTTACGTATTTTGTTGGCCAGATATTTGATGATCATTTTGTATAAATAAGCATTGTTCTCCGTATGTAACTATCTGAATATATAGAAATTTACATTAAAAATGAGGTGAAGCTAACTAAAGTACAATTAATCTACGCCGCCGGCCTCACATCCAGTTCCGCGCATTCGTTTGCCCGTTCACCTTGAGTCTTGAGACACTTTGAGTTTGATCATGATAAATATTGCACTCTGCATCTTGTATAGTGAAAAGACGACACGATTCCTCGACTACTGAACATTGCAAAGGATGGGTGTTTTATTTCATTGATTTTCAACCGACTTCAAAAAACAAGAAGTCGTCAATTCATCATAAATAATTTTTTGTTCCTTTTTTGTTAATGTTGGTTCAGCTATAACTTTTCGAAGGATTAACCGTTTTGAAAAATTTCGACACAGTTTTTTTCAGAATTCATCTTTAAAGTTCAATTCCAGGTATATGTTATAATAGAAAACAGGATCACGGTAATTGGAATAATAAAAATAAATCAATTTAAACACTCATTGATTGCAACGTTTCGTCTTTATTTAATTAAGTCTTAATTAAATAAAGACGAAACGTTGCAATCAATGAGTGTTTAAATTGACTTATTTTTATTCCAATTACCCGTGATACTGTTTTCTATTTTTTCAGAATGTTTACGTTTTGGTACCATATAATTTTTTGACGCATTGAGGATACAATTTTCTCTGTTACGGAAGTTGCGCACGCAGCATGCAACGAAAATGAGGCACCATGAAGTTAGTTGTTAATTTAATATTAATGTACTACGTGTATCAACATGAAGGTTGAAATCAGAATAAAAGCTGACTGTATGATTCAGTATAGTTTTATTGTGTATTCATAGATGACACGTCTCATTTCTCTGTTACAATGTGGTGATGGAGCTGCTCACCTATTATCCAAAGTAAATAAGTACTACTCGAAGTGAACAGGCTAACTTTTAACTCTATTTATTATCTTCCTAGACATCCTATTTTATTTTATCAATGTACATCTGTAACGAAAATATGAATATCAATTATCGCGATCACGTCAAAGAAGTATAACTTCTGCCGCGCCTACATAAGTACACACTCTATATATTTCTTCATACCATTCCGAAAATACGTACTTTCTGATTCAATTTTAAATTCGAAAGTATAACATTTATGCACTGTTGTAGTCACAGCCAGAATTACACGCATATCGTCTGTATAGGCGGGCCTAAACAGTTTTGTTATGCGCACTGATACGTGAGACTGCCGTTTGTCACGTCACTTGTTCGCCAGTAGACAATAGTAGGTAGCCATCTGCTGTTATTACATGGACATTATTAGATCCATGTGTCATTACGTATAACCTCATAAAAGTAATTAGTCTTTTTATATATTGGTAAAAGTGCGTACTTTCGACCGGGTATGAAGAAAAATAGTATACACCACAGTCCACACGAGCAGAAAGCCGAAAGTCCTGCACTGCGCGACATATGATGCCCTCGACTTCGCCTCGGGTATCATGTGGCGCAGTGCAGGAAATTCAACTTTCGGCTATTGTGATGTAATATACTATTTATCAATGTACATCTTTAATGTGAATATAATAATAATAATAATGCGTTTAACGTCCGTTTCTCGACTTTATGTCATAACAGACGTCATTCGCACCATTACTATTTTCCATTTACCACCTCCCGTTATTTTCTACATTTTTTAAAACTTCAACTTATAAAATAGCAATGGGCGAATGAAGGAATTATAGGAAATCAGGGTAAGGTAGGTAATTTTTGAACTAGGAGTTTGATAGGTAATCGGTCATGGTCTCAAATAAGGAACCATCTCGATATTTATATGGAATTAATTGAGGGAAACCATGGAAAACCTCAATCAAGATGACCGGTACAGGAATTACCGTATCTCGGCGAGAGGCGGTAGGAAAAAGTCCCAGCCACATCTGCCCCTGCCGGAAATCGAACCCGTACCTCACGAATGCGAGTCTAGTGCTGTACCACTACTCTACCCAGCTCGGTATTTAATGTGAATATCAATTATCGCGATCAGGTAAAGAAGTATAACTTCTCTCGCGCGAACATAAGTACCTACACGCACCATTTTTTAAAATCCGTTTAGTCGTTTTTAAGTGATTTTAAAAAAGGATTTTTTTTGTATATATTGTTTGCTCATTTGTGAAGCGATTTTGATGATTCTGTTTCTATTTAATAAGGAATATTTTCACTAGACTATAGAATCGAGACTTTCGGTTACCATCTAATAATAACTGTAACGATCAACGCTTTTCAATAATATGCTTAGAATTTTCAATGAAAATTCCGCCCATGCATGAATAGCGTGCATAGTTACCAGATCCCGTTCAATGTTCCTCACAAAACAACATTTACATTTCCTGCTTCTGTGTACTTTGACAACATGCATATATTATAGAAATACTTTATATGTGTATATCTGGTGTAAAAAGACAAAAGCATTTTTGTCAATTTTTTGATATTTTTTATGTTTTCGTTTAACGGTACAGGGTTTTGCATATGGGAGTCTAAGAGACCCATAAAGCATCAATTAGAAAATGCTCCTAAATTTTTAATTAAATCGGCATGACAGGACCCGACTTAAAAATTTTATGAAAACACTAGCTTACGTATACGAATCTATTTACTGAAAGATGTATTTAATTTGGTGCAAATGTTGGAGTGTTAACAATATTTCAACTAATTATTTCAATGGGTTAGTTTTTTTCCAAAAACGTAATAAAGCAAAATAAAAATGATTAGTCGGGAAAAAGGACTTTTTAAGTAAACACTTATTTGTTATTTATAGCGACGTTTCGTCCCTTGCTTGGGACTTTTTCAAGCTTTATAACTATTAAATGTTTTGATCAAGTAGATATAAAAGTTAAAATACACATGTAAATATAAATTTTAGTTAAACAATTGTTCATTAAAAAGTTAGTAATAATTCCGTTTTTAAAAAATATTTTTACGGTTGATGTTCAAACTATTTTATTTTATTGACCAAGGACAAAAAAGAAAAAAAGTAATAAAGCAAATTCGCAAATATACTTTATTGTCGGCAGGGTTTGGCATTTTTTTACACTCTTGAAACTTTATATCAGTTATTTTGTCACACTCACGAACTTCAAGTTAACATTGTAAATGTTTTTTGGGGATTGTTTTTACAGTAAAAATTTTATCTATGTAACAGAAGTTGCCAGTATTGATGAACATTTTTTGTTTAATGTTAGAATTATTCGAAGAACAAATTGTAAAATATTCAACCTAAGCGCTTTTATCTTGTGACAATAGATGTGTGTATAATATAGATAGGTACGGGTGCTTTAAAGCCGTTAGACAAATTTGTTCCACTTTCCTTAATTGGCTCTGTTTGTGGCACAAAAAAATCAAACAAATTTCACAACAGATAACGTTATAACAGTACAATTATAATTAGAACGCATTTCTGTTTATTTTAACACAAATCTTTAGAAAACTTAAGAACTGTCTGGAAAACTTATGGCATAAATTTAATATAACCTTGGATTGCAGATTTCGAAATCTGGTGGGTGCTTAAAATTATAATTAAATTAAAAAGATGTTCCAATTACTTCTTATGTCTATAGATATCAGACAGTAAATCGAAATTTATTTACACTAATATTATAAAGAGGAAAGATTTGTATTTTTGTATGTTTGTAGTGAATAAACTCAAAAACTACTGTGCCGATTTAAAAAATTCTTTCACCATTAGAAAGCTACATTCACCCTGAGTAACATAGGATATATTTATTGGTAGAAAATATTAGGGATCCTTACTAAAACTTTAGTAACGTAACCCAAGGTGTAAAAAAATGCCATAAAACATCTTTCGTCGCATGCACTGCGGAAACTATTGATGATAGAAGTGGGGCGCAGCGCGGCGAGGTAAGATAATAATACGGTGGAGACGAAGACTCCACTACTGTTGTCGCTGTCGTGTTGTATCTCAGTCGCGTGCGGCTATTAATAATAAATAGAAAGCAACACCGGGCAAATTTGTTTATTATTCTATAAGAAAAACCACTGCAGCATAATATGCCTTAATTCGGGCGAAGCCGAACCGGGCCGCTAGTTTAATATAAAATTCGCAAGATATTCATTACTAATTAATGGAAAATAAAAAGACATAATATAGCGGTGAAGCTGCAGAATGAAGTCGAAAAATTAAAATGGTAATTAATTTTCCGAAATCAGGTATTCAAAATGCTTTCTAGTTTTCCCAAAATTGACGAATAATCACATTTTTTTATTCAATCTGTAAGATCAAAATATATTTTTTTTTTTTAATTTTTAAGCAGCAAACGGCATTTTGTAAAGCTTAATCACAATTAATAAAAACTGTATTAAAATTTATTTTGCGAAATTTTTTCTGATTTGAAAACTTTTTTCGATTTGGTGCTTGGTCTACATTGTGGAGTGCAACAATTTCTGTCTGTCAGCTGTACGTCTCAAGAAACGTCTTCTTGAGTTAACTAATGATTCACTGCACGTTATGACTTCCTATTTAATCAATAGGAACTTATTATTCACCAAAGTAACAAGTTCATTTGTTAAACTATGATGATGAGGTAATAGAATATTATGTAATTAAAATGCTGAAATCGATTATTATCGGGCTATACACTTTGTCTACAAATAATTAACTTTAGATAATGATAACCTAAGTGCATGATCGGTATATTTTATTTCCCAAAGGTGTTTTTTGTTGCTTAGAAATATCTCCCTTAATACTGTATCAAAATTAATGTTTGATACGTCATTTTGGAGACTTTTTTTCTCTCTAATGACAAAAAATAAGATTAGTATCTTAAAATTAATGTTTTCATTCAAAAATTACAGTTTAAAATTTTTAACAATTTCGTTACAGAAAATAACATTCAGAACACACAAATGTCGCCATCTGGTGGCAGCCTATTTTGACAGTTGTCGGTAATATTAAGTGACGTAGTGGCGCTGAAGTCTCTGCATAGAATAAAATAAAATTTATTTCCACCCTATTATATTACGTAACTGACCACTAACGGGGCGAAATATTCGCACCGGTCCGCTAGTCGTATTATATGCCAGTAAACATCGGCTCGGGATCACCAACTTTGTTATGTTTATCTCACTTTTTATAGTTGCGTAATAGTACACAGTCTATGTCATTCAATAAGACAGAATTAGGTGAATTTGATATAATAACGCATTACGAACTTGATACGTAAACTGATACTACTTACTACTAAGGTATAGGGACGTCGGAAGTGCCAAAAAGTATCGATATATATCGTATCGATATTTTATTTAAGTATCAATATCGGTACCGATATATTTTTTTAAAAATATTGATATATCAGTGCAATTTTAAAGAGAACATTAGCACTCGAAGAAATTTAGTATACATATTGGCTAGCTGAATGTAATGTCAAATAGCAATTTACGGACATAAATAATTATCTGAAATCAAAAACAACGATAAGAATTTTTTTTTGTTTAGTAATCAAACGTCTAATACAGGAGCGGATAATTTTAGAGATTAATCGAACAGTTAATAAAGCTAGGGATGGCGAACTTATGGCATGCGTGCCAGAGGTGATATTCGATAGAAAATTGTTGGTACAGCAGGGATTGAGGTGTAAATCGACATAATTAAAAATATTCTAGATGTTGTAGAAATGAAATGAAATATTGCATGAATAGCTATTTTGACTGTTTATTCCGAAAATATCGAAATATCCAATGAAAAAGAAACGTGTTTTACATGTGCTTTATTCACTGTTATTGTTTTTGGAACGCTCTTAGAAGTATGTTCCAAAACATATGTAAAAACACATGTTTCTTCTTCAATGGAGTTTTCGATATTTTCGGAATAATTAGAAGGGTATAAGTCAGTCGCGGTAATACAATATACAAGTGTTGCTACTGGAAACAAATAACGGTTTTCGATACTAGGGATTTTATATCGATATTTTTTCGACATACCTATTAAAGTACTGAATATATGAGTAACAATATTAATAGTCTGTAATAAATATTATGATTATTGACACACATAATATAATGAATGCAAAAAATTATAGTGTTTTAAGTTTTATGTCTGTAAAAATAACAAGTAACAAAAACAATAAAATTAAAAAACAAACTAAGAGAGTCTATTTCTTGCAACTTCTTTTGTATTTTCTAAACTCTAAAGGAACGTCGTTCTTCTGTTGGTGTTTTCCTTATGTATTTACTTTCCTCTTATAACATAAAACACAACACAATACAAACATTTAACGATCCTGCATAAGTTATATTTTACTGTTTATACAGAATATCTACTACTCAAGTATACCGCATACTACAGATAGAGTGTTCATAAAGTCAATTTAAATTAATCTTTCATTTGGAAAACTTCAAATTACGTCACAAGTAGCTCGGATGTACTCGACACTTTCCGTCCAAAGACTAGGCACGTTAGTTTTTAGCCGTAAAGTGACCGTTTACTTAAATTGTAAAAAAAATGTTTTCGGTAAGTTTTAAATTGCGGTCGCAAAATGCATTTGAATACTATTTTTATTAGCTGTGATTAAGCATTCAGGTTCAAGACATTTGGCTTGTTGCTTAACAATTTCAAAACATAGTTTGTTCTAAAAATTGTATTCAATAATTCTTTCGAACACGACATGAGATTTCAAATTACGCGAAGTCTAATTATCATTATCTTTACAAATATATATTAAAAATACCGAGAAATTTAGATTATTTAACAATTAGTTGTTTATGTAGTATATAATTAGACTGATGCTATTTTGTCCTTTTGTATCTGATTTTAAATTATTTATTTAGATCAATCTACACTAATATTATAAAGAGGAAAGATTTGTATTTTTGTGTGTATGTGTGTAATGAATAAACTCAAAAACTACTGTGCCGATTTAAAAAATTCTTTCACCATTAGAAAGCTACATTCACCCTGAGTAACATAGGCTATATTTATTGCTAGAAAATATTAGGGAAAAAAATGTCATAAAACATCTTTCGTCGCATGCGCTGCGGAAACTATTGATGATAGAACAAAAGTGTGTTCTACAATATTAAAGAACATATCAATAACTACAAAAAACTTCCCGATACTATATGTCCAACTATTATCGTTATGTCACAATAACCACTTTTTACATTTTAATAATCTATATAGATAAAAGACAATGTATATGTAATCTATGGACTCCAAGCGGGTAGACCATTTTTGATGAAATTTTCAGACAATCTTTAGATTAGCCCAGCGGGTGATCTTCTGAAGTTTGGTAGCGATCGGATCAACAGAATGTTTTAAATTTCTTTTTGGGAAATAAGATTTTTCTTCTATTTTTGAACATTCACAAATAAAAGCGATTGAATTCGCGCAAATTCAATACACGTTGAGAATTTAATGATAATGATTCTCATCTTTTATATCTTATATATTATATTTACACCCGGGCGAAGCCGGACTGAGCCGCTAGTTAATAAATAAAAATATGATTTCAAGTCATATAGAAATAATAATACATAATTTTAGTTTATTTTGAAAGCATTATCATAAAAGATTGCTTAAGGCTTTTTAAAGAAGAAGAAATTTCCGGAACGATTTTCCGTGAATTTAGTATTTAAAATAATTGTTCATGATATTGAGTTATGGGGGTGAAGAAGAGGTCATACTGACTAGCTAGTAAACAATCACCTTAAAATAAAACAATAAATTGTTTTTAACAATACATTTTTAAAGTTTGACTTCTTTAACGACGTGTCTGTTTGAAAAAAGTAAGAAATCGAGGGGACGTAGAATGAAACAAATCAAGGGGACGTTAGTTTGTCCCCCAAATAACATGTAACTGACAAGGACGGAAGTTTATAGTGCATTGCATTTTGATTCGCAAAGTAGTAAGACAAGGATGAACATATAAAGTCAGTGCTTGAGAATCTGACGTTTAAAATTTCGAACAATTGAAGTACAAAATAATTTCTGTAATTTGACGTACATAAAAACTAAAGGAATTAAACTTCTTATCTGAGCTTATAAGGGTGAGGCCTAATGTGTTTTTTTATTGACAAATGCACGATAAATCTACCATTAAAAAGTGAAATAGCCAAATATGGGTATTTCCACTATTACGAGAGTGGAGTAAGCGATGTCAGTCCATAAACTTGTATAGTCAAAGGTTTGTCTGTTGTTTAAATTAAAATCGACCAGTTATAAGTTGCCTGTAACCTATATACAACGTATTTATTACGTTTCGCATTGGTTCGGTAGAGTGACTGATGTTTATATAGGCTTGTTGAATTTCTCATTTCGCAGATTTGACTTTTCATCATTTACGACAGGTCATAAAAAGTAAAAACCGAAAGCAGCCGTGCATTTACTTTACGCCAGCGTCGCGTCGCGCTGTAAACGCTCCCGTATTCTTACCGTCTTCTGTTTTTCTTCTACCGCTTTTGTGTGATATACAGTACGGAAACGTTTGAGCATACTATACTTACAAAATTTGTACAATAACTCTTTAATAAAACACAGACCTGGATAAAGGGTAGCGGGGCTTAACCAAGCCTAGAGTTTTTAAATTAGCAAAGTTTTTGGCAAAAAAAACTCCTTGAAGCATTTTGAAATTTTTAGTACTAGGGCATTCCACGTGAAGCGGACATAAGAAAAAAAGTGACATTTTGAATTTTTTCATATTTTTTCATATTCAGGTTAATTATAGTCCTTGAGGACATGAATGTACACATTCATTTTTTTTTTTGTATGAGACTCGGTTGTGAAGTTATGGACTACCAAAGATTGCACCAACTATGAAGTAGACATTTTTTGGATAGTGCTACTGGGATTACTGAGTAAATGAAAAAATATTTTATGTAGTGATTAATCGAGAAAAAATAAATGGTTTTTATATTATGGAACAATAATAAGAAAAATTTTTTTGATAGAAAACCGGAAGTGAACTTTTTAACACGATTTTTTTTTAACTTCGACCATTTTTTTAAAATTTTTATTTACTCAAAATAAAACTAAAACTATGTAGATGTTACACTAAAAGTTTTAAATTGGGATCTGCATTCGTTTCTGAGAATAATATAAATAACTGAAAAAAAGAGATCATTTTACTGGGGCATTTTACCTCCCAGGCGATTAATATGTTTATGTGAGCGCGAGTGAAAAAGTTCTTGGACTATTTCTTGTATTTTATTGTAACCAAAAGGCATAGTCGTTATGTTTAATTTTTCACTCAAAATATCCCATCTTTACTGCTCACTGCAATGAGTAAAACAAATCACTTTCGTTTACTTTTCGAGTACTAGCGGGCTTGCCAGTTTTTTTTTATAAATGTTTCGAAGAAAATATCTTTTTAAGTGTAAAAATTGAAAACAAAAAAATTATACATTGAAAGTTTGATAAGTATGTGTGAAAATACGATATGTTTGTCCTTTCTGGTCCTTAAACGGTCCACGCATGATATCTTATATGAACGGAAAGCTGCCTGCAATAATAACCACTGAATGACGTGTCCTGCGCTCTTAGATTTTCAATCTGTATTTATCAAACTGTTCCAGACTAGATTCAATCTTTCTTTTATTCACAGCACCCGGTCCGGCTTCGCACGGGTAGCACTAATTATCTATAGCCATAAAAGCTGAGAATCTTTATCATAAAATTCTCAACGTGTATTGAATGTGCTCGAATTTAATGGCGTTTATTTGCGAATGTTCAAAAATCGAAGAAAAATCAAAATTGTCATAAAAAATAATTCTGTTGATCCGACCGTTGGGCGTATACTTATGTAAGTATGCGCGTTGAAGTTATACTTTTTTGGCGTGATTAAAAACTAATTTTTAATATACATGCAAATAATTTATTAAAATAAAATTTTCAAAAAGTTTAGAAAAAATTAACCTCATATATTTGAAAACATTTTCAATATTTTATTTTGGTTTTCACTTTTTTCGGCTGTATGACAATTAATAAAGGACTAATGGTTGTAATCAAAAGTTATAGTCGGCTAGTGTAACGGTAAGCAACCCACGCCCCACGGGCCAACTGCGGCTCGCGAGGAGTTTCTATCCATGAAATATCAACAAAGATTCTAAACCTACAAAATTGCCTGATGAAGTAGAAAAATACCCTACGAAACGCTGCAAATTTGTAAAATTTAGCATTTGTTTATTTCAAATCCAGCTTCCAAGTTTCCACTACCCTACCAATCATTTATACATATGTATAGTTTGCATGTCTTACTTCAAGTTTACACGCACACTTTTTTTTAATAATAGATTTGATTGAGTAATCGAGAATGCAAACGAAAACATTATTAATAATAATAATAATAATGCGTTTAACGTCCGTTTCTCGACTTTATGTCATAACAGACGCCATTCGCGCCATTACTATTTTCCATCTAACACACTTCCCGTTATTTTTCTACATTTTTTTTAAAACTTCAACTTATGTAGTAGCAATGGGCGAATGAAGGAATTATAGGAAATTAGGATAAGGTAGGCAATTTTTTAACTAGGAGTTTGATAGGTAATCGGCCATGGCCTCAAATAAGGAACCATCTCGATATTTATCAGGAAATAATTGAGGGAAACCATGGAAAACCTCAATCAAGATAGCCGGTACAGGAATTACCGTTTCTCGGCGAGAGGCAGTAGGAAAAAGTCCCAGCCACATCTGCCCCCGCCGGGATTCGAACCCGGACCTCCCGAATGCGAGTCTAGTGCTGTCACCACTACTTTACCCAGCTCGGTGAAAACATTATTTAAAAGCTGAAAATGCGAAAATCATAGACACTTTATTTGATTTACAAAGTTATACATATTTAATGTATTTTCTTAGAGCAGTGTTTGAGAAGCACTGTTTTTTGCAGTTATTCTATCGGCTTACCATATATGAAATAAGACCAAAATAAAATAGGACATAAACTATGGAACCACCTACCGTTCAGAATTGTGACTGTTTGATGTAAACACTGCTGACTGTATTTATCTGTCTACGGTCATAAGGCAAAACAGCTTATGTTCCGGTCAAATACTATTAGTAAATGACATACGTTATAGATCGTAATCCTACATTCATAAGCAGATTAATAGCTATCGTTTGCTATAATTCATAACAGTTACTCTACAGACTACAGTGCCATATCTCAACAGTTAATCTTTGATAATAAATAATTATAACACTAAATTCACATCATGTAAGAGCTAATTTTAGCTTCAGTAACGCTAGAGATGAACCTTCACAATAGTGAGAGCTATGAACGAATCAAGATGTGTTTCCATTCATAAATTCGTTCTAACTTCTAAGTCGCAGAATATTTCTATTTCGTTGTCATTTTAACAAGAAACCGTTAATTTATTATGTTGGTACATTAACAACACCTTAATATCATATTAGTAAATAATAGGAATTAGTATTCCAAATTTATGGCGTATGTTTGTAAAGTTAGTAAATAATACTATTGGATAATGATTTAATCATCCAATTAACTTATAATAGAATACGATTATCGTATTCTATTTCGCTACAGCGATAAGAAACAGTACTGAAATAGACTACGTGTAGGTATAGAAATTACACGACTTTCAAAACCGCTGATCCGATTTGCAAAAAATCAATACGCCTGAAGTCCTTACTGAGGAAAATATTAAAAGAAAAACACTTAGAATGGGAGCATTTTTCAAAGAGGTTATCAATTCGACCTGTATACATATTTTTTTTTTATTGAATTAGGTATACCAGTTCATCACATTTTGGCTATTCATGGTATTATGCGTAGAGACATGAATCGTTACTTCGATTTATGAGTCAGTTGTTAGAAAACTACTTCTCTGTCACAATGCTTTAATTGATCAATTATTAAATCACTTTACTTAATTAGTTAGCCAAATCATATTCTATTTTACGTTTAAATCGTCGGTTGACAGGTATCTGATCTAGATCATAGTGGGTCACACCAGGGGATGATTTGAGCTTACCAAGGAAGCTTTTAGCACTTTTTTTATAAACTACTTTATATTTAAGATTCCCATTTCTTCGTGTATATTTTCATTTTTAAAAAACCCGAGTCTGAGTACATTATTTTGAAACACTTGGATTTTTTTTAATTTGAGTTTGTGATGCATCACCCCAAATTGAGCATTCATATGTTAAAGCTGGTCTTAATATTGAGCTATAAATTAGTTTAGAACATGAGATTTGGAGTGAGGATTTGCGATTAAATAAAGTAAAAAATTGATTAAGCTTGGCGTATGCTTCGTTTAATTTTTTGTTAATATGGAATCCCCAGGTGAGCCGCTGATCTAGATTTAGTCCAAGATATCTGATTGCTTCATTCGCCGGATTCCAGTCTATGGATTGATCGTCTGTAATTATTTTATTGGGGTTGTTTGGTCTACGCAGTGTAAATATTTTTGCTTCACATTTCGATGGATTTAGTGAGAATGGAATATGTAAGCAAAAATTACAAAAAAAAATGACATAACCGGATTTGCATTGTGACCGCAGATACATAACAATGCTTGTGTTATAAATGCCCGCATCACCTTCTAAGCTCACTGGATTGTATCTAACTACTTCTGTCTTTTTCTAGATGACGATAACAACTCATGACAAAAGATGGCTGTTTTGATATCGGTGCTGGTTTTGTGGTTGTCGCCAGCCGAAATGAGGACCGGAATCGAGTCAATTTAGGTAAGTCCTTCTATTGTCAGAACAACTCCATCAAACTAATTTCACCTTTCATATTTTATAACAAATTTATCTAAGAGTTCGGGGTAGTACACAAAATATTAACTGCAAGCACCTAAGTTGAAGTTTTAAAAATGTTGAAAATAATGGGAAGTGCTAAATAGAAAATAGTACCTAATGGTGCGAATGGTGTCTGTTATATGTTTATTTTACTTTATGTTTTATTAAACGACGCATTCATAATTATGATACGTTTCAGGCTATCCATGGACATGACACAAGGAATAATTCAAATGTGATTTTGCCGAAGTCTACACTGACATTGTTTAACAAGAGCGCCGAATATCACGCCTTGAAATTATATAATAAATTGCCATGTGATTTCAGAAATCTAAAAATTTCGAAATTTAAAAAACAGTTGAAAACTGCTCTTCTTAAACAATGTCTGTATAGGGTGGATGATTTTGTTGTAAATGATTAGTAAACATATCTTTTGACGAATCCTATACATATTTGTATGTCTTTGGATCAATAAATTCTAATTCTAATTCTATGACATAATAATAATAATGCGTTTAATGTCCATTTGTCGACTTTTATGTCATAACAGACGCCATTCGCACTATATATTACTATTTTCCATTTTGCCACTTCTCGTTGTTTTCTACATTTCTAAAACTTCAACTTATTTAATAGCAATGAGCGAATGAAGAAATTATAGTAAATTAGGATAGGATAGGTAATTTTTGAACAGGGAGTTTGATATAGCTAATCGGCCATGGCAGCTTGAATAAGGAACCGTCTCGATGTTTATCTGGAATTAATTGAGGGAAACCATGGAAAACCTCAATCAAGATGGCCGGTACAGGAATTATCGTATCTCGGCGAGAAGCAGTAGGAAAAAGTCCCAGCCACATCTGCCCCCGCCGGGATTCGAACTCGTACCTCCCGAATGCGAGTCTAGTGCTGAGAACCGGACGTTAAGCATTACTGTTGTGTTTAAATGCAAGGAATGTCAGAAAAAGGACACTGGAAGGGCTAAAGGATATTCTAAAGGGGCACGTGACCTTCAAGAATTACTTTTAGTGCCTCTTAAGGTGATGGAAACAATAGTTACCAATATTTCAAGCAATAAAATATTTTTTTGCAATTGAAATTTGGGGAGGCACAGGATCCAAGTCGTCCGCCGAGATTGTCCATTTCTCTTTCTGTAATAAAAAAAGTCAAAAAACTATTTTGTTACAAACTTACAATCGCTAGAAACTGTCAGAATGTTCATTAGCTCTTAGCTAATCTGTCACGTGGTACAACATCTGTAAAAAAATATTACTGCCATTTTTTTCGAACGTAAATTAACTAAATAAAATTACATATATTAATTATCGATGTCACTGAGTGTCAAAAAAATACATCCGCCCAAATCATTTGCATTTATAAAGTATGAAGGTCACAACATCTATTTAGATAAAAAATTAGTCAAGTCCTGTCCACCTATAAGGTTTATAAGTCTTCGGTAGGTACATGAGCGCAGTTCGGCGCGTCGTATAGAGCGTAGAGTGTAGACAATTTCGGGGCGTCTGAGATAAATCTATGTAGTATGTGAATTTGGCTAGAAGCCAAAAAGCGGTTTGTCAGAGGTACCAATCACTGATGTCTTATTAATGGATAGACGGTTAGTTCTTATATACATCTGAAACAGACTTGGGTAAATACGGATATGGGTGATTTGGGAATACCAAGAATGATTTGAAAATGCCGGAAGTGATTTGGGAAACCTGAAATTATTTATGAAAACCGTGAATAGCTTACGAATAACGAAAATGGTTTGGGTAAACTGGAAATGGTAAGGAACTGTCGTAAATGGTTTTTGGAACCGTGTCTTTTGTGTTAACCCCTCCAAAAGTGTCTGCCTCATTTATTTAAAACCAACTTAACTTTCGAATATAGTACTTGTTGGCTTTTGAATCAAACACTTTGTTTGGCACATATTTTTTCAAACCTTACGATGTATTTGTGTTAACCCCTTCAAAAGTCTCTGCTTCATTTATTTATTTATTTAAAATCAACTTAACTTTCGAATAGTATAATACTCGCCACGGTTCTGAAATGTTAGTCACAAACAGCGTCGCAAATGCATATTTTAGAGCCGTTTTGGTTGTTTTGTGGGAAAGGAAGTCTCCCACCATCTACTAGTTACCGGCACAGAACGTGCGCTCGTCGGTGATTGGTTATCGCTGTTTGTTGTGTCACTTGTCGCTTTCCTGCTATAAAGTACAGTCCAGTACGCTATTGTTAAGTTGTTTCTTTGATTGTTAATTGATCAAGATGCCTAATACAGTTTTGCATAGACAAGCATGAAAAATAATTTTTTGGATGACTTTATGTAGGGAATTAGACCTGTAGATTAAAGAAAAATTGAAAATAATAATATAGCGCGAGTTTGTAGTTTTTCAACCGACTGTATCTTCGCAAGCCTCCATTTGCATGTAATTTCAGAACCTTTTAGAACCTTGGCGCGTATTATACTAATTGTTGGCTTTTGAATCAAACACTTTGGCACATATTTTTTTAAACCTTTCCTGTATGCGCAGTACCAGGCGTACCCAGGCAGGAGAAGCAAACACTCATTTACCTATACATCTTACCTATATATACTATTGTATAAAATTTCTACCCGAATCAAAGACTTCATGAAACGTGTCATCAGCTCTTGGCCTATTAGAAGTGTCCAACAACTACAGTATGAGTATTCGTTTGTTCCTGAATATGTACTATATCGAGCGTCGGGCATGTTCGGGTAAATTCGGCGTGTTTACATTACGAAGCACATTCCTGCTCATTTAGAATTTAAAACTGTGAAGCAATCCGTCGACAGCGGACACTTAAAATATCATATCTTTCCTTGAACCCGAAATGAAACGGTAGATAGAAATCAGTCGTCGAACATGATATTTATGCGAAACATGTTGTTATCTCATCAAAGGAAATTTTCCTTGTTCATTTTGGAAACTCAAGCAGCAGAGCGTGGGCAAGACGTATCTAGGAAAGGAGATCTTTGTGACAGTTTTAGAGGGACATTTGAATTATCAATACAGCAATACTCCGTTACAGATATGTGCTCGATAAACGCTATAGGTATGTTTAACAAACTCATTTTTTTGTATCAGTATCTATTTTATAGATGTTGATATAAGTATGCGGTTTTAAAAAGGTCAAATCAAACAACCCGCCGAAGAAGCCACCCACTGAGTATTTAGGTGTCGTTGCACACGTAAATTTCAAACAATAATCGTAATTCGCTATCCATTAATTAAAAATCAATGGTACCTATTCCTACTACCCCACTGCTCTAGTAGTAGTTCTTGTATATTATTTGAAACGCAAAATCTAGGATTATATTACGACGTAATACTATGGCAAAGCTAATTTTATTTTTTTAAGAGTACAGAGGATGTTTGCAGGTAGCATATACTCTTAAGTATCGTAGATTATGACCTCTGTTGTTGAGCGTCTATAATTTATAATATCTGTATCTAACCTACAAAATCGAAAAACTCGTCAGAAAACGAAAATGCAGAGATATTATTTAGAGTAGCAGCCTGGACGACCCGAATTTGTAGATTGACTATTTAAGATAGACGCATTATTCTACCGCGACTTTTTTTTTTGTTGAATATAATCGTATTTACCCAGCATAGCTCGGGATAGATTAATAAGATCATCGCAAATAGTTGATCTCGGTATTCGTGAAAATCAAAAAAGTCTCCGACTAGGACCACTTGTCAGACCGTAGTGTCAGATCAGAAGTCGAATGGCTATTTCTCGGTTTACATATACAGTAAGGCCTCGATAATTCGGACATTCAGTAAACCGGATTCTTTGATAATTCGACTAAGCATTTCAATTACATTGTGTACTTTATAATCCGGATTTGACAGTACTTGGTAATTGGGATCTGCGTTTTTAAACGTCTATTTCATTCAAATTAATAGCATTCGATACTATAGCGATAGTGAGAGATTCCCCGCCATGTATTCGGTCGGATATGATACATATCAGAGGATTCCTATAAGCAGGCATTATATGTGTGACGTTGTTTTGATTGAGTATTAATTGTATATAGGTGCGTTATTTTATGTTCTACATAAGTATATAAAATAATTTTATACACGTATATGTTAAAATAGCTTCTGGAAGAAAACACACTATGTTGTCAATAAAACAAAAATCCGACATAGCCCGTGGTGAAAGTGGAAATGTTTTGGCAACTGAATACAGGATAGGAACATCAATTTCCGATATAAAAAAAAACAAAAGCAAAATCAAAAGATATGGTATATTTTAATGACTATTTTGGATTTTTACTATGTATGTGTTCCTTCTTTTATTCCGGTCCCGGCGCCCGAAAGGAATTACGAAAAGCCGAATATCCAGAAATGGAAACTCATTTGTATGCATGGTTTTGTACACAACGATCAAGGCATGTTCCAATTCCCTACGAAATCTTATCTGCCAAAGCAAAACTTCTATACCGAAATCTATGGAAATGATAATTTTAGAGCTAGCAGAAAAGGGTTAAGCAAACTATAATATAAAATTTAATAAATATACTTCTATTTTGCATAATTTTTTGTTTACGTACTATTTTCTAGTTATTTTATAATAAATGTCTACCTTTACAATAAAAAAGCTAGGCTGCTTCAGTAATCCGAATTTTTTACTAATCAGGATCACAGCGGTTTTAATTAGTCCGGATTATCGAGGCCTTACTGTATCACAATCGCGTGAATAGAGAGAATATCGAGCTGCGTTGGCATGACGTTACGATTTTATTTATATTAAATATTTATATAGAAGTATATACCACAAATTAAATTCAATTAATTTATATAAAATAGTGAAATAAAATATATCCTATAGCATTTCTGAAATCATAAGAAACATTTCAAAAAAGTTTCAACAAAATTCCACAGATAGTTTTTAAGTTAAATCCGTTTAAAAATACATCACTGTTACATTCATACCTACCTGTAAATACGAAGAATTTAATAAATATTATATTTCTTTGTGTTCCATAAGCGAGGGGGCTCCGTTGAAACAATATTATCATTAGTATCATGAAGTTGTGAATGAACGTTTTTTATCCATTTTAAAATACAGTTCTTACATTATTTGAACTTTCCTTCTTCCCTAGAAGTTTTTGCCGGCAATCCGACCATTTTATGATTTTATAAGACTTTTTGAATACGGTTTTATGCCAATAACAATTAACAAGATTTAAAACAGAATGCAATCAGAAATTGTCTTATAAGTGATGTTAATTAGCATAATTAAAAACAACTATAATTAAGCACCTTTCAAAATATTTATATTTATTATAAATGAACATAAAGTTTTTGACATAAATTATCTCACTAATATGAAGAGATCTGTATTTTTCTCATAAAAAGTAAAGAAAAGCACGGAATAATGAGAAATCATTAACGAAAGTATAATTTTTCTAATTTACTCCTCTGTTATGAAATGACTTATTTACAGATAAACCTTTAAAGGATATAAGTATTTTGAATCTTTGACAGATTTTTATAATTATTTTTTGTCATACCCCCTATAAAATACCTTATCTACATGCAGGCGTGCAGTGACCTATTATGCACTAGTGCTGTAATGGAAAACAAAAGTAATCAATAGTAATTTTCATAAACTACCTTCAATGAGAAGAACAAAAATCTTGAAGACTCGTGCAGTACGACACTATAGACAGATAATTAATCTACTATTTTAATATAGCTGGTTTTCGCTTAATTTTCAGTTTTTAACAGATCTATATGGTCGTTTATAAATATTACGCCTATTTTGGGTCGTCTAATGACTGGTTGGTTATAGAAAGTACTGTTAAAATGGTTAGGTTGTATTTTTTGTTTTAGTTTACGCGCTAGTGCTAAATGGATCTTTTTGCGATTGCTATACGGGCATGAAAAGCAGCTATTTTATAGGGGCTAGTGCAAAAATGTAGTTTTTTTTTAATTTTTAAAGGTACTTATATGTTTAATAATATCTATAATGAAAAAGATACAACTAAATTTTAATATCTAAAGATATGTACAATATACATACCTATAGCTCTTAAAATGTAGGTTTCGACATTTTATATGTTTTGTTCATTTTTCGGTAAATTAGCTTCGTAATTACCCACTTGTGTATTTAAGTCGATCAAATTTCGAGAAGGAAAAGGAATATACACAAAAACGTTTCAACTTTAGAAGTGCCTGCTTTTCATATTAAAATCTGTCAGGGCTGTAACAATATTGTAATTGCGGTAATAGGTACATTTTTTATAAGGATTAAATGTTTAATCTGTTCAATTAAACTAATTTAAGATCTTTGTCTGACGAAGTTAGTATGCTGTACGAAATAATTGTTATAAAGTTCTTAAATGTAAATAATCTAAGACGTATTTTATATAAAAATAATAGCCAACAGTTTGCTATAATATTATGAAACATTCATTGTTTTAATTAATTGTTTTAAATAATTTTTTACAAGAAACCGGACTTACCAATCAGCTATAAACATTAAACCGTCGCCATCCAAACAATATTCTTCACACTTACCATCTAAAATAGTCTTTTTCTCCTCCCAATCATCCTAATCTCTGCGACCTAGCGCTCTTGTTGGACACCTGAAACAAAAACAAAAAAAATAATAATAATTACATCCTAACTAATAATTAATATATTCAACCATTGATAACTTATACGCAATAAATAACTATTTTACTTACCTTCTGTCATCATGTAATTTTTCCATAGTAACCGTATTATGTATTTTATTATATTATAGTATCCATATTGTAACCTTTTGTGCTAATGACCTCAGTAGTCGAAGCACCATATTGTAAATTAAAAAAAAAAACTCATTGTTACAATAATTATAAATGCAATATTAGAAAAATTTACAATTCAAACAATGTCACTATCAGAACACGAACCCCAAAGTTCCACTATTGCAGCGGCTGAATTACCAGTTATTCTACAGTGAGTTATTTGATGTAAATTAATGTAACAAATTTTAAAATTAAAGAAAACAACTATATGACGTACACAAAAATTAATAAAAAAAAACCCGGATCGCAGTGCCAAAACCCTGCCGACAATATAGTGTATTTGCTTATACAGGCAGTGTGGCTTTATTTTGCGAGCTTAAGTTGGTTTTTGGGCAAAATAAAAAATTTTACTCCTTAATACACCCCTTAAAATATCATTTTTTTTCTTAATTGCAATATTATTATAAATCGAACCTCTATACCAAATTATATAGAACTTTCAGTACATAATTCACTATTTGTAAACTAGTGTTTTCATAAAATTTATAAGTCCGGTCCTGTCGGGCCGATTTTATTTAAATTTCAGGGACACCTTTTAATTACTACTAAAGGGTTAAATGTCGATTTTGAAACGATTCTGAGAATTTTTTCGGTATTTTGGGGCCCAAAAACATTTTTCAACCCCTAAAAACTACCCTTAAAATGCCCCAATTACGCCCATTTTAAATAGGCTTCTTGTGGTGATGGATTTCAACACGTGGACCAAATTTCATTAAAATCAATTAACTCTTTCGAAAGTTATTGCCCGCACATATATATATATATATATATATATATATATATATATATATATATATATATATATATATAAACATTTTCAAAAATGGTGCCAAAGTGTTTAGGAGGTTATGCAACGTCAAGAAATTTTGGTCCGACCCCTAGGTCACACCATCCGACCAACGCCAATAGTGTATGTTGCCTTATGGCAAATACACTAAAAAAAACCTGGGTCGCAGTGCCAAAACCCTGCCGACAATATAGTGTATATATAAATATAAAAAATCATGAAATTATGGTACATGAGCAATAATTATTGTACGTCTGCCAACATTGGTGCGGAGTCGATCCGTTCCGATTCAGTGTGTGCGGAACTTTAGGCCCATACCGCTTTATAAGATGTTTACACATCAAAAACAAATTGGAGTTCCGACGACTTGGGTACACTTCCTCTACATAATAGCATCTATGTACATAGCATGAACATTTATTCAACCTAGTTGACGTCATAACTAGTTTGTTACGCGTAACTATATATATCGAGTGTGTAAAATTATACCAAAATCTTAGACAACTTCTGCATCAGTCTATGACTCCATTTACAAGGCGCCAGTTAACGTAAACTACTTACGATTGCTTAAACTGCCTTCGTATAAATTCGCGAAGTTGTAACATTGTTGTCGTTATGTAAAAACTTACACTGCTGTGAAAACTAATCGAAACAATCACTGATTTCGGTTTTCATTGTCTGTTAGCCTGCCAGATTTGCAAAATAAAATAAATAAAATTATAGACGCTCGACAAATTAGGTCATTAGCGTCTTTACATCAAACAACGTATTCACTTAAAACTAAACGACATCACAAAACATCAGTGAGTAGAGGCAGGATTCGAACCCACAACAGTCCAGTCAAGAAGACAGCACGCTCACCACTGGACTACACTGTCCTCGCACAGATTTCGGGTCTTACTAATATTATAGAGATCTGAACCGGTTCAAAGAGCCGACTCCGACAGAAGATCCGTGAGAGCCGACTCACTTTTTTTTGAGCCGACGGATCAACGGATCCGCATAACTCAGTGAAGCAGAAGCACATTTTACACTTACGTATCAGTTCTTGCTTTGATGCATCTGTCAGCTCAAATAACTCATGCATCACATGTTTGGGTATGCAGTCTTGATTCTATACAGATCGTGATATGAATGACTGGACTAGGTAACTCAGTGGTAGACTGCAGTAACATATTCAGAACTCGGCTCTTTTTGAACCGGTTCAGTGAGCCGGCTCACATACGGGATCCAGATGCAAAGATGCAGATCACTAAAAAGACCCGTTTTTCCCATCTCTAAAATAATGTCGGTTTATTTACTGCGGGGAATATCAAGATACAGACAGTAATGTGATACATGAGAAATTTTTCGCTCTTGCTGCCTGGTTGTATTACTATTAGGTGCTGCCATCTTTGTTTTATTCGTCCAAATCATGTACGTATTTATATGTACTGTGGATGGTACGAAAACCGCAATTGCACAATTAGGGTGCAAACATATATCTGTCTTTTTTGTGGTAACAGTTTGTTGGGCTTGATTGTTTACTGTCATAGATAAAGACATAGAACTTTTGATAAAGAAACATATACTTCATAGTAATATATTGTCGAAATAACCAGAGAATTATTGCGAAAAAGAGATGGAGATATATTTTATGCGCTTTTTGTTACCATCGCTCACTGGTTAGTTTTTATTGTAATAATTTTACCTAGATAATTAGCTAGTTAATTAATCGGTTATCTATAAAACAACATGGTGGTTTTCGGATTTTGTTTCTCAGAACAGCAAAAACAAAACAATAGAGCTGTTTTCAAACTTTTTACGCAGCCTTGCATAATGATAATAATAAATAATATATTTATTTATCAACAGACCAGTAGGATCCAGTTACAGACACTGTACAGCATGTTAGCTTGCTTGCTGTAATTTTTCAAGTTTTTTTTATTCTGAAGGTCCTGATCATGAAAATGGGGCAAACTTATTATATTATTGTATTGTCGTCGGTCCTTGATAAGTGTGCAAAGTTTCAGTTTAAACTGACGTTTTAAAGTAGGTAAGTTTTTTTTATCTTGAAGATCCTGATCAGGATAATGGGACAAACATGGGTTTAGGAAAAATATGTCGACTACAACTGCCAATTTCAATTTCATAAAACGAATTTATGATTCTATAGATTCAAATAAAAAAACAGTTGCTATTTGTTATGACTTTTCTAAAGCATTTGACTGTATTAATCATAATCTTTTATTATATAAACTAAAAAAAATGGGCATTAATGGTATTGCTAATAATTTAATAAAATCGTATCTTAACAATCGACAGCAGTTTGTTTCCCTTAAATCAACAGCAGATACAAAACCCGATGTAAGATCTCCTTCACAAATTAATGATTGCGGAGTTCCACAAGGATCGATCTTGGGTCCGTTATTATTTTTAATATTTATTAATGACTTACCACATAATGTTTCGAATTCCGATATTACGCTATATGCTGATGATACCAGTCAACTTTTTAAAGCTGAACATTCAGGTGATATTTCTAAATCGATTAGTATTGGCGTTAATGAAATTAATGAGTGGTGTAGACAAAACGTACTTGTTTTGAATATTAATAAAACTGTTCTGTTAAATTTTCATACGATTCAGAATGTACCTGATTGTTCTTTTTATATACCTTTAGATGGCAAATCTATAAAAACAGTTTCCAACACAAAGCTCTTAGGTTTAAATATTTCAGATACCTTGAGTTGGGATGTTCATGTTAATACCCTATGCTCAAAATTGAATAGTATTTGCTACTTACTAAAAAAATGTCGATCTATCGTAAATAATGACATTTTAATTAATATATATTATGCGTACTTCCAGTCCATTTGCGCATATGGTATTATTTTTTGGGGTAATTCGTCATCCTTTCAAAGATCATTTATTATTCAGAAAAGAGCGATCCGAATAATAACAAAATCTGCCATGAGAACTTCATGCAAACCTCTGTTCAGGCAGCTTAAGATTTTAACTGTGCCAAGTTTGTTCATTTATGAATGTATTGTATTTGCGGCACAACACAAGGAACTTTTCATAATGAACAGTGATGTTCATAACTGTAATACGAGATCGAAAACGCAATTGAGACTACCATTTCACAGATTGTCTCAGTATAGTAAAAATATGTATTGCAACTGCATTCGATTCTATAATAAGTTGCCTATAGATTTAAAAAACGAAAACAATATTTCTAAATTAAAAAAAAAATTAAAGTCATTTTTTATAGAAAATGTATTTTATACAATTAATGAGTTTTAATTTGTTATAACGACCTCTCCAGCCTATGGCTTGTATATACAAAGAGAAATAAATTATTATTATTATTATTATTATTATTATATTAGATTAATGTATTGTCGTCGGTCTTTGATAAGTGTGCACAGTTTCAGTTTAATCTGACGTTTTGAAGTAGGTGAATTTCACGTTCAAAGATTCGTTTATAAATAAACAAACATACAGGTGAAGCTAATAAAAACATGTTAACGTGATCACTTTCACACAGTTTGTGCTGAGACCCAGCGGTAAGAGGCGAGGTAGGCAAAAGACATATTGTGGGTGTGATCTTCTTTAGCTCTATCTCGCTCTAATCATCCGCACGTTTCAATTTTTGGTTGGTGCCCACTACGAGGCTAAAAGATGCTATTGCAAGGGTGCCGCTGTCAATTGATTATTCTAATTTTTGGAAATATTTTGAAGATTTAAAACACTTTTCCGAAAAAGGAAGAGTCACATTAGGTTTGTGATGGAACAGTTTTGTGAAATAATTACAAATAAGGTCGTAGTGTGACATTGAAAACGTGTGTTTTTCTGGTACAATTAATGCCAACTTTTTGAGTAAATCGTACTTAAATTACTAAAGTAGTCCATTAGAGACCTAGATTTGTCCTTTATCTTCCTTAAAGAGAAATTTTGCGAAATGGAGGATGAAACAGTCACCCATACCGTGTTCGAATGTGAGGCATTAACTTACAGGAGAACAACCATCTTTGGTTACATCGATGAGGATGGAATAGTTCCACAGGATAATCCAGTAGCAAATCTTCTGGAGCTCGTAAGAAGATCCAGATTATTTGATGGCTAAATCCAGTAAAAAGGGAAGCATAAAAATCTTTTCAGGATGTGGTGCATTTGGGCCAAGAGACCACACCATTCTATTTTAATCTTTAATCTTTAATCCTTAAAGAGAAAGAATTTTTGCAGAATGTTGACGAATAAGTCTACAATCAGTTGACAGCCGAATCTCTATTTTTGGCTTAAATTCAGAACGTTCCGACAGCCTTAAAAAGAGATTGCGATCTCTTGAACTCTTGCTTCTCCAGGTTCAACTGTATAATTTTAGATTATATAGAGTCCAACAGAGTTTGCACAGCACTGTATATAAGTCACATGGCCCTGAAGAAGCGGGGACACTCATGCATCAGGCCGTTACGCCCATTTTGGAGGCGCCAACGTTTCTCTTCCTGAAAACATACAACATTCACGAGCGTATAGGTAGAATATATAGATAGTCATAGAACATCATACACATCTGCCCACGATTTATGTGACTTGTGGCCGTGGATTTTATTAAATGATAAAAATTTTCGCAAGTTATACTCCAAAAAATATTACAGGATATGTTGCAGAATTTTGATAAATGGTCGCCGTGTAAATTTAAACACTTCAACCTATACTCAAGTGACATTATTAACAATCCATACTTTGCACGATAAATTGTAAGCTTTAGTCAGGACCGGCTTTACGTTTCTTTTCACGGTGGAATTACTTTTTGGAGATTTATATATTTAAGCTGGGGGTGTTTCTTAAAAACATAGATATTTCATAAAACAACAAAGTAGGTTATATTAGCGACATCGGACGGAATTTCTTAAAAACTATGGTGTTGTTGACAACTTTTGACAGTCAATACTTGTATTTTTTTTAAATTATTGATTCAAGAGTAGAAAATCGTTTAATTGTTAAAAAATTACTTTATGCAGGCACAAAAAATGTAACTTGAAAATGGAACAAAGGTAAAATGTATAATATCTACACTAATATTATAAAGAGGAAAGATTTGTATTTTTGTGTGTGTAAGTTTGTAATGAATAAACTCAAAAACTACTGTGCCGATTTATAAAATTCTTTCATCGTTAGAAAGCTACATTCACCCTGAGTAACATAGACTATATTTATTGGTAGAAAATATTAGGGATCCTTACTAAAACTTTTGTAACGTAACCCAAGGTGTAAAAAAAATGCCATAAAACATCTTTCGTCGCATGCGCTGCGGAAACTATTGATGATAGAACAAAAGTATGTTCTACAATATTAAAGAACATATCAATAACTACAAAAAACTTCGCGATACTATATATTTAACTATTATGGTTATGTCACAATAACCGCTTTTTACATTTTAATAATCTATATAGATAAAAGACGATGTATATGTAATCTATGGACTCCAAACGGGTAGACCATTTTTGATGAAATTTTCAGACAATCTTTAGATTAGCCCAGCGGGTGATCTTCTGAAGTTTGGTAGCAGTCAGATCAACAGAATTTTTTAAATTTCTTTTTGGGAAATAAGATTTTTCTTCGATTTTTGAACATTCACAAATAAAAGCGATTGAATTCGGGCAAATTCAATACACGTTGAGAATTTAATGATAATGATTCTCATCTTTTATATCCTATATATTACAATTACACCCGGGCGTAGCCGGACTGGGCCGCTAGTAAATTATAAGATCACAAACATAACTCAACCGGTGTTTAAAAATGTTTTTCCAACTATATTTATCATCTCCCTAGACATCCTATTTTATTTTATCAATGTACATCTTTAACGAAAATGTGAATATCAATTATCGCGATCACCCCCAAAGAAGTATAACTTCTGCCACGCACCACTTTTTTCTAAACTTAGCAATTAATAACTCGATTGTTGTATTTCGGGGAGGAAAATGGTAAAGGACCTCCTGATTTAGAATTTCACAAGAAATATGTTCTCAAAATCAACAGCGCTACTTCTGGGACGGTCTGCATTGAAGGAAAAGTCAGATGAATAAGCAATAGCTTTTCATTATTAGGTAGATGTTTATGTATGTGTTTGTGTGATGTACGTTTGCATCTTTTGAAACATTTTTCTTATTAAAACATCACTTAAATTTATTTTTACCTTTATAGGGCAGAGCAAAACACTTTAGAAAATTAAAAAAGTATACTAAAGAAAACTGGGTTATTTATAAATGTATTCTTTTGTGAGTTTCTCTGTTTTAATTTGTTAACTGTATAAAATTATAAACGTAACTCAAAAATATATTTCCGTGTACCAACAACAAAATCTCTTGAATCACGAATTTTTGAAATTTTTCGATGTGTCTTCTAGTCTTGTATAGGATAAAAAAACATCACATTGACATATCTAAAGTCAACGGATTTGCCGGTTATGTCAAATATATTTGGTTGCGCGGGAATATTTTAAATGCGTGTTCTGTAAGGTCGACCGGTACCTTCAAACAAATGAGATATATTCAGGCAATACTTCTAGTAGGTATATGAAAGTGATAGATTCTTCTTTGTACTAATGCACTGACAATAGAAACAGCTCCCAATGCCGCTAAATAACACGCTATATCGTGTGGATCAGCACTAAAAACAATGTAGCATCTAGAATATATCTAGTGTCAAGTATAAGGGATTTAGGTAAAAAACTGGTTAAATTTCAGTTTTACTGCACTGAAGTCAAAATTGTATTCTCTGTCGTTTGGTATTAACAGCTTAAAAACTAGGTCTTTCGACTTAAGTTCTTTATACGTGACCAGGGGCGTCGCCAAGGGGGGGCAGGTAGGGGCAGCTGCCCCTCCCTAGAATCCGGGATTTTTTTAAATAATAACTTTTCCTGCCTGATGTCATAGAATAAGTAAGTAATAAATTGTAGCGTTCAGTACAATCACCTCACATTGAAATCAAATTTATGAATAAAAATGAGCCTCATGTACACGTACTACCTGACTACCGGCATTTTACTGAATTTATTTCAGTTGGACTTAATTGCCTCTTCCGCATCTGTAACAAAATGACCTTTTACTTGGCTAACCATTTTTTATGTAGTTCATTTTTTAATGTGTGTGCAATAAAGAGTTCAATAAATATGTTAATATAATATATTAAACCTCACAAATCTGAAAATTTTGTTTTTTCTCTTCCTTTTGCCCCTCTCTGGCTCAAAGGCTGGCGACGCCCTTGTAAGTGACACCAAAGTGTTAATTTATTAGACAAGAAAAAACGATTTTTCATCTATTTTTTACTGCCATCTGTTAGCGAGCTAACTACTAAATTCTCTAGGTGCTATCTTGTATTCCTTAGTCACTCCACTACTTTTGTCACAGTTTTTCGTAACACAAAATGCTATACAGTTCTCACCCAAATTGTCTCGCATTCGGGAAGAGCAGTAATTTTATAGTTGAACTAACATAAAAATGCCTTCATTAATAACATTAATTATTTTTAACAAAATAAAATTACTTGCAATACTGTTCAATATTTTTATTTATATAAAAGAAGTTTCAACCAACAGTTTTGCTCCTTTTCAATTTTCAAAACTGTTGTTTGAAACGTCTTTTATATAAATAAAAATATTGAACAATATTGCAAGTAATTTTATTTTGTTAATATTGTATTACTGTTCTTAGAGTCAATATTATTAATTAATTATTTTTCAAGATTTTTTTGAACAATTTTTTTTTATAGGCAACTTACGATAATTTTTCGTTCGTACTGTATTAGTATGTTTTGTACAAATGTCTATCTGTCCTGTATAATACACGGCAATGCTTGCTACTAGCAAAAGGGATAGAAAGAGAAACTTTCAATTTAATTACAGTTGTTCCGAGAATCGCTTCATTAAAACAACATGGCGTTCTGGCTTGTTAGCTACTGCTCTTTTACGTTCGCTCGTTGGACTCCGCACATCGGCATCTACATAACGCAATTGTACACTGTGTCCGCGAATGTATAATGACATAACCTATAAAAAAATGTTTTTATAGGCACTTATTTGGGGATCCATGTCGCTTTGGTTAGAGGCTGTCACAATATCTCTTGATTTTAACAAAATTCGAAATCCAAATCACAGTGCAACGCTTTGCCGATAAAATAATGTAGATATTTACTAACTGGAACATTTAAATGTATTATTCATGTAAACTAGGTACTTTTTTTTGGACAGAATGAAAATTTTAATCTCTTAACAGTGTTGGATCACTTTCACACAGTTTGTGCTGAGATCCAGCGGTAAGAGGCGAGGTAGGCAAAAGACATATTGTGGGTGTGACCTTCTTTAGCTCTGTCTCACTCAAATCATCCGCACGTTTCAATTTTTGGCTGGTGCCAACTACGAGGCTAAAATATGCTATCGCAAGGGTGCCGCTGTCAACTGATTACTCTAATTTTTTAAAATATTTTGAAGATTAAAAAAAAAATTCGAAAAAGGAAGAGTCACTTTATGTTTGTGATGGAACAGTTTTGTGAAATAAGTACGAATAAGGTCGTAGTGTGACATTGAAAACGTGAATGTTTTTTCTAGTAAATCGTACAAAATTACAAAAGTAGTCCATAAGAGACCGAGATTTGTCCTTTATCTTCTCTATAGAGAAAGAATTTTTGCAGAATATTGACAAATAAGTCTACAATCAGTTGACAGCCGAAGCTCTATTTCTGGCTTAAATTCAGAGTGTTCCGACAGCCTTAATACATTCTAAGTACTGTAGGATATAAAATGATGAAACCAATTAATTGATACGTTCAATTATGTATTAAATAAATTATATTCAAATTAGCAATACATTCAATGTTAACTTCGTCCTGTCTCAACACATAATGCTACCGCATCCGCTTACAATCTTTACAATATCAATGTACGCAGCTTACATAACATAAACCATTAAGGCCCTAGTACACAGGGGTCTGTAATGGGCCATGCTTTGCAATGTGCAACTGTAGGCCACTATCAGTTGGTGTTCACACAATGGCCCATGGCTCATTTCTGCCTGGCGAAGCACTTGCGATGGACGTGGAAGTAATTACGGCCGCGGCTACTTATTTACATGCTGTTTACAAGTATTATAGTATTATAAACCTAAAAGTCTCTTCATTGCTCCAGGATACTGACATTTTGGGCAATTAAAAATTTAAATAGTATAGCACGCAACAAAAAAAGTAGGTACCTGTCCAAACAAGGGGCCACTGTGTGAACACCACAGGCTATGCTACACCACAATTCCTTTGAAGTGTGTCAAAAAAACCGACAACAAATGGATTGCGCACCACGATTCACAATTGTCCGCCACTACAGGCCATTACCCCCTGTACACAATGGCGATGGTCTACAATGGTCCAGTACAGACCACTGTGTACTGGGGCCTTTACACAATTTATCGAAGAATATTGAATAGCATTCGTTTAAATATTATGGGTCAAACATTAGTTCACAAAAGACTCGCTCGAAATGTTGTTTTTTACACACTCAGACCGGCGTTCACAATAATAATAATAATAATAATATATTTTTTATTTGCATAGCCACAAGAAATGGATACAAAAGGTCACTAAAACATGAATACATTAAAATATTAAGATAAAACATTATAAAATCAGTTAAAATATAATAAAAGTTATTCTACAAGTTATAGTGAAATAAAAAACTTCCTCCGTGAACGGTGAAATAAACTGTAGGTGCGGTGGGAATCCACCTATTTCGTACCGCTGTATTTACATTTTCGATACTGACCTGTAGAGAACATCAAATCTCATGAAATAACAGGTTTACGCAACACGATATAAAATTGTAGATATTTTTGTAAAAGGCGACTAGATTGAATTTAAACGTGTCCGCGATCGGTTTATTGTAATAAATAATATAATTAACAAAATAAAATTACTTGCAATACTGTTCAATATTTTTATTTATATAAAAGACGTTTCAAACAACAGCATATTTTCAAATATAAAATTTTATTTCCCAACAAATAAATTTTATATAAAATTTTATATTTGAAAATTGAAAAGGACCAAAACTGTTGGTTGAAACGTCTTTTATAAAAATAAAAATATTGAACGGTATTGAAAGTAATTTTATTTTGTTAATATATCTATTACTGTTGGTAGAGTCAATATTATTAAATAATATAATTGTTTGATTTGAGAATTCGGTTAATTAATCATTTTATCTAGTTATACAAATTTTCGACAAGAGCCCTATTTCCGTGTCGCGACAATCTGACAAGCTTTATTTATAGAACACCTCAAAATAAGCCAAAAAAAAAAATAATAATAATAAAAAAATGTAATACAAGTACGAGTATATAGATTAGAAAAAAATGGACTAGAGTTTCCATTATTAATCAACATAGTTTTTTTTCTCGGTAACCATGGATCCCATAGCAAACACCTCCTCGTGGTGTATTCTGGGTAGCGCCAAAATTGTCTGTAGAAATTTGTTTTATTTAATTTATTTAGAATTTAGATTTTTTTCAAAAAAAAGTTAGGTATTTTATTTAAATTTTAATTTGTATTTCTTAATTATGACGATTTTTGCAGAGAAAATGAGTCGAATTTGAGTAATTATCAAAAAATTGATAAAAATAAAAAAATCGATATCTCAAAAACTAAGAGACATCGAAATTTTTTATTCTTTTTCTTTCTTCAACACATCGAAGTTTATCGAAATCAGTCGCCAAATGGTAGCGCCAAATTTTCTACAGATCCAAGATTTTAATACAAGATTTCCCTCAAATTCTTAAATAATTCACTTTTCAACCACCATCTTAGAATTGTTGCAATCTTGGTTTCTGATCTGGTAACCCTAGTCACGATTAGGGTTGCCAACCGTCCCGCTATACGCGGGACGTCCCGTTTCTGATACCCTTAACGAGACGTCCCGCTCAGGATGTGTGCGGGACGCTAAATATCCTGCTTTTCGGAGGACGCTAAATACATTGCATCTATTCCGTGTTCTAATGCTGCAGCAGAGAGAGTCTTCTCTCTTTGTAATAATGCCTGGATCGACGCGCGAAATCGTCTTCATGTGGATTCTGTAAAGTCAGAGCTACAAGTTAAAGTAAATTTTTCTTATCCATGCAAAGATTTTTACAATTTTGTACTTAAAAATAAAAAAATCCTTAAAAATGCCAAATGCCAAGAAAAATACTCATTTAAAAAGTAATTTACAGTTTTCATAATAAAGTCTAAATTACACTATAACTGTTTTTTTGAATAAATATTGACTATTATTAATCTAATTAATCTAACAAGGTGTTTTATTTTACTTCTCATCCTGATTTGTAAAGAAAATTTCACGTTTTTTTTTGTATTCTAAATAAAATTAGTGGGATCCCGCTTTTTAAACCCTTATCCCGCATTTGAAATAATTATTTCCCGCAAATTTGTATTTTAAAGTTGGCCAGCCTAGTCACGATCCACAATAATGTATTTTATCTAAAAACAAATTTAAAAATATCCCGTTAGTCATATTTTCAAAAACGATAAACGCATGTCGTTTCTTGAGTCAATAGTTTGTCCTCTGTGTTTTAAACGAAACAGTAAGTTGCGTAACGAATCAAATATTATGTTACCGTTTTTGAAAACCTCTTAGAAATTTTATTTGCACTGGAATATTCTAAGTGATTACTTTGTCAATTGTTATTCATTTGTTGATAGTGACATTCAATTGTTAGTGTTGTGAACTGATTCTTGAAAAAATCAATTTATATAAAAACTATAATATAAGTGCCTTTGTTACAAAAGAATATTCTTTATGGAACTAGAGGAGTGAATAAATACAACAAATGGATGTTATATTTATTTTGTTATCCATAATAGTTCAACAATCTAAAGTGCAGTAACCAGACGTTAAATTTAAATATCAAACTTTTACTGTACACTGTTGTGTATGTTATACGCTTGCCTCATTATATTTCACATTCAAGGAACTAGCAGCAACTTAAAAGAAGTCTCTGTAGGTAAGTTTGATTATTATAATCATTGTAAATTTATGACTTTTAAAATTAAATTATCTAAGCTATATAAATAATATCAATCGACCAACTAAATATTCCCTGTCACTATTGTCTTGTAAACACCGAGTGGGGTACCAAGCAGCGTTGCCAGATATTTTTTTGCCAAGTCGGGATTTCGGAACTTTTTGAGTGGAAAAAGCGGGATTCTTTCGTCGAAAGCGGGACATAGTAAAAAAACGTATATAATCAGAAGTTTTTAAATATTTATCTTTTTATTTGAGTTCAAATTACGTTTACGTGACAATAGATAGCAAAAATTGCCATAGAAAATGTATTTTAATAAAAATATGATATTTTAAATCAGATTTACCCTATCGTTAAATAGTTGAGTCTTATTCGTCTTCTGAATAAAAAAAAAACAGAGTGAGTGTTACAAATTGCAACTTACAATAAGAGAATAATTATTTACGCACGCTCGAGTTATTCCCGAAAAGCGTGACTGAGCCTGTCCCGCGCAGGACATTTAATTTTGATTTAAAAATCGGGACGTCCCGCCAAAATCGGGACGTCTGGCAACGCTGGTACCAAGACACCGAGTTCAAATTCCGACGGGGGCAGATGTGGTTGGGACTTTTTCCTACCGGCGCCTCTCGCCGGGAAACAGTAATTCCTGTACCGACCATCCTGTTGAGGTTTTCCATGGTTTCCCTCTATTCCAGATAAATATCGAGAGTTTGTGGATCAATAGACTAATAGATGCAAATGATGTGAATGAGCTCGATGAGGATCTTCCTGATTCTAATAACTCTTCAATCATGGCTTTAAAAGTCTAATCGAAGGCCTGTGAATTGCAAGCTCCTTAAGGCTGTCGGAACGCTCTGAATTTAAGCCAAAAATAGGGCTTCGGCTGATAACTGATTGTAGACTTATTCGTCACCATTTTGCAAAAATTCTTCCTTTATAAGGAAGATAAAGGACAAATCTAGGTCTCTAATGGACTACTTTTGTAATTTATGTACAATTTACTAGAAAACAGTTGGCATTCATTGTGCCAAAAAACACACGTTTTCAATGTCACACTACGACCTTATTCGTACTTATTTCACAAAATCGTTCCATCACAAACCTAAAGCGAGTCTTCCTTTTCCAGAAAAGTTTTTTAAATCTTCAAAATATTTCCAAAGCTTAGAGTAATCAATTGACAGCGGCACCCTTGCAATAGCATCTTTTAGCCTCGTAGTGGGCACCAGCCAAAAATTGAAACGTGTAGATGATTAGAGCAAGACAGAGCTAAAGAAGGTTACACCCACAATATGTCTTTTGCCTACCTCGCCTCTTACCGCTGGGTCTCAGCACAAACTGTGTGAAAGTGATCCAACACTGTTAAATCAGACTCATGAAGGCATGAATATGAAGAATTATTAGAATTCTGCCACAATAATGATAATAATGTCATTGCCTATAATCGAGAAGCATCAGTAACAATTTGATGATTAGATACAGTGAGGAACAGTTCAAAAGTTCGTTAACATATTCAATGAGTGCGAAAATGTTGAGAACAGCAAAAATAATTACTTAGATGTCGCTTATCTTGAAACGCCAACAATTTTTAATTCATTATTCAAATTAAATTGGCTAGCATAACCATTATTACGCTAAGTTAATTGTATATATTATGATAATATATTGTGAATGTCTCCTTGTAAAGCAATTTCATTCTATTTCTACCTAATTTCGTCTCGGAAATAACTTCAAATGGTACGTTGTTAAAGTTGTATAATGTATTATATTATGTATATATATGATTGCGTCTCTCTCTCTCTTTCTTTTTCTCTCTATTTCCACCTACTTACTTTTTATGTGCCCATACTTACCTGTGCGCAATCTAACGAAGCTAACAATATGTGTCTCAGGTCATAAGACAAGAGGTCATATGTCAGATTTTCGAAAAAATAGGATGATAACAGACGAAATGTCTTCTGCTAACCCGACACGTAACGAAATCATCTCACATTTTTTTATTGGAAACTAGATTACAATAATTTTATTACAAATCATTTTGTTGAGAATTTTTCCGAAGCTTTTTCAATAATAAAACTGTTTTTTATTGGAATTTTAAAACAAAATTATGTGTTGAAATTTAATTGCACAGTAGGTTTTTTTCTTTTTTGTTAAGATCAAAATACCATTAAATATTTTTTGTCCCCTCCCCCTCTCCATAAAATGGCAGCTGTTCACGCCTGTATAGCGATCATGAGATGACACATTTAGTACTAGTGCAGACGCTGTAAAGTAAGATAAACGTAGTTGTACTACAATGTCCATAGTAAATCATAGTCATTCCGCATGAGAATTGAACGTAGCCTACAATTAAAAGTGATCTTGTCCAAGGTTTGTTTTGTCATTGGAGCCGGTCTATTGCCGAGAGCACGGCAGCCTCTAGTCTTATCCCAATTTCTTTATATCACCCGGTCCAGTATCCTCGTTTCCTATACTGATTTGCACAGTCCGTGGACTGGATGGTTGATATAGTCTTCAATCTTCTGGACACATTGCTGAATGTCCATAAATTATCTTTCTTCTGCGATCCAGATTGTCCAAGGTTACATATTTCCCCTTCAAGGGCATAACAAACAATTTTAAACAGATACGTCGCTCCCTTCAGAAAAACATTGGAATGTAGGTTTCAATGTATTTTTGGGAATTAACGCTTTTAGGAACCCGAGCTCGTACCAGTCGGTTTGTATATGTGACTGGCAGATGCTCGAATACACGCATAGATGCGTCTATAATCTACATTCTCTCAGATACGTCGCTAAAGAAGTTTTATTTAAAAAATAAACCCAATAAATTATTACACTGCAGTTTGTTACAATTTACAAGCCATAGAGTTATGCCGTATTATGAGGTAGACAACACTCAGTCTGTGATTGACTGATTAGATCTACTATGGTCACGCCCACTGATCTGTCAAATTGTAATCAAACCACAAGGAAGACATTTCATATAGGTTTATGTCTTATACTGTTGTAAAGTATAAGTGTCAATTATTTTGGAACCGCGCAATAGTTACAATTTACAAATTTAAGAGTATATTTCGAAAGTTTTTTTGTTTGTTGTTTGAATCTAAAGATATAGATACTTAGATTACAGGTTTAGTTTAAACTTTCTACAAAATTGCGTATGAATAACACAGAAAGCGTGTGCGAATATCAGATGACAACACACGTGGCTAACAGATTCCTCCTTTGACATAGTATTGGCAACATTTAATATCGGCATTGAATTTGGGTTTAATTGTTTTTCAATCATGGATTAATGTGATTTTCGAAAATGTCCAGTTACTTTTAATAAAATTTGTATCGATGTATAAATAATGTGAACAAAGAATGCAAACTCATTTTTGTGTTTGTTTTTTTTAACTTCAGTAGATAATAATTTAAAAAAAGAGACCGTTGTTCATATCGCTGTTCTTTGGCTCTTTTGTTACAAACTCCTAGCTCACAGGTTCTAATCTGAGAACTGGTAAAAAAATCTATTAAACTTTGAATTTATTATTTAAGAATAAGAGGATATACGAATTGGTTTTAGACCCAAATAAGCTGGACTATTAGTGAATTAAAAAGCAATAAAAAACACTTTTTTTTCGAAATTTGTGATCAAGATTAGTGATCGATTCAAAATGTGTTTGCAAGGAATCTTTTCTATTCTCATTTTGAAATTTAAAATAATAAATTTAAAACTGATCAGGACAATTTAGAAGTAACGAGCCGTGGAGTATGCAATGCCATGATTCGAATACACAATAAGTTGCCCCAATATATAAAAAATATAGACATAAAAAATGAATGAAAAAATGAATTTCTAAATTCTTAGTATTTCAATATTGACGCCATTAATGTATTGTTTTAAATACTTTCTAATAAAGGGCTATTATTATAGTCCTGTTTTGTAAAGCCCTGGCCTAATCCAGTTTTAATATTAATCGAATAGCTCTAATACCAATCAAGTAATGTCCCGGGACGTTGGACCAATACAATGAACTGAACTAAAAATATTGTTATTTCCACAATGTCTGATGCAGTCTCAAATAAAGACGTAGTGTCGTGAATTAAAAATGAAGTTCTAGTTCATTTTATTGGTTTAAATTTCCGAGATATTCAACATGAACGCGACAACCACTAGTTATAACACCAATTGTCTTCCGTGTGGGTGTATAGTTTTGTTCCAATAAAATGTTAACCGTTGAGGAGTTGGTTAAGGAGCAATAAAAAAACAGTGGTCACAAGTGAAATATCGGTAAAGCTTTTTTATTGTTCTTCAAGGAAAATTTCCCTCAACGTTTAATAGTTGCTATCTATTAACCGTTAAGGGAAATTATAACATTATATAATTAATATTATATATTATTAATATTATACTTATTTATGTATAGTGCAATGGTCAAGTAAGAAAATATATTGAGCCTCACCCTCATAAGCTCACATAAGAAGTTTAACTTCTTTAGTTCTTATGTACGTCAAATTAAGAAGTTATTTTGTATTTTAAAACTTCATATTCCCAAGCACTGACTTTTATTGTTCATCTTTGTCTTACTATTTTGCGAATCAAAATGCAACACACTAGAAACCTCTGTCCTTGTCAGTTTCATGAAATTTAGGAGACAAACTAACTTCCCCTTAATTTGTTTCATGCTATTTCCCCTAGATTTCCTACTTTTTTCAAACAAATACGTCGCTAAAAATAAAAACCGATCGATCTCCTTTTTTCTGCGCCCCAAACCCAGTGCACCCGTGGCGGACGTCTTTTTGGCCACGCCCTCGTTACGGCACTGATAACAATAATAGTAGTAGAAGACAAACTAACTTCCCCTTAATTTGTTTCATTCTATTTCCCTAGATTTCTTACTTTTTTCAAACAAATACGTCGTTAAAAAAAGTTAAACTTCAATAAAAACCGATCGATCTCCTTTTTTTTGCGCCCCAAACCCAGTGCACCCGTGGCGGACGTCTTTTTGGCCACGCCCTCGTTAGGGCACTGATAACAATAATAGTAGTAGAAGACAAACTAACTTCCCCTTAATTTGCTTCATTCTATTTCCCTAGATGTCTTACTTTTTTCAAACAAATACGTCGCTAAAAATAAAAACCGATCGATCTCCTTTTTTCTGCGCCCCAAACCCAGTGCACCCGTGGCGGACGTCTTTTTGGCCACGCCCTCGTTACGGCACTGATAATAATAGTAGTAGTAGATTCTTGTAAGTCGTAAATGTTAGAATAATAGTAATATCAATACTTTAAAGATTATAGGTTGCATTGTAGTCGCATGTCGATAAGTAATTTTATAGTTGAAAATAAATAGAAAAGCACAATAAATTGACCAGTACAGTTGGAACATGTGTAGGTTTCAGAGAGAAAACAAGAGCTTTTATGTTTGTGGTGGAACGTTTTATTTCTATCGAATTCCACCAACGTATTCAATTATCGTCAACGTTCAAACATTAAGCGGCTATCACTCGGTCCCACATCGGATATCAATCGATCCCTTACATTAGACAGAGACGCTTTACGTACGAATCCTCTCATTAGAACAGGACGGACTATTATATGAAAGCTCATACATTTTAAAAGTAGCTTCCAGCTCTGTGTACGGTTTGCCTGAAGCTAAAAAATCGGAAACCGACCATATAACATCAGACCATATTTATAACAATTCTTTGATTGCCCTGGAAATGTATGGGATCTAATTTAATTTAATTGATCGGCAGTTAGTACACATAAAGTTGCGACAAATGTCATATTGTGCTTTGTAAGTTTTAACAGTATCTAGAATCTGTTTAAGTATTCGGTAAATTTTATTAATATAATAATGTAACAAAACTGTCTCTTCGTTGGCATTAAAAGTAAAACAAATAAAACTACTAAAACAAAATACGATCGACAATAACCAACAAGTATTATATTTACAGTCTCAAGCACATTCTTCAGTACATATTTGTTCACAATACTGACTATTTATTTCGCAACGTTCAGTGAAACTCAGACTGACCAACTGATATGTTTGTTTGTCTGACACTGTGTTTATATCACCCGATCCACTGGTCTAGAACCGCTGAAAATCGTCGAGAATATTCGATCAGTATTGTTGACATTTCCAGAACGTACGACAGCGCTAGATAAGCATGTGTGCTATACTAACACAGTCACGTGTGCTATGCTGGTAGCTATGGACAGGCAGATCCGCTACAAAAAATTAAACATTGTCAATATTGTTCACGTCCATATAATTAATAAGTTTTTTTTTATTGTTTAAAAACTTATTATAGTTTAACTATATTAAAATTGAATTGTCCAATTTTCTGTTAAAAAATAAAAAAAAACTTATTAAACATTTTTATATTATTATAATTATTGACACCCTTAAGTACTAGTGTTTTCATAAATGTAAAAGTTCGGGTTCTGCCTGTCCGATTTTAAAGATTTGTTTTTGAAATATTTTTGATAAATTTTTTCAAAATGTTTTTTCAACCTCTAAAAAAAATTCTTTTATATGATACAATCACACCCATCTACAAAGTCCAAAAAAATAAGGTCTTTAAAACAATTCACAATTTCACGCCGATAGCTCAAACATATCAACACTAATTCTGTTCGGAACCACCGTCGATGGTGACCAATAGCAGTCGATTTCCAACCCAATCTGCAAAATTCGATTAGCTCGCAGGTCGATTACACCAATTCCAGATTATACCAGAATTACCTATCCGTGCTAATCTGCATATTATGGTTATTGAAGCCAACATTTTAGATTATGGTACAATCAGGAAGGCGAAATAAAACAAAAACAAAAAAATTGAAAAGAGATAAAAGATAAACGATCAAAGAAAAAACGTAACTTAAGCCGGTAACGGACTGAGAGCGATAATATAATATATATTATATCTTACATATTACAAAAATATCGCTTGTGATTAAAAAGTACAAAACGCCGCGCATTGACGCTATAATATATATCTATATCCAAGCGGTATATTTCATGAAAGTACAAATATGCTTTCCGAGCGATATTTTGCATTATATCTCACCTTCCTCTTGCGTCTTGTCGCCCGCAGATGCCTTGCTGCCGTCGTTCACATTGTTGTCTATAGACTACAATATATGCTTTTTGGCAGCTTTTTATTATTGAGATCTTGTGATAGGTTCTTGCTCTATTATATTGTCAATATTTTTGAAATGGAACATTTTATTGAGAGTGTCAGAAAATATCCATGTTTATGGAAAGTGGATACAGAGGATTATAAAATACTAAAAATGAAGTTCAAAAAATGTTTTTCTCTCCATTCGAAAATAATTTGTGAATTTTTCGTCACTCAAGTCATCAAAAAGCGTAAATTCACCCCGTTCTTTTCTAAATTTTATATGCTCAGATATCCAAAATCTTGGTTTTTCATTTTGGACAGTAGCAATCATTAAAATATCATCACATGCGGCATTTGATTCATCCTCCGATGAGCTATCGATGGTATCCAGCAATAGCATGCTATTAAGAGCCATTTTGAAAAAAAAATATGCACATACACTAGGAAATAAAAAGTTTAAACTTGCAAAATATAAAAAATCAGTCCGTAGCACTCAACATATAATATTATATTATATCTCATTACAGAGCTATAATATATATTATATTATCGCTCTCAGTCCGTTACCGGCTTTAAAGAGAATGCATGAACAAATTTGAAATTAGTTCATTTATTTATATCACATTTTTTTTAGTGTATTTGCCATATGGCAACATACACTATTGGCGTCGGTCGGATGGCGGGATCTAGGGGTCGGACCAAAATTTCTCGACGTTTCATAACCCCCTAAACACTTTGGCACCATTTTTAAAAATGTTTATATATATATATATATATATATATACATATACATATATATATAAACATTTATATATATATATATATATGTGTAGCAGTATCATTGGGAGCCTAGTTCAAAACTGCATTCAAACTACGTGAAACTAATTAGTAAACATTATATTAAGAGCAAATTAATATGCATCAATAGATTTTAAAGTTATTTCACTTTAATGATATATTGTTGAGTTTGGGAGCTCTAAAATCGAGAACTGCATTACCGGCATTGTTCAAAATGAAAGCTCCCGTACTTTACAATAGATAACCCATAATAGTTAAAAAAATATTTTTATGTTCAAAAGATTAATAATCATTAATTATATATAAAAGCTGTTTATACTACCAACACCCACACCTTTTGTAGGCATTAGATTCATAATAAACAGTTGAGTATCTGCCACTATAACCGTGTTTTCATAAAAAAAGAAATATCTACAATAAGACATTACATCCATTGTTGCAATTTTTAATTAACTTTTTAAGCGCACATTTGTAATTTTATTCAAAGCTAACATCTGACAGAAGAATCTGCTTCTTATAAAAGGCTTATTTATGAAAAAATAAAGCAAATTGGCAGTTTAATAAGATTAATAAATGTTGAAAAAACCTACATAAATTTTATAATAGGAAATTGACAATCCTGTCAAAGTTTCAATGATTTGATTAAAAAATGTATATTATACTGGGAATTTCATTTAAGACGCAATATATACATGAGTTTTGTTGATATAGTAATCATGGAAACCAAAAACTCATTATAGAAAATCGTTCCACAAAAAATTGCAACAAACGATTTTCTATAATGCATTTTTGATTTCCGTAGTTACCATATTATTATCTATAGTGAATTTCATTTAAAACGTATGGTAGAAAATATTATTGCTACTGTAAAAGGAAATATGAAAACAACAATTAATGAAAACTTTTATATATTACCAAGTTTTATTTTGACATTCAATTAACAAACACTTATTAATATTATTATCTTAGAATTCTTTATAGTCGGACAGATGAGACTAAAAATATACCAGTATTGTGCACTTTCTGATAAGCGATACAATAGATATAATTTGTATTAATATCTACATCTTTTAACAATATAAAGCAGCTCAAATTTAGTGGTTTTATCGTTCAGTGCACAATTATCTCTTTCGCCCCACTATTATAATATTTTATTAGCTAATTATCCTATAAAACAGAAGACTTAAGTTTTTTAAACGTCGCCAAGTTATATTGCCTTAACAAAAACTGGCAGATAGTAGGTCGTCGTTTCACCTCTGTTCAGTGAGATCAAGAAAGCCATGGCGTCAATCCGATCCTGAAATAGTATGAAATTCATTATTATACAATTTATTATTTAAAGGCATTGTAGGACAAAAACCCGAAGGCAGAGTTTATCAGTTCCGATAAAACCACCTCCGCTGTTACGAAGCCGTAAGTCATAGTAAAAAAAAAAATAGAGCACATAAAGTGTGCAAAGTTCTGAACACAGTGGCATCGATTTTTTTCAAATCGGTTCATAAATGTAGGAAATATACAGTAAGATATAAAAAAATACTCTTTCTGAAATCAGTTGAAAACGGCTACACCAATTTTTTAAAAAATTTCAGAGCACCCAATGGGGAACGCTTTGAACAAATTGGCGCCGGATTTTTTCAAATCACACAAAATATTTAAAGAAAGCAGGTCATACTCATTTCTGTGGCTGTTCAAATTGTCGTACATTATAATTTACTTCGTCTTTTCGGATCAGTAGCTGACTATGACAAAATATGACTGTTCGGTATACGAATATCCTAGATTAGCGGTAAATAGCTCCATCGGTTGAACCGAATCCTGTGCTGTCTATATCTGATTAATGGTTGTCTTCGTTTCAAAATATTAAAATTGTTATCGGTTACCATTTTTCCATGCGTACCCAGCGTTACGTTGACAGAAAAGCACATTCGTATCACTTTGACCAAACTTCAAAACTTGACACCCGAACAGAGACGACTTTCACATCAATACATGGCAATTTTATGCAGATTTCGACAATCATTACTAATGGGTCGCACGTTTGAATCTGAAAAAATTACACATAATAACATAAAAACAACTTATTCAGTCGAATAATTAATATTTCGCAATATTCGAAACAAATTACATGTGACAGAAGTATAAAATTACTTACGTATTTTTGTCAATGATACTTATAACTGATAACTGTTTCTTATTTGACAAATATTTCATTGTATTTTCTCTGAAATAATAAATTAATTGTATTGTAAAACCTTACGTCAGTGTCATCTAGGGTATTTCTATTCTTTCCCATAGAGAAATTCAACTAAAGTTATTTTCAGCGCGGCAGTTTAAATTCTAAATGTAGGCAACTTTTAATACTAATAACTTATTTAATTTTTACTTAATTAATAGTTTATTTGTACAGAAATGCTTGAAATTTTACACAAAAACATATTATTCTAAAATTTATGAAGACTTTGAGAATTATTATAACTTTTCGGTAACTTTGGATGAAATGAAAAAATTTTAGATTTCACAAATACATGACATGAAATTCTTATATAGATTCGAGTGTTACTTTTTGTAAAACACAGAAATTTTAAAACTAAATAATAGTGTTTGTACGTTTTTAAGAAATTATACAGGGTTGGACTAACGATTATTTACTTTAATATTTTTTGTATATAAAAATAATATTTCTGTACAAGCGTTTGTCAATCTATTCCGCCTAAACGGCTGAACCGATTTTGATGAAATTTTTTGTACTTATGGTCCGACCCGGTTTCGCCCGAGTGCGTTTCGGGTCCAATTTAGAATTTAAACTATCTACGGACCGACGCAAACGCACACACAAAATTTCATTACAATCGGTCCAGCAGTTTGGAGTAATAGAGTGACTGCTGTCAGTTCGTGTGTTTCTGTTTATCTGTTTGTCGGAGACACATTTTTTTTCTAAATTTAATTTTGGAAATATTTTGAAAATAAAAAAAAATCTGCTCTTTTTTTGTTCTGAAGATTTGTCAAAAGGAAATTACCAAAACAATTTTGATTGAAAATTTAATATTGAAACAGTATAAAATCGATAATGCAGCTCTGGAAAAAACTACAAACGATGCCGTGCGCTTGTCTCATTTCAGTAGGTATACAGCTGTTATGTTTACTAAAATAAATATTTGGACGGTGTTATTCAACTAGCGACTTATGTTGACTTTACAAAATGTATGAAAATGTCAGAAAATACACTATTTAGAGAATATGCATTTGGGGGAGTCGAAAGCTTTATAAATTAATGTCTTGCAGAGCGGGGCGCAGCCCCACGATGCAAGACTGTAATATGGTGGAGCCGAATGCTTCACTACTGTTGTCGCACTCGGGCGAAGCCGGGGGCCGGGCCGGGTCGCTATAACACATAAGATTTAAACAGCAAAATTAAATTGCCACGGGAAAAAGCTACATCAGATTGTTTTATCTCAATCGTGTGCGAAGTCGCGGGTACCGATTGGTAATAAATAATTAAACGTCTGTATAACCTGTCCATGTGGAACTCAACCACTGATTCAATAACGTAAATCGAAGAAATTTATTGTAAAATCACCATCTTTTTTGCATAACTCCTTCATACGACCTTTCGTATGCCTCTTGCTGTTATGGTAGGTGTTACAAAAACACCAAAATAATAGTCACAATCTAAACCAAGGGTGGCTAACCCGTGGCCCGCGGGCCGCATGCGACCTGCCTTGAATATTTTTCCGGCCTGCGAGATTCATCGCACTTTTACAAAATATATTTATTTTAAAGTTGCCTAAGTAGTGAAAATCAATGTATCAAAAAATACCTTATTTGCGCATCAAAATATATTGAAAAATTAACTGTCGAAATTATGAGAAAAAATTAAAGTCTTAAATACTAGTCTGAAAAAAAAAGAATTAAGCAAATTAAATAAATCCAACGCAATCAAGCACCGATTAACATATTTACATTAAAAATAAGCATTTTAAAAAATCTCACGTGAGATTAATGGTGGAGGGGGGGGGGTCGAGATAAATCTCACGTCATCTTACCAAAGGGGAAGGGGGCAGGGGGGTCGAACAATCGCCAAAATCGCCTCACGTAATTAATGAATGTCCCCTTATGATGCATTTCCAAAATGGTCCTCAAGATCATTTGGGTTGACCACCCCTGATCTAAGCTGTTTTACAGATATAATACATATATATATGTCATATGTGCCATAATTGTTTTCGCTATTTTAACGTACCTGTTAAGAATTTGAGGGGGGCGTAAAATATTTCTGGTAATTTGACAGATGTTCTAATACAGTTGATGAATATTTGGGCAAAAAATTTTTTGTTGCGTCACCGTCTAATGTTTTTTTAAATGGAAAATATAAGTTTCAGGGAACTTAGACTGTTCTTTTTTTATAACCTTAATAATCGTCAAAAGATTAAAAATAATATATGTACCTAAAAGAACATAGGTATGTCTTTAAAAATTTAATAATAATTAGTTTATGTTATGATTATTAAAGATTTAAATCGAATTTTAATAAAACTTATAAAGGTACTTCTTTACTTTCGAGATATGCAACTCGTTATTTTCAGCGCGGCAGTTTAAATTCTAAATGTAGGCAACTTTTAATACTAATAATTTATTTAATTTTTACTTAATTAATGGTTTATTTGTACAGAAATGCTTGAAATTTTACACAAAAACATATTATTCTAAAATTTATGAAGACTTTGAGAATTATTATAACTTTTCGGTAACTTTGGATGAAATGAAAAAATTTTAGATTTCACAAATACGTGACATGAAATCCTTATATAGTTACGAGCGTTGCTTTTTGTAAAACACAGAAATTTTAAAACTTAAATAATAGTATTTGTGTTTTTAAGAAATTATACAAGGTTGGACTAACGATTAGGTATTTACCTTAATATTTTTTGTATATAAAAATAATATTTCTGTACAAGCGTTTGTCAATCTATTCCGCCTAAACGGCTGAACCGATTTTGATGAAATTTTTTGTACTTATGGTCCGACCCGGTTTCGCCCGAGTGCGTTTTGGGTCCAATTTAGAATTTAAACTATCTACGGACTCTATTCCTCCAAACTGCTGGACCGATTTTAATGAAATTTTGTGTGTGCGTTTGCGTCGGTCCGTAGATAGTTTAAATTCTAAATTGGACCCGAAACGCACTCGGGCGAAACCGGGTCGGACCATAAGTACAAAAAATTTCATCAAAATCGGTTCAGCCGTTTAGGCGGAATAGATTGACAAACGCTTGTACAGAAATATTATTTTTATATACAAAAAAATATTAAATTTTCAATCAAAATTGTTTTGGTAATTTCCTTTTGACAGATCTTCAGAACAAAAAAAGAGCAGATTTTTTTTTTGTTTTCAAAATATTTCCAAAATTAAATTTAGAAAAAAAATTTGTCGGAGACACATTTTTTTTCTAAATTTAATTTTAGAAATATTTTGAAAACAAAAAAAAAATCTGCTCTTTTTTTGTTCTGAAGATCTGTCAAAAGGAAATTACCAAAACAATTTTGATTGAAAATTTAATATTTTTTTGTATATAAAAATAATATTTCTGTACAAGCGTTTGTCAATCTATTCCGCCTAAACGGCTGAACCGATTTTGATGAAATTTTTTGTACTTATGGTCCGACCCGGTTTCGCCCGTCATCTTACCAAATGGGAAGGGGGGGGGGTCGAACAATCGCCAAAATCGACTCACGTAATTAATGAATGTCCCCTTATGATGCATTTCCAAAATGGTCCGTAAGATCATTTGGGTTGACCACCCCTGATCTAAACTGTTTTACAGATAATAATATGTCATATTTATTATTGTTGTGTTTCTTCTGGTGCACCCACTGGTGCACCACTATGTATTTTATGAACATGGCTGTACTGTTAAGTTTATAGTGTGTAAATTCTGTGGCTTGGTCGCAAAAGTGCCTAACTACAAAAACGTAGTTTTAAGGTAATTGGAGTTGAAGTTATTTTTTTCAAACTATTGTAAATCAGCGAAATTCTGTCCAAAATGTCTGATAATTGTAATACTGCTTTTTTAGCGCATATTTTTTGATTTTTTGTAAAAAAAAATAAAATTCTTAAAAAATCCAGAAGTTTTTGTCACATAGGCCCCAGAAAATGTATATGGTGTTACATAGGCCTATGCAATAGGGCACTAAAACTAGCATATAGGCCCCAAATAATGTACTTTGGCCCTTTCTTTAAATGTAGTTGCACTTAAGCCCTTTTATAAGAGGTACTTTGTATAAAAAGTAAGCGATTTTCACCTACCCTTTTTTAGATATTTGAAAATTAATAATAGTATATGATAAAATATTATTAAATAAGACAATACCGCTTAGAAAACACATATTGAGAAATTCATGGTTGTAGTTAAAATGTAAAACACTTCTACAAAAATATTGGTTTTATTCGAATAAGAATTAAAAATACAAAAATAAACAATAGTATTTATTGTAACACGAAAACCGTGCAGATGAAAATAAAATTCTTAGGACATCGTGATGACAAAATAAGTATAATTAATCTATAATTTCCAATATTAATTCTGTAGGACAAACATCGTCGTCATTTTTTGATTCATCACTCTTCAAATTTGAATAAAATAATCTGCTTTTTGGATGTATAAATGGTAATAAGCTTAAGATATCTTCCAGTTTTTTTCTTTTTGTTTCGATTCCATAACCAATGTGACACTTAGGTCTTCTTACAAAATGTACAAATCTATTTAAAAAAGGCCTATGTTAACATAGGCCACCGACAATTACCGTCACATTTTACTAAGTCGCAGTTAGCACTTTCTTGATATAAAATTATTATTACGAAAAGGGCCTAAGAGTAAATAGGCCCAATATTTAAGGGCTTATATGTCACTTAGGTTGTTTTTAAATATAGAAAAAAAATTATAAAAACACTTAGGCCCCAATATGAAGGGCCTAAAGTGAATATAAGCCTTTATTTCATTGACGTAGTCTCAGTTAGGATCTTTTTACATTTTTTATCTCGGTAAGCGTTAAAGATAATGAGATAGAACCTTTTTCATTGAGAAGAGCATGTCGACATTAGTAAGATAGGACCAATAAATCAAAAATGAAAAAAATGCACTTAGGCCCTTTTTCGATCAAGCCACAGAATTGTACTTGGTTATTTACGTATATTTAGGTTTTGACTTTTGATGAATGTGTTCCTAGTTTCAGTTAAGTCAAGTCCGTCGTCATTCATACGTGATTCTTTATTTTGTTCAATTAAAACGTTCTCTAATAATAATAATAATAAAGTAATATTACTATTTTACGTTTCTTTATAACAAAACTACGTTAACTATATCAGTTTCAAGTTACTGAAACAGTAACTGTTCGGGTGCTTGCAACCATTTGAAAATACATTTTTGCAAGGACTATCAGGGCGCTAAATGCTCCCGGTCAATTTGTAATTTAGTTCATGTCACGAAAGGAGAGGAACTAATATATCTACAAACAGAAAAGTGTACGTGTGTATGACCTATCATATGAACAAAACTTGTCCGCACAATAATTGTTCAAAATTACATTATTGCGCACAGTTAAACAAAATTAAGTGTCCAGTGTGTCTGGAAGAGATACCTCATTCCAAACTTCGCTCGGGTGTTTGTTGGAACCGACAGTGACTGTCGATAGAATTTCACTGTGCTGTCCTGTTTGCCGAACAGAAGGCGATATAATAGAACAATTATAAAAGTAAGTGTTTAACATAATATATGTACGTTATAGAACTACAGTACACTTTTAATTTACTGTTTTGTTTTCTTTTTCAGCCGTCGTTACTCTTGCTCGTTGAAAAGGCCATACTTTCATTACATAAAACAAATACAAAATGTATTACCTACATGGTTCAATTTTGAGACCATAATCCATATTATATGTGCAAAGAAAAAGACGTGCGCATAGAAAATGGAAATATTTGTATCGTTAAATACCGTGGCGGTACACGAACAAGTGACGAAATAAACATGATTGATCCCGAAAAGAAAAAAAATGTCAACAAACATACGTCAGAATCATCTAATAATGCCGACGATTCAAATGCAAAACTTGACAATATATTTATTTCGAATGACGATGGGACAGACATTTATATTAACGATTCGCTTCCTAACATATCGTATGGTGTCGACGAAAACGAGTCTATCAACTGCAATACCGAAGTATACGCCAATGTCACCGAAAACAGATCGGACAGATTACAAGACACGAGCGCACTTGATTTACCGGATGATAAAAACCCTTCCGCTTCGAGTGACAGCGATTCACTGGATTTGGGTAAATTCTCAAAACCTTTTCTAAATAAACGAAACACGGTTCTATATTCTACAACTGCGAATTTTTATTGTTTTTAGAATTACATTTCAGGTCCCAAATTACTAGGATGTGGTCTACTCCGAAAAAAAAAATACTTCTTCCTGCTATTAAATGTGAAACAGTTGTAAAATCGACTACTGACTTACGAAAACGAACAGCAGATCGTGTTGACGATGAATAGGAGTTACCGGTCGATGAAAACGTTTCGGCTTCCAGTGACTCAGAACTGGGTAAATTTTCAAAAGCTTTTCTAAACAAACGAAACACAAACCGATTTAATATTTTTGTATCTGTTTGATTTTCATATCTTATTGTTCACTGAAATTTTCTATTGTTTTTAGAACTAGATCTCAAACCGCAAATTATTAGAAGAACTTGGAGTGCTCCAGAGAAATTTGCGGCGAGAAAATACTTGTCTGGTTATATTCGAAATCGAAAAATCCTCCCTTTAAATGAATGCGAAATGATTGTCAAATCTGATAATAACTTACAAAAATGAACTGCAATGCAGCTTCGTTTATGGATAAATAATGAAATCAACAAACACAAATCGAAAGGTACGTACAGTATGCTTTTCATTGTAAACACTTGTTCGTGGACCCTGTGCTCATTCCCATCGGAACGTGAAACCTTCTTACCTTTTCATTGAGCATTTGGTCCTCGGTAAATTAAGTTTTGGCTGCAGTGAAACTATGCTAAATGAAATCTCACTAAGTTAAAAACTACCATAACTTTTTATAATATTATAACTTTTAAATAGTATATTCTTAATATTTTTTCTCTCCAGATAAGACTCGCAACACATGGTCTACACCAGAAAGGACAGTTGCGCGAAAACTTTTTGATACTGAGATAGCTACAGGAAAGGTTCCGAATTCGCAGAAATGCTTCGACACGATAACAAAGCATAGTGAATTGAAAAAACGAACTGTCGCTCATGTAAAATCCTGGGTACAAGCCGAGTCGAAACGACAGAGAAAATCAGCAGTATCTCATCAGCAAAATTAATAGTCGATGCCGAGTTCAGTGTCTCGGCCGAGTACTCGTATGTAAATAAACCGTAAGCCTTGTTTACTCGTGTAAACAAGGCTTACGGTTTATTTACATATTTCGTCAACAATTGCATGTACAATATTTTAATACGTGTTTTTTTTAAATATGTTAAGACTGAAATAAGAAATACCTATTTTTGTTTTATCATTTCGTTAATAAATTTGTTTATTTCTGTTATCAAATATTAGATTTCGTTGTTAATTAGTCATAATACGCATTCCGCAATGTAGATGCTACGTCAAAATAAATAATAAATAAAAATGTATGAAAAAATTAAAGATATATTCTGTTGTCTAGTTTTTTATTAAAAAAAGCAAATATATCAATTTTACATTAAAACATAAACAGAGTAATTTACAGAATCGTTGTTGGTTTCGGGCCCTATATTTGCAGACATTGTTGAACATCCATTGTTGGATAGTACTTGAATAACCTGTGAATATGAGAACATAATTTTAATACAATACTCTCAATTATCACTGATCTATTAATACTTATTACTAAGATCGTTTCGAGTTAATTTTTTCGATGAAATTATTCGAATGGAAAGGTATTTCCATCGATATGAAAATTTTCCAATGTCAATAGATGAAAATGTTTTGCATCGTCAGTACGGACGTTTTAACGCTTGTCGACGAATCTCATGTAAATCTAATATTCGACATGGGTTTGATATGTTGTTAGAGTGAAAAGATTCAGTTTACATGATATCGGGAGCCTTGGCGATAATTTGACAAAGTAACTAGTACCGTTTAAAAAGAATTGACATAACAACGCTTTGATTATCTGGAAATAAACACTTATAAAAATAAATATTTACCTTTATTTAATGTTGTTCAAATGTTCCTTGTATATAAAAAGATCAAATTTGCGGGCAGTTTCTATAAGATGTATTACGTTCATAAACGTATCAGAATATTCAAATGTATATTTGAGTTGTCGCGTAATTTTCGTCTTTCTACGTTAATAAATGACTGAAAATAATTAAATTTATTTTTTGTGTAAATTATATTAATAATTCACTTTTTTATAGAATTATATGAATTTTACTTACATTTATTCTTGACTACTTACTTCCCTTTTCTTTATGTGTGAAACCTAACCATACTTCATTTAGAAATTTTTACGGTTTTTGACAGTAAAAAATATTATTTTATTATGAAATACCCCATACTCCAATAGATTCCTGCAAAGGTTGCATACTTTTTGTCATAAAAAACCGCTGAAATAATACTCGCAGTGACCTCTCATTTCACAAAATGGTTCTATGTAGTTTTAATTTTTATCAATAGACGTCTCAGGGTGAAGCTCCCAAAGTTGACAATCAAACGATTTTGTTCATTGGGTGCCGCTCCCTTAAGACGGCAAAAGAGCCCAAACGATATATTAAATGATTATCCGAGCTCCCAAACTGTATGCCACACATACTTATATATATATATATATATATATATATACATATACATATATATATAAACATTTATATATATATATATATATATATATATATATATATATATATATATATATATATATATATATATATATATATATATATATATATATATATATATATAGGTATATATGTGTACGGGCAATAACTTTCGAAGGCGTTAATTCATTTTAACGAAATTTGGCACACATGTTGGAATCCATCACCGCACGAAGCCTATTTAAAATGGGCCCAATCGGGTCATTTTAAGGGTGGTTTTTAGGGGTTGAAAAAAGTTTTTGGGCCCAAAAATACCTAAAATATTCTCAGAATCGTTTCAAAATTGAAACTTAACCCTTTAATAGCAATTAAAAAGTGCTCCTAAAATTTTAATAAAATCGGCCCGACAGGACCGGACTTAGAAATTTTTTGAAAACACTAATTTGCAGATAGTGACCTTTTTATTGAAGGATGTATTTAATTCGGTGTAGACGTTAGATTAATAATAATATTACAACTAAGAAAAAAAATGTTATTTTAAGGGGTGTATTAAGGGGTTAAATTTTTTATTTTGTCCAAAAACAAACTTAATTTCACATAAAAGTATAAAACCACACGGTCCTGTACAAGCAAATACACTATATTGTCGACAGGGTTTTGGCACTGCGACCCGGGTTTTTTATCTTACATTTGTCTCTCTGATTGCAGCGCCCCCATTATGTACTATAATTTTGACTTCAATAATGATTACGTCAACACTACCGTAGTGTCTAGACTCTAGACCCGTTTTTGGTGGTAATCGGAAAAAATAGCCCCGGAAAAAATAGACCTGGAAAAAATAGACCTGGAAAAAATAGATTTGGAAAAAATAGATCAAGAAAAAATAGATTTGGAAAAAATAGCTCCGCTTTTGGGTGGGTGGGTGTTGGGTGCTTTTGATTTATAATGCTAAATGCCTATGTCCTGATTTTTATGTATTCTTAGTGCATATATTATATCGAGTTGCCATTTCCATATATATTTGTGATTCGGGTTTTCCAAGTCTATTTTTTCCGGTCTATCTTTTCCGGGACTATTTTTTCCAGGGCTATTTTTTCCGGGATTCGTTTTTGGCCAGGCTTATATTGGCGACGATTAGCCACAAAATATTCAAGCGGTAAGCGATCAACTAGTTTCACGAAAGAAAAATATGCATTAGTATTAGATATTGATATACTTTTATTGGTGATACATTTGTTTATCTAAGCAAGCGCAATCAAGTACACCTATTATTAGGTAGATGGCGCTGTGATCTGTAGACAATTGTAAAGGAAGCGTTGCGTCGGCGGGCGAATCACGATTATTTTGTAGTCTTTCTAGGAAATGTAGACCGTTTGAGCACCTCTGCTCTAGACAATGATATGAATCAGCGTTTACCAGATTGAGTGAAAAAAGCGGGATTCTTTCGTCGAAAGCGGGACGTAGTAAAAAAACGTATATAATCAGAACTTTTTAAATACCTATTTACCTTTTTATTTGAGTTCAAATTACGTTTAGGTGACAATAGATAGCAAAAATAGCCATAGAAAATGTATTTTAATAAAAATATGTTATTTTAAATCAGATTTACCCTATCGTTAAATAGTTGAGTCTTATTCGTCTTCTGAATAAAAAAAAAAACAGAAATCAAAATCAAAAAAGTTTTATTCATTAGAAAAATATGGCGTTTCTAACAATAGTCTGAGGAGTGAGTGTTACAAATTGCAACTTACAACAAGAGAATAATTATTTACGGACAGTCGAATTATCCCCGAAAAGCGGGACTGAGCCTGTCCCGCGCGGGATATTTAATTTTGATTTAAAAATCGGGACGTCTGGCAACGCTGATATGAATGCACCTTTAAGAAATTTCTGCGCAAGTTCTTTGATTATTCACAGACAATTATATTTATAACTTAAGTTTAGTTTTTGTTGCGTGAAAACACATATAATTTAAGTATATAAACAAGTTTGTGGGTACGAGCACAGCCTTCGTTGTTACTGAATCACGCTTTCGATTATTTCCTACTCATGTTACGTCAAATTCTCATGAAAACAATCACTTCCGTTTTCGCATCAGCGAAACATTTGTGTTACGTATTTGAAATGCATTTCGTGGAAATATTGAAATGAACAAGACGTAAATTAACAAATAAACGAATTCAAATAGACAATACATTAGTAATTGAACTATTTATACTTGTACTATTTTTAGAAGACACAGTTGAAAAAATACTTATTTAAAAAAACGTAAAGATTGACTGCACAAAAACGAAACTAGATAAAGGAAGAAAACAAGTCCAAAACTGTCAAGACGCACAAGATGGGCTCTTCAACAACAAAAGAAATAGACAAATTAGGTTCCAATCTTAAGGCCCCAGTACACAGGGGTCTGTAATGGGCCATGCTTTGCAATGTGCAACTGTAGGCCACTATCACTTGGTGTTCACACAATGACCCATGGCTCATTTCTGCCTGGCGAAACACTTGCGATGGACGTGGAAGTAATTACGGCCGCGGCTATTTGTTTACAAGTATTATAGTATTATAAACCTAAAAGTCTCTTCATTGCTCCAGGATACTGACATTTTGGGCGATTAAAATTTTAAATAGTATAGCACGCAACAAACAAAGTAGGTACCTGTCCAAACAATGGGCTACTGTGTGAACACCACATGCCACGCTACACCACGATTCCTTTGAAGTGTGTCAAAAAAACCGACAACAAATGGATTGCGCACCACGATTCACAATTGTCCGCCACTACAGACCATTACCCCCTGTACACAATGTCGATGGTCTACAATGGCCCACTACTGACCACTGTGAACTGGGGCTTTTAAGATCTGCCGACTTGTTTTCTTCCTTTTATATTTAGTTTCGTTTTTTTTAATAACTATTTTTCCTCTAGTTAGTCATTTTACGTTATCGGGTTTATGCTCTTTTTAAATTATTTATTTCTACTACAATATAACCTCTATAATTGAAGACATTTCTTAGGATAAACCTTGGTGGCTCAGGATCGAAAAAAGCAAATCCTGAATTATGTAAATTGCATTTAATCTAACAATTAAATTAATTTAACAAATACTACATTTTTATTATTCGTGATGTTAGATTTTCACTCTATTTCATTTCATTTTCTTACAATAATAGTGAACAACTGGACAGCATTGGCAAGTTTCTTTAATTAAATTATATAAGAAAAAACAATTTTTAACTGAATCAAAAACACTTATAACGAAATAATATTTACAACTACTTTATATAATTTCTAGACTCTCTGAAGATGGCAAGAAGTTTGCCGAAACGTTAGATTAAATGCAATTTACATAATTCAGTATTTGCTTTTAGAGTTGGGTAACTCAGATCTGAACCGGTTCAAAGAGCCGACTCCGACAGAAGATCCGTGAGAGCCGACTCACTTTTTTTTGAGCCGACGGATCAACGCATAACTCAGTGAAACACTTAACACACAGAAGCACATTTGACACTTACGTATCAGTTCTTGCTTTGATGCATCTGTCAGCTCAAATGACTCATGCATCACATGTTTGGCTATGCATTCTTGATTCTATACAGGTCGTGTTATGATTGACTGAACTAGGTAACTCAGTGGCAGACTGCAGTAACATATTCAGAACTCGGCTCTTTTTGAACCGGTTCAGTGAGCCGGCTCACATACGGGATCCAGATGCAAAGATGCAGATCACTAAAAAGACCCGTTTTTTCCATCTCTGTTTGCTTTCTTCGACCCTGTGCCACCTAGGTTTATCCTAAGACATTTCTTCAATTCTACTTCAAGAATCATCTTCACTCTAAGTTTTTAGTTATTTTCGCATCATAACCTTTATAACTGACACCCCACAGAAACGGTTTACTCCTGGACAAAACAGTAATAAATTTAATTTTGCGACTACAGTTCGAAATTTCTCGAAAGCATATTTTACAATTTGAGGGATCCGTCAGCTTAAGAAAACCATCGAAAAATTGCCATCGATAAGTACTTAGCGTCGCGTGACTTTCATGTTCCACCTACTATATGCAGATTGTTCCCAACTATATACACACGTTTTATTAGTGAGCAATAAAACAAATGAAGAGTGGCAGCTCTGCATTAGTTCTCAACACAGTGTAAACATACAATTAATCTAACTACGAAATGTGTAGGACACTTGGCTGCTTTTAGTCTGAGAAACACCACAAACGATGAATCCCATATTTGTCGAAAGAGTTTAGAGACTTCATTCAAAGGACGTTGACGAAAATCTTCAAAAAGTGGCTGTGGATTTTAGTAAAAGCATAGAAAACTACAAGTTGGCCATCATAGAATATCCGGTCAGCTTTGATCACGAAAACTTCTCTAATTTTATGTAAATCTTGGCACGATTATAATTAATGACTCAAGTAATGATTATTGACAAGCAGCGCGCGTCCGTCATAACATCCTAATAGAAGTTAGGTACTCGCAGAGCAATTACTGTAATTTAAAAAAAATGTAACAATGATAGTCACAATACTGACTGTTGCATCCAACTCAATATTCTTTCGTACTAGACTCCGTCACATTGGAACTAACTTGAACAGAACTAGACTCGAACTAGACCGTCCATATCCGCGTTGCATACTCCTATTTATATAGTCGCGGTGCATTACTCTAGAATCACCAATATCTTCGAGTCTACTCTATAGTAGAAATTTCTAGAAGAGATATTTGTGGGTGTACGCAAACGATAGCGCATGCTGGTGTGTCATGCATACGTGTGCTATGCTGGTACTTTGTTAACAGAGCGATCCGCTACAGTAATTTTTCCACCGATATGACGCTGCACGGGTCAGTTTCACACAACAGACGTCGTTCACATTTCTTTAATTAGTGCTTCGGAACTCTAAAATGTATTATGCATCACTGACTTTTGAAGAATGATTCTTGAACAAGACCTTCCGTGGCACAGATGTTTGAATCTTCAAACAGGAGTGCTTAGGATCGTGTTACATGCGAATATTTAGTGACGTAACTTGTAAACAAAGCTCTGCAACGGTTGTAGTTATGTCGTATATAACCAATAATGGCGACCATTGTTCGCCACTAATTTATGACTCAACAGGGCATTCAAACATATACGAACCTATATTCACAGAGTGATATCAGAACGACAACTAAATGCATGTATATATACTCTCAGTCGATAGCAACGGATAACAGTTGGACTTGTGTATTTTCAACACTATTTGTTTTCAACTTAATTTACACATGTATTTTCAAGTTTTTGTCTTCTTCTACGTTGTTTAGCCAATGAAAAAATACGTTTAAAAAAGTTCGTCAAATTAATAAAGGTTTTTTCTGTGATTGCTCTATGACTGCCAGAAAGTGAGGTTGAAGAAGATGTTGAAAATACATGAGTCAGTTTGATCCGAGGCCAACGGGTCGAAAATAGGTGAGTTTCGTTTGGAACGTGCTCTATTCATGGAATAAATTTAAGTTTATTAAATACATTTAGAGATAAAATTAAAAATACGTTGATCCTCCAATTAATAAAACGTTGAAAAATAAACAAAAAAAAATGTGTTATTGTACTCACTGAGCATCTAGCCACGTCAATAAACCAATATATGCAAATAATAACGAAACAATTGACGGTTTGTTATAAATATTTGAAACTTCTTTCATATTTAACTTTTTTGAAATATTATATTAAATTATGTGCCTCTTGTATAATCATAGTACCTAGTATATCTATTTAATGACGTATAAGTATTTGAAAAAAAAATGACTGCAGTGGTTTTAAAATATTTTAAAAACATAATATATCATATTTTAAGTTTGTGTTATACAGAATGGAGAGTTTAAATATTGTTTTTATACAAGCCCCTATAAAATAGCTGCTTTTCTTGTCTGTCATACTTATAGTGAAATAACCCATTTCGAACTAGAGCGTAAAGTAAAACAAACAAAATTGCAATCTACCGAATCGAACAACAATTTCCAAAAATGACCTGTCAGTTGTTGTTTCATTGTCTTAGGACTTCGATGAACAGAGATAACATGCGCTACAAAGCAGGCGTAGTTTTCGTAAACAACCCAAATGGCCGCTCATACAGAATGTGACAAGTTTCTAATGTAATCAGCTATTTTATAGGAGGTACGCGCATCTCGAATGTAATGATTTTATGTCTCGTGAGATTGTTAAAACTCGCTAGGCGTTCGTTTTTTCTATAATGTCAGAACTCGTACCTAATAACTGCATTCAGAAACATGTTTCTGGTGTAGGTATCAAAGTTATTAATATAATTGATTCCATAAGACAAGCTTGAGTTACTTTTCTATATAAAAGTGAAATAATTAATGAAAAATCTAGAACAAAGCACAGGACAGTGTTCGACTTTCCCCTAACAAAATGATTTCTGAATTATCGTCGGTAGCTTCGCGCCTGCAAGGATGTTTTTGCGGTCGTAAATCAAAATTTCCAATCGCGAGGCCTCGTGCACCACAAACAAGTTATTAACAGCTGAGCACTGAGTAATGAAATACCAATTAACGTATAGAGAATTTATCGGGCTTTGCGTTTCATCCCGGCTTTCCTTTCGTACATTTTATGACAAAAACTGGAAACCCATTATACGAAAAATTTTAGAACTACCTCTGTGACCGAAATGTAGAAACGTTTATGATGAATTATTTTAAAGAGTACTCAATAAAGCACTTTAAAAACTAGAAATAAAAATAATTTTTAAAAAATGCATTCAATTTTGGACACAAGAGTGGTAATGTTCGGTTTTCGTATATTTTCTTTAGTAGTATTTATTTTTTTGTTGCCAACAGGCGTAAAAAAAATCGTAATCCCTATAAAATTTACAATAAAATTACATAAAATCGACTGTACTATAAAGTCTTTTCTCTATTAGATACTTTTTTAAATAAGTATATGTTTTTAAACTATGCAATTTAAAATTATAAGAGGAATGTACTAGCCCTTTCATTTGATGCGTCACACTTGAAAATTTTTTTTTTTTAATTTTCTAATTTGGCTTCCAAAATTAACCTCCAAAATCGGAATTCGTTTATTTACGCTATACTTCCGTGATTGGGTCTTCTAACTCTATATATGTACCAAATTTCCACTTTTTTCGTCCAGTATATTCTGAGAAAATAAGTTGTGACAGACGGACAGGCAGACATGAGAGTGATTCTACCGGGTGTTTTTTTCAAAACTTTGAATCGATTGTTCCATTGTATGACAGTGAATGGAGAACACTTTGAAAACTTATTATCTTAATGTTAAAATAAAGAATAATTTCATTGAAGTGCCTGGTGAATACTACCCCAACCCTCATCATTATCATCAACGTTATCAAGACTTTACACAAAAATAACGGAAAATTAAAAAAAAATTTAGACAAAGTTGTTCATTTTTACACAAAAAAAAATTTAATCATAAAAATCGGGGGTTTTCATTTAAAAAACAAAAGTTATCCCCTCCCCCTGCCGAGGGGCGGAGGGAGGGGGTTGGTATTACGTGTAAATTATTTCCCCCTCAAAACCCAACAAATTTTGTCTAAAACTTTTTTTTATTCAACCGGTGTATCAACAAAAAAATCCATTCAAAGTTTTGAAAAAAAAACACCCGGTATAAGGGTTGGGTTTTTTCTATCGGGCGTACGGAACCGCAAAAAGGAGTCAAAATGTGTCTGGAAAGAGCAAAATATTGTTTTCTTTTTTCGTTTTACAAGAGATTACAGAAATTTTATAAAAAAAACATTAATAACCAAAATTGACATAAACAGTTTTGCTCTGTGGTTACAGATATCTTTGTATCACCAATTTGTAAAGAATTAGTCACGTGGTACACAAGAAAATGTTCTTAAAAGTTGTAGTTCTTTTTGTAACATTTTCATGTTTATTAGCTTTGATTTTAAATTAAAAAAATACTCTTATCCGATAAAAAAAATCCAAAGTTTTCTCAATTAAAATTTACCAAGAAACGTTCATTAAATTTGAAGATGGTTACTTTGTATTTTTAAACAAAAGAAAAATATCTCAAAGCTTTTAAGCTTCTCATAAAATTTTTTTAAAATTAACTTCTTATAATAAATAATAAATAATATTGACTCTACCAACAGTAATAGAATATTAAACAAAACGAAACCACTTGCGATTACTGTTCAAACCAATTTTTTATTTTCAAAACGTTTCGACCAAATTTTGGTCCTTTTCAATTTTTTAAAATATATTTTAAAAAATTGAAAAGGACCAAAATTTAGTCGAAACGTTTTGAAAATAAAAAATTGGTTTGAACAGTAATCGCAAGTGGTTTCGTTTTGTTTAATTTCTTATAATAAAGTTTCTTAAATATTTTTTTTTTACAATATGGCATTTAATTTATTTTTTATTCTTAATTAATCATACGTTTTGTTTTACATACTTATTGCTTCGGACTTACCTGTTCGATTTAAAAAGTTGTGAAAATAATATTTTTGGAGTACCTAACAGATTAGAATTTTCCATCTATGTTCAAAAAAACATGCAGTTATGAGATAAAATCGTAGAATAATAAAATAACTGCTGTACAATAGTTCGAATATACAGAATGTTTTAAAAAGTATGTACAGTAGAGCCTCGATTATCCGTGCCCCGGATAATCCGAACGCCTCTATAATCCGAACGAACCCCCAGCTTGAAAATGCGTTATTTATGTGGTTTTTAGACCAACGAAGAAAAGCTCTACCCTTGTCAGATGACATAGTGGTGGAAAAAGCCATTTTTTTCCATGAAAGACTTGGTATCGGAGAGTTTGTTGCTAGTAGAGGTTAGACAAATTAAAAAAAAAGACATAAATACGCCAATTAAAACTTAGTGGTGAAAATAATACCTAATGATTAAAATTTGCATTCACTTTCAATTATAAAAAGCTGTTTAATTTCACCTTTTAAAATATATACATACTGTAATCCGAACGCCTCATTAATCCGAATAGGGTGAAAATTTTGAGTGTTCGGATAATCGAGGCCCTACTGTATATAAATGCTCTGAATTTTATTTTTCTGAAAAATATCAAAACATTAGCTCGTTCTCTGCACATTGTTAAGTGTTTTTCTGTACCCATTAGCAATACACTATTTTCTTATACTTACACAAATTCCAGTTCAAAACTTTACTTGAAATTAGCATCATTAATTTTGTATTCATTCTAACTGCAAGGGCAGTTTAAAAATTGACATACATCTCAAACAGTTTTACTACGTAATTAAATATAATTGACGAACAAACCAATCCAAACTGAGTCATTAAATTGATTAAAAGAAAATGAATACCTAATACACATACGTAATAATATGTTCTTTTCATTTACTTTTTTTAATTGTATTTTTAGGATCATGTTGGGCCTATTATCAATTCATGTTTTCAATTTATTATATTTTTAGGGAGTGCGACTTGTAAGGGTTGTGCCTATTAAAACTGACTGACTCTCGTTGTAACATAATGGCACAGATAGGGAAGTCGAAAAAATATCAATATATCAATATTTTTTATTTGATATATCGATATTTTTGGGCGATATTTAATATTTCGATATATCGATATAAAATTCCGAGTATCGAAAACCGATATTTTTTTCCAGTAGCAACACTTGTATGTACTACCGCGACTGACTATGGCCATCTAATTGTTCCGAAAATATCGAAAACTCCACTAAAAAAGAAACGAGTTTTTGCATATTATGTTTTTGGAGCATAGTTTCAAAAACAACAACAGTGAATAAAGCACATGTAAAACACGTTTCTTTTTCACCAGATTTATCGATATTTTCGGAATAATAAACAGTCAAAATAGCTATTCATGCAATATTTCATTTCATTTCTACAACATCTAGAATATTTTTAATTATTTCGAATTATACCTCAATTCATGCTGTACCAACAATTTTCTGTCGAATGTCACCTCTGGCACGCATGCCATAGGTTCGCCATCCCTGACTTTATTAATTGTTCGATTAATCTCTAAAATTATCTGCTCCTAAATGTATTAGACGTTTGATTATTAAACCAAAAAAAAATTCTTATCGTTGTTTTTGATTTCAGATAATTATTTATTACTTGATTTATTAGAAATTCATCCGTTAATTGCTATTTGACATTATATTAAGCTAGCCAATATGTATACTAAATTTCTTCGGGTGCCAATGTACTCTTTAAAATTGTACCGATATATCGATATTTTTTAAAAAGTATATCGGTGCCGATATCGATACTTCAAAAAAATATCAATACGATATATTATATCGGTACTTTTTGGCATTTCCGATATCCCTCGTCACAGATCGTCGTAATACGAGTATATAGCACTACGGAACTAGATACACAATCTAGTATTAATATATTAGGGTACACGGAATACTAGTTGCACTCACATTTGACCAATCGTTGTTTTGTTATTTTCTATTTATATTTTTGTTAGTGTATTTGCCATATGGCAACATACACTATTGGCGTCGGTCGGACCAAAATTTCTCGACGTTTCATAACCTCCTAAACACTTTGGCACCATTTTTGAAAATGTTTATGTATATATATATATATATATATATATATATATATATATATATATATATATATATATATATATATATATATATATATATATATATATATATATATATATGTGTGTGTGTGTGTGTGTGTGTGTGTGTGTGTGTGTGTGTGTGCGGGCAATAACTTTCGAAAGGGTTAATTGATTTTGAACGAAATTTGGCCCGCGTGTTGAAATCCATCACCGCAAGAATTATTTAAAATGGACGTAATCGGGGCATTTTAAGGGTAGTTTTTAGGGGTTGGACCCCAAAATACCGAAAAAATTCTCAGAATCGTTTCAAAATTGACATTTAACCCTTTAGTAGTAATTAAAAAGTGTCCCTAAAATTTTAATAAAATCGGCCCGACAGAACCGGATTTACAAATTTTTGGAAAATACTAATTTGTAAATAATGACTTATTTATTGAAGGGTGTATTTAATTCGGTGTAGACGTTAGATTGATAATAATATTGCAGTTAAGAAAAAAAATGTTATTTTAAGAGTTAAATTTTTAATTTTGCCCAAAAACCAACTTAAGTTCGCGTAATAAAGCCACACTGCCTGTATAAGCAAATACACTATATTGTCGGCAGGGTGTTGGCACTGCGACCCGGGTTTTTGTTATTTTCTATTTATATTTTCGTTTATATTTGTGTTATATGAACAGTGTCAAAACCTTCACCAAAAAATGAAATTATAGACGCTAAAATAATACGCGTGTTTAAAACAAAATTTCTCATCGACGTTACAGCAGATGTTTTAATGCAAATTTGTTTCCGTGTAAACATTCGACGTGTGCATAGCCTAAATAGCCTGTGGTTATTGAAATATTGTACATGGTATCACAAATGAATGAAATTAGCGGCGGTTTAACTGCGAACACGTAAAATTAGGCATATTACAAAAAACAAATTTTAGCCTTGAAATACAGCTGGGGATAAATCAATACTTCTAAACGTAATAAAAATGTAACTTATCTTTTATAGAAAAACGATTCCAAAATTTATTAAAACTCCTTTGTATTAGCGTTTTCGATCAGTCATCATCAAATACAGTGTTACAAATTACATATTTTAAATCAAAAAAATTACTGTGTATTTGGGACATAAAAAGGTAAATTTTCACCAAATTGCGTGAAAAAATAAATTTTTTTGCAAAAGATAAAAATAAAAAACCAAAAACTTGGCTATTTGAATTTTTCACATAAATTTTGAAGTTATGTGAAAAAAGTGTAAAAACAAAAGTTGTAGATATTTTTATTACCTACAACTTTTGTTTTTACACTTTTTTCACATAACTTCAAAATTTATGTGAAAAATTCAAATAACCAAGTTTTTGGTTTTTTATTTTTATCTTTTGCAAAAAAATTTAACTTTTTTTCATAGGACTTGTAGTTTTGCCGGAAATCAAGATAAATCGTTTTTTACCCTTTAAAACTCACCCCCTACCCCTTCCCGACCACAGATCGACCGTAATTTATTTTTCCTTTCATTTTTGTTATATTCTCTACCTTTTCCAATGGGTTTCATCCTACTATAATTTTTTTTGGTCTAGTAACATTTTAGCAGGCAACGGAAGTTGCGCGCGCCCCGCTTACGAATTTTTTTTTTATATTATGATAGTCATCAGCACGGAATATATTCACCCGATCTCATTCAACGCAAATCATTTTTTATATTCCCATTTAATGGCAACTTTTTTCTGTGCTGCCCGCCCCTTCCGCGAACCACTTTCGAGGCTCTCATGGACCACCCGTGGTCCACGGGCCAATGGTTCGGAGCCACTGTCCTAGAAGAAGAAAGATATACGTTTTTGTCGCTCTAATATATAAGTTCAGTTCATGTTTTCCACTACACAAGGATTGCCATATATACCACAATTCAATGATTTCTGATGTTGAGAATTCCTGTGATTCTTCCTCATACATGGTAACACATACAGTCAAATATATCTATGACCAACTTGCAAAACCGCTTATGTCGAATTCGTAGTAATAAAAGTTTATCGAAAATTTAATCATCTATTTCGTTAAATGATGAAGTTATCCTATGATAAGCGGCAGCATTGCAAAACGCATGCCTATACTTTCTTCATACAATCTTACACGCTCATTTTTTAGAATTCTTACGTGAGTTACGGGATGTTTGCCCGTATTTTCGTTTTTGGCAGGGTATTCGAATACATTGCATGATATCTTGACGAAAAAACCACTGTCTGCTTTTACTTACATCATTATAAAACAACTGAACCGATTTTGGTGAAATTTGGTACCCTATCCACAGGTGACTTCAAATTATAAAGTAGTATTCATCCGATTATGTTCCAGACAAAATCGAATACACTTTTAGGTGCAGATTTAGAAATAATCTGTTATTTATATGGATATATGAATATTTGGTCAACAAAATGCACAAAACCTATCATTTTATATAAAATATAGTTTAAAAAATTACAGCCAAGCCAAGCGACGGAACTATTCTAACTTCAAAAACAGTATAAAAATAAACATAATAGAATATAATACACTTTTTGTCGACAAGGTTTGGCCCGATTTTTTTTTTTAGTTTGAAATGTATAGTTGTATAGTCATATAAAAACATGTATTTCAAACATTTGCAGAACGTGGTTTGAAAAACATTGACATGTCATTTGCAATGGGATCACTGGGACGCAAAAAGTTTCATCATAATCGGTGCATCTAGTCAATAGGTGTACTCGCTTAAACATGCATGTTAATAAAAGATGTTTGTACTATTAAGCATTGAGGTGTTTCATTTTCTTCCTCCGGAGTCTAACACCCGGGAAATATCCTCTTTCAAACAAAAAAAGTCGTCTAAATCGATCAAGTACCCAAAAAAATACATACGTACGGGTCGAATTTATAACTTTTTCTTTTTTTTAAAGTCGGTTGAAGTATTGATAATCAAAAACAGGACCAAGACCATCATCGTCTTGGTCTTGGCTACAAGACTCTTGCAGTTTTGCAATTTACACATTTAATAATAGTTTATGACTCATTTACATGTATTTGGTAGTTTTTTTAAGTTAGTATTAGTTTTGTTCCAATAATGTAATCGTTGAGGGGAAGTTTGGAAAAGGAACAATCAAAAGCAAAAAAGATTTACCGATGTTTCACTTGTGGCCAACGTTTCGAAATATTTTATTTCGTTATCAGTAGTTGGTAAATTGTACTAATAATAATATTCATGATCATAATCATTAGAGTCACTACACTTTACATTTTTAATTAAAACTAACATTAAACAATTTCATTTAAAATTTGTTGCTTCGAGAATAAAATATCACATCAATTTTTTAAATAATCGATAATTAGTGGCCTTTAGTAACTACGTATACCATGCAACATCTAAAAAACACTTGCTTCAAGAACTTGGACTCGATGCTTTTCCCAGTTCTAATCTTGATCTTGCAAAAAATGGAAAACCAAGATCGATTTCGTTTATCACTAGTTAAAAATCTACCTGCAGGAAAACTGCGCAATATTTTACATGAGCTATTTTCCCCTCTTCGCTGCAGATCTAGTAGGAGATGTTTTAACAAAATGGCGCAGTCTGACTAGCATCAAATGTTATTTTGTCGCTAACGGAGATAATAACTATGAATATACAATGTTACTGTTTAAGCTTTTTGTAGTTTTCCTACCTACGCTACGCTAAAATGTTACACAGAGGTATGTCTGTATTGTTTACTATACACTACATGGTACTTGCCTTTGGAATATTAACAGAGCATAAACTCTATATTAGTGTAAACTCCATATATTGTGGACGTAGTGACCACCAACAACTTTATTGTGCTAAATATAGTTTAAGAATTTACTATACAGCTGGACGAAATAACGCCATTATCCTGTATAATTTTTGCTAGTCGACAGGTCGTAGAGGTGGCGTCAACTGAAGCCTCGATCTTAGCATACTATGGTATATGTTCTAGGCAAGGCGAACTGAGATCGATTTTTTGGTTAAAAAAATCGATTTTCTTAATCGATATATAGCAGGCCTTCTTAAACTATGGGTCACGTAGCAAAATTCTGGGGTCGCGAGAGATTTTAATGTCAAACGACTCCGTTCGAATATATTTGAGCGAACTAAGACGGTCAGAATTCCCTTTTATTTGTTATTGCAAAAAACGCAATTTTGATGAAAAATAGAGCATATAATTTTTGTAACTATAATAAATACAATTTTACAACTTTTGGGTAATTTTTAATTTTAGATTTTTGTATGTTTCTAAACGAATTCTTAAACTATATATTTTCATATGTATATGTATATTGTTACCTAATAAATAAATCATCAAAAAATATTTATTTATCTTTCTTTTATATTTATATGGGGTCGCCAGGAAATTCGCAATCATAAATGGGGTAGTGAATGAAAAAAGTTTAAGAAGCTCTGATATATAGTACTGATTTGATCCATTGAATCGATATTTCATCCTTGAAAATCGAGATCCGATTTTTTTTTATTTTGATAAGAACCATAAAATTATTTACAATTAGTTGAATGTAAATAAATAAATAAATGGGGCAGACATTTTTGGAGGGGTTAACATTAAACCAAAATAACCCAAAGCTGCATTTTCAAAAATGAAAAAATAAGTGATTGATTTACGCTGACATTTTTATAACAACTTCATTAGATAAGTATATTTAAAAATATTTTCAAAAAGCCAAACACTTTTTCTGGGGTTTAAAACTATTTTTGGGAAAATGTTTTAAATCGCGCATAAGTACCCATAAATAAGTTCCCAAAAATAGTCTTAAATCCCGGAAAAAGTGTCTAGCTTTTTGCAAATATTTTCAAATATATCTAATGAAATTGCTATAAAAAGTTCAGCTTGAATTAATCACTTATTTTTTAATTTTTAAAAATTCAACTTTGGGGTATTTTGGTTTAATGTTAACGCCTCCAAAAGTGCCTGCCTCATTGATTTATTTATTTAAGGGGGTATTCTCATGTGAACGCATACATTTTACCTCTTTTTAGGGATTTTTTTTAGACGACAACAACATTCAATCATTTTAATTTTTTTATATGTTTTTGTTTGTATCTTTAACTGTATAAAAAACATTTTTTTCTCTTATTTTACATTTTTTATATATATATATTTTTTTATTAAATTAGACACTAAAAAAAAGCAGGTTACTGGTCATGGTAATAGCGGCTGTTCATGTTGTCTGAAATAAAAAAATCGAATGGATCATTGTTCAGTAGGGATGTCGCTATCGTCCCTACCAAAACTAATCAATTTCATAAAAAAAAAAAAATGGCGGACTGTAGAAAAAAAGTTTGTTTTTTGTTAAAAATCGTTTAAAAAAATAAGAAAAGATTTTCGAAATTAAGCAATTTTCGTACGGACGATAACCATTAGTGAGTAGAAGAACATATATAAATTTCAAAGCAATCGGTTGAATACTTTTTTTTTTTAGGACCATGACAGTTTTAGAAAATAATGTTTCCAGATAAATGCGTTTACAGTTTCAAGAGCCAACAAGTCGCTTATACGGCTCGTCGGCGACTATGAGTTGTAATTTATTTAAAACTAGGAATTTCGATCTCTATTTTTCACAGCATATTTTCGATAGGTTTTACTATTGAAATATGAAAAAAAAATCAATTTTTCGAAGTGGTCACATGAGAATACCCCCTTAAAATCAACCTAACTTTCGAATAGTACTTGTTGGCTTTTGAATCAAACACTTTTTTGGCACATATTTTTTTAAAACCTTTCCTGTATGCACAGTACCTGGCGTACCCAGGTAGGACAGGCAAACAATCCTTTACCTATACATCTTACCTGTATATACTACTGTATGAAATTTCTACCTGAATCAAACACTTCATGAGCTCTCCGCTAACTGTCTAGAATTTACGAACTGAACATGAAAATGACCATACTGTGGGATATTCATAGTAACCAACTGCGTAACAAAATGATATTGTTAGGTATATTGTACACATTTTGTTGGCGGTACTGTTTATGTATTATTTATAGAATGTGAACATTTTTGAATAATTATTTCGTATTCATGAATGATGATAAACTAAAACATAACATCATCATTATGTTTTTAAAAACTGTGAAATTGCCACAAAACAAATATAGGTTGAAACAATTATACCTTTTCATCTTGGTTATAGTAACTTTAGTTTTGTGCTGATTAGTATATATATTTTATCTTCAGTTGGTGGTACTGTATAACAGAAGTAGGTATAGATAATTTTTAATTGAACTTAAAAATGAGTTATCGTATTGTGGTGTGGTGTCAAAATAAAAAATTGCTTTTAACATTTTGAAACCCTACTTTCTGCGTATAAACGTTGACAGAAATCGTATTTTAATTACGCATCTTTGAAGTAAAATTTCTCTTGGCACGGTAAAGTAAAATTGATACATGAGATTGAAATTTGTGTCGCAATGTAGGGGAAGGTACTCTAAAATGGGATACTTAAGGTATTACAAGTTCTGAAAAAAAATTACAGACAGTTAATTACTGCAAATTTAATACGTGACAGTTTTGACATAACTTTATTTAAAAAAAATACAAAAATGATATAAAGACTACAAATTAAAAAAAAAATGTTTTTCTTTGTCACATGGTTATTTCCCATTTTAGCAACACTGTGTGTTTAAAACGGGATTCATTATGTCGCTAAAATGGGATTGCGTTTAGTGTACGTAATTATAAACAAAGATCACAGTCGAAGTGTTCATCATCACTGTTTGCTCCACTACATGCTTCATAAACCCATTTTTGGCAAGAATTGCACTGAATCCATGATTCTCCTGCCTTACTTTTAAAAAAATCGATGTCGCAATAAAAGCATACGGGATTTTCTTCACTATCAGTTTTTTTATTTTCAGTGGTAATTATTTCTATTTTCTTCTTCATTTTTGCACCGTTTGTCTTTGCGTTCGTCTTCTTTACCGCTTTTTCTCTTACCACTTCCTTCTTGCGGCGTTTTGGCAATATACTCCATATCCCTTTTTATCAACATACTCCATATTCCATTTTATCAACGTATCTACACTATGTCAAAAACAGCATGCACTATTATAATCTACAAAATTGGCGTGGAAATTTTATATACAAAGTGCCACATTTTGACACTAAAACTGGTAAAAATATCGCCGTCATAAACTGATTACTCAATTAGGCAAAATGCTTACCTTATCATACCAGTATTCTTATAACAAAACTGTTGAAAACTTAAAAACTTGCTTAAATTTGACACTTGTAATACTATCGTACTGAAAGTACTACAGATGAATGCTTATCAAGTGAGGTGTATTTTGTGAATTTTACAAAAGATAGCATTGGGTATATTTAAAAATAATTAGGGTATCCCATTTTACCTAAGTATCCCATTTTAAAGTACCTTCCCCTACGTATATCATATACTATTAAAAAGTGGCGGCGAGTTAAAACAATTGTCTTGTAGTCTAAAGATCGTAGGTTCAATCCCGTCCGTCGGTGCTATTATATATATATATATATATATATATATATATATATTGTGACATTATGCCCATATGTCACAAGAATATATAGTATAACCTTAATTGTTAATTAAATAAATAGTTAATAATTTAATTATATCTGAACAGTTATAGGCAGCTGTGATTCGGTATTGCATTTTCTGATATCCGTGGCTACTACGATATCATGCCTCACTTAGCAACGAACAATAAAGCCTGACATTGCTGTGTAATGAATATGTTTGCTAGGTGACGGTTTCGTGAAAATAATAAACAATAATAAAATAACAAACTCTCTCTGTTCCGGTATCTGGAGGGTATAGACGTATCCGTTTCTGTTCCGTAGTTTAAGTCGGTATTTTGCGAATTGTTGTCTGTTCTGTCCGTTTGTAGTATTTAAGCATTTGCTCCGTTAGTTATTATTAAAGTAGTATTATATTAGTTAAGTAAGAACTCTCTGTTCCGGTATTTGAAGGATACGGACGTATCTGTTTTTGTTCTGTAGTTTATGTCGGTATCTTGTGAATTTTGTTTGATTGTCCGCTCTGTCCGTTTATAGTAATTAAGTTGGCTCCGTTAGTAACTATTAAAATAGTACTATATTAGTAAATAAGTCATTTGTGATTTTCTGCGTACCTGTTATTATTGAAATTGTGAATTATTGACCGATTGTCCGTTCTGCCTGTGTATAGCACTTAAGCTTGCTCCGTTAGTAATTAACACGTTTAAATATAACTAAGTATTAACACGATTGTTTCTTTTTTGTCTTAAGGGTCTGTGTTGATCGGACGCCCATAGGCGGATATCAAATTATCTGTCAAATAAACTAAACGGGCCCAGCAACTTAAGATCAGATATCCTCCTGCGACGCCGACAACACAGATTCGACTGTTGTCTCTTTTTTTCTTTTCTTTTCAAGACAGTGTTGTAATAAGTGGGAGTCCGTCTACGCAAGAGAACATCAAAATATATATATATATTTTGTTTTGTTTTTTTTTGTTTTTAGGGTTCCTTATCTCAAAAGGAAAACGGAACCCTTATAAGTCATTTCGTTGTCCGTCTGTCTGTCAGGAACTGTTTTTTCAGAAACTCGTGGAGGTATCAAGTTGAAATTAATATCAAATATTTAGGTCTGCAGTTCTTTGGAGCTGTGAAAAAATCAAACTTCTAAGTCCAGGCATTCAAAAGATACGGCCGTTTATGCCGGATATTTTGACACTCGCAAGGGACTCAAAACTTATATGGTACTCCCTGTTGACCTAGAATCATGAAATTTGGCAAGAAGCTATGTCAATAGTAATTTTCATAAGCAACAAGTAAAGTTTGTTTAACAGTTGACCTGTCAAAAATATTACAAATACAGTGTAAACTCCCTAAAACGTCGAAATTACTCGACTTTGGTTGGTTTGTCTTGTTGTTCATACAATGATACACATCCACTCGATTTATAATGACATATGGTCGTTTTATAGAGTGGGTGTGATGCTACATAGAGTGTATCATTGTATGAACAACAAGGCAAACCAACCTAAGTCGAGTAATTTCGACGTTTTAGGGAGTTTAACGTTAAATCGAGTGACGTTACATGGAATTTACACTGTAATTCGGCAACTTATGCTTGTAGGTACTTTCTAAGTTGCCGAACTTGATAAGAACTGCAGCTTTATTGTTTAGTCCGTATTTATTTGTGTTAATAGTAGTGTTTGTTTGAAAATTTTATGGTTTATTATTATATAGTACTATAATAGTAAAACAATATTGATTTTCCTTTCTTTCCATATAACGACAGCTCTCTATAACGCCAGAAAATGCGCAATCCCTTCAACGTCACTATATAGAGTTTACACTGTATACTGAACATAAAGGCAAGAACAGCTAAGTACTTATATAAAAGGTACGCGCAAAAAAATATCATACATTCCTCGTACGTAATGATATTTCAACTCGTGTGGTAGTTAAAACTCGCTTGAGTTCGTTTTAAACGTCTAATTCGTCGTAATAAACCTATTACGACACTAGATATGTATATCTACTGTTGCTACAAATTCGAAAATTTAAATAAAAAATATGAAGTACGACCCCATTGTTAATAAAATAATTGAACTGGAAAAAACATTGAATTCTCTTTTATAATAAAAACTATTGAAATTATTTATATGTTCTCATTTTTTTAATGTTCGTTCAGATATACGTTCTGCCTCTAGAATGACCTATTTACTATATTCCTGCAAACAACATCCATTGTTTCTGTAAATGCATTCTCTGATCTATTATGTTTTGTCTGAATAACGTAATTAAACAGTTTGCATGCGAATAGCTAAACAGAGTTCCGTTTTTGAAAATTACTCTATTGTAAGAAATATCAAGTGCCTGAATTATTTTATGACGCAATGTGACATTATGCTAAAACGAAAGCCCAGCGAGTTTAACAGCCACACAAGTAAAATTTTCCCCTCTTTCATTTAAGGCAGGTTTCGAACCGATCTGATTTAAAATGAACGAATTATTAGCAAAAAATATCGCTTTTAGGGTTACGTACCTCAAAAAGAAAAAATAAACTATAGAATCACTTTGCTGTCTGACTGTCTGTCTGTCAAGAACGTGAAGTTATCAAGTTGAAATTAATATGATATATTAATTTGATATACAATATTATAATAAATAAAATAAAATTTCAATTAAAGCGTGCGCTGTCGCGGGTAACGACTAATAATAAATATTATGAAATTGCTATTCATTTGCATGGTTAATATGTTTTTATATGTAAAAATTAACTAAAACATGTTCTCGTTAGCTACCTAACTTATTTATTTTTGACAGATCTTCAGAACAAAAGAAGCAGTTTTTTTTTAATTTCAAAATATTTAGAAAATTATGAAGCTTAGATAAAAAATTAGGACTTTCTTGAAAAAATAAATATGTACCTTGTATAGAATAGAATAGAATTTATTTCTTTCAACAAAATACAAAAAAAGAAAATATATATACAGTATCCTATAACAAAACAAAATTAATTGAAAGATACAGGCTTCTTCTAAGCAATAAACCGTTATAAAAAGTATACCATTATTATGCAAAAACCACTATAGCATATATCTCTTCTGCGCATGCGTCCATTTTCACCGAAGACAATAGGGCTCTTCATATTTGAATATTAAATATCCTCCCAAAATTTGGTTTCAATTCGCTCATTCGTTTGACCTGTATCGTGGTCACAGACAAACCGACTTTTCCCAAAAATATGTTTTTGGATTCAGGTGACCTGAAAACGAAAAAATATTGTAAAATATTCAAAATGTGAATTTTGACCTAAATTTTAACCATTCTTCACTAGTGGGTTTGAATGGTAAAATCAAGCCAAGGGTTTCGAATGAAGCCATTTTAATCAATTACATTAAATTTAAAGTAATTTAACCAATCACAGACGTGATCACTTTTAAAGCTTCTTACGCCCAACCTCTAGTATTCTGCTAACCTTGTATAATTCCTATCTATAATAAAAATAATAATATGATACCATGACAACAAGAGAAACTTAGGGATTAATTCTATCGGGCCAGTTAAATATTTCTTCATATAAGAAAAAAACCCGGGTCGCAGTGCCAAAACCCTGCCGACAATATAGTGTATTTGCTTATATAGGCAGTGTGGCTTTATTATGCGAACTTTAGTTGGTTTCTGGGCAAAATTAAAAATCAGACTCCTTAATACACCCCTTAAATAACATTTTTTTTCTTAATTGCAATATTATTATCAATCGAACCTCTATACTAAATTATATACACCTTTCAGTAAATAATTCAAAATCTGCAAACTAGTTTTTTCATAAAATTTGTAAATCCGGTCCTGCCGGGCCGATTTTATTAAAATTTTAGGGACACTTCTTAATTATTACCGGAGGGTTGAATTTCAATTTTGAAACGATTCGGAGAATTTTTTCGGTATTTTGGGGCCCAAAAACCTTTTTCAACCCCTAAAAACTAGCCTTAAAATGGCCCGATTAGGCCCATTTTGAATAGGCTAGTTAAATATTTCCACATATAAGAAAAAAACATCTTTCAAAGTAGAATAGCATATTTTAAATACATTGTTATAGAATTTATTGTACCAAATATTAGTTAGATCGTGGTACTAACAGCTTTGGAGCCGTCTCTGATCATTATGAAACAAATTTGCAATCCAAACATTTCGCTCGCCAATAGATAACAGAAACATCAAAGTTTTATGCTCGAATTTTTCACCCTTGTTCGGTCTTACTCCTTAACTTTATCCGAGCCACCCTTTGAAGTAAAAAAGTAAGTCGTAGATAAAGTTTGTAGGTGATTACAATTTATACAGTTGGTAGTTAATTATATCTTAAGCAAATAATTAACGAAATCTTCTCTAACTTTTCTTATTTATATTTTCCTCTCGTCTCTCAACATGAGAAACTTTCATCTATTTTTAGTGGTAATTACCAGAGTTTGATTTATGTTAATGTCGACTAAACTTTTTATTGCAATGTTTCAAAGCCAAGCCTATTTAGGTTGTGTACTGATTTTTTTTTTTTTTGGAACGAAAATGTAATCAAAGTTGCAGTGAAGTTGTTAACTTTTGAAAATATGCAATGAATCGATTTCTTAACATAAATTTATCTGAAATATTTTAATTAATAAATAGTTAATAGGTACTCTAACACCATTTAATGATTACCTACCATTTTTTAGGGTTTCATAGTTAAATGGCAAATGGGTCTTTAAAAATATTATGAAAGTCCTTAAGTATCAAAACAAGTTTTACTTAAAAAAAGAGTAGTAGACTTACATTCAGGAACGAACATTCTTCAGTAAATTATTTATTATTAAATTGGCAGATGACAGGAAAATGGAAAATATTTTATTTATTTTTAAAACAGAAAAATACAAACGGTCATTGCATGCTGTTTGTCATATATGCAATTTTTGAACTATTTTTCATGTCTAAAAGACGTCTCTATCAAACGAGTGAGCTTTTTTCCTTCTTGTTTTTCACGTGTGCTTTGCTCAGTTAAACATACCTGAAAAGAATGTAGCCTGAAGGCATGCGGCTGTATTTCATGTAACTGTAATATACATACATGCACACAAATACACCTACATACTTCGAGTTACATAGTATAATATGTATTACGCATTATACAGAGCATACCAGAACTTTATCAGAGCTGCAATATGCGAATTTGTATCGTAAATCAATAGTGATGTAGAAACATCCATCTATAATTTTGGTTCCTTTCGAATTTTTCGGAGTTTTCGGGTATTTTTCAAGACACTTTGATGGAAATGTTATTATAACCCCTCAATGGTACTAATTTAGGTTAAAGTTCAGTTTTGAAAATTTTACAATATTTTTTTGTTTTGGGGTCCCCCGAATAAAAAAAAAATATTTTTGGAAAAAGTCTGCTCGTCTGTAAAGACGATACAGGTCAAACGGATGAGTGGATTGAAACCAAATTTTGGGGGTTGTTTGACATGTAAATATGAAGAAATCTTTTGTTTTTGGAAAAAATCGGCTCATGCGCAGAAGAGATAAATAATAATGGTTTATTTTTCATAGCGGCTTATTATTTTATTTATTTTTAGAAGAATCCTTCATAAAAAAGATTTTTTTCAAAGTTTTATAATTTCGGAAATATTTTAAAAATAAAAAAAAATCAGCTGTTCTTTTTATTCTCAAAATTGCACAGAAATTATTTTTGATCGGCTTACAGAAAACTGTTTTGTTGGAAAAACATTTTTATTGGCTATTCAGTCGAATCAAATTTGCAAAAATTATAGATACAAAATTACGGTGATTTTTTTTTATATTTAAAGTGTTCCAGAAGTCGAAGTGACTTACATATAATCTACGCAAGAAGAAAATTTCACATGACACTTTTACTAGCTTTTAGATTAGAACCAGGAAATTACAAGTCCGGTGTAATATTGAAATTAAATAATTTCTGAGGACGTGTATTTTGAGATCAGAAAAAATTAAATCAAAAATTTCTTGGGTGCTGTGTTCGAGTCCTGGAGCACTCACTCTTACGCAGTCGACGCCTATGTTTGTAGTTGATGTTTGGAACGAATAGTTAAACTGTTGTGATTGTTTTCGGTGCAAATGATTTAAATGACCAGTATGGACTTTTTTTGGTTACCATTTGTTATGATTGGAATATTTTAGCGACATTGCGTGTAGTGTCGATGTGTTGAGTTTTCTTTGTAGTTAAAAATCCAATAGGGGTCGTCGTTGGATTGAGTATAATGGTTGATAATATTATGTAGGTGTATAAAGATAAATCTATGTTTGTATCACTGAATCGGTCCATGTGTGTATTGCATGCAGAATACAGTGCGAATTCAGAAAGAGCATGAAACAGATGAGATAGAGCGCGTTCAAATAGCACAGGTACGAGTGAAAGGGAGCGGGTTTACGGGACAGAGACGACGTTAAGTGAAAAAAGTGAGAGAGACAGAGCGTACGAGCGAGCGAGAGGAGCCAACCTAGCGAACAGAAAACCAACTACACACAACCGTTCGATATATAGGTTGTTGGTAGCGCATGTCGACGACGCGTCGGGACGGGACGGGACGACGGTAAAGCGTCGGTCTTTGGCGTCTGTTGTGCGCGCGCGTCACGGTTCTTTCGTCCGTCTGTACGTCCGTGCATGCGTTCCAGCAGGAGAAACGCACTCACACGTCGACAACACAAGTAACAGAGAACACCTGATCTTCGACAACGTCACAGTGTGTTTTTATTGCCATTATCAATCATTCACAGATCAGTATTACCAATACCTGGCCCGAGCGGTTGCATCAATTCATAAATAAATAAATTATATTGCCACGCAAACATAATATTCAATGATAATCCAAAACTTCACATAAATAAAATAAGAGTAGCCTAATATAATAATATAACAATCGTTTTAATTTTAATGGTTAATGTTTGTTCCGTTTACGTTTTGTTTCTATTGTGCAATGTGACAGTCGATGACAACTGAAGTGCTATACGTGTAAATAACAATTGAACATCGTTATTACAAAACAGTGTGTAGCTGCGTTCAGCGTGCAGCTAACTTCGTTACATCAATAAAATAGTTTAATAATAGAGTTGTTCGTTGACATACGTACCAGTATTGTTAATGTTTGAATGAAATAATCAAATTTGTGTGTTTGTTTCTGTTAATTGGCGTTAACGAAGTAATAATACAAATATGGTTAAATACGAAAAGTGTGAATTCTTTTTATTTGTTATTAACAATATTATCACTGCAAACATTAATTGTTGAACCGTTACAGAAGCGTGCGTGTACATAAACCAAACTACACTTATAGCTGCATTAAAAATGATTTATGAATTTGTTTAATGTGAAAGGTTAATTGTTCCGTTTGATTTTTATAGCACTAATTGCGCTATAAAACACTTAAAACCTATTATATCTTGATTTATGCTGTGATTATATATATTATAGTGAATTTTTTAAAATAATTATTAATTAACTCGGATGTTTCCTTATGTCATGTTTTCCAGTCACTGAAAAGTATTATCTGTTCACTAAATAATTGTTTATCAGTGTTTAACGTAATCAATGTGAATTCTTCAACTTCAAATTAATATTAAGATTTTAAGGAGAAAAAACTTTGTCAAGCCAACGATGAACTAACAGGTATTTATATTTTTTATTGTATTGGTACCCAAATGATGTATTTAAATGTGTTATACAACAAACGCTAATGACCTCAGATGTTGAGCGTCTATAATCATCAATTTATATGTATAACTATGCAGAATGTTAGTCTAGTGAGTACAATACATTTCAAGTAGGGTATATTCTAATGACCCTAATAATCAAGAAAGTTTATGTGACCGAAGGTCCAAAAGCTACATTATTACGAAAACTATTCTAATATCGTTTAACCAAATGCAGAATAACAAATATTGTTTTAAATTAATGGCTTAATCCGAACTGCCAACTTAACAATATTAATGATTTAATATCCAATATCATAAATACCAACGATGCAAGTAATTGTTTAAAATAAAGACATTTGTTTGTTATACACGCCTATATGCAACGATTCGATGATTATTTTCCCGAAAATTGTAGAATTTTTATGAATGTTGTTTGTTGAAGAATTTGTAATTTATAAGTTTACTTATTGTGATGATGCGCCTTAAACCTTATCATACACAAAATATGTAGTTTCAATAATGGTGTGATTTGTAACAATATCTCTTCCACACAAATGGCCCTAGCAACTGAGCGTGTTGATTTATTTATTTCAACAACAGGGTTAAAATTTATATATTAAAAAAATAATGGTATGCTGAAGTATGGTCATTCTTATTTATTTTTCATTCGAAACAAAACATGTATTTAATCAAAAAACCTTTGTTTGCGATTTAGAAAATGTCTAAATCATGATTTTCGAATGATTTTATTCGTTTTAATTTGGCATTAAAGGAAACAATGTTTAATAGATAGCTATACAAAAAGTTTTAACAGTTATTTTGCAATAAAACTATATTTAAAAACATTTTTGCACGACACCCTATATAATAGCCGTTTTTCATGCCTGTATGTCGGTAATAAAATTACCCATTTCGCACTAGTGCGTGAAATAAAACAAAAGAAATGCGAAACGTAGTCGGATCACCGTTTCCATAGTAAAAGTATGAAAATCAAACGCAGCCTAAAATTGCAAGTGAACTTGCTCAAAATTGAACTCTCAAAAATTGTTTAACTCATGCAAAAAATACTACATATATAATATGTTTCTCGTGCGTAATAATATTATGGCTCATTTGACTGTTAAAACTTAATGTTGGTCGTTTTTAACATAATGTTATATTCGTCATAATATATGTCATTACGCATTAGAAACATAACCTATTAATAGTTATTTTAAATGGATTTGTTAAAACTATTTTGTGTTTATGTAATAATCGTATGTACTTACTTATAATAATAACGAATAAACCTTCATTTCAGTTTTAGGGGAAGGGAATGACTAATTTATTCGACTTAACGAGGTTCGGGTTATAGAGTTTGTACTGTATTTTAAAGAGGAAATGCCTGTAGGTATGCTTGTTTGTCGGGTGCAATCTCAAGACCTACTGAACCAATTTCAAAAAATCGCTTACTATTTCAACGTCCATTTTCCCCGACTAACGTAGGCTACATATTATGCTAATAAAAAAAAATATAAAAAAATATAAAGCGCGCCGAGGTACCTTCGATTTTTGAGCTAAATTAGTGTAAGCTGGCTTAACTTCTATAAAAAAATGCGGTAATAGTAGTGTATATATTTAGAGTGAAATGAATTATACCGTCAGTTGATTATTAATAATTATTGTGTGCAGTGTTCGGAAGGACTCTGCCAGTTTTTTACATCATTTTAAACAAAAACAAGTTTGATCAACATAGGTTCGATTAAAAACAAATATTTGATCTGTTTCGTCATTTTCTTCAAGACGCCATAATTCAACCACTTTTTGGAATCTACATTAATATAAATTAGTCAAGAAACACAGCTGAAGTTTGCGACATTCCTTCCTGTATATAATTATTGATTGCTATTTCGGTGACTTTTTATTAAAATCTGATTTGGCAGGTTTCTTTCGGAACAGTTTGTATATTAAAATACTTATATAGGTACAGAATGTTTCGAAAAGAACCTGCCAAATAAGATAATAATAATAAAAACCCGGGTCGCAGTGCCAAAACCCTGCCGACAATATAATGTATTTGCTAACACAGGTATTGTGGCTTTATTAAATGAAATTAAGTTTGTTTTTGGACAAAATAAAAAAAAATTGAACCCCTTAATACACCCCTTACAATAATAATTTTATTAGTTGAAATATTGTTATCAATCCAACATCTGCACCAAATTAAATACGACCTTCAGTAAGTAAATTCGTATACGCAAACTAGTGTTTTCATAAAATTTGTAAGTCCGGTCCTGTCGGACCGATTTACTTATAATTTTAGGAGCACTTTTTAATTGCTACTAAAGGGTTAAATTTCAATTTTGAAACGATTCTGAGAATTTTTTCGGTATTTTTGGACCCAAAAACTTTTTTCAACCCCTAAAAACTACCCTTAAAATGACCCGATTGGGCCCATTTTAAATAGGCTTCGTGCGGTGATGGATTCCAACATGTATGCCAAATTTCGTTAAAATGAATTAACTCCTTCGAAAGTTATTGCCCGCACATATAAATATATATATATATATATATATATATATATATATATATATATGTACGTATATAAATATATATATATATATATATATATATAAACATTTTTAAAAATGGTGCCAATGTGTTTAGGAGGTTATGAAACGTCGAGAAATTTTGGTCCGACCCCTAGGTCCCGCCATCCGACCGACGCCAATAGTGTATGTTGCCATATGGCAAATACACTAATAATGATAAATAATCTTTTTTCCGGAACAAATACATTTTGCATATAGGGAAATTGTCCAGGTTACAATAAATTACATGTTATAAAAATCATTAATCGCAAAGATTGGTTGCTATTTCGATAAATTTCTGCAAGACATCGCAGCTCAGTAACTTTTTATCATCAGACCTATATTGGAAAAGTTTTTTTTTGCTTAAAATTACTAAAGGAAGACACCTCTGGAATTTGGCAGATTTCTCTTTCATTTACTAACTACGTAGATTGTTATTTTGATTTTAGTGTCACCACTTTTCTTCATTAAACAGGAAAAATTACGCATCAGGTAACAATTTATTATTTGCTCTCTTTAATGATCAACGTTTCGGCACAGATCGTTAAGTTTTAAAATATGTATATTCATTGTTTACATTTTTACACAATTTTGTACAAAACAATAATTAAGATCAATGGTTTCGTTTATGGTTTAATATAGTATTTATTTTAAGAAATTAAAATTTTACAATGTCCTTGCTGTTTAAAATCAAATTTATAGTATTTTTAAAATAAATACTATATTAAACCATCAACGACAGCATAAATCTTAAATATTGTTTTGTACGAAATTGTGTAAACAGTGAATATATTTTATAACTTAACGATGTTTGCTATTTAAGATCCCGAAGAAGACACAAAATGTGCCGAAACGTTGATCATTAAAGAGAGCAAATAATAAATTGTTATCTTATGCCTCATTTTTCCTGTGAAATCTATACATTGTTATTTTGGCAAATTTCGCCACAGTTCAGCAGTTTAAGTTTGATATAGATTTTTTGCTTAAAATTACTTTCCGGAATACGCCACTAAAATTTGGAAAATTCCTCCTAGATCATTCTTTATACATATACAATGAAAACTCCATGTAACGTCACTCGATTTAACCTCAAACTCCCTAAAACGTCGAATTTACTCGACTTTGGTTGGTTTGCCTTGTTGTCCATACAATGATAAACTCTATGTAGCTTCACACCCACTCTAAATAACGATCATATGTCATTATAAAGTAAGTAAATTCGGCAAGTTATAAAGCACCTACTGTTTGTAGGTACTTTCTAAGTTTCCGAAATTGATAAAAACTGCAGCTTTATTGTCTAGCCCGTATTTATTTCGTTAATACTTATGTACTTAGTAATGTTTTGTTGTAAATTCTATACGTTATTATTTAAATAATACTATAATAGCAAAACAATATTGATTTTTCTTTCTTTTTATATAGCGACAATTCTCTATAACGCCAGAAAATGCGCAGTCCCTTCAGCGTCGCTATATAGAGTTTACACTGTATGATAATGGTATTGCTTGCTATTTCGATAGGGTAATAACAGTAATAACATTAGTTGTCGAGCATCTATAATCTGCAACATCTACATGCTATTTCGGTAAATATTCATGAGAAAATCATAACTCAATAGCTTTTTAGAATCGAACATTTGTTGATAACTCTTTCTGTGCATACAATCACTTAGGCTTAGTCCAGAAAGGGCGAATTCGCCGCGATTATCTCGCGCGTATTTCGCGCGTACGTTGCGTCCAGAAAGAGCGTACCAACGCGCGAGCATTTAGGGACGTATTCAGTAGAAAACATGGAGTCAAACGAAGCAATTCTTCACAACCAATTCTTCCCAAGCTCTGCGTTTTAAAATTATGTTGGCATAATCAGGTGATTCCAAATCCCATAGCGCCGGTCTTTTCTCTACTTCGTCTATAAACAATTCAGTATCAAAATGTTGCCGCTCCATTTCCCTCGATACGTGCACTCGCTCTGAGTTCGCGCGTTTACTGGACGCAAACAAGGCGTTCCTAGTGTTGGGTCTCCTAGTGACAACATTAATACTCTGCATTGTCGATCACAACATTGTTTTGTTTGAAGTTTCTATTAGCAACGCTTGAGAAACAAATCAGAATAATAATTTTAAATCTCGTTGTGATCAGACGCATTTAAACTTCGTCTTGATTAAATCAAATTTTATTGTTTTATTTATTTATTATTAGTGTATTTGCATATGGCAACATACACTATTGGCGTCGGTCGGATGGCGGGACCTAGGGGTCGGACCAAAATTTCTCAACGTTTCATAACCTCCTAAACACTTTGGCACCATTTTTAAAAATGTTTATATATATATGTATATATATATATATATATTTATATATATATATATATATATATATATATATAGGTATATATATATGTGTGCGGGCTATAACTTTCGAAGGAGTTAATTCATTTTAACGAAATTTGGCACACATGTTGGAATCCATCACCGCACGAAGCCTATTTAAAATGGGCCAAATCGGATCATTCTAAGGGTAGTTTTTAGGGGTTGAAAAAAGTTTTTGGGCCCAAAAATACCGAAAAAATTATCAGAATCGTTTCAAACTTGAAATTTAACCTTTCAGTGGCAATTAAAAAGTGCCCCTAAAATTTTAATAAAATCGGCCTAACAAGACCGGACTTACACATTTTAAAAAAATATTAATTTGCAGATAGTAATTTATTTACTGAAAGGTGTATTTAATTTGGTGTAGATGTTCGGTTGATAATAATATTGCAATTAAAAAGGGGTGTACTAAGGGGTTAATTTTTTTATTTTTCCCAAAAACAAACTTAGGTTCACATAATAAAACCGCACTGCCTGTATTAACAAATACACTATATTGTCGGCAGGGTTTGGGCACTGCGACCCGGGTTTTTTTTATTTTATAATATTTATTTTATAATATTTATTTATAATATTTATTTTATATCTAATATAATGATCTAATACGATCATTATACTAGTATCTCGATTCGCGCGCAATACGCGCGAGACACGCGCGAGTCGAGAGTCTGGCGTAGTGCACGCGATTTACGCGCAAATTTTAAATTCGCGCGATGCTTGTGGACGCAATATATTGACGCCGAGTATCTCGCCAACGCGCGTACAAACTCGCGCGTAACGATTCGCGGCGAATTCGCTCTTTCTGGACGAGGTCTTAAGGAAAACATATCCGTATCGCTTCGAAAAGTCCTTGCGGATCATCCTGTACATTAATAGTATTGATTGCTATTTCGGTAAATTTTACAACTATAGAGAGTTCCTATCTCATCTTCCAACTTTTTGTATCGCCCGATGTCTGTTTATGTCCGCGTGCAAATATATGCATGTAAAACATCATTTGTCATGGAACTGTTTCCATATCCAGCTGAGCGCATTTAAAAGCGTTTTAATATTTATTTATTATGGGAGTGCGGCTCACTGGAACACATATGTGCGCTAGTCTAAAAATAGCCAGGGCGGTTTACATTATGTATGGTGTACCTGCATCCATGTATTTTATATATACGCATGTGTTACCGGCAACGTGCGAAATCAGTCAGTCCGTAAAATGCCTGGTCAATCTGCAGAATGCCCAGTTCGATTAGAAATTCGCGGACTGACTGCTGTTTTAGACTAGATGTTTCCAGCCTTTTCTGGACCACCGCTCCATTTTGAAGAAATAAATCACAATCCCCCGTAGTTCATAATTTTGTATGAAATACTAAATCTAATTTTTTCCAGAAAAAAAATTAGAAATATAATATCGAAAGAAAAAAAAATTGAAGAAAAGTTTTTGTCAAAACTTTTTAGTCTGCAAACATATTAGGTATACAGATGTATTAAATATTTATGAAATGATAGTTTCGTTTCCATGGTTGCTTTTTCGCAATATATAGTAATATAAAATTTGTCCGATGCCGATATTTTCGTTCACAAATTAAAGTTCCTAGATTTGACAGAGTACCGCAATTTTGGGACATAAATCAGTTAGGTGATTTTTAAGACAAGAATGTACAAACATTTAAAAAAAATTATCGGTTTATTATTTCCATATATCTACAGATCGATAGTTAGATATACATATAGGGGTAGATTTCATTTGTGCTTTGAATTAACAACAAACTGTATTTACATTTTTAAAAATAGAGATTTAACATCAACAATACTGTTTATAAATGAGATAAATTTGTTATGACTGCTTTTTTTAAAATCATGCTTGTACAATATTGACAATTTTTTTTCAGAAATAGTGTATTTAAAATATTTAACATTTTACCCCGTATTCCGTAATGAAATGAAAGTAAAGATCCAACAATCGCGTCGAATGTTCTGAAAGTCCTAACCTGAAAACAAAAGTATATTACAACGTAAGGGCAGGAAGTTATCAAAAAATTCCAAACATGGATTTTTGGGCTCAGAATATTTTTCTCTTTCGATCTCAACAATTGGGTGAGCGATTTCTGAGACACCCGGTATATTTTGTACACAACAATATTGTTTATGCGTCGTATCGATTTTTATACAAACACTGAAAGTTTTCATATTAAAAAAATTGTTCAAGTGCGAGTCGAACTCACGAGGAAAGGGTTCCATACCATTCAGTTTTCCGCGAGAACTTTAAAACTTATGATTTTCGTTTAGATTTTCCTGTAAACTATGAGTGAAGCCCTATATTTCTTATTTTTTTTTTAATTTTAAAATCATTAGGTTCGTATTGGTATATTTTCTTTAGTGTCTTTTATACTGCCCAATTTAAAATAATATTTCTCATAACGAGGTCTTTCATTTGATACATCACGCATGATGCACTTAAAAATATATTTTTTTTAATTCATCTTTAAAGTTCAATTCCAGATATATGTTATAATAGAAAACAGTTTCGTGGGTAATTGGAATAAAAATAAATTAATTTAAACACTCATTGATTGCAACGTTTCGTCTTTATTTAATTTTTTTTTTAACTAAAAAATTATAGTATGACAGTTGCTCAGTTTAATTGTTTTTTGTAATCCGAAATTGCTTATTATATCATAGTTTAATTATCATTTAAACATATTGAGAAGCTTGAAAAAGTCTTAATTAAATAAAGACGAAACGTTGCAATTAATGAGTGTTTAAATTGGTTTATTTTTATTCCAATTACCCACGATACTGTTTTCTATTTTTTTTAATTTTCTAATTTGGCCCTCAAAATTGGAATTTGTACATGATCTGCAAATATACCAAATTTAAACTTTTTTGTCCAGTAGATTCGGAGAAAATAAGCTATGACAGACAGACATACAAGAGTGATCTTATAAGGGTTCCGTTTTTTTCATCGGATGTACGGAGCTCTAAAAATCACTTCGTAATATGGAAGTCACGTATGGTTCTGGGTTCTTCATACGACGGTATACCAATCTTTTTATTAATAAATAATTAATAAAATTAATCCTGATGACACAGATTGTTTTAAATATCGCCTGTATTGATTTATGTATTCTATATTTGGCAAATAGAAAAATATCGACATACTTTTTATTCAGTTTCTGAGATATATACTCGTAAATCATTGATAGCCAACCCCTTTTAGCTGATATATGGTGCACCACATGAGTGCTGAAAAACGACCGTTTTAAATTTTATATCATAGATAACTTTAAAATAGATGGACCATATTCAGTTTCTATCAAGTTAAAAACTTTAATTTATTTCTTATTTTATAAAATATTTTAGTTTTTAAAAAAGCAACGAAACGTTATACAGTGTAAACTCTTTATAACATTATTCTTTATAACGATAAACTCTCTATAACATAGAAAAGATCACAATTTGGTTGGTTTACCTTAAAACCGATACATTGATACACTCTTTATAGCGCAGCAGCCATTCTCTATTACGAAGAAATGTGTTTATATTTAGACACAGAAAATCGTCATTGTCGGTGTTATTGTTTATGGTATCTTATCAGGTTACAAAAGACGCCGACTAAACCTTTAGAAAAATTGTTATTGTTTAATCAAGAAGATTCCACCACATATCAAGAGATGGATAGAATACATAAGAACATACAAAACAAGTACTGGCAAAGCAAAAAACGTTAGGCGCAAAGTTAACTGACTATGTATTAATTTTATCAAAAACATGCATATTAAAGATTATTGTTAATTTGCTTGTTTTTCTTTCTTCACTCCATATAACGGTAACTCTCTATAAAGATAAAAAATGGTCGGTCCCTTGAGTTTCGTTATAAAGAGTTTACACTGTACTTTCTAATTTTTTTTTCTTATAAAATAATTGCCCAATAAAATTTTAAAACTTATTACTATTATATAGTACTGTAAATTAATTACACATTTAGATTGTTGCATGTATTAAAATATTTTTATGTAAATATTTCTTTCTTTTCTGTTTTTGATCTCGCTACTACCACAGGACTACCTTAAGTAGCGTTAATAAATTTATGTATTTATGTAATATGAATCAAATTTATTCTTTATTCTTATTTGTACAGGATAGATGGAAGTTGAAAATGAAGATGCGTTTTGTATAGATCTTTATTATTATTAATATTAAATCTATTATTTACTTTCGTCGGTGTGTAATATAGAATTGAAAATTGCTTTATTGAAAAGTGTTTTTGTCATATTTTGTACACTCCTAAAATATTTGCAGACTTTTCATGTCTAATTCTTTTTAATCTTTCTTATGGAAAACAAACACTATTCCATTAAAAATGATATTTATGTCAGTATGTTATTTTAAACTAAATTTGCTGTATTTTAATGAAATTTTTGTTTATTTAAAATTGTAATGTATTATAAATCTGTGTGATGTTAATCTTTTTTAAATGCTAATATATTCCAGCGCAAAAATATCATCTATCGATGTACAATTTCATAATTTAAAAATTGTACTTGGGTATATATACATATACCATTCTAATAGTAGGTTATAAACAAAACAACTGACAGAAAAACAGTGATTTACTATGGAGTTAGTATAGTTTTGTCTTATTTTACCGCACTAGTGCGTAATGGATCACTTTGCACGCCTGTATACATGCATGCAAAGCCGCTATTTTATGGCGGGGTTGTTCAAAAAAGTCCAGTCAATTGGGTGACAGAATCATTCCAGCTTTTAGCTTGATATACAGTCAAAATCTGTTATAACGACATAGAAGGGACTACTCATATTTGGTCGTCAAAACCGATAGTCGTAACAACCGATGATGTTTTCTACAAAGTATTTTTTTATTAAGTATGTAGTATTACTGACATCAAAATGTGCAAATCTACTAAATTAAAAGAAATCTCCAACTGATTCCATAGCAGAAGTGAAAAGTAGTCAGGCAAGAATGAATTTATAAATTTGGGAAATAAAAAATACGACTCTATGTTTTTACTGACTTAATGAATATCTATCTATCTATTTACCTATAAAAACAGTTATTTTTCCATAAAATAATGGCCTCAAACGATTCCTAGGGCGTCAAAATGTGCAAACCTATTAAATTAAAAGAAATTTCCAACTGATTCCATAGCAGAAATGCAAAGTAGTGAGGCAAGAATGAATTTATAAATTCGGGAAATAAACAATACAGCTCTTAAATTAATTAACATCTGGTTGCGGTAATTATCACCAAGACGCTGATAAGTGTATAATTTTAATTTTGTTTTTTGCTGACGTGTCAAATGGATGCATCTATGTCTCAACTGACTTAATAAATATCTATCTATCTATCTATGAAAAACAGTTATTTTAATTAAAAAATAATGGTCTCAAACGATTCCTGGGACATCAAAATGTGGAAAACTATTAAATTAAAAGAAATCCCCAACTGATTCCATAGCAGAAGTGAAAAGTAGTCAGGCAAGAATGAATTTATAAATTCGGGAAATAAACAATACGGCTCTTAAATTAATTAACATTGTTTAAAAATGATTCATACCAATTAAAATATGCGTGATGCAAAAGCTGCTTTTGGATAAAGCAATATAAATATACAATTTCAGAATGACGCAATTCCAAAGTTGACTTTTATATATTATCTCAGCAGATGCAACGTCTGCACGTAGACTGATGGCAATCATCAAAGAACAGTATTAGAAAGAAAGGCAAAGATAAATAAAACAATTAAATTAAATACTAGAAGCATGTCGTCTAATCTATTTTCTTTGTTGTTTCATTTCATTTGATGACGAAACGTTGCACATACAAGGAACATACATGGCGTGTTCCTCGTTTATAACGAGCGTCGCTTTTTTACCGCATGTTCCGTTTAACCAATATTTAATTACGACAACTACATAATATTTTTGAAGTACGATGTTTGACGACAGATGGGGTTGACGGATGAAATTGACTTTACTATCGTGTACTGCAGACTTTTAAACGACCTCATGTTGAGTTGTAGATGAATTCATAGGTTAAGTTATTTTTGACAGCCAGTGTTTTGTATTTTTCGACAAAATGGAAAAGGAGCTATATCGATCCGTAATTCGTTTTTGTCACTCTTTCACAGTTTCCATTTTTTTATTTCACTCTATTCCACTTTTACGTTTGGTCCTTTCGTATCAATCTAGCGGCCACATCTATAAAAAAAATTCTCTTTTTTTGCTGGTGTCTAATATAATACACAGTTTCAATCCAAGGTGCCTTTACACGAGCAATTTTTTGAGCAATAATTGCCCGGCAACAGAATGGAGCAATTAATGGGTCAACCTGGAGCAATTTCAATAAAATGCGACAATTGTTTCGGCAATATTGCTTCTAATTGCTCCATATATTCCTTATTGCCCGAAGTGGCCGACATGAATTGCCGAATATCCACACGGTTTGGAAATTTTAATCAATTTTCCTTCTATATACGTATACGTATCCATGGTTTCACTTTCGTGTGGTGACAGGGATGAGATACGCCGCTGTCATTTCATTTTCTTTGCTTCTATTGTACAGTGCAGTACAGCTGTGCGTGGATTAATAAAAATGGCGTGGAATAATGAAAAAATAATAAAGTTTTTGAATAAATAATTGTCCATATCATCACACAATAAAGATGGCTTTCGTCTTGCTAGATACGTTCGCACCTAAATCTGTCTATTCCTTTTCTTTTTTTTTCGTTTTAAACTTATTATAATAAAAGCACTACACGCCGCTGCCAGTAAAACCTCGTCCATAGCCAGCGACAGTTCAACTGAATTGCTATAGTCAAAGTTGCTCCATATTGCGTGATATGGTGTGGCGGTATCTTTGGCAACAATTGCTACATGTTGCCATCGCCGTGAATTGCTGATGTATATAGTTGACCACTATTGCCCGGAATTGAGCAATTTTAGTTGCCCGTGTAAGCGCACCTTTATTCTTATTCTCCATTGTTTAACGTTTGAAACGGTGTAACCATAGCAACGAAAAATAAAACGTATCTGTAAATCTATAGTTTATAGTGTAAATAACACGTCTAGCTCAGTCTATTCCAACCCTGGAACTGACAATAGCCAAGTTGGGTTGGAAAATTCCATATATTTTTTTAAAACATAATGTGATTTATTTGATTATTAGATACTAATTTTGTAACTCTGTTTTCTGTTTTTTTTTTTCCCGAGGAGGAATAAATTATTGTTTGCCAGACGACATTCAGACAGCTCGGCAAAGTCATACAATAGAAGTCAAACCAATTTTTTAAGAACCAGATCTCTAGCAGATTTTAATAATATACTGCACTCAAACTTTATTTTAATAATAATCGACAGCCTTCTTGAACATACAGTACTGTAAAAGTAATAGATTTTAAAGTTTTTTTTGAAAAATTGCTATTCATTTTTGCTCGTTTTATATATAAAATGGCCGGATTTGTCAAAGAAATCGACTTTGTGTATTCTTGTTCATTATTACTACGTGATGTTATGCCAGTTCACGGCACAGGACATGATCTTGCATATAAAGGTCACAAAAGAGGAGATGTATGTATGTACAGGATGTAAAGGAAATCATCGACAAAAAAAAACGTAAAAGTGAATTTATAAAAGAGTCAGTAGATATGTATATCCCTCAATGCAGTGTAACCTTAATATAACGAACCTCAATATAACGATTTCCTCGATTTAACAAATTTTTCGAAATCCCCTAGAAGTGCCCGTAAGAGTTAATGCAAAATATGCCTTTACATTACGAATACTTTTAGTCAAAAACATCTTTAAAACGAATTTTCAATCATTGCAGAATATAAATAGGAAGTATAATTTACCTCTACTTAACGATTTTTGTCAACTTATAACTTTTACATAACGTATCCTACAAATCAATCACACACAATTCCACAATAACAACAACAATTCATGTTTCGATAGATTCAGACACGTTAAATTCCTTAATATAACGAACCTCAATATAACGATTTCCTCGATTTAACAAATTTTTCGAAATCCCCTAGAACTGCCCGTAAGAGTTAATGCAAAATATACCTTTACATTACGAATACTTTTTGTCAAAAACCTCTTTATAACGAATTTTCAATCATTGCAGAATATAAATAGGAAGTATAATTTACCTCTATTTAACGATTTTTGTCAACTTATAACCTTTCCATAACGTATCCTACAAATCAATCACACACAATTCCACAATAACAACAACAATTCATGTCTCGATAGATTCAGACACGTTAAATTTATCGTAAGACAATAATTATTATTTGAAACTATTAATACGTTCGACTATCGCTTATACAGCTACAGGTAAGTAGTAGTTTCAGTTATAGAGGCTCATGTGTGAAAAACGTCTTTCTGTTATAGAGGTTTCTGTTTCTCACTTTGTAGAGGTTTTAGAGGGTAACAAAGACAGTACTTGGCAATTACTCTCACTTAGAGAGTTTTCTCGCTTACCCAGTTCTCACGCATCCAGGTTTGACTGTCGAAAAAATATCGATATATCGATATTTTTTATTTGATATATCGATATTTTTGGCCGATATTTAATATTTCGATATAAAATTCCGAGTATCGACAACCGATATTTTTTTCCAGTAGCAATACTTGTATGTACTACCGCGACTGACTATATGGCCGTTTGATTATTCCGAAAATATCGAAAACTCCACTGAACATGCGTTTTTACATATAGTCCTTTAGCTTACAACACCGCTCAAATCGAAAATTGGGGGTTTTCACATTTTAATGCTATTGGATAGAGCTGCTCATCGCGCGTCTAACCATTGGTCACATGATGTAGGTTTCAGTCAATCAGATGCCGTAATTCGAAAAGTGGTGACAGCGCACAAGTCAGTTGGCCTCTCAATATACTCAATATACAGTTAATAATTTAATTTTAGTTTTGAAAATTGAAAAGGACTAAAACTGTTAGTCGAAACGTCTTTATATAAATAAAAAAAAAACCCGGGTCGCAGTGCCAAAACCCTGCCGACAATATAGTGTATTTGCTTGTATAGGGCCGTGTGGTTTTATACTTTTATTATGTGAAATTAAGTTTGTTTTTGGGAAAAATAAAAAATTTAACCCCTTAATACACCCCTTAAAATAACATTTTTTTCTTAATTGTAATATTATTATCAATCTAATAAGTCACTATCTGCAAACTAGTGTTTTCATAAAATTTGTAAATCCGGTCCTCTCGGGCCGATTTTATTAAAATTGTGGGGACACTTTTTAATCACTACCAAAGGGTTAAATTTCAATTTTGAAACGATTCGGAGAGTTTTTTCGGTATTTTGGGGCCCAAAAACAGTTTTCAACCCCTAAAAACTACCCTTAAAATAGCCCGATTAGGCCCATTTTAAATAGGCTTCTTGCGGTGATGGGTTTCAACACGTGGCCCAAATTTCGTTGAAATCAATTAACTCTTTCGAAAGTTATCGCGCGTACACATATATATATATATAAATATATATATATAAATATATATATATATATATATATATATATATATATATATATATATATATATATATATATATATATACATATATATACAAACATTTTTAAAAATGGTGCCAAAGTGTTTAGGAGGTTATGAAACGTCGAGAAATTTTGGTCCGACCCCTAGGTCTCGCCATCCGACCGACGCCAATAGTGTATGTTGCCATATGGCAAATACACTAAAAAATCAATTGAACAGTATATTGCAAGTAATTTTATTTTGTTAATCAATATACAGTTTTTTTTGTTACCTGTAAAGTTGGTAAAAATGACTTACGCGGTGTTGTAAGCTAAGGGACGATATGTTTTTGGAACATACTTTTAAGTGCGTTCTAAAAACAACAGCAAACCTGTAAAACACGGTTTTTTTTTACCGGATTTTTCGATATTTTTGGAGTAATAAACAGTCTTAAAATAGCTATTCATGCAATATTCCATTTCATTTTTACAACATCTAGAATATTTTAATTATTTTGATTTACACCTCAGTTCATGATGTACCAACAGTTTTCTGTCGAATGTTACTCTGGCACGCATGCCACAGGTTCGCCATCCCTGGCTCTATTAATTGTTCGATTAATCTCTAAAATTATCTGCTCCTAAATGTATTAGACGTTTGATTAATAAACAAAAAAAATCTTATGTTTGTTTTTGATTTCAGAGAATTATTTATTATTTGATTTATTAGAAATAATGCCCGTTAATTGCTATTTAAGATTATATTAAGCTAGCCAATATATATACTAAATTTCTTCGAGTGCCAATACTCTCTTTAAAATTGAACCGATATATCGATATTTTTAAAAAAATATATCGGTATCGATATCGATACTTCAAAAAAATATCAATACGATATATTATATCGGTACTTTTTGGCACTTCCGACATCCCTACCGTACTCTCAACACACAAAAAGAGTATAACTTCAAAAATCTTGTTTACCCAAAATGATAAATGACGAATTGATTGTAGAGTTGAGTAACTCAGATCTGAACCGGTTCAAAGAGCCGACTCCGACAGAAGATCCGTGAGAGCCGACTCACTTTTTTTTGAGCCGACGGATCAATGGATCCGCATAACTCAGTGAAACACTTAACACACAGAAGCACATTTTACACTTACGTATCAGTTCTTGCTTTGATGCTGAACTAGGTAACTCAGTGGCAGACTGCAGTAACATATTCAGAACTCGGCTCTTTTTGAACCGGTTCAGTGAGCCGGCTCACATACGGTATCCAGATGCAAAGATGCAGATCACTAAAAAGATGGCACTATTTCGAATTTGAACCATTAAAAACGTTGCGACATTCCGTATATACGTATTCAATATTGATTATTGACATCACCGTCGAAACACACTTTTTATAAAATCCATAGATAATAGATTATGGCGCACGTGAATGTGTACGTCACTGTAATGGTGTTTTACTCGTGGTAGTTTTTTTTTGGTTGCGTGTGAATATAGGTTCAGGTGAATATTATGTAGGTACAGCACCGCCGCGCCGTAACATGCGTGCATTGGGTTTAAATTCTCCCACATGTCATGAGAGTGGCGTGAAGTGAGCTCCGACTAATCAATCATTTATAATCATAAACATTGTGGTTCTTCGTGTATACCGGCATACTAGATTCACGCATATACAGGGTGTCTACAAATATAGTACAATCGCGATGATATGAATATGCACTCTTATGAACGACCCGGTAATATGAACATAATTTTTGTACATTAGGGAGGTCCTTAACAAGGATATTGTCGAATTTCTATGCTTCCAGGGGATCAAACGTTTCCAAATTGATAAAAAAAAATCTCTAAAAATTTGAGCTCTTAATATTAACTCTAAGATAGTCCTCATTCCAACCAAAGTTTCTTATGCGGAAAACTCCTTTTTTTCTTCCAAATTTTAAAACTTGGGGACAAATGGATCTACAAAAATGAGACATACATATTTTTGTAGAGAATTTAACGCTCTACAAAAAAAATGTTTAAACTTTATCCTCCGAAAACTTTTGAATCAGTAAACTTAGCGAAAAATCACAAGATATCTTTTTTGTAAAGCGTTAAATTCTCTACAAAAATAAGTATGTCTCATTTTTGTAGATCCATTTGTCCCGAAGTTTTAAAATTTGGAAGAACAAAAGGAGTTTTCCACATAAGAATGAAGACTATCTTAGAGTTAATATTAAGAGCTCAAATTTTTAGAGATTTTTTTTATCAATTTGGAAACGTTTGACCCCCTGGGAGCATAGAAATTCGACAATAGTCTTGTTAAGGACCTCCCTAATGTACATGTATCTTGCGAACCTCGATAATATAAACATACCGCTAGTATAAACTCCTCAGGATTTTTAGTGTATTTGCCATATGGCAACATACACTATTGGCATCGGTCGGATGGCGAGACCTAGGGGTCGGACCAAAATTTCTCGACGTTTCATAACCTCCTAAACACTTTGGCACCATTTTTAAAAATGTTTATATATATATGTATATATATATATATTTATATATATATATATATATATATATATATATATATATATATATATATATAGGTATATATGTGTACGGGCAATAACTTTCGAAAGAGTTAATTGATTTTAACGAAATTTGGCGCACATATTGGAATCCATCACCGCACGAAGCCTATTTAAAATGGGCCCAATCGGATCATTTTAAGGGTGGTTTTTAGGGGTTGAAAAATGTTTTTGGGCCCAAAAATACCTAAAAAATTCTCAGAATCGTTTCAAAATTGAAATTTGATCCTTTAATAGCAATTAAAAAGTGTTCCTAAAATTTTAATAAAATCAGCCTGACGACCGGATTTACAAATTTTCTGAAAACACTAGTATGCAGATAGTGAATTATTTACTGAAAGTTACATGTAATTTGGTATAGAGGTTCGGTTGATAATAATATTGTGTTTAAGAAAAAAAATGTTATTTTAAGGGGTGTATTAAGGAGTAAAATTTTTTATTTTGCCCAAAAACCAACTTAAGTTCGCATAATAAAGCCACACTGCCTGTATTAGCAAATACACTATATTGTCGGCAGGGTTTTGGCACTGCGACCCGGGTTTTTTGTGTTCATGTTACCGAGATTGTACTGTATTTGAATATATTGTCGGAAATAAAAAAAATCCAGTCAATTGAGCGACATGACTATTCCAACTTCATAAATATGTATTGACATTTAAATTATTATAAGAAATAAAATAAAATTTCTGTTAATGCGCGCAGTGACGCGGATAACGGCTAGTAACAAATATGATGTTTGCTATTTGTTTCCATGGTTACATAAAATGGTTTAACATGTAAAAATTAATCAAAGCATCTAATTTTTTTTAAAAGATTTCCGGAGCAAAAAAACATCTGATTTTTTTTTCAAAATATTACCGAAACTATGAAACTTAGGAAAAAAAATTTTCTGCAAAAAAAAAGTATACCGTCATTGTACAAAAAACATTATAGGATATATCTCCTCTGCGCATGCGTCGATTGTTCCCAAAAATAATTGGGCTGTTTATATTTGCATCCTCCCAACATTTGGTTTAAATCCGCTCATCCGTCTGACCTGTATCGTGTCAAACAAACAGACAAACAGACGCAGAGAGTTTTTCCAAAAATATGTTTTTGACCTAAGCTATAAATGTTGTTGGAATGGTAAAATACACACACAATTTCAGATATTTCTAAACACTTTGTACATTGATATAATACGTATACACGGTATGTATTTTGTGTATGCATTATACCAACCCTTTCTCTTATAATTTAAAAACACTTAAAAATATAACGCATACAGGGTGTTAAAGTTTCAACATGATTGGTGTTTTATAAACCAAGCTCTGACAGTACAAAAATCTACAGGACAACTGTCACTACTAACATTTTATTATGTTATTTGTTTATTTATTAAAAAAAATTGTGTCTAGGTCCGGATTAGCCTGCACTTGGTTCGTTTGCTCAACTTTATATATAACTAGTAGACCCGGTAGGGTCCAAATTTCAGCTTTCTAGACTTGCAGTTTTGGCTGCGTGCGTAGATGATCCGTCAGTCAATCAGGACAAACGATTTTATAAGTTTAGATTATTAAGTTATTCACTAGCTTTTTTCGTTCAATCTCCAGTTTAGTACTCGGACGAATCAGGGGCCTATAGACTTGATTTTTTTTCTTCAATAAATAAACTATCGAATTGTAAAAATCTCATTTAAATCTGTATAGTGAATTTTCACCCAGATGAAGCCGAGTCAGTCAGTTACTAGGAGCGAAATTTTGTTTAAGAAATAATCTATCGAATGGTAAAAACCGCATCCAAATCCGTTTAGTAGCACTCGCGTTTTTAGCGGACTTACAAACATACAAAGCGGTTTTAATGATAATTGGGTTTTTGAATTTTTTTTTTTTTACATAAATGGAAAGATCACAAACAAGTTTTATGGCGAAACTACTTTCATTATTTTGTTTAATTTCATAATGAAAGAGTTATATTTGTTTTAAAAATAATGTTTAAGCTAAGATCCGATAACGCGCCAAAAACCTCTGTGACGTCAAAATGTTTTTATGGTCCTGGTTGCCATGGTTACTTTGATAGTATGTAATATAAAGCCATACAAAAATACACAACTTTTATCATTTTGACGTCACAATTAATTAATTTGTTATTAATTACCTATGGCTTAAATTTTTTTTTCTTTTCGTTCTTCAATATTATTTACGATATATTATTTAAAAAATAAAAAAAAATAGTTTTTTTTAAATTCAAATACTCAATTCCCATAGCCAGATTAAATAAAAATTGCCCGTCGATTTTTTTCGGTAACCTTCAGAATTTCATTGTTTGGGTCTTCCTAAACTTAAATCATCAAACAAAAAGAATCCCACTTTCACCATTTTGTAAAAATACATTCCATTCATCTTGTCTCAATAAATTATAATATTACAAATAATAAAATAAAATAATTATTCAGCAAGAAAAACGCGTATATTATATATGTTTTATTAATTAAATAATCTTTTTCCAGTAAACATTTACCAACAACTGTCAAAAAAATACGTTTCTATGCAGCGTTGCCAGATTTTTTTTTTGCCAAGTCGGGATTTTGGAACTTTTTGTGTGAAAAAAGCGGGATTCTTTGGTCGAAAGCGGGACATAGTAAAAAAACGTATATAATCAGGAGTTTTTAAATATTTATCTTTTTATTTGAGTTCAAATTACGTTTACGTGACAATAGATAGCAAAAATAGCCATAGAAAATGTATTTTAATAAAAATATGGTATTTTAAATCAGATTTACCCTATCGTTAAATAGTTGAGTCTTATTCGTTTTCTGAATAAAAAAAATAAAAAAAAACAAATCAAAATCAAAATCAAAAAAGTTTTATTCATTAGAAAAATATGGCGTTTCGAACAATAGTCTGAGGAGTGAGTGTTACAAATTGCAACCTACAATAAGAGAATAATTATTTACGCACGGTCCAGTTATCCCCAAAAAGCGGAACTAAGCCTGTCCCGCGCGGGACATTTAATTTTGATTTAAAAATCGGGACGTCTGGCAACGCTGTTTCTATGTCACGTTTGTATTTCATGGCACTAATAAAAAATTGGCACCAATGTTGCCTCGCACCCACCACTGCATGGCTTTATCTACCGCAGATGTGTACTCCATCCCTGTAATTTCTAGATCCGTGATTTTGTCACTAAATGAAAATAAGTCAACTCTAGTCGATGTTTTGGTTGTCTGTCGTATAGTTCTCATAATAACTAAATAATTCGATTGTAATTATTTCCTTTAGAGAATGTATACGAGTTGTGTTTTATTTTTTTATAGAAAATATAACGGCTACGGCCCGGCGTGGGTGGAATAAAACAGTACTTTTTTAAATCGACTTCTTTATTATTCATGTATAGAATTTATAATTATCTTTTCCTTCCATTTATGTTGGAATTTTCCTACATTATTGAATTGAAAATCAATATAATGTTGTTTGTATTGTACTATCTATTTCATGAAAGAAATATGCATTGTAATTGTAACTTGTTTATTTACAGAACATATTTTATCTACACTAAATGAATTCAAAAAACTAAGTTTCCAATAAAAACCTTCCATTAAATGTATTTATTACTGTTAAATGTTCAAATACTCATTATGACTATATAATATGATTTCAAAGTTTAATTTGATTGAACTAGAAAACAAAATTGTTCTTTCAATATTAAAAATATAAGAGAAATTTAACAGTGCTAAAACAATTGCAGTCTGTAGAAACACTTTCTTATACATACTATCATTTTAAATTTCATGGCCCAGAAAACAAATTTTGGATTTAAATTAAATAATCTATTTTAATGGTAATTGTAAATGCAATCATCGTATTGAAACTGTAGTAATCCAAAGTAGAATAAAATATATTTATATATTATGTATTTAGATCAGCGTTGCCAGACGTCCCGATTTTGGCGGGACGTCCCGATTTTTAAATCAAAATTAAATGTCCCACGCGGGACAGGCTCAGTCCCGCTTTTTGGGGATAACTCGACCGTGCGTAAATAATTATTCTCTTATTGTAAGTTGCAATTTGTAACACTCACTCCTCAGACTATTGTTTGTAACGCCATATTTTTCTAATGAATAAAACTCTTTTGATTTTGATTTTTTTTATTTTTTATTCAGAAGACGAATAAGACTCAACTATTTAACGATAGGGTAAATCTGATTTAAAATATCATTTTTATTAAAATACATTTTCAATGGCTATTTTTGCTATCTATTGTCACGTAAACGTAATTTGAACTCAAATAAAAAGATAAATATTTAAAAACTCCTGATTATATACGTTTTTTTACTATGTCTCGCTTTCGACGAAAGAATCCCGCTTTTTTCACTCAAAAAGTTCCAAAATCCCAACTTGGCAAAAAAAAATCTGGCAACACTGATTTAGATTTAGGATTAGTACAATCTGTTGGAAATCCACCTATTTCATACCGCTGAATCTTTATTTTTGAAACTGACCTGTAGAGAACATGAAGTAACATGCTTACGCAACACAATATAAATTTATAGAAATTTTTATAAAACGCTATTAGATTGAATTAAAACGTGTACGCTATCGGTTTATTATATTCTTTTTTTAGTCAACGATTTCGCCAACGACAAGTTTTAAACTGTTTGATTCATTACTCACTGTGTGTAATTATTTTTTTCTGTATTTCAGATTGAACGTTGACATCCATCATTTGCATTCCAAATAAAACTACGTGTGTGATAATTACTAAGATTTTATTTAATGAAAAAATTCGACGAATTTAACTTACGAATTAGTGTCAAATGTTAAACAGTGATTCGAAGCTAAACATTAAACAGTTTGTAACAGCCAGCAGTCTTCAAACAGTGTTGTGTGTAATGCTGAATATAGTATTATAAAGTGCGACTTTAAATTTACCGATTGCTTGTGTCTATCAGGCACTAAATAATAAGTGCGGCGGGCGACAGTCAATTGTCGTCGCCGTCGTTGGCCGGGTGTGTCCGGTGGGGCTAATCAACAGTGTAATAGGACGCGGGCGGCTTCACAGTGCGGGTGCCGCGTGCGGGCGTCGTTGCCAAGGCCGCTGGTCATGTACCCCCCAAGGGGGGCGCCGCCGCCGAGGAGAAAGCCAACATTCCGGTAAGTTATTCTTTAACATTATTAAAATTTTGAATTTTTACAGGTGTAGTTTAGATCAAGTACAGTAGGACCTCGATTATCCAAACCCCGGATTGTCCGAACGCGTCTATAATCCGAACGAGCTCGCATCTTGAAAATGCTTTATTTATGTGATTTTTAGAGCAGCGAAGAAAAGCTGTCCCCTTGTCAGGTGATGGACAGTAAATTTTTATGGAGAAATCATATCGAAAATCTTCAAAGTAAACTTTCCAAGACACTTTACTTAGTGAGAAAACTGTCTGGGAATATAGATCAGAACGTACTAAAAATAGCTTATTTTGCGTTATTCCATTCAAAAATTTTATATGGACTGGAAATATGGGGCAATGCCGCCTATGCACATAAAGTATTTATTTTACAAAAAAAGGCAATTAGAATTATTTGTAATGCAAAGCAGCGCGACAGTTGCAAGCCTTTGTTTTCCAAACTAAATATTTTAACTCTACCAGCTCAGTATATTTATAACTGTTTATTATTTGTTAAAAAACATTCAGACAAATTTAATAATCATATGTCCCTGCATCAGTACAATACAAGAAGAAAAGAGGATCTTGTTCCTTTTTTCCGGCAAAAAAACCCACATATGGTCCGAATTATTTAGGTTTATAATTTTTTAATAAATTATCTTTGAACACTCGAAGCAAAAGTCTAAAAATGTTTAAAAAAATAATTTACAAATATCTGATAAAAGAGTGTCTCTATTCGTACAAAGATTTTTTAGAGCTGAAAAATGCTCCCTTACACATTGTATTCTTTGACGTGTTTTTTAACAATTACTTTTTTGTATAACGGAAACCAATAAATCTATCTATCTATCTATCATAGTGATGAAACAAGCCAAATATTTCCATGAAAGACTTGGCAATGGAGAGTTCGTTGCTAGTAGATGGTGGTTAGACAAATTCAAAAAAAGACATGAAATACGCAAACTAAAACTTAATGGTGAAAATAATACTTAATCATTAAAATTTGCATTCACTTTCAATTATAAAAAGCTGTTTAATTTCTGCACCTTTTAAAATATGTACAGACTATAATCCGAACGCCTCATTAATCCGAACAGGGTGAAAATTTTAAGTGTTCGGATAATCGAGACCCTACTGTATATTGTTTCAACAAATTAGACCGAAATCCAAAAATTAATATATTTTATTTTAATTTTCATTCAGACGACCGTTTCGGTAAAAATAAGTATCGTTACTATTAAAGTTGTTCTTTAACACTATTAAAACTGTTCAATATGCTCCCTTTTTCACCCGCATAGGTCTAACTAACCTAAAAGTTGTGTGATAGTGTGTGCATATAAAATTCACTCACGTTTTGGAAATCTCTAGTTTCTACGAAAAATATTATTCAATCTTTGATGTGCATATTTCAAAATAAACTAGAAATATGTACCATTCTTCCCATCTGACTTTTAGTCAAGTTTTTACGGTTTATTTAATCTAAATAAGTGATATAAAATATATATAATATATAAAATTAGCGTAATTTTAGACATATTTCTATTAAAAAAAAATTAAATTTGAAGAAAATTTTTAAGCAAGCCAAATTTGCCAGTACTTTTAAAATAAGTTTGTAATGAAAAACTTCAAATTGTTAATTTGCCTTCCAATAATCCGAAATCTCGTGCCGTGCTGTAAATATTGACGATTATAACGTTTTTTTGTCCAGTTTTTCGAGTAAAAATATTATTTTTTTTTTATTTTTAAGCAGCAAGCCAAATTTCATGAAGCTTAATGCTTAATCATAGCTAATAAAAACACAGTTTGAAGTTTCCCAAAGGCATATTTAACAATCTGAGGATTATCACTTTAAATTATTTCTGTAAGACCTAAAGAATTCTCGTTTTTAGATCCTCGAATTTATAAATGATTATATTTCTTTTCCGTAATAATCGTGACCTAATGAATAATGTTTTGTAGTTTTAAATAATTTACTTTTTTTATTAGTGTATTTCAGTTTATTTAATTCACTTACATAATAATTCTCTATTTACTTACATAAGTAACTAGAGGGCATTGCAAACATATCTTTTTTTGGAATCGACAGTAAAAATAGTAAAAAATGTACTACTGTGAATTCAACGCCAAAATATTATCATTAAAATAAATCATATTTAAAAATATATATCTTTCTAAAAGAAATTGTTTTCGTTTTATATGAGCATCGATACAAAACAAATAATAGTTTAAAAAACCAAAAAAAAAAACGCTTTAATAGCAAACCGAACAAAAAAATAAAAAATATTTTTTTATGGGAAAAAAGCGTGGGGTGCTTGATATCAACTCGTATAAATATTTCATTGGTAGTTATTTGTCAAAGTAGAGTTAGTATAAAAATAGTAATAAGCACCTCACGCTTTTTTACAATAAAAAAATATGTTTTGCTTTTTAGTTTGGTTTGCTACTAAAGCGTGTTTTTTTAGTTTTTTAGTTATTTATTTTTTAGTCTTATTTTTGTATCCTGATGATCCTGGTCAGGATAATGGGACAAACTTATTAAATTATTGTATTGTCATCGGTCCTTGATAAGTGTGCAAAGTTTCCGTTTAATCTGACATTTTGAAATAGGTGAATTTCACGTTCAAAGATTCCATTACAAACAAACAAACATACAGGTGAAGTTAATAAAAGCGTGTTAAAATGCAGTATCATTATTGTTTCCATATTTGCAGTTATTAGTGTATTTGCCATATGGCAACATACACTATTGGCGTCGGTCGGATGACGGGACCTAGGGGTCGGACCAAAATTTCTCGACGTTTTATAATCTTCTAAGCACTTTGGCACCATTTTTGGAAAAATTATATATATATATGTATATATATATATATATATATTTATATATATATATATATATATATATATATATATATATTTATATATATATATATATATATATATATATTTATATATATATATATATACGTGCGGGCTATAACTTTCGAAAGAGTTAATTGATTGTAACGAAATTTGGCACACAAGTTGGAATCCATCACCGCACGAAGCCTATTTAAAATGGGCCCAATCGGATCATTTTAAGGGTGGTTTTTAGGGGTTGAAACAAGTTTTTGGGCCCAAAAATACCGAAAAAATTCGCAGAATCGTTTCAAAATTGAAATTTACTCTTTTATTAGCAATAAAAATGTGCTCCCGAAATTTGAAAAAAATCGGCCCGCCAGGACCGGATTTACAAATTTTTTGAAAACACTAATTTGTAGATAGTGGCTTATTTATTGAAGGGTGTATTTAATTCGATGTAGATGTTAGATTGATAATAATATTGCAGTTAAGAAAAAAAATGTTATTTTAAGGGGTGTATTAAGGAGTCAAATTTTTAATTTTGCCCAATTTTCGCGTAATAAAGCCACACTGCCTGTATAAGCAAATGCACTATATTGTCGGCAGGGTTTTGGCACTGCGACCCGGGTTTTTTTATTTTCTAGGTTTATTATGGTAATATCTGTTATCCTGAAAAGATATTAGATAGTATCTATTATAAGAGCTCTAAGTTTAAAAAATATTTTAAATACATTTTGCCAGAAAAATTTGAATACGCGATTTATTAAAACAAAGAATTTAGAGATACTACTTTTTAGGTTAGAACGGCAGAATAAAAATTCTATATAGGTACAAAATGCGTGCAGCATTTTGAATATTGTAACAAATTAATTGCTAAAATTCAAGTAACTACTGAGGATCACAATTAAAAAGAGGACCCGAGTTCACTAAGCCTCGAAACTGTAATTATACTTCTGTTATTTAAAATACGCGTCCAAATTAACAACGGCGAATTCTGGAATATTAATTCTGGCGCAGTTGTGTAGTGTGAGCTAATATTGCCACGTACACAAAATAACGTTCGTTGTTTGATTCCAGTTTGTAGTCATTCGCTTCACTATCAGTTAAAAGTATAATGCATATACTGAAAACCGTTTTCTACTTAATGACTACCCATAAAAAGTTCCTTAATTAAAGAATTCAGCGTACCTAAAACAGTTGACAATCACTTTGATTACAATGTTTATATCGCAGTCATCATAATAGGGATGTTGACTGTGCTCAAATAAAAACACAATTTTAACGTTAAGTGGTAGTTTCTATGATAGAAATACTAAAAAACACTATATTTTTCCTTATTTTTAAAGAATTTAATTAATATTTAATAAAAAAAATCTAATAAAATCACTCTCAAGTCACGTGACAACAGACACGTATCAGAGCGCATGACGTCATATGTTCAGCCACTGTCAAAAAACTGCATTGTTTGGGTAATATTTAGTGTGTAATTTATTCGAAAATTTCTTTAAAAAACCCTGCAAGGAGTTTTAAAGTCATGGAAAGTGTATTTATTAAGGCTAATAATCTTTTATAACAAGAATTACGAAAACACTTTTCATAACCTCATTAATTTACTAGCGCTTATGAGCACAGCCTCCCACTTTGTGACCGCATCTATAGAATGGTAGCTCCTGTGTAAACTTTTGAGCCTCCTTTGGTATGAACAGGTGACGTCACGCGACTAGTATTGGCGTTCTGGACCGAAGTTTGAAACGGGATTTAAAATACATGATTTGTGGCTATATATTAGGTACTTATGCACGATTTAAAACACTTTCCCAAAAATAGTCAACATCCCTATTCAAGGCCCATGAACACAAAAACTGTGGGGGCTCCTATATAAGGAAATCAAGATTGGGTGAATATTAAAATATATCATCTATTTTGTAACGTTAAAAACCGGTTTTCAACCCATAAAATCCACATAGCGCAAATCTGACACGGTATATATACATTGGTATGTCAAACCCTTTCAAATTACACCTTGATCGTCGAAATCGGAAACAGTTAATAAAAAATTATAATGAGCTTCTCCCTCATAAGCACACATAAGAAGTTTAACTTCTTTAGTTTTTAATATTATTTCCTAGTTTAATTTTTTGTTATGTCAAATTAATTAATAATATTTACACATACCTTAGCAACACACAATAAACTTCTGTCCTTGTCAGTTTCATGTAATTTGGGAGACAAACTAACTTCCCCTTTAGGGGTTGATTCTATTTCCCCTCGATTTTTTACTTTTTTTCAAACAAATACGTCGATAAAGGAGTTAAACTTCAAAAAACAAAGGCAAAATAATAATACAAACCGAAATCGAATCAGTGACACTCTACCTACGCAGCAGCGTTGCCAGAGTTTTTTTATGCCAAGTCGGGATTTTGGAACTTTTTGTGTAAAAAAAGCGGGATTCTTTCGTCGAAAGTGGGAGATAATAAAAAAACGTATATAATCAGAAGTTTTTAAATATTTATCTTTTTATTTGAGTTCAAATTACGTTTACCTGACAATAGATAGCAAAAATAGCCCTAGAAAATGTATTTTAATAAAAATATGATATTTTAAATCAGATTTACCCTATCGTTAAATAGTTGAGTCTTATTCGTCTTCTGAATAACAAAAAATAAAAAAAAACAGATATCAAAATCAAAAAAGTTTTAGTCATTAGAAAAATATGGCGTTTCAAACAATAGTCTGAGAAGTGAGTGTTACAAATTGCGACTTATAATAAGAGAATAATTATTTACGCACGGTCGAGTTATCCCCGAAAAGCGGGACTGAGCCTGTCCCGCGCGGGACATTTAATTTTGATTTAAAAATCGGGACGTCCCGCCTAAATCGGGACGTCTGACAACGCTGCTACGCAGATACCATAGTCTATTGATGTAGAGCCGATTTTTGTGGTATAGGATCGACTTATATAAAATCAATATTCGGGCTTTTCCGTGCACTCCTTATGGTTTGTTTATGAGGCTATTATATTCAAACGGAACAATGAAATATGTGTACTACTGCAGAGATCATATCCTACGAAGTAATTTCATTGTTCGACTAGAATGAAACGCCAGTGTTCGGACACCAATGTCTCGTGCGAAAACGCCCACGCCAGGACCCTCGATTTACTAGATCCTGTAAAAATTCTACTGATTTGACAACCCTGTAAATTATATAACGTGTCCTCTTTTTCTTATCTAACCGTGTTGTCATCTATATTCCACCGTTTCTTTCCCAACACGTCAATCATTATTTTCCTCTTGTAAATGGGATTCGACGACTTTTTAAAGTGCTACTCCCGTCCTATCCTTGTTCCCCGTATTCCCTTCGTCCGTGCAGCCACAGTGCACCATTTTTCCTTTCTCTGCTTGCTTACATCCCTATATTTCTTCTGCTGGCAATCGTATATTATAGTACATGGATCTGCCGCTGGAGCTTTTTAAATGAATTTAGTTCGTATTGTACGAAAGACGTTTAAACATTTTTCTACTACTCTTTCCTATAAATCGCTTTCCACATTTGTGTTGATACGGGAATAATGTTATTCAAAATGATAGGGAAACGTTTCGAGTGCCAACCCAATAATTCTACTCTTTTCATTGATGTTAAGGCTGTCGGAACGCTCTGAATTTAAGCCAAAAATAGAGCTTCGGCTGTCAATTGATTGTAGACTTATTCGTCAACATTCTGCAAAAATTCTTTCTCTATAAGGAAGATAAAGGACAAATCTAGGTCTCTAATGGACTACTTTTGTTATTTATGTACGATTTACTAGAAAAAATTTGGCATTAATTGTGCCAAAAAAACACGCGTTTTCATTGTCACACTACGACCTTATTCGTACTTATTTCACAAAACTGTTCCATCACAAACCTAAAGTGACTCTTCCTTTTTCGAAAAAGTTTTTTAAATCTTCAAAATATTTCCAAAAATTAGAGTAATCAATTGACAGCGGCACCCTTGCAATAGCATCTTTTAGCCTCATTGTGGGCACCAGCCAAAAATTGAAACGTGCGGATGATTAGAGCGAGACAGAGCTGAAGAAGGTCACACCCACAATATGTCTTTTGCCTACCTTGCCCCTTACCGCTGGGTCTCAGCACAAACAAAATTCAGAGCGTTCCGACAGCCTTAACTCTGATCGTATTTTCCCGACGCTATTTTGATTAAGAATTCACGCGCTTTTCCCTTTTGCTTAGCGATTAGCGGCAATATCTATAAATATTCTAACAATTGTTTAGTTTTTCCTGCAAATGCGAATATAAATTTATTTGCACATTAGAATAAGCCAATACCCAAAATTAAGGATTCACGGCGTTACTTGAAATCAAATAAAGCTCAAATCAAGTACTAAACTACTTGACTTGATTTTCTAGCTTTAGTACTTGATTTGAACTTGTCAAGTATCAAGTAGCTTGAATAATCAAGAAATTCCACGAGACTGCCTGATTGTTCATCTAAAATATTAAATTGTTGAAATATTAAACATTCTGTCACTAATAAAAAGTTCCACTATGCCTGAGTAATATAGGCTATATCTCATTTTGATACAAAATAAACAATCCAAATATTAAACTGGCTATATTTAAGTACATTATGGAAGTACAGTAGTTGTATGGTGGAAGTACGGATATATCTATAAAAAAATCTTAGTGCGCCTCGTTAGGCAAGATTTACGGTGGAGCCGAAAGCTCTACTACTGTTGTCGTTGTCGTGTTTCATCTCTATCGCGTACGGAGCCGCGGGTAGCGGCTAGTGTTGTAGTTGTAGAGTATATGCGCAGTGCAACGTTAAGCGTCCATGCTGTTTTGAGGTTATGAAATATAAAGATTAAAGTTTACATAGACAATAAACTTAGAGAAATGAACAAGGCCTCTCCATAATATATCGTAGTAAATTTTCGGTTCACTGAGTGAGATGCGTGGGGTTATATCTATCCTTTTCTCTACTCTCACGAATGAGGTTATAGTGAGAGAACTATTAAGCATTTTTGAGTAGGTATTTGAGACACTGTGAAAATTTGTACAATACCTCTTTAGTAATATCCGAATACAAAAACACAGACCTGGCCGAAGGGTAGCGGATCTTAACCGATTTTAAAAATTTTTACGCAATAAAAATCCTTGAGACTTTTTGTAATTTAGTATTTAAGGAGTTGAAAAATAAAAAAGACAGATTTTTTTAATCAGGTCTAACACTGTTTTAAAAATATAACTTTGCAAACATCTGACTAAGTTTTAGATCCGATTAAAAAATCTGGCTTTTTTATTTTTCAGTTCCTTAAATACTAAATGTCAAGGTATTGAAATTACAAAATGTTATAAGGATTGTTTATAGCGCAAAAATTTTAAAAATCGGTTAAGTTCCGCTACCCTTCAGCCAGGTTTGCGTTTTTGTATTCGAATATTACTAGAGTTATTGTACAAATTTTCACAGTGCATCAAACACTTACCCAAAAATGCATCTTGACGATTAAAGTATTATTATGAGAGACATGGAGATTGTCTATCTTTTTCTTTCGAGGGAAGACACTTTTACACCGCTAGGGCACGTCATGACAGAATAATTGTAACTTTTAAATTCGATCGCAAGGAATACCCTCGTACAATATATTTGATGATATCGACAAAGGAGCACAGCATTGGTCGCTTGGAAACCATTAGTGAATTAATTCGAGAGGAATGTAATGTATAAAAGGGGGATCCTTTAAGGTGGTACAAGAAGAGATCCTTTTTTTTTTTGATGCGATGTACATTGACGGTTTTTAAATCGGTACTCTCTATACCTATACATACATTGGACGTTAACTTTTTTTCACTCTATTAAAATATAAAATGTACTTGTTAAAAGCTTTGACTCTTGTATAGCCGCACAACCATTAAATCTGTTTAGTTTTTTATCACAGATTTTTATATTCTTTATATATCTACGTCGAATTTAATGTATTCATCAAAAATAATTTTAAAAGCTCTGTAAATTAGAATAATCTGTATATCCTCATAAATGGGTTTTAATGGAAATTGCATATACGGACGCAACAATAGAATAACTGAACGACGGGAAAATTCCAACTCCAAAAATACTAATACTCGATTCGTTTCCATGGCTTTTTATGGTTTTACTAACTTAACATTCACTTATCCCATTACGTCCTAGATACATAATCTATTATTATCTCCAAGGACACCGACATAAAAAATTTAAATATTTCACAAATAGATAACTTTGTTAACAAATATGCACCGTGATTTTTAACTGTATGTTTTTTTGGAAAAAAAATAGTTCATTATTTCCTCAGTTCTTTTTAATTAAAACCTGAAAAAAATGGCACAGCACTATTAAAAATACATACACTTTACGCTAGAGGCATGAAATCTAGTTGTTACTGTAATTATTTTATTTCAAGTTGTATAAAAAACCGACACACCTATAACAAAGTACCTACGATATGGAGTTGATATAAGAGAAACTGCCTTTTTTGATTTATTTCTTTTGTGCACTTTTACAGTACAAGAGTATCCAATTTTCACTCAACTTGGTGGAAAGTTTGCTGTATATGAAATTTTAATTGTTTCCAGTAGCTGTATAATTCGATGTAGATTTGCAAGAAAAAAGGGATACAAGAGAGGCGGCGACGGCATTGCCTCTGGCAACCACGTGTATACTTTATGGAGGTTGTTACAGAGAGAAAATGGAGAATTTATTTACAGAGAATCTCTCTAATTTTATATACAGTACGTCATATTTAATCTTCATCATATAGTAGCAGGAAACAAGGTCGCCACAGTGACCCTTATAAATAAACAAACTTTTCCGCTTTTATATCCTTCCCAGCGTTGCCAGACGTCCCGATTTTGGCGGACGTCCCGATTTTTAAATCAAAATGAAATGTCCCGGGCGGGACAGACTCAGTCCCGCTTTTCGGGGATAACTCGACCATGCGTAAATAATTATTCTCTTATTGTAAGTTGCAATTTGTAACACTCACTCCTCAGACTATTGTTTGAAACGCCATATTTTTCTAATGAATAAAACTTTTTTGATTTTGATTTCTGTTTTTTTTTTTTTTTTTTTTTTATTCAGAAGACGAATAAGAGTCAACTATTTAACGATAGGGTAAATCTGATTTAAAATATCATATTTTTATTAAAATATATTTTCTATAGCTATTTTTGCTATCTATTGTCACGTAAACGTAATTTGAACTCAAATAAAAAGATAAATATTTAAAAACATCTGATTATATACGTTTTTTTACTATGTCCCGCTTTCGACGAAAGAATCTCGTTTTTTTCACTCAAAAAGTTCCAAAATCCCGACTTGGCAAAAAAAAATCTGGCAACGCTGATCCTTCCTCTTTATTCTAAAATAATATATTTTCTTTATACCCGGCCGAAAGTACGTACTTGTGGCTTCGGTTTTAGGGTAGAAAACCTAACATTTTTACTCTGCTAGAATAGGGATGTTGACTGTATTCAAATAAAAACATAATTTTAACGTTAATTGGTAGTTTCTATGATAGAAATACTAAAAAACACACTATTTTTCCTTATTTTTAAGGAAGTTAATTAATATTTAAGGTAGTTGTCGTGGTTAAGGCACAGCGTCAGAAAATTCTTAATTTTTGTATACTTATTAAGGACATGATAATACAATTACCCTGAAAATTTGAAGTCGATCGACCGTATATAATCCGAGATAAATTCAATTAAAAATTAGATAATTAACATTGATTGTATACGATCTCTGTAGTTCTGAACCAGTTTCTTATTTATAAAAAAAGAACTAACTGTCAGAAACTTTCCAAAAACTGACAGTCTTTCAATGCATTTGTTATGAGTTTAAAAAAAATAAGAAAACATTTTTGACCGTCTAATTATTTATAAATAACGGTTTAAAGTTCAACAATTTCTAGAAAAGTATACATGCATATGAATACTGTATGGGTTACGTTTCCACGGGTACAGTCTTGCGTACAAATCATCACTTAGCTACAAGCTAGTATAATTTTGTGGCGCGTATAATCTATAACTTTTTGACAATATTGTACCACGAGAACTAATTTAATTGATAGTTTCTATGATAGAAATACTAAAAAACGCAATATTTTTCCTTATTTTTGAGGAAGTTAATTAATATTTAATAAATAAGTCACGTGACAACGTACACCAATCAGAGCGCAAGACGTCAGAGGGTCATGGACAGCATCAGACGCTGCAAAAAGGGTTCATTGTTTGGCTAGTATTTAGTGTGTAATTTATTATTATTTCTTTATAGAAAACGTCAAATTACATGTAACTATAGCAACAACTACGAAACAACCTTTCATCACCTCATCAGTTTACCAGCGCTTATGAGCACAGCCTCCTACTTAGTGACCATCTGACGTCACGGCAGTCACGTGACAAGTATTAGCATTTTGACCGAAATTTGAAACGTAATTTAAAATACATGATTTTTAAAGTTTGAGGCGTATTTAATTAGAAATTATAAATATTTGTGGCTATATTAGGTAATTATGCACGATTTAAAACACTTTCCCAAAAATACTCAACGTCCCTATTACTCGCACGCTATCTATGACCGCGGGACCTTTTTTATTTTTCTCTTAAAAATTTCAGCGACAATATATATTTTTTCAGTATACATGATTTAAACGCTAAATGTAACTGAAAACTTTTTTAAAATCCATGCTGTAGTTCCAGAGTTAAGCCCATTTTTTGATTGCGATTAATACATGAACACCATATTTTCAATTAGGAATGAAGCATCTTATTCAGGCAGATAGTCGCGGTCAAAAGCTAGTTTCGTGTGCAATATGGAGATGTCTCGTTTCGTTTCGTCTTGACCATTCTCGTTCCGTCTCGATCTCGTCTCGTAATTTAATATAAATTTATTCAAAAATAAACCTGTTTCACTTAAATGACTCCAGAAATTCAATAATAATTTCACATGAACCTTTGCGAATTTTTTTTATTCAAATTTTTATTTTATTTGGGCGTCAAGTTGCCAACAGAAACAGATCTAGCAAAGTTAATATGAACTTCTGAGAAAAATATGTCATAAATATGAATCATCAAATTCGATATTTCATTTCATTACGAGTTATCGTCAACAAGCGTCACAAAATGAGAAAATGTAATAAAAATACCTTTACAGGCATTTTCGTAGTACGGTGATTTTAATACTCGAATAAGACACCCGCTAGAACCGCCTACACAATTTTATACTCAGAACTTGTTAAACACTGTTAACGTAGCTTTTTTCAATTTTAAATTATTTATTAATTAAACTAAGTTTAAATTAGAGATAAATTTAGTTCGTAGCTGGTGAAAGTTCAAAATACGGTTTATTTTACATCAAAAAAGTATTCCGGTAATACTTTAAATACTAAAAGCGGTTTTAAAATGGATGCGTCTATAAACGACTTCTTTTTCTAAATCGTCGGAATGAGTTTCGTTTGACTTAAATAATGGCGATGAATTTTTTCTTCTGGATCTAAAACGGCTTCACAGTAAAGTTTTGAAGTTGTTTTAAATAGACCACACCTCTATTTTTTTTTTTCGAATGCCAAAGATCACAGTCCATATATTCGTAATTCATTATCTATCTCATTCTGTCCTTGCGAGATCAGTGTACGCAGGGAAGATAGGTGGCCTGGTCGTATGGAGTATAAAATATCTGCAGAGCAACGCATTTGACGTTAGTGATTTAAGCAGATATTAAAATTAAAAAAAAAATAGGTGGTTGGCTCATGGACACACGATTGAGATTCCTACGTTTTTTGTATTAATGTTTAAAATTTACGTATAGGCACACAAAAACAACAACGTTATTAAAAAACATATTTTTTATTTATTTATTTTCTATGGTTTGTTCCTTGTCTAGTCTATGATCTGAATACAAATACGTATGGGCGTCGTGGTTTCGTGACGCTCGCTCGCTTATTTTTTCGCAGTCTACTGCCTGTCCCGAGACCTGCGTTAAAAAGCATAACTTCAAAAAATTTAACTCCTTAAATACTTCACTTTTTTTATTATTCAAAACCGCAGTATAAAATACGTGATAAGAATTTTGATTCACTTCCACATATCTGGCCGACCTTAATCTTGGCACACAAACGCAATTTTGATGTTTCTCTACAACATTTTCATGTCTCTAACCTGGCAATAGAATCAGGAAAACGGATATCTATCGAGCTTTTTTTTGTGTCGCCTGTGACGCCCGAAGCGATCGCTCCGCTCACTGTAATAGCTCCGACTGCAGGTCTAATAATACAGTAAAGTTTAAGAAATTTATTAACTAATTAGTGAAGCAACAAGATCGGATGAATAGTTAATCTTTAGGTTCAAAGCATTCTTCGATGTGGATGAAGCGAAACTTATCAAAGCGTCGATAGTTTGCGAGTTATTGGTGTGCAATACATTTCGTCATTGCAGCGTAATAATATGTCCATCGTTGCTCCTAACTGAAAGATATTAGATTTATACAAGATACTCTTTTTAGTCTATTTGCCATATATGGCACATACACTATTAGCGTCGGTCGGATGGCGGGACCTAGAGGTCAGACCAATACTTCTCAATGTTTCGCATCATTCTAAGCAACTGAGCACCATTTTGGGAAACGTGTGTTAGTACGATAACTCTCGGCAGACGTATTTGATTAAAACGAAATTTCGTCGACATGTTGAAAACCATCACCGCACGAAGCCTAAGTAAAATGAACCTAGTCTGACCAATTTGAGGGCTGTATTTAGGGGATGGAAATTATTTTGGAGCTAAAAACACCGAAACAATTCTCGAAATTGATTCAAAATTGAAATTTGTACTATATCATTGTTAATGAAAAAGTATTAAAAATGTATGACAAGAAATTAATATTTGTAGACCCTTGGAGGTCTAGGGCTTAACCCCTATTAGTCCCTATTTAGTAGTGCCCCTTCATCGGATCTTTCATGTTTGGATTCTAATACCCTAATAATTATGAAAAAATCATCCTAAAGGAAAAAGATTTTTTGACCAATAATTGCCCGGCGACACAATGGAGCAATTTCAATAAAATTGCGGCAATAGTTTCGGCAATATTGCTTCTAATTGCTTCATATATTCCTATTGCCCAAAGTGGCCGACATGAATAGCCGAATATCCACACGGTTTGGAAATTTTAGTCAATTTTCCTTGGTTTCCATGGTTTCACTTTCGTGTGGTGACAGGGATGAGATGCGCCGCTGTCATTTCATTTTCTTTGCTTCTATTGTACAGTGCCGTACAGCTGTGCATAGATTAATAAAAATGGCGTGGAATAATGAAAAAATAATAAAGTTTTTGAATAAATAATTGTCCATATCATCACACAATAAAGATGGCTTTCGTCTTGCTAGATACGTTCGCACCCAAATCTGTCTATTCCTTTTCTTTTTTTTTCGTTTTAAACTTATTATAATAAAAGCACTACATGCCGCTGCCAGTAAAACCTCGTCCATAGCCAGTGACAGTTCAACTGAATTGATATAGTGTATGAATGATTGCCTTGTATTGCCTAGTTGCTCAAAGTTGCTCCATATTGCGTGATATGGTGTGGCGGTATCTTTGGCAATAATTGCTCCATGTTGCTATTGCCGTGAATTGCTGATGTACATAGTTGATCAATATTGCCCGGAATTGAGCAATTTTAGTTGCCCGTGTAAGCGCACCTTAAAACACCGTACTTTTATTTAGCTTCCTCGATTGTTGATAGTAGAATATTCTAAACAATTTTTTGTTGAAACATGTAACGTTGTCTTTATAGGTTAGTACGTAAATGGATGGATACAAGAGTAGAAAGAAGTAGGTCATTTAATAATAGATATCTTTCCAGTTTTACTATGATTCTTTATAGTGCGACATTTTCTGTTGGCACAGACGTACCGCCAGATGTAGTTACGTTATTCCTGCAATATACGTGTCTACCTGTGGCTATGAATCGGGTACATATACCACAGGACACTGTGGTCTGATTGTGTTAGTCGGGGAGCTCATGACACCCGTTTCATGAAGTGTTTAATTCAGGTAGAAATATAGGTAAGATGTATTAGGTAAATGAGTATTTGCTTCTCCTACCTGGGTACGCCTGCTGTTTGATTCAAAAGCCAACAAGTACTAATCGAAAGTTAAGTTGATTTTAGATAAATAAATAAATGAGGCAGAAACTTTTGGAGGGGTTAACATTAAACCAAAATACCCCAAAGTTGAATTTTCAAAAATGAAGAAATACGCTGAAATTTTTATAGCGACTTCCTTAGATATATTTTAACATTTTTGCAGAAAGCCAGTCACTTTTAAAGACTTGCCATTCTAGGTTAAGGTTTAAAAATAGCCGATTTTTTTGGGGATGCCGCTGTTTATGTGGCGTTTCCTAGTTCCCAGAGTCTAATTTTGGGATTTCTGATGCATTCATTTGATTTTCAATTGGTGGTAGATTCAGATAACCATGTGCACCGCGAAAAAAGATTGTTTGAAGCAAACAATTATATTCTGTTTGTGTTTATTGGACGATATAATGTATTTGAACCCAAACATTTTTTTTGCCTCAAGTAATGTTTGTTGTTAATGATCAAACAATATAGCACTCTTTGTTTTCGCATGTAATAACATGAAAAAAACTGAGTTACCATAATGTTTGATCATTATTGAAGACAGCAACCAAATATATTCCTAAAATCCTTACCGACCAGCAAATTAATAAAAATTAAAAGCTCTAATTTTACAGGGCCGGTAACTACGTCAAAATGAATACCGGAAGTGATTGAAGTCACTATTATACAGAAAGCATTGTCAAAAATGTTGATTTGACAATGACCTTATACATTGTAATCCGATACTTACAGTTTTTATACATTAAGAAGCGTTCTAATGTCGTTGTAAAATTCCCTGTTATATGTAAAACATTAGATTGTATTCACACAAATGTTTGATCAACACAGAAGAAATTGCGTTTCAACAAGAAACTGCGTTTCAAACTAAATCATAAAAATACGTATAAAAAAATGTTTAGATGTAGAAACTGTACAAAAACGATGTTTAACAAAAATATCGTTTCAATCGATCAATTATCAGTTTGTATTATTATTTGGGATACAAAAAATCCGGATTACTTTAAAAAAAGTCTGAAATTTTCAGTTAATATATATAAATAAAAGCAGCACCAGCTATCATGACTTTCCTATTCGGCATGTTCGTAGCAACTGCGTGGAAACAGCTCTTGACAAAGATTCGCTTTCACGATTCGCGTTGAGTTCGTGTGCTGTCCACACTGTTGACGCTAAATTACACGTAATCTTACATTACACGTTACACACCTCTGGACCCGGCTTTAGGGGCAAGCTAGGTGAGCACCATAATCTAGGCGACCTCAGAGCCAAAGAAAAAAAACCCGGGTCGCAGTGCCAAAACCCTGTCGACAATATAGTGTATTTACTAGTATAGGGCCGTGTGGTTTTATACTTTTATTATGTGGCATTAAGTTTGTTTTTGAGCAAAATAAAAAATTTAACCCCTTAATACACCCCTTAAAATAACATTTTTTTTCTTAATTGTAATATTATTATCAATCTAACGTCTACACCGAATTAAATACATCCGTCAATAAATAAGTCACTGTCTGCAAACTAGTGTTTTCATAAAATTTGTAAGTCCGGTCCTGTCGGGCCGATTTTTTTAAAATTTTAGGGACACTTTTTAATTACTACCGGAGGGTTAAATTTCAATTTTGAAACGATTCGGAGAATTTTTTCGGTATTTTGGGCCCCAAAAACTTTTTTCAACCCCTAAAAACTACCATTAAAATGGCCCGATTGGGCCCATTTTAAATAGGCTTCGTGCGGTAATGGATTCCAACATGTGTGCCAAATTTCGTCAAAATTAATTAACTTCTTCGAAAGTTATAGCCCGCACACATATATATATACCTATATATATATATAATATATATATATATATATATATATATATATACATATATATATAAACATTTTTAAAAATGGTGCCAAAGTGTTTAGGAGGTTATGAAACGTCGAGAAATTTTGGTCCGACCCCTAGGTCCCGCCATCCGACCAACGCCAATAGTGTATGTTGCCATATGGCAAATACACTAATAAAGGAAAACAAGTATTTTTTTCGCTTTTCGATATTTTGATTGTGATATATATTAGGGACAAGCAAGGGCGATGCCATAATTGGATCTCGCTGTAGCCTCGGAGCGATACTGATCGGAACCATTTTTTACGTTTGCCGCTTGGACTAATTGTTTCAATTTGGTAAACTGTTGAACATACCTATAGTTGCCGACAGTAACATGGCGTCGTCGTATATAACGATCATAGCAACCTATTTCTCTGTAAGAGAGGACCACAGAGAGTGCCACCGCTGGCTGAATGAATACGTTGTTGGAACGTCGTTTATTTCAAGTCGCCGTAGGGCAATTAATCATGGCGGAATTATTTTATACGAAGGCATCTGCCATGTTCGCCCTTCGCGCGTTTTGTGTGTGTGTTTGTGTGTGCAGTGGGAATGAGAGAACAGTAACGGAGTTTGAGGGGTTCGGTTCTGTGAAAAGAGATTGTGTCTGGGCGGTTGTATTAGCCGTATCGGGTACAACTATTGCTACGGATGTTACATGAAATGCCCTCAAACATATTTTTAGGCCGGTTTGTCGACATGGACAACTTCTACCCAACGAGGCTCTTAAGTAGCTCGAGAGCTGTCAGCCATTTTTGGGTAGGTATTTGAGGCACTGTGAAAATTTGTACAATAGTAATATCCGAATACAAAAACACACACCTGGCTGAAGGGTAACGGGGCTTAACCGATCCTCAAATTTTTAATTACGTGCCAGGCTGAATGTCCCACCGAAACGATTTGTTTTTTTTTTAATATATCTATTTTTAGATACCAATATTATTCTGCTTAAATTTTAACGTGCCTCAAATATATTTCTTAAATTTTTCAAAAAGATAATTTTGTAAATACCTGGCTAAGTTTTAGGCCCAATGAAGAAATCTGACTTTTTTATTTTTCGACTCTTTAAATACTAAATTTCAAGGATAAAATTTCAAAATGCCTCAAAGGCTTTTTATTGCGGAATTTTTTTTGCTAATTTAAAAATTTGAGAGTCGGTTAAGCCTCGCTACCCTTCAGGCAGGTCTGTGTTTTCGTATTCGGATAGTACTAAAGATGTATTGTACAAATTTTCACAGTGCCTCAAATATCTACCCAAAAATGTCTAACAGCTTTCCTACTATAGTTCTCAGGGTTAGCACGGACTAAGGAATACAGTTAAATCTTCCTTGAGACACCCATGGTTCATCATTTGTCTGTTCACGAAAAAAATAAACAATAAAAAAAACCCGGGTCGCAGTGCCAAAACCCTGCCGACAATATAGTGTATTTGCTTATACAGGCAGTGTGGCTTTATTATGCAAACTTAAGTTGGTTTTTGGGCAAAATAAAAAATTTGACTCCTTAATACACCCCTTAAAATAACATTTTTTTTAATTGCAATATTATTATCAATCGAACTTTTATACCAAATTATATACAACTTTCAGTAAATAATTCACTATCTATAAACTAGTGTTTTCATAAAATTTCTAAGTCCGGTCCTGTCGGGTCAATTTTATTAAAATTTTAGGGACATATTTTAATTACTACCAGAGGGTTAAATTTCAATTTTAAAATGATTCGGAGAATTTTTTCGGTATTTTGGAGCCCAAAAACATTTTTCAACCCCTAAAAATTACCCTTAAAATGGCCCGATTAGGCCCATTTTAAATAGGCTTCTTGCGGTGATGGATTTCAACACGTGGACCAAATTTAGTTGAAATCAATTAACTCCTTCGAAAGTTATTGCCCGCACATATATATATGTATATGTATATATATATATATATATATATATATATATATATATATATATATATATATATAACGTTTTTAAAAATGGTGCCAAAGTGTTTAGGAGGTTATGAAACGTCGAGAAATTTTGGTCCGACCCCTAGGTCATCCGACCGATGCCAATAGTGTATGTTGCCATATGGCAAATACACTAATAATAATAATAATAATAATGCGTTTAACGTCCGTTTCTCGACTTTATGTCATAACAGACGCTATTCGCACCATTACTATTTTCCATTTACTACTTTTCGTTATTTTTTATATTTTTAGAACTTCAACTTATGTAATAGCAATGGACGAATGAAGGAATTATAGGAAATTAGGATAAGGTAGATAATTTTTGAAATAGGAGTCTGATAGGTAATCAAATACGGAACCATCTCGATATTTATCTGGAATTAATTGAGAGAAACCATGGGAATAAATTAAACAACATAAAAGAGTAAATTTTTTAAACATGTTTTCAATTTTTTCATATAAATTATGGTTTTTTATTAATAAAAAAAAAGTGTTGTACAGTAGACCTATCAGAACTTATCGATTCCTGTGTTTTCAACATCTTCATCTTCACTTAATAGATCAATCAGAAAAAACTTTTTTTAATTTGAAACTAAGTGCAAACGTATTTTTTTATTGTCTGAGCAGCGTAAGAGATAACACTTTGTAGAGACGTAAGGATTATTTAAAAATCATTTGAAAATGCATGGTGTTTAAAATACACGAATTCGACTGTACATAACAAAAGAAATGCTCGTGAATTTCTTTAAGCAACATATAATTGTATTGAATAAAATTCACCTACTTGTTTAAAATGAAATCATGTTTCATTTGCCATATTTAATTTTTGGGAAATGATTTATTCGCAAAATGAAGTTAAAAATTGCTTGATAGTAATTCTAAATCTTGAGAATATAGTCATTTATGTTGATAGAGCTTCCCACTGTCATCTGCAAGGTAAGATTTCTCTCAGACTTTTAAATATTTGCTCTAGATTTCCTTATGCGAGTTTTTCAGTTGGATGAATTTTCGAATTATTGGCTTCTTTATCAATTATATTTTTATCGATATTCAAATCTGGACTCTTTGAGAATTAAAAATCTCAATCGGTCCAGTAGCTCGGAACAAACATTGTGTGATTTCTTTTGAAGTATGGAGCTCCCCCCCTACCCCCAAAAAAAAACAAACAATAAAGGAAAGTGGATTTAATTATCTTAAGCCCAAATCTGTATCAGATGTGGTGATCGTCATTACAATTTTTCTGTATAGTGTGTAATATAGAAACTGTTTATATAACAACTTTTCCACCGAGCGGTGCAGTGTAGTGGTGAAAGCAAAATAAAGGTGAGGCCTTTTTGAAAAATATATTGTGGAATCATGTAGACCAGAGGTCGCCAAAGTGGTCTATATAGACCCCCAGGGGTCTTTTTAACAAAAGTAGGGGTCGATCTGAGCCAGGGGATCGATCCGAATCGGGAGGAAGTTGAAGGAAAAACAATTCTTAATACGCAAATCACACATTCTTAAGGTACATCAACCGTAACAATATTTTTTAAAAACGGAATTATTACAAACTTTTTAATGAACAATTGTTTAACTAAAATTTATATTTGCATGTGTATTTTAACTTTTATATCTACTTGATCAAAACATTTAATAGTTATAAAGCTTGAAAAAGTCCCAAGCAAGGGACGAAACGTCGCTATAAATAACAAATAAGTGTTTACTTAAAAAGTCCTTTTTCCCGACAAATCATTCTTATACATATTTAAATTTCAACATTTAGATATTTTTCATAAAACTATTGTTACACAATGTACTATTACTTTAATAAATGTTTAAAATCATACAATAAATGTACAAACACAGTACCTAATCGACAGTTTTATTTTAATTAAATGAAAATTACTTTTATGGGGATCGATGGAGATTTCCAAAAATTATATAGGGGTTGATGATCAAAAAAGTTTGGCGACCCTTGATGTAGACAGAAAATTCGAAGGTTTTTATGTTATACGAAGCTCATTGTCGATTAAAAAAAGTCGTTTATAGACTAATTATAGGTACATTGCCTTATAGATGCAATGATAATTATGTGATCAATAATTTTTTGGGTGGGCAAACATAATTAACATAAATTGCTTAATTATTGACATATTAGTAGATTTAACATACTCTTGTAGCTTACGTACCAGCTGAATTATTTAGTATAATAGCTTATGTCTGCTATAATTGTTAAGAAACATTCATTGTTGTAACACTATATTAGAAAAATTTATTATTCCAACACGTCACCGTCGGGATTTAAACCCGAATCTTTCCACTTTCGCGGCGGAATGAGTTAGTCAATTACTGTACGGTGCACACAAATCATCATTTTAATCCTTCATAATATAGCGATTTACAACACCGTAGAGTAATTGACTAACTCATTCCGCCGCGAAAGTGGAAAGATTCGGGTTTAAATCCCGACGGTGACGTGATGGAATAATAAATTTTTCTAATATAGTGTTACAACGAATGTTTCTTAACAATTATAGCAGACATAAGCTATTATACTAATTAAAAAACCCGGGTCGCAGTGCCAAAACCCTGCCGACAATATAGTGTATTTGCTTATACAGGCAGTGTGGCTTTATTATGCGAACTTTAGTTGGTTTTTGTCAAAATAAAAAAATTACTCCTTAATACACCCCTTAAAATAACATTTTTTTTTCTTAATTGCAATATTATTATCAATCGAACCTTTATACCAAGTTATATACACCTTTCAGTAAATAATTCACTATCTGCAAACTAATCTTTCTTAAAATTTTTAAATTCGGTCCTGTAGGGTCGATTTTATTAAAATTTTAGGGACACATTTTAATTACTGCCAGAGGGTTAAATTTTAATTTTGAAACGATTCGGAGAATTTTTTAGGTATTTTAGGGCCCAAAAACATTTTTCAACCCCTAAAAACTACCCTTAAGATGGCCCGATTAGGCCCATTTTAAATAGGCTTCTTGCGGTGATGGATTTCAACACGTGGGCCAAATTTAGTTGAAATCAATTAACTCTTTCGAAAGTTATTGCCCGCACACATATATATATATACGTATATATATATATATATATACGTATATATATATATATATACGTATATATATATATATATATATATATATATATATATATATATACATATATATATAAACATTTTTAAAAATTGTGCCAAAGTGTTTAGGAGGTTTTGAAACGTCGAGAAATTTTGGTCCGACCCCTAGGTCCCGCCATCCGACCGATGCCAATAGTGTATGTTGCCATATGGCAAATACACTAATTATTGACGTTTCTATATATCGATTAAATTGATTTGATCCTAGAGTTTCAATATATTTGTCTTATTCAGATTTTTTTTTCAAAGATGACTTTAATACAGATAGCTCCAGCCATTTGTGACATCAGAAAGTTTCAAACAAATAAAACTGAAAAGACATAGAGGAATGGGAGAAAAAGTAAAAAGACCACATTCCGCTCGGTCTTCTCACACCACTATGGAATTTATTAGGTTTTGTCCCGCATCTTTCTCACTTGCCCAGTCTGTCTCTATCCCTCTCACACCTTTGCATTTCAGAGGGCGTGATTAATCGAGCGAATGTCTATTATTGAGGCGGCGGCGGGTAGCGCCGCTGTTTTATTCTCACAAATAAAATAAATTACAGTTGGGTAATTAGGACGATATTTTTTATGTGTTTGTGTGTCTCTGTCCTTCGTATGTATACATAGACTCATACAGTGCCACGCATAAGTCGCTTTTCGTTTTAATTAATTCATTTATTGTCATCTATTAAACAGAATCAACATTAATTGTAGCAAGCGAATGGCTAGTGGCATAGCTTGCATTCAAATAGTATAGTGTTCAAACCCCGACGGGGGTAAAAATTCTTACAACTTCTCCTTGGTATATTCTTTCAGGAAACCAATTCAATGTATTATTAGTGTATTTGCCATATGGCAACATACACTATTGGCGTCGGTCGGATGGCGGGACCTAGGGGTCGGACCAAAATTTCTCGACGTTTCATAACCTCCTAAGCACTTTGGCACCATTTTTAAAAATGTTTATATATATATTTATATAATTATATATATATATATATATATGCGTATATATATATATATATATATATATATATATATATATATGCGTATATATATATATATATATATATATATATATATATATATATATATATATATATATATATATATATATGTGTGTGTGTGCGGGCAATAACTTTCGAAAGAGTTAATTGATTTTAACGAAATTTGGGCAACGTGTTGAAATCCATCACCGCAAGAAGCCTATTTAATATGGGCGTAATCGGGCCATTTTAAGGGTAGTTTTTAGAGGTTGAAAAATGTTTTTGGGCCCCAAAATACCGAAAAAATTCTCAGAATCGTTTCAAAATTGACATTTAACCCTTTAGTAGTAATTAAAAGGTGTCCCTGAAATTTAAATAAAATCGGCCCAACAGGACCGGACTTACAAATTTTATGAAAACACTAGTTTACAAATAGTGAATTCTTTACTGAAAGTTGTATATAATTTGGTATAGAGGTTCGATTTGTAATAATATTGCAATTAAGAAGAAAAATGTTATTTTAAGGGGTGTATTAAGGAGTAAAATTTTTTATTTTGCCCAAAAACCAACTTAAGCTCGCAAAATAAAGCCACACTGCCTGTATAAGCAAATACACTATATTGTCGGCAGGGTTTTGGCACTGCGACCCGAGTTTTTTAAATATACGAATGTATTTAGCTATAGAATAATTTTTATATATTTTTAAATTATTTTTTAAATGAATGACAAGATGATATCACTACAAATATATCAACAAAGATTCTAAACTATAAAGAAAGTAGCTTGATAAATTTTATTATATATTGTAAATTAAAAGTCTAATTATACATACTAATTGTATTCTATTTTAAATAAAGCTTGCCTGAAGAAGTAGGAAACTAACCTACGAAACGTAGCAAATTTAGAAAACTTAGAATTTTCATTTATTTGTGTCCAATTACCCACTATCCATAAATATATAGCTATAGAATGTTAGTACATTGTAATCTTAATATAACGAACCTCAATATAACAATTTCCTTAGTTTAACAAATTTTTCGAAATCTCCTAGAACTGCCCGTAAGAGTTAATGCAAAATATAACTCTACATTACGAATACTTTTGTTCAAAAGTCTCTCTATAACGAATTTTTAATCATTGCAGAATATAAATAGAAAGTATAATTTATTTCTATTTAACGATTTTTGTCAACTTATAACCTTTACATAACGTACCCTTCCAATCAATCACACGCAATTTCACAATAATAACAACAATTCATGTGTCGACAGAATCAGACACTTTAAATTTATCGTAAGACAATCATTATGTTTGATGTAAAGTAACGTAAACACTGCTGTTGGTCGCGGCTGAAAATCGAAAAACAATAGTTATAATATTATAGCATAGCTATAATATATAGCAATTTCGTTTAGGCTACATCCATGTACCTTAAAATAACCATCTATTGACTTTTTAACTATAAAATATTGCTGTTCGCGACCTCTCCCGCCTTAGTGTTTAACGAAAAATATCCTTCTATAACTAGTAACTTCTCAAAAATCTGTATTGTATTCTGCTGGCTCAATCAGTCATGATATTTATTAGATATTTACCATTACGAGTTGGGAATTATGTAAACAACCCGGCTAGTTTGATAAATTTTCATTTATTTTTCATATTTACCGCCATTAATGGTGATTATGTGTATTTGCCAGTTATTATATATAATTACCAGTTAATCACATATAATGCAACTTTTGCACAGTACTGTGTAATGTAAATCTAGCTAGTCGAACGGATGCTTCACGCAGCCTTTGCATTCTCTCGAGGAAGGTATTTGCGATAAAATTTAGGACGTCCGTTTATGTTTATATCAGAATGATTATTGCCCAGTTTGATTAATTGTTTTCTTTGTCTCTGAGTGTACCGGTAGCAATTAATGCCACAATATATCTAAAAGACAGAAAAACTTTATACTGCGCATGTAAATATATAAATACATTAATGTTAGGTTGCATAAAAGTCTGTTTGCAAAATTTAACTATCTGTTTATAGAATCTGACGTACAGACAAGAGATAACATTAAACGTTATTCAATTTACGTAATTTTTAATTTAAGAAATTTTAGATATTAAAAACTTCCAGTAAGACTTCTGTCTACGCATAATTTAATTAATAGTTTCCAACTTTATTTGATGTCTTTTTTATTTAAAAAATAAATTATTTTATTTCTATTAAAACTTTAAAATTAAATAAATGTTTTTTATCTAGATTCCAGTTCAACGTCTTTGAAAATTCTTTTCAAGAAATTGAAAACTCTATAAAGAATATATCGATATTTTTGAAAGCTATTTTACTATATAAAAACTATTTCTCTACTAAAAATACTTATACGGTTTGCTTGTATTAACTCATTTTTTTATTAAGTTGGCATGCATATACTTTATTATTTAACTTTTTGAGAATTTAGCGCTTTACTATTTCAAATATTTGCAGATTTGCATAGATTATCAAATTCTGATTTTTGGAAAAATGCTAACATTTCACATTTACAGCGCTCGTTTGAAACATAATGTCACAACTCGCCGTAATATAACCCATTATGCCACTAAATATACAATCCACTATTTTGATATGCAAACAACTTAATTATTGGCGGAGGTTTAAAAATTGTCTACAATGTCTGTGTGAAAGTCTGTCGCGGAAGTGATGTTTGAGGGAGTTAGTTTTACAACGTCGTATCTAGATTTTACGCTATATTCTAATCTCCTTGTTTAGCTGCCTAATAATGCACATTTATCTATATATTGCTGCATACAGAACTCACCTATTTTCAACTTGTCTGAACTAATCGACTCATGTATTTTCAACTTTCCCTTCATCGCCACTGATATATCAATTAGCAAAAACTTTTATTAATTTGAAGTTAAACGTCTTTTTCCACTAGCTGAGCAGCGTAGGAGACACTTTAAGTGAGAAGAATTAGGAACTAAAATTGAACATGCATGAGTAAAATCAATTGAACGTAGATGGTGTTGAAAATACACGACTCCGACTGTATTTTAAAACCGGGTTCAGACGTGTGTAACGTGTAATGTAAGATTACGTGTAATTTAGCGTCAACAGTGTGGACAGCACACGAACTCAACGCGAATAGTGAAAGCGAATCTTTGTCAAGAGCTGTTTCCACTCAGTTGCTACGAACATGCCGAATAGGAAGATCATGATAACTGGTGCTGCTTTTATTTATATATATTTATTAACTGAAGATTTCAGGTTTTTTAAAGTAATCCGGATTTTTTGGATCCCAAATAACACGTTTTTCTTGATACAAACTGATAAGTTCAAGCAATTGTTCGTATCGTGAACGTACACACGACACAGTCGTCACGAACGCCGTCCAAACGAGTACTGCAAGCGCCTTTGTGTTCGCGCTAAAAACCGACAGCCGATGGATCACGGCGAGCGCCGGCGCGAGCGTTACATGTAATGCTCGTAGTGCCGTCCACAAGCAGAATTCGTGTTACATTACGCGATAGATTACATTACGCGTTACACACGTCAGGACCCGGCTTAAAGTGAAATATAAATTTTTTGAGGTTATGTGAATTGTGGGACTGTCGTCGTATTTGAATCTAAATGTTTACACATGTCTTGAGAGTGTCGGGGAATTACTGTTTTCCTTTTTATTTTGATGGTACGCCGACAGTGTCAAGGTTTTCGAAATAGTAAAACGATCGAAGATTATGAAATATCGCGATCAGTGCAATACATTTGTTTTACGTAATTTTGCCTTGCGATCATCATAATATAAATATTTTACATACATTAATATTTATGGTAAAGAAAATTAGGTTATAAACATTGAATGAATAAAAATATTATTGCGTACGCAAATATTTCCTGTCTTTGTATATGTGCTAAAATCAATATAAAATCCTCGTTAAAGTTTACGTCAATTCTGAAATTAAATTTAATAACTAAATATATTACTACATAACAATTTGTATAACATTGGAATTTTTACTTGATGTAACCTTGAAACAGGAAAATTGTTAAAATCATAACAACGGTAGAAGGCCGCGATGCTTTTAACAAAAATAAATACGCAATTTAAGGCATGAGAAAAACCAAGTGTGTCGGATGTGCTGATTTGTGTTACATATTAATTAGACGATCTGTTAAGGCGCGTCCCAAATATGTCGAAATAAAAACAAATCTAAAGCTGGTATAAAAAAAAGTTGGAGAATAAATGACTAAAAAGTTAAATAGCAGTTTAATAAAATCAGAAATCAGTTTAAATATAAATGTAATTCTTATCCCATTTAATCCTAAAGGTTTGTGTACAAATATTTTTTTTTTAATAATTAAGCTTTCATCTTTTAAGGCAACACGTCATCTGAACTACTTTCTTAAAATATTTCTTTTGTATTTGTTCTGGTGAACGCGTGTTCGTTTTGAAATGGAAAGGCATTGCTGAAACCGATCTAGTTCGGGCTAAAGTCGCAAATGTTAAATGCCCTCAAGTTGTTATCGACTTCTATGAAAGTATTAGGGAGTGAAACCCACCGACGCCAGAAAATTAGTAAATAAAATACTTTTTATAATTTTTCGTATTTTTTTGTTTCATAAAATCAGAAATCAGTTTAAATATAAATGTAATTCTTATCTTATTTGATCCTAAAGGTTTGTGTAGAAATAAATGTATTTAACAAGAGCTAATTATGCTAAAACGAGTCACCAGCGAATTTTAAAAGTCATCTGAGTCATGATGTCATTACGAACAAGATCTATACTAGATTTTTTACACGTATCTTTAATACAATAACTGATTAATAAAATAAAGAACAAACAATTTAAAAAACTATTATGTTGGAAAATTTTCCAAAATCTTTGATTTTTTTTCATTTACTGTTGTTTCTCAAAATTAATTTTGTCTTTATTTAATTACTAGCGGCTCGATCTGGCTAAGCCCAAATTTGTAGATTGTCTATTAAAGATAACTTGTTTTATTGGATAAAGATTAATACTAGGTCGGCCAAAATAGCGTCGAAAATAACTTTAAATAAAATAATTTTTGTAGAAACAACATGTTTGATGTTTTGGATGTAATATTTTTGTATTACTTGAAATATTTCTTTTCTGTTGTGAATTTACTTTTATAAACGTAATGTATCTATTATTTAATTATAAGTTATTATGTAACTGCGGAGAAATTACTACTTTTGTTAAAATAATATTGTAATATGCACGAATAATACATTTATTGAACAACTTAAAACCTATATATAAACAATTATTCGCTTAGAATTAATTTTGTATTCTAACCCTTTTTTATTTAAATGTGAATTAAATGTATCGAAATCGATTTACGTTTCATTCATTAACAATTTTTTATTTTAACTTTAAAAGATAAAAAGGGTTAATGTGGGTTATCCTTAGTTCTGTAGGACATTAATTTGATGTATCTCTTATGGTTTAGTCAGCGTGAGCCATTTAAACATCCTTAAAGCGTATTTCTACGACTTGAAGATTTCTCTACATTCTTTAAATTTAATATGAGTATATTCTTTACATAAACCTTCCGGAAAAAAATCTTCAAAATTCATAGTTTAGAAGAACTAAGCAAATAAACAAAGAGGCGGCTAACAACTTGGTTTTATGCTATTGAGACTTTTCCGTTGTTTTTTAAAAGATTATTAAATATCAAAAAATGATTTGTCGGGAAAAAGGACTTTTTCAGTAAACACTTATTTGTTATTTATATAAATAACAAATAAGTCATTTTTCCTGACAAATCATTTTTATATTAATTACCAAGGACAAAAAAGAAAGAAAAACAGTCAATTATTAAATACGGTCCTCACACAAATCTTGAACAGGACAGAATTTTTCGGAATCCGGATCTGGAGGCAATTGTACTGCTATAAACGCTATTAAACTGTTACATTAAGGTGACATACAAACATAGCATGTTTAATATAATTGTAAGTTTAAATCCCAGGGGGAATAACGTGGTGCTTAGGAGAAAAGTAAAAGAACATGCCTGCACACACACAGATAATATAATATTATATATGTATTCAACATACGATACGTGAAATCCCAAAAGCAGGTTGAGTGTCAAAATGTCTCAAAACTGTTTCATGCGATAGAATGTTTGTCAGAAGGAATGATAGTGAATGCTAAGTGGTCTCCGCATCTTAAATGGTGCTGCTCAAACGTTTATATTTCGAAAATCTCTAACTTCTATGAAACATTTCAGTCAATCTTTGATGATAATACTTCAAAATAAAATATAAATATGTACTGTTCCTCCCATATGACTTTTAGCCAACTTTCTGCAGTTTATTTGATCTAACAAAATCATATAAAAATGAGAAAATTAGCATAAGTCTTACATAAATTTGTGTACACAAAAAATTAAATTTGAAAAATAAAATTGAGCAAGGCAAATTAGACAACTTGTTTAACATAACTGTGTAAGAAAAAACTTCAAAATGTTGATTGTACTTCCAGTCATTCGAAATCTTGTGACGTACTGTAAAAAAATATTGACGAATATGATGTTTTTTTAGTACATTTTTAGAGCAAATATTTTTTTTTTCCGTAATTTTTAAGCGGCAAATCAAATTTTACGAAGCGTAATGCGTAATCGCAGCTAATAAAAACATTAATAAAATGAATTTTGCGACTACAATTCGAAATTTCCCGAGAGCTTACAAATTGAGGGACCAGTCTAGGGATTGCAATGCTGGATCCAACACATTTTTGGCCTTGTTGGATCCAGCATCTGACGTTGGATCCAGTGGTGCAGATCCGCAACCAGCTAAAAACAAGTAATTAACTGGGTCTGAGAAGGATTATGATAAGATATTGAAGAAAGAAACGGGACTTTATGAAAGTGAGGGAGTATGAGATGAAAAGCTAACTTTAATTTATGATTATTTTTGACTCTCAAACCAACCAGTAAAGGTAGAGAGAGCCCTTTCCGGATTCGGGTATATTTGCAGTTCTTTAAGAAGTAATCTGGGAGATAACACCATCAATAACATTTATTTTTTTGAGATCTTACTTTAGAAAAAGTAACAAAAAATTGTTATCTACATAATTGACTGGCTTTATTCTTTAAAAGAGAAGTCAAGTCTTAAATTAAATAATATTTATATTAGTTTTTTTTCTAATAAGAGTTAACTAAACATTTTATAAGCGGGATTGGGATAGCAATTTTATTTCTAAAATTATTGAAACTGAGTCTACATAGTTTGCAAACTAGGTAAACGAATAACTATTTCAGATTTTGAGAATATTAATTTACGTGATTTAAGACTGTATTGTCATCATACTAATATTATAAAGAGGAAAGATTTGTATTTTTGTATGTTTGTAATGAATAAACTCAAAAACTACTGTGCCGATTTAAAAAATTCTTTCACCATTAGAAAGCTACATTCACCCTGAGTAACATAGGCTATATTTATTGCTAGAAAATATTAGGGATCCTTACTAAAACTTTAGTAACGTAACCCAAGGTGTAAAAAAAATGCCATAAAACATCTTTCGTCGCATGCGCTGCGGAAACTATTGATGATAGAACAAAAGTATGTTCTACAATATTAAAGAACATATCAATAACTACAAAAAACTTCCCGATACTATATTTCCAACTATTATCGTTATGTCACAGTAATCACTTTTAACATTTTAATAATCTATATAGATAAAAGACGATGTATATGTAATCTATGGACTCCAAACGGGTAGACCATTTTTGATGAAATTTTCAGACAATCTTTAGATTAGTCCAGCGGGTGATCTTCTGAAGTTTGGTAGCGATTGGATCAACAGATTTTTTTAAATTTCTTTTTGGGAAATAAGATTTTTCTTCGATTTTTGAACATTCACAAATAAAAGCGATTGAATTCGCGCAAATTCAATACACGTTGAGAATTTAATGATAATGATTCTCATCTTTTATATCCTATATATTACATTTACACCCGGGCGAAGCCGGACTGGGCTGCTATAATTAATAATTGCACTCCGGATACTCGTAACTATTACTTACTATTAGAGTACTTTACTAACGCCAAACAAACGAGTATTTGATGTAAATGTAGATAAATAGTTATTAAAGTTTCTAGAGTTAAAAAATTGTTATATTTATTTGAAAAATCGATTAATGCTGGATCCAGCTGGATTTGCTTTAATCCAGCATAAATCCAGCTGGATTGAAAATGCCGCTGGATTGCAATTCCTAGACCCGTCACCTTAACATTTAAATAGTGGCCTATATTCCTTAATGCAGCAACTGGTTTCAGGCTGATGACCTGCTTTTGTAGTAAAAACAGTACCCATGCCAATATACTAAAATATACCAAAGACAGTATTAATTGTAAAACAATAATTAATCTACACAAAAGCTTGCCGAAGTTCTCGCAGCTTTAATACGTCTTCTGTTAGTTTTGGACAGATTATAGGCGCTTTTGCAACGCCGTACTTTACATATATAGTACGCTGAATATAAAGCTTACCCGAGGGCGCCGCAAAAGTAAGCTGCCGTTGGTTATTCCACAAGACCAATGTATACGCAAATATGAGCACCCATATACCATAGTAGAAGCCGGCATGCGTAAGTGCCAAAGGGATGGGAAAACTGACATACATAATTAAACCACAAGTTTGCAAAAAGAAACACACCCAAACTGAAATTCATATCCATGTATTCATAACAAAATATAAATATTTACAATTTTCTTGAAAAAGCAGCTTGGTATAAATTTCATAAATGTTTATATATGAGCAAACTAGAAGCTCCTGCTGCTTTTTACTTTCATCTTAAACCCTTTAGTGATATATTAATAAAAACCCGGGTCGCAGTGCCAAAACACTGCCGACAATATAGTGTATTTGCTAATATAGGCAGGGTGGCTTTATTATGTGAACTTAAGTTGGTTTTTTGGGCAAAATAAAAAAATTGACTCCTTAATACATCCCTTAAAAGAACATTTTTTCTCAGTTGCAATATTATTATCAATCGAACCTCTATACTAAATTAAATACACCTTTCAGCAAATAATTCACTATCTGCAAACTAATGTTTTCATAAAATTTGTAAATCCGGTCCTGTCAGGCCGATTTTATTAAAATTTTAGGAGCACTTTTTAATTGCTATTAAAGGGTTAAATTTCAATTTTGAAACGATTCTGAGAATTTTTTAGGTATTTTTGGGCCCAAAAACTTTTTACAAGTCCTAAAAACTACCTTTTGGTCCGACCCCTATGTCCCGCCATCCGACCAAGGCCAATAGTGTATGTTGCCATATGGCAAATACACTAATAATAATGGTTGACTTTGAGCTGCGCTGTCAAACATCGGATAACATACACGACCGCTCCAGCAGTCACTGTCAACAGTTCGAGCTGTAACTGTCTACCGCACGAACAGACATTTTCAACCGTTCGAGATACTCGCTCAAATGCTGTTACAATATGAATTTTAAGACAAGTTTTTTCTGTTCAGTGTTGTCATGCAGTCAACAGCTTGAACAATCAGTATTTGTGTTACATCGTAACCGCTCGGGCGGTCATAGAATGTTTTCTATAGAGATTTGTAATTCGTAATGCAGACAATGCTTGAAGCAGTCAGTTTCGACAGCTTGAAGCTGCCCGTGTAATGCCAGCCTTATTGTTTTGAAATACAGAACACGTCATATTATTTGCTTTGAACTTTACAATTAAACATGACAAAAAAAATTTCAACGTGACTTTTGAATTTTCATGTTTTTTTTACAATTACATGTATGTTTCGATGTACTTTTGAATACACTAGAAATTGTAGATTATAGACGCTCAACATCTGAGGTCGTCAGCGTCTATATTGAATACACCAGCAAGCTCAGATGCTTCAGGTGACTATCCGGTAGTTTGGAACGATGTTTAGTTTTGATTTTTTCTATCACTGAAAATAATGTGTTTGCACTAACGTCATAACCAAATCATGTAAATTTGGATAATCAATAACTGGTTTTAAAATTCAGCTGACAAGTTGAAATCGAAATAATTTCACTGTATATTTTGTTTTGACGTGCAGTATTATGCTAAAGGTCAAATAAATTAATATAATATCGTAATTTTAGTTCATTTAATCCCGATCGGTTGTCCATTAGAAGTTCATTTCATTTCTTCCACTCTTGATGGTGTCGTTTGTTAATTTTTACACTTCTAGACGACGTTATTCTCATCGCGACAAAAAAATTTTCACTTCAAAAACTTGAAACAAGATTGCAACTTTAAAAAGAAATTCTGAAGTAGTACAAAAGCGTCAGTATTATGGTAGTACCAGAGTGTTGTGGGTGATGCCTGCCTTTCAATATCAGTACTACTCCAGTACATAACATTACCGAGCGACTTGCGAATGCACCTTATATAAATAATATCACCAGCTACTAGACACAATAGGCGAGGGAAACGTTTCTTCCAAATAGCCGTCTTGAGTCCCATTATTTTTCATATTCGATTATAGTCTCGCACGATGTTACTGAAAAAAATCCAGCTTATTCAGTGAATTCGGATAAAATCTGAGTAGTTGTCAAAATGAACCAAATTTAGTTTTTTTTTTTTTCAATAAATATATACAGTGTAAACTCTATATAGCGACGCAGACTGCACATTTTCTGGCGTTATAGAGAGTTGTCGTTATATGGAGAGAAAGAAAAATCCATATACTATTAAAGTATTATTTTACAAATTGATATTCACCAAGTGAAACTTAAAGAGTTTAAAAGGATGATTTTTGAAAATATTGAGGCCATATCAATGTTTTTTTATAACTGACTGTTTTTAATTTTGTTTTTTTTTGTTCCTGATATTTTACATATCGACCATACTGAAGAAGACTGTTACAACTCAAAATTTTGATTTTTTAAGATTTCTACAGTAATCAACTCAGAAAGTAGTCTATTTTTATATAAAAGAATGTTATAACTGTAGTTCAATATTCACCCGAAAGATGGCGACATGTAACATGGCGATTTCAATGGGTTTAAGAAGTACCATTGGACAATAGAGAAACAATTCAGTTTATCACCGACACTTTGTGCATAAATATCGCCGCGTCTCAAGAAAACTGTTACATTTCGATTTGACACATATTGTGAAACTGTATTTTTAGTAAGAAAGTGTTTTATTTTAATATATAACTCCTGTATATTAAGGTAAGTTGAATTTTTGTTTTTTTTTATTGTAAAAAACGTTTTATTTAGAAATGTTATGCTTTTCTTTAGATTAGAAATAATAAATATAACTTATTTTATTGGGAATAAAGTAATACTTTGATATGTAACAGTCTTGTACATAAATTTAAATCGATTTATGTTTTATCTCTAAATTCATCTGTATTCTGTGAATTTTAATTCTTCTAATGGTAGTATTCTTTTGGACAAGAATAAAACATTTTTGATAATAACAATATTCAATATAATATAAATGTAATAAATTTGGTTTTGAGTAAAAATGTATCGTTCTTTCTTATATTTTTCTGTTAAAGTTTTGCTTTTGCATCTTTTATAATTATTTAGAAAAAAGCTTGTTTTATTTATTGTAAATTGCTTTTATTGAAAAAATTACACTACCTATATGATTCAATTAATGCTTTTTTTTCTATTATGTTTGTTAACTGTTTTTTTTTTCTCAGGCATAAATAATCAACTTGTAAAACTGCAATAAGATGTCTGCAAATTCTAGCCGAGGTACACGCATTTTGCGCATGCTAAATATTGATGTCACACCTAGAGAGGACAATAATCTCCCCCCAAGTATTCATTCTGGTCCATCTAATTCATTTCATTGCATTACTGATGTTGCTAGTGTTTCCACTAAAAATAAAAAAGCTCTAAATCCACTTAACAGCGGGGCTACACCTGAGCATTTTCCCGAACAAATAACAAGTAATGATTCTTCTTTCACAAGTTTTACCCACGAAACAGCACTAAAACTACATGAAAATTCATCTTACATGGAAAATGATGCTCCTGTGATTGGCAATCTATTTTATAATGCATCTTCACCACCAAAAGATGATAGCGCAATATTAAGCAGCGCAGAAATATCCTTATTACAGAATGATAGTAGCCAAATAGCAAATGACGCAGAACTGTCTACATCTGAAAACAAAATAGAATCAATAGAAAAACAACTTTCACCACTGTCCCCGACAAGTTCATCTTCATGCTCATCTACGTCATCTTCGACTGAGGAAGATAAAAATCCATTGCGAAATGACTTAAGTTCTTCTAGTGCCAATGAGGATGACTCAGACAAGGATTTACAGAGTGATCCATATGGATCCGATGATAGTGTGCAAGATCCTTCCTATCAGATATCATCTTCAGAACATTCAGAAAATGAGGATGGAGGTCCACCAAAGAAAAAATTGTTGACTACAAATCTAGAAATGATAAATGTCAAAGTTGGTAAAAAAAGAAAGAAAAGACCGGAATCTTGGCAAAAAAATGAAGCAAAAATTTTAAGAAATAAAGGAGAATCTTACGTTTCTACTCAAATACAGAAAAGCGAAAATGGTATAGTAAAATTTAAAAAAGAAAGACCAAAAAAATCAATTCTCGAATCTACGAGTTATAAAATTACAGAAATCTGATCCCAATACTTTATTTTATAAATACTCTTATGGTGAAGAGGACTTCATGGAAACGGAAATTATTAATAGAAGAAAAAATGTTCCATTTGAAAACATAAATTTGGAATCTGCTTCTGTGAAAAAACCAACCATTTCAGAGGCAAAGAAAAAAGGGTTGCTTGAATTAATTGAGAAAAAAAAATGTGTTCCCTACTATTATTTAGATTTTTTCAAAACCCTCTAAATATTCTTAGGATTTGAGAAATTATGTTTGCAAGTTTTGACTTAATTTATAAGGTTCTAAAATCACCATAGAGTGATAATATTATTTTCATTTTATTTGCATAAAAATTTAGTTTTGTTATTAATAAATTGTTAATTTAGATTTTCACACACCTCTGATTATTCTTATTAGTAATAAGTTCCATGTTCAGTAAAAAACTTTTTCTGTCGGATGTGATTTTAGTTATAAGGTTAAAAGTACCAAAGCGTTACATTTTTATTTGTTGTAGTTCATGTTTTATTTACTGCTAATAAAAATAAAATGTTATAAGTTAAAATAATATTTTTTAATTTTATGCATAAGAGAGTAACAAGTTGTATTTTTAACAGTATTTGCAAAAATTGAACCTTTAAAAATCAATATTTCCAAATATCTGCATTATATTATTTTAAAAATCAAAAAATCATTAAGGTATAAGCAATATTTAACGTATTATAGGCAAGAAAGTTATATTGTTGCAAGTCCTAAAGTTAACAACATTTTATATTCAAGACGGCTACAACTATTTTTTTTTTTGTTAACTACAATGTTTAAAAAGTTTTACCACTGGTAGTTTTAAGTGCCTGATAAAAATTGAATATATCAAAATAAATTACTTTAAAATTTTTACGGGTGTTAAAATTATGGAATATTTTGTTACAAAAAAAACATTAAAACACTCTCCTGTAAAATCAAGTTTTTTGAGTTGCAACACTCTTCTTCAGTATGGTCGATATGTTGTATTTTATTCTATTATATGTACTTATTGGTATAAATACCATTAACTGGTTATATTTGTAACTGTTGGTATTATTAAATAAATAAATAAATAAATTATTTAATTTACGGTATGTATGATGTCGACAGTCGAGGTAAATACGGACTAGACAATAAAGCTGCAGTTCTTATCAGTTTCGACAACTTAGAAAAGCAGTAGGTGCGTTATAATTTGCCGAAATTACTTCCTTTATTAGTGTATTTGCCATATGGCAACATACACTATTGGCGTCGGTCGGATGGCGGGACCTAGGGGTCAGACCAAAATTTCTCGACGTTTCATAGCCTCCTAAACACTTTGGCACCATTTTTAAAAATGTTTATATATATATATATGTGTAGGCGCGATAACTTTCGAAAGAGTTAATTGATTTCAACGAAATTTGGGCCACGTGTTGAAATCCATCACCGCAAGAAGCCTATTTAAAATGGGCCTAATCGGGCTATTTTAAGGGTAGTTTTTAGGGGTTGAAAACTGTTTTTGGGCCCCAAAATACCGAAAAAATTCTCCGAATCGTTTCAAAATTGAAATTTAACCCTTTGGTAGTGATTAAAAAGTGTCCCCACAATTTTAATAAAATCGGCCTGACAGGACCGGATTTACAAATTTTATGAAAACACTAGTTTGCAGATAGTGACTTATTTATTGAAGGGTGTATTTAATTCGGTGTAGACGTTAGATTGATAATAATATTACAATTAAGAAAAAAATGTTATTTTAAGGGTTGTATAAAGGGGTTAAATTTTTTATTTTGCCCAAAAACAAACTTAATTTCACATAATAAAAGTATAAAACCACATGGCCCTATACAAGCAAATACACTATATTGTCGGCAGGGTTTTGGCACTGCGACCCGGGTTTTTTTATTTAGAGTGGGTGTGATGCTATACATAGAGTGACAACAAGGCAAACCAACCAATGTCGAGTAATTTAAACGTTTTAGGGAGTTTGACCTTAAATCGAGTGACGTTACATGGAGTTTACACTGTATTTGTCCTATACAAACAGGTCAAAACCTAATTATATGTAGGATTATAGGACATTAGAATAAGGTAGATAACTTTGTGAACACGAGAGTTTGACGTAATTGACCATGGCCTAGAAAAAGGAACCATCTTGATATTTATCTGGAATTCATTGAGAGAAACCTCAACAATATGACCGGTACAGGAATTAATAACCTTAAAAAAGTACGATGCTTTTGAGACTCGTTTTCCAGAATGGCGTCTCTTGTTTCAAAACATCGCTCTCATGCATTTTAAAAAAGACACGATACTATTTTGATCACGTAACACGTTCATGGTATAATTTATTTTACAATATTGTGTCCCATTTTGAATAACATAGTGACTAAATTGTTGTTTCCAGTTTCCAACCGCATTGTTCTTAGTATTCTTTACTAATAATTATTAGTTCTTAAATTAATTATTTTACAGTATTCCATCAAATCAAATTCATTCATTTGAGATTTTAATAATGATCAAAATATGTAGATATATTTCGTTTTATTTTTGAAATGTCTAGATAATTTATTAGTCATTTAATAATATACGGCTATATTTTCTTGTCGAATTACCAGTAACGATCGTAAAGTAAATTATGCAGTTTTCCTCGTAATAACATTTATTTGATGGAAACAATTTACTTAATCTATATAAAAGTATAATAGCCTTAAATTTTTATGATACTTTTTACATACAGAGTGAAATGTTTTAACCGTTTCAAATAAAACTCTCGAAAGATATTCAAACGCGATTTTCGGGGATGTTAACGACGTTTTTGGAGGAAGGTATTTTTTTCGTGAAGGGCTTATCTATTTCAAAGAAAATAGCCCAAATGTCAAATGAAGCTGCTAGTATTACCTACTATGAAAAATAGTTGCGTTGAACAAATTTGAAATTGACAATAATCATATTTTTTTAATGATTACGTTCATATTTGAAATTTATTTTGGACTTGTTTTGTGTTTTGTAATAATTTTATTTTTATTTATTAAACATTTTTTGAATCAATAATTATTTTAACACCGCATTGTTCAAGTACCCGGGACAATATCACTTATTAATTTGTTTGGATGTGAACTAATGATGAATTATTAGTGTATTTGCCATATGGCAACATTCACTATTGGCATCGGTCGGATGGTGGGACCTAGGGGTCGGACCAAAGAAGCCTATTTAAAATGGGCATAATCACATAATCAGGACATTTTAAGGGTAGTTTTTAGGGGTTGAAAAATGTTTTTGGGCCCCAAAATACCGAAAAACTTCTCCGAATCGTTTCAAAAATGAAATTTAATCCTCTAGTAGTAATTAAAAATAGTCCCAAAAATTTTAATAACATCGGCCCAACAGGACCGGATTTACAAATTTTATGAAAACATTATTTTGCAGGTAGTGAATTATTTACTAAAAGGTGTATATAATGTGGTATAGAGGTGCGATTGATAATAATATTGCAATTAAGAAAAAAAAAATGTTATTTTAAAGGGTGTATTAAGTAGTCAAATTTTTTATTTTGCCCAAAAACCAACTTAAGTTCGCATAATAAAGCCACACTGCCTGTATTAGCAAATACACTATATTGTCGGCAGGGTTTTGGCACTGCGACCCGGGTTTTTAATATTATTAGCGAATTATATGCATCACCCTGTATATTATAGCATCACATGTATATTGTGCAACTTAAAACACCAGCTCATTTTGACAAATGGTCATTAACATTAATATAACATGACAGCTTAGCACTATACAAAACAAAACACTGCTCATACCATCGCGCATAGCTGTTCCTCTTTTACGAATATATAACCCATTCATGCATCAAAATATGCAGCTAGCTGGTGATGCATAGCTAAGCTAGCAGACGCTTTTTTTACGAAAATAAATCCTAAACGAGATTTTATGCGTATAAAGTTTGGTTATGATTAGAATAGAGTTTCAATATTTAGAGCACTAAAGTGGCCAATAGTCGAATATAGTTTGCCTTATAATATTTCATGTTCCACAATCTACAGCAACGATATTGCATGTTTCACATCTAACAATATTTCACAGGCAACAATCTGTTTTGTTTCACAGGTAGTCTTATTTAAAAAAATAGAAAACTACAGTTTGCTACAATTATTGTGAAACACCCATTGTTACTGCCATATTAAAAAAAAACCCTGCCGACAATATAGCGTATTTGCTAATACAGGCAGCGTGACTTTATTATGTGATCTTATGTTTGTTTTTGGACAAAATAAAAATTTTAACCCCTTAGTACATCCCTTAAATACTATGTCTATTTTAATTGCAATATTATTACCACTCTGACATCTGCACCACATTAAATACACCCTTCAGTAACACACCATCTGCAAATTGTAAATCCGCTCCTGTCAAGTCGATTTTTTAAAATTTTAAGGGAACTTTTTAATTGTTACTAAAGGGTTAAATTTAAATTTTGAAATGATTCCGAGAATTTATTTGGATATTTTTGGATCCATAAATAATTTTAACCTCTCAAAATTACCCTTAAAATAGTCCGAATGGGTCTATTTTAAATGAGCTTTGTGCGGTGATGAATTACGTGTGTACTAAATTTTATTAAAATCAAATAATTCATTCTATATGTATATTGCATATATAGAATAGTATATCACTTCCAAAAATGATGCCAAGCTGTTTAGAATGATGTAACACGTCAAGAAATTTTGATTCGACCCCTAGGTCCCGCCATCCGACCTACACTAATAGTATACCATACGTGCCATATGGCAAATACACTGAAAATTGTTTTCAAACACTCACCATCGGGATTCAAACCACTATCGCGGCAGAATGAGTTATCAATTACTCAACAGTGACATATTATTTTTCTAAGTGAACATGCTATATTAGTAAAAGTTCGCCAGCATATTATGGCGGCACAAAATACAAATGATAAAAACCCTTCATTTTTATATACAAAACAAATTCCAAATAGGTACCTACGTTATGTGAAAAGTTTTATGGTCGATTTATTGTAAAATAAATATTTCCACCTACATAAAAAAAACTGTACAACAGCTGCTTTTAAATTAATGCGTTGTTGTTTTTTTTTTTCATTTCAAGTAATTTTGTATTTTCCGACAGTGTTAATGTGCTTAAATAATTCACCAAAGTTCAGGGTTGATATTTCAATTAGTGCTCGTGTTCTAATTAATTACTGACCCGGTCGAAATTCAACAGAACGGGAATATTTGAAACAGTATCTTAGATATAAAAGAAATAATATTGTAATTGTTCATATTATTGTTCTGAAACGTTCTTTTTAATACGCTTGTTGTTTTCGCCGAACTATTAGAATTAGATGGTGTTCGAATCATAGACAAATATGATACAAACTGTTCAGTGTTGTACTGCCAAAGTATATAGGTACTGTATACATAATATAATATGGTACCATCTTCGTCTTGGGAATAATCGAATGATTTTGATAATCAAAAGGATGCTAGTCGAATGATATTTATAATCAAATAATCCATTCGAAATGATTCATTCCCATGATATGTCATAAAAACCCGGATCGCAGTGCCAAAACCCTGTCGACAATATAGTGTATTTGTTAATACAGGCAATGTGACTTTATTATGCGAACTTAAATTGGTTTTTGGGAAAAATAAAAAATTTGACTCCTTAATGCACCCCTTAAAGTAACATTTTTTTTTAATTGCAATATTATTATCAATTTCTACCGTTGCGTCCATTCTAATGATTAATTGTAAGTTTTAGCAGGAAAGTGGATCAAGGAAGTAGGTCAAAATATAATAATTGATATTTTGATCTACTTCTTGATCCACTTTCCTGCTAAAACTTACAATTAATTATTATCAATTTTCATAATTCTCATAAAATTTGTAAATCCGGTCCTGCCAGGGCGATTTTATTAAAATTTTAGGGACACTTTTTACTTACTACCAGAGGGTTAAATTTCAATTTTGAATCGATTCGGAGAATTTTTTCGGTATTTTGGGGTCCAAAAACTTTTTTCAATCCCTAAAAATTACCCTTAAAATGATCCGATTGAGCCTATTTTAAATAGGGTTCTTGCGGTGATGAATTCCAACATTTCGTTAAAATCGATTAATCCGTTCGTATGTTATGTATGTTGCCATATGGCAAATACACTAATAATAGGTGTGTTGGCATTAAGCGTGAATGAATTAATGTTACAACTCTAGAATAAATCTTGCTCTCGGTTTCGATTATTATCAGTCTGGACGTAAGTAATCGTAGTCAGTGTACGGATCTTGAGTCGTTAGGATCCGAGTAAAAATACAATTAGTTCTATATCTATGCATTCAATATGATTATTGATTATTATAACGAATGAATTTTCGATTATGAGACTTGAGAGAGTCACCTGTATGCAGTGTTTCATAGAACAGTGGCAGATAAAAGATTAAGTAATAAATGCATGCAGTGTTTCAAAGGATAAAGAAAGAACGTAATATAAAACCAGACATGTATCCTATCATTCTCTAGAACGCACTTTAGCATGTCCATATTTTATAGTATTATAATCCACGTTTATCATGACAAGTCACACAAGTGGACGATCACAAATTCATGCATTTCCGAATGAGAGTGCATAATATGTAGAGGTATATTGTATCGGACAAACTCGGTGTTTTACACTCTATTAAAAATATGTTAAGAACGAATTAATTTCTTTCCTAAAACACACAGTGCCACTAAAACAGTAGAACGAGAATGTTACTCGGACATGTTTCTCGGAAATATGTCCGCTCAATAAAGGGAACGTTCCCTGGTTTCGTGAGAATAATCAATTCATAGATTCAAAATTGCGTTACAAAAACATTACCTCTTAAGCTTAGGTTATTGTATTATGAATTAATCATTTTATGTATGAAATACGTTATGGTTTGAGAAACTATAAATATTTTCGAGTTAACTTTTGGAGTCAGTGTAGAAAGTTAAGGTTTCTTAGGATAGCGGTACCGTAACAGAGCGGCCTAATATAACTTCACAGAAAACGTGTGCATAGAACTAAATGGATGTGAATTTTTCAGTAGTGGTGACTCCACCGTGACGTCAAAAACCACATCTATAATTTACTTTTATTAATACGTTTTTCGTGACGTCATTCACTGTTATATTGCATCCGCTATATTACGGTACTGTTAAGAAAACCTGGATTTCAGTATTTATCAGATTTTAGAGTTTTGTTAAAATTAAAATAAGTATATTTTTCTTCTTAATCATAAACAAGCGCTCAAAAATAGCTTGGAAGTACCCTTTTGAAGTATCCGAGACTGAAATTAAACTCGCCCGCATTTCTAGAATGTCATAAATCTGATTGATGCGTAGTCTGCGGGATTCTATTTCAGCGCATGAATAATGCGTTTGTGCAGTTTTGTGTGTATCGACTTGTTATGCATCAAACGTTGTGGTCACACAATAACCGTAAGCTAAAAACGGTTTTACAAAAGCAGGTTTCACAATACTTTACATTGAAAAGCCTCAAAACAAAATCATTTAATTACTTTAATAATTGGGTGGATTGCAGGAATGAGATAATCTCACATAGTGGAGTGCCGTTAGGTTTATACCTCGGAATCCAGGGCCAGTCAATGTATCTTCATAAAAACTTTTGGACTGCATTGTTAAAAGCTCAAATAAAAAAGTTAAAAAAAAATTTTTGCGATCTCGATTGCGGGGTGGATGCCACCCCTTCTAGGGGGTGAAAAATGTTTCGTTGAAAATAAGCACGGAAATGGATAGGTTGACTAATTCTAAGCAATTTTTGTTCTATAAAGCTTTTTCTGAAAGTCCATACTTTTCGACTTATTTGCGAGTGTAAGTGTCAATTTTTCAATCAATAAACCTACGTTTTCAGATGATTTTTCCCGAATAACTGAAAAAGTAAGTATTTTATCGAAAAAATCATTCTTAGTAAAAATGTAGCTTATAAAAAAACAAAAATAATGGTGAGTTTACAGTGTCTGTAGACCCAATACAAATGGAGAACTACCTTGTTGAAGGTTGGTTCTTATTCGTCAAAAGCCAAAATTGAAAGTTTCAGCGTGAAGTTACCAAAATACAATGCATTTTTCGGGGGAAACTCATGGAACATTTTTTGAAGTGCTTGAAAGAACCTTTATTTTTATTTTTTATAAAAGTCCCTAGCATCAAAACTAGCTGAGCTCTGACGAAAATAATGTTGGTCCCTATTTTTTTCGGCGTCAAAAAATGTGAAAGTCACCCCCTTATTACCACACAAATTAAAAATAATCATTACCAATTCACAATTCACTTTATTTATGTACTTGTAACATGCTCTAGAAGTTTGACCGGTTTAAATGATTTTTTCGATAAAATACTTACTTTTTCAGTTATTCGGGAAAAACCATCTGAAAACGTAGGTTTATTGGTTGAAAAATTGACACTTACACTCGCGAATAAGTCGAAAAGTATGGACTTTCAGAAAAAGCTTTATAGAACAAAAATTGCTTAGAATTAGTCAACTTATCCATTTCCGTGCTTATTTTCAACGAAACATTTTTCACCCCCTAGAAGGGGTGGCATCCACCCCGCAATCGAGATCGCAAAAAAAATTTTTTTTAACTTTTTTATTTGAGCTTTTAACAATGCAGTCCAAAAGTTTTTATGAAGATTCATTGACTGGCCCTGGATTCCGAGGTTTTACAATTTTTACGTCTAACGACACTCCACTAACAACAGATGGCAAAAGTATTGTTTTAAATAAACATATTTCAAATCACTGCCTAATCCTCATCATATATGAACAAGGAAGTCAAGATTTTTCTAGTTTTGTGACTAGGGCATAAATTAAATGAAGCCAATTAAACTGCTACTTTTCAATCACATCGTGATCGGGATTGCTACTTTCCAATACCATTACCAACACAGTTATCTGATATTAGAAAAATATCAGTTCTTGAAATATCAATTTGTCAGCGCTGTTAACACTAGAAAGACTGAGAAAACGGCTTACATTCAAAGACGGCTGGGGTCATTTGATTCCTTATTTCATAAATAGTCATTCTTAATTAATTTCGTATGTAAATACTGATAAATTATTATAGACATATTAAGAATAAATAAAATACAACAAAACAATAAATAATATACTTGAATTATATTTTTTTATTTAGCACTACATACAATTATTACAAATAAAAGCTTTGCATTTATTACAAGATCCACATATTTTCTCCTGGTTTGTAGCATGACACACAGTTGTCAATAAAACGATTCCATACTTGTGAAATCAGTCTTGAAGATCTTTCTGATCGTATGTCGAATCGTATATATTTCAATAGTTCTTTGAATCGATCTCTTGACATGACTTTTGAATAAAATGGTATTCCCCATATTTTACTCCACAAATCATTTACAGATATATTTTTAGATCCAGTAGCACCCATTACGTACAAAATAGATATAAATTTTTCAAGTTCTTCGAGAGAAACCGAAAAGTTGGTATGTCCAAGCTGACGATGTGCTTCAGTCTCAGTACCTACATTTTTTAATATGGCGTAGCATTGTATCGTCAATCAAAAGTTTCCAAGCTGAAATAAACTTTGCTCCAATTTGCCTTCGTGCAAAACATTATAATTTGCTCGACGACCTGGTAATTAGGTTACACCGTATGTTGTGGGTCAAATGACCCCAACCGTCTTTGTAAGTAGATGTTCTATTTATTTACATTTGTGTAGTAATATTACTATATAAACACGTTTGTCGTGAAATTGAAGCAATTTCATTAAAAGTCACGAAATGCCAAACCATATAAATAAATAGTACATTTTTTATTTGTAGTGTAACTTCAGAATGGATCATTTGACCCCAGCCCGTCTTTCTAGTGTTAATTGTTGAAACAATAACGACAGTAGCAATCACAGATATCTGTATCAAAGAGTAGCAGGAACAGCCTGTGATTTTCTAATATCAGTGACTGAATCACATATATGTGAAATATCGCTCATCATTAATCATAATTCAAAAGTCACTGCCGTAGCACTCTAATGCTGGGTTACACAAGGGATTTTCAAAGAAATTGATTTGACAATGACCTAGATTGTCCTCATATAATTACAGTTTTCATACAGGCAGGAGTAGTCTGATGTCGTTGTGGAACGCCTTGTCATCTAGAACATTAGGTCATACAAATGATTGATCTACATAGAAAAAGATCGTTTTTCAAGCTAAATTTTGATCGAACTATAAAGAAAAAGGTGTTTCGAATTAGAAATTGTACAAAAAACGAACGCTCTAAATTTAAGCCATACTACGAGGCTAAAAAATGCTGTTGTAAGGGTGCTGCTGTCAGTTGATTACTTTAAATTTTGTAAATATTATGAAGATTTAAAAAACTTTTCCGAAAAAGGAAGAATTACTTTAGGTTTGTGATGGAACAATTTTGTGAAATAAGTACAAATAAGGTTGTAGTGTGACATTGAAAACGTGTGTTTCTTGGCACGATTAATGCGAACTTTTTTCTAGCAAATCGTACATAAATTACAAAAGTAGTCAATTAGAAACCTAGATTTGTCCTTTATCTTCCTTATAGAGAAAGAATTTTCGCAAAATGTTGACGAATAAGTCTGCAATCAACTATCAACCGAAGCCCTATTTTTAGCTTAAATTCAGAGCGTTCCGACAGCCTTACATGTATACACAGTTTAAGAAAAATATTATTTCAATCGATCAATTATTTTTCAATCAGAATCGATTCGAAATTCAACTATTTTCTTATAGAGAAATAAGTGTGGTCACAATCTAAGGTCATTGTCAAATCAAACTTTCTGACAATGCTTTCTGCAACTCAGCATAAGATTATTACTGATGCGTTCATAAATCTAGTTAGAAAAGCGTCATTTTGGCAACACTTGATTCAAGTGTGGACATCAATCAGTCGTCGCAGTATACTGGAATTTAAACAGGTTGAAGACGGTCGAAACGGCTTCCGTTGCAGTATGACTACGTCCTAAGAGGGTTGGATTAACATCCCCTTTCAATACAATGCTATATCATCGTCAACCGTTGCCTGGCGTCGCACTACGGCCACCCCCCTGTTCACTCAATCGGAAGGCCGTCTGTAATCGTGTCACACGCCATGTTTAATTAATATCACATCCAACTATACATACATTTATACTATGTAAGTGCTCTTTCACTGATCGTCAATGCTAATACGAATAAATCCATGTCCAATGAATAATGAGATCATCTACGGAAAAGAACTGGATTAAATATAAGTTTGTTTTGTATTATTCCAAATAATAATAGAAAACAGTATCACGGATAATTGGAATAAAAATAAATCCATTTAAACACTCATTGATTGCAACGTTTCGTCTTTATTTTAATCAATGAGTGTTTAAATTGATTTATTTTTATTCCAATTATCCGTGATACTATTTTCTATTATAACATATATCTGGAATTGAACTTTAAAGATGAATTCCAAATTACTAAGCGTTTTTTTGTCGAGTAATTCGGAATTGTTATTATTTTTCTCGTTTTTTCTGGAGTCAAGTTCATTTCGCTGATGACCTTGACTGTCGAGCGTCTACCTCTATAGACATTTTGTAATAAAGATGCATTAGAAGAGATGAAGATAATGAAAGAACCACCTCCTCCAAATTAGATAATTAGACTGAACTCTGGTGTCGCAAGAGTCATAAAATAAGACTTGTTTTCAAAAAAAAGCACTCTCTCTAACACATGGGAGATTTTACACTCGGTGGTTATAGACTACGGGCAGAAAGGAGGAGATTACTGGAATATTGGATTGCTAGCGATCGCAGCGGCAAATCAGTAACTTAAGCCATTAAGAAGTAAAAAATAAATGTCTTTCTCTTCTTTAACATTCAAAAGCGTGAGACACTTGATGACAACTGAAACAGTGAGTGGCTTATGCACTTAAACTCTGTAGAAGAGAAAGGCATATATTTTCTAAATTATTAGTGCGTTTAAATGTGTTTATTAGATTTTTTGAGACTAATTTTAAAAAAATAATTTTTATTTTATTCGAATGTACGATTATTATAAAATTATAAGTTTTTATTTTCAAACCACTTAGAATAATAGGTGTTCTGAACTTCTAAAGCATTTATTGGCCTTACAGAACTCTTCGAACACAATTGGTAAAATTTTCAGGCTCTTCGGTTTGTTTGAAGCAGTTCTAGGAACTTAAATCTGTTATAAACAAGTTCAAACAGTTTCGAGTGTCAGAGAATTTGAACAGTTGCGTTCGAAGAGTTCTGTATTATCAACAAACGCTTTTGAATTTCAGAACCTGTTCAGAATTTACCAGCAAACACTTATTTTACGGGTGCAGCATCTCTGTCCCTCGTATTAGCATTTCACTGATTCGTTTAGTTAATTTAGACAAAGCTTGCTATTTCTTTTAATAAGGATTCTCCCGTTCCCAATATCCTCTTCATGCAGAAGTGGGACTTTTGTTGTTTCATGCGTTAGTAAACAGGTATTTTATTTCGATCCACTAGACTCGAGAGACCGGTATTACAGTACCCACACATACCGACCCATTCAAAGTATTATGAGACGTCTTTTTTTAATTAAAAACCGTGATGGTATCGTTTTTATTATCCAGTGTTCCAACACATCAGCACACATTCATGTATTATATAATATCAATATTTGGACTATATTTAATTTTATCTTATAACCTACGTACTATCTTTCTCATAAGTTTGGTTCCCTCATGCATACCCAATTTGGCTGCTTCCCGACTTTACCGTACGCCGATAAAATATTGATTCTAAAGCAGGAAAGATATTATACAGTTTTATGTAATAAAACACAGAGTTTTATTTATTTACTTTTAAAAACTTTATATTTTATAATAATTATTTCGCACAACACAGGGGTGTCGTCAGATAATGAGAATTATAGTTTAGATAGATAATATATATACCTACTTAGTAATCTTTATTCCGTTAAGGCTGTCGGAACGCTCTGAATTTTGTTTGTGCTGTGACACAGCGGTAAGGGGCGAGATAGGCAAAATACATATTGTGGGTGTGGCCTTCTTTAGCTCTGTCCCGCTCAAATCATCCGCACGTTTCAATTTTTGGCTGGTGCCAACTACGAGGATAAAAGATGCTATTGCAAGGGTACCGCTGTCAATTGATTACTCTGTTTTTTGGAAATATTTTGAAGATTTAAGAAACTATTCCGAAAAAGGAAGAGTCACTTTAGGTTTGCGATGGAACAGTTTTGTGAAATAAGTACGAATAAGGTCATAGTGTGACATTGAAAACGTGTGTTTTTTTAGCACAATTAGTGCCAACTTTTTTCTAGTAAATCGTACATAAATTGCAAAAGTAATCCATTAGAGACCTAGATTTGTCTTTTATCTTCCTTATAGACAAAGAATGTTTGCAGAATGTTCAAGTCTACAATCAGTTGACAGCCGAAGCTGTTTTGGTTTAAATTCAGAGCGTTCCGACACCCTTAATATAATAAAACAGTGTAGAATGCGTCAGTTATAAAAGTATACAATTAAAACTTAAGATTTAAATATTCCTCGACCGAATAAAATTTTTTCTGCATTAACATAGTTTTTAAATTTTGCCTCTGATAGATTTTTCATCTTTTCGGACAACTTGTTAAAAACTTCCAGCATGGAATTAACAGGATTTTTGTTGACAGTGGTCAAAGATATGTAATCTAGTCTATACTTTGTACTTGTTCTAAGATCTTTGTCTGAAGAAGAATTATTATAAAATGGAGGCAACATTTTCTTAGCAGATTACTTTTCAGTTTGATTATATATAACTGCTGGTTTTTTGTGTGGAATAAATTATAGCTGCAGTAGCATCTGGTGACGCTGATGACCTCAGATGTTGAGCGTCTATAATAATCCACAGCATCTGGTGAAAATAGTTTTTTTAATGAAATCTGAATATTACATTAAAATTTAAATATTTTGTGTTTTCTATTATTGCACATTGCAAAATTATTCTGTCTGCAAGTAGATTTGTTGTATATATCTGCAGTCAAAAGACAAAAGCACTAATGTCGGTTTTGTAATTTTTTATATGAATTTGTAACTTTATTTTAAATAGAAACGTTTCAAAAATATACCTAACAATATTTCTGGTCAACATTTCAACACAACCTTCAGAAAGCACAGTTATGATGGCTTGCAGAACGCATTGTCAAAAAAACTGTAATGTCATTGTGAAACTCCCTGTCAAGTAGAACATTATATTGTACTTACACAAAAACAAATGATTGATATGCACAGAAAAAGATCGTTTTTTGTTTGCTTCGAAATGCAGATTGTAAAAAAAAACTACGTTAAAGTAAATATCATTTCAATCGATCAATTATTTTTCGACCAGAATCGCTTTAAAATTTTATGATTTCTTATATGGAGAAATATTTGGGCTCAAAATACAAAGTTATTGTAAAATCAGATTTCTGGCAAGGCTTTCTGCAACTCACCTTACTCAGTTTTAGTATTGAAATATTTGCCATTAAAGTATTTGATATCGTTATTCTTTTGTTTAAACAAGGTTTTTTAAGATAATTAATAATAAATACAGTTCATAAACAAGAATTAAGGTGCTGGCCATATTTTTAAATTATTTTGTAGTCACCAAGAATTATGCGTATATTTTATTTCTTACATTTGAAGTAAAAATACGGATATTTTATTATTTCAAATGAACACTAGCTCCTTGTTGAAGACAGACATAAATACTAATCCAATCATAAAGTCGGAATAAGCCATGTTGCTTTTTGGTCATAGAAATGTATCCACGTCTTGCATCTCCATCAAACTCTTCTACCTTCAGCTCTGTTACTGAGGCACACAAAGTAGAATATAAAATACAGCCAATTTCCGGATTGAATATAGATTTACATCCTCCTTGAACTATACCCATTTTGTATATCTATATTTATCCATCACTTTTCAAATACATAATATTGTATATAGCAAAAGCGAAGCATATTTTTCTATTATTTTAGATTTTATGTATATTCTACTTATGTATGCATTATCTATGTGGATATAAAAATAGATTAACAAAACATGCTCAAAATAAATTATGGACAAACAAGCATTTTGAACTACGTAAAAGCCAATTCAGACTAGCCGTTCTCGGTTACGATTCACCGGTCCGGTTCGGTTTTCAATTAATCTAGGCTGCTCACACTATCCCGATTCGGTTCTACGATTATTCTCGGTGCGCATGCGCAATTTCGAAATATGATTTGACGTTTGATGTGTAGTTAAACGTCAACAAAAACAGCTGGCTAGTCACGTGACTCCAGCAAGCGTTCTCATTGGCTACGGTTGCGAACGGTCCGGTTGAAATTAGAGCTGAGCGTAAACGCTCGAACCGAACCGCAATCGGGAACGACTACGCCCTGATTGGTCGAGCTCCCAACCGGACCGGTGAATCGTAACCGAGAACGGCTAGTCTGAATTGGCTTTTAGGCAGCTTTTTAAAGTGAAACTTTTTTACTACGTTTTGCACATTTTCGGTAATCTAAAAACCCGGGTCGCAGTGCCAAAACCCTGCCGACAATATAGTGTATTTGCTAGGCCGTGTGGCTTTATTATGCGAACTTAGGTTGGATTTTGGGCAAAATAAAAAATTTAACTCCTTAATACACCCCTTAAAATTACATTTTTTCTTAATTGTAAAATTATTGTCGATCGAAGGTCTACACCACATTAAATACACCCTTCAGTAAATAAGTCACTATCTGCAAACTAGTATTTTCAAAAAAATTGTAAATCCGGTTCTGTCGGGCCGATTTTATTAAAATTTTAGAGAAACTTTTTAATTACTACCAGAGGGTTAAATTTCAATTTTGAAACGATTCGGAGAATTTTTTCGGTATTTTGGGGCCCAAAAACATTTTTCAACCCCTAAAAACTACCCTTAAAAAGGTCTGATTGGGTCCATTTTAAATAGGGTTCTTGCGGTGGTGGATTCCAACATGTGGGCAAAATTTCGTTAAAATCAATTAACTCTTTCGAGAGTGATAGCACACCACACACACACACACACACACACACACATATATATATATATATATATATATATATATATATATAAATATATAAATATATATATAAACATTTTTAAAAATGGTGCTAAAGTGTTTAGAAGGTTATAAAACGTCGAGAAATTTTGGTCTGACCCCTAGGTCCCGCCATCCGACCGACGCCAATAGTGTATGTTGCCATATGGCAAATACACTAATAAAGAAGCTGTGAGGTGGGTCGTTTATTGGGGCTCTACTAGTGCGACCCTTAAGGTCCGCACGACCAACTTCCCTGTATGATTATTGAAAATTAAATATAAAGGTATATTACAAATTAGACCCGAAAATGAGTTTTCAAAATATCCTACAATACACTTTTTTGCATTCGTATTGTTTAAATAAAATTTAAAAAACGGCTGGACCGATTTTGATAAAATTTCTTTCGAATCATATTGATAGTAATAAGCTTCGATTAGCACCCTAGCAAAGTCAATATCATTCTTTTCGCAAAATTTCGTGTAAACAAAAAAAAAAAAAAAAGAATGAAACGGATGGACTCACTTATAAAAAAACTTTATTTGTGTAAAGTAAATTTTAACCCTCAAGTTAATAAATATGCAAACATATGTTTTTTAAACATTATCAAAAATAGAAAACAGCATCACGGGTAATTCGAATAATGAAAATAAATCAATTTCAACACTCATTGATTGCAACGTTTCGTCTTTCTTTTATTAAGACTTTTTCAAGCTCTAAAAATTTTTTACAAAAATTAACATTCATATAATAAAAATATTAAACATTATGGATTAAATAATTTATTAAAAAGAAACAGTGGTGTGACTAACCTCAATATGCTTAAATGATAGTTAAACTATGATATAATATGCAATTTGGCATTACGAAAAACAATTATAAAAATTGAGAATTATATCATAGTTTTATTATCATTTAAGCATATTGAGGTTAGTCACACCTTTGTTTCTTTTTAGTAAATTATTTTTAATCCATAATGTTTAATATTTTTTTTTATATATATGTATGAATGTTAATTTTTGTAAAATTAATTTTTGAAAAAGTCTTAATTAAAGAAAAGACGAAACGTTGCAATCAATGAGTGTTCAAATTGATTTATTTTCATTTTTCCAATTACTCGTGTTACTGTTTTCTATTATAACATATATCTGGAATTGAACTTTAAAGATGAATTATCAAAAATATTATATGATAAGTGACAGATTGTGCAAAAATGTAATTGATAATACACTGTATACACAAACTGTATTTTTCGTCCATTTTGAATTTGTAAAGTGCAAATGAAAATAGTATGACCTTTATACATTTTTATGTTAGAGCGAAGAAACTATTTTATACCTCCGTGTGCAATTTTTCACATCAATTTATGTGTTTTGACAGGTATTCGAACAGCTATTTTCTAAGCTTTTCAACACTATTCGCAGGTGTGCTGTCTTTCTATCGTTTCTTGCCCATATATTAAAAAAAAAAAACACTGGTCGCAATGCTAAGCCCTATCGACTCTAGATTTTAGAGTACAGTCTACCATATACTATCATGATGTGAATTTGAATTTGATTACCAACTAAAAAATGTTTCCATAAACTATTATTATAAATACAGTACAATCGCGATAATATGAATATGCCCTCTTATGAACGACTCAGTAATATGAACATATTTTTTGGGAGAGAATTTAACGCTCTACAAAAAAAAGTTTAAATTTTATCCTCGGAAAACTTTTGAACCAGTTAACTTAGCGAAAAATCACAAGATACCTTTTTTGTAAAGCGTTAAATTCTCTACAAAAATAAGTATGTCTCATTTTCGTAGATTCATTTGTCCCCAAGTTTTAAAATTTGGAAGAAAAAAAAGGAGTTTTCCACATGTTATTTTCCATAAGAAACTTTGGTTGGAATGAGGACTATCTTAGAGTTAATATTAAAAGCTCAAATTTTTAGAGATTTTTTTTTATCAATTTGGAAACGTTTGACTTCCTGGGAGCATAGAAATTCGACAATACCCCTGTTAAGGACCACCCTAATGTACATGTTTCTTGCGAACCTCGATAATATAAACATACCGCCAGTATGAACTCAGGATTTTTTGTGTTCATGTTACCAAGATTGTACTGTATATTCTCTTAGATACTAACTAGCTGATATCCGCGGCTTCGTCTGTGTTGTTTATTATATTAACAATATATTTTATGTACAGAGGAAAAAACATAAAAAACATACAAAAAATTTCTTTGTAAACAATGTTATCCGTTTTTCTGTCTGTAGCTAAAGTATATAGATTAGCTGTCTAGAAAAATATTTTAGCTACAGAAGGAAAAACGGATAACATTCTTTAGAAAAAAAATTTGTAAGCTAAGTATACTTTTGCTTTAATTTTTTTTATTAGTGTTGTCGTCGCCGTGTTTAATTTCAATCGCGTACGAGTCCGCGGGTAGCGACTAGTATTCAGTAATTTGGAATTTAGATAAAAGACATTTTGAAACATGCTGCCAAGTTGTTACAAATATACTTCGACAATAGTGTGTTCATCTAAAAACTATGTATAGGCAAATGCACTTAAAGTGGCAAGTATTTGAGAAATGGTTTTCTTGCATATCTGCTTACACTATTGTAATTCCTAAATCTGATTGTGAGCCGTAAGGAAGTTTTTCTCATTTTTTATCCAATGTTTAGACATTGCACAAAAGTTTAACTGAAACAGTGATATTCTTTTCTATTTTGCAAAGCGATATATCACTGTCAGCGACTTTTAATATTTTAATAATATTTTTAAATTTCAAGTACGCATAGAAAAAATAATATTCTGAGCAATCAATCTTTTAAGCTTTTCGTTCTGGCTGTGTAACGGGAACAAATTGATAGTGAAGTTTTTTCTGAAATTAAAGCTCCTCGTTTTTCTGCGTTCCCAGCGAAGCCGTACAATCCTTAAGGGATGCCTTACAGATAATTATGAGCTCTCTTTTTAGTGTATTTGCCATATGGCAACATACACTATTGGCATCGGTCGGATGGCGGGACCTAGGGGTCGGACCAAAATTTCTCGACGTTTCATAACCTCCTAAACACTGGCAGCATTTTTGAAAATGTTTATATATATATGTATATATATATATGTATATATATATATGTATATATATATATATATATATATATATATATAGGTATATATGTGTACGGGCAATAACTTTCGAAGGAGTTAATTCATTTTAACGAAATTTGGCACACATCTTGGAATCCATCACCGCACGAAGCCTATTTAAAATAGGCCCAATCGGGTCATTTTAAGGGTGGTTTTTAGGGGTTGAAAACAGTTTTTGGGCCCAAAAATACCTAAAAAATTCTCAGAATCGTTTCAAATTTCAAATTTAACCCTTTAATAGCAATTAAAAAGTGCTCCTAAAATTTTAATAAAATCGGCCCACCAGGATCGGATTTACAAATTTTATGAAAACGCTAGTTTGCAGATTGTGAGTTATTTACTGAAAGATGTATTTAATTTGGTGTACATGTTCGATGATAGTAATCTTGCAGTTAAGAAAAAACTGTTAATTTAAGGGGTGTATTAAGGGGTTAATTTTTTTATTTTGTCCAAAAACAAACTTAAATTCATGTAATAAAACCAGACTGCCTGTATTAGCAAATACACTATATTGTCGGCAGGGTTTGGGCACTGCGACCCGGGTTTTTTTTTATTATTTTACATTGAAAATTACAGAAAATACATTTTAAAATAAAAAATGATACAACCTCGACATTTCATTTTATAAACTTTTGTCTTGCTTTAAAAAAATGTTTTTCTAGAATCGTTGAATTAGATTCTAGGATTGAAACTGAATGTAATACATTTCATATAATTATATAATTTTATAAGTTGTTTTGTAGTCTCAGTGTTAACAAACTATGAAACTTGTAGCCCTTAATTTAATTAAGTAATTAATATTTAAAAAAATCGAACATTCAGAACGTCTTCATGTTCTGAGGGTTTAGAATATTATAGTTTGATCAGCATCTTTTGTAGACCTGATTTTTTCAAAATTTAGACCAGGTGCCTTTATTTATAAAAATAACATAAAAATTCACCAGAAAAACAAAAGAAAAAAATTTACTCTCCAAAGAAAGCTACTTTCAGGTGTCTGCTACATGCTACTATGTAAAAAAGATGTTTTTCGAATTTTTACATTACTGAGCACTGTTAAATAATGTAATATTTTTTTGATACAACCACTGGAATATCCGCGGAACATATCGCTCCATCACTTTACATATATCTCAAATTTTGACGACTAGAGGTTACCGGCCTGTGACTGACTAGACAGTCGAATAACGGTCTTAAACCTCCAAAAAATTTTCTCATATATAAAACTTCTTACAATTTAAAATTGCAATTTTGCAGGCTCGGACTAGAGCATGTTTTACAAAATGGTGTAAAAAAGCAATCCAAAGTTGCAGCAGCAACATTTTGTGCATGTGTTTCGTATATCTAGTACCACAAAACACAATCGCTTATGTAATTTTTTTTATACAATAAGATTAATTAGATACGTAATTCTTCACCTAGAACGTAAGTAGAGTATAATAACATGTTTTAGATACATTACTTAAATTATAAACGTTCGAGAACACAGAATAAGCGGTTTTAAAACAGTTGGGATATCACAAGCCAACTTGCATCAATGCCTTTCATTAGATCTTCGATTTCAGTTCTTACCGTCTAGCTTTCACGCCGTTTTAACATGCTGATATTGATTTAACTTACGAGATGTGTCTAAAAAAATCTTGCAACTTGATTTTGACCTTCTCCCAAATGTTCAATTTACGTCATACACTCATAAACGCTGGTAAACTCATGAGGTGATAAAAGGCTTTTTCGTAATTGTTGCTATAATTATATATGTCATTTGACGCTTCCTATAAATAAATAATAATAAATTACACACTCTAAATATCAATCAAACAATGAAACCTTTTGACAGCGTGAACAGCGTTCTTGAATCTCTGTGACAGCGTCTGATAATGTTTATGAGCGCATGATTGGTGTTCGTTGTCACGTGTCTTGAAAGTGATTTAATTACGTTTTAAGATTAATAAAATTCCTTAAAAATAAGGAAAAATAGTGTATTTGTTAGTATTTCTATCATAGAAACTACCACTTAACGGTAAAATTATGTTTTCATTTGAATACAGTCAACATCCCTATTATGTGACGTCTGGTATAATACGCGCCACGGTTCTAAAAGGTTCTGAAGTTAGATGCAAATGGAGGCTTGCGCAGGTACAGTCGGTTGAAAAACTACAAAGTCGCGCTATATTATTATTTTTAATTTTTTAATTTTTCTTAAATCTAAAGATCTAATTCCTTGCCTAAAGTCATCCAAAAAAATATTTTTCGTGCTTGTCTGCAAAACTGTATTAGGCATCTTAATCAATTAACAATCAAAGAAACAACCTAACAATAGCGTACTGGATTGTACTTAATAGCAGGAAAGCGACAAGTGACAAGACAACAAGCGATAACCAGTCACCGACGAGCGCACGTTCTGTGCCGGTAACTGGGAGGTGGTGGGAGTCTTCCTTTCCCACAAAACAACCAGGACGGCTCTAAAATATGCAGCTGTTTGTGACTAACTTTAGAACCTTTTAGAACCGTGGCGCTAGCGCTCTCACAGCACTACTACTAGGGTTTGCAATCCCGCAGTTTTTTTTCCAGCTGTAAATTTGCGGTAAATTTGCCTTTACAGCGGGATCCCGCTGTAATTCCCGCGAGAGATTTAAAAATATATTTATATATGAAAATAATGCTATTATTGTGGAATGTTTATATTTAATCAAAAAAATATATAAATAATTCTTGGTAGAAATCAAACAGGTAAGCATTATATACCTATGCACATTAAAAACTTTGTTTATTAACTATTGTCTAAGAATTAACAGAAATTAGCATATCAATAACATATGATATGACTTTTGTTTCTGATCCATAGATATATTATTGTCTCTATTTACCTAACGTACTTCTTGCTGATTAGTAAATTTATAAACTTCTAAAGAAATAAAAAAAAAAATTGCTGACACTAGAAGTCAAAGAGATCGATCAACCGACAATTATTAATTGGTAATATTTATTTAGTCAACTATAAACACGCAACGACTAACGAACTTATCGTGTATTTAAATTTTAAAGTTGTACGTATAAATAAACATCTAACAAATCAGAATTAAAATATAACTTCGTGTTAAAAAAACCAAACAAAAAATCACAAATCATGAAAATAAAAGTTACTTATTATAATATTAAGAAAAATCGCAGGATTGTGGACAAAAATATTAGATTGAATTTTCTGTATGTACCTGAAAAAGGCAAAAAAGTTCAAAAAATTTCCCGTGCGGGATTTACAGCACACATGCGGGAATTCCGCAGGTCTCTTGGCATGCGGGAAACCGCTGTAATGCGGAATGCGGGATTGCAAACCTTAACTACTACACTTCACATGTAAAATGATTTGGTCAAATATTCGACATACGTGATGTTGGTTTGCGACCGTAGATATATCTGTGTGTAGGTACGTATGTAATGTTGTATGGCCGTGATAAACTTCTGTGTGTAATATTTCTGTTGCGTCGGTCATAACTCACGTACGTATTTAATATGTCGTAACAAGAGAACGGCAACGGCACCATGCTGGTGCTACGAACCATCTGGTGCTGCCATCACCGGCACAGGCACACGCAGAGAGAGAGGAGAGCCGCTGGTGGTCCCCTCTGTTTGATGCTCGTCGAGTGTTTTGAGATAAAAACACAAGCCTGCGGATTACATTATATATGAAACAGGGATGAGTTACGTGCTAACTTCAATGGGGTCGTCCCACATTTTTACCATTCCAACCCACTAGTGGGGAATGGCACTAATTTAGGTCAAAATTCACTTTTCACAATTTTACAATTTTTTTTCGTTTTGAGGTCCTCTGAATCCAAAAAACATGTTTTTGGAAATAGGAATGTTACTTTTCTTTTAATAACTTTGAAACTTATGGCTCGATTTATTCAAAAATCTAATATAATAAAAACCCGGGTCGCAGTGCCAAAACCCTGCCGACAATATAGTGTATTTGCTTGTATAGGGCCGTGTGATTTTATACTTTTATTATGTGAAATTAAGTTTGTTTTTGGGCAAAATAAAAAATTTAACCCCTTAATACACCCCTTAAAATAACATTTTTTTTCTTAATTGTAATATTATTATCAATCTAACGTCTACATTGAATTAAATACACCCTTCAATAAATAAGTCACTATCTGCAAACTAGTGTTTTCATAAAATTTGTAAATCCGGTCCTGTCGGGCCGATTTTATTAAAATTTTGGGGACACTTTAAAATTACTACCAAAGGGTTAAATTTCAATTTTGAAACGATTCGGAGAATTTTTTCGGTATTTTGAGGCCCAAAAACATTTTTCAACCCCTAAAAACTACCCTTAAAATAGCCCGATTAGGCCCATTTTAAATAGGCTTCTTGCGGTGATGGATTTCAACACGTGGTCCAAATTTCGTTGAAATCAATTAACTCTTTCGAAAGTTATTGCGCGTACACACATATATATATATATATATATATATATATATATATATATATATATATATATATATATATATATATAAATATATATATATATACATATATATATAAACATTTTTAAAAATGGTGCCAAAGTGTTTAGGAGGTTATGAAACGTCGAGAAATTTTGGTCCGACCCCTAGGTCCCGCCATCCGACCGACGCCAATAGTGTATGTTGCCATATGGCAAATACACTAATAATGATGCGTTTAACGTCCGTTTCTCGACTTTATGTCATAACAGACGCCATTACTATTTTTCATCTATACCACACTTCCGTTATTTTTCTACATTTTTAAAACTTCAACTTATGTAATAGCAATGGGCGAATGAAGGAATTATAGGAAATTAGGATAAGGTAGGTAATTTTTGAACTAGGAGTTTGATAGGTTATCGGCCATGGTCTTAAATAACGAACCATCTCGATATTTATGTGGAATTAATTGAGGGAAACCATGGAAAACCTCAATTAAGATGGCCGGTACAGGAATTACCGTTTCTCGGCGAGAGGCAGTAGGAAAAAGTCTCAGCCACATCTGCCCCCGCCGGGATTCGAACCCGAACCTCCCGAATGCGAGTCTAGTGCTGTCACCACTACTCTACCCAGCTCGGTATCTAAGTTTTAATAAACTCTTTCGAATGCCGCAATCCCGATCTCAGTCGGTTGATTCGCTCTAAAAATATCGTACGACAAAATTTTCAGTAGCAGGAATTTATATATCCTAAAAGTGATTATTTTTAGGGATCTGTACCTCAGACCCTTATAGTATCATTTTGTGTCCGTTTGTCTGTCCGTGAAGGCTTTTTCTTAATAGCAGCTACCAATTTGAAATTAATATCAAATTAAGATCTACGGTCCCATAATTCTGTAAAAAAAGTCAAGCCTCTATAACTCAGTGCAATAAAGAAAATGTATTTTTATAGTGACTCATTCATCAAAACTTTCCGTTGACCCAGAATCTTGAAATTTGATAGTTCGTGAGGTCTTATAGCACAAATAAAAAAAAAGTTGTCATGTTACCACGTAACAAACTTAATTTTTAAGCACACACAATTAAGTTAGCAGGAAAGTGGACAAATTGATGTTAATCAATAAACCAATTAATAATTTAGCGACGTTTCGGTCATATATTTAAGCTTCATCAGGCATCTATAAAGTACAGCACATGTTAAAATTAAGTACAGATGTGTACCGAAATGTCGCTAAATTAATAATTGGTTTATTGATTAACATCAATTTGTCCACTTTCCTGCTAACTTAATTGTGTATGTTTAAAAAAATATGGACGCAATAATTTCCAATTTAATTTTTAAGGTTCCGTCAAGACCCTTTTTCTCAGGAACGGATAAAAGAATGATGTTGAAATTAATGTCAAATTCTAATGTATAACTCTATTGTCTTATAAAGGATTCAAACTTGTAACTCAATGCAATAAAAAGATATGGCCTTTAACTACATATTTTTTTAATATGTGCATCATTGCAAAACTAGCGTTTGTGGGGTGCCATAGAAAATGCCACTAAAATACCGCTACAAAACTTATGCTTTCTCGGCAGGAGAAAGTATTAAGCCATAGCTTTCTTAGCAGCAGTACCTGCGCCACTATGCGACTTATTAGTTTTAAGATTGATAAATTAAAGTTTAAGCAACAAATTTTCAATGAAAATGTTAAAGATCATCAAGGAAAATTGCTTTTCCTTTACTTAAACACCTTGTGCATTGACGAGAAGATATTCTACAAATGACAGTTTTTATATTAAGCTGCCGCAGAGAGAACATTAAAAGCATATGTGAGAAATATTTTAGTTGAGTAAAGACTTCGTATTTAAAATCGTTACTTTATTTTAAACTTTTATTGACATTTCATAGGCGAACTATTGCACTTAGATCTGACTGAAGTTTAAAGCGGATAAAATGAGCTTTAATATGTGCCGGCGCAGTTTATCTTCCGATGAGTAATTTACGAGTAACGATCGAGTCATCGAAAACTGGATATTAAATACGTGCAAACACGTTTCGAGTAACTATATTTTTAACACGCTTTTATTAGCTTCACTTGTATGTTTGTTTATAAAAGAATCTTTGAACGTGAAATTCACTCACTTCAAAACGTCAGATTAAACTGCAACTTTGCACACTTATCAAGGACCGATGACAATACAATCATTTAATAAGTTATCCTGCCAAGACCTTCAGGATAAAAAACCTTGAAAAATGACAGCAGTCAAGCTACGTTGAGTTGCCTATCCCATAGTCAGATGCAATATTGTGTTATAAATCTTATAATTAAAATTAGATATACACAATTAAGTTAGCAGGAAAGTGGACAATTGATGTAAATTATTAAACGAATTATTAATTTAGCGATGTTTCGGTCATTTATTTGACCTTCATCCTGCTAACTTAATTGTGTATGTTTGAAAAAAATATGGACGTAACAATTTCCAATCCAATTAAAATTAGAGTTTAAAAAAACTAAAACACCATTTTATGAAGTTAAAAATGCAAAATAATTTGACAACAAAATTAACTTTACTGTAAAAAGCGTGGAGTGCTTTATATCGGCAATAAATTTTCTGTAAACGTAGAGCTTTTATGAAAATGTAAGTAAACTTTTGATTTTTTATTTGTTTCAGGTAAGCAACTGTCCAACCGTATTCATATTTATTGAGTCGCTTCATCTTTAACTGAAACCACAACAATTCTGTAAAGCTGAGTATTTTAAAATTTAAATTAACATTAAGCGTACCCAGATTTAATATACAGTTGAACCTGGATAAGCAAGAGTTCAAGGGACCGCGATCTCTTTTTCGTGTTTTTTGCATGGTTTGACAATAAGGCAGTACATACGCATATTTGGTCCTTCAAATAGAATACGAAAAACAAAAACCAATGATACAAAAACAATGTTAGTTAGTTCAGCTATTTATGACTCATTCTTAAATTTCGTGAAACTATTAATACGTTCGATTATCGCTTATAGAGGTACAAGCAAGTCTCAGTTATAGAGGTCCATGAGTGAAAAACGTCTTTCTCTAAAAGAGGTTTCTGTTTCTCACTTATAGAGGTTTTAGAGGGTTACAAAGATGGTACCTGGCAATTACTAAGGTTTGACTGTATACCTATTTGTACCGCCGCGGTCAAATGACCGGTTATTATATATTATTATATATTATTTTATATATTATTTTTCCTGATTAAATGAAGAAATATTGATTTTATCACAATTAAAAAATAAAAATAAATGATGTAAAATTAATTGAACAGTCATGATGTCAAATGTGAAAAAGCAATAACATTTTATGAGAATTTTCTAATCAAAACTTTACAGCCAGATATTTGACCGGGTCTTGATACGTTTCGTGTTAATAATATTTTCCATTTGTAAACTATAAAATAATCCCAAGTTTAATACATTCCTGAAATGACTTTTCTTATTTGGCGCGAACTGTAGATTGGGTTCTGTCAGTCGTCAAAGAAAACTATAATTATAGTTTACAATGCTAGCAGAAGAGACGTGGAACATACATAAAGCTATGAATCAGTTCATTATTGAACTAAATTTGCAAAGTATTAAGTCGACATTGAATTTAATGTATTCAAACGATGTCAATCAGTTTGTATTAATAAATTTACATTAAACATGTTATAATTGACGTGTTCTTGGAATACAGCGTCTCAAATCATTAACTGTCATTAAGTGGTTTGAAGAATTTCTAAATTTGCAAACAAGAAAACAATTAATAGTGAGATGGATAACCAAAATGATAAAACATATTTGACACAGAGATACTTCTTTATACTGTTAGTAGATGCTGGGGCACGTGAGATCTAGCCTCTGAAGGAAATGGAACTGGTAAAACTATCCCCATAGACATGTATTCCAAGGCGACAAAAAGTATTCGACTTTCTGGTCCTTTTTACAAGCTTTTATTTAGTTTCATCTGTCCCGATGTCTGTTTGTGGGTTTGTAATCGAATTTTGCAAGTCGAATTTGACCCCCTTCCCGTTGAACTGAAATTTTGCACACATTTTTGGTTATTTCTTAAGGTGCCTTTACACGAGCAATTTTTTGAGCAATAATTGCCCGGCAACAGAATGGAGCAATTAATGGATCAATCTGGAGCAATTTCAATAAAATGCGGCAATTGTTTCGGCAATATTGCTTCTAATTGCTCCATATATTCCTTATTGCCCAAAGTGGCCGACATGAATTGCCGAATATCCACACGGTTTGGAAAATTTAGTCAATTTTCCTTCTATACGTATACGTATCCATGGTTTCACTTTCGTGTGGTGACAGCGATGAGATGCGCCGCTGTAATTTCATTTTCTTTGCTTCTATTGTACAGTGCAGTACAGCTGTGCGTGGATTAATAAAAATGGCGTGGAATAATGAAAAAATAATAAAGTTTTTGAATAAATAATTGTCCATAATATCATCACACAATAAAGATGGCTTTCGTCTTGCTAGATACGTTCGCACCCAAATCTGTCTATTCCTTTTCTTTTTTTTTCGTTTTAAACTTATTATAATAAAAGCACTACACGCCGCTGCCAGTAAAACCTCGTCCATAGCCAGCGACAGTTCAACTGAATTGCTATAGTGTATGAATGATTGCGTTGTATTGCCTAGTTTTTCAAAGCTGCTCCATATCGCGTGATATGGTGTGGCGGTATCTTTGGCAACAATTGTTACATGTTGCCATCGCCGTGAATTGTCGATGTACATAGTTGAGCAGCCCGGAATTGAGCAATTTTAGTTGCCCGTGTAAGCGCACCTTTACGCATCGGGTTTAATAACACACTTTATTTAATTACTTTATCTAGGTACTTGTTTTATTACATTTTAAGATTGGGTTTACTATGATAGTAAAACGGTTTTTTGTAACAAAACGGTAAATATATAAATTAATAAAAAAACAATAAAATTTCATATTTTACGTGGAATCAACCTCATGAATCCATTGGTAACCACATAAAGGCACTGCTTTCAAGGTATGCTTCTGATTATTTATATTGATTCTTGCGGTGAAAATATGATTTTAAAAGTACTGTTTTTCGTGCTGAAAGGAAGTGATTCTGGATTTTTTTAAACGGTTTGGCTTCATTTGTCGTAGTTGCGTTAAAGTAGACGTCTCGTCAACTGTATCTAAACAGCAAAAATCCAGAACCACGACTTTTCAATCTGAAAAACTGTGTTTTTTACCATATCACAGGCTGTTTGATCACTTCTGTATAATACTCATAAAAATGTTTTGAGCTTTTAAGGGCATATTTCACATTTAAAATTTTATCTATAATAATATAAAGTAATATTCCTTATATATTATACTTTTTCCATCCCTTGATTAGTTCGTATTTTGTGTTTTGTTGGTGTGCTGTTTTAAAGGTTTTTTTTACATTGTTTCCGCTCAAAGCGATATATTTTAATATAATGATATTATTTCATTGCATAAGTAAAAAAAATTGAAGACTATGGAATATCGATATTCAGAATAATTTATCAGGTATTGATCTTTGTGTAATCCAACAAATTGACGATAAAAGTTATACCGTAAAATCAATTAATTAATATGAAATTAAAACGAGTACACGTTTTAATTTCGTATTAATTAATTGATTTTACGGTGTAACTTTTATCGTCAATTTGTTGGATTACACAAATATCAATACCTGATAAATTATTCTGAATATCGATATTCCATAGTCTTACGTGATTTGTTTTAAAAGTGAACTCGATACATTACCTTACGCCTTCCGCAATTTTTTAAAGTTCAATATCTCAGAAAATGATCAAATGTATGGTGCAAAGCATTGTTTTATTTCGCGCTTTAGTTTAACTTGAAAATGCTGGTGAGAATTGAATTGTCGTCCACATGTCAAAATTTAATCATTTTGAGTAATGCATCTTCCTTATTCGAAAACAAAAAATGTAAAACGCTTGCTCTTTCTTATATAATATGTCTTAATATTGCAAACGAGAATTTAATATCTATTTTATTCAAATTCGTTTAAGAGCAAATGTTACCAACAAATGCACTCTTCATCGCAAATGGGATATCAACCATGCAAAAACAGAAGATGGCCATGGAAAGATTCTTTGCAATAAATTCCGTAGCAAAGGTTACCTCGTTCCACGGGTAACATCAGCTGATGGACCAAAGTCATTAGAAATACACAGGTTACGTCGTTAATGAATGACGTCAGCTAGGAGTCCGTTCATATTTTTATCAACCATGCACTATCTATATTTCCAACGGAATTAAGTAACCTTTGTAATTTAGTGACATGGATCTCTACCTATGGTACTTATTTAATTTTGAAAGTGGGTTTGTTCTAAAAAATTCTCAACAAAGTTGTTTCATAACTTAATGTTTTGTAATGGAGATTCTAACCTACAAAAGAAAAACAATGTGTGGCAACTCAATTGAAGATTATAGACGCTCGACAACGAAGGCCATAAACACCTTGAACCTCTTGTTTGCAGTAAATTATAGTCCGGTCGAAAAGTTTAATTAATCTTTGTTATTCCGGCAAGTCATTACTTTGCCCAAACCGCTGTTTTCCGAATCGTATATCTTGTCAGTTCAGTTTGCGCCCTTGTTTTTTAACCCTAAACCGCGAGTTAACATTCGAAGTTTAGCAAACATCGGTATTCGGGAATACGTGGCCACTAAAAAGTTAGAGTTCTCATTAGTAATGAATGAGTTTAAAACTACATTTTAAACATTTACAGCACGTGTCTACTTTTTCCCGACTCCAACGCAGTCGAGTTAATATCTTTGCGTAAACACTGCCCACTAATGACACCTTTTAGTCTACAAGTTGCGTGTTTTTAAAAGCGTTTTATTTATACAAAACGTCACTGTATTCGATTTCAGTCCACTGCAGGCAACGTGTTACTTCATTTTATATAATGTTATCTTTCTACACTGTCTATAAGCAAAACGATGCACAGTTTTCATGGAATTTTAAATATAGCCAGTTATATTTAATAATAAATCATTAGTAATCATAGGCGCCGACTTTTCAAAGTCGCCTTGAATGCTCTCATAATATTCGTCAAACACTTCTTGAACTTTTTTTTGCAATCGGGACGTTCAGCTAAATGGTAGCAGGTTTCTTCTAAGTTATGATTGGTTTTCACAATGGAGTATAGTAGAGGTGGCGATCTGAGATCGATTAATCGAAGAATCGGTTTTTTGGACCAAAAAAATCGATATATAGTACTGAATTGATCCAGTGAATCGATATTTCATCGTTGATAATCGAGATTCGATTTTTTGTTTTGATAAGTACCATAAAATTATTTACAATTAGTTGAATGTATCCAAACATATGCCAGTTTTTCACTTAATTACTCAAAAACTCGCAAGCTGGCCGTATGCTGTTTCCTTCGCCTCTCCTTAATAAATAGAAATATGTTCATGACTTACATAATTACAGTTTCAAAAAATTACATGTCGAGTTCGATAAAAGTTCACCAGTATTTTGTTTGGAATTTGAAGAATATTGGCGACAAATATTTTGAAAAAATATGACAGCATGCATGCATTTTCACTAGTCTCAAAATATATTTCATTTGTTTTCAAGTGACAGAACGTCCATGCAGTCGGCGCCTATGATAGCACTGCATTGTAAGGTTCTTGAGCTTCAAAATCAGGTCATAGTTGGCGCCATTATTGAAATTCATAATCGGACCAGCTTTCATCGTACATAACAGTTTTTTTCCAATAAAAGGTGTTCTCGTTCTTTAAAAGAACCTATTCTGAATAACTGTTATAAAATCTCTTGTTGTAAAAAGTATGCCTGACGTTCTAAAAGGAAGCAAAAGAGATAAGTGTATCCTATTTATAGGAGAAGGTATCAATTGAAAATTTGTTTTCTTTTGACATTTCTTTGTATAGAATTTCATGATAATTTCGAGATCATTTATCAGAATTGCAACTGTTCATTTAATAACGTATTCTTTGATAGCTTATAATTTTGAGAATAAATAATTTTGAAAACTGTTGTTTTTATAATCGAATATTTGTGGCGTCTAATTTCAAATTCAATCAGATCCAAAAATGTAGTTCTTACAGTATGTAATTTTTTATATTATTATTATTATTATTACGTGAATAATATAGTTGTCAAAATTTAAAGCAATATTTGATAAGTATATCAAACACCATATTGATTTTAAATTCATTCGTTTAGAATAAAAAAAAAAAATAAAATAGACAGAAAACCTCCTTTCAAAATTAGACGACACATTTTCCAATAAAATTTTAACTGTTATTAATATAATATATATTATATTATATATTTTTAACCGAAAGCTTCTACGCACCTTTCAGAGATGTAAAAACATATGGTTTCGTTAAACAATAAAAATTATATTTAAAAAAATAATAAAACACGCTTATATTAACGATCCCTCTCCTTTTAAAAGCATGAGGCACCCGTTCGCTCCAAGAAAATTCGTACATCATATTCAAGAAAATTATTTTCGTTACATTTTATTTTAGATAACACTATTTTGACATAACACAATTAGAACAATAATGGTTTTGTTACTCAAAAAATGTATTTTTATACAGTTTTAAAGAAAAGGTGTCGGCAAATCAATTGTTTTTCATTTCTGGCCACACAACATAAAAAACAGATTAGTTTTCAACCGGGATTTATAAGTTGGTCCTGACTGGCCCCACCACTGGAAGGTTAGTAGACCTAGTAGGTAAATAATAGAACCGAAAATTAAAAAAAAAGGATGTACCTCAGCCAAAGGGTCAACGGTAAAAACAAACACGAATCACATAAATTGAATAAAAAAAGAGCAAATACGTCTGCGAAATATAAACTGCTAAAAATTTGTTTGAACACTACATGTTATAACAAATTAAACTTTGATGATGTTTTAACCTTGATCATTTGCTAATTAATCAGTCATCGCAGTAATAATAACATATAGACAGGCATTCGGGTGGACTAACAAAAAACGACTTACTGTACAGAAAATCGGTGAAACAGAAATCTCTTGTTTGAGGTTTGTTGCCAGGTTTGCCTTTTAATGGTTCGTTGTCCAAAATAGACGACGTTTCGCGTATCTGGATAATATTCGTGTTACATTTTCAATTTTAACGAAATCCATGATATCCAAGTGCTAGATAGAGATAGCATAGCTGACTGACAGAAAATATTAGTAACATTTATTTCAGGCCGCAATTCACTACTTGCAGGCTTGGTCTTGGTGCTGCGATTATGCAAGACCAAGACCATACTTATTCTAGCAAGACCAAATGTACAAGACCAAAACCAAGACCGAATATGCAAGACCAAGACCAAATGTGCAAGATAAGATAAAATTAAAACTTCCGTTTGAAATAAAACATGAGAATATTTCTCATAACTATACAGTTTATACCTTTAAGAAACCTTAACGATGATAGTGTTTAGGGAATTTGTTCAAAAGACAAATAAGCAAGACCAAGACTATTTCAGTCTTGGTCGTGCTTTGCTCATCACTTATAATTACGACCGTTATATTATGATACCGAATCGCAAGAAACCAGGAATTTCAGTTTGTGCATATTATTGTTGCGGTACCCTTTGTAAAAGAGTTTGTTTTTTTTTGTCCATCTAGTAAACGTAGGTACAGAAATGAATGCAGTGGCCCATAATCTAATTTTTAAAGCACCTGTTGGATGCACGCCAAAACAGCGTTCGGAATTCCATCATCACTTGAATGACTCATACTGAACCCAAAATATAAGTAGGAACTAGGTACGTAGATGTAATGTTGATTAAAAAACTAAAAAAAGGAAAAAAACTAGTGACGCCCAAACCCTGCCGACAATATAGTGTTGCTAACATAGGCAGTATAGCTTTTTTAATATATTTAAGTTTGTTTTTGGACCAAAAAACAATAAAATAATTAACCTCTTAATACACCCTTTAAAATAACATTTTTTCTCAGTTGAAATATTGTTATCAACCCAACATTTGGATCAAATTAAATGCATCCTTCTCCATATATGCTAACTTGTGTTTTTATAAAATTTAAAATTTGTATGTCCGGTCCTGTCTGCCCGATTTTATTAAAATTTTGCCAATTTTTCGAGTGATATTAAATATTTTTTCTGGTGACTTTGATAGTTTTTTTTAATGAATTTTAACAATTTTTTGGGTGAACTTTGATATTTCTTGGGTGAATTTTAACGATTTTTTGGATAAATTTTAGCAATTTTTGGGTGAATTTATAGTCTTATTTGTTTGGTCAGGTTCCCAAAGTCCAAATCAGAATTAAATGTTATTAAAAATGAATTTTAAACCTCAATTTAAAGACTCTTAATCTAACAAAAAAATGGGACCCCATTGAACTTCAATAATTCTTTGGCCCGGAAAAACTAGATCCTCTCCTCATCATAAATTTCTGGCAGCTGCGTATACGTCAAATCGCGATGTAATACACTAAATCATGGGCTTTTGATACAAAAAGTAGCGGTTGACTCTTATCTATTGCAACTGGAGTCTACTTTTTAGTGTATTTGTTATATGGCAACATACACTATTGGCGTCGGTCGGATGGCGGGACTTAGGGGTCGGACCAAAATTTCTCGACGTTTCATAACCTCCTAAATACTTTGGCACCATTTTTAAAAATGTTTATATATATATTACATATATGTGTGCGCTATAATTTTCGAAAGAGAACTGATTTTAACAAAATTTTGCCCACAGTTGGAATTCACCACTGCAAGAACCGTATTTAAAATGGGCCCAATCGGACGATTTTAAGGGTAGTTTTTAGGGGTTGGAAAAAGTTTTTGGGCCCCAAAATACCGAAAAAATTCTCCGAATCGTTTCAAAAATAAAATTTAACCCTCCGGTAGTAATTAAAAAGTGTCTCGAAAATTTTAATAAAAACGGCCCGACAGGACCGGATTTACAAATTTTATGAAAACCCTAGTTTGCACATTGTGAATTATTTATTGAAAAGTGTATATAATTTGGTATAGAGGTTCAATTGATAATAATATTGCAATTAAGAAAAAAATGTTCTTTTAAGGGGTGTATTAAGGAGTAAAAATTTTTTTTTTGCCTAAAAACCAACTTAAGTTCGCATAATAAAGCCACACTGCCTGTATTAGCAAATACACTATATTGTCGGCAGGGTTTTGGCACTGCGACCCGGTTTTTTTTTTGAGAGGGGGAAATTCTTTTTACGAACTTGATGTGGGACTCGGACCAAGGCCACCTACCAACTAAAACCCCCTCAAAGTTGTATAGCCTAAACTGAACATTCTTTCTTCTTTTGCTGTGACCTTTCAGAATAACGGCTTCCGTTTTTTGTGGAGCCAATTCCAAAGAATAATTCGTCATCCACAGCCTAATGCATCTATAAGTGACTCATTTACCCTGTCCTTCAGTTCATCTTCCGTCGTTTGTGGTCAGCCACTTCTGAATAAAAAACTTAAAAAAAAAAATATTAACCTCCTTCAAAAAAGTCACTAAAAAGATGAAAATAATAATTAAATTTTGAGGTCGGTACCAATTTTATTACTGAAACTTAAAATTAATAAGCATCTACTTTAATTAAATTGGAACCGACCTCAAAATTCCATTATTATTTTCATCTTTTTAGTGACTTTTTTGAAGGAGTTTAATATTTTTTTTAAGTTTTTTTATTTTTTACTTTTTAGTGGTGGATTTGATTTCGCACATTTTTAAAAACTACTGAACCGATTTAAGTAAAATTTATGTGGGATCACCACGAAGATGTGCCCTATTAAATAAGAAAAGAATCATCATAATCGCTTTACAAATGTTGCAGATATGAGGTAGCATACATTAAAAAATATGTTTTTTGACATCATTTAAAAACGGATGAACCGATTTTAATAAAAACTATATGGGACCACCTGGGATGTTTATCCTTTCAAAAAAAAAAGAATTTTCCAAATCGGTTGAGGCGTCTTCGAGAAATCGGGGAACATCCATAAAAAATAAAAAAAAAATTAAAAAAAAAGATTCCGACGAATTGAGAACCTCCTCCTTTTTTTGTAGTCGATTAAAAATCAGAAGTAGTCTCCGCCGTACCCTCTAACAATTTAATATAACTATTAAACCATACTTAAAAATGATAGGTATACTTTTTTCAAAAAAAGTCGACTAATTACATGTTATAAATAGGGCATTCGATGTGATATCTGAAAACATAAACAGTTTTAAGGTTATTTTAACGATAATTGAACTTCAACGCGCGTGAAATTGCAATTTTTGTTACACGTTTTAAACAAGCTTTAAGAGCGCATAAATAGAGATGTATTACTGCAATATACAAATATATTATTATACATAGGTATGTATATAAAAGTACTGTACACATATTTTTGTGCTATTTTTACTTTATTACTGCATAACGCAACACAAATATTAGCCTGTTCAATAGGGATGTTGACTATTTTTGGGAACGTGTTTTAAATCGTGCATAAGTACCTAATATTGCCACAAGTATTTATTATTAGTGTATTTGCCATAAGGCAACATACACTATTGGCGTCGGTCGGATGGCGGGACCTAGGGGTCGGACCAAAATTTCTCGACGTTTCATAACCTCCTAAACACTTTGGCACCATTTTTAAAAATGTTTATATATATATATATATATATATATATTTATATATATATATATATATTTATATATATATATATATATATATATATATATATGCGTGCGGGCAATAACTTTCGAAAGAGTTAATTGATTTTAACGAAATTTGGTCCACGTGTTGAAATCCATCACCGCAAGAAGCCTATTTAAAATGGGCGTAATCGGGGCATTTTAAGGGTAGTTTTTAGGGGTTGAAAAACGTTTTTGGGCCCCAAAATACCGAAAAAATTCTCAGAATCGTTTCAAAATTGACATTTAACCCTTTAGTAGTAATTAAAAAGTGTCCCTAAAATTTCAATAAAATCGGCCCGACAGGACCGGACTTACAAATTTTATGAAAACACTAGTTTGTAGATAGTGAATTATTTACTGAAAGTTGTATATAATTTGGTATAGAGGTTCGATTGATAATATTATTGCAATTATGAAAAAAAATGTTATTTTAAGGGGTGTATTAAGGAGTCAAATTTTTTATTTTGCCCAAAAACCAACTTAAGTTCGTATAATAAAGCCACACTGCCTGTATAAGCAAATACACTATATTGTCGGCAGGGTTTGGGCACTGCGACCCGGGTTTTTTTATTTAAATACAACTCAAGCCTTAAAAATCATGTATTTTAAATCCAGTATCAAATTTCGGTCCAAAACACCAATACTAGTCGCGTGACGTCACCTGTTCATACCAAAGGAGACTCAAAAGTTTACACGGGAGCTACCATCCTATAGATGCGTATTCTGTGCTCATAAACGTTAGTAAACTGAGGTGATGAAAAGTTGTTTCGTAGTCGTTGCTATAGTTATATGTAATTTGACGTTTCCTATAAACAAATAATAATACATTACACACTAAATATTAACCAAACAATGAAGTTTTTTGACAACGGTTGAACATATGACGTCATGCGCTCTGAATGGTGTCTGTTGTCACGTGACTTGAGAGTGATTTTATTTTAGTTTTATTTATTAAATATTAATTAAATTCCTTAAAAATAAGGAAAAATATAGTGTTTTTTAGTATTTCTATCATAGAAACTACTACTTTTCGTTAAAATGATGTTTTTATTTGAATACAGTCAACATCCCTATTCTGTACATCCAAATCGTCACTTCTATCACCAATTTTCGTGACAGCAAATTCTGTGTTACTGTGAGTTAAGCAGTTTCACTTTAAAATATGTAAATTGTAAAAGTGATACTTTTATGTTAAAGAAAAACAATTCCAAAAATTGAAAATTTATATTAAATTTATTATTTGTAAGCACTATAAGACCTAAGTCATCATCAGATAATTGTAAAATGAACATCTTAAATTAAATTGTTAAAATAGTCTAAAAAGATAGTCACGTAAATCTCCCGAATATTTTTACTGGATTCGAGTAATAATCTTCAAAAAACATTGAAAAACCCGAAACATCGACTCGCAAAGAAGAAGAATGAGATTCTTTACGAGGAATACAGAATTGTTAACTCTCATAAATTCTGCGAACTGAGTAAGCATTTTTTGTTAAATCGCATGGACGAAGTCGCGGGTAACAGCTAGTATATTAACAAAACGGAAGTATTGTATGCTAACTATTTGCTATGACTAGAATTCAACGTTAGTCAAATGGAAAAAAATTAACATGTAAAGTCAACATGTTGATTGAAATCAAATATGAATGTATATTAAACTTATAAATAGTTTGTTGGTTTCCAATCAAATATAACAGAAGACTTATAAGTAATTAATAGTGATTTATGTATTATGGAAATAATATCGTTTGAGAAAAGGGTGCATGGTCTCTAGTTATAGTTCTTAGTAAGAGTTTCCGGAAACAGATTGCGATGCGCGATGGCTTAACGGACAAACATTCCTACGACGGAAATAGTAAACACAGTTATGCGCAATACTTAAACACATTAATGTGCCATATGTGTTGATTGCTAAGTGCGTTATATTTAAAGCAACTATAGGGTGCTCATTAAACGTAACAAGTTTCTCTCAGCCAATAGGATCGTTTCACACGCATTTCTCACAACTTAAGGCTGTCGGAACGCTCTGAATTTTGTTTGTGCTGAGACCCAGCGGTAAGGGGCGAGGTAGGCAAAAGACATATTGTGGGTGTGACCTTCTTTAGCTCTGTCTCGCTCTAATCATCCGCACGTTTCAATTTTTGGCTGGTGCCAACTACGAGGCTAAAAAAAATTTTTGCAAGGGTGCCGCTGTCAACTGATTGCTCTAATTTTTGGAAATATTTTGAAGATTTAAAAAACTTTTCTGAAAAAGGAAGAGTCACTTTAGGTTTGTGATGGAACAGTTTTGTGAAATAAATACGAATAAGGTTATAGTGTGACATTGAAAACGTGTGTTTTTTTAGCACAATTAATGCCAATTTTTTTCTAGTAAATCGTACATAAATTACAAAAGTAGTCCATTAGAGACCTAGATTTGTCCTTTATCTTCATTATAGAGAAAGAATCTTTGCAAAATGTTGACGAATAAGTCTACAATCAGTTGACAGCCGAAGCTCTATTTTTGGCTTAAATTCAGAGCGTTCCGACAGCCTTAATTTTACTTGCTTAACTTGAAATATTTTACGCAGTTAATCATTTAGGCCTATTTCACACTTATGACGGGTACAGTATTAGGAGAGCTGTTAGACATTTTTGGGTAGGTATTTGAGGCACTGTGAAACGTTGTAGGTATAATACTTCTTTAGTAATTTTTTTTTCTCTTTTTTGTCCTTGGTAATTAATATAAAAATGATTTGTCGGGAAAAAGGACTTATTTATTATATCCATTCAAAACAGAATCCAATAAAATGATGTACAATATCAAGAAGCAAATTTTGAATTTAGAAATTAAAATTACAGTGTGGAAGGTGACACAAATGGAAAAAAGTCCTTTTTCCCGACAAATCATTTTTATACTTCTTTAGTAATATCCGAATACAAAAACACAGACTTGGCTAAAGGGTAGCGGGGTTTAACTGACCCTCAAATTTTTAAATTTGCAAATAAATAAAAACCCGGGTCGCAGTGCCAAAACCCTGCCGACAATATAGTGTATTTGCTTATACAGGCAGTGTGGCTTTATTATGCGAACTTTAGTTGGTTTCTGGGCAAAATAAAAAATTAGACTCCTTAATACACCCCTTAAATAACATTTTTTTTCTTAATTGCAATATTATTATCAATTGAACCTCTATACTAAATTATATACACCTTTCAGTAAATAATTCATAATCTGCAAACTAGTTTTTTCATAAAATTTGTAAATCCGGTCCTGTCGGGCCGATTTTATTAAAATTTTAGGGACACTTTTTAATTACTACCAGAGGGTCAAATTTCAATTTTGAAACGATTCGGAGAATTTTTTCGGTATTTTGGGGCCCAAAAACATTTTTCAACCCTTAAAAACTACCTTTAAAATAGCCCGATTAAATAGGCTTCTTGCGGTGATGGATTTCAACACGTGGGCCAAATTTCGTTAAAATCAATTAACTCCTTCGAAAGTTATTGCCCGCACACATATATATTATATATATATATATATATATATATATATATACGTATATAAATATAAATATATATATATATATATATATATATATATATATATATATATATATATATATATATAAACATTTTCAAAAATGGTGCCAAAGTGTTTAGGAGGTAATGAAACGTCGAGAAATTTTGGTCCGACCCCTAGGTCCCGCCATCCGACCGATGCCAATAGTGTATGTTGCCATATGGCAAATACACTAAAAAGCCCTTGTGCCATTTTGAAATTCTAATAGCTTGGAATTTAGTATTTAAGGAGTTTAAAAATAAAAAAGCCAGATTTCTTAATCTGGTCTAAAACTTAACCAGGTGTTTGCAAAATTATATTTTTGAATAATTTTAAAAATATATTTGCAGCACGTTGTTTAAACAGAATAATTCATCTTCAAAGTTACTATTTTCTACAATTTTACAATTTTTAATAGTTGTTTTTGTAATGCCAGATTGTATATACCTATATCATAATTTAACTATCGTTTAAACATATTGAGAGCTTGAAAAAGTCTTAATAATAAAAACGAAACGTTGCAATCAATGAGTGTTTAAATTGATTTAATTTTATTATTCCAATTACCCGTGATCCTGTTTTTTTATTAAAACAGAATAATATTGATAACTAAAAATAGATACATTAAAAAAAAATGTCGTTTCGGTGGGACATTCTACCTGCCAGGTCTTTGTTTTTGTGTTCGAATATTATTAAAGAGGTATTGTACAAATTTTCACAGTGCCTCAAATACCTACCCAAAAATGTCTAACAGCTCTCGGGCTATAAAGTAAAGGTCTGGCGTGCTGATATTGTGTGGTTGTCGGCCATGTGCGAAAAAGATCCACTTTTTGTGTCGGCGTCGGGTAGACTTGTCGGTCATCCAACAGTGTGAAATAAGCCTTAAAAGTTCAAATCGTTAACCCAACACTGTCAAAATCAAGACATACGACGGAATCTTATGATGCCTGTTTTAGTTTTCAAAAATCAACTTAATTCCAAGAAGCAGCCACGCACACAGCAAAATAATTTTAAAAATTATAACATTTTGTACATTGAAAATGCAACTAGTACAAACCGCATGAAATTAAACAGATACTTTTTAAAGCATAATTCTAAAAACTTACAATACTTAACATTTCATATTTTAACCTTTTTCTTTTCATGTGAACTTTTGTTTATATTTAAAAACCATAAGTTGATGCTTTCAATGCGTTTATAAATAAACAAATATGTTTTTGAAGCACTGTTCTGTAGTCAATACCAGTATTAGTACATAAAATGGTAACGGAATCGGTCTGTATATTCGTTTTCGTGCCGATTTTGTGGGCTATTTTCTGGGAAACCCTATTTGTCGAGTTTTTGTCTGACTGTTCGTACTAGCATCATTTTAGAACGATTGAATGAATTTTGTTTTAAATTTAAAGTAAAGGTTACTTTTTGTCAGGCTACGCTTCTCATCTAAATCGGCATTAACGTGAGGGAAACTGCGCATAATATATTACTACGTTTGTTTCGTGGACTAAACGATTAAGAGATAAGCCGCTGCTAAATTAATCTATTATTAAACAAGGCATCATTAGCTCACTAAGATCTGATCAGATTTTGATTGAAAAAAACAGGGTAAAGATAAGATGAGATAAGAAGTTTTTCTCCATCTTGCAAACGTACTAACAAATATTGATAGTAGTTTATGAAATTAATCTACTCAATAAGACGCATCTTCTTTAATTTAGGATCACCTACTTTTTCAATAATAACTAACAAAAACCCGGGTCGCAGTGCCAAAACCCTGCCGATAATATAGTGTATTTGCTTGTATAGGGCCGTGTGGTTTTATACTTTCATTATGTGAAATTAAATTTGTTTTTGGGCAAAATACAAAATTTAACCCCTTAATATACCCCTTAAAATAACATTTTTTTTCTTAATTGTAATATTATTATCAATCTAACGTCTACACCGAATTAAAGACACCCTTCAATAAATAAATCACTATCTGCAAATTAGTGTTTTCAAAAAATTTGTAAGGCCGGTCCTGTCGGGCCGATTTTATTAAAATTTTAGGGACAGTTTTTAATTACTACTAAAGGGTTAAATGTCAATTTTGAAACGATTCTGAGAATTTTTTCGGTATTTTGGGGCCCAAAAACATTTTTCAACCCCTAAAAACTACCCTTAAAATGCCCCGATTATGCCCATTTTAAATAGGCTTCTTGCGGTGATGGATTTCAACACGTGGGCCAAATTTCGTTAAAATCAATTAACTCTTTCGAAAGTTATTGCCCGCACACATATATATATATATATATATATATATATATATATATATATATACGTATATAAACATTTTCAAAAATGGTGCCAAAGTGTTTAGGAGGTTATGAAACGTCGAGAAATTTTGGTCCGACCCCTAGGTCCCGCCATCCGACCGACGCCAATAGTGTATGTTGCCATATGGCAAATACACTAATAATTAATAATATTGATTCTACTAACAGTAATAGATATATTAACAAAATAAAATTATTTGCAATATACTGTTCAATTGATTTTTTATTTTTTATTTATATAAAGATGTTTCGATTAACAGTTTTAGTCCTTTTCAATTTTCAAATTTTTGAAAATTGAAAAGGACTAAAACTGTTAGTTTGTTGTAACTCGTCACTAGATGGCGCCAGGCGAAATTGAAGACTCCACTACTTTTGTCGCTGCCGCGAGTAGCGGCTAGTAACCTATATTTGATATGCACGAAAATCGAATAACAGGTGTTTAATATTGGCTGCGAATTGGCACGATTATTGACTATAAATTATAAAAACCCGGGTCGCAGTGCCAAAACCCTGCCGACAATATAGTGTATTTGCTAATATAGGCAGTGTGGCTTTATTATGCGAACTTAAGTTGTTTTTTTGGGCAAAATTAAAAATTTGACTCCTTAATACACCCCTTAAAAGAACACTTTTTTCTCAGTTGCAATATTATTATCAATCGAACCTCTATACTAAATTATATACATCTTTCAGCAAATAATTCACGATCTGCAAACTAGTGTTTTCATAAAATTTGTAAATCCGGTCCTGTCGGGCCGATTTTATTAAAATTTTAGGAGCACTTTTTAATTGCTATTAAAGAGTTAAATTTCAATTTTGAAACGATTCTGAGAATTTTTTAGGTATTTTTGGGCCCAAAAACTTTTTTCAACCCCTAAAAACTACCCTTAAAATGGTCCGATTGGGCCCATTTTAAATAGGGTTCTTGCGGTGGTGGATTCCAACATGTGGGCAAAATTTCGTTAAAATCAATTAACTCTTTCGAAAGTTATAGCGCGCACACATATATATATATATATATATAAATATATATATATATATATACATATATATATAAACATTTTTAAAAATGATGCCAAAGTGTTTAGAAGGTTATGAAACGTCGAGAAATTTTGGTCCGACCCCTAGGTCCCGCCATCCGACCAACGCCAATAGTGTATGTTGCCATATGGCAAATACACTAAAAAGGAATAAAACCATACAAAATTGTTTAGAACCGTTGTTTTATATGATAATACAGTCTGCATGGCAAAAGGCCAAGAAGTACGACCGTTTCTGTCTCAAGACATATTAACGCAATTCTTGAACTGTGATAAACAAACTGCAACGTAATTCGGCGATAGTTCCATCTTTGTTTAATTAAATATAAATGAAACAGACAGCAATAGATATGAATGTATGACATCATGTCGAAGCGAAATGGCGTGTCGCCAAAGATGAAGCAATACGCGACAGTTTCAAAGACATGTGCGAGAGAAATACAATTCTGTTAGACGGAGAGTCCACCGTCAGATTTTTGTATCAAACACACAAAAAAGCTCAAGAATAAATAAATAACCAAAAGTATAACTCACGATTACGCTCCTTTCTTGTAACCTCGGTGCTCGATTAACCTGAGATTATATCCTAAAACGGCCAGTGCTGTACCGTCTCAAGTGTCGGAATGTTTATAAAAAACCATTTATTTAGTTACTTTATCTAGACACTTGTTTTATTTCATTTCAATAATGTGCTTGTGTGACAGTAAACAAATTTTTTTAAACAAAATCGTGAATATATACATATATTAATTAGGTACGCCTATGAAAAAAGCAATAACATTTCATCTTTTACTTGTAAGCAAGGTCGCGAATCCGTCGGTAAGCACATCAAAGGCACCGCTTTACTGGTTATTTATATTTATAGACTTGGATCACGAGATGTGCATATACATCTCTTTCCTTAGACATACCTCTTTTTAACTATGTGCGAACATAATGTGTTGGCTAGGTCTAGCTAAGTTCAGACGTTTGAAATGAATACGTTAAATTAAATTCTTGTTTGCAATTAAGAGGAAGAATATTTGGCTTGTAGTATTTGTTTATGCGTAAGGAATAATGTGCATTATTCAAAATTTTGATAGGGGGGACGACCCAATTGCAGATGCCTATTTGTCTGCCCCAATGCCAACTCACACAGACAAATCTGTCTGTGTATTCGATATGGAAAATCCGACGGTCGGCTCTGGGACTATGTTAAGATATGCATGCTGTATGTATTAAGTTCAGCTGCTCCGATGTTATTTTGTCTTTCGTTTTATTTTGTTTTTAGTATAGTTACGTCTTTATGATATTATGTTTGCGACCAAAAAACAAAATTGCGTATTTCGATTTTGTGGTAAAATAAAATCTTTTCTGTGACAAAACCGATTATATAGACATTTTGCGAAAACTATAAATAGTAGTGACGTTTTAATGACCCTAGGAGATTTAGTTATCGTTGCTATGAAAACTGGAGTGTAACCATGTGTTGTTGGTCTGTTTTTGCGATATCGAAAGAGAAAAATTTTATCACACACATACATAGGTATAAAAAAGTGTAAATGAATTAAAATCTCGAAAATTACGATTGGTTTCAATAGGTAATTTATTTCAATAGGTATCCTATAGAAAAGACCGGTCATTTACGAGTCGAATTCTCGTAGAGAAGGCTCCGTATACCATTCCGTGTTCTGTTACTTTAAAACTCAGGATTTTCGTTTAGATTTTCCTGTAAACTATGAGTGAGGTCTTATATTTCTTTTCTTTTTTAGTGTATTTGCCATATGGCAACATACACTATTGGCATCGGTCGGATGGCGGGACCTAGGTGTCGGACCAAAATTTCTCGACGTTTCATAACCTCCTAAACACTTTGGCACCATTTTTAAAAATGTTTATATATATATGTATATATATATTTATATATATATATATATATATATATATATATATATATATATATATATATATATATATATATATATATATATATATATATATATATATGTGTGTGTGTGCGGGCAATAACTTTCGAAAGAGTCAATTGATTTCAACTAAATTTGGCCCACGTGTTGAAATCCATCGCCGCAAGAAGCCTATTTAAAAAGGGGCCTAATCGGGCCATTTTAAGGGTAGTTTTTAGGGGTTGAAAAATGTTTTTGGGCCCCAAAATACCGAAAAAATTCTCAGAATCGTTTCAAAATTGAAATTTAACCCTCTGGCAGTAATTAAAATGTGTCCCTAAAATTTTAATAAAATCAACCTTACAGGACCGGATTTAAAAATTTTAAGAAAGGATAGTTTACAGATAGTGAATTATTTACTGAAAGGTGTATATAACTTGGTATAGAGGTTCGATTGATAATAATATTGCAATTAAGAAAAAAAAATGTTATTTTAAGGGGTGTATTAAGGAGTAAAATTTTTTATTTTGCCCAAAAACCAACTTAAGTTCGCATAATAAAGCCACACTGCCTTTATAAGCAAATACACTATATTGTCGGCAGGGTTTTGGCACTGCGACCCGGGTTTTTTAATTTTAGCCTCAGTAGTCTCGAAGATATGGAGGGAAGGAATGCTCGATTTTCATACATTTTCTTTAATATATGCATTTTAGAATTATAAAAAAATATATATTTGTATTTCCCATAATGAACCCTTTCATTTGATACGTCACACGATGTACTTGAAAAATATCTTTTTTTCTCGTATGTCCCCCAAAATAAACCCCTAAAATTGGAATTCGTTTATTTACGCTATACGTCTGTGATTGGGTCAGCTGATTTTATATAATATGTACCAAATTTCGGAGAAAATAGGCTGTGACTAAGGATTGCAATGCTGGATCCAGCAACTGGTGCTAGATCCAACGGTGCGGATCCGCAATGAGCTGAAAACAAGTAATTAACTGGGTCTGAGAAGGATTATGATAAGATATTGAAGAAAGAAATGGCACTTTATGAAAGTGAGGGAGTAAGAGGTGAAAACCTAACTTTAATCTATGATGATTATTTGATAACTTGCAAACCAACAAGCGTAGAGGTAGAGAGAGCCCTTTCCGCATTCGTTTGTATATTTGTAGTTCTTCAAGAAGTAGGGTGGAAGATACGACTATCAATAACATTTCTTTTTTGAGATCTTACTTTATAAAAAGTAAAAAAGAAACTGTTGCCTACATAATTGATTGGCTTTATTCTTTAAAAGACAAGTCAAGTCTCAAATTATATAATATAATTTATATTAATAAGAGTTAACTAAACATTTTATAAGCGGGAAACGCAAATTTATTTAAAAAATTATTGAGACTGAGAAACTGAGACTATATAATTTGTAAAATAGGTAAACGAATAACTGTTTCAGATATCTAGAATATCAATTTAGGTGATTTGAGACTGTATTGTGATAATTAATAATTATACTCCGGGTACTCGTAACTATTACTTATACTATTAGAGTACTTTACTAACGCCAAAAAAACGAATATTTGATGTAAATGTAGATAAATAGTTATTAAAGTTTCTAGAGTTAAAAAATTGTTACATTTATTTAAAAAAATCGATTAATGCTGGATCCAGCTGGATTTGCTTTAATCCAGCATAAATTCAGCTGGATTGAAAATGCCGCTGGATTGCAATCCCTAGCTGTGACAGACGGCCAGACATACAGACACGATAGTGATTCTATATAAGGGTTCCGTATTTTCATCGGATGTACGGTATCCTAAAATTGGTAAAAATTCGACATAAGCGATTTTGTCCTCTAGTTACAGATTTCTACAAATGTTACTTTGTATACTCCATTAGCCCGTTCTGTATTTAGTGTAATTGAAATATTAAAAACAAATGAATATATAGTATCAACCGCGACTATTTACATTTTGGTCAATCGATAATTCTATGCGTCACTGAAACAATTTTGTTTTCAATTTTGTGCTTTAAATTATCATATTGACCATCTTTAAATGAATGACCTTATTTATTTATGTATTGTTTTTTGTTCCGAAAAGTAATTTAGAGTTAGATTAAAGATTAAAATAGAATGAGGTGGTCTCTTGGCCCAAATGCACTGCATCCTGAAAGGATTTTTGTGCTTCCCCTTTTTACTGGATCTAGTCAGCAAATAATCTAGATCTTATGAGCTCCTGAAGATTGGCTACTAGATTGTTCCGTGGAACTATTCGATCCTTATCAATGTAGCCAAAGATGGCTGTCCACCTCTAGGTTAGACCCTCACATTCGAACACGATATGGATGGCTGTTTCATTCCCCATTTCGCAAAATCTACGTAGTGTTGATTCCTGCTGTATCCCCATCACATGTAGGTGTTTTCTCAGGAAAACATAGCCGGTAAGCCCAATCAACTTTCTGAATGTCGTCCTGTTGAATCTAATTAAGTCTTCAGTTAAATTTAGAGTTACATCCATCATATTGCCTGCCGAATATTCAATAAATAAAAACACTTGAAAATCTTATTAAATTATTTCTTGACGATCTTTTCGGACAATTTCGAACAATAAGTCCATCCTCAGGAATACGAACAAAAAACCAGTACAAATTATGTTCAATAAATATTAAATCATTCATTAGAAACCTTATGTAAATCTAACGAAATCAGCAGTGTGTTTACAGACAAACAGACTTTTTGCAATACTGTAAGACAACTTTGTTCAGCCGTCACATATTTGTTTTATGACATATTTTCAGAAATTAAGTATCAGCATCGTTAATCTCCACGTCGGCGTAAATAATACAAACCGATTTGCGTCACATGTTGTAAAATAATGCATTGTTGTATCATTAGTATATTATGTCGTTATTATTATACCTATAATGCACACGTGACATTATTCTCTATTGATGGGCTGTAAATAAATGGGGCGTAAAATCGATGTTCATTAAGTCGGGGGCGTCATGGACTCAGGATGGCCGAATGAACTTTAACTACGTACAGTCACAGTATGCGAAGGCAATAATTAGCTGTAGTTTACGTTAATTTAATGAACTGATCATCTTTACATTTCTCTCGACTGGGATTTTCGGTGTACTGTAAGAAATAAAAAAACTTAAAAAAAATATATTAACTTCCTTCAAAAAAATTACTGAAAAGATGAAAATAATGAAATTTTGAGGTCGGAGCTAATTTCATTACAAAAACTTTTAATTACATATCTACTTTTATTAAATAAGCGCCGACCTCAAAATTTTATTATTTTCATCTTTTTAGGGATTTTTTGAAGGAGGTTAATATATTTTTTTAAAGTTTTTTTATTTTTTACTTTTTAGTGGTGGATTTGATTTCGCACATTTTTGAAGATTTCCCTCGATTTCTCCAGGGTTCCATCATCAGATCCTGACCTGATGACCATGGGACCACCTGGGATTCAAACAAAAAAAGAATTTTCCAAATCGGTTTAGGCGTCTTCGAGTAATCGGGGAGCATACATAAAAAATAAAACCTCCTCCTTTTTTTTGAAGTCGGTTAAAAATGATGAAACCAATAAATAGGCAAGAATTCAATTATAAAATGAAATACTGTAAGACCTCGCTTAACGCTGCTCCGCTTAGCGCTGTTTCAGTATTACGCGGTTTTTAAAAAAGTTTAGCTACTGTAACGAATTTACCAATTCAATAGTAATATCTCTGTTGTCATTTAAATCCACATGAGTAACAGCAATAGCATAGTAGAGCAACGTAAACAATCCACATATAATTTCAATATGACTAAATTGAACTGTCGAAAATAATTCAATAATAAATCTCAGGTATTTGGATTAACAATACAAAACAATCGTGTTATTGTTAATCTTGCTACGATTGTTTAGTATTATTAATCCAAATACCTGAAATTTATTATTGAATTATAGCAATAATTTTGGATGCGATATAATGTCTAATTACAAATATACTTAAAACTAGTTGTTAAGCCGGTCTCCGTCAGGCGCAATGGAAGTTTAAATATTCAAGATAGCGTTCTTATTTTACATATAATATAGAATAGAATCTGTAAACTAATAACTTATTTGACAATTGATATATCAGAATGTTTCAGAGATTATTTGTTCGTTACCAAGGCACCCAGCTACCCGTTCGTGACTTGTTATGTTCTATGAAGTTTTTTTTCTAAAAACCCCCCTATTTCGATCCCCGGGAAGAAAATCAAAAATCGACTACGTTGGGTTTTGTCCCGTGTCTCGTACTATAAGTTTGCTAAATTTCAACTTTCTAAGTCTACTGGGGCCTTCTTTGGGTCTGGAAAGACAGACATCGGGACATCCGGACACACATTAGGAAATTATATATGTAGATGTGAAAATCAGCCATTTTACGTACGTGCAGAAAATGTACTATATATATCTGGAACGTATCATTATGGTCGAGATATATGCTACATATGACTCGAGCAGCATTGCCAGACGTCCCGATTTTGGCGGAACGTCCCGATTTTTAAATCAAAATTAAATGTCCCGCGCGGGACAGGATCAGTCCCGCTTTTCGGGGATAACTCGACCGTGCGTAAATAATTATTCTCTTATTGTAAGTTGCAATTTGTAACACTCACTCCTCAGACTATTGTTTGAAACGCCATATTTTTCTAATGAATAAAACTTTTTTGATTTTGATTTCTGTTTTTTTTACTTTTTTTATTCAGAAGACGAATAAGACTCAACTATTCAACGATAGGGTAAATCTGATTTAAAATATCATATTTTTATTAAAATACATTTTCTATGGCTATTTTTGCTATCTATTGTCACGTAAACGTAATTTGAACTCAAATAAAAAGATAAATATTTAAAAACTTCTGATTATATACGTTTTTTTTATTATGTCCCGCTTTCGACGAAAGAATTCCGCTTTTTTCACTCAAAAAGTTCCAAAATCCCGACTTGGCAAAAAAAAAATCTGGCAACGCTGGACTCGAGGACTGTTAAAACTCGCTGATCACTCGTTTCAACTAATTAAATAAGCTCGTACTGCATTAAAATCTTGATATGTAAACTCCTATTTTTTACACCGTTTTATAAAGTAGCTACTTTTCATGGGTGTATAGCGCTAGTAAAATGACCCACGACGAACTAGGGCGTAAAGTAAAACAAATAAGTGCCATTTTATCAACCCAACAGCAATTAACCTACTCTTCGGACACATCATGTTTAAATACGTTTTTAAAGTCGACAATTAAAAAAACCCGGGTCGCAGTGCCAAAACCCTGCCGACAATATAGTGTATTTGCTAATATAGGCAGTGTAGCTTTATTATGCGAACTTAAGTTGGTTTTTTGGGCAAAATAAAAAATTTGACTCCTTAATACACCCCTTAAAAGAACATTTTTTTCTCAGTTGCAATTATTATCAATCGAACCTCTAAACTAAATTATATACACCTTTCAGCAAATAATTCACTATCTGCAAACTAGTGTTTTCATAAAATTTGTAAATCCGGTCCTGTCGGGCCGATTTTATTAAAATTTTAGGAGCACTTTTTAATTGCTAATAAAGGGTTAAATATAAATTTTGAAACGAATCTGAGAATTTTTTAGGTATTTTTGGGCCCAAAAACTTTTTTCAACCCCTAAAAACTACCCTTAAAACGGCCCGATTGGGCCCATTTTAAATAGGGTTCTTGCGGTAGTGGATCCCAACATGTGGGCAAAATTTCGTAAAAATCAATTAACTCTTTCGAAAGTTATAGCGCGCACACATATATATATATAAATATATATATATATATATATATATACATATATATATAAACATTTTTAAAAATGGTGCCAAAGTGTTTAGAAGGTTATGAAACGTCGAGAAATTTTGGTCCGACCCTTAGGTCCCGCCATCCGACCAACGCCAATAGTGTATGTTGCCTATGGCAAATACACTAATGAGTGTTTACGAGACAATTATAATTATGTAATAATTGTTTTAGATATACGTATATGTTATGTGTTCAATGCACTTAAAAGTATTTTCGTGTCTAATAAATTATTGTCTGTGTTCTGACTGATGCAAAAATAATATGGCAAACATCTCGTAGGCCATGTTCTGTTTTTGCCGGTGTTTTTAGTGTATTTGCCATATGGCAACATACACTATTGGCATCGGTCGGATGGCGGGACCTAGGGGTCGGACCAAAATTTCTCGACGTTTTATAACCTCCTAAACACTTTGGCACCATTTTTAAAAATGTTTATATATATGTGTATGTATATATATATATATATATATATATATATATATATATATATATATATATATATACGTATATATATATATATATATATGTGTGCGGGCAATAACTTTCGAAAGAGTTAATTGATTTTAACGAAATTGGGTCCACGATTTGAAATCCATCACCGCAAGAAGCCTATTTAAAATGGGCGTAATCGGGGCATTTTAAGGGTAGTTTTTAGGGGTTGAAAAATGTTTTTGGGCCCCAAAATACCGAAAAAATTCTCAGAATCGTTTCAAAATTGACATTTAACCCTTTAGTAGTAATTAAAAAGTGTCCCTAAAATTTTAATAAAATCGGCCCGACAGGACCGGACTTACAAATTTTATGAAAACACTGGTTTGCAGATAGTGAATTATTTACTGAAAGTTGTATATAATTTGGTATAGAGGTTCGATTGATAATAATATTGCAATTAAGAAAAAAAATGTTATTTTAAGAGGTGTATTAAGGAGTGAAATTTTTTATTTTGCCCAAAAACCAACTTAAGTTCGCGAAATAAAGCCACACTGCCTGTATAAGCAAATACACTATATTGTCGGCAGGGTTTTGGCACTGCGACCCGGGTTTTTTATTATATTGCACTATATCGTAGAAAAATATTATTAGGTCACCTAGCACGTTTAATTTTTAGAGTGGACAAACCATTTAATTTTTCGAATAAAGCCCTAATTGTAAGTATAGTGGCATTTCTACCATTACCATTTTAGTGGAGCAATTTAGAAATTTTCGGCGCAAAAACACCAGCACGCAGACAAAGTCTAGAGACGACTGAAATCAGTTGTCAAAATTCTCAGTATTATTGGTGGAAGAAGAGGCCGTGTGAGTCGATCGCGTGACACCTGGTTTGCTGGGATTAGTTGAGCGGTTCGTGAGATAGTGGTATCCCAAAAGTACATTTGAAACATAACAGTCGATTTTCGTGAAACGTGCGAGTAAGATATTACCAGGGCCTCATTTAGGACGGGGCCAATGGAGCCATGGCCCCAGGGCCCCCACCAATGCGGAAAAAATTGAAAAACTATGAGTCTCTTTTAAAAATTAGTCCCGATTCTGAGAGAGATGAAGAAAAAAAATTTGATGTAGTTATTTTGGCAGTCATTGATGAACGATTTGGTTTCTTGGCTGAAATGACCACAATGGAACCTTCTCAGCTGGAACTGAAGGCTAAAAATCTAGTACATTCTTATCCTGAAGATTTGGAATTGAATTTGGCTAATGATTCAACTCATCTCGCCACTTTCGCAAAACAGTACGAAAAGAAAACGGGTGAAACGAATGAAATTTTTTTGTATCGGATAATTTTGCAAAACAATGTACAATCTACTTTCTGCAACACAGAAGTAGCACTTCGTATGTACTTATCGATGATGGTGACGAGTTGCAGTGGAGAAAGATCTTTCTCAAAACTAAGGATAATTAAGAACAGATTGGGACAACAATGTCTCAAGACCGCTTGTCGAATCTCATGCTTCTTAGTTCGGAAAGTGACATACTTCGCGAGATGGACTTTGATGATATTGTCAAAACTTACGCAAATGAGAAATCGCGCAAAGCTTTTTTCACTTAAAATCGCAAAACTGTCAGTGAGCAACACACTTTACAAGAATAAAGTTTTTAATATGTCGTGCGTAAGCATGTCGTTTTATTCAAGAATACACGATTTTATCCATAGAGAAACTATAGGGGCCTCCACCAAATGATGACCCCAGGGCCTCCAAATTCTAAATGCGGCCCTAGATATTACATAACTATGAATTCCATGTCAAAAATGAAAATTGTTGGTACACTTATAAGAAACGAGCTAGTGATTTTAAACACGTTTCAAGTGAATTGTACATGCGCACTACAAAATAGATACAAGGTTACACACATATATCATATGCAGTAGTGTCAAAAGTGATAACACTTTTTACTCTGGAACACGATCCAAACACACCTATAACTTGTAAGACTGTTTTAATATATTCGCTCGTGCTTATGTTTTGCATTCGAAATTGTACTGAGCTAACCATGTAAATTTATACTACAAAATTCTTGAAACGGAATCACGAATTTAACAATTTATATAACATTCATGTTTATACATGACTTGAATTAAGAACTAATAGTGTCTCAGAAACCCAGCAGCAATATTCGAGGGTAAATGTTCTGTTTTTAGTTGAATTTTCCGTGACAGTAAATCATTCTTAACCCTTAACCCACAAGGCAAATTTTGTTATTAGTGTATTTGCCATATGGCAACATACACTATTGGCGTCGGTCGGATGGTGGGACCTAGGGGTCGGACCAAAATTTCTCGACGTTTCATAACCTCCTAAACACTTTGGCACCATTTTTAAAAATGTTTATATATATATGTATATATATATTTATATATATATAAGCGTATATATATATATATATATATATATATATATATATATATGTGTGTGTGTGTGTGTGCGGGCAATAACTTTCGAAAGAGTTAATTAATTTTAACGAAATTTGGCCCACGTATTGAAATCCATCACCGCAAGAAGCCTATTTAAAATGGGCGTAATCAGGACATTTTAAGGGTAGTTTTTAGGGGTTGAAAAATGTTTTTGGGCCCCAAAATACCGAAAAAATTCTTCGAATCGTTTCAAAATTGAAATTTAACCCTCTGATAGTAATTAAAATGTGTCCCTAAAATTTTAATAAAATCGGCCCGACAGGACCGGATTTACAAATTTTATGAGAACGTTATTTTGCAGATAGTGAATTATTTACTGAAAGGTGTATATAACTTGGTATAGAGGTTCGATTGATAATAATATTGCAATTTAGAGAAAAAATGTGATTTTAAGGGGTGTATTAAGTAGTCAATTTTTTTATTTTGCCCAAAAACCAACTTAAGTTTGCATAATAAAGCCACACTGCCTGTAATAGCAAATAAACTATATTGTCGGCAGGGTTTTGGCACTGCGACCCGGGTTTTTAGTGTATTTGCCATATGGCAACATACACTATTGGCGTCGGTCGGATGGCGGGTAGGGGTCGGACCAAAATTTCTCGACGTTTCATAACCTCCTAAACACTTTGGCACCATTTTTAAAAATGTTTATATATATATGTATATATATATATATATATATATATTTATATATATATATATATATATATATATATATATATATATATATATATATATATATATATATATATATATATATGTGTACGCGCAATAACTTTCGAAAGAGTTAATTGATTTCAACGAAATTTGGACCACGTGTTGAAACCCATCACCGCAAGAAGCCTATTTAAAATGGGCCTAATCGGGCTATTTTAAGGGTAGTTTTTAGGGGTTGAAAACTGTTTTTGGGCCCCAAAATACCGAAAAAATTCTCCGAATCGTTTCAAAATTGAAATTTAACCCTCGGGTAGTGATTAAAAAGTGTCTCCACAATTTTAATAAAATCGGCCCGACAGGACCGGATTTACAAATTTTATGAAAACACTAGTTTGCAGATAGTGACTTATTTATTGAAGAGTGTATTTAATTCGGTGTAGACGTTAGATTGATAATAATATTACAATTAAGAAAAAAATGTTATTTTAAGGGGTGTATTAAGGGGTTAAATTTTTTATTTTGCCCAAAAAGAAACTTAATTTCACATAATAAAAGTATAAAACCACACGGCCCTATACAAGCAAATACACTATATTGTCGGCAGGGTTTTGGCACTGCGACCCGGGTTTTTTTAGTTTACAACAGGACCTCAATCTGTAATTTCGTATACTAAAGAAATTTTCGAGTATGTATTTTATATTTTTGTCTATATGTGTGTCGGCATCACTCGAAAATGGTTAGATTAATTTTGGTGAACCTTGGTATAAAAAATCGGTTAAGTGCAAGCTATACTTTCACAATTAGTGTTCCATGCCAGCTCCCCATTTGTGTATTCTATAGTCGAATTTTGGTTTTGCACTTATAAAGAAATAAGTAATTAAATTGCTCGTAACATTTGATTGCGCTAGGATTTTTTAATCTTGATAACTTTTTTTTCTATTTTGGCTTTCAAAATTTTCCATAAAAAGGATAATTTAATATTTAATACATAAAAAAACATTTTTATTTTCACTCTATGTGGGGCTCTAATCAATACTCTCCGATTATAAAGTATGCGCTTTACCACAGAGCCCCTTCGTTGCCTCAGTATTAATTAGGGCCTTGATGACAGAAATGCCTTCAACTTCCAAACAGAAAAAAGCAGGTTTTTGTATAGTTCGAATATCCTTCTCGAAATCCCGCTTGTCAAGTAGGGGTCTGGCGCGCTGCGTTGAACGGCTACAGCCGTTTGCCCAGATTTGTCCGAGTGATTTCAAAAAAAATCCACAAAATGGAAGAAAATTACTGAAGGGCAATCTAGGCAACCCCCCAATCAGGGAAAAAATATTTTCTTCCAATTTGTCCTTAAAAAAAGCTCTTCCGAAAGCTCCAAAAAATGGTAATTTGAAATTTGACAGGGGGTAAAGTCCAACTATATAATATGTACTGTTCTACTCACGTTAACAATAATTGCAAGAATGATTGGTACATTGATCTATATTCTATCGATATCAATTTTTAAAAGTATAAAGAAAATATTAATTTCGAATCGACACCACATATCCGCGAAATAACAATAATGGACGACAATCATTTCATATACATACGCCATATTAACTTGCCCGTCTCTGTCAATAAAACAGTTTACTGTCGAATGCTGTTTTCTTCACTTAATCCGATGATAAAATGGTTCACAGATGACGGTTTAGTATGGTAGACTAGCTTGAAATCTATCTCAAATTGCTATTCTCTTCTCCAGTTATTTAATTCCTAAGATTTTTTAAATTGTTTAGGTTCACTATACATATATACAAATTCATTAATTTGAAATATAGTGTCAATTCAATTGTTAATGACAATTAATCACGCTAGAATTTTTTAATCCTGGTTCATGATTTTTACTAGATTTTTCTGAGCGACTGTTTTCGTGATAAGAGTAGGGGACAGCAATTTTTACGCGCTTTTCCTGAAAAATATGTAAAAAAATACGTCATATATAATATATTATACAGTTTAAGTCAGGCTTCAATAAGATTTCATTTAACACGATGTCCTTGATAAAATTTGTTTTTTCCATTTTCTAATTTACCTCCTGAAATTAACTCCCAGAATTAAACTTCAACTTTTTATACTTCACGTCTGTATTTGGGCTATCACACTCTATTTCTGTGCCAAATTTCAATTTTTTACGTCAAATATTTTCCGAGAAAATCGCCTGTGGACGGACACTGAAGTAGTTCTGTTGAACAAAACTTTAAAAACGGTCAACCAAACTTATTCAGAAAATTTAAATAGAATTTTCAAAACGAACAGGGAACATTCATGCTGTCGAATGATTTATTTTTCCCTGTATCGGGAGATAAAGTTACTTGTCACCGGCCTGAAACGAATCATTTTACGACCGGTAAAATTCGACATAAGCTTTTATTCTTGTGATCACAAAAACAATAATTTAAAATTAAAATATCTAACGGATATCTGATTTGAATACTCTATAAAATATTTAATTATTCATAAAATAAAGTAAAAATAAACGTTGCGAATCCAACTTCTGTGAATTGACATTGTTTCAATATTCTTTATCCGTTTTACGATTTCATTTTATCAGAATAAGTCAGTGAGTTGTTTTATGTAAATGAAGATTCTTCTGCTGGAATAATCCAAACATTATTCACACTTGTTTCATTCATTCACATTCAAGTCGGACTGCGAGCTATATCTGTCTCCCCCCGACCCTCCTGCAATGTGTTTCTTCACCACATCTTCCCCATTTGTCCACCGCTAGTCGTTGTCTTTCGTTTTATATCAACGCAGTTTCATTGGCCGACTGAAACTGTCTTTTAACGCACATGACCTTAGTTGTCGAGCATCAAAAACATCTTTATAACGAATTTTCAATCATTACAGAATATCAGTGTTGCCAGTTTCATTTTTTTCCAAGTCGGGATTTTGGAACTTTTTGAGTGAAAAAAGCGGGATTCTTTCGTCGAAAGCGGGACAGTAAAAAAACGTATATGATCAGAAGTTTTTAAACATTTATCTTTTTATTTGAGTTCAAATTACGTTTACGTGACAACAGATAACAAAAATAGCCATAGAAAATGTATTTTAACAAAAATATGATATTTTAAATCAGATTTACCCTATCGTTAAATAGTTGAGTATATTCGTCTTCTAAAAAAAACAGAAATCAAAATCAAAAAAGTTTTATTCATTAAAAAAATATGGCGTTTCAAGCAATAGTCTGAGGAGTGAGTGTTACAAATTACAATAAAAGAATAATTATTTACGCGCACGGTCGAGTTATCCCCGAAAAGCGGGACTGAGCCTGTCCCGCGCGGGACATTTCATTTTAATTGAAAAATCGGGACGTCTGGCAACGCTGCAGAATATAGATGAAAGTATAATTTACCTCTACTTAACGATTTTTGTCAACTTATAATCTTTCCATAACGTATCCTACCAATCAATCACACACAATTCCACAATAACAACAACAATTCATGTGTCCACAGATTCAGATACATTAAATTTATCGTAAGACAATCATTGTTGTTTGATGTAAACTAATGTAAACACTACTGTTGGTCACTGTTAGTAAATTCAAAGTTGCAGCGACTGAGAAACGAAAAAGGTGTTCCTTAACCGTCGCAGAGAAATGAAAAATCATTAAATATGTCGACGAGAATCCTACAAAGAAAAAATTGGACATCTCTAAAGAGTTCGAAATTCTCGCAAGTACATTGGCCATAATTTTAAAGTTTAAAGATAAGTTTAAAGATCAGAAGAAAATGGGTTTTCTTACCTTGTTAAAACGAATCTTAGATCAACCTAATCTCTACATAACAAACTTCATTATAACGATTAAATAAATTGACTTTACCAACAGTAATAGATATATTTATTTATTTTAACTTGAAAAGGACCACAGAAATGGTTTAAACGTTGTGTAATTTATTTTAATAAAAAATTTTTTGAACAGTATAGCAAGTGACTTAATTTCGTAAATTCATTAAACGAATTATTTAGTATAACGAATATTTTCTAATTCCATTCAGCTTTGTTATATCAAGGTTGTAGTGTTAAATATTTTAATATCATGTATAAAAGAAAATTGTCTTAAACGGTTGGCAGCTCTGACTCTGTTTGGGGCTTGTAAGTCCGGTTGTTTGTAGCGTTGTCAGTTTAACGTAACTAATGCACGTCCGCGTCTTGTTATTGTCCATTTTCTCTGCGTTAAATGAAAATTAACTACAGCTGTACTAAACAATATACTCACCGATGCTTGCAATGCTCTCTCTGTGTGTAAAATGACATCACAAATGTTTGCTCGCTTCTGCAGATACTCGAACAGTGACGTCGCGTCTTCAGAATCAGTTTATTGAAGCTGTGATCCACACCCACTAGACCGACTCGGATCGGCTCGGCACTGCAGTGTGTAAACGCACTGATAGGTTGCTGAGTCGACCCGAGCCGATCGTACCGTACTTGTGCGTGGGAACTCATTTAAAGGCATGGATCCCAAAATTGCCGATCATGCCGAACTGATCACATCCGATTCAGTGGGCGTAACCCTAATTGCTTCAGATGGGCAAACTGTTAACGTCACGTGATTTTACGAATCAAAGGCGCACATGCGTATTTGTATTCTTAGACAAGAACCAGAACACGTACGTCTCTGATATTATCACATTTCAGATAGTGTTTCAATACCGTGGTATTATATACTTTTTATTGAGAATTGTATTCAGAATAACATATCTAAACGGAACGCGTTATATGGCCGAGCGGTTTAGTGCGCCTACTGGAAGGCAAAACTTTCTAGCAAAAATGCATAGAATGAAAAGTGTACCATCATAATGGAGAAACAACGTTATAGCATATATATCTTTTCTGTGCATGCGCCGATTTTCTCCAAAAACAATGGGACTCTTCATATTTGCGTTTTAAACATCTTACCAAAATTTGGTTTCGATCCGTTCAGCCGTTTGATCTATATCGTGCTCACAGACAAACAGACATGGTTGAGGGAGATCTTTGCGTTATGATAATGATAGATTAAGGCTGTCGGAACGCCCTGAATTTTGTTTATGCTGAGACCCAGAGGCAAGGGGCGAGGTAGGCAAAAGACATATTGTGGGTGTGGATTTCTTTAGCTCTGTCTCGCTCAAATCATCCGCACGTTTCAATTTTTGGCTGGTGCCAACTACGAGGTTAAAAAATGTTATTGCAAGGGTGCCGCTGTCAATTGATAATTTTGGAAATATTTTGAAGATTTAAAAAACTTTTCCGAAAAAGGAAGAGTCATTTTAGGTTTGTGATGGAACAGTTTTGTGAAATAAGTAGGAATAAGGTCGTAGTGTAACACTGAAAACGTGTGTTTTTTTAGCACTATTAATACCAACTTTTTTCTGCTAAGTCGTACATAAATTACAAAAGTAGTCCATTAGAGACGTAGATTTGTCCTTTATCTTCCTTATAGAAAAAGATTTTTTGCAGAATGTTGACGAATAAGTCTACAATCAGTTGACAGCCGAAGCTCTATTTTTGACTTAAATTCAGAGCGTTCCGACAGCCTTAAGTAGTTAATCGTCAACTAGTTAATACTAAAAACAGAAACAAGTTGATTTGTTGACTAACGATTAAGAGTTAATTTAAGTAGTTCGTTGAATCAACGCGTACCACTATTAAATACTACTTATTGGACCATCTCTAACCCGAAGTATTTAAATAGAGCGAGAAAGATTGTGTGTTATAGGCACTCAACAGTTAAGGCTGTCGGAACGCTCTGAATTTAAGCCATAAATAGAGCTTCGGCTGTCATCATGATTGTAGACTTATTGGTCAACATTTTGCAAAAATTCTTTCTTTATAAGGAAGATAAAGGACAAATCTAGGTCTCTAATGGACTACTTTTGTAATTTATGTACGATTTACTAGAAAAAAGTTGGTATTAATTGTGCCAAAAAAACACACGTTTTCAATGTCACACTACGACCTTATTCGTACTTATTTCACAAAACTGTTCCATCACAAACCTAAAGTGACTCTTCCTTTTTCGGAAAAGTTTATTAAATCTTCAAAATATTCCCAAAAATGAGAGTAATCTGTCGACAGCGGCACCTTTGCCAAAACATTTTTTAGCCTCGTAGTTGGCATCAGCCAAAAATTGAAACGTGCGGATGATTTGAGCAAGACAGAGCTAAAGAAGGTCACACCCACAATATGTCTTTTGCCTACCTCGCCCCTTACCGCTGGTTCTCAGCACAAACAAAATTCAGAGCGTTCCGACAGCCTTAAGATCATCAACGTATTTAGACATAAGCGTACACTTAAAATGCCCCCCTGTTGTAACGCCACTGAACGTGTGTGTATACATGTAAATATAATATAATGCAAGCGTATTATGTATGCACGTAAAGACATACACTGTATGTAATATCCTCCTTCATCGTTTTAAAGCAAGTATGAAAACTAGTTGGCAAACTAGCTGGGATATTTGGAACATTCCTGTTGCCATTGTGCCAAGTTAACTGCAGAACAAACTGGACAGGACTCATTAGGGGTCGCGTCTTTCGACATAGTTATAATGAGTGAGTGAGTGAACATGAGAATAGAGTTCCTCAAAAAAGAGTTGAGACACTGGTTGTCATTAACTTGGAAAAGCGAAAATGGAGGGTGACCGTTTTTTAAATCATTCAATTAGACTTTGTGATCGCTATGACTGCAGCCTTGCCAATTGGGATTTTATTAGAATAGAATAGAATAGAATTTTATTGATCCAAAGACATACAAATATGTATAGGATTCGTCAAAAGAAAGATATGTTTACATTTATTCATTTATAACAAAATCATCTATCTTATACAGACATTGTTTAAGAAGAGCAGCCTTTAATTCTCTTTGAAATTTAGAAATGTCCAGATTTTTGAAACTCTGTGGCAATTTATTAAACATTTTCAGAACGTATTAGTAAGATGTTTCACTTTCTTATCTAAACTACAGTTGATTTTTGGTATTTTTTTTTTTTAATAATTTCAACATCATTTACAACACGTAGTCGTGTTTTCTCGTTCATTAAGGATTTTCGATATTTTTTGACTATCAGCACCATCGAAACGCGTGGTTGTTTTTTCGTTAATTTAGAATTTTTATATTTCCACATAAACTGGGACTACAGTCAGGTCTATAGGAGTTCTAATGCTTTTGAAAAAATGAAGATTTGGCGCCCGCGGCGAAAGGAGAATTTGGCGTCCTCTCATAAAATTCACACAATGAAAAACTGGGATTATTAAATGCCTAAACGCTGTTTTAAAATCGCATTTTGCGATAATATATTGTTTAATATTTATAAGTTAATTGTATTAGTATTTGTCAAATTGATGTGAAGCTTTTCTTTACATATAATATGTTTATCTGGTCTTATAATTTCAATCGACTTATAACTTCAATCGACAATATTTCAACGAAGATGCTAACCTCAAAACTTGTCTGAAGAAGTTGAAAATAAACCCACGAAACGTTGCAAATTTTGAAAATTTAGCATCAATTTATTTATATCCAAGTTCCCAATTAACTTATCAACATAAATAAACATGGATGAGAATCAACATACTAATTGTTTAATGTTTTCCCGAACCCCTTTGTTTCGAGCGACTCTGACGTGGCCATCCCTTAGATTCGCCGTTGACAGGGACATGTCGTGTTTTCACCTAGGTTAATTTTTATATACTTGATGGTTATGATTTCCATAATTCTCTGATGTTATATGAATATAAGGTACTTAGAGGTATTTCATTTTTTATTGGACTTAAATCTAAATTGTATTCTCTTTAGTTTGGTATCATCATCATCATCATCATCACCTTCATTATTTATTCCGTTAATAGCTTGAAAGCTGTGAAATAAGTCAGGTTAAAATACAAATAAAATTACAATTCATCGATAGACTACAAACATTTGACAATTCAATATTTTTTTAACTGTTTTTTAAACATTGGCAGATGTAGATGTTTAATGTCACTTGGTAGTTTGTTATAAATATCTACTAAATTGAAATTTTTTGATACATTGAAGATTTCGGTAATGGCTTACGCATCTAGTATTCATATTATGGATTGAAAGATTGGTTTTAAAATAGTTTGGATTTGATTTTACAAATACAGACACTTCATAAATGTAAATTGAGTAAAATGTTAGAATTTTGTAACTTAGAAAGGTTTGCATGAGGTCCGTGAACTGAGTATAAACAATGCTCTAATAGCCTTTTTTTGTAGAATAAATAGACTACTACAATCACTTGCGGCTCCCCATAGGATAATACCGTATTTGATGGCTGAAAAAACAAAAGCATAGTAAACTGACATCAAAACGTGATAGTTTGTTACATCCGAGAGATTCCTTATCACATAAACATAACGAGCAAGTTTACCCTTAAGAAACTCAATATGCATTGTTTATGAAAAATTAAAATCCATGAAAACGCCCAGAAATTTTATATTAGATTGTAAAGATATTGCTGAGAAATTCCACACTATTACCCTGAAGATTACTTGAAACGACCGTTGAGTGTATTAAAAAAATTGTGTCTCAAAAATAATTTCTTTGTGTATTTACCAAAATCGTCACTAACGTTGTTTAACAAGAGCGCCGAATATCACGCTCTGAAAATGTTTAATAAATTGCCACACAGTTTAAAAAATCTGCACATTTCTAAATTTAAAAGAGAATTAAAGGCTGCTCTTCTTACACAATGTCTGTTTAAGATAGATTGTTATAAATAATTGTAAACATATCTTTCTTTTTTGATGAATCCTATACATATTTGTTTGTCTTTGGATCAATAAATTCTATTCTATTCTATATTTGTTATGTTGATTTTTTGCTCATCGAAAATTTTCGATGTTTGAACATTCAACCAGGGCGTATAATAATTGGTTGTCAATGATAAAACGATACTAATCCTATTCTTCCTCCTGTTTCCCTAATACATGTGACAGGTAGGATGCACAAATAAATCCTTAACTGATGTCCTAACGTCTATAATAATAATAGTTGATTGTTTTTCGCTTAATTACATAAAACGATACTAATCCTATTCTTCCTCCTGTTTCCCTAATGCATGTGACAGATAGGATGCACAAATAAATCCTTAACTGATGTCCTAACGTCTATAATAATAATAGTTGATTGTTTTTCGCTTAATTACATAAAACGATACTAATCCTATTCTTCCTCCTGTTTCCCTAATACATGTGACAGATAGGATGCATAAATAAATCCTTAACTGATGTCTTAACGTCTATAATAATAATAGTTGATTGTTTTTCGCTTAATTACATAAAACGATACTAATCCTATTCTTCCTCCTGTTTCCCTAATGCATGTGACAGATAGGATGTACAAATAAATCCTTAACTGATGTCCTAACTTCTATAATAATAATAGTTGATTGTTTTTCGCTTAATTACATAAAACGATACTAATCCTATTCTTCCTCCTGTTTCCCTAATGCATGTGACAGATAGGATGCACAAATAAATCCTTAACTGATGTCCTAACGTCTATAATAATAATAGTTGATTGTTTTTCGCTTAATTACATAAAACGATACTAATCCTATTCTTCCTCCTGTTTCCCTAATGCATGTGACAGATAGGATGCACAAATAAATCCTTAACTGATGTCCCAACGTCTATAATAATAATAGTTGATTGTTTTTCGCTTAATAACATAAAACGATACTAATCCTATTCTTCCTCCTGTTTCCCTAATGCATGTGACAGATAGGATGCACAAATAAATCCTTAACTGATGTCCTAACGTCTATAATAATAATAGTTGATTGTTTTTCGCTTAATTACATAAAGCGATACTAATCCGAGTTTCAATCCTTGTTTCCTTATTAAACACGACGGATGGGATGCACAAATCAATCCTTAACTGGTGTCCCAACTCTTACTTGAGGAACTCTAGTCAAGAAGACTGAAGCGCGGCACATGAAGCGCACGAACGCGCTCTGTGTTTATGCAGAGTGGCCTTTGCTCTTTCTGTGTCTGCTTCTGCTGCTGTCTGTGTGTCCGTATTACGCAGAGTGTGGGCAGAGGGAAGGACGAATCGAGTGGATGGGCATGGATGTACGAGGATCTCAACATAATAGTAAGAGAGCTGTTAAGCATTTTTGGATAGGTATCGGGTGTTTTTTTTAGAGTGATAGAACTTTCGATAGTGAGATAGCTGTGCTTTGATAAAAGGAAGAAGTCATGTTGTTTTGACATTTCTGTTCAAATTATCATGGAAAGACTTACGCCGCAGCAACGCTTAGAAATTGTTGAAATTTATTTTCGAAATCAGGCTTCTATTTGCCAAAGTTTTTCTCGAAATATTGTTTTTAGTGATGAAGCTCATTTCTGCTTGAATGGCTACGTAAACAAGTCAAATTGCCGTATATGGAGCGAAAACAATCCTCAAGAAGTTCTGCAGGTTCCATTGCATCCTGAAAAATGCACCGTATGGTGTAGTTTACACGCTAGAGGCATCATCGGTCCATATTTCTTTAAAGACGATGCTGGAGCTAATGTTACTGTGAAGGGTGCTCGTTACAGATCGATGATCAATGATTTTTTCTTTCAAAATTTGAATGCTATCGACCAGGAAATGTTTTGGTTCCAACAAGATGGTGCTACACCTCGTACTGCTAACGTAACAATTCATTTATTGAAAGAAAGATTTGGTGATAACACTATTTCGAGAAATGGTCCAATTAATTGGCCTCCAAGATCATGCGACATAACGCCACTGGATTTTTTTCTTTGGTTTATGCTGATAAACCAGAAACAATAGATGCTTTGGAAGTCAACATAGCTCGTGTTATTGATGAAATAAGGCCTGAATTACTCGAAAAAGTTGTCCAAAATTGGTCTAAACGAATGCGGTCTCTCACAGCTAGTCGTGGTGGACATATGGCGGAAATTATTTTTAAAAATTAAATGTCATAAAATTATCTTTCAAAAAAAAATTGGCTTCAATCTTAATTTAAATGTGTTTTATCTCAATTTAAAGTTCTATCACTGTAAAAAAAAATAAAACCCGGGTCGCAGTGCCAAAACCCTGCCGACAATATAGTGTATTTGCTAATACATCAGGCCTTGTGGCTTTATTATGTGAACTTAAGGTGATTATTGGGCAAAATAAAAAAATTAACTCCTTAATACACCCCTTTAAATTACATTTTTTTTAACTACATCATTATTGTCGATCAAACGTCTACACCAAAATTAAAAACACCTTTCAGGAAATAACTCACTATCTGCAAACTAGTGTTTTCAGAAAATTTTTAAATCCGGTCCTGTCGGGCCGATTTTATTGAAATTTTAGGAACACTTTTTAATTGCCATTAAAGGGTTAAATTTCAATTTTGAAACGATTCTGAGAATTTTTTAGGTATTTTTGGGCCCAAAAACTTTTTTCATCCCCTAAAAACCACCCTTAAAATGACCCGATTGGACCCATTTTAAATAGGCTTCGTGCGGTGATGGATTCCAACATGTGTGCCAAATTTCGTTAAAATAAATTAACTCCTTCGAAAGTTATTGCCCGTACACATATATACCTATATATATATATATATATATATATATATATATATATATAAATATATATATATATATATATATATATATATATATATATACATATATATATAAACATTTTTAAAAATGGTGGCAAAGTGTTTAGAAGGTTATGAAACGTCGAGAAATTTTAGTCCGACCCCTAGGTCCCGCCATCCGACCAACGCCAATAGTGTATGTTGCCATATGGCAAATACACTAAAAACCCGATATTTCAGGCACTCTGGAAATTTGTACAATAATTCTTTAGTAATATCCGAATACAAAAACACAGATCTCGCTGAAGGGTAGCGGGACTTACACTATTTTTTAATTGTTGTGCAATAAAAAATCCTTGAGGTATTTTAAAATTTTAATATCTTGTAATTTAGTATTTAAACAAGCCTCGAACATCGTGTGTCGCGCAGTGCAGGAATTTCAATGTTCTGCCCTTACGGTGCAATATACTATTCCTAGCTGGAAATGTTATAATATATCACTACTAAATATTTCATAACAAGTAATTAAAAACACTTGAAAATAATTATTAAATTATTTCTCGACGATCGTTTCGGACAATAAGTCCATCCTCAGGAGTACAAAAACTTATACTAAATTCCTCAGAAGTACAAAAACTTATACTTGTACTCCTGAGGATGGACTTATTGTCCGAAACGATCGTCGAGAAATAAAGAATTATTTGTAGAATTTTCAAGTGTTTTTAATTACTTGTTATTATTAATCATGTTCTACCACGTGCCGAGTGAAAAATCAGTGCAAATTATACAAAATATTTTGTTCTTGAGATGCTTATAACTTCAACTGTCGAGCGTCTATAATTTACAATATACCTATCTGTTCTACGCGCATTATTAATTATTATACAAGTACCGGAGGTTTGCTTTGTTTCCAACAAACCCTCTTTAATGATACATGCAATCTGAACTTCTGTCTAAAGGCATTTAAATATAACTTGGCTGAAGTGATATTAAAGGTCGAGCTAGTGACGCCATTAACCTTATCGATCAGCTGATCAGACTAAACAAGGATAGGACGTGTTCGAAATCAATAATGAATGTGTAATTACTAGGCGCTATCCAAGCATAAAATATGTTATAACGCCAGCATGCACTCGTTTCAGAAAGGTTGTCAATAACCAAGGTCATTAGATGCGCAGGTTATCTCGTTAACTGATGATGTCAGCTAGAAGACTACATATTTTTTATCAACCTTGCAATACCAATTGACAATCCACTGGTTGACGTGATCTGCACAGTATTATCCAACGGACCGAGGTCTCAGGTCATCAATATAAAAATTCGCTGGCGTTCGTATTTACCGTAACGCTACATACTCTCGTGTAATATAATTAATTTCACCCTAGATATAAAAGCGACTGTTTAGCACCCATTCGATTTAAATAAAAAAAATTATCCTTACTCAACAAATTGTAAAATTCTTCAGTTGTATTTTTAACCGATTTCAAAAAAAGGAGGAGGTTCTCAATTCGACGGGATCTTTTTTTTTATTTTTTATGTATGTTTCCCGATTACTCGAAGACCCCTGAACCGATTTGGAAAATTCTTTTTTTGTTTGAAAGGCTATACATCCCAGGTGGTCCCATGGTCATCAGGTCAGGATCTGATGATGGAACTCTGGAGAAATCGAGGGAAATCTTCAAAAATGTGTTAAATCAAATCCACCACTAAAAAGTAAAAAATAAAAAAACTTAAAAAAAAAATATTAACCTCCGTCAAAAAAATCACTAAAAAGTTGAAAATAATGAAATTTTGAGGTCGGTGCCTATTTAATAAAAGTAGATATGTAATTAAAAGTTTTTGTAATGAAATTAGCTCCGACCTCAAAATTTCATTATTTTCATCTTTTTAGTGATTTTTTTGAAGGAGGTTAATATTTTTTTTTTAAGTTTTTTTTGAAATACTTATACGCGCACGTTTCAATTATTTTGTATTAATTTTCTGAAAAAAGTCTTAAATAAACGTAGACAATTTTGCTGTTTTTATGAGAGTCGTTTTTTTAATAAACAGTCGTCCATTTTGTAATAAACTGAACGTTTAAAAGTGGTACGTAAAAGTACTATATTGAACCATTGTAATATAAAATAAAAGTTAAAATTATACAGGAGTAAGTTCACTTGAATTTAAATGTAAATTTAGCTTATTTTTGTTGGCAATAAAAATATCATTCTAGTAGTTGATATAACGCTCACAATGTTTTGTCACCTCGAAGGTGTTTTATATAAAAAAAACTATATATAATATATTGTTTGAATGTATATTGGTATTCGTCCAACTCATTCTTGTATCTGCTATTCTTTTTGATGTCTGAATCATGGAACTATTATAAATGGAACGAGAAATAGGCTTCTCAAGCACTGTAGCAGCCCCCACTTTGTTTCTTAGATAATAAGCGGCACAGTATTTCTGCATGAGAACTAAGAACAACTCTACGTTACATTGTTTTATAGTCATTGAAGTAAGTTTGAATGAGGAAAAATCAAAAGAGAAAAGCTTTACCGGTGTTTCGCTTGATGTGGTCAACGTTTCGAAATATTTTATTTTAAATTTCGAAACCTTGGCCACCAGCGAAACATCGGTAAAGCTTTTCTCCTTTGATTGCTTTTCATCCAAACTTCCTTTCAGCGATTGAATTATTGGAACAAAACAAATAATAAAAACCCGGGTCGCAGTGCCAAAACCCTGCCGACAATATAGTGTATTTGCTTATATAGGCCTTGTGGCTTTATTATGTGAACTTAAGGTGATTGTTAGTGAAAAATAAAAAAAATTAACTCCTTAATACACCCCTTAAAATACATTTTTATCTTAACTACATTATTATTGTCGATTGAACGTCTACACCAAAATTAAAAACTCACTATCTGCAAACTAGTGTTTTCAGAAAATTTGTAAATCCGGTCCTGTCGGGCCGATTTTATTAAAATTTTAGGACCACTTTTTAATTGCTATTAAAGGGTTAAATTTCAATTTTGAAACGATTCTGAGAATATTTTAGGTATTTTTGGGCCCAAAAACTTTTTTCATCCCCTAAAAACCACCCTTAAAATAACCTGATTGGGCCCATTTTAAATAGGCTTCGTGCGGTGATGGATTCCAACATGTGTGCCAAATTTCATTAAAATGAATTAACTCCTTCGAAAGTTATTGCCCGCACACATATATACCTATATATATATATATATATATATATATAAATATATATATATATATATATATATATATATATATACATATATATATAAACATTTTTAAAAATGGTGCCAAAGTGTTTAGGAGGTTATGAAACGTCGAGAAATTTTGGTCCGACCCCTAGGTCCCGCCATCCGACCAACGCCAATAGTGTATGTTGCCATATGGCAAATACACTAATAAATTTCTTTATAGCTTTGCCGCTCCATTAAGCTTGTTAGTAACTAAGTGCATATGAACTATGATAATAGCAGGTCCGGATATAGGTTTTCGAGATCTAAGTCCTATTGAAGTCCAGCGAGGACTCATTGTTTGTTAAATTAAAGTTAACATTATTTATTTAAAAATCGTCAAATTGGGGTTTAACATTAATTTTAGTAATATCTAAATGGGAGTTGAAACTTTGTGACATGACCAAACAAATAATACTATAATTTCACTCAAAAAGTTATGAAAATTCACCAAAAAATGTCGAAATTTACCCAAAAAATTGTTGAATTTCACGCGGCAATATGTTAAAATTCATGCAAAAAATGTCAAAGTTCACTAAAAAAATTGTCTTTCACCCAAAAATATGTTAAAATTCACCCAAACAGATGTCAAATTTGACCCACGATAATGATAATCTTTAAATTGCACCTCCACTGATGTGCTCTATTATTGCGTTGAACGTCAAAACTCAGTTTTGGTTATACAAGAAGTTATATCTAGGCTAATTTCGCACGAAATCCTTTCAAATTGTAGTTTTTCGAAAAGGAGAGATTCTGATCTATAGAACGGAATTATTTCTCGATTGGTTCGAGTTCATAATTACTTCTAAAATATTGTAATTGAAAATTGCGAACAGCAGTTGTTGGTTAGTCTGTAGGGACGTACGTCCGAGCTCTACAGATCGCAATCTTTGACGGGATGCCTTAGCTTATTTTTGCTATACGATAATAATAATTCAATTTTTGTGGGCCCTTGACACTTGGGGGTCCAGGGGCCCCTGGGTGTTAGTCACTGTCTCCAATAGGCAATTCCCGTTCCATAATGACAGGTCTATGGTCTAAATATATTTTACACTGTGACGTTTTATTCGAACACTGACCATGAATCCGAAAATAATATTGTAAAATAAAATTGTTGGAAATAACGTTTTCAAAATATTTTTCGGAATTAAAATGGAAAGATAATTCAGGGTTAGTTCGTATGTGGGTGGCATCAAAATTATCTATTGTTACATGTTTTTAGGTATTTTTCCACTATAGGTACGAACTAAATAACATGAACAATAAAACGAACAAAAACTGTTTTAACACACCTATAAAATAACTGCTTGTTAAGCCTGTACATTGGTCGTAAAGTGACACATTCAGCACTAGTGCATAAAGTAAAACAAAAGTTTGCGATCCAGTCATTTCCACAGGAATTTCAGTAAACGACCTGTCAGTTATCATGAGAAATATATGAGGATCCAGAGTAGACGAAATTTTCATAATCAACCAAATAGATATAAAATTTGAAGGGTCAAAAATGTTGAAAAGTGCACACTGTAAAAACGAGATATTTTATAGACCTTAATTTGATTATAAAAAGTGGGTTTGAAGCGCGTTTGAAGTTATAATTCTTTGGCGTAATTAAATATTTAATATACATGCAAATAATTTATTGAAATAAAAACTTAAAAAAGTTTAAAAATAATACTAAAAAATAACCTTAAATATTCTAAAAAAGTGCCAAAATTTTGGTTTTAAAAAAACGTATATAACCAGAAGTTTTTAAATATTTATCTTTTTATTTGACTTTAAATTACGTTTACGTGACAATAGATAGCAAAAATAGCCATAGAAAATGTATTTTAATAACAATATGATATTTTAAATCAGATTTATCCTATCGCTGAATAGTTGAGTCTTATTTGTGTTCTGAATAAAAAAAATAAAAAAAACAGAAATCAAAATCAAAAAAGTTTTATTTATTAGAAAAATATGGCGTTTCAAACAATAGTCTGCGGAGTGAGTGTTACAAATTGCAACGTACAATAAGAGAATAATTATTTACGCACGGTCGAGTTATCCCCGAAAAGCGGGACTCAGTCTGTCCCGTGCGGGACATTTAATTTTGATTTTAAAATTGGGACGTCTGGCAACGCTGAGTATATTATAAAGTTTCCAGGTGGTGATTTCGTCCATCTGTCATTACAGTCTGAGTCTCTTATGGCCAACTTCATACTGTCGAATTTTAGTTAGATGTGCACGCGAAAATTCAGTTGCCTGCTAAAAATTTACTCTCAACGCACTGGAAGGAGTGTAACTTCCAAAAGAAAAAAGTCCTCAAAAAAAAAAGTGATGACCATCAGTCATATTTAAATACATGTGTAATAAAAAGTTCATTCGCACAGCAGGCCAATAGCCCCCAACATTGCTCTGTCATTACATCGTTGTTTTCGTTAGGTGAGCACTATGTCTGCAAAATTTTTGTGTGGGTTAACTTAAATTGTTTTTATTTTATCACATTTTCATGTAATGAAAATGAAGCTTCTAAACACATAACATATAGTGCCAAGGCAAATCTTGCTTAGAATCATAAAACATTTGTCAAATTTAATAGCATATTGTGGTGTACAATTCATAACAAGATTTTTCTGATGTATTTAAATTAGACTTTAGAGTTTTACGATTTGGAAATTTAATTTTTTGGTTTTTACACTTGTATGTTCAACCACTATCTAAAACCACAAAAGAACAGGGATGTTGACTATTTTTGGGAAAGTGTTTTAAATCGTGCATCCTTAATAGCCACAAATATTTATTGTTTTTATTTAAATACGACTCAAGCTTTGAAAATCTTAAATTCCGTTTCAAATTTCGCTCCAAAATGCCAGTACTTATCACATGACTGCCGTGACGTCATATACTCATAAACGCTGGTAAACTGACGAGGTGATGAAAGGTTTGTCATAATTGTTGCTATGGTTATATGTAATTTGAGGTTTCCTATAAATAAATAATAATAAATTACACACTCTAAATATTAACCAAACAATGAAGTCTTTTGACAGCGTGTACTGCGTCCTTCTCTGTGACAGCGTCTGATCATGTTTATGAGTAAGTGACGTCATGCACTCTGATTGGTGTTCGTTTTCACGTGACTTGAAACTGATTTAATTACGTTTTGTTTATTAAATATTAATTAAATTCCTTAAAAATGGGAAAAAATATCGTTTTTTTTTGTATTTCTATTGTTGGGTCTTCTAGTGACAACATTAATCCTCTGCATTGTCGACCACACATATGTAGTTTTGTTTTAAGTTTCTATTATAAAGCTTAAGAAACAAATAAGTATAATATAATTTTCAATCTCGTTGTGATATTTAGACTTCGCCTTGATTAAATCAAATTTTATTGTTTGATTTATTTATTTTTTATTTTATAAATAACAATCAAAACGATTATATTATACTATCATAGAAACTACCACGTAACGTTAAAATTATGTTTTTATTTGAATACAGTGATCGTCCCTATTCTAACTAAAGATAATAAATTTTACATCCACTTATAAAAGTTAGCTGATTATTACTTTTTTACAATTTTAATTCAATAATTATATTTTTTGTTGTTCATTTCTCGTATTTCTGTGATTCTATAACGCATTTCCTCCTTTTGTTTGCAGAATGAATGCAACGACTGCATAATTTATTGTATACCTATGTGCGTAGTACTTCAGGTTCCATTCAGTTTTAATTTCTAATTCAAGAGCACCAACTTGACGTAAAATCAATATTTGTCATTACATTTCCGTTTTGTTTGTGTACTATGTATCTACATTATTAAATATTTACGTTATACATTACTCCTACATGCACATTATTATTATTATCTGTATATACAAGGTATCCCACGACATGACTGCCATAGCCTGGGACTGTGTTGCTGGGGTGATTTCACGTCAAAAATGTCTAATTAGAGTTGGGTAACTCAGATCTGAACCGGTTCAAAGAGCCGACTCCGACAGAAGATCCGTGAGAGCCGACTCACTTTTTTTTGAGCTGACGGATCAACGGATCCGCATAACTCAGTGAAACACTTAACACACAGAAGCACATTTTACACTTACGTATCAGTTCTTGCTTTGATGCATCTGTCAGCTCAAATGACTCATGCATCACATGTTTGGCTATGCATTCTTGATTCTATACAGGTCGTGATATGATTGAGTGAACTAGGTAACTCAGTGGCAGACTGCAGTAACATATTCAGAACTCGGCTCTTTTTGAACCGGTTCAGTGAGCCGGCTCACATACGGGATCCAGATGCAAAGATGCAGATTACTAAGAAGACCCGTTTTTCCCATCTCTATGTCTAATGAACATATACCCGGAACGCTATCCTAACTGAGCTAGAAGCATTTGAAATTTTAAATAAACAAGCCCACTAATGCAGGTATTAGGTTCGGCTGTTGGTTTTGTTATTATTAAAAAAACCAGGTGGCTGTGAATCCAGACTTTAATCCCATAGATTACTTTTTATAGGGAAGACTGAAAATTTTAGTTTATGCAGGAAATATTGAAAACAGAGAACAAGCTAAAATCATGGATGCCGCAGAAATTATTCGTGCTGATCCTGAGACTCTTCGCAGAGCTACCACTTCAATTCTAAGAAGAGCTAGACTATGTATACAACAACTGAGTGGACATTTTGAGCACCTAATTCAATAAAGCGATTTCTTTTTAAATGGTTTTTAAATTAGTAGGGAATTCCTACTACTACTTATCTAAAATTTCAAGTGCTTCTTGCTCAGTTAGGATAGCGTTCCGGTTATATGTTCATTAGACATTTTTGACTTGAAATCACCCCAGCAACACAGTCCCAGACTATGGCAGTCATGTCGTGGGACATCCTGTATATATAATGTCTATATAAATATGCATAACATAATTCAGTGCTTGTCAGCTACAAGAAGATACGTCTTTTTATAAGCTTTTATTTAATTTTTACCTGTCCCGATGTCTGTCTGTGAGTTTTGTATTCTAATCCTACAAGTTGAATTTGGCTCATTTCCCTTTGTTCGATTGAGCTGAAATTTTGCACGTACCTTTAGGTTCTGAAGACAATACAATATAATCCACTGAATATTCTGGTAGATTCAATATGGCCGTCACCACAAAATGGCGGATTACTTTCTTCTTGAAAACCTTCTCCACAGCAGTGTGATTTCATTCCAAATTTGTTTCAAATTTTTCCCATGAATACTTTAGGAATAAATAGGGTGAGATCAGCAATTTTTGAAGTTGTGAATGTTTTTCTTAAACAAAAACGAATCAAATAGTTTTTAAACAAATATCATTGTTTTCTGTGGCTTACTAGCTTTCACCCCACTTGATAGAGTTGAAATTTTTCATATTTTCCCTTCATTATTAGCCGTAATTATCCAAATCATTTATTCATATCTAAACCACAGGATTGGGTCATAACAGTCGTCACATATGTTAAATTTCAAGTGCCTCTAGCTTATACCGTTTGGTTTTCGGAGCTTGTGACAGACGGACGGATGAGTGTTCCGTTTTTCTAATTTGGGCACTGAACACTAAAAAGCGGTAATATCAACCAAGATATCGCAGACAAGAAGAACAATAATTTTCGTATATGGTGGTGTTGATCCAATAGAATGTCACAGTAAAGGAATATTTGATTGAGGATCAATAAATAAATAAGCTTTATCAAAGTTTCGCTATGGTCAACGTTTCGAAAAATTTATTTTCATCTTCAGGGCCTTAAGCTGGTCGAATGGTGGAAAATTGTTCTAATAGTATACAACGTTGGCCATAGCGAAACTTTGGTAAAGCTTATTTATTTATTGATCCTCAGCTAAATCTTCCTTTACTGTAACAATAATTTCGTTTTTGTTTTTTTAGTAAATTATATTCCGCAAAATATTTCTTCTTTCATATTAAAACTACGCAGAGAATAAAAATAATACGTAAGGAACTTTGAAGCAAACTGTGCTTTCAATATTTTTAAGCCATTTTTTTCTTGTTAAATATTTAATGTCAATAAACAAATAAGTTGGATCTCATGTAATGTGCGTTATGAAGGGTATAAAAAGTAGGCATTTTTCCCCAGGTGTTCTGTATTTACCTTCCCATAAACAAAGGTGTCAGTTGGGACATACGAGAATATTCTATTATTCATAACTACCACACATTTCTTTTATAACAGATTTCACCTGAAAAAGAATAAAAATATTTATACTAGGCCGTCACGAAAGTATAGCATATCTACAAAAAGTACAGTAGAATGTAATTATTATGAACGTATTAAAATGTTAAAAAAAGGAGAGATCGAAGTATGATAATAATAATAATTTTATTGTTCCATATTTGTATATTGGAAATGTATAGAACAATAAGTCAACTCATAAAATGCAAAATACTAACACGATACAAATTAATAGTTACAAGTAAAAGTCATTGACAGACTTAAAACAGTTAGTATTTAAAAGAGTTTCTTCTTTTAAAAAATGCAGTATTACCACTGTTTTTTATATTAATCGGTAACGTGATAAACGCTTGGCTCTGGATATTTTAGTGCAGCAGTCGTCTATGTGATAAGATCAATTTAGGTTAGAGTTTACAATTTGAAATTATCAACGTTTTGACTCAAAATAATCATATGAGGTAAAATACCAAGTTGATTCTGCCTTATCTATCAGGAGAAGATTTTTGTGCTATCTACTTTGTTATATAACTTGTCAAATACGGTGGCTCCCTTACAAAGTGACATCATAGGCATACGTAAGGACTTTTCTGTACGAGTCAAAATAAGTACGAAAATTTTTCATATAAATTAAGAAAAATTGGACCGAAAGTGAAACCCTGCGGAACCTATTAATTTAAATTTAGCTCAGATGAAAATTGTTCTGAGATGTTTGGGTTCTGTTAGATAGAAAATACTTGAGCCACTCAAAACAACAGTTTATCTAATAAACCATGGAGGATATACTAGTCTAAATTGTTAAAAAAGTAAGGAAAAAGACGGTTCCTATTCCAACGGTAGCGTTGAATCTATAAGACCAATTATCTAGTTTGGAATATCGTTTTTTTTTTTGCAAAATTGAAATAAACTGAATTAAAAAGGAACTATGAATTGTTTTTCCTTTTTTTTCTAATAGGATTATTGTAACTGTCCCTGTTGTTATCACAGGTTCACTGACAATAAAATAAAAATGAAATCATCATTGGTTCTCCATATCGAAATTTATGTTTGAATTTAACATTATTAAGTGTCCAATTTTTGCGGTTAAAATGTAATAATTCTTTTTATTTGTGGTTATACTACATTTTGTTTTTTCATTTGTTTCAGGTAAGCAACTGAAGTGTTCATTTTTATTGATACGTCATCTTTATCTGTTACCACAAGAGTTCTGTAAGGCTGAGTATTTTACAATTTAAATTAATTAATTAATATATTCCCGTTTGTAAACATTTTCTTACGTCACTGAAGAAGACGCATACAATTTAGAATGACGTAATAATATTTAGTGCTTTATTTCGGTGAGGAGACATAAATAATTAAATTGACCGAAACAGTTTAACGGAATTCGTTCAGCTCATCAAAAGATGAATTCCGTCTGTAGAGTTGTGTGTCTGTTCCGAACTTGACTGGTAGTTGATTTGAAATATATAAATTCTCTGTCAATTTGCCAACACTCATGATGTGTGTGAGTATGAGCTATGAATAATTCACAGTTGAATCTCGATTATCTGGGTGCACTTAATGATTTATCTTAGTTCATTAAGAGGACGTTCTCTCGGTAATGTTAATTTAATAATAATAATAATAATAATAATAATGCGTTTAACGTCCGTTTCTCGACTTTATGTCATAACAGACGCCATTCGTCCCATTACTATTTTTTCATCTACCACGTCCCGTTATTTTATACATTTTTTTACAACTTCAACTTATGTAATATCAATAGGCGAATTGAGGAATTATAGGAAATTAGGATAAGGTAGCTAATTTTAAACTAGGAGTTTGATAGGTAATCGGCCATGGCCTCAAATAAGGAACCATCTCGATATTTATCTGGAATTAATTGAGGGAAACCATGGAAAACCTCAATCAAGATGACCGGTACAGGAATTACCGTTTCTCGGCGAGAGGCAATAGAAAAAAGTCCGAGCCACATCTGCCTCCGCCGGGATTCGAACCCGGACCTCCCGAATGCGAGTCTAGTGCTGTCACCATTACTCTACCCAGCTGTTAATGTTAATTTAAGAATAAGGTTGTATACGAAGTATGAAATAAATAAAACGTTTTAACGCTGAATTATCAAATTAATTCGTGCTTGAAATAGTTTGCAAAGATTGCCTATAGTAATATAAATTTCCCTATGAGGGCTAAGGAAAATAATTTGGACAATAGTAAATTACCAAATTTGCTACAATGCCTTCGGAGTTTATAGTCTATAGTAACACATCTAGTTTTTGCACTTAAAGGATCCGCTTTGCGTTCAAATGAAAGATAAAGGACGCGTCTAGGCGCCCGATGAAATCATCTATTATTCTGTAGGGTGTTGTGGCCTACAATTTTTTAAAATTTAGTACCTCAAGACAAAACATTTAGTTTTAGTTTGCGCCCAAAATCTATTAAAAATTTGATCGGGTATCTATTAGAGTCTTAGACTGGAGGAAGGTGATTAAACTCCTCCAAAAAACTGTTCTTTTTTATTAAGGCCAAATTAAAAGGAGCCCCCTTAACTAAAAATTTTGAAGCTGACTGCACTTGAGAGGTTACATTGATGTAAAAGTCACTAATTATTGATTATTTAAAAAAAACTACTATCTACATATAAACAAGTAGAAAATTAATATAAAGTGTATAAATTGCAAGACTGTAAGAGTCTTTATAGCCAAGACCAGAATCTTGGTGGTCTTGGTTCTGTTTTTGCTCATCACTAGCTGAGTTCCAGTTGACTTCTGTTTTCAATATTAATTCCGTGGTTTTGGGAATATCCACATTTATCAGAGATATAATTAATCAGTATAATAGCTATCGTTTGCTATAATTGTGACGAAACATCCATTGTTACAATGCTATATTAGAACATTTTTATTTTCAAACAACTGTCACCGTCGAGACTCAAATCCGAATCTTTCCACTTATTCGTAACAATTACAGTAAACGATAGTTATTATACTGCTTATGAATGTAGTTTTACGATCTATAATGTATGAACATTGACTAATATGATAAAAATAATATTCTTCAGACTTTATTAAATTTCTTAAAACAAAGTTTCTAGCTATCCATGACTATCATACAGTTTATGTGATTGCATTTTGCAACACTTAACCAGATTAACACTCTGTTTCTAAAACTATCATTACAATTTTTCAAAAATTGGTAAAGTTTGAGTGGATTCACAAAAACGATTATAAACAAGAGTTGTGATTTGTATCTATTTTGCAAGAAAGCAACTTAAAAAACACGATACCTGCAATCGTAATGTCTCAGCCACACACTCGACGAGTGGCATGGGAAGTAGCGAGGAAAGGAGGCAGAGACGTTGTGTGGCCGCGTTACTCGTCATGCCGCACGTCATGCTCCTCGCCATGCCCAATGTTCCCTCGATTGTCGGTTTTTTGTGCGCGAGTCAAAGGACCGGCAATAAAAGCACGAGTAAGCCGGCCACATACTCCCGCGCCAATCAGTACGCATCAAGCGGTCTAAGAAAGGCATAGTGCGCGCGCTGCCTCCATTGCCGAAAGGCGAAAGCCGAGTGCGGAGCGTCGCGAGTACAGCAGTGTCTGGCCGCTTAGGGCAACATCGCGACAGCGCGATGAGCAGAGCGAGGAGTAATGCGAAGAGCATAGTCTGGCAGTAGGATAATATTTCCTCTAGTAGGAAGTGAAGGAAGGAAATAAAAAAATAAAATAAAAATAGAAAATCATGTTTTGTAACGATGCAGCTTGTGCTTCATGCACCGGAGTAATGACGAATCAGTTAGATGTCTAATGGTGTTCCTTCTCGTATAGTATTTATGTCACAACAAGAATATGCCTTTGCTTATAAAGTATACAGTCAGACAGCCTTGCGAGTTATGACCCACATGGCATGCTGGCAGCAATGTGTTGGCAACCATGTACATAAAACTGAAACATCAGTTCCATAAAAATCAGAAGTTTTATCTAATCATATCTGATGTTAAGAAACTAAAGGTACCCAATTGATGGATCAATCTGGAGCAATTTCAATAAAATGCGGCAATTGTTTCGGCAATATTGCTTCTAATTACTCCATATATTCCTTATTGCCCAAAGTGGCCGACATGAATTGCCGAATATCCACACGGTTTGGAAATTTTAGTCAATTTTCCTTCTATACGTATACGTATCCATGGTTTCACTTTCGTGTGGTGACAGGGATGAGATGCGCCGCTGTCATTTCATTTTCTTTGCTTCTATTGTACCCAAATCTGTCTATTCCTTTTCTTTTTTTTCGTTTTAAACTTATTATAATAAAAACACTACACGCCGCTGCCAGTAAAACCTCGTCCATAGCCAGCGACAGTTCAACTGAATTGCTATAGTGTATGAATGATTGCTTTGTATTGCCTAGTTTTTCAAAGTTGCTCCATATCGCGTGATATGGTGTGACGGTATCTTTGGCAACAATTGCTACATGTTGCGATCGCCGTGAATTGCTGATGTACATAGTTGACCACTATTGCCCGGAATTGAGCAATTTTAGTTGCCCGTGTAAGCGCACCTTAATAACTTCGTAAGTTTTTCAGAAAACTAAGTTTATGTAATTTAATTTGAAATTTATTTGTATTGAATGAAGTTAGTAGCAAAACGTTATTATTACAAGATTCTAGATACAAAGTCTCGTGGACACGATGCACGATTGCATCAACATACGCTGCGTAGGTTTTTTAAGGAACTCCCTCCCTGCACTTCTCCTTGATTACCTCGCAAAAAACATGATCGCGCCGATACATCTCCGCGACAAGTTTCCCCGCGCGATCGTACGATTTTCGTCGCTGTCAGACATTTCGCCCGTGTGCATCATTATTTTCTAGTAACTTGAAATTCCAGGAGAATTTTGTTTATCTTAAATTTCTTCCGGGAGCTAGGAGATTCTAATTTTCGGGGCTAAATTCCGGGAGACTTCCGGAATTAAGAGAGAGGTGGGAATCCTACCAACAAGCCCGAAACCCAAGACGATTTGTTGGACGATAAAATTTGATTTAACCGTCCCGTTGGCTAGCTAGTAAGATTCTGTAGGCAAAGCTTTATACCTTTGTAATACAATTTAACCTTTATAATTTATGTTCGTAACGGCTCGTTTATTTTCGCCGCCTTTTTATACTTGCAAACGTTGTATGTGTGTTTGTGTGTGTGTTTTTTTAAGAAAATGCTGTAATGAGCAGCACAGCTTAATGGCTGTTATGCATTTATACTACGTATAATAACGCAGAATCGGATAGATTTTTAAGCTCCTTTTTGTTGAATATACGTATTCAGTTTATTAAAAAAGGATAGGTAACAGTCGCGAAATTAAGATCGAACCTGTTTAAAATTTTATGATTGCACCAATCTAAATATAAAGAAATAGATAAATATTTAGACCAGGTTCGATAATTTTTGAGACCAAAAAAAATTATGGTAGGATGAAACCCATTGAAAAAGGTAGAGAATATAACAAAAATGAAAGGAAAAATAAATTACGGTCGATCTGAGGTCGGGAAGGAAAGGGGGTGAGTTTTTAAGGGTAAAAAACGGTTTATCTCGATTTCCGGCAAAACTACAAGTCCTGTAAAAAAAAGTTAAATGGCAAAGTTATAGGTAATAAAAATATCTACAACTTTTGTTTTTACATTTTTTTCACATAACTCCAAAAAATTCAAATAACCAAGTTTTTGGTTTTTTATTTTTATCTTTTGCAAAAAAAATTATTTTTTCACGAAATTTGGTGAAAACTTACCTTTTTATGTCCCAAACACACAGTAATTTTTTGATTTAAAATATTCATTTTTTCACCTTATTTTGACTTAATATCGAAAAAGCACCTTAATTTTCAATCGAAAATTCTCACGTCAAAATATCTGCTTTTTTAAAAAAGTCGGTGTTCGTTGAAATCTCTACTTTCTGATGGTATGAAAAAAATATATATAGATTTCTGCGGTAAATGTTCTCAGAAAATGCAAATAAGTTATCTTAAAGTAGCAATAAATAGGCATCTACGCATATAATCTTATAAATTATATGCGTAGATGCCTATTTATTGCTATTTTAAGATAACTTATTTGCATTTTCTGAGAACATTTACCGTAGTAATGTATATTTTTTTCATACCATCAGAAAGTAGAGATTAGAAGATATCCATGCAAAATACACGGAGTTCTCTATTGTCAAAAAAGCACCTTCAAATGAATGCTGTTTTTTTCTTAATAATTATGAGCTATGTATAAAACAAAAAACGAAGAGAGAATAAAATTTTGAACAAGAAAATTCATGTTTCCACATTTCACTACAAAGTTATTGCGTTATCTAAACGAGATGTGAAATTATCGAATAAATAACAGCAAAATTTCGAAAAAGAAAAACGTAATTTCAAAAAAATTTAAGAAGAAACAAAAGGATTGACTTTTGTTTAAGTGCCAATTCATTTAAAGAAAATGACCTGTTGGCACCAAATACATATTTAATTTTCTAAGATATTAGAACATGCACATCAGTACCTGAAAAGAAATTAATGCCCTTGAACCGTGCTAGACAATATATTATAAAATATTGCTATTAATAAATGTGTTCGAATTATTCAGTTGAATAAAAAATTCAAGTCGGCTGTAATTGGCATTTCAACGTCCAGTTTTAAATAAAACTTTAGCGTTTCGTCGGAGTTTGCGTCTGTAACAATATGAATGAATTTTAATGTACCTACTACAGTTAAGTTCTTACTTTAAAATACAAATTGAAACCTGCTATAACCGCCATCTCGATTTAACATATTACCGATTGCTACTTAGGAAATATGTACAATTCCTATAGGAACTCTGTGAAGTGTAATTTATTTTTAACTGATTTATAAATAGGTTATACAATTCGGCGCGTATTTTTTTAATATATATTTTCTCTTTTTTTAAGAGCTCTGTAAACGCCATAAATGAAAAGCCTATTTTTTCCGATTTTCTGAAGTCAAATCAAAACTATGGTTTCTATATTTCAAAGAACAAATGCACGCCGACGAAGAAACAGACTGCATATTATCTCTTATCAAAAGAAGGTATGAACGTTAATGAAAGAAGTATTATGTACAGTATCCGTAAAGATAATTATGCCCCATTCGGGAGGTAACGGGGTCGAATCCAGGCGGGGGCAGATGTGACTGGGACTTTTTCCTACTGCCTCTCGCCGAGAAACGGTAATTCCTGTACCGGCCATCTTGATTGAGGTTTTCCATGGTTTCCCTCAATTAATTCCAGATAAATATTGAGATGGAACCCCTATTCGTTCCTGAATATTCAGGAGTTTATTATTCAACCACTGTCACTTTATTTTGACATTGAGCTAGGAGAACGCTGGGAATAATAAGTAGCTTGACATACATTTGTGGGACTTTTACTGTAATTCCTGCTAAATAAAAATATGTGCATATTAATAAATGTTTGTACACATGCCAAACATGAACATTTTATAATACATTGTACATTTATTAATACTGTACCCCGTGTATTTTTGGCACAGAACGTTAATAAAGATTGTCAGAAAAACAGACAAATGCAAATGTTATAAGAAATAAATGACTAAACTGACATAAATTGTGCCTTCATAATTATTCGATTTACAGAAATGCTTTGAATGTTTTTATAAAATGACGCCAATATTTTACTCATAATTTTTTTTTAGGACTCCAAACTGAGTTGAATATTATTCTATTTGATTTGATTTTATCATCTATTACAAGCTTTTATTTAAATTGCTGCGTTTATCATTCTGTCGGTTTCGGTCAAATCTTGCAATCAAAACTTCCAATAGACCTAATTAAACTAGAGTTTTGAAATTTTGTACATGGATAAAAATCCGGCGATAATGCATAAATTCAATATGGCGGACATCCTAAAATGGCGGAATACATTTTTATTCAAGAGCCTCTTGGCATGGGTCTCAAATGAAAGAGTTTGACGAGTGGAATACGATAAGCTGTGTGGCATCATTGTAAATGCAATATGGCGGACGCCACATGTTCAATCGATTTGAAATTTTGTACGCATATATATTTCTATCGATTCAATAGTTTGAGAGCAGTTCCTTCGAATAACTACGAGAAATAGCACTTGTGATAAGGAAAATTATGATTTATTTGTCATTTAGCAACGTATTATTTCAATGATAAAAATGTATTATTATAAATTGTTAGACAAAAAAATTTATATAAAAAAACCGGTAGTAGACTCGCGGGAAGAGGGTTCCGTACTATCCTGTTTTCTGTGAGTACTTTAAGACTTAAGATTTTCGTTTAAGTTTTCCTGTAAACTATGGGTGAGACTCGACCTTCCCTATTTTTTTAAAAATTTTAGGCCCAGTAGTTTAAGTGATAGGGGAGAGGGGGGAATGATCAATTGTTCATCTATTTTCTTAAATAACTTTAAAACTATTTATTTTAAAATTATAAAAAAATATATATTTTAGACCCTTATTACAAGCCCTTTCATTTGATATGTTACACGGTACAATTTGCAAAACTTTTTTTTTATTTCCTAATTTGCCCCTCAAAAATGATCCTCATCTCCAAATTAATTTATTTACGTTACACGTTCGTCTTTCGATCACCGATTTATATGTGTAGCAAATTTCAACGCAATCGGTCCAGTAGTTCGGAGCAAATTGGCCGTGACAGTAGGACGGACAGACACACGAGTGATCCTATAAGAGTTTCGTTTTTTCCTTTTGGGGTACGAAACCCTAAAAAATCGTGACAGCCAGCTAGTATCAGTGATTGAATAACAGGCATGTGAAATATCGCTCATCACTATACTAGGCAGCATTTGAATTTTGAACCAAATTTAGATAATTAATTTTAGATCGAGAGTCTCGTATTTCTAATAAGAATTGTCAGTTTTATCTAGACGTGAAATAGTATAATTAACTTATAACAAGGACACATATCAATGTCAGAAATTTGTGACAAACGTTTGGATGCAACGATTGCATTTCTGAAGACAGTCAGTCTTAATGATCGGCGAAAATAACATTGCACCAGCAGCATATCCTTGCAAGAAAACAACATTGCCAAGCGGTGAGGCATCTTTTGGCCATGTCAATCAACCAGTTAATTTGCGCCAGGCGTTTCAATCATTAACAAACATTGTCAGTAATAGAACATACATCTCTAACGACAACAAAATCATCAGTACCTACTATCTGGAAACGTCATAACGGGCCATATTCTGCTAGCTACAAGAAATTCACGAAGCTTTGCAGTTGAGTTAGTACAAAAAATTCCAGCCAATTGACTGACTGAACCGTTCCACCTTTAAAAATATCCACATTTATATTATAACCGGTGATTTTATAATATGATTTCACGTGCAAGAATTAACCATAACATGCTTGTTATCTACTTAATTTTTATTTTGAATAAAAGAAGCTGACTTTTTTTTCAAAATATGTCGGAAACTAAAAAGTTTCTTGGAAATTAAAGTCGAATGAGTTAACTGAAAAAAAAAATGGCTATACTTATAATTTAGAATTAACAACCAATTTATGACTAGATTTTTCAAATACAGTTTTTCACAAAAAATCGGTATATATTATTTTTCAAAGGTGTTTTTTGTCGGTATGAAATATTTCCCTTAATACTGTATCAAAATTAATGTTTGATACGCCATTTTGAAGATTATTTTTCTTTCTAATGACGAAACATAAGTTAATATCTTAAAATTAATATTTTCGTTAAAAAATTACAGTTTAAAAGTTTTAACAATTTCATTACAGAAAACAGCATTCAGAAGAAATAAGTGTCGCCACGTGGTGATAATCTGTTTATTTTAACAATTATCGGTAATATTAAGTAACATAGTGGCGCTGAAGTCTCTGAATAGACTAGAATGGAATAAAATTTATTTCCACCCTGTTATATTACGTAACTGACCACTAACGGTGCGAAGTATTCGCATAGGTCCGTTAGTTATATTATAGATATTACGGTTAACAATCACGTCATGTTAGAAACCTTGCTACGCGTTAGTAGAATAACGCCAGGTGTAACGAATTAGCTATTTTGCACAACATATAACATGGTTAGGTATTTAGTATGTATGAAAAAAACTTATTTCTTATATTTACAAGTTTATTTTTGTATAAAAGCGGTTTACAAATAATGATATTCAAGGATAAAAAATGACAATGATGCCAATTTTTTTTATTAATAATGTTAACTTAGGTCAAAAACATGATTTATTACTAACTAGTGGTCCGGTCTGGCTTCGCACGGATAGCACTAATTATCTATAGCTATAAAAGAATTACAAGAAGAAGTTGTAATAAAACAACGAAAAGTTCAATGTAATTCAGCGTAATGATTGTTTACTAGCTGTTCAATATGTCCCCTTTTTTTCCAGCGTAGCCCTATGTTACGAACATTTGAATGTGTCTGTGAATGTAAAATGTACATACGTTTCGAAAATCTCTAATTAATATGAAAAATCGTATTCACTTTTTGAGGTTAATGCTTTATAATAAACTAGAAATATGTACCATTTTTCCCACCTGACTTTTAGCCAATGTTTTACAGTCTATTTGGTCTAAATAAACGATTTAAAATCTGGTAAATCCCAGAAAATAACCACAAATTTTGGATTTTGTCCAGTTCCCTGTGATTTTTAAAATAGATTATTGAGATTTGACATATCGACGCTGCTTACGCCAAATATAATGTTGAACCCGCCATTTGTCATCTCCTTTCAGGTCTACAAACTTTTCCCAACGTTCGTGCCATTTGTTTAACCCGTTGAAAAATCTGATTCTTTAAATCCTGCAAAATACGCTTCTATCTCGACGATTACCTCTTCATTCGAGCCGGTTTTTGTTCCTCCGAGCCATGTCTTCAAGTTAGGGAAAAGGAAAAAGTCACTGAGTGCCAGGTCGGGCGAGTAAGGTGGGGCGGAAGCAATTCGTAATGCAGTTTGTGCATTTTGGCCACGACAATCAAAGACGAATGTGCTGGTGCGTTGTCGTAATGAAAGAGCACTTTTTTCTTCGCCATATGGGGCCGTGTCTCCTTCAATTTCTCATTGAATGCGCAACATCCCACTGTAATCCTGCCCGGTGATTGTTTTTCCTTTCTGCAGAAAGTCGGTCAGGATGATTCCTTTGGAATCCCAAAAAATCGTTGCCAAACACGGATACTTATTGACAGTGGCGGATTTACAAATTTGCCGCCAGTAGGCTATTAAATTTTTGCAGCCCCTACTGACTGAAATTCCATACCTTAGTTCGCAATCATATTAATTATTTATTACTATTGAATTAATTTTTTAATGTGTTGTGATGTTAAAATTGTATTAATCTTATAATATGATCATGTATATATTAGTAGAACAATTTACCACTATTCGACCAGCTTAAGGCCCTGATGATGTGAATATAATTCTCGAAACGTTGGCCATTAGCGAAAATTTGGTAAAGCTTATTTATTTATGATCCTCAAACCAAATCTTCCTTTACTGTGTCATATTAATTATAAAAACGACTACGCAAATACTAGTTCAGTCAACGACCATTTCCCCTCATAATTTTGCCAAGCAGCATCGATTTTTATAAAAATTTGGATTTACCCTCTCCTTCAAAGTTGCCCTGTGCCGGGGGATGCTTTTACCCTGAGGGTGGATGCCACCTCTTTTCGGGGATGAAAAATGTTTCATTGAAAATAAGCCCGATGACTAATTCTAAGAAACTTCTGTTCTATAAATCAGTATACTGTACAGTAATAAAATATTTAAATTTTTATTAATTTTTCAAAACTCGTTTTCTCTATATGTATATAATAATGTTTTTTTATTTCTGTAAGACAAAAATTTTTGGGTCACATTTGCCGCCCTAGGCTTCAGCCTACTCAGCCTGCTGGTAAATCCGCCACTGCTTATTGATCTACCCACGTATACTAATACTAACATGTAAAATGAAATGTGTTTATGGTTTAAATTTCTGTCACTAGATGTCGTATTCTTTTATGTCAAATCCCAATAGAATTGCAAATAATATGTTGTCGAGGAAGTCATTGATACGGAAACATTTTTTTTTATTTTGAGAGAAACAAACTTCTTTTACGTGAAGAGATATTTACAACTGCATGTTTAAAAACACCACAAACTTTGCTGAAATATATAGCAGCCTTCCTCGTTCAGTTCTTCTAACTTTCGAGTGTAAATATGGGTTGCTCTTTACAACCCTGTCCTGTGCTTTGTTATAAATCCATAGTACAAATATTACAGTAAAGTTTGCACACTTAATGAACAAAACAATGAACGTTATTATAACGAAAGTACTACTAAGTACTACATTTCAGTGACGTGCTTAAATCCTATACGTTCTTATCAGATGCCTTTAACTCCTGTTGTCAAGCGTATATAATTAATATTACGAGTATATTGATATGCCTTTAATAGGGATGTTGACTGTATTCAAATAAAAACATAATTTTAACGAAAAGTAGTAGTTTCTATGATAGAAATACTAAAAAACACTATATTTTTCCTTATTTTTAAGAAATTTAATTAATATTTAATAAATAAAACCTAATAAAATCACTCTCGTCACGTGACAACAGACACCAATCAGAGCGCATGACATCATATGTGTTTGGTTAATATTTAGTGTGTAATTTATTATTATTTGTTTATAGGAAACGTCAAATTACATGTAACTATAGCAACGACTACGAAACAACTTTTCATCACCTCAGTTTACTAACGTTTATGAGCACAGAATACGCATCTATAGGATGGTAGCTCCCGTGTAAACTTTTAAGCCTCCTTTGATATGAACAGGTGACGTCACGCGACTAGTATTGGCGTTTTGGACCGAAATTTTAAACGGGATTTAAAATACATGATTTTTAAGGCTTGAGTTGTATTTAAATAAAAATAATAGATATTTGTGGCAATATTAGGGACTTATGCACGATTTAAAACACTTTCCCAAAAATAGTCAACATCCCTATTATCTTACAATATGCCAACAGTCAATTGTTTAAAAAAAATCGGGTCGCAGTGTCAAACCCTACCGACTATATAGTGTGGTTTTGTTATATTAAGTTTGTTTTTGAGCAAAGTAATAAATTTAACCTCTTAATACACCCCTTAAGATAATATTTTTTTTACCTAATTTTTATCAATCGAGCGTTTACCACTAAACGGTTACGTTTCAATTTTGAAACGATTCTGAGGATTTTTTTGGTATTTTGAGACCCATAAACATTATTTAACCTCTAAAAGCCACCCTTAAAATGACCCGATTAGGTCCATTTTAAATAGGGTTCATACGGTGATAGATTTCAACGTGTGGGTCAAATTTGGTTAAAATGAATTAACTCATTCATAAGTTATTGCCCACACACACACAAACACACACACACACAATATGGCAAATATACTAATAATATGATTCATTATTAGTGTATTTGCCATATGGCAACATACACTATTGGCGTCGGTCGGATGGCGGGACCTAGGGGTCGGACCAAAATTTCTCGACGTTTCATAACCTCCTAAACACTTTGGCACCATTTTTAAAAATGTTTATATATATATGTATATATATATATATATATATATATATATATATATATATATATATATATATATATATATATATATATATATGTGTGCGGGCAATAACTTTCGAAAGAGTTAATTGATTTCAACTAAATTTGGCCCACGCGTTGAAATCCATCACCGCAAGAAGCCTATTTAAAATGGGTCTAATCGGGTCATTTTAAGGGGTTGACAATTGTTTTTGGGCCCCAAAACCCCGAAAAAATTCTCCGAATCGTTTCAAAATTGAAATTTAACCGTCTGGTAGTAATTAAAATGTGTCCCTAAAATTTTAATAAAATCGGCCCGACAGGACCGGATTTACAAATTTTGTGAAAACACTATTTTGCAGATAGGGATTTTTTTACTGAAAGGTGTATATAATTTTGTATATAGGTTCGATTGATAATAATATTGCAATTAAGAAAAAAAAATGTTATTTTAAGGGGTGTATTAAGGAGTAAAATTTTTTATTTTGCCCAAAAACCAACTTAAGTTCGCATAATAAAGCCACACTGCCTGTATAGCAAATACACTATATTGTCGGCAGGGTTTTGGCACTGCGACCCGAGTTTTTTTTATCTTATACTGAAGTCTTCCATTTCGGCGTCCAGAATCTGTAACTCCAGAAAATACGGATTATTAAAAAAAGAATACTATACCTAGCTATAAAATTTATTGAATACTCCCTTCTAGAATAACATGCCCTTCAGACGTGTTATCGGTATCGCCTATATATAAGATATTTTGCAACGGCAACATCGTCAGTTACAGGTTTACCGTTAACGGCGTAGCATATCACACGATTGCAGAAAGCACTTATGTATATATACATTCAGAGAGAATCTCACTACTGTTGCACTACTATTACTATGTTACACTGGTCGATATACAGTGTGTAAACTTATTTCCATGTAAAATTGAACTTCCGTGAAGCTCCTGTAATTATTCAAGAGCAAAGTGGAGAGTTTTAAATTTACTAAGAATTAAAAACTATAGGCTCGACAATCTACTGTTTAATTTTAGCGGACCGTTCCGGATTCATCCGGATGTAAATGTAATATATTTCTATATATATAGGTGTGCCCCGCGGTTTTACTCGCCGTCTGAAAGCCAATTCAGACTAGCCGTTCTCGCTTACGATTCACCGGTCCGGTTCGGTTTTTGATTAATCTAGGCTGCTCACACTATCCCGATTTGGTTCTACGAATATTCTCGGTGCGCATGCGCAATTTCGAAATATGATTTGACGTTTGATGTGTAGTTAAACGTCAACAAAAACAAGCTGGCTAGTCACGTGACTCCAGCAAGCGTTCTCATTGGCTACGGTTGCGAACGGTCCGGTTGAAATTAGAGCTGAACCTAAACGCTCGAACCGAACCGCAATCGGGAACGACTACGCCCTGATTGGTCGAGCTCCCAACCGGACCGGTGAATCGTAACCGAGAACGGCTAGTCTGAATTGGCTTTAAGGCTGTCGAAACGCTCTGAATTTAAGCCACACTACGAGGCTAAAAAATGCAGGTGCAAGGATGCCGCTGTCAGTTGATTACTCAAAATTTTGAAAATATTTTGAAGATTTAAAAACACTTTTCCGAAAAAGGAAGAGTCACTTTAGGTTTGTGATGGAAATTTTTGTGAAATAAGAACGAATAAGGTCGTAGTTGTGACATTTATAACGTCTGTTTTTTGGCAGAATTAAAGCCAACTTTTTCTAGTAAATCGTACATAAAATACAAAAGTAGTCCACTAAAGACCTAGATTTGTCCGTTATCTTCCTTATAGAAAAAGATTTTTTGCAAAATGTAGACGAATAAGTCTACAATCAGCTATCAGTCGACACCCTATTTTTTGCTTAAATTCAGAGCGTTCCGACAGCCTTAATTTAAAAGAAATCTGATTATACAGTACAATCTCGATATAATACCGCAGAAGGGAATTAGAAAATATTCGTTATACCGAGTAATTCGTTATAATGAAGTTTGTCATATAAAGGTCAGATTGGTCTAAGATTCGTTTTAACAAGGTAAGAAAACCCATTTTCTTCTGAAAACCTATCTTTAAACTATAAAATTGTACCCAATGTACTTGCGGGAATTTCGAAGTCTTTAGCGATGTCTAATTTTTTTTTTGTAAGATTCTAATCTATATGCTTAATGATGTTTCGTTTCTCTGTGACGGTTAAGGAACACCTTTTTCGTTTCTTAGGCACTGCAACTTTAAAACTAACAACAGTGACCAACAGCAGAGTTTACATTACTTTACATCAAACAACAATGATTGTCTTACGATAAATTTAACGTGTCTGAGCCTATCGAGACATGAATTATTGTTGTGATTGTGGAATTGTGTGTGACTGATTGGTAGGATACGTTATGTAAAGGTTATAAGTTGACAAAAATCGTTAAACAGAGCTAAATTATACTTTCTATTTATATTCTACAATAATAAAAAATTTGTTATTAAGAGGTTTTTGACAAAAAGTGTTCGTAATATAAACGTACCTATATTTTGCATTAAATCTTACGGGCAGTTCTGGGAAAATTCGAAAAATTTGTTAAATCGAAGAAATCGTTATGTTAAGGTTACACTGTAAATAGAATATAGGTGTATCCCGCGGTTTTACTCGCAGTTTAATTTAAAAGAAATCTGATTACCTTATCACAATCTAAGGTCATTGTCAAATCCAATTTTTTGACAATGTTTTGTGCAACCCAGCATAAGTATACAATCTCCTATATACCATTCGTCACAGATTTGTACACACCCACAAGTCGACTGCTGACGGCATATCTCGTCACAGCACTCGTTCGCTGTAACAAGTGCTATTGGCGTGTTCAGTGTATATTATTATTCCTGCAGGGCGAAGCACGCTCCTGCGCGCGCTAATGATAAAATTTCCTACCCCATTAGAGCTGTAGATTATAAATAAAATGTCCAATTAAAAATTATCGTGGCTTGGCAATCATTGTGTACGTCACAAAATGTTATCGTTGCGCTTCTTTCATTTGGACTGAGTAACGACGTCAGTCAACTTTTGTAGTTACAATTTTCGTTTACTCGTTGAATTTCACATAGGTATTTGAAGTTCCACTTCTGTTGGGTGTGTTATGAAGAAATTATGAGAGTGATTTTTTACGATTTGCGCGCAGACTGTAATATAGACTTTAATAGGATGAAGCTGCTCGCAGAAAAATGCTTACCAACGATGCGTGCGCACTATGTTGTGTAACATTGAATTTAACCGAGTGAAGTTGTTCATGAAAATGCTACTAACGATGCGCGCGCATACTGTAACATTATGTGTAACATCGAATTTAACAGGATGAAGTTGCTCGTAGAAAAATGGTATTAACATTGCGTGCGTACTATGTAACATGATGTGTAACATCGAATTTAACCGGGCGAAGCTGCTCGTAAAAAGCTAGCAGCGATGCGCGCGCATACTGCGACATGATGTGTAACATCGAATTTAACCGGGCGAAGCTGCTCATGAAAATGCTACCAACGATGCGCGCGCACTATGTAACATGATGTGAAACATCGAATTTAACAGAATAAAACTGTTCGTAGAAAAAGGCTACCAACGATCATACTCGCACAGATTGTAACATCAAAATTAACAGCATGAAATGGCTTGCAGAAAAAGGCTGTTAATAGAATAGAGGCTACCTACAGAATAGAGGTTTAGAGCATGTTTGTATGCGCATTGCTGTATCTATGCTATATATTTCGGCGTGAAGGAAATTACTCCCATCACTTCAAAACTGTATAAGAAATTTACCTCTCTAAGTGAAACTAAACATGTTGTCTTTTGAGATCCTTCTTAATCAGGTTCAACTGTGAAAGGTTTGAGGTATGACAAAAGGGAATACAAAAATGAATAATTACGCAAATTAAAGACGTGTTTTTATTATAAAGACGCATTCATTTGTTTAATTGTTCGTTTTTGAGACAATAAATTTAATGAAATCTCATTGTTTGCTTTATTACACTTCATAGCGTTTTACAGCTACGCAACTTGGCCTTGTTTTTACAAGAATTGCTTTTGGTGGAATTATTATTTTTCGCATAATAGAGAGTTTTTAAAATCGAATACTTCGTTACTATATGAAAATTTAACCTCTTTCATTTATATCAAAACAAAATCACAATGTTATTTTTGCGGATTTACACAATTTCGACTCCGGCGATCAAATCGAAGGTTCACTACTCCTCTATACAGATATCGCCCGTCAAAATCACATTGAAATCGATCTATGCAATTTAAAATTTATCACGAACATACAGACGGACATACTGACGCAAAAAAAGCAAGTTTACTTTGTATTACAATTTCCGCCTTTTCTGTCTATGAATTGCCCAATTTTAGGTCATGATTTGAAAAAGTTTGAATTCGAATAGTGCGCGTTTCTATTTTATACGTCTAAGTATAATAGCTTGACGGGCTACGTGTATGTACTAGTGTGCAGAGGCGTATTTATAAAATTGGTGACATTATTTTTGCGTTTTTCACATTGTTTCTGATAATTAAATCCATATCAAAAATTGTCCAGTTGTGTAAATAAGGTTTAGTACAATGATGAGGTTTACAACTATGATGATAATATGTAAAAATGAGCACAGTGACGCCATCTCTCGGTGTAAAAATGAAAATCCAAACTGTATGTGTATTCTTGTAGTTCGTTTACTCTCATGAAAGTCTGGTTTCCTTCAGTTAATTCCAGATAAATATCGAGATGATTCCTTATTCAAGGCCATGGCCGATTTACCTATCAAACTCCCAGTTCAAAAATTACCTATCCTATCCTAATTTCCTAAAATTCCTTCATTCGCCCATTGCTATTAGCTAAGTTGAAGTTTAAGAAATGTATAGAAAATAACGGGAAGTGGTAAAATGATATTGGTGCGAATAGCGTCTGTTATGACATAAAAGTCGACAAACGGACGTTAAAGGCATTATTATTATTATTATTATTATTGCTCTCATGAAGTCGGCGATCTATCGATCGCCTTAATACTAACAGATTGTGTATCAAGAACGGAATGAAGACGATTTTGACGAGCGATCCTACATTAAAATGTCATCATTATTTATTGTTAGCGGCCAACCGTCGCGGCGCTTGTGTCATCCTTTCAAACTTATCGTCCCAAGCGAGTGTTCTCTTCGCCATGTGGTAAATACGTCTCTGTTTGCGTGAAGTTTTGGAAAAGCAACGACTTCGTTACATAGTATTTGACAGTAACAATATTGCCACGTTCACACAAATTGCGCATTATCATGCGATGCGTTCAGCATTGTAATCATATAGTTATGTAATGTTTATACATTGTACAGCCGCGACCGGAACATAACTGAAGACACGTTCTCTGCATGTATTGCAGATACGCATGACATAAGTACATTGCGATTATTCAAGCGTTCGCCTGACAAAGCTCACAAACTTACGTATTATTTCCATGTTCAATAAATTAAAAGTAATCGGGTTGCAGTTCCAAAATACAGTGTATTTAGTGATGAGCAAAGCAAGTCCAAAACCAGGACTGAAATAGCCTTGGTATCGGTCTTGGTTTTGTTCTTGCTCGAATAGTTCTAGTCTTGGCTTTGCTTATTCAGTCTCGGTCTTGGTCTTGCGTATTATCTTGCTTATTTAGCCTTTTATTTACGTCGGCCATGGCCTCGAATAAGGAACCATTTCGTTGTTTATCTGGAATTAATTGAGGGAAGCAATGGAAAATAACCGGTACAGGAATTACCGTTTCTCGGCGAGAGAGGTAAGAAAAAGTCCCAGCCACATATGCCCCCGCCGGGATTCGAACCTAGTACTTTCCCGAATATGAGTCTAGTGCTCTTATCACTACGCTATCCAGCTCGACGTTAAGGCTGTCGAAACGCTCTGAATTTAAGCCAAAAATAGAGCTTCGGCTGTCAACTGATTGTAGATTTATTGGTCAACATTTTGCAAAAATTCTTTCTTTATAAGGAAGATAAAAGACACATCTAGGTCTATAATGAACTACTTTTGTATTTAATGTACGATTTACTAGAAAAAAGTTGGCATTAATTGTGCCAAAAAATACACGTTTTCAATGTCACACTACGACCTTATTAGTACTTATTTCACAAAATTGTTTCATCACAAACCTAAAGTGACTCTTCCTTTTTCGGAAAAGTTTTTTAAATCTTCAAAATATTTCCAAAAATTAGAGTAATCAATTGACAGCGGCACCCTTGCAATAGCATCTTTTAGCTTCGTAGTGTGCACCAACCAAAAATTGAAACGTGCAGATGATTTGAGCGAGACAGAGCTAAAGAAGGTCACACCCACATTATGTCTTTTGGCTTCCTCGCCTCTTACCGCTGGGCCGCAGCACAAACTGTGTGAAAGTGATCCAACACTGTTGATAGTAGAGTTGAAAAATGTTGACATGACGTAATAAAAGTCGAAGATTCCGAGCCTTTGTAACCTAATATTAACTTACAGACGTGTATCTGTAGAGAATTTCCGAATCACTTGTATGAAATAAATCTACAAACATAGATTTCATAGCACATATTATTATGCATATTATTACAACTCACTGTTAAAATTTAATGGTTTTTGATAACTACTATGTTTGTGATGTATTCTGTGCAATTGGACGGATTTAATTTTCAGGAGGGTGGCTGGTTAATTCTGATGGAAGTTGCCGGTTATAGAGGGAAACAGGAAATCATATATTAATATTATAATACTACTTAATGTATAATTTACCAACAAAATCATAGTCGAAATACGTGCAGGTGTTACCGGATTTTATGGCGGAAAAGTGTTAATTATGATAATTTTAATTGAACATCGTAAATCAAATTCTGAATTACTTCAGTAGAAGCTTAGCGCTGAACCTCTATCCTGCCTACTCATTTCCGCTCGATCAAAATTAACGCAACACTTTGTTTTCTAGGAATGATTGGATTAGATTGGAAGCATGTTTTTCTTTTTGGTATTAATAATAATAATTTACTTGTGGTGCCATAGTGGATGTAAAATTGTCAATTAAGGGTCCATTAAGAACATTATTAAGTCTATATCAAGGAGACAGAAATTCATATATTTTATAGAAAGTGCTTGCTAGTGAAAAATCTTCCAGTTAGTTTTTAAATTTCGGCGGTTCGCCACATTTTTTGTATTTTGGGTAGATTATTAAAAAATATTTGGAGATTTTTCGAAATATTTAAATGATAGAAAGGTACTTTAAAGTTCGGCTATTTAGATCATAAATGTTCGAGTTCTTGATGAGCCTACTTGAAACATTTTCAGCCTGCATTATACTCGTATATAATTCTGTGAGGGCCGTTGAAGCAAGTGTTTTCCCAGAACACCGAATATTTCAATATCTCTGCACGGAAACCAATTGATATTTGGAGAACAACGTTCGGACAAATTTGCAGAGCTATATTGGCAGACAGCAAATCTTTCTGCTCTTTCCTAATCTCATTGGCGACCATTTGATAGTTCCAAATGTGATTTGATTTCATCAGATAGCAAAATATATTTCTAATCCTGATTCCTTTCGCTGAACATTGATATAACAGAAAAGATGTGTAATTTTGACCAGGAGTTTATTTAAGTGATTTGTGAAACACTTTCATTAAAAAACGTATTAAAAAATCGATGTTTACCGTTCAACGAACTACTAGTATAAACTAGCAAACCTTCGTTTTTTTTCGATTGCTTTATATTAGATCACATTGCCTTAGTTCATTAACTTTAATGACGAAGCATCGATTCAAAGGTTGTTTAGAGGTTAAAATGCGGTATTAGTCAACGTCGCATTTAGTCTCATGTGAATTGAGGAGTAAGGTACATGGTACTACACTTCAGTAAAGTACGTACATACGCTATGAGCCTGAGTATCAGAATTTCTCAACCGTTTTAATTCCAAAACACATTTCATTCAAAGTAATATTTTCACGGGATATTTGACTAGAGTTCTCAATATTGTTCACGTCCATTATAATTAATAAGTTTTTTTTTATTTTAAACGGGAAATTAGACAGTTCAAATATACTTAAACTAAATAAAAAAATTGCGACGTTTCGTTAAATCTTTTTAATTTCTTCAGGCACAACTGAAATGATTAAAAATAGAAATAAAAAAAAATTATTTATTTCATTAACTAATTTGTATTTTTCATCATCTCAGTTGTGCCTGAAGAAGTTAAAAAGATTTACCGAAACGTCGCAATTTTTTTATTTAGTTTAACTATATTTGAATTGTCCAATTTCCCGTTAAAAAATAAAAAAAAACTTATTTGACTAGGGTATTTTAAAAGTATTATTGTAGTAAAACTTCTTTAAGCGCGTTTAGTGAATTTCGCGAAGGGGCTACTCGGTGAGTTGACGTTACGAACAAATGTCACGTTTTTTCGCGTCTATACATAATGTTACAAAAAAAAAAAAAATCCGGGTCGCAGTGCCAAAACCATGCCGACAATATAGTGTATTTGCTAATACAGGTATTGCGGCTTTACTACATGAACTTAAGGTTGTTTTTGGACAAAATAAAAAAAAATGAACTTCTCAATACAAAAGAGTTAATTGATTTTAACGAAATTTGGCCCACTTGTTGGAATCCACCACCGCAAGAAGCCTATTTAAAATGGGCGTAATCGGGGTATTTTAAGGGTAGTTTTTAGGGGTTTGAAAATGTTTTTGGGCCCCAAAATACCGAAAAAATTCTCAGAATCGTTTCAAAATTGAAATTCAACCTTCTGGTGGTAATTAAAAAGTGTTCCTAGAATTTAAATAAAATCGGCCTAACAGGACCGGACTTACAAATTTTGTGAAAACACTAGTTTGCAGATAGTGATTTATTTACTGAAAGGTGTATGTAATTTGGTATAGATGTTCGATTGACCATAATAATGCAATTAAAAAAAACCCGGGTCGCAGTGCCAAAACCCTGCCGACAATATAGTGTATTTGCTAATATAGGTATTGTGGCTTTATTATGCGAACTTAAGTTTGTTTTTGGACAAAATAAAAAAAATTGAACCCCTTAATACACCCCTTAAAATAATAATTTTATTAGTTGAAATATTGTTATCAATCCAACATCTACACCAAATTAAATACGACCTTCAGTAAGTAAATTCGTATACGCAAACCAGTGTTTTCATAAAATTTGTAAGTCCGGTCCTGTCGGGTCGATTTGCTTATAATTTTAGGAGCACTTTTTAATTGCTACTAAAGGGTTAAATTTCAATTTTGAAACGATTCTGAGAATTTTTTCGGTATTTTTGGGCCCAAAAACTTTTTTCAACCCCTAAAAACTACCCTTAAAATGACCCGATTAGGCTCATTTTAAATAGGCTTCGTGCGGTGATGGATTCCAACATGTATACCAAATTTCGTTAAAATTAATTAACTCCTTCGAAAGTTATTGCCCGCACATATATATATATATATATATATATATATACGTATATAAATATATATATATATATATATATATATATATATATACATATATATATAAACATTTTTAAAAATGGTGCCAAAGTGTTTAGGAGGTTATGAAACGGCGAGAAATTTTGGTCCGACACCTAGGTCCCGCCATCCGACCAACGCCAATAGTGTATGTTGCCATATGGCAAATACACTAACAAAAATGTTTTAAGGGGTGTATTAAGGAATCAAATTTTTTATTTTGCCCAAAAACCAACTTAAGTTCGCAAAATAAAGCCACACTGCCTGTATAAGCAAATACACTATATTGTCGGCAGGGTTTTGGCACTGCGACCCGGGTTTTTATTATTATTATTATTATTACTACCAAAATTTAGGGTACGATCCGCTCAACCGTTGAACCGATATCGTGTTGACAGACAAACCAACTTTTTGTAAAAACATGTTTCTTACATTTCAAGTAGACAAAATTAGTAATCATTCGACATTGCCCACTTGTGGAGCTGGACTAGTAAAATGCTGCACAGTCTAATTGAGAACATTACATATCCACTCAGTCTTTAATTATTATGCAAGTACGTCCATTACATCAACATTTCGATGCAAAACCGCTGCATAGCATTCATTATTAATTACAAAATTGTCGTATGCTGCATATTCAGATGATTGAACGGCTTGTTTTACATAGCATGCCAACAAAATTATCGTAAAATTAACTATTTGTTGTCACTATTGTCGAAACTGTCAAATTACAGACTCTCGGGACTAGTCTTTGGAACAATCGCATGATTTTTATAATCGATAGATTCATTCGATATAATTCCTTCAGCTGATGTATCATAATAATAGGTATATTTGTTTGGGTTACCGAGCTAGGTAGAGTAGTGGTGACAGCACTCGGGAGGTCCGGTTTCGAATCCCGGCGGGGGCAGATATGTGGCTGGGACTTTTTCCTACTGCCTCTCGCCGAGAAACGGTAATTCCTGTACCGGCCATCTTGATTGAGGTTTTCCATGGTTTCCCTCAATTAATTCCAGATAAATATCGAGATGGTTCCTTATTTGAGGCCATGGCCGATTACCTATCAAACTCCTAGTTCAAAAATTACCCACCTTATCCTAATTTCCTATAATTCCTTCATTCGCGCATTGCTATTATATAAGTTGAAGTTTTAAAAATATAGAAAAATAACGGGAAGTGTGGTAGATGGAAAATAGTAGTGGTGCGAATGGCGTCTGTTATGACATAAAGTCGAAAAACGGACGTTAAACGCATTATTATTATTATTATTATTATATTTGTTTGGGATTTTTTTCCTGGTATTTTTCCCAACAGTACAATTCTGTCTTTATTTTTACTGTTTTTTTTTTCTTTATTTTTAGATAACAGGTCACGCGGAACGCTTTTTTTTTTGTTTTAATGCTGTCTTATAATAGACAAAACTGTATTTTAGTTAATAAATTTTTTATTTATCTATCTAATAGGTATATTGGTACTATGCTTTCGGTTTTAATTGTGAGTCCTGAGAGAGTCACTTAGATACAGTGCTTCACAGTATAGACGCAGACAAAAGACGTAAGCAATCGTATTCAGTTCTGTGCACTGAATATAGTGTGACTATTTATTAAAATAATTTTGTAATGAATTAAAATAAACTAAGTGAATAACAATCATTTGAAAGGAAACTTCTCACTAATTATATAAAATTAACAAATATGTAGAATTTGGAATTATTCTATTTAGAAACATGTTAACGCTTCTGGTGATGCTATTCAAAATGCAGATATTGAAATGAAATAAAGGAATCGATATAAAGTAGATTTGGAGGATTTAACACATTGAATTTTGTCTTGAATAGCCTTGCATATCTATATTCTCAAGACAAAGTTACGTATGTCGGGTTTTTGATAAAGAATCATTTTTGCTGCATAAGAATCACATGCCTTGAGATACCTTCCTACTAAAAAAAAGTTAGTAAAAAGTGGGTGCATGCATTTATATTATTTGAACTTATATTTCTTTGGTGTGAATAAAAACTAATTTTTAATATATACATTCAAATAATTTATGGAAATAAATTCTTCAAAATGTTTAAGAATAATATTTACAAAATATTAATCCCAAATATTTGAAAACACTTCTAAATTTTATTTTGGTTTTTATTTTAAAACCAGTTCATTGGTTGTAATGAAAGGTTAAAGTCGACTAGAATATTATATAATATCCAAATGACAGAAGGTGCATTGACATCGCCCATCTGTCATTTCAGTTTGAACCAGGGTTGGACTGGGCCGGAAGGACCCTGGTGGCTCCCCACAAGTCTGGGGCCCAAGACTGGAAAATGGTAGATAGGATATTTTTCTATTTTCTCTTCTAATGTATGAACGAACTATCTGATCTAGTTTACATTTAGGTCACAAGAGCTGGGACCTAGCCTACATGGACCCCCCCTATCCTACCTACCGCCTGGCTTGCGGCAAGCCCCGCAAACCTATAACCGTTACAGCGTTTTCGGCACGGCTTAATTTTAATCATTCGAGCTGAAATTTTCAGAGAATCATGTTTTCAATGTAAATAACCATTTTAAAGGTTAGCATGTGATAATTTCCAACTATTATTAGACTGGCTTTTATTTGTATAAGTCAATTTTTTTTCTAATTTTTTGAGTTGTTGCCCCCTGAAATGATTCTATGTATTGAAAAAATGATTAGCTTAAAATTTCAACTCAATTTATACAGTTTAACCCCGTGCCGAAAACGCAGAGAACTTTGAAAATACGTTATGTAGAAAGCATATTCCGAAACTACTTAACTTTGTGCTTAGGGTATAAAAATTAACTTTTCCAATGGATCTGGACAAATCAATTCGCCTCTTAAACACATCTTAGGACATCTTTAAGATAGAAATTGGTTGGTGTTAAGTCGTAGACAAAGTTACGCACTCGCACTACGGAACGTAATGCTCCATGTGGGGCCCGCGCAGGCTGGGGCTCGGCTGGCAATCGCCACCTCGACTATATGGCCAGTCCGACGCTAGTCTGAACCTCTTATGGCTAACTTCATACTGTCGAATTTTCGTTGTCTGCTAAAATCTTACTCTTAACGCGCAGTCGTATAAAAATGCAGATACAAAAAACTCAACATGACCAACTTTGCATCGGGACCGGAGATTTATCGCAGAAACATAACCAGAATTCGTATGTAGAAAGGAGATGCATTTGCAGAGTGTAGAACTGTCCGTCCGTCGGTTTGGAAGGAAGAGTAGAGAGAAGAGAGGATGCAAAGGAAAGGATTCCGCCCGCCCCGCCCCGCAACCGCAGTCTCTTGTGTATGCAGAGTTAACTAAGTCGTGCAGCCTTTGTGTTATTATGTTTCAATTTGTCGGCGGCCGTATTCACTATTCACAGTGTACTATAACACACCTACATACAAATCGACGGTTTACTGCTAACATGTCGTACCTTTTTTGTTTTAATGGGGGAGCAATTCATTTACGGGCACCCGGAAGTGTGAGACACACTAAAACCCCCTCCCATTTCTTCCTGCTGTACTGCTTCATATCATACCTTAAAGTGCCTAAATAGATAATTTTTAACACGCTTTTATTAGCTTCACCTGTATGTTTGTCTGTTTGTAACGGAATCTTTGAACGCGAAATTCACCCACTTCAAAACATCAGATTAAGGCTGTCGGAACGCTTTGAATTTAAACCAAAAATAGAGCTTCGGCTGTCAACTGATTGTACACTTATTCGTCAACATTTTGCAAAAATTCTTTCTCTATAAGGAAGATAAAGGACAAATCTAGGTCTCTAATGGACTACTTTTGTAATTTATGTACGATTTACTAGAAAAAAATTGGCATTAATTGTGCTAAAAAAACACACGTTTTCAATGTCACACTATGACCTTATTCGTACTTATTTCACAAAACTGTTCAATCACAAACCTAAAGTGACTCTTCCTTTTTCGGAAAAATTTTTTGAATCTTCAAAATATTTCCAAAAATTAGAGTAATCAGTTGACAGCGGCATCCTTGCAATAAAATTTTTTAGCCTCGTAATTGGCACCAGCCAAAAATTGAAACGTGCGGATGATTTGCGCGAGACAGAGCTAAAGAATGCCACACTCACAATATGTCTTTTGCCTACCTCGCCCCTTACCGCTGGGTCTTAGCACAAACAAAATTCGGAGCGTTCCGACAGCTTTAAACTGAAACTTTGCACACTTATCAAGGACCGATGACAAGGGGCCGTTCAAGTATTACGTAAGCAGATTTCCTACAATTATTTATCCCCCCTTCCCCTTGTCAGCAAAAGTAAGCAAAGCTCTTACCCCCCCCCCCCCATTGGTATATGAATTTTTCTTTTAATGTAATCTTTTTTTTATTGATTCATGAGCAGCAGATATAATTCTAGAAAAAAGTAAATAATTACAGCTGACGTAATTATCATCTAGACCCCCCCACCCCCCATGTCATCAAAAAGCAAAGACCCCCCGCCTCCCTATAGTGCTTACGTAATACTTGAACGGCTCCCAATACAATAATTTAATAAGTTGGTCCCACTATCCTGACCAGGACCTTCAGGATAAAAAACTTGAAAAATTACAGCAAACAAGCTACCAAGCTGTATAGTGACATATGTGCGTTGCGTGGCCTACCTCATAGTCAAATGCAATATTGTTTTTGTCTTATAATTAAAATTAGAGTTTAAAAAAACTGAAACAACACGCTTTTATTAACTAAAAAATGCAAAATAATTTGACAACAAAATTAGCTTTATTGGAAAAAGCGTGGAGTGCTTAATATGGGTAATACATTTTTCATGTACTAGCTAATTGTAAACGTAGAGCTATTATGGCAATTTAAGTAGATATTACCCCACGCTTTTTACAGTAAAGCTAATTTTATTGCCAAATTATTTTGCATTTTTTAGATCATAAAAGCGTGTTGTTTTAATACCGCTGTTCGATATCAATATAATAAAAATTCGAGTCGCAGTGCCAAAAGCCTGCCCACTATATAGTGTATTTGTTAATACATTGTGGCTTTAATATATTAACTTTTTGTTTTTAGACAAAACAAACAAATTTAACTCCTTAATACACCCCTTAATAATGTTTTTCTTAATTGCAATATTATTGTCAATCTTACGTCTGCCGCAAACTGGTGTTTTCATCAAAAATGTAACTACGGTCCAGTCGAGTCGATTTTATTAGCAGCACATTTTACTGTTTACTAAAGGGTTACATTGCAATTTTGAAACGATTCTGAGATTTTTTTCGGTATTTTTGGGCCCAAAAACAGCAGTTCCAAAATAAATTAGTTTTTTAATAAAATTAACGTCACATTAAACATTCTAAAAAATTAACAAAACAAACTACTTTTGTGTTTTCATACTTTAGATTTTGACATATGACGTCACTAGGCTTATGACCCCCCCCCTTCTCACACAATGCCACACTTCGTCGACCCCTCCCCCCTCTTAACGTGTGACGTAATTTATGGATGGCCCTCTACTTGTGAATTTGAAATTGTAATATCAGTTACGGAGTATTAGCTGTAAGCCATCGTTATCCACCTCGGATAGACACTTTAGATTCTGCATAAAATCTGGTTGGTAAATAATTCTATGCGACATTCCGAGCATGTGAAATACAAGTAATTGAATGTTATAAATTTCACAGTAAATCTGTTCAACGGATTATGTGATTAATTTTCAAAACTTAAAATACTTAGACCGCCCTCACACGACACCACACGAAAGCAGGATAATACAAAAATCAGTTACGAGTAGAAGCATTTGCACAATGTGCACCGTGCGAAGTCAGCAGTCGAATGACTGAACTCACACGCTACGTCGACCGAAGCCATTAAGGCTGTCGGAACGCTCCGAATTTTGTTTGTGCTGAGACCCAGCGGTAAGGGGCGAGGTAGGAAAACGACATATTATGAGTGTGGCCTTCTTTAGCTCTGTCTCGCTCAAATCATCCGCACGTATCAATTTTTGGCTGGTGCCAACTACGAGGCTACAAAATTTTATTGCAAGGGTGCCGCTGTCAACTGATTACTCTAATTTTTGGAAATATTTTGAAGATTTAAAAAACTTTTCCGAAAAAGGAAGAGTCACTTTAGGTTTGTGATGGAACAGTTTTGTGAAATAAGTACGAATAAGGTCATAGTGTGACATTGAAAACGTGTGTTTTTTTAGCACAATTAATGCCAAATTTTTTCTAGTAAATCGTACATAAATTACAAAAGTAGTCCATTAGAGACCTAGATTTGTTCTTTATCTTCCTTATAGAGAAAGAATTTTTGCAAAATGTTGACGAATAAGTCTACAATCAGTTGACAGCCGAAGCTCTAATTTGGGCTTAAATTCAGAGAGTTCCGACAGCCTTAACTGTTTTAAATCCTGCGTGAAGAGAAAAAATGCGCATCTATGTCGCAAACATGAAAGTGAACGTGCTCCAGCGGTGTAACAAGAGTTTTGTGTGATTCAAAGATAAAAATTCTATTCATTAATCAGACAATAAATTGCCACGTAATTTCAGAAATCTAAAAATTTCGAAATTTAAAAACAGTTGAAAACTGCTCTTCTTAAACAATGTCTGTATAGGGTGGATGATTTTGTTGTAAATGATTTGTAAACATATCTTTTGACGAATCCTATACATATTTGTATGTCTTTGGATCAATAAATTCTAATTCTATATCTATTAATTAACGACACCTGAGTCATATTAGTAAATTGTTTATTTACTGTACTTATTTTTAGTCTTACTATAACTATACCGTAAACAATCAATGTTTATCAATATTTAAATAGTATATTACACCGCGCGGGCAGGAAATTCAATTTTCTAGCCGTGTGGTGCGTATACTATTTTTCTTTATACCCGGTCGAAAGTACATACTTTCGTATTACTGTGCATGAGAAAATTGTTTCGGCCCGCTGTTACACATGGCGTGCGAGTAATTCCAGCAGTGCATAAATGTTAAGCTGTCTGCCTTTTGACTGGGTATGAAGGAAAATATTTTTTTCCAGAGGAAATTGGGGCGCCTTGTAGGCATAACTAGTCTGCGACACGATACTTTCGCATAAACAGTAGGTATATAGGTCTATTGTCAGTGGGTTTTGCAACAATACAACGTCCTCGTTTCACGCACACATATAAATAGTACGTGCATGTCGATTGTTGACAGTCATGTGCTATTCTATATTTATTGTCTTTGTTGTCGTTGTACATCCACCTATCTGTTTACACATATTGCACCCTCTCGTTCTATCATCACTGAACACGTATACATCAGGGGCTCCCAAACTGTTTCAGTTCGTGCCGCACTTATAGGTTTAGTATTTTGTCTCAGCACCCTAGCTAGTCGAAATAGCGTAAACAGATACTTTTATATTTATATTGACACACAAGAATACATTTATTACTTAAGAAAAATTGTTTATTTTGTAGCCGCAAATACCTAAGTTTAGTTTCTGGAGAATGGTAAACAGGAGGGCCTCACGGCGCCCCTCTTTACTCACTACGGCGCATCAGGGCGCCGCGGCGCACACTTTGGGAACAGACGCAATAGTGTCAAAAGTGTTAACTATTTTTACACTAAATACAGCTTTTTTACAAATTAGCGCCGTTTTTTAAAATGGCTAGCCACTTTACAAAGCGACTTTTACAGTTTGGCTTCAACGTATATACCGTCTTAAAGTTTTATTTGTAAAAAAAATGCGCAAAATTTTTGTAGTCTGCAAGGAAATACGTCTGATGTTATATATGTAGTAAGAATTTTTATATTTTTAGAATATCGAAATAAATATTATGCATATGTTTCATTTTATATTTAAACATCCACACTTATTTTCAAGAAATGTGATGGGAAAATGTTGTATAAAAAATAATAAATTATTTGTTTATTTTTTTCGGGGAAATACTAATCGTATTTTATTCATTTTAATTGACATAGGCATTGCCAAACTTTACCGCTAGGGGCGCTAAATGAATTCATTTCGAATAATAAATCATTGACAATGCCGACGTCCTGCGTTTACCAATGTTCAAATATTGGAGGTTTTTAATTTCCAAAGGATTCAGAACTGAAAATGAAGTGATTAAATACTATTTCTAATATTTCTAAGCCCACGCTTTTATAACTATAAACTTAAATTATTAAAAAATATGTTTATTCTTTTTAGTACATGACTTTATAAAAGTTTTTTATCTAATATTTTATTGATACCTGCAATGACCCTGGTACATTTGAGCTTTAAATAAGTCAGCTACATGAATAGGGATGCGGACTATTTTTGGGAAAGTGTTTTAAATCGTGCATAAGTACCTAATATAGTCACAAATATTTATGAGTTTTATTTAAATACGACTCAAGCTTCAAAAACTATGTATTTTAAATTCCGTTTCAAATTTCGCTTCAAAACGCCAATACTTGTCACAAGGCTGCCGTGACATCATACGGTCATACTCGCTGGTAAAGTGATGAGGTGATGAAAGGTTTTTTCCTACTTGCTGCAGTTATATGTAATTTGACGTTTCCTATGAATAAATACTAATAAATTACACACTCTTAATATTAACGAAAAAATGAAGCCTTTTGACAGCATGAACAGCGTCCTTTTCTGTAACAGCGTCTGATTTAATGTTTATGACGGAGTGACGTCATGCACTCTGATTGGTGTTCGTTGTCACGTGACTTGAGAGTGATTTAATTACATTTTATTTATAAAATACTAGCGGCCCAGTCCGGCTTCGCCTGGAATATATAGGATATAAAAGATGAGAATCATTATCATTAAATTCTCAACGTGTATTGATTTTGCGCGAATTCAATCGCTTTTATTTGTGAATGTTCAAAAATCGAAGAAAAATCTTATTTCCCAAAAAGAAATTTAAGAAAATCTGTTGATCCGATCGCTACCAAACTTCAGAAGATCACCCGCTGGGCTAATCTAAAGATTGTCTGAAAATTTCATCAAAAATAGTCTACCCGTTTGGAGTCCATAGATTACATATGCATCGTCTTTTATCTATATAGATTATTAAAATGTAAAAAGTGGTTATTGAGACAACGATAATAGTTGGACATATAGTATCGCGAAGTTTTTTGTAGTTATTGGTATGTTCTTTAATATTGTAGAACATACTTTTGTTCTATCATCAATAGTTTCCGCAGCGCATGTGACGAATGATGTTTTATGGCATTTTTTTTACACCTTGGGTTACGTTACTAAAGTTTTAGTAAGGATCCCTGATATTTTATAGCAAATAGCCTATGTTACTCAGGGTGAATGTAGCTTTCTAATGGTGAAAGAATTTTTTAAATCGGCACAGTAGTTTTTGAGTTTATTCATTACAAACATACACACACACAAAAATATAAATCTTTCCTCTTTATAATATTAGCGTAGATTAATTAAATTCCTTTAAAATAAGGAAAAATATTGTGTTTTTTAGTATTTCTATCGTAGAAACTACCACTTAACGTTAAAATTATGTTTTTATTTGAATACAGTCAACATCCCTATTGAATTGCCCCACATAATTATTCCATAACGAAATATGTTACCTTCAAGAAATACTAACTGAGTATATTACAATATAACATTAAAATTGAATATATTTATGAGTATTTTTTTGAGGTTAGAATTTCAGTTTCCGTCAACACTACATGCACTATATAATATATATGTAAATCGGCTGTATATCATGTAGACGCTGAATAGTAGGTAGTGCAGTTATTTCTATCTCATTTCTGCTACTGTAGCAGAAATGAGATAGAAAAGTAAACATAAAATTGACGTTATATTTATTTAGAAAATAATATTTACATACTTTCATATGCTTACTTATTTACATTTATACTTGTTGAACTTGCTGCACGGTTGCCAACACAGAAAATAGACAATTGCTACAAAACGTTAAGCGGCTCCTACACAGACTTTGAATATTGATATTCGATTATTGCATTTGACGTGGATACGAAAGCAAACAATTTTGTGATCAATTTTAGATAGTTCTGAAAGCTCTGGTTATCAGCTATTAAAATACGAAAGCAACCAACTCATAATAATAATAATAATAATGACATTGCGTTTAACGTCCATTTCTCGACTTTATGTCATAACAGACGCCCTTCGCACCATTACTATTTTTTCATCTACCGCTTCCCGTTATTTTCTAAATTTTTTTTTACAACTTCAACTTATGTAATAACAATGGGCGAATGAAGGAAATAATAGGAAATTAGGATAAGGTAGGTAATTTTTGAAGTAGGAGTTTTGATAGGTAATCGACCATGGCCTCAAATAAGGAACCATCTCGATATTTATCTGGAATTAATTGAGGGAAACCATGGAAAACCTCATTCAAGATGGCCGGTACAGGAATTACCGTTTCGTGGCGAGATGCAGTAGGAAAAAGTTCCAGCCACATCTGCCCCTGCCGGGAATCGAACCAGTACCTCCCGAATGCGAGTCTAGTGCTGTACCACTACTCTACCCAGCTCAGTTAAAATATAAAATTCAAAATGGTCTCGTGACGTACTGTAAAGAAATATTGACGAATATCGCGTTTTTTATCCATTTGTTAGGGCAAAAATATTATGGTTTTCAAAGGTAACCGATACCTGGTTACTTAATGTATACAGTAATATATTATACTTAACGTGATTTGATTCTTAATTAGAGTTTTAGAGCTGTCTAAAATACCGACATCGTATAGTTAAAAAGAAATTTTATGATTGTTCTTTTTTACTTCTGTAACCGATTTGTTGTATCCTAACTAGATTAAACAATAAATTCTATTTCTGCAAAATGTATAAATTTATTTTACGAAAGAATACACCATTATGTTGCTAAGTGAACCTTAGAACGTTTAATCAAAAGAAGAATAGCATTTCCTTGACACGTTTGAAATAGACACGTTCATGCAAAGTTCATTATAACAGTATCATCCGAATCTATTCAGATCTATTCCAATTAATTACTGCTAATAAGTTAGGTTTGAGTCCTTAATAGACACTTGCAGACATGGATGCCCGCAGGAAAGGACACGATGGAGCAACGTTCTTAAGATCGAAATCATGGCTTTATGTATGAATGTGTTAAATTCATTAGTTATTGGAGTATATTGGTACACAGCCGATTTTTGACGGTTAAGCAAGATCAACTATATGGTATCAATGCTCTAGAGCTGGGTAACTCAGATCTGAACCGGTTCAAAGAGCCGACTCCGACAGAAGATCCGTGAGAGCCGACTCACTTTTTTCTGAGCCGACGGATCCGCATAACTCAGTGAAACACCTAACACACAGAAGCACATTTTACACTTACGTGTCAGTTCTTGCTTTGATGCATCTGTCAGCTCAAATGACTCATGCATCAGATGTTTGGCTATGCATTCTTGATTCTATACAGGTCGTGAGATGATTGACTGAACTAGGTATCTCAGTGGCAGACTGCAGTAACATATTCAGAACTCGGCTCTTTTTGAACCGGTTCAGTGAGCCGGCTCACATACGGGATCCAGATGCAAAGATTGTTACGAGGATAGTTTTTGCGGAGTGTAAAAGGTAATTCCAGGGTATTGCGGATAAAGATGGAAAGATAGAGGAAGCGAAGGATGGGCCCAATATATCCGCAAAAGTGAAGCGCAAAAAAAAAGGAAAAAGATAATGGTGAACGAACTCTCACTTAACATAAAAGAAAAAAAATTTAGAATTAAAAGACAAAAAAATATATTGAACGATTTGAAGCGTTATAAAAATTCATACAAATTTAATGCAATATTAAAACAACCGATTATAAAGGTGCTCTTAATGCCTGATTGCAACTTAATGAATAAAATTCTAGAAAAAAAAAATTCAATTGATTAATGCCAACAAAAAGGACGTCTTTTGTGAATATTGTAATAATCTTTATGATATTACATAATAGTTAATGATAATTAATATTATTTTTCAAACACAAAAATGCGATCTTTATTGTTACCGGCACAACCAGCAGATTATGACGGTGGACGATTATCATGACGATTGTTCAGTATCAACCCCATAAAATATGTTACAAGATGCAGATCACTAAAAAGACCCGTTTTTCCCATCTCTACAATGCTCCGGCTTCTTCATGGGCTCCTCATCCTTTGATATCTAAACCATTATAGTTTCTTTTTAACGCGCAAGCAATTTGAATAGGTCCGATTGCAAATTATACAAAGAGCATGCTATTCATATATTGGCATAAATGTTACATGCGTATGTGTGTTTGATATTTCTGTATGTGTTGTTTTCGAATTCCGTTGGTGGCGCGCTCTCTGTCTTCCGTCCCTCCGACGCCGTCTCCAACTTGTGGCATGTTCACCTGTCGCAAGCACGTCATGTTATGGCGTTCCACACGTCACCAGCTCGTATAAAGTGTCGCTTTATCGTCATGCCTTATACGAGTTTATAACTTTTACTTCCCCTAAGCAATTGATTATTGATTATTATTAAACTATATAAGTATAGTTGATTACGAGAAAAGTGGTTCGTTAGTTTCAGTTAACAGTTCAAACAGATGAAAGTTGCAGAAGTCAAGCTCAAAATTTACTAGCAGTCACTATTTTATCTAATTTGATATAAGTAACTTAAATTGGCTCTGATAACACTTATATATAAAATGTTCAACAGAATCTACACTAATATTATAAAAAGGAAAGATTTGTATTTTTGTGTGTGTGTATGTTTGTAATGAATAAACTCAAAAACTACTGTGCCGATTTAAGAAATTCTTTCACCATTAGAAAGCTACATTCACCCTGAGTAACATAGGCTATATTTATGGCTAGAAAATATTAAGGATCCTTACTAAAACTTTAGTAACGTAACCCAAGGTGTAAAAAAAATGCCATAAAACATCGCATGCGCTGCGGAAACTATTGATGATAGAACAAAAGTATGTTCTACAATATTAAATAACATTTCAATAACTACAAAAAACTTCGCGATATGTCCAACTATTATCGTTATGTCACAATAACCACTTTTTACATTTTAATAATCTATATACTTTACAGATAAAAGACGATGTATATGTAATCTATGGACTCCAAATGGGTAGACCATTTTTGATGAAATTTTCAGACAATCTTTAGATTAGCCCAGCGGGTGATCTTCTGAAATTTGGTAGCGATCGGATCAATAGAATTTTTTAAATTTCTTTTTGAGAAATAAGATTTTTCTTCGATTTTTGAATATACACAAATAAAAGCGATTGAATTCGCGCAAATTCAATAACGTTAAGAATTTAATGATAATGATTCTCATCTTTTATATCCTATATATTATATTTACACCCGGGCGAAGCCGGACTGGGCCGCTAGTCTATTATATATTATACCAATAAAATAAGAATGAGCGGATATCCTCAAAAAAGCATTTATAATGTAAACTTAAAGTTCGTTAATGCGACAAAAATAACAAGTTTCGAGAGTTTATAGAGCAATCATTATGCTCTATAAAACAAAGAATTTATTTTTTTCGCACTCAGTAACTTCAAGTCTACACTATACATATTTTTTTAAGGACTTAATTACATAGTAATCAATAATTTTGTCTCTATTATATAAAGCTGAATGTCTACATTTTTTTCGGAAAAGAAAAGCGTGAACTAAATGCAGATATTCTTAACTTTACTTGAACGAAGCCGTGTAAAACAGCTATTTACAATATTAATTAGCTTGTTCTATTACTATTCTGGTGCTCAACTGTTTATCGTAACGGACCGTCACTGGTTAAGACTACTTAGGACGAGTAATGGTTAAATGTGATGAGCCAATTGAAATCTCTCCAGAGTACTATCAATACGCTCTATCAATCAACAAGCGTTTGCAACATAGTTTTAGTCTTAGATCGAAAACTATTGTATATATTTTGCCGGAAATTTGCGAAATACGCCGGTGTGCTAAATACCTAGGTATTGCTATTTCATCAAACATTACGTAATTCACTTGTTTGGATAATCTGTAATCATTTTAGACAATCTTCAAAAAGTGTTTTGTAACAGTCAATTTACTATTTTAAGATGCTAGACGTCAGGCCCGAACTAGCCTTAGGGCAGATCGGGCCTGATACTCGATGGGTCGCTCTATAGCTACAGCGAGAAAAGAAAATTAAAAAGCTATGCTGGCAGGATTAAATATGCAAAATTAAAAATTAATATGCAAGATCTATAGACCAAGACTAAAACTACCACGGTCTTGGTTTTGCGTTGCTGATCACTAGAAGTAGTTATGTTTAGGTGAAATTGGCAAAAAATCGACTCAAATCATAGCTTTTTGAAAAGGGAAAATTATATTCTATAAAACGGAGTTCTTTTAATATTCATTATAGTTTATAGTAAGTTCCACAATTTTAACTGAAAATTGCGAAAAGTAGTGTCGGTTAGTCTGTACTTACGGACGTTCGAACTCTACACGCTGCAATTCTTGACCGATCGACTTAATATATTTTTTTATTCGCTTTGTTTATCTTCGACTTTTATTACGTCATGTCAACATTTTCCAACTCTACTATTAACAGTGTTGGATCACTTTCACACAGTTTGTGCTGAGACACAGCGGTAAGAGGCGAGGTAAGCAAAAGATATATTGTGGGTGTGACCTTCTTTAGCTCTGTCTCGCTCAAATCATCCGCACGTTTCAATTTTTGGCTGGTGCCAATTACGAGGCTAAAAAATTTTATTGCAAGGATGCCGCTGTCAACTGATTACTCTAATTTTTGGAAATATTTTGAAGATTTAAAAAATTTTTCCGAAAAAGGAAGAGTCACTTTAGGTTTGTGATGGAACAGTTTTGTGAAATAAGTACGAATAAGGTCGTAGTGTGACATTGAAAACGTGTGTTTTTTTGGTACAATTAATGCCAACTTTTTTCTAGTAAATGGTACATAAATTACAAAAGTAGTCCATTAGACATCTAGATTTGTCTTTTATCTTCCTTATAGAGAAATATTTTTTCCAAAATGTTGACGAATAAGTCTACAATCAGTTGACAGCCGAAGCTCTATTTTTAGCTTAAATTCAGAGCATTCCGACAACCTTAAGTCAGTGGTTTATTTTGCTCATCCTATTACAGATACAAATGTCTGTTCTGAACATAATGGTGTTTGATACTAACGCATCGACTATTATCAATTAGTTTTAAGCTCCACTAATAATGACAGGTAACAAAACATTACCTGTTTAGTTCTCGTAGGTACATTAATTAACTCTTGTCAAATACAGAATACTGCTAGAGGTGAGAACATAAGACTTGCAGTCAGAAGAGAGAGAGAGAGAGATAGAGAATGGAGCGTGTAACAATTTAAAAAAATGAGCGAGGTTGTATCGTAGTCACAAATGATGTATAACATATTTATTTCACCCTGTATTTAGAAAAGCACGGTTGACAGCTGTGTCTTCTTTCTCCCCCCCCTCTCTCTCTCTCGCTAATACGCTGCAGCGCATGCGCCAACTGTAGGTCACACCAAAGAATCATATTATTGTAAATTGAATAGATGGTGAAGGGTCCCCATAGACAACATCCAACTTCACTTTTATTTCTTCGCATGTTTTTTATAAAACGAATTACGGATCGATATTGCTCTTTTTTAATTTCGTCGTAAAATACAAAACACAAATGATACAACTGGCTGTCAAAAATAACCTAACCTATGAATTTATCCACAGCTCAGCACGAGGTCGTTTAAAAGTCTGCAGTACACGATTCAATTTCACGCGTCAAGGCCATCTGTCGTCAAACACGGATCCTTATTGATAAACCCTCGTACGTGCCAGCAAGTTCCACAAAGACACTAGACTGTTCGTCAATGTATAAAAACTAATAATATGATCACAATTTAAGATCGTTGTCAAATCAATTGTTTTTGACAATGCTTTCTGCAACCTAGCATCGGTTGTTAAAAATTCATAAAAAGAAACGCGTTTAAGGTAGTTGTCATGGTTAAGGCACACCGTCAGAAAATTCTTAATTTTTGTATATTTATTAAGGACATGATAATACAATTACCTTGAAAATTCTTAATTTTTGTCTACTTATTAAGGCCATAATAATACAATTACTCTGAAAATTTGAAGTCGATCGACCGTATATAATCCGAGATAAATTCAATTAAAAATTGGATAATTAACATTGATTTTATACGATCTCTGTAGTTCTGAACCAGTTTCTTATTTATAAAAAAAGAACTAACTGTCAGAAACTTTCCAAAAACTGACAGTCTTTCAATGCATTTGTTATGAGTTTAAAAAAAATAAGAAAACATTTTTGACCGTCTAATTATTTATAAATAACGATGTAAAGTTCAACAATTTATAGAAAAGTATACATGCATATGAATACTGTATGGGTGACGTTTCCATGGGTACAGTCTTGCGTACAAATTATAGATCACTTAGCTACAAGCTAGTGTACTTTTGTGGCGTGTATAGTCTAGAACTTTTTGACAATATCGTACCACGACAACTACCTAAATTGAAAAAATCATCAAGAGAAAAAAGATCGCTATGTAACAAAAATCAATTACAATGTGATTGTAGATAGATTGTAGATTATAGACACTTAATCAGCGTCTATACTTTGTAATTGTAAAATATTTTCATTGATTCGTCAAACATTATTTTGTTCAGTAATTTACTTTTAATATTCGGATTAGCTGAGTTTTGCTTTAGTTTTAGAAACCTACTTATTATTTTAGTCGACATAGTTCCTATTTCGTCATTTTTGATGCAAGAAAAATGTTTGAGAAATAAAGTCATTGCCACTAGAATTATGTTATAGTATACGATACCATTTTATCCTTGACGGCACGGCGTCAGTAAAAAGAAACTTTGAAATAAAAAGCGAGAGTCTGAGATTTTTTTTGTTAGAAAACGTGACCAAAATATGAAATTAAAGCGTTGCTCTTAAGTACAAAGTATAATTTATATAAAGATTTATGTTGTATTTTAAGAATATTGGTGTCATAATTTACTATATTATATTTCGCAAAGACTTTTTATTTAAAGTTTGCACAAAATGTTATTTAAAAATAATTATTAAGATTTTTACAAGATGACCAAATATATAATATGTTGTATTCACTATACACAAAATAGTCATTATAAAATGACTCTAATAAAAATGGCTTATGGAGCACAAAAGTGGGTGTGTGTACTAATCTACGCGCGTTAGAAGTTATACTTCTTTGCAGACTTGTGAAAAATACTTTTTAAAAGTAATTAAATACAAATACAAATACTTTTGTTCCTAGAGTATTTGAAATATATATACAAATACTTTTGGGTCATGTGTACGCTAATATTTTTGAGCAATAATTATTATATATTATATAAACGAATGCGAAAGCTCAACTAATTAAAAAAGTATTTTTAGGCAAGCATATACTTGCAAAAAATACTTTAAGTATTTAAATACAAATACTCGCTTGGCTAATTAGTGTATTTGCCATATGGCAACATACACTATTGGCGTCGGTCGGATGGAGGGACCTAGGGGCCGGACCAAAATTTCTCGACGTTTCATAACCTCCTAAACACTTTGGCACCATTTTTAAAAATGTTTATATATATATGTATATATATATTTATATATATATATATTTATATATATTTATATATATATATATATATATATTTATATATATATATATATATATATATATATATATATATATATATATATATATATATATATATGTGTGTGTGTACGCGCGATAACTTTCGAAAGAGTTAATTGATTTCAACGAAATTTGGGCCACATGTTGAAATCCATCACCGCAAGAAGCCTATTTAAAATGGGTCTAATCGGGCTATTTTAAGGGTAGTTTTTAGGGGTTGAAAACTGTTTTTGGACCCCAAAATACCGAAAAAATTCTCCGAATCGTTTCAAAATTGAAATTTAACCCTTTGGTAGTGATTAAAAAGTTTCCCCACAATTTTAATAAAATCGACCCGACAGGACCGGATTTACAAATTTTATGAAAACACTAGTTTGCAGATAGTGACTTATTTATTGAAGGGTGTATTTAGTTTGGTGTAGACGTTAGATTGATAATAATATTACAATTAAGAAAAAAATGTTATTTTAAGGGGTGTATTAAGGGGTTAAATTTTTTATTTTGCCCAAAAACAAACTTAATTTCACATAATAAAAGTATAAAACCACACGGCCCTATACAAGCAAATACACTATATTGTCGGCAGGGTTTTGGCACTGCGACCAGGGTTTTTTTAAAAATTATTCTTAAGCAAGTTTTTACTTGAAAAAAATACTTGATTTTAAGTACTTAAGTACAAATACAAATACTTACATGATAATTTCTTATTTGGAAATGACATTGCATTATTATTTTAATAAAAGAATTGTTTGAATAATGTATATGTAATCATATATACTGTCGACTTGAATTATTCAAAAATCATTCATAGCTACAAAAAAATTATGTTAAGTATTTGAAAAAGTATTTGAAAAATCAAATAAAATACCAAAAAATTTGTATTTAAATACAAATACTTTTATTGAAAAGTATTTAAAATACAAATACTAGAAAAGTATTTGTATTTTACTCAAATGCTTCACAAGTCTTCTTCTTTGGCGTGACTAACTATTTTTTTAATTTTCATAGATACGATTTATTGAAATAAAATATAAAGGGTTTGGAGTGAGATATTAACACTAATATTCACAATTAACAAATGTTTTCAATAATATTCATCCCTACTCATCACTATATTATATATATTATAATTTCTAAGCACACCAGGGACCCAACCCAGCTTCGCTCGGATTTGTAAATTACCTATCAATCTAAATTAAATGGTGTAAAGTGTAATTGTGGTTTAACTTAAATACTTAAGATGACTAACATATTTATTTAAATAAGGATGAATACTGTCGGTAAAAAGATCTTCGCAAATAAAGCATTAAGATTAAAGATTAAAATAGAATGGGGTGGTCTCTTGGCCCAATTGCACCACATCCTGAAAGGATTTTTGTGCTTCCCCTTTTACTGGATCTATAATCATCAAATAATCTGGATCTTCTTATGAGCTTCAGAAGATTTGCTACTAGATTATCCTGTGGAACTATTCTATCCTCATCGATTTAAACCAAAGATGGTTGTTCTCCTGTAAGTTAAAGCCTCACATTCGAACACGATATGGGTGGCTGCTTCATCCTTCATTTCGCAAAATCTACATAGTGTTGATTCCTGATGTATCCCCATGACATGTAGGTGCTTTCTCAAGAAAGCATGACCGGTTAAAAGCCCAATCACCTTTCTGAGTATCGGTCTGCTAAGTCTAATTAAGTCCTCAGTTAACTTTGAGGAAGGACCTGTAAGCATTTTCTTCCCATGTTTGTTACCTAGCCAGATCCCAATCTGAGAGATGCTGCTCACAGGTCCATCTCCTGACAGTTTGCTGGACATTTCTATAAGAAATGCCACAGACTGGTTCAGGTCCATTAAATAAAGCATTCTTTAAGTTTTGGACCAAATTTGAAAATCATAAAACTGGTTATTGTGAGTCAACATTAAAACATAGACATATGCTATCACGGATTTTTTTAGAACTTTCATTCTATTCCACCATACATTATTTTTGTGTAACTTTAACTTTTTACGCAGTGCACGTCACGGAAGCTTTCAGGAGGGACGATTTTTTCCGACTTCATTCACAAATGTCATCATGCCGGTAGCTTTTTTTTGCAAAATGTATAAACTATATCTTATAACCTTCTTAGATAATCCCTCGTTCTATTGGTGAGAAATTCAATATTAACGTGAATTGAATCACGGGTAAAGGCCAGATAATGAATAAATCAGAAGACTACTAATAAAGATTTCATTTATTTATTAATTTTCATTTCATTAATGAGTATGATCTGGAGTTTTTAATCTTCTTAAATATTCTTTTCGTTTGCAAAATCTTAACTTTTGCCAATTATACGAATATAAAACAAACGACTTTGTTTTTAATAAGGAGCTCTGCCTGTTTATAATGAAGTACGCATATTTGTATAATTATTATAATTCGTATACTTTGCTGAGGTTATATACAAAGTCGTGCAAATTTTATGAAAACATTGGTTTGTGGATACGATTTACTTACTGCAGTGTGTATTTAATTTGGTTCAGATGTTGGATTGATCTTAATATTACATTTAGGGGAAAAAAACTGGCCCAGTGCGAGTCAAACTCGCATACCGAAGGTTCCGTACCACCTAACAATATTTAATTTAATTTTTAGTGTATTTGCCATATGGCAACATACACTATTGGCGTCGGTCGGATGGCGGGACCTAGGGGTCGGACCAAAATTTCTTGACGTTTCATAACCTCCTAAACACTTTGGCACCATTTTTAAAAATGTTTATATATATATGTATATATATATATATTTATATATATATATATATATATATATATATATATATATATATATATATATATATATATATATATATATATATATATATATATATATATATATATATATATATATAGTGTGCGGGCAATAACTTTTGAAAGAGTTAATTGATTTCAACTAAATTTGGCCCACGCGTTGAAATCCATCACCGCAAGAAGCCTATTTAAAACGGGCCTATTCGGGGCATTTTAAGGGTAGTTTCTAGGGGTTGAAAAATGTTTTTGGGCCCCAAAATACCGAAAAAATTCTCCGAATCGATTCAAAATTGAAATTTAACCTTCTGGTAGTAATCAAAATGTGTCCCTAAAATTTTAATAAAATCGGCCCGACAGGACTGGATTTACAAATTTTGTGAAAACACTATTTTGCAGAAAGGGAATTTTTTACTGAAAGGTGTATATAATTTGGTATATAGGCTCGATTGATAATAATATTGCAATTAAGAAAAAAAAATGCTATTTTAAGGGGTGTATTAAGGAGTAAAATTTTTTATTTTGCCCAAAAACCAACTTAAGTTCGCATAATAAAGTCACACTGCCTGTATAGCAAATACACTATATTGTCGGCAGGGTTTTGGCACTGCGACCCGGGTTTTTTTTTATTATGTGTTATAACGGTCATAGTAATACACACTAAGGCCCATAAATGCCTGAACTAATAGCTTTTAAGATATTCCGTCCGATGTCGCTAGTATGCACTATTTTGACGTTTGCAGAAAAAAAATATTTTTTCTGTGATGGAACTACAAATTTACGGGTTTTTTTCATTCAAGATCAACGGGAAGTACCCTATAGGGTTTGATTCCCTTGCGCGTGTCAAAATATGCGGTATAAACGGCCGTATCTTTTGATAGCGTTGACTTAGAAGTTTGATTATTTCACAGCTCCAAGGAATTGCAGACCTGCATATTTGATTTTAATTTCATTCCTGAGAAAAAGGATCTTGACAGACATTTGTCCAAAAACGAAAAGCCATCGTGTTTGTATTAGCAAATACAAAAATATATTGTCTGCAGGGTTTGACACTACGGCCCGAGTTTTTAGTATATTATGTTCAAAAAGTTGAACGTTTGGAAATAAAGAACATACTGTATTATAAAAAGCAAATATTATGCAATCTAAAATCAAAAATTACATCAAATCAAATTTATTCGGAGTTCAGTCAATACAATAGTCCACGCATATATTTTTACCATTCATGATTCAGAGAGAAATGTGAAACGAGAAGAAAACATATGCACTGAAACTATAACCGTGTTAGTTGATAGACATGCAATTTACATACACAAATATATACAGTCAAAGCCCTCTAAGTGCACAGCTCGGAACCGAGGCCCATCCTTTAAGTGCACACTTCCCCTACGATCTTTTTCATCCCCACTCTTCTAACTCCTATAGCTATCTTTATTCAATCAGATGCTCTCTCTCTCTGCGCGAAACATTGCGCAGAATTTAAAAATGAGTTCAAACTCAAACTATGTTTACAATCATATGACATGTGTTGACATAAGCGCGTACGGTCGCACGTGATTTGTCGCAGATTATTCGAAGTGGGGGCTGGGGAACGTGCACTTAGAGGGCGAGTTCGTGTGCAGTAAGAGAGCGTGTGCATTTAGAGAGCGTGCACTTAGAGGGCTTTGACTGTAATTTGAGAATTTTTGTAGTTCGTATTATGCGATAATTAACCGTGAAGGGACGAAAAAGTTGTTCGAAGTTCGTATTAACGAGGGTTCGTGTTAACCGAACATAATTACATTAAAGCTTATGTGACCATTGTCGAGAGCAAATTTTTGTTCGCGTTAAACCGAAATTCGTGTTAACCGTGTTCGTGTTAACGAGGGTTTACTGTATATAGAAAATAATATGATGTTGGCTTTTATGTATATCAATTTATTAGAATTTCGGTCGATGCAAATATCCATTTCGAATTACTAGAGCGTAGTCTTTTTGTTTACATAGAAGGTCGTATTCAAATAAGTAAGCTTGTGTGTTCTCCCTTTTGAAAAGTAAAATGTTTCATGGAATATATATTATACAGTCGAGTCTCGATTATCCAAGATAAATTATAAACATACTATGCGAGTTAACAGTGTTGGATCACTTTCACACAGTTTGTGCTGAAACCCAGCGGTAAGAGGCGAGGTAGGCAAAAGACATATTGTGGGTGTGACCATAGCTCTGTCTCGTTCAAATCATCCGCACGTTTCAATTTTTGGCTGGTGCCAATCACGAGGCTAAAAGATGCTATTGCAAGGCTACCGCTTTCAATTGATTACTCTAAGTTTTGGAAATATTTTGAAGATTTAAAAAACTTCTCCGAAAAAGGAAGAGTCACTTTACGTTTGTGATGGAACAGTTTTGTGAAATATGTACGAATAAGGTCGAAGTGTGATATTGAAAACGTATGTTTTTGGCACAATTAATGCCAACTTTTTTCTAGTAAATCATACATAAATTACAAAAGAAGTCTATTAGAGACCTCGATTTGTCCTTTATCTTCCTTATAGGGAAAGAATTTTTGCAGAATGTTGACGAATAAGTCTACAATCAGTTGACAGCCGCAGCTCTATTTTTGGCTTAAATTCAGAGCGTTCCGACAGCCTTAAACTATAGTGAAATTTCTAGCCAACTCGACGACAGAACCGTTCCAATTTCAAAAATATTTATATTTTTGCATATGATAAATTAAAATAAAATTTCTGTTAACGCGCGTGTGGGTACGCGGGTGGCGGCTAGTAATAAATATTACGATATTTGTAATTCGTTTCCATGGTTACATAATAATGTAAGCATGCATGTCAGCTACCTAATTAGTTAAAAAAGCAGGCAGCTTGTTATGTGGTCTTGCTTAATTTTTGTTCCTTATTTCAGCGCTTTTTTTGGATATTCACAATGCATTAACTTCTTTCTCGAGTTTACTTACAGGGTGTAAAGATAAAACTATTTCGTCCTGCTGTTACTTTTTTTCGGCCCACTGTTATAGATGACATGCGAGTAATATCAGCAGAGCATAAATGTTAAGCTTTCTGCGTTAAAATCGAAGCCGAAAATATACACTTTCGACCGAGTATAAAGAAAAAGATTTTTCGATATCTTTTACTTCTTGCACAAAAAACGGGTACCTATTTAACAGTTACGGGATTCTTCTGAAAGTTAATCAAAATTAGGTTACAGTTGTACTTTTGTTTCTTCAAATGTTTCATCCGACACTGCATAAGACGACAGGAGGTAATAGAAATTTTTTTCAACAATCGGTGTTTTGCCTCTGTGGATTAATTTGGAAACGCTCCAAATAAAATACATCTGAAGTAATTTACGCATGTGCAAAATACAATTAATGTGTACAGTACACTTTGTATAGTGATTTGTTGCATTGTTGTATTAAGTTAATTTTAAAAAACAAAATGTATAATTGCTGCCGTCTTTTATAATGTTTTGCCATCTTACATAAGTGCTGAAAACATTCCTTATGATCAAGGGTCTCGCAAACATTATTCCGCGGAAAGCGAATAAGTTTCCAGTGAAAAAATATGAAAATTAGTAACATAAGCCTATATATGATTTTAAATCCTGCGCTAAGTTGAAAATTATTTGAAACCTCCCTACAAAATAACCAAGGTATTCCGCTAAAATTATTTTAATAATTTGTTATTTTGCCGATAGGTTTTTGTAAGTTATTTTATAAAAAATCTACCAAATATTTGAAAACAATTAAAGCATTACAAAAGACTGCTATTGACTACAGTCAAACAAATACGTCGCGAAGGTTACATTTTCTTTAATATTTGAGACTAGCCGTTACCCGCGCCTCCACACGCGATTGAGATGAAACTCGGCAGCGATAACAGTAGTCAAGCCTTTGGTTCTACCAGATTCAAATTTTGCCGAGCGAGGCGCACAAAGATTTTTATACCCGTACTCTCACCATAAAATTACCTAAAACGTAAATGTGAAAAAGAAGCCAAGTTCGATACAAAGAACAAGTTGGTTTGTCCGCTTTGCCGAAAAAAGAGAGTGAGATCTACGAAGGCCTCAAGTTTTGACTTGGCAAGTTTTCTATGTTTTATATTATAAATGTTTTATGTATGTAAACTTGCTAAGTGAAAACTTGGCGCCCTCTTAGATATTAAGTACTTCCTTTTTTCGGCAAACCTGGTAAACCTACATGTTCTTTGAATCGAACTTGACTTGACCTTAAATTCTAATTAACCTCAAAATTTAGCCTTACATCTATATTGACCACGAGCTCTTAGACAACTTTATCTTCGCGTACAAAATGGATACCTACAGTATTTATAATTTTTTTCACATTTATGTTTTTGGTAGGATATTTAAGACCTTAAGTACTAACTAACCTCAAAATTTAGCCTTACATCTATTGACCACGAGCTTTTAGGTGCGTACAAAATGGATACTTACAGTATCTATATTTTTTTCACATTTATGTTTTTGGTGGGATATTTAAGACCTTAAATACTAACTAACCTCAAATTTAGCCTTACATCTATTGACCACGAGCTCTTAGCTATTTTGTCCGCGCGTACAAAACGGATACCTATAGTATCTATAATTTTTTTCACATTTATGTTTTTGGTAGGATATTTAAGATCTTAAATACTAACTAACCTCAAAATATTAGCCTTGCATTTATTGACCATAAGCTCTTGGACTACTTTGTCCGTGCGTACAAAATGGATTACCTACAGTATCTGTAATATAAATGCAGATAAAACCGTTTTATAGCAGATAATTATTTCTCGTTTTTATTGTTTGTATATAATATTAAAATATTTACGACTTAATAGTGAAGTGCAGCTTTGTTTATATAAACAAAAAATAATAATAATGCGGAAGATTAGACCTTCTTGCTGGAAATAAAAAGAAGAAAAACGGGATAAAGAAAACGAAAAATATATCTAAGTATTATTATTAGGTGTATACAATACATCTTATGCTATGCACTTATCTCTCTTATTTTTGTATTTCTTTCTCTCTCGCTGTTATTTCGATTGAGCGAATGGGATCGCCTCTCCCTGTTTTTACTCCGATGCCCCTAGCACTTCGTTCTATGTAACCTATAAGCAACAAATTGATATTTATGTGATTTAGATCATTATTATAATCATAATATTTTCAGAGTTCTGTGTGACGCATTCTGCTGATACCTAACAGCCTTGCTCTTGTTCATTCGGTCTAGTCTTGTTCATTCAGTCTTCGTCTTGCATTTTTAGAATTTACTGTATTTTTAAATAGGGACTTTTACGACCATTATACAGGGATGTGAATAGCAACAACTTTATAGGGAAGTGTGCAAGAAATATTTCAACGTACGGTTTTTTTTAGTCTTGGGCGATTATGAATGATATAATCGAAATATTTCGATTATGGCCAAATAATCGATCATTCGATTATGGTAACCGAGATTAATCATTCGTTTGAATCGATTATGGAACCGAGATATATCATTCGTTTGAATCGATTATGGAACCGAGATATATCATTCGTTTGAATCGATTATGGAACCGAGATATATCATTCGTTTGAATCGATTATGGTTACCGAGATATTTGAATCGATTATGAGATATGAAATGTATATGTGATATATCATTCGGTTTCTACTTTTTTTTTAATTGTACAGGTACTAAATAAACTAACAAACACAGTTTCTTGGATTTCAAATGACGCTTCAAATACAACATATATCTTCATTGTTTACAAAGTTATAGCCTGTTTCAAAAAAACGCATTACATTAGAGATGGGAAAAACGGGTCTTTTTAGTGATCTGCATCTTTGCATCTGGATCCCGTATGTGAGCCGGTTCACTGAACTGGTTCAAAAAGAGCCGAGTTCTGAATATGTTACTGCAGTCTGCCACTGAGTTACCTAGCTCGGTCAATCATATCACGACCTGTATAGAATCAAGAATGCGTAGCCAAACATGTGATGCGTGAGTCATTTGAGCTGACAGATGCATCAAAGCAAGAACTGGTACGTAAGTGTAAAATGTGCTTCTGTGTGTTAAGTGTTTCACTGAGTTATGCGGATCCGTTGATCCGTCGGCTCAAAAAAAGTGAGTCGGCTCTTACGGATCTTCCGTCGGAGACGGGTCTATGAACCGGTTCAGATCTGAGTTACCCAACTCTAGTTTGCCAGTGCTCATCTCTATTTAATGTTGAACACCGGTTAGATTATCAGTGGTACAAATTCTCTATATTAAAATTTTGCAACGACTCAATCAAAATGCCATTAACCGGTAGTGAATGTGCCTTTTATGAAGTTATATTCAAAGGAAAACGTTTAGTACCTTCATAGAAGATACCTGTATATAAATCCACTCAGCATTTTGAAAACTGCTTCGACAAGTTTACTGGGATTATTTAGTCTTCTTTCTATCGCTTTAACGTATCTACGTAAATGTTTTACTAATTTTTGATTGGTTGCCTCTGTAGTTAAAGGTCATAGTTTCGATTCCGATGGTGGGTGGCAATGATACACGACACAATACAAATTTAATACCGAGCTTTCGGGTGGTCCGGGTTCGAATCCCGGCGGGAGTAGATGTGGCTGGGATTTTTTCCTACTGCCTCTCGCCGAGAAACGGTAATTCCTGTACCGGCCATCTTGATTGAGATTTTCTATGGTTTCCCTCAATTAATTCCAGATGAATATCGAGATAGCTCCTTATTTGAGGCCATGGCCGATTACCTATCAAACTCCTAGTTCAAAAATTACCCACCTTATCCTAATTTCCTATAATTCCCTCATTCGCCCATTGCTATTACATAAGTTGAAGCTTTAAAAATGTAGAAAAATAACGGAAAGTGTGGTAGATGGAAAATAGTAATGGTGCGAATGGCGTCTGTTATGACATAAAGTCGAGAAACGGACGTTAAACGCATTATTATTATTATTAATACAAATTTAATAGTCGCACGTAACCGAATTAACATAGCAATAAAAGAAATCACTACCTCTCCCATTACAATTTACAATAAATTACCAGACTCCATTATTCAAATTAACTCAATAAAAAAATTCAAGTCACATCTAAAAAAAATGCTAATAGATAAGGAATTTCATCATATAAATGATTACCTACAATGATTTTAATTTGTAACTCAAAAATGTTTTTATATGCTTTTTAATTGTTTTTGTGACGTTTTCGTATACGTTTTGTGTATTTTTGAAATATATATATATTCTATTCTATTCTATAATTTTTTTTTGTTTTTTTTTTACAATTATTGCTTCATTTACTTAACAAGAATTTATTTAAAAAAAAATCACTTTTCGACATTTCGCTCATTTTTTTTATAGGCTCAAAATAACGTTTTCTAATAAATCCCGAAGTCTCAGAATTTTGGACCATTTAGAACGCAATTTTCACATGCTGACCGTGAAAATTGCGAATTTTGTTATTAATCATCTCACGTTCTAAACGGTCAAAAATTCTTAAACTTGGGGATTTATTACAAAACGTTATTTTGAGCCTATGAAAAAAAAATGAGCAAAATCTGTCGAAAAGTGATTTTTCTTTATTATACCACGCTATAACTACCTTAAGTATTTATTAATTCAATTTATTTCTACGGATTTTATTTTGCCTAAAAAATATATTTCCTAACAAAATGTTCCTTTGCTTACACAGGGTGTATTATGAGAATGGGAAATATTTCGGGAGATGATATTCTGGACATAATAAAGGATTAGGATTTAGGACAATAAAACTCATTAAGGTAGAATTTACCTAACACATCGTTCTCTGCATATAAATATTACTGAATGTTCACATTGTAATATTACGACAACACTGTATTGCTTCTTTTTAACACTTTTCAAAACCATAAATTGCATTTTATTTACATGTAATAAAGCTTTTATGCGGCCATAGATGCAAGTGTATAATTTCAATAATAAAAAAGTTATAGTGTATTGGCACATATGTGCCAACGATATCTATGAAATAATACAATTTTAAATTTACAATAAATGTCGACTGAAACAATGAGAATGGAAAATATTATAACAATTTTATGGCTCATTGAATGAAATTAAAGACAGATTTATCACCATATACTGCATTGTAACAAACATTATATAAAATTAAAATTCGCCAAAGTCTATTTAATATTCCTTGTTAATAATTTTGGGGATTAGCTAGATTGCGGCCAGTATATCGAATGTTAATGTCCAAAAAGGCATAAGCGACATTTTATAAATTTTACAGGAGAGCCAAAAAAACGTGCTATGGTTCTATAATCATTATTTGTATGTTGTAATTACGATTCATATTAAGTAACTGAGTAAGTGATAACTCATTCCGCCGTGAAAGTGGAAAGATTCGGATTTGAGTCCCGACGGTGACAGTTGTTTGAAAATATTTTTTTCTAATATAGCATTGTAACAATGAATGTTTCTTAACAATTATAGCTAACGATAGCTATTGAGAGAACCTGAAAAATAGTGTCAATTTGCAGTTAAAAACATAGTTACATAAAAAATGTATTTCCTACATAAAAATCCGTTTACATTATATTAACATCCATGAGCTAAAAGCGCCTTTGATTATTTTGTTCTTAAATTAAGTGAAAGATTATTAAAAAACTGGAACTTGCGAATACAAAAGTTCTACTGTATATGATCGAATTAAATTTGAGGTTCCTTAAATGGCGAGTACTGGAGTTGTGTACACAAGAAAAAACTAATTTTTATGTTTAAAAACATGTAATAATAAATTAAACAAATATATGCACGTAAATGTACCTATTTTAAAATTTAAGATATATGTTAATTCTGCAAAGCTTCAGAATGAGCTATATAATTGTTATAAACATTTATTGTTACAATGCTAAATTAGAAAAAAATATTTTTTATCCACTGTCACCGTCGGGACTCAAACCCGAATCTTTACACTTTCGCGGTGGAATGACTTATCAATTACTCTACGGTGCGATATCTTAACCCTCGCTACTGAGATGGTTCTTGTCTATAGCGTTACCTAGCTAAAAAAATCAGCTCTCTTGTGTAGTGAATTTAATATTACAATTGCTTTATTATGATGAATTAATTGTTAAGATATCGCACCGCAGAGTAATTGATAACTCATTCCGCCGCGAAAGTGTAAAGATTCGGGTTTGAATCCCGACGGTGACAGTGGATAAAAAATACATTTTTTCTAATTTAGCACTGTAACAATGAATGTTTACAACAACTATTTTAAAAAGTTAAAGACATGTTTATTCTTAATAGTTTTATTAAATAAGTGTGAAATCGCTTTAATTTTAAAAAAGCGTACACTTTTTCCGCGTTAAAAAATAAAAGCTGCATTCGAACAAAACTAAAATGATTTGAGTCGAGATTCTCATTAAAATGAAAATCGTTACATATATGTTTAGGAACTACCTCGTTTCATTTGGAAGTTATGGTACATTCAAATGCAGCCTCTGTTGGAAATACACTTCAGTTGCCAATTACTATATGTATTAGTCTGAAGTATCATAAACATGTTTCTATTTCTAGAAATAAAAGGGAACAGGTTTCTAATAATAAAATTTAATTGACTTTGATCAAGAACGTATATGCTATTGTTATAAGGGAAGCATTTTTCATATGTGTCGTCTAATTTCAAACACCGCCAGATCCACTTTTCTTTAAAAAAGAGATTTTTTGTCTATGGTCTCGTCACACTTGAACTACATGTTCCTAAATCTTTAGTTGCTTTCGAACTGCGCTAGATCAATAGATATTGAAAGGTAAAAACAGCACTTTATTTCAAAACCCGTTACATCCATGAGAAATAGTTTTCAAATGCCGCCACATCCGCATCGACCAATCAGAGCAGAGCATTCGTCGCAAAACTGTCATGGCGATTCCAGTTAGTTAAGTTGTATTCGTGCTGTGTTTTTTTAAGTTTATTCTACTAATAATGGCCGATTTATCTTATAATATTAAACAAGTACCTTTCGACAAAGCTAAGAAACGTTCTATAAACAAAATAAACTAGAAAACTGTGAAAATTTAAATTTATATAATACAAATGAATAAAAAACAATTAAAATCTTTCTTTTGATTTTGTCCTTTGAACAAAATATTTTGTTCTACATTTTCAAAGTTCAATTTCAGATATATGTTATAACAGAAAACAGGATCACGGGTAATTGAAATAATAAAATTAAATCAATTTAAACACTCATTGATTGCATACACAAAAAAATGTTGAAAAGACCAAATTACTTAAAACATGCAGTGTCATGTTTTAAGTAATTTGGTCTTTTCACATTTTTTTGTAAATGTCTAAGCAATCAATGAGTGTTTAAATTGATTTAATTTTATTATTCCAATTACCGTGATGCTGTTTTCTATTATTTAGTTCTACATTTTGTAGTAAGTAAAGAACACCCTATAAAGATGATGTCTTAGCTTAAAGTTGGTAACAAAATCAGTTAGATCCTCTGCTTTTTTTTCATAATCCGCCAGATCCAAAACTGAATATCAAATTTTTTGGCACAAAATATGCATATTTTACTTCTAAAACGAATGAATTTAAAATCAATATGGTGTTTGCTATACTTATCAAATATTGCTTTAAATTTTGACAACTATATTATTCACGTAATATTGATAATATAAAAAAATCACATACTGTAAAAATTACATTTTTGGATCTAACTGAATTTGAAATTAGACGCCACATATAAAGTAATGTTTCACTTAAATTGATTTTTATTTTCTTTGTTGTTAGTTTTTCTTAAATGTATAAAATTCAGTACGTAATTAAATCAGAAACTTTTGAAGAAATGCTGCGTGACCCAAAACTTCCTGTCTGACGTTACTAATATAATTTATAGTTTACTAGCCGCTCCCCGCGGCTTCGCCCGCGATTGTAATGATACACGGCAATAACAGTAATGGAATCTTCATCAAGACCTAACAGCTACATTTTCAGTCCATAGAATCTGTATTTTGAAAATTAGAGTGTGTAAATCATTGACACCCCTGTACTTCCCCTTTTCTACACCTAAGAAGACTATTTTAGTATCTCTACTCAACAAAAGAAACATGTCTGCCAAGGACGTAGCCAGAAATTTCGTTCGGGAGGGGTCCGGGACATAGCTGTCAGTTCATCCAAATTCTTTCGAAATGTATGATATTAGTTACTTTTATTGTGAAAACATTTTCTTTTTACTTTTTTCTTCAACGATATTTCTGATATCGATATTTCCTGACAAATTCAATACAGCAGAATGCGCAAATATTACTGTATTTCGGAAAATTCAAAATTTACGAAAACATAACGAACATTTCGGGGGGGGGGCCTTCGGACCCTGTCGCTGACTACGTCCTTGATGTCTGCCAAATTTCAAGTCTGGAGCTCTAATAGTTCCGGAAGGTATCGTGGTGACTTGTCAGTGATATTCATCCCCTATTTCATCCCATTTAAGTTTTTATTTTGAGACAAAATATAGCTTATGTCCTTCTTTAGGATGCAATCTATTTCCTTGTCAAATTTTATCGAAATCTGTTCAGCGGTTTAGGCGTGAAAGCGTAACAAACTCACATTCGCATTTATAATATTAGTTAGGATACACAAACGAGTTCTTGCCGAAGACTTTGCTCGCGTCAACTTCGATTTATAGATCAAACATATTGTTATTATCACAAATTCATAACAATCAAAAGCTCTAGCTCTATAGAGCTAGTAACTACATCAATACCGGAAGTGGTATTTCCCTAAAAATAATTGAACACACAATATGTACAATCTTTTTTGACAGTTTTATCCTCTATAAAATCGAAACCAATTTTTACGTTCGTCGCTTGGACTATCAGCTATATTCACTCAAAATAAATACATATAATATCATATATTTAAAAATAATTATACGAGCAATCGCCTCCTTTGATTCCACCGTTTACTAGCTAATCTACACTAATATTATAAAGAGGAAAGATTTGTATTTTTGTATGTTTGTAATGAATAAACTCAAAAACTACTGTGCCGATTTAAAAAAATCTTTCACCATTAGAACGTAACCCAAGGTGTAAAAAAAATGCCATAAAACATTGCATGCGCTGCGGAAACTATTGATGATAGAACAAAAGTATGTTCTACAATATTAAAGAACATCAATAACTACAAAAAACTTCGCGATACTATATGTCCAACTATTATCGTTATGTCACAATAACCACTTTTTACATTTTAATAATCTATATAGATAAAAGACGATGTATATGTAATTTATGGACTCCAAATGGGTAGACCATTTTTGATGAAATTTTCAGACAATCTTTAAATTAGCCCAGCGGGTGATCTTTTGAAGTTTGGTAGTGATCGGATCAACAGAATTTTTTAAATTTCTTTTTGGGAAATAAGATTTTTCTTCGATTTTTCAACATTCACAAATAAAAGCGATTGAATTCGCGCAAATTCAATACACGTTGAAAAATTTAATGATAATGATTTTCATCTTTTATATCCTATATATTACATTTACACCCGGGCAAAGCCGGACTGGGCCGCTAGTACCAAATAATTTGAAAATTATACTCTGAAAAATGATGATATCATGATTGACCAGGAATATAATAAAAACAAAAGTAAACTCGAAGTGTCGTTGTTATTCACGTGTGGTTTTATTATGCAACTCTAGATGTTGAGCTGTCAGCAATACAATTGCCAAGTAGCAAGCTAACAGCTGGTGCAGTAGGTGTACAGATGCAGTTGGATTAGGTATATCAATACACGTAGAAGTGTTACGACCTTAGTAACATCGGTAATTCCCATATCACATCCTATCTTCAATGTACACCTCCTCTGCACCATACTTGCCTATATAGATATATCTTTAGATACGGTACGCTGAAATAATATTATATATAAGCTGTTTCATATTTCCCGGACACTTTTTCCTACTGCCTCTCGCCGAGAAATGGTAATTCCTGTACATGCCATCTTGATTGAGGTTTTCCATGGTTTCCCTCAATTATTTCCAGATAAATATCGAGATGGTTCCTTATTTGAGGCCATGGCCGATTATAATCTATCAAACTCCTAGTTCAAAAATTGCCTACCTTATCCTAATTTTCTATAATTCCTTCATTCGCCCATTGCTATTATATAAGTTGAAGTTTTAAAAATGTAGAAAAATAACGGGAAGTGTGGTAAATGTAAAATAGTAATGGTGCGAATGGCGTCTGTTATGACATAAAGTCGAGAAACGGACGTTAAACGCATTATTATTATTATTATATTTCCCGGACACACGACACTAATAAACTTTTTGTTAATTTTCAAACATGAAAAAGGAAGGATTCAAGGTCACTTCCTGGAACAGAGTAGAGGCGAGTACGTGTCTTAAGTCAAACAATAGGGATTCTACATGATATTTTGAAAACACAGGTCACAATTTTTTAAATATTAATTCAATTAAAATCTTTTTCGTTCCAGAATGAAATAAAATATCGCTAATATAGATATAGCTTTGCTTTTATTGGAGAGTTCATGCAAATTCCCTATTGCAGTAAGAGGATGACATTTCAGCATAAGGAAGGTTGACTATAGTTGAAGTCGAGTGCAAACTTAAGTTGCGCAAACAGCTTGCTTGAAAATAGGTCGATGCAATAGATATACATGCATAATTGTGTGCTTATACTAGCTTATCGTTATATGATTCCAGTGCTAGCAGAACACTTATCTATAGCAATGGCCAATGCAATGTTCAGTTTTATACTGTCTAATGCGTTTTAACACAAATTTTATTTAAACTGTATTTCCTACAATTTATTTAAACATGAATTTTTGTTTCAGGTAAGTTAACAACACAAATCTTTCTCATTCTAATTTGGGTAAGTTTGAAATAGGTATTGGAATTTGACATAAAACGATACAATATCTGGTGACAGAAATTTAAACCATAATACATTTTTCAGGCTGTTATATTACTATATAATGGAAAATGATGGATTCAACACTATATTTGATCGAAAGTTCGCCAATATGTCAAATTCTAGTACATGTCGGTTTTTTAGAAGGGATTACGGATCTGGAAAAACATCAAATAAGTTCACAAATATTAGGAATCCCTTTATAACACAAAGCGTTTTTTGCCCGACAACTTTTAGCGACATCTTAATTAGCCGATTTTGATATTTTATGGTAAAGAGTTGCTAGCTGACAGCTGTACTTTGTTTTACATTTTTCAATATTTAGCTAAAATAATTTGCTCTTGAATTAGCGCATATAAACACAGCTAGTTATTTATTAATTCGAAATACTTGTTAGTGATTAATTTTAGGATACCGTTAATAAGTATTTATTAATTTAATATTTAAAAGCAAAATTATCATTAGATAGTAAAAGAAAGAAAAAAATAATTTAAGATTTGAACCTGAGAGGATTACCTAATAATTTGTAAATAAACGACGTAAAGACCACGGCTACTGATTGTTTTTGATTGACGACCTTAAGGCTGTCGGAACGCTCAGAATTTAGGCGAAAAATAGGGTTTCGGTTGGTAGCAGTAATTTGTGTATGATTTACTAGAAAAAATAGCATTATTTGTGCCAAAAAATACACGTTTTCAGTGTCACACTACGATCTTATTCGTACTTATTTCGCTATCACAAATCTAAAGTGAGTCTTTCTTTTTCGGAAAAGCTTTTTAAATCTTCCAAAAATTAGAGCAACCAACTGACAGCGACATCCTTGCATGTATATAAAATGCAGTTCTAATTATGACAGCTAGACCGGCCTGAACACAAAAGTTATATCTTTTGTATCATGATCGATCTAGAGATGGGAAAAACGGGTCTTTTTAGTGATCTACATCTTTGCATCTGGATCCCGTATGTGAGCCGGCTCACTGAACCGGTTCAAAAAGAGCCGAGTTCTGAATATGTTACTGCAGTCTGCCACTGAGTTACCTAGTTCAGTCAATCATATCACGACCTGTATAGAATCAAGAATGCATAGCCAAACATGTGATGCATGAGTCATTTGAGCTGACAGATGCATCAAAGCAAGAACTGATACGTAAGTGTAAAATGTGCTTCTGTGTGTTAAGTGTTTCACTGAGTTATGCGGATCCGTTGATCCGTCGGCTCAAAAAAAAGTGAGTCGACTCTCACGGATCTTCTGTCGGAGTCGGCTCTTCTAACCGGTTCAGATCTGAGTTACCCAACTCTAGATCGATCTGACACGTCGCTCGCTCGTTTTTTTTTCCATATTGACTCCTTGTGCTGAGACCATCATCAATAACCATTGCTTCAGAAAGTCTCGCATCCACTTCTGTCGAGATTCGAACTTGGTACAATTCGAATATGCAAATATGCTACTCTGGCATTACGGTACTTGGTTCGGTCGAGTATTATACGTATAATATGTTTGTAACAAAAGCAAGGGAAGAATGTATAGAGTTTAACGTACGCTCTTATAGCTCAGTTCAGAGATCACTAGATTAGATTTATATTTAACTCTTACTACTCAGTGTTCGCCACCACAGCCTGCTGTAATATATTCTGCACAAAGCTGTTTGTCTCTTGAGGATGTTTTATTTCAAATGGGATCACATACTTTATACTGACCACTTCGGCTTTTGAACTTCTGCGTCTGTGTGTTTTGTCGGTACCTACTGTCCTCTTCTATATACCTACTACGGTTGTGCTGCTACCTATCCGTACATTTATGTACCTACTTGTGATAAATAAACTTGTTGTTTGTGCTTTTATGAACCCTAGTATAATTATCATCAGAAGTCACTGAATAGAGATCACTAAAAATGGCCACTTCATGGTCTACTTTTAGTTATCTGATGTTGAGGTTGTTAGATACAGAGGTGACCTCGTTTCGTTGGATAGTAGGGGGAGGATGACGTCAATTTGATGACTGTCAATTGATATTGCGTAGTTCATAAAAATATGCATGGGCTCCCAGCTAACATAATTCATTAACTTAGTAACTTGCGTATTTCTTATGACTTTGATCTGATGTTAATATTAAAAATAAGTTATGTATCTAGTGCGTGATGATTAATATGACAATATGCTAGAAAAAAACGCTAGCGAGTTTTACCAGCCACATGAGTCATAATTCATCACGAATAAGATATGATTATAGTGTTGTTTTGTACGTAATCCCTATAAAATAACTGATTTTCACCAAATTTTGAAAATTTTTGACGGCTCAATTTTTAACAGTCGAAAATTTAGTCGCTTTACAAAGATATTTTAAATCAATCGCGGGATCTTAGAATTTAATTTCGATTCCTATTAATAATGTTTTAATTTTATTTTGGCGAATAATTCAGGGAACCCTTGACGCATCAAGTACCTAGCTTCATTCCTGATCAGCCTTTTTTCAGTTCCCAGTATATAGGCCAGTTATTAGAATGGGTCAGCACTCAGCATATTTTTACATTTCAAGGTCACTGCAGTGTTTTTACACTATTTTTGAAAAGAATTAAGTATTATGTGTGCAGTGATGTAGAATATACGTGTTATTAAGAACAAGAACAAATTATAAACCGGTACTGAACCCAAGTAACTGTGACTTTATAGTATTTTCTACTATGCTTCTGGTTGTAAGAAATAAAATGATGAAACCAAAAAATAAGCAGGAATTTTGATTATTAATTGAAATATATTTAAATCAGCAATATAATCGATGTGAACTCTTTCCTGTCTCAACACAGAATGACTGCCTCCGCTTACAATCTTTATAGTATCATGTAGGAAATAAAATGATGAAAAAAATAAATGTACAAGTATTCAATTACTAAACAAAGTATATTCAATTCAACAATACAATCAATGTGGACTCCCTCTTGTCTCAACACAGAATGACTGCCTCCGCTTACAATCTTTACAGTATCATGTAGGAAATAAAATGATGAAAAAAATAAATGTACAAGTATTTAATTACTAAACAAAGTATATTCAATTTAACAATACAATCAATGTGGACTCCCTCTTGTCTCAACACAGAATGACTGCCTCCGCTTACAATCTTTACAGTATCATGTAGGAAATAAAATGATGAAAAAAATAAATGTACAAGTATTTAATTACTAAACAAAGTATATTCAATTTAACAATACAATCAATGTGGACTCCCTCTTGTCTCAACACAGAATTCTACTGCATACACAAAATCTTTACAATATCAATATCCGCAGCTTACGTAACATAAACCATTACACTGTACATAGTTCATTGAACAATACTGAATAAAATTCGTTTAGATACTATGGGTCAAACATTCGTTTACAATATGCAGTACACATAACACGAAAAACGTTGCAGAACCTATAAATGTAGCAGAAATTGTAATCCATAGAAACTTATGTTATAATTCGATAGAGGACTTCTTATAACAGATCTCTGAAAATGGCTTGGAAACGTAAGAATAATATAACAATAATCAAAAAATAAAGTACGGCTTTTATGCGATCCCTACGCCACAAGTAGAGTTGGGTAACTCAGATCTGAACCGGTTCAAACAGCCGATTCCGATAGAAGCTCCGTGAAAGCCGACTCACTTTTTTTTGAGCTGACGGATCAACGGATCCGCATAACTCAGTGAAACACTTAACACACAGAAGCACATTTTACACTTACGTATCAGTTCCTGCTTTGATGCATCTGTCAGCTCAAATGACTCATGCATCACATGTTTGGCTATGCATTCTTGATTCTATACAGGTCGTGATATGGTTGACTGAACTAGGTAAGGCAGTGGCAGATTGCAGTAACATATTCAGAACTCGGCTCTTTTTGAACCGGTTCAGTGAGCCGGCTCGCATACGGAATCCAGATGCAAAGATGCAGATCACTAAAAAGACCCGTTTTTCCCATCTCTAGCCACAAGGAGTCCTCAGTCGAATTATAACATAACCTGAAACATTACACAATTCATAGAACAATACTGAATTACATTCGTTTAAATACTATAGGGTAAACATATGTTTACATGTCTGAAATCACATTTTAAGCGTTTTACCGAAATGGCATTACGTGATTTCAGCGTTCAGTGTCAATGTATAAACAAAATAAATCGAAAACTGTGTTAATGTGCTTAGGATTCCTATTTCAGTCTTTCGCTTGGCCAACATAAATGGCGGTTGTTTTACAAGAAATACGATATCGTCCTCAGCCACCGTTTCGCTTGCTACGTGATATGTGATACTTGAACTTACACCTTGAACAGTGTTGGTGTTCTGTAAAGTTGCGATTGAGTTGTGTATTCATGTTTGCACTTTACTTGCGGAATACGGAAATAGGTAGCTGTAGATTGTGCATGGAGGGGATTCGGGAAATGTAGGGGCAACACAAGAACACTAGAAACCACGGTATAACAACGAATGGTAGTTTAGTTCCCACATAAAAAGCGAGTCTCTTATTGGGCTAGTATACGGAGAGCACGCGGAGTAGCGCTGCGAGCTCATCAGCAATGCTTGCTGTGTTAAATAAAAAGATTAAATTCAATTTTCAAAGTATATTACGCAACGCCAACGCATAGACAAACCCGTTACGCATCTCTTAGCACAGCAAGCATTGCTGGTGTGCTCGCAGCTCTACTCCGCGATCTCTCCATGTACTCGCCCAATAAGAGCTTCACCCCTTCCATCACGGTATAAGAAAGAATTGTAGTATATCCCCCGCATAAAAAAGCGAGTCTCTTATTGGGCTAGTATACGGAGATCCCGCGGAGTAGCGCTGCGAGCTCATCAGCAATGCTTACTGTGTTAAATAAAAAAAAATTAAAACTCAATTCTCAAAGTATATTACGCAACGCCAACGCATAGACAAACCCGTTACGCATTTCTTTTAACACATCAAGCATTGCTGGTGCGCTTGCAGCGCTACTTTGCGGGCTCTCCGTGTACTCGCCCAATAAGAGCTTCACCCCTTCCATGTATAAAAAAATATAAGATACACTTCCATTCTTTCTTATACCGTGCTAGAAACTAAGGTTGAGCAGTAGCATTGTTGAAGGTGAGAGTCTTTTTCCAAACAGTTGGGTCTTTCTGTAACTTTAGACAAGTGCATAAAGCAAATAATTTTTGGTTTTTCACCCAGCAAGTCAAATGAAACCTTATTTGTCGATTAGTGCAAATAATAACCGCATTGTGTCGCTACACACAACCTTGCACATAGTCTATATTGTTTTAACTGTCCCGGAACGTCATTACTTATCTTTATCGTCCAGCAGTCCTGTTATAATGCTTTTACAAGTTTAATGCGAAATTGGCGACTGTCTGGGTGCAGTATATGATGCTTTATGTAACGTTGTCAACTTCTGTTTGTTGTAAAAGATTTATAGAATAATTCGAAAATCCGACATTATCTCATTGGAAGATATATCTAGAACCTGTATTGTACCTCAGAATCATTTTGAAATTATTCGACATCAACAGAATCTTCTGGAACAATTACAAAAATGTTAGAAACTATTTGATTTTAATTAACACTTCTAGAACAAGTACGAAATAATAATAATATTAAATGCTAATGGAATCTTCTAGAAAAATTTCGAGATTTAATTCAATGGTTGAACTAAATGTTGAACTAAAAACGGGATTAATAATACAATAGATAAGCGCGCTGCGTTTTGTGGCACCAAAGATGATTTAATAATCGATATTAATTTAGCAATAAAGTGAACAAATCGAAACAGAAATTTTGTTTTATGATGAAAATAATTTATTATAATCATTAATATTCATGTTCATTACAATTACAAAGACTAGGAGTTAACTGATGATTAGTAACATGGAAAAATTAATTGCTGATGCGTATATAACCTTACTTTCTTAAATAATTAATTATAATGTATGATGTATATTTCATACGTTTGTTTTAAAGACTTGAAGAAGTCCTAATATTAATACATAAAAAAGAAAACGTAGCAGAATGAATATACAGTCAAAACCGTTTACGACGACATCGTTTAGAACAACATACCGGTTATATTAACCAAAATCGTAGGTTCCGGCTGAATGCTATATGACCGCCTTATAAAAAACACTGCTTTTTACGACATTGCTTATTACGACATGCCGTATTAAGCGACTACATTTAATATAATATTTTCATATCTTCGTAAAATATCTGTTAGAGCGACGAGCTGTATTGTAAACAAAATTCGCACGCACAAAAGTGTTCCAAACGGACTAAAATTACAGATTTTATGAATACAGAAAAACGACAATGATAATGTGAATATTATTCCTATTAATATCTATGGATTATATGTACCTACACATTCAATAATACTACATACTTAATAAAAAGTTACTTTGTACCTCGAAAACATCACCGGTTGTTATGACTATCGGTTTCTACGACCAAATATGAGTAGACGTTCAATGTCGTTATAACTTTGATTGCATTGTGGTTCAAATTTGTCCATTTCCCTGAAAATTTGATATTGATTAGATATTAATTCAATGATTTAATAACTTAGTTCAATGTATAAAAGATACGAATGATTTACCAAAATTTAAAATATTTAAAAAATTAAAATGTCAAATTTTTCATTCGAGTACAGGTGTAGTTCAGCCAAAGTTTTTTTTGCAAGATTATAAATTGTCAACGGAAATAAAGTAATTTTTAATAATAACAGATATTTGATATCTTTTCCAACAAAAGCAAGCACTTTTTTTAAATAATAGAAAAAGTCAAGTCGTCTGGTACAAAAACAAATGACAGGATGTTAAAAAGTTTTATTTGACAACGACAATGTAGCCGTTGCTCTCAAATTAAACGTTGGCACATGTATTCAAAATTAAATGACATAATTGTATGCATATATTTATATTTCCTATCTTTAAATAACATTAGACGTTCTATTTTTGATAATCGTGATTATAGATATTTTATTTCGAAAAAACTTGAACTATAAAATTAAATGACGGAAAACTCCTATAAAAGCTGGTGTAGTAACTACAAAGTTGATCATCTGTCACCATCAGAACCCAAATTCAATTCTTCATACCTCTTTAGGTTTGATCCAGCTTATCGTTGTTAATAAGTGGTTAGATTCCGGCGTCCAAAAGACGTTTCATTTTTGATAATCATGATTATAGATATTTTATTGCAAAAAAATTTTGAATTATAAATTTAACCGATGAAAAACTTTAAACAAAAGCTGGTATAAATTTTCATAAAGGACAAAGTTGATCGTCTATCACCTAACAGACCGATACTCAGAAAGATGATTGGGCTTTTAACCGGTCATGCTTTCTTGAGAAAACACCTACATGTGATGGGGATACATCAGGAATCAACACTATGTAGATTTTGCGAAATGGAGGATGAAACAGCCACCCATATCGTGTTCAAATGTGAGGCTTTAACTTACAGGAGAACAACCATCTTTGGTTACATCGATGAGGATGGAATAGTTACACAGGATAATCTAGTAGCAAATCTTCTGGAGCTTATAAGAAGATCCAGATTATTTGATGACTAGATCCAGTAAAAGGGGAAGCACAAAAATCCTTTCAGGATGTGGTGCATTTGGGCCAAGAGACCACCCCATTCTATATTAATCTTTTAACACTTTCAGTGCGCATGACGCATATGGTGCGTCTGTGCTGTAGTTACTCCTGTGCGCACGACGCACATGGTGCGTCCGGGGAAGTTTAGTCTTCAATGAAGAATAGTACTGACAGCATCGATACTACGTACCCGGTATAATCTCAAAACACCCGGTATAATCTAAAAACATCCGGTATAATCTAAAAACACCCGACGACTGCCGGTTTTTCGTGACATTTTCGTTCCAAAAACAATCAGCACCTGGGGTGACCCATTTACGCCAGAGTAGCAGTGAACGTGTTAATCTTTAATGATCGTCTATCACCATTAGAATCCAAATCCAATTCTGTAGGTTTGGTTCAGCATACCATTGTTAATATAAGTGGTGAAATTTCCGCCTTCAAAAACTAATTCGTTTAGTTTTCGAGTACATTTTGCCGTCCCTTGATTGTCTTTTTTACCCTTTCATTTCGAACTTATGAGGCCGGCCATCCATCCCTTCTATTCCCTCGTGATCGCGAGCAACTAATAGACACGTCGCATTGTGGCCAAAGCATTGTAGTCCACTTCCATCCTTCTCCATTCCCATCTCTCCTCACATCCAAGTTCCTTCTTTTTCCATGATATTTTATTTCGTCTTAATAATTCATCTGTTATACACAGCCCGTCTTGAAACACAATTAAGCAGCGTCGGACTGGCCATATAGTCGAGATGGCGATTGCCAGCTGGGCCTCAGCCTGCGCGGGCCCCCCACGGAACATTACGTTCCATAGTGCGAGTGCGAACTTTGTCTGTGACTTAACACCAACCAATTTCTATCTTAAAGAAACGCTAAGATGTGTTTAAGAGGCGAATTGATTTGTCCAGATCCATAGGAAAAGTTAATTTTTTATACCCTAAGCACAAAGTTAAGTAGTTTCGGAATTTGCTTTCTACGTAACGTATTTTCAAAGTTCTCTGCGTTTTCGGCACGGGTTAAACTGTATAAATTGAGCTGAAATTTTAAGCTAATCATTTTTTCAATACGGAAAACCATTTCAGGGGGTAGCAACTCAAAAAATTTGAAAAAAAAATTGGCCCTTATTTTGACAAGTTAGAAATTGTCACATGCTAACCTTTAAAATGGTTCTTTACATTGAAAAAATGATTCTCTGAAAATTTCAGCTCGAATGTTTAAAATTAACCCGTGCCAAAAACGCTGTAAAGTAACGGTTATATGTTTGCGGGGCTTGCCGCAAGCCAGGCGGTAGGTAGGATAGGGGGTCTATGCAGGTTAGGTCCCAGCTTTTGCGACCTAAATGTAAACTAGATCAGATAGTTCGTTCATACATTAGAGAGAAATGAAATAGAAAAATATCCCATCTACCATTATCCAGTCTTGGGCCCCGGGCTTGTGAGGAGCCACCCGGGCCCTTCCGGCCCAGTCCGACCCTGCAACTAAGAAAGAGCATATGGAAAATATTAGTCATTTGCTATTTCTTAGTTGTGCTAATTTTGTATTTGGAACGCATGTTGATGACTAGTGAAAACATTAATAAAAGTAAATTGAATTAAGATTTATTTGACATAAACGAAGTTGCGTATTTCAAGTTAGAAGTTTAATTACTCCTCTTGCAATGATGATTAAACTGTCCTCTTTATTACACATTACTATTATAATATTTATGATATGAACTAGGAATTTAAATCCAAAATCTCGGGCAAAACAATATTGGACGGTTTCATTTGAAAACGTCCATCAAGAATATCTCGAAAAATATTTCGAACCAAAGTTGGATAATTTTGGAAGAGAAATCATGTGGAATAATTAATAATAATTAAGTCGGTGACGGCAAAAAAAGTGAATGTCGCAAATCATGATTTCGGTTAGTAAAGGTGATATCAGACGGTTCATTTTTTTATTTATTTCTCTGCTTCATTCAGCACCTTTCTTTCGAAATGAAACGTCTGAACACAAAATGGAACAATAGTAACAAATGAATTCATTAATGAACCGATCCAACAACACTAGATATCGGCATTCGGCATGATTCATTCGCACTCCGAATGAAACTTTCGATCATTTTGTGTCGTGTCTTGTAGCGGACAGACTTGGGACTTCGACACCGCACAATGAATATATTCTGTCTGTGTATGAGACAAAATGATATTCAAGTGGAACGACCAAAATACGTTGCTGTTTTAGGAGAATTTCAAAAATTATCAATATCTTTGGAACCACAAACTCGACTTATACAAAGACAGAACAATACGGACTAACTCTATAAAATCTCTAATTAATGATTTAAACTTAGACTTTGCTTCTTTTTTGTCAATTCTTCGATCGAATGACCACAAATCAAACGAACAAGGCTCACAACTTCATTCGACGACATCTTCGAGGAAAAGACTGAATGAACTTTCATTTCTGTCTGTGCCGTGTGAACGCGGAATGAAACAAAAATGAACATTCAGTCAAGTGAACATTCATTCGGAATGAACCGTCTGATATCACCTTTACATTTTTGCCTCTTTATGAGTTGTGGCTTTGCATAATCCAACAAAATCAAAAGTCCTTAAACTGCGGTTTGATATTGAATAAAAAGGTGACATCTACTAAAAGAGCTAAATGTAAAGGTGATATCAGACGGTTCATTCGAATGAACCGTCTGATATCACCTTTACACATAATTGGATCCAGAAGGTCTGAACTTGTGAACAGCCGGTATATCGCGAAATAAGCACACATGCAGTACACAACACAAACGATGTGACGCGACGGTAGGCAAGGCGGCGTGTGCGGCATGGAGCGTTGGTTAAGGGTATCAGTTTGCCCAAAGTGGTTTGTTTTAATGTGGGTCCTCCAACCACTTAATTGCTGTACCTAAGTCAACTGCCGCCCTTTACATTTGTTTTGTTCCTCTACTTCTTTCTCTCAGTCCGCTCATTTAACTTAATATTCGTTATCTGAAACATAAATAATTATATAAGTTGTACTACAATATATTATGCTGTTATGCGGTAAAACCGCTTATGTTCCACATTCGATATAGTCCAAGCGGATGACGTAAAAAATGATTCCGATTTTATAGAAGATGAAACTTTCAGAATTCGCAAATATCTAAATAAAGTTGGAATCGTAAGAAATTGGACAGTTTATGAAAAGAATTAACTTTGATTAAGTTGAACGTTTCGTTGCTAATTGCAACTTCCTCAGCAACTTATTCTTATAATTATTCTATTGTTAATTTGGTTGATATTATCATTTTGGGGTAAATTTTTTTCTCTTTCAATTTTATAAATAGTTTTTTAAAAATATAAACAGTTTTTTTAATACAAAAGTTTTTTCATAAGCTGTCCAATTCCCTACGATTCCAACTTCATTAAAATTATGGACACGAATTTACCAACATTATCTAAATAAACTTCCGAGGAAACTATTTTTAGTGTTCCCTACCAAAATTGGAAAAATGGAACACTTATGGCTTCCCCCATGACCCAAAATATAAGATTTGCGCTCTGGACCTTACTGAAAATAGAGCACAGAAAGTTTATCTGAAGATGCAGAATATATTATTAGTTGGAATGGCGACCGTAAAAAATGGTTCCAATTTTATAAAGTGAAACTTTAGGAATTCGCAAATATCTAAATAAACTCACAAGAAGGCCATTTTCAGTGTTCCGTACCAAAATTGATACAAATTGTAAAATGTGTGCGTTGGCCCTTACTGAAAGTTTATCTGAAGATAAAGATAATACTATTAGTTGGAGCGGTGAAAATTGGTTCGAATTTTATGGAGCATGAAACTTTTAGAAAAAATAGTAGATATAGTGACTTTAATCACTTGCCTAGGCAATCGCCAATCCTGTGGGAACCTGATCTGACAGAGGCGAAACACCTCATGTAAGTTAATAGTCCTATAGAGTTAGAACTTTTAGTTTTTATCAATTTGTTGATCGGTAAAAGCCATTTAGGAATATATATGATTGCTGTCGTCAATAATGATCAAACATAATGACAACTCAGTTTTTTTTTTATGTAATAACATGAAAAAACTAATCATTATTTAAGATAGCAACGATACATATTTCTAAAAAGTTCTTATAGACCAACAAACTCATAAAAATGAAAAGCTATAACTTTATGGAAATTATACATCAAAATAAATACCAGAAGCAGTGAAGTCACTGTCTTTTCTGGAAGTTTCATGCTCTATAAAATCGGAACCATTTTTTTCGCTCGCCGCTCCAACTAATATTATTTTCTGTATCTCCAGATGCATTTTTTGCGCTCTGTTTTCAATAAGGATCAGGGCATATAACTTACCTTCTCATGGGCGGAGCCATAGCTGTTCCATTTTTCCAATTTTGCTATAGAACACTAAAAATGGTATAGATATTCTCGAATTAATTTCATTCGAAATAGTGTTATATCTTTCATTACAACGAAACATGGAGAAATTACCCATTCGGTGAGTAATTAAGTTACCATTAATTGTACGGAAAAATTGACATAAGCGGTTTTGTTCAGTGACTATAGATATATTATGTGTAAAGTTAACTCTATATGTAATAATAACATTGTATGTAATAATAATTCTCCTGTTGTAATTAAACATTAAATAGCATCGAATGAATTTCTGTTTTCCATTATGAAAGTTAATTATACGAAATGCTAAATGAAAATGGAACTTGTCCCTTCTTGCTTGGGTATGTATGTATGTATGATTGTAATAATATATAGTATACACATACTTTCGGAGTTCTTTTTCGTCGTCGTTAATAACAGGGATTTAACGTCGCTAAAGAAATATATATTTACATAACTTTATGTTTATACGCTAAACTTTATAAAAGCTTTTTAATTGTCACCGTCTTCGAGTTCGGTTCGAAGGACCAAAAGATGGTCAACTCGAAGAACCAAATGTGGGTATCTCGAAAGACAAGTTCATTGGACATGGAAAATTTTTAATAAAAGAAAAAAAAATCTGGAAATAAAATTGCAGAATAAACTTTATTAACGATAAAATAAAATGAAAAAATGTATCAAATAAATTGCATAATACTTCGAAAAATTACATAAAAGTAACAAAATAGATAATACAATTCGAATTTCAGCAGAGCAGACTATATAATACCATACAATAGTGAAGCGCTTATGCAGGGACAAAAGGAACAAAGTGAACAATTAGGTGGTTTTTGATTAGGCTGTGTATGCAAATTAGAATTCGCATATGCTGTTGTTTTACAATACTTTTAAGTTTATAAAAAATGACTGTTGAATTGATTAGATACTTCATTGTTGCAGCTACGTTATAGTAAGATTAGTAGAATACCAGAGTTTGGGCGTAAGAGACTTTAAAAGTAGTCACATTTGTGATTGATTGAATCGATTATCTTCCGTCATTCGAAACTAGTGACTTAATTTATCAATTATAATGAACGTTTGACCGTTGGGAAAACGGTTTCATTTAATGTAACAAGCCTACATCCACCGCCCTCTCTGCCGTCTCGCTTAATTCCACTTTCAACACTGTTAACGCCTAACCTCTAGTATTCTAATAACCTTGATTGCAAAAATGTAGAAACAGTGATGTGGTTTACAGATATGTGAGGGAGCTTTTTGAAAAAACATGCATTCTGAGGTCTACTTTTCATTTGACTGCGATAAAGATAAGGATTTAGTAAAAACCTACATATGTTCACTTACTAAATTAATGATCTAAACTGAACTCTAATGTTATTTTATCGCGATAAATAAATCGACGCTCAGTACTTATACAAAAAGATGTATCTCAAAATTGTGGTCGAAGTAGGTAAAAGATGTTGTTGTTCCCTTTTTGTTGAGTAGAAGCTTAACATTAAAATTACCGAGCTTTAAAAACGATAAAATATTCTTGAATAGTGTATTCGAAAGAAAGAGCTTCTTTTCAAGAATATGTTGATAAATGTCTGTTATACTGAAAAGTTATACTTGTTAATGAAACATAATATAAATAAGCTTAGGTTATACGTTTTTTGTGAAAAGGTAACATTTTTCAAGACTTCACAATTTTATCTTTGAACTGACTGAAATACAGAATGATTTCTTAGCTCATCGATTAACTTTGAAAGATGCCAAGCTGATATATTTTTATATGAACATAATGCGATCTTTTTATTTAAGGTAGTTGTCGTGGTTAAGGCACACCGTCAGAAAATTCTTAATTTTTGTATACTTATTAAGGACATGATAATACAATTACCCTGAAAATTTGAAGTCGATCGACCGTATATAATCCGAGATAAATTCATTTAAAAATTGGATAATATTAATTGTATACAATCTGTAGTTCTGAACCAGTTTCTTATTTATAAAAAAAAGAACTAACTGTCTGAAACTTTCCAAAAACTGACAGTCTTTCAATGCATTTGTTATGAGTTTAAAAAAAAAATAAGAACATTTTTTTGACCGTCTAATTATTTATAAATAACGGTTGAAAGTTCAACAATTTCTAGAAAAGTATACATGCATATGAATACTGTATGGGTTACGTTTCCACGGATACAGTCTTGCGTACAAATTATGGATCACTTAGCTACAAGATACTATACTTTTTTGGCGCGTATAATCTATAGCTTTTTGACAATATTGTACCACGACAACTACCTGGAATTAAACATATGTGCGCATTCGTTGTTTTTACATGTTAATAACAAAAAATTCATTTTTAATGAGTTTTTATTTGTTTGTGGGTGAGCTACATATGTATATTTATTAAATGTTATTACGAAGCTTAATTCAATTTTTGCGTTTTTAACAATGATTGCATTAATTATGCATTCAGTGTATTCACGCTGTGATCCATATATGAAAAATTGCAATTGTAGAAAATGTTAATTTCTGTTCCCTGTTTTATTATTTACTATTAATATTTACCTACACTAATTTTGAGTACTGTAGAATTTTGTCGCTATTTTTTAGTGTATTTGCAATATGGCAACATACACTATTTGCGTCGGTCGGATGGCGGGACCAAGGGGTCGGACCAAACTTTCTCGACGTTTCATAACCTCCTAAACACTTTGGCACCATTTTTGGAAAAATTATATCGCATGTTGAAATTCATCACCGCACGAACCCTATTTAAAATGGCCCCAATCGGATCATTTTAAGGGTGGTTTTTAGGGGTAGAAAAAAGTTTTTGGGCCAAAAATACTGAAAAAATTCTCAGAATCGTTTCGAAATTGAAATTTACTCCTTTAGTAGCAATTAAAATATGCTCCCGAAATTTGAAAAAAATCGCCGTGCCAGGACCGGATTTACAAATTTTGTGAAAACACTAGTTTGTAGATAGTGAGTTATTTACTGAAAGGTGTATTTAATTTGATGTAGATGTTCGATGATAGTAATGCTGCAATTAAGAAACAAACTGTTAATTTAAGGGGTGTATTAAGGCGTGAAATTTTTTATTTTGACCAAAAACAAACTTCAGTTCATGTAATAAAACCAGACTGCCTGTATTAGCAAATACACTATATTGTCGACAGGGTTTGGGCACAGTGACCCGGGTTTTTTTTATTATTATGGTAATTGTATACATATGCTGGGTTGTACAAAGCATTTTCAAAAATGTTGATTTGACATTAGATTGTACTCACAATCTGGGACCTAGAGATTAGTGTTACCCGATTTGTAATCTCTATCAAAGCGTATGGTGTAAGCCTGTTAATGCGTTTTTGAAATTATTGAGTTCCTTGTAGAATACAAGCACACACTGTACCCACTAATCATAGGTATTTACATTGACAAAGATTCCATCAGGAAGATATAAAAGAAACGGGTGACGTGGCGAAACCCATTCAATTCGCGTTCGTCAGTGATTAATGAACTTTACTCTGTATTGATTTTATATTCCAGTTTTACATCATTGAATCACTGATTCCCTCGGTGATTAATTTCTCTCACCGTCCGACCAACGCCGGCTGACTGCCCTTTTTTCAGTAATAATAATAATAATAATAAATTTTCTTTATTCGTGTGACTGCCGAGCAGTATTGAATGCGTCAAATATACAAAATTGCACAGAAAATGTTCAAACATTGAAACAGATCACATTAAAATTAATATTAAAATATTCATTAATATAATAAAGTTGAAATAAATTGACAGTCGCTGAATATTCAAATAATAATATTTTGACAATTTTAACTACAAGCTTTAGCATAAAAATGCGCATTTTCTGAAACATGTTTTTTATTAACACACAAATAAACACCTCCTAAATCATTTAAAAAATTTAAAAATAATACACATAATTATAAATATCTCTCGAAAAGCAGATGCTGTAAATATATAAACAACTATTTTACGCTTAGTCCGCGTTTATTTTGTACAGATTGTATCTTGTTCTTTTGTTTTCGGATTCTTCAATTTTCACCTGGCAATACGCCATTTTTAAATAGGAAATCGTTTGAAATGCAAAGATTATAATAGTTCTGTGTGTTTTTTTATATGAAAGCATGTCTGTTATTTTTACTTGTTTAATGTTTCAATAGTTTCTATTCGATCTGTTTCAATAAATCTTTCAATACTAATATTCCACAAAGAAAATCAATAGATATCAAATTATCATTAAGCAATAAACGTTCAAATATAAAGCATTTAGTTCATTCAAAACCTTTTTTGTTGTTTTTTATACACACTTTAAAAATGTACTTCAGATGTTTTAATTTGACACGTTCGTTTGTTTCGTTTTATATGCATCTTATTTGTTCCTTGAATGTTGAGTAACATTTGAGCATCACTTTTAGTCCAAGAGGCCGCAATCAAAAATTGTTAGAATTTTTTAAAGACTAATATCTTTTGATTAGTTAGAAGGTAGGGTGTAAATAAAAGATACACTAAATCAGTAAGTCACCGATCGGGCGCTTTAAAAGATGTAAAAATCTAATATTTTGTAAAAGCTAAAATTTGGTACAGTGTTAAATTATTGAATAAAAATTATGATCAAAACTGTCAGACCTCATTTTGTTTTGAATTTCTATGCACGGCTGTCTAGATCGGTTTTATATCAAAATGAGTTTGACTATTTTTTTCATAAATTATCTATGTTAATAATTTTGTAGAGGAGTACGGAAGACTAGACTGAAATATTAAGCATAAAAAAAACATTAATTCCGAATCGATAATTTAAACAATAATACAACAATAATAACAATAAATGACAATTATATCATAATGTCATATACACACGACATGACAGCTTGCCCTTTTTTGTCAATAAAACAGTTTACTGTCATATGCTGTTTTAACGACATATTGATCAAGCGGTTCATAGAAGACACGTACGGTATACTTGATTAAAATCTATCACAAATTACTATTCCCTAATCCCTCGCTCATAAAATACGTGTTCTCTATCAATATTTTACAAACCAATACCTTTACTGCAATTTAAAGATTCTATCCGCACAGGACTGGTCCCGAGCGAAGCCGGATTCGCACCTAGTATTCAATAATTTAACACTTCAAATTTCACAAAACACCAGTACCCCGACACCAGGTGTCTCGACCACTGACTTTCTGACTTCTTATATATACAACATAAATGTTTATTTGATTCACCGAAAAACTCCCACTACTGTGAAGGTTCATAAATTACGTTACCTAAGATAAAAATTAGCTCTCGTATGTTGTGAATTTCCTGTTACAATAGGTTTTATTATGAGAAAGATTAACTGTTGAGATATTGTACCGTTGAGTAACTGATAACTCATTCTGCCGCGAAAGTTTAAAGATTCGAATGTAAGTCCCGACGGTGACAGTTATTTGAAAATACATTTTTCTAATATAGCATTGTAACAATCTTTCTTAACAATTATAGCGAACGATAGCTATTATACTGTTTATTAATTTAGTCTTATTAAGTTAACTATTTACTAGATATCTAGCTAATCTCAAAATATTGGCCTTGAAAAATTCTTACAATTTTTGGTCGCAACCTCTTGGACTGCGCAACATGCAGTGAGTTTCGTACTTTCTAACTAGTATACAGGGTGTCTCAACCGACGTTGGTTAACATGGGTAACTTTGTTATTAGTGGAGATAGAAAGCTGGTTAAATGGGCAAAGTAGTGCAAAAAATTGGGCTCATTAACTTCCCGTCGAAAAAACAATTGAATTTTGACAAAGGCAACATTCAACACTGTGAAGAAGAATTAGTTTTAGCAACCTTTGAAATTAATTAAAACTAATTCTTCTTCACAGTGTTGAATGTTGCCTTTTTTCTTTGAAAATGAACCGTATACCTTTAAAACCAAAGTTGATATCAATATCTCATTATGTAGTGGAAATAAAAAAGTTAAACCTACGCCACTGAAAAGACCTTAAAAAGTTATCAAAGAATGGTTAATGAAATTTTCAAATATCTTCATAAATAAAAAAGTTATGGCCAGTTTTCATAAATGGCAATTTTCACTATTTTCTGAATAAATGCATAGGGTGTCAAAAATCAATTATTTTTTCGACGGGACGTTAATGAGCTCAATTTTCTTCACTACTTTGCCCATTTAACCGACTTTCTATCTCCACTAATAACGAAGTTACCTATGTTAGCCAACGTCGGTTGAAACACACTGTATATTGTATTTACACTCTTTACACCCTAAATATTTAGCCAATCTCAAAATATTGGTCTTTGGAAAATTCTTACAATTTTTGGTCGCGACCTCTTAGACTATACAGACAGCTGCGCAGTATGCAAGCGTGTATCGTTTTGCATTCGTTGTGGACTAAAGGTGCTCATAAATATTCTTTAAAGAATTAGGTCAGGAAAGGTTGTTACACTTTTTCTCCTTTCAAAACATTTTAATTAGAACATTTAAAAGACTTAGCCTTAATTGCACTGCAGCTCTAAAGTGATCAATCTTTTAAAAAAATTCTTCAACACAAAATATATAGTTTCCTGTTTATTTTTTAAATCTATTTGAGAAAAAATTCTAAATGGGGCCCTGAATCACAATGAATAAAGCTTTTTACCCGACTATCAAGAATGGTTATGTTTTTTGCGCGTATGTATGTAATATTTTTATTACCTCGTATCGTCCAAACGGTTGGATGGATTTCTAAAATTGAGGTATAGTTGGATTTGTCTCGGCAACCCAAATGTCCTAGGATAGGTGATGTCAAAAAAAATCAAAATGACGGATTTTAGGTGCTATAATGTGTGGCTCGAAAATTTTTTTTCCCCAAATGAAAATCCAATCGGGTATCAAAATGAAGAATATTAAAAGGTCATTACAAAAAAATACACAACTTATATGTTTAAATGTAATTTTTCATTTATTTACTTAAATTTAATTATAACAGCTCTTGTTTTCCGCAGATGCTAATTGACCAAAACTAAAAAGTCTAACACTAAAAAGATGTCAATAAAAATCAAATTAAAAAAATCAAAAAACCCGACTGCGTAGAAAGAGAACAGAAAAGATAGAAGCAAGATCAAATGATAATATGTAGTCGGAGGCATACAAGTAGTAACTGCAAAAATAAAATGAACAGAAATATCTGATGACTCCGACTGCATGTTATCATTTGATCTTGTTACTGTCTTTTCTGTCCTCTTTACGCAGTCGGGTGTTTTGATTTTTTTAATTTACTCTTTATTTAACGGTCCCTTCAAAAAGTCTTGCACGATTACATAATTAGTTCTTATGACGTCTGAACCTTATTTCTAGGAAAATATATTAACAAGTAATAAATCTTGAAAAAAAATTCTTCGACACTGTTTATAATATTACGGTTTCCTGTTGACTTTAAGTGTCGAATGATCACAGAATAATTTGAAGAAAGGTATGTACTGGCATAAAAAATCTAGTTGGAGATTTTTGTCGGCTTTGGACGTTTCGTGGTAGGCAGACTAGAATATTTCTAAAATGTCTGTCTGCCTGTCTATACATTCGAAAGTATATGAATTGATTTTGGTACACATTTTAATCGAGCAAAGTCGCGATCCAAGTGTATTATTATTGTGTTGTTATAAAAATATCGTGAGTTAATTAACCTGTCACACTAACTTAGTAAGTATCTAAATTGACTGAAAAATCGTATTTAAATAAATACATTTTCATGATTAATGTGTATTAATTAAGAAAATAAAAAACGACTAGACAAATAAATAACTAAATAAATAATAATAATTAAATAACTGAATAAATAACAAAATAAATTGCTTAAAAAAATATAAATAAATAAAAACCCGGGTCGCAGTGCCAAAACCCTGCCGACAATATAGTGTATTTGCTAATACAGGCAGTGTGGCTTTATTATGCGAACTTAACTTGGTTTTTGGGCAAAATAAAAAATTTGACTCCTTAATACACCCCTTAAAATAACATTTTTTTCTTAATTGCAATATTATTATCAATCGAGCTTCTATACCAAGTTATATACACCTTTCAGTAAATAATTCACTATGTGCAAACTAGTGTTTTCATAAAATTTTTAAATCCGGTCCTGTAAGGTCGATTTTATTAAAATTTTAGGGACACATTTTAATTACTGCCAGAGGATTAAATTTCAATTTTGAAACGATTCGGAGAATTTTTTCGGTATTTTAGGGCCCAAAAACATTTTTCAACCCCTAAAAACTGCCCTTAAAATGGCCCGATTAGGCCCATTTTAAATAGGCTTCTTGCGGCGATGGATTTCAACACGTGGGCCAAATTTAGTTGAAATTAATTAACTCTTTCGAAAGTTATTGCCCGCACACATATATATATACGTATATATATACGTATATATATATATACGTATATATATATATACGTATATATATATATATATATATATATATATATATATATATATATATATATATATATATAAATATATATATACATATATATATAAACATTTTTAAAAATGGTGCCAAAGTGCTTAGGAGGTTATGAAACGTCGAGAAATTTTGGTCCGACCCCTAGGTCCCGCCATCCGACCGACGCCAATAAATACATAAAAATAAATTATTATACTAAATAAGTAAATAATTCGCATTTTATAGAAATGGGTAAAACAAATTTCTAGTTTACTTTCAGAGATCCGTTAAAACTTTTGGAACGTTCTGAATTTATGCCCAAAATAGGGCTTCGGTTGACAGCTGATTGTAGACTTATTCATCTACATTTTGCAAAAATTCTTTCTCTAAGAAACATAAGGAACAAATCTAGGTCTCTAGTGGACTACTTTTGTAATTTATGTACGATTTACCAGAAAAAAGTTCGCATTAATTGTGTCAAAAAACACACGTTTTCAATGTCACACTACGACTTTATTTGTACTTATTTCACAAAATTGTTCATCACAAACCTAAATTGACTCTTCCTTTTTCGGAAAAGTTTTTTTAAATATTCAAAACATTTTTAAAATTTAGAGTGATCAACTGACAGCGGCACCCTTGCAACAGAATTTTTAGCCTCGTAGTGTGGCTTAAATTCAGAGCGAATTCCGTCAGCCTTATGTTTATACAATGTCTCGGGTACTAATAGGTTTTTTTTTATTATTTTATTTATATACAATATCAATGGGTACTTCATTATTAAAAAAAAATAGTAAAAATAGTATTATTTTATCTTTAAAGTTCAATTCCAGATATAGGTTATAATAGAAAACAGTATCACGGGTAATTGGAATAATGAAAAAAAAGAACATATTATTCTCTAGAATTTTCAATTTTTAATTGTTTTTTGTAATGCCAAATTGCATATTATATCATAGTTTAACTATCCTTTAAACATATTGAGGTTAGTCACACCATTGTTTTTTAGTAAATTATTTAATCCATAATGCTTAATATTTTTATTATATGAATGTTAATTTTTGTAAAAAATTTTTAGAGCTTGAAAAAATCTTAATTAAAGAAAAGACGAAACGTTGCAATCAATGAGTGTTTAAATTGATTTATTTTCATTATTCCAATTACCCGTGATACTGTTTTCTATTAGTATTATTTTATTTCCACAATGCTTGTTATAAAGTCATCTATAAATGAACGAAACCACGTAGTCCAAAAAAATAGCATGATTGTTTACCATCAGAGATTTATCATCATTACAGAAATGTATACATTCGATTTATTTCAGACGAACGACAAGTATAATAAAAGTGAAAAAGAAAAAGCTATTCTAAGAATGTTTACAAAAAAATAGATGTGCCGGACAGAGACGGAAGAAGTTTGTGTGTGTCGAAGAGGAAAGTGAGTGTCCATGTCGTTTGAATAATGAATGTCCTCGTAGCAAAGAAGAATTGGCGACAACTGTGTCCGTCCGTCTGTCCAGTTGTGTGCAAGTTTTGTTGTGAGGTGAACGGGAATACAAAACTATATCCTACAGGACTTGACCGCTTACCTACTATGTCCTCTTGAACTGACAGTTAGACCAACATCTAAAGAAAACAGATAGATCGAAAGATAGATTCAACTATCAAACTATGAGTGAAGTTTGTTGAAAGTTGAATATCAAAATGAAACTAGACCAGTGAAAGTAGGTTCCGCATATAATTCAGATGAATAACTTAAAATATTCAAAAAAATTCACATTTTCGGACAGTCGAATTTAGAGAAGCAAAAATAATTGAGTAGGCAGATCGCTTTTGAAAATTACTATTGGATTAGTAAAATCGCATTTTTTTCGTTTTCCTTACGTACTAGTACGAAATGGGTCATTTTATTACCGCCATAATGATCGTTTTGATCATTATATATAAAACAAAAAATTTGATCAAGACGAAGTTTAAATGCGTCTGATCACAACGAGATTTAAAATTATAATATCTTATTTGTTTCTTAAGCGTTGCTAATAGAAACTTCAAACAAAACAATGTTGTGGTCGACAATGTAGAGTATTAGTGTTGTCACTAGGAGACCCAACACCGCTATACAGACATAAAAAGCAGCTATTTTATAGAGAGTAATGATGGCTATCAGAGCAGAGTGACTATGCCACACATCTTAACAATTGTAATTACCAACGACAGATAGTCAGAGAATAATTTTTTTAAGAACATAATGACAAGGAATTGTTTTCTCTAAAGAGTTTGATTAATTACACGCGCACTCTACGTTTAACCAACACAGATATTGTAAACAGCCAAAAAACACATACCAAAATGTTGATGGATAAAATAGTTCTTTTTTAATAATAGGTCTTATTGTGGCTGTTCTTATGACATTATCGAGCATCTAATCTCTCTTCTCATCAAATAGTTTTCTTATAATAAATATATCTCAAAACTCTTAGAACAGCAAAAAAAATATATTTTGGTTATTTAAGATTCCTCAGATCGTAAAATGCGCTCTCGAGAAATTTTGTACTGTGCTCGCAAAATTCATTTTATTACAGTTTTTATTGGCTGTGAGTAAGCATTAAGCTTCTCAAAATGTGGCTTGCTACTCAAAAATTTCAAAATGTATATAGATTTTTGTCCCAAAAAATTGAATCAAAATATCCAATTGTGTAGGCTTTCACGGCTGGCGTTGTTAAAAAAACTTCTTGGTTTCCGGGCTTGTACGCCGTGGTCCATTGGTATTTCTACCTAAATACCAATGGACCACGGCGTGCAAGCCCGGAAACCAAGAAGTTTTGAATCTAAATATGTGATATTCGTCAAAATTTCTTTACATCATTTCACGAGATTTTAAATTACGGAAAGGCAAATTAACATTTTCTTTACAAACTTATGTTAAAAATACTGACAAAGGCTTTCTTAACAATTTTTTTCAATTCCAATTTTTTCTGTACAAAAAATTGTGTAAAACTTTTCTCATTTCTATCTAATTTTAAATCGTTTTTTTAGATTAAATAAACTGTAAAACTTGGCTAAAGGTCGTATGGGAAAATGGTACATATTTTTAGTTTATTTTAAAGCATTAACATCAAAGACTGAATAAAATTTATCATAGAAATTCGAGATTTCCGAAACGTAAGTAAGTGCATTTTACATGCACACATACATCCCATTGCTCGTAATACAGAGCTATGTGAGTAACAAGAATGCATATTTAACAGCTGGTAACCATTCATCTTGGCCAAAGTTCTGCATACTTGAGTAATAACTAACTGCAAACAATTTTCACTGCTTACTATAAGTCAAAATATCCGAGCTTGTTGAATTGTTTTACAAAATTAAAAAAAAATGAAAATTACAAAGACAATAGGTCGCCCTAGTTCATATGTATAACCCAGCTGGGTAGAGTAGTGGTGATAGCACTAGACTCGCATTCGGGAGGTCCGAGTTCGAATCCCGGCGGGGGCAGATGTGGCTGGGACTTTATCCTACTGCCTCTCGGCGAGAAACGGTAATTCCTGTACCGGCCATCGTAATTGAGGTTTTCCATGGTTTCCCTCAATTAATTCCAGATAAATATCGAGATGGTTCCTTATTTGAGGCCATGCCTGATTACCTATCAAACTCCTAGTTCAAAAATTACCTACCTTGTCTTTAATGTCCTATAATTCGTTCATTCGCCAATTGCTATTACATAAGTTGAAGTTTTAAACTGTAGAAAAATAACGGGAAGTGTAGATGGAAAATAGTAATGGTGCGAATGGCGTCTGCTATGACATAAAGTCGAGAAACGGACGTTAAATGCATTATTATTATGATGATTATTATTATTATTATTAGTTCATATGTATAGCGTGTAAAATTAAATGGAGAAAGCAAAATTTTCGACTTAATCTGCAGTTGATAAATTTGGTGTAAACAAAAGGATAGGATAATCGCTATACTTGTTTTGAACTCTTTATAAAAAGCACGTTGCGACGTTTGCATTGGAAAATGTGGGATGGGAACGCCAGGGTGGAGGAGACAGAGGAGAGTGATGTTCCTTGGGGATTCGACGACTAGATAAGGGGGGATGCACGGGTCGGTATAGTTGTCACACACCATAGCCATTGGGCAGAAATAGATGTCCACAATCTAAGACTACCGACACCTTTTATATGTTATGGGCAACTTTAGGTTGTTCAATCGTTTGAACAACATCCACATAAAATTTATTTTATTTTATTTTCAAATTAATAGATATATAGATATACACACCTTAAGACATTTGTGGCTTAGGATTTCCTGCCCAACTTGGCTCTACATTTTAATGCGTTATCGGTAGATACCGCTTATTATCAATAATTTTAATCAATTTATTATTAAAAATGTGATTTTACTAGCCAATATTCAACTTCACATGTTTGAGTCACGGTCAGTTTGGGTCAAATCTTGTAAGTCAACTTTGAACCCTTTCCACCTGATCTATTACCTTGAAATTTTGCATACGCGCCAGGGTTCTAAAAGGTTCTGGAGTTAGTCACAAACAGCGTTGCAACTGCATATTTTAGAGCCGTCCTGGTTGTTTTATGGGAAAGGAAGGTTCCCACCACCTCCCAGTTACCGGCACAGAACGTGCGCTCGTCGGTGACTGGTTATCGCTGGTTGTCTTGTCAATTGTCGCTTTCCTGCTATAAAGTACAGTCCAGTACGCTATTGTTAAGTTGTTTCTTTGATTGTTAATTGATCAAGATGCCTAATACAGTTTTGCATAGACAAGTACGAAAAATAATTTTTTGGATGACTATATGCAAGGAATTAGACCTTTAGATTAAAGAAAAATTAAAAATAATAATATAGTGCAAGTTTGTAGTTTTTCAACCGACTGTACCTGCGCAAGCCTCCATTTGCATTTAACTTCCGAGCATTTTAGATCCATGGCACGTACTAATCGATGACAATACAATAATCTGATAACCATTACCTGATGCTGCAGTCAGAATATGGTCAGCTCGCTATGCAACTTTTTAACAGTCTATGGCAGGTGAACCGCGTTTTGGTCTGCAGACGATTCTGGTGATATAATAACGGAAATAATAAAATATAAAGTAATGGTTGGACAAACATAAAAAATACAGTAATTTCATTCAGTGTTGGACGTCTAGTTTTCAAATAATTTATTATTAAAAATGCGATTTTTACAAACTTATATTCAACCTCACATGTTTGGATTATGGTCAGTTTGGGTCAAATCTTGTAAGTCAATTTTGAACAAGTTTCACTTGAAATTTTCATACTTATGTAGTATCGATAACCATGACCTGATGCTGCAGTCAGAATATAGTTACTTCACTAGGCAACTTTTTAACAGTCTATGGCAGGTGAACCGCGTTTTGGTCTGCAGACGATTCTGGTGATAATAACGGAAATAATAAAATATAAAGTAATGGCTGGACGAACATAAAAAATACATCACGAATTGAATAAGCCCTTTTGTTTTTTGAAGTCTGTTAAAAATAAAACGCATTTTAATAGATTTCTCTTAGAGAGATCTTCAGATGAATTTTCAGCAAAATTTCACACTGCACATAACTTGCACTATCTAATATTATGATTGCATGCTATAAATGTGTTCTAATTGTTATATTAATCACAGTAAAGACTCATTATTGATATTAAGAAAAAAAATTTTAAGTAAAACTTCTTTTGTAACAGTAGGTTAGAATGGATTTTTAAGATTTAAAATGTAACGAGCGTGTCGTAATATTCGTGTACCGTATAAAAACCGGCTGTAGAACATTAAGCTAAGGTGGTCTCGTGGTAGAACACTTGCCTTAAATCTAAAGGGCCAAGGTTCGATCCCGGCTGTCGGAGTCATTATTACTATTTTTACAATTATAACAGTTTTACTTCTGTAGTGTGTAGTGTAAAATACATTATTCTCTTTTTTATTTGTCCATGATATTTAAATGTATCATAATGAATTTAGCAAATATACACTATTTATTGACAAATTTTTGCACTGCGTCCCGTATTTTTTTAAGCAACTTTAAAAAATGTATTCATTGTAACATATATTTGTGAAGTATAGGTATATGAAGTTCTGTCAAGTTTTCAAGCGACAGATCTTTGTGTGTTGTGAACTTTTAAAAATGTTAAAGTTGGTATTAGTAAATTGATGTAGCCGCGTTGGCTAACACACTTGCAATAACAGATACTTCTGTTGATTCAGCAGTAACAAATCAATGGTATTGTTCACACTAATAATAATAATTATTAGTTTTCTAAAACAAATAAAAAATATCGATTCAATCAATAGCACAAATAAGTAAATGAAAACTAGCCATTTTGACACATACACTAATGATGGGTTGCAGAAAGCATTGTCAAAACATTGTAGTTGACAATGACCTTAGATTGTAATCATAATTTACATACAGCAAGTCTAATAGCGTTGTGAAAGTCTGTTATTTAGAACATTAGATTGTATTCACATAAAAACAAACTCTTGATCTATGTTGAAAAAGATCGCTTTTTAAGGTAAATTTTGATCAAAATGCGTAGAAAAAAATTGTTTCAAAGTGTAAATTGTTCAAAAAAACGATATGTATACACAGTTTAAGACAAATATTGTTTCAATCGATCAATTATTTTTCGAACAGGATTGATTTAAAATTCTACAATTCTTTTCATGTGGAAAAATATGTATGCTCACAATCTAAGCTCATTGTCAAATCAGATTTCTGCAACTGAACATAAGAGTGCTAATATTATCGGAGCTTAAGACGGATTTCCACGACTTTTGACAAATAATACAATGTACAAAGTCACAAGTGAAAGAAAGTCAAGGACATTTGACTTATAAACGAAGCATCAGATTTAAAAGAAATGTTTTAACCACTTCAAACAATATTTTTTGACTTTTTTTCTTTTTTGTCCTTGGTAATTAATATAAAAATTATTTGTCGGGGTCGAAAAAGGGACGAAACGCCGCTATAAATAACAAATAAGTGTTTACTTAAAAAGTCCTTTTTCCCGACAAATCATTTTTATAAATATTTTTTGATGTGTAACATCTTAAGGCTGTCGGAACGCTCTGAATTTTGTTTGTTCTGAGATCCAGCGGTAAGAGCCGAGGTAGGCAAAAGACATATTGTGGGTGTGGCCTTCTGTAGCTCTGTCTCGCTCAAATCATCCGCCGTTTCAATTTTTGGCTGGTGCCAACTACGAGGATAAAAGATACAATTGCAAGGGTGTCGCTGTCAATTGATTACTTTAATTTTTGGAAATATTTTGAACATTTAAAAAACTTTTCCGAAAAAGGAAGAGTCACTTTAGGTTTGTGATGGAACAGTTTTGCGAAATAAGGACGAATAAGGTCATAGTGTGACACTGAAAACGAGTGTTTTTTTAGCACAATTGATGCCTACTTTTTTCTAGTAAATCGCACATAAATTGCAAAAGTAGGCCATTAGAGACCTATATTAATCTTTTATCTTCCTTATAGAGAAAGAATTTTTGCAGAATGTTAACGAATAAATCTACAATCAGTTGACAGCCGAAGTTCTATTTATGGCTTAAATTCAGAGCGTTCCGACAGCCTTAACTCTCAATTTTGTTAATGAAGCGGAAATGCGTTTTATTCATTTTATTACAGTATAATTCTAAGTTCGGCTTACAGTTGGCGCATGTGCGGAAGCGTATTAGTAAGAGAAAGAGAGAGAGAGAGAGAGAATACAGCTGCCAAATTGGGTCATTTAACTCTACATGTGTACCAGATTTCAGTTTTTTTGTCTAGTAGATTCAGAGAAGATAAGCTGTGACAGACAGACACGAGAGTGATCTTATAAGAATTCTGTTACCTAAAAAATGTTTAGAAACTTCTGTTATAAGATTAAGAAACACCTACATGTATATAAATATATCTGTATCTATAGTTATCTATATTATAGATAGACACACATATTGGATGACGGAACATCAGTGGCGTCGTGTCGCCTTGTGTTCATCGTAAAGCAGGTGGGCGGCGACTTGCATTGGGCGTCTATTTTAACGACTTTTTCGACGTCTTCTCTCTTTCCTACATTAAAAATTATCATTTGACAAAGAGAGAAGTAAAAATAAATGTCGCTTCAATTAACGACACATACTATATTCAATAAAAAACAACTGCCATTTATTTGTTTCGTTAACTTCCGTTTATCCACTCGTTTACGAAATTATTGTAATACTAGCTGTGAACGCAGTTGCGCTCGCGTGAAATTTAGTGCGGAAAAAGTGTCTGGCTTTTTGTAAATATTTTTAAATACATCTAATAAAGTTGCTATAAAAATTTTAGCGTGAATCAATCACTTATTTTTTCATTTGGAAAATTCGACTTTTCCAAAAGTGTCTGCCTCATTTATTATTTAAAATCAACTTAACTTTCGAATAGTACTTGTTGGCTTTTAACTCAAACACTTTCTTAAGCACATATTTTTTTCACGTTTCCTGTATGCGCAGTACCTGGTGTACCCAGATAGGACAGGCCAACACTCATTTACCTCTACATCTTACCTATATACCGGATGTCTCAGAAATCGCGCACCCAATTGTTGGGATCTCAAGAGAAAAATATTCTGAGCCCAAAAATCCATGTTTGGAATTTTTTGATAACGTAGTTAATTAGTAATTAATTAATGAAAGTGACCAATCATGAGCGCGCTACAGAAGAGAGTGTCGTTGGCTGATTTATTTCGGTTAATTAGTAAAATAATAATGATAATTATTAAAATAAAAAAATGATGGGCTCAGATGGGTTAACAGAGTGTCAGCCGACGACACTCTCTTCTATAGCGCGCTCCTGATTGGTCACTTTCACTAATTAATTACTAATTAACTACGTTATCAAAAAATTCCAAACATAGATTTTTGGGCTCAGAATATTTTTCTCTTTATAGGTTCTTATATAACTTTAAACAGTTACAGAGTACGCCTTCCTTAAAGGATGTTAAAGAATGAACTGGCAAACGGAAAACAATTGCTCTTCTAGTATTAATATTGTGATTGAGCTTATATAGTCGAAAATAATACGAACACACCTATTTTTATTATAGGTCACGAGAAGGAATCATTTCGAATAAATCATTCAATTATTCCCTAATTGAAAGACAGTATAGAAACTAACCGTGGGCAACCTGCTTAATACACTTATTACGAAATAGGCATATTTCTCTTTCTTTTAATTAAACAGGTAATGCCAAGTCTACTGTAGTTAATAATATGCATACATTTAATTTGTGTGTGTTTGCGTGTGTGATATTAATGTGTTGGTGAGCGTCCACTTACGAACGACAGTTTGGCGACGCTATCTCAGTGTCGGCGCTGGCGTCGGTCATCACGAACTACGTGATCTTAACGATCGGTGTCACAACGATACAATTTTGAACGAACTCTTCTTTCTTCTCCAGTAACTATTATGCTGTCTTTCGAAATCCATTTATATTACTTACGTAATTGATACTGAATCATTAGTATTTTAGTGAACTTATTTTTAGTTTTTTTTTATATGTGAAATGTCGCGGGCGATGTTTCTAGTTTGTGTCATGAAGTGACGTTTGTGTGTTTTAGTTTTAAAATTATTTAATCGAGACTTTTTAAAAGTTGTGCGTTTTTTTTAATTAATTAAATTTTTTGTCCCTTTATAATATCTAGTTATAATAATCGAAACATTTTAATACATGAACATTTTTGACTACGGCTATTCCATTGCTTTTAAAAGTTGTAAGTGAATTAACACGTGTAATCCTTTATAAATTGTTAATGCTATCAACTTATAATATTGGAAACATATAATATGTGTGAAAATTTGAGTGCTACTGTTACCCTGTTTTTAAAAGTTTATCGTGTTGTTTTTTAAATGTGTGTCCGTTTATAAATTTTTACATACTTAATTTACAATAATCTAAAGACTTCATTAATGTAGGTATATTGAATTAAGTTTCTACAGCTCATCATAAATAAATTAACCCTCATTTAAGATTTAGAACTTTCGTTTAGGTTTTCCATTAAACTATGAATGAGGCCCTATATTCCCTATTTTTTTCCAAATTTTAGGCTCAGTAGTTTTGGCCATAAGGCGGGGGGGATTGTTCGATGTTCACATATTTTCTTTAATATCTGTTAATCTATGCATTTCGAAATTCTAAAAAAAAATATATTTGTATTCCTCATAATGAGCTCTTTTATTTGAAACGCCACATGACGGACTTGAAAAATATATTTTTTTTAATTTCGTAATTTGGCTCCCAAAATTAACCCTCAGAAACGGAATTAATTTATTTCCGCTATACGACCATGATTGGGTTATCTAACCAAATATAAACTTGTTTCGTCCAGTAAATTCGGAGTAAATTAGCTGGATTATAATCCTATAAGGGGTCCGTTTTTTCATCAGATGTACGGAACCCTTAAAGCACAACTTAGTCACTTAATCTCCAACAATTTTATTATTAATTAAATTATAATAACTTTGTATGTACACAATAAAATTCAGAACCTATGGGACGATTTCGATGACTTAACTAAAATTATTTGATCGACGATTAACAAGCAAAATTAACGACATGTTTTAAAAACAGTTTTTTTTTGGATTCGGGGAACTTGAAGAGCAATTCACCGTTAAACTCAAAATCGAATGTTTGCTTAGCTACAAGACTTCCCTACTTGGTCTATGGGAAACTAAAAGGTGTTTCATTAATGTAATTGCCAAACTATGATTTGAAATCTAATTAAAAATAATCTTTTGATCATAGTGTAAAGTTGTTAATTAACTATTTGTTTTGTACATTTTACATCGAACAACTTCGTATATTTTTGAGCTAATTACGACCGTGCCCAGAAATTAGTCTTCATGAAATTAATATTAATTGCATTCTGGTATCATTAGCAGAAAGTGCATGTTGACATATTTTAGACCAATTATAGGCGTAATATTGTCTAAGTGTCGTAAGCTTCGAAGTTTATTTAATTGCTAATAACTTAATCTATAATATTATAACAATAGTTTATGTATCTGAGACGTATTGTAAGTATTTTCGGCAAGTGACATTAGTTTGAAACGAGAGTCATCTGGTTTCAACAGTGACACGAGACAAAATAGTATTACGTTCGAGATATTCTTGTATTCTGACATATAGAAATATGATGTTTTATGTAGTAGTAAAAGTTATTATATTAAAACAGAATGTAGATTCAATTAAAATGACTTACAAAAAAAGATATAAATTCCAAAACTTATATATAAACTAATTCATTGTATAATAAAGACAATTTTTACATTACATAATGACTGAAATTTAACAACTAGGGTTGACCAAAGACAAAAAAATTTAAACGTTACACATACCACATTTTTTGCACGTACCCCCTATAAAAAGTTGGGTTTCACTTCATTTTTCGTATGTTTTAAACATTTTTGACATTTTCATGGTATAACAGACTTCAGTTCATTATGTTATTTATGGAAATTACTATTTTCACCTGCTGGTATTTTGCATATACATCTATTGTTAGGCTTTGGTGGTTTATGAAAATTACTGTTGAATTGGTTGGGTTTGTTTTACTTTACGCACTAGTGTTAAATCAGTCATTTTACGTCCACTATACACGAAAGAAAAGCATTCATTTTGTAGAGATGTGTGTGTGGGCACGGTAACTCTCGAAGGACTGAAATGATTTTAACTAAATTTGGTACAGACGTTGAAACCACACGAAACTTATTTAAAATACTAATTTAAAGCTGTTTTTAGGGGTTGAATATGCTTTTGGGGTCTAATAACACCGAAAGAATTCTCAGAATTTCACCTTTAGTAAAAATTAAAAGCTGCTGCTAAAATTTTAATAAAATCGGCCAGACAGAACTGGACTTACAAATTATATGAAAATACTAGTTTGCGGATAAGAATTTATTTACTGCAGGGTGTATTTAATTTGGTGCAGATGTTGAATTATTAAGAAAATAAAATATTATTTGAAGGGTTGTATTAAGGGCCTACATTTTTTATTTTGTTCAAAAGTTTCACGTAATAAAGCAACGATATACTATACAGGCGGCAGGGCTTGGTATTGCGACCCGAGTTTTTTTTTAAATAAAGTTTAAGACGTGACAATACAGCTTTAGTTCTTTTTACTAGGTATTACGCAACCTAAAAATACATAACAAAATTCAATATTGAATGATAAAACTTCGAACTGTGGTTTCATTAAAATAATATTCAATGGACAAATAAATTACACAAATAATAAAACGCAACGTGTCACATGGAATACTCAAAAGATATTAAAAAGTGTAATTATTCAAAAATAATTTTAATAGCTTTCTTAATTATCGCGCTGAAAGCAAAGTGCTCTCTCATTTAAAACACTGTAGTGCACATAGTATTTAAATATCGCCAGCGATTATGTTTTTTTTTCTCGTCGCTATTCAGCTGTTTTTTACGACCAATAAAATGAAGTGTTGTGTATTATATGGAGACAACTAAACGCGAAGTTAATAGGGTATATGGGACTGTGCTTTGCAGTAATATTCGTGATGGATATGGACAGTTTAAATTGTCTACTGAAGAAAATTGCTGCTTGAACTTTTTGAACAATATACTAGAATGTTGATAAAAACTCTAAATTGAAATATTCTAAGTATGTCGATGTGCAAAGTGCCCATTGCGGCTGATATGCTGAGTTGGCTCGTAAGTATTTTCAAAAATTTTCTTTTTACCTGATTGGTCCCTCAGATCTTAAAATATGCTCGCGGGAAATTTCAAACTATGGTCGCAAAATTCTGTTTATTACTGTTTTTGATGATACTACGATAACCGTGACGCCACCTATTGACGACGTATTTTGATAGACCTCGACGTCCTGATAAAAAAAATGAATACAGCTTTTCGATATCTCGCTTAGTTTTCTACATATAAAATTTTTAAAATCTTATTTTCGACTATTTTTTGACGTTATAATTTTAATTGATAAAGTCGATTAATGGTGTTGGGCGCTTTTGGGTGGTTGAGTGTTGGGACTGTTGGGCGCTTTTGGGTAGGTAGATGTTGGGCGCTTTAGACTGGCTGTTGGGCGCTTTTAGTTTACAATGCTAAATGCCTATATACTGATTTTTATGTATTCTTAGAGCATATATATCGGGTTGACATTTCCATATATAGTAGAAAAATAGACTCAAAATTCGATATCTCGAAAACCAAACGAGATATCGAAAAATATTATTACATATTTTGGAATTGAACTTTAAAGATGAATTATTCGTTTTTTTATCAGGACGTCGAGGTCTATCAGAATACGTCGTCAATAGGTGGCGCCACGGTTATCGTAGTCTTGCCCTGTTTTTATTAAAATTTACTAAAAAATAGATGTTTAATTATCATACTCCCGGTCCTGCTTGAATCACATAATTGGGGTTTAACTGTATATTAAAGAAAATAAGGACAACAACATGTCATTTTGTAAAATAAATAAAATAGTCTTGAGTTCAACAAACGTACAGAAAAGCAAAAAAATGTACCTACCGAAATTGAAAATTGGTAATTTGATTCTAGATTAGAGTAGATTAGTGATTACATACGTTCAACAACAAAGGTTGTTAGTATCTTCCGTTCGATTTTAAAATTCAAATTTATATGCATTTATTTATGCATTGTCTTTTGTATGGGGACTACGGACCGGCATCGACATGTACCGGCTTTATATTAGCTAGTTGCTATCACAGAACAAGATTCCAGAATCGACAGTAGCAGAACATGTTGAAATCCAGTAATTAACGATGTTTATAGTATTTTTGAAGAATATTTGACAGTTATTAGATACATCGATTTATTGGTTATAATTTCGCATGAAATATTTTTGCTGGACTGTGGAACATCACCTAGCTGAGTAGACACTTAGATTTATTGGTTTAATGTAGTTGTCGTGGTACAATATTGTCAAAAAGTTATAGATTATACGCGCCACAAAAGTATACTAGCTTGTAGCTAAGTGATCCATAATTTGTACGCAAGACTGTACCCGTGGAAACGTTACCCATACAGTATTCATATGCATGTATACTTTTCTATAAATTGTTGAACTTTAAACCGTTATTTATAAATAATTAGACGGTCAAAATTTTTTTCTGATTTTTTTTAAACTCATAACAAATGCATTGAAAGACTGTCAGTTTTTGGAAAGTTTCTGACAGTTAGTTCCTTTTTTATAAATAAGAAACTGGTTCAGAACTACAGAGATCGTATACAATCAATGTTAATTATCCAATTTTTAATTGAGTTTATCTCGGATTATATACGGTCGATAGACTTCAAATTTTCGGGGTAAATGTATTATCATGTCCTTAATAAGTATACAAAAATTAAGAATTTTCTGATGGTGCGCCTTAACCACGACGACTACCTTAATGTATTTTTCAATACTTATTTATAACAAAATGATCACGATACCTACACTGTCTACACAACAAAAATCCCATGATACGCATAAGACAGTGCCATGTTTCATCTGAATCGCGTGCAGAGGTTAAATGAAATTGAAAGAGGGTGTAAATTGGCACTAAAAACTATAATTAACATGGCGGATGTGAAAAATACGCTTCTGTAAGTTTTCTTCTGTGTTACACGGTACACGTATATGTCGCTTCGATCCGCATTCGCTTTATACCCGACACATCCAATACTTTCTAAGATCTTTTTGCTTCTGCACATCTCTTTGTGACTGTCAAATCCTAGCTTTCTTCTCTCTGTGTGCGTTCACTTGTACAACGCGCCCTAAGATCTTGCCGTGCACAATCTTCTGATTGCTTCTTTTATATACGAGGGGCGATGTATTGCCACAGTATAAAAGCACTAACGTGAAACAGTAACATCGCACAAGATGTCGGCGTCTTTGACGTTTTGACTCCAACTTTTGTTTTTTTGCAAACTCAATCACGCACATGCGCAAAACATCCTAAGTTCGCGCAGCCAATTACGTTTTATCCATTTTATTATACTATATTATACTCTTGGTATAAATGTTTGAACAGATTTAACTTAAAGCTGTCGGAACACTTTGAATTTAATTCAAAAATAAGGCTTCGGCTGATAGCTGATTGTAGACTTATTCGTTAACATTTTGCAAAAATTCTTTCTCTATAAAGAAAATAAAGGACAAATCTAGGTCTTTAATGGACTACTTTTGTAATTTATGTATGATTTACTAGAAAAAAGTTGGCATTAATTGTGCCAAAAAACACACGTTTTCAATGTCACACTACGACCTTATTCGTACTTATTTCACAAAATTGTTCCATCACAAACCTAAAGTGACTCTTTCTTTTTCGGAAATGGTTTTTAATGTTTTATATAAGCTTTTAGTTTTATTTGCCATCGTGTCTCTACAAAATTTCTTCTATTCGTTTAATCTTCAAGATTAAAAGACAGGTATATTTGAAAGGCCTTCGTAGATCAGATGATCAGCTTGCGTGTATGTCTGTGAGTTTTTGTTCGGCGTCATCAATGTAGGAAACGCGTCGTGAAGCTCGAAGCTCGCGTTGCTGGAAGCGCCGGCAACAGCCACGTTATATCGGTTGGCAGGCTTGGAGCTTAACCCTGCTTTGTCTTGTTTCTATCCTTACAGCTCTGTATCTATGTATATTGGGAACCAAAAGGCAAAAATGGCTTATGTCCCGATAAAAATGAGATTAATGATGATTGAATCATAAGCGATGAAAGTTATTTTTGAATTTTAACTTCTTCAGCAACGTATCTACAGTTGAACCTCGAAAGTTAAAAACCTCTGTAAATTTTTTGAATTCCCTTCCCCTGAAAGCATAAAACCTCCATTACTTAAATCACAAAACATCGGTAACTTAAACAAATATTCTGAACATCGCCCTCGATAACTTAAAATAATATTTTGGTGACCTCCATAAGTTAGAGCATTATCAGTGAGTCATCATGAGTAAGTATCCAAACAAAAGGTTTTGCCAAGAACTTAATTGATTTTCACTTTAGTCTTCCACTAAATCGCTTTACTGATTTCTTTTTTTAAATAATTAATTGTTTAAATAAATAAATAAATAATTGATTCTAAATGAATAGGTAAAAAATGTATGTAAGCTCTATTGAACTGAATACATCCTCTATAAAATCCACAAACCTCGGTAAATTAAAAATTTTACTCTGACAACATCTCTAACTTCAACTCTCAATAAGTAAAAAACTCGAGGACTTAAATTTTTTAACATTTCCTTTGGATTTTAACTTATCGAGGTACTACTGTATTTGAAAAATGTAAGAAATCGAGGGGAAGTAGAATAAAAAATAAAGGGGAAGTTAGTTTGTCCCCTAAATTACATAAAACTGCGACACACCGGAATTTTCAATGATTTATTATTTGAAATAAACTTATTTTGCATACATTAACATTGTTATGAACTTGACATTTTTTCCTTTTTGTCCTTGGCAATTAATATAAAAATGATTTGTCGGGAAAAAGGACTTTTTAAGTAAACACTTATTTGTTATTTATAGCGACGTTTCGTTCCTTGCTTGGAACTTTTTCAAGCTTTATAATTGTAATTGAATTTTTAAAATACAATTTATAAATTTACAATTGAAATATAAAATATCGAATATTAATTATACACACCTATTAAATGTTTTTATTGTTATGAACTAGTCACAGAATGAGGTCGTTATATAGCTAGCGCCCCTAGCGGTGAAGTTTGGCAGTACCTAGCTCCACTTGTATAGAAATGTTTTTATATCGTCTTATGCAAAGTAAATCTATCTGAAGATCTAGGAAAATTATAACGTATTCGACATAAGCACTTTCGAATTTTGGCCACATATTCAGCTTGCTTGTAGCTCGATAATTCATTGTGCAGCGTTATGTAAGCCACCCTAACCCTCAACTTTGGGATATGAACTAATGCTCTTTATTAGCGCTAAACATTTTATCTTTAAATCGTTAATTGACTGGCAAATTCGTTCTTCTATGTATGAAATTGTCACCGCCTTACGCATAAAAGTTGCATTTCTGATTTATTTCCCGTTTCAACCATGTAATTTATTAACTGAACTGAACTTAAAATGTATCTACGCATAATTTATGAAAAATTTCACGAAATATTCAGGAATATGTGGTTAGATTAAAAAACGCGTTTTTGGAATTTTTGACGCTGTGTCTACTGTACAGGCTATATCGATTTTAATTAAACTTGGTACATTCAATTGTCTAGAAGCTAGATATGGGAAAAACGGGTCTTTTAGTGATCTGCATCTTTGCATCTGGATCCCGTATGTGAGCCGGCTCACTGAACCGGTTCAAAAAGAGCCGAGTTCTGAATATGTTACTGCAGTCTGCCACTGAGTTACCTAGTTCAGTCAATCATATCACGACCTGTATAGAATCAAGAATGCATAGCCAAACATGTGATGCATGAGTCATTTGAGCTGACAGATGCATTAAAGCAAGAACTGATACGTAAGTGTAAAATGTGCTTCTGTGTGTTAAGTGTTTGATTGAGTTATGCGGATCCGTTGATCCGTCGGCTTAAAAAAAGTGAGTCGGCTCTCACGGATCTTCTGTCGGAGTCGGCTCTTTGAACCGGTTCACATCTGAGCTACTAGAAGCTACAAACGACATAAGGTTATTCGCCTAGCACCGTATTAGTAATAATTACATCGGTATTTTTTGTAACAATAAACTGTTATATGACTATAAATTACTATTTCTTATTTAAATATTGTATCCTATAAATCAAAATTTAATATTTTAATACAGAGAACAGATTTCACAGATGTTATTGGATAAAAATTCTATACTTATTACTTAATGAAATCTGTTTGCTGTATTTAACTATGGATATGAAGCGAGTTAATATATTAATATTTTAATGTTTAAGAAAATATAATAATTAAACATTTAACTAATTTGACTACTGCAGTATATTGCGTATGATGTGTTTGACAGAGACAGGTATAGTTCAAAAGTGAGTGACCAGTAGTTTGACAGCTGTTTCGACAATTTTTAAGTATTATTTCCTCAAAACTACACGTGTTTTTTTCGTTATAATTTTTACGTTATTTGAAAGAGTTTAACTTTCAAATATTTAGTTTTTGAAAATTTTGTCTGGAGCTAATTAGCTTTATGTACACTTCCGGTGAGGCTTCTCATTTATCAAAGTGTTAAAAATCACATTTTTAATAATTAATTACCAGAAAATTAGACGTGCAATATTTTTAAATTTAGTTGAAAGCATGATATGTCCATATAAATAACATTCTAAAATTTCAGCTTTTCTTTGGGAATTGCTCTTAGCATCGAATAACCTTGAAAAAGATTTCTCGTCAAAACCGAGAAATTAAGAAGAAATTATAAAAATTACAATCCAACGGAAAACTAAAATTAACACATTTCATTCCAAGAATTACAGTACACGCCAATGATTTAAATTTATTGACTGACGTTTATTTTGTAGCCATGAACCAGATTGTGCTAACATAAAAATGAATCTTCTGTCAACGAAATGTTAAAATTTTTTATTTTTAAATTTTTATTTTCTAACTTTGAAAACGTTTAAAATAATTCACATTGTTTATTTGATTGTCAAGTGTCAACCTTAATTTTACAAATAGAATTGATTTTGAATTTTGAAACATTTTGTGTGTTATATTTTGACCTTGGTATTGTCTGCAATCAGTTATTTAAAAATTTTTCGTAAGTTTCACTATTATAAAAGCAGCCTTTATAGAAAAGAAAAAGAAAAAAACGCACTGTAATGTAAACTATTTTCTACGATGTTAATGATGATGAAGTCATTACTGTTTTTGACATAATAACTTTGATTAAAACTGGGGATAAATATTATTATAAAATTTCAGTTTTAAGCCACTGGTAAGACACTGATGACCTCAGCTGTTGAGCGTCTATAATCTACAATTCTTCTTCTTTAAGCCACTAGTCACCCACTCAAGCATTTATTTTTATAAATAAAGAAAATAAAAAAAAACTGGTTTTATACACAATAGACATTTAAAAATATTATATTTCAATTCAAAATTGTAATATTTAGTCGATGTTTAACAGGTCGCCGCGATTATTGAAATACATTTCTGTAAAACGATATTTGCAATGTTTTTGTTCCTCTTAAAATAATATTATCATTGTATTTTTTTTTTTGCACACGAGTCGTTTTTAAATGTACAATAATAAAAATTAGAGAGATGGTTAATTGTATTGTTTTTACCAAACCGATCCCGTCAAAATGTTTTTAAAAGAATTATAGTCGTATTTTACAGCCGTTGGTGTTAAACAAACAAATGTACAAATCACTTTATAGTTAACTAATTTTGGGTTGGATCTAACGATAACTATGTAAACAGAAATTAAGTTATTTAACAAAAGAACTTGCGAATAGATTGTCAAATAAAGTTAAAAAGAAATTGGCAAAGAAATTATTTCTTGTTTTTAAATCTTGAAAACTTTTTGCAAATACAAACGACATCGAAGGGTCTACTCATATTTGGTCGTAAAAACCGATAGTCGTAACAACCGGTGATGTTTTCGAGATGCGAAGTAATTTTTTATTATGTATGTAGTATTATTGAATGTGTAGGTACATATAAATCCATAGATATTAATAGGAATAATATTCACATTATCATTTTCATTTTTCTATATTCATAAAATCTGTAATTTTAGTCCGTTTGGAACACTTTTGTGCGTACGAATTTTGTTTACAATACAGCTAGTCGTTCTAACAGATATAAGTCTTCGAAGATATCAAAATATTACATTAAATGTAGTCGCTTAATGCGGTATGTCGTAATAAGCAATGTCGTAAAAAGCAGTGTTTTTTATAAGGCGGTCATTCAGTATAACCGGTATGTTGTTCTAAGCGATGTCGTCGTAAACGATTTTGACTGTGTGTAGTTCAATAATTCATTTCACGTCAACTGTTTTTATAAAAATTGTTTATTGTATGTATGATTCGTTGAAAAGTGTTGGACCTTTCGCACGGATGTTAATTCGTCACAAACCTGCTAAGAACCATAGTTTCGCACTAGTATTAGACGTGTACGATGTTAAAGATAACCTTACACTCACCCAAATGTAATTGCGAAAAGATGTATGAAAACGTCGCGATGTTTCTGTTATATCTGCCAAGAATTCGGCGTTGTTATTTTTGAATAAGTACCTACTAATCTCATAATGTTTTATTTTTAAAAAGTGGCATCTTGTTTTTAGTTTAGGCAAACAATTTTTATGTTCATTATTCATGTCCACTTTTATTATTTATTTAAAGGGTAATGAAATTTGAACTGAACTCAAATCAAATTCAAGGATAACTAATTAAGACAACGCGTGTCTGTGAAATGTGGCAGTTTATTTATATAACTCGATCGGTGTTATGCAAAATTTTAGTGAGATATTATTGTACTTTAAAATTTGCGAAGTGCATGTTGTAGAGTGTAATTGTTTTATAAAGATAGTTGCAAGAGAGATATGGTAGATTATAGACGCTCAACATACACTCTCTCTCTTTCGTCACTCTTTATAAAACAGTACTACTCTAAACTATAAATTAGTAATAATATTGTAAAACTTGGTTTCCGGGCTTGTACGTCGTGGTCCATTGCTATTTCTACCTGTCGTTTCGTCTACTGCAGTTGTCAGGCAGAAATACCAATGGACCACGGCGTACAAGCCCGGAAGCCAATACATTTTACAACAACGCCAGCCGTGAAAGCCTACACACTTGAGTATAATAATAAATAATGCGTTTAACGTCCGTTTGTCGATTTTTATCATTTATGTCATAACAGACGCCATTCGCACCATTACTATTTTCCATTTCATCACTTCCCGTTATTTTCTGCATTTCTAAAACTTCAACTTAACTAATAGCAATGGGCGAATGAAGGAATTATAGGAAATTAGGATAGGGTAGGTAATTTTTGAACTGGGAGTTTGATAGATAATGCGACCATGGCCTTGAATAAGGAACCATCTCGATATTTATCTGGAATTAATTGAGGGAAACCATGGAAAACCTCAATCAAAATGGCCGGTACAGGAATTATCGTTTCTCGGTGAGAAGCAGTAGGAAAAAGTCCCAGCGACAAATACCCCCGCCGGGATTCGAACCCGTACCTTTTGAATGCGATTCTAGTGCTATCTCCACTACTTTACCCAGTTCGGTTACACACTTGAGTATTAATATTAGTTTACTTCAGGCTAATCTATACTTATATAAAAAATGAATGTTGTTGGTAATAGAAAACAGTATCACGGGTATCAATTTAAAATCAATTTAAACACTCATTGATTGCAACGTTTCGTCTTTTCTTTAATTAATAAATTGATTTATTTTCGTTATTCCAATTACCCGTGATACTGTTTTCTATTATAACATATATCTGGAATTGAACTTTAAAAATGAGTTGTTGGTAATATTTGTTAGAGATTAATAGACATCCACGCCTTTTGATCGATCACCATGAAAGTTTGTATGCTATTCACTTTGTTGTAACTCGGCAAATACGGTGAAGCCGAAGGCTCAATCACTGTTGCCGCTGCCATGATTCATCATAATCGCGTGCAAAATCGAAATTAATAATTGCGAATGTTGCATTCGTGTGCACTTTCTAAATCTGGAGTATCGGTAGATTACTCGGCGCCAAGTCCACATTCACTTTTTCTCTCTTTCCCTCTCACTCGCGTGGTCGCCGACTCTACCGACTACTCTATACAGGAAAAATATCATGTGACGTCTTCAACGAATCTTTAAATGAAAATTAATAATTACGGCATACTATGAGTTTATATTTTACAGTTAATCAATATTAATAATAATAATATAATTTTATAGCTACAATATTTTTGACATAACATTTATATTATTCATAAAGAAAAGAAAGTATGGTTAGAGAATCGTAAAAACGTATCCAAGATATATAAACAACTGCCAAATAATTATACAAATTGACTAGAAAATAAATAAATATTAAAATAAATAATTCGTGTTTTACAGAAATGAGTAAAACAAATCCCTAGCATAACGGCCGGCAGGATACGCCACGTGTGCCACTAGTTGGCACGCGAAAGAATTTTTGTTGCCACGTCTCGAAAATGACGAGTTAATAAAATTTTCAATACGTTAAAAAATGTGCATAAAATTAAAAAAAACTCGGGTCGCACTGCTAAACCCTGCCGCCGATATGGTATATTTGCACTGTTGCTTGTGAATGTACATTTTTGGACTAAATTGTGCTCCTTAATACATCTCTTAGAATAATATTTTATAAATGTATTTGCAATATAGCATATACACTATTGGCGTCGGTCGGATGGCGGGACCTAGGAGTCGGACCAAAATTTCTCGGCGTTTCATATAAACAAATTGGCACCATTTTTGGCGCGCGGGAAATAACTTTTAAAGGAGTTAATTGATTTTAACTAAATTTGGCCCGTATGTTAAAATCTATCACCGCACGAACCCTATTAAAATGGATCTAATCGGACTATTTTAATGGGTGTATTTAGGGGTTTAAAATTGTTTTGGAACCCAAAAATATCTCGGATTTGATTCAAAACAAAATTTAACCCTTTAGTGTTAATTGAAACGTGTTTCTGGAATTTTAATAAAATCGCTTCGGCCGAACTTATAAATTTTATGAAAACACTTACTTGCGGATAGAGAAGGCTGCAGGTATATAATTTTGTGCAGATGATGAATTGATAAAACAGAGACGAAATATTGAAATTAAGAAGAAAGAATATTATTTTAAGGGGTATATTAAGGGGTTAAATTTTTTATTTTCTCCAAAAAGAAACAAATATAATCAAGCCACACTGCAGCTTGTATTCGCAAATACATTGTATTTTCGGCAGGGTTTTGGCACTGCGAACCGAGTATTTTTAATGTTACTAAGATGCTTCATAGGAGTTTAGATTGTACGCAAAAAGATATTGAATACCTCTGGCTTAGGATCAAATAGCAAAGAGTTTGTTATCATTAAATAAATTGAAGATCTACTTCACGTAAATAGTATTGGAAAGTACGTATTTTATGATATTATTCAACGAATTCAGTTACTTATATTATATTATTTTCTTCTACGGCAGGAAAAGTGCTCTAGTCAGCGAATGCTGACTGGCAATCCTCGATAAGCTGATTGTCTTCGATTGTACCCTTTTGGAACACCCACACGCTCCGGGACTTATGAACGTAGAGCCCCGTTTTGACAATTTGTGAAATATTGCCTTTCTCGCCTTTTTCTCTGCGTCTTACTGGCCGACGTACCGCCAAACTATATCTACAAGGTGTCCCAGACATGACTCCGCAAAGGCCTTTATCTCGATTATTTTCGACGATAAAGTGAAAATTGTCGATCTATACGATTATTAAAATATCTCTAGATGTCTCAAGATGTTATTCAAAATCATTCGAATGATTTTTTTTACTACGAGTTACCACTTAGAATATGATATGATTGATTGAACTAGGTAACTCAGTGGCAGACTGCAGTAATACAACTATAATACTACAGCTCTTTCTTTACTCTTTAAAACACTACGCGCAATTATTATTATTTAATGTATGATAGAGATGGTAAAAACGGGTCTTTTTAGTGATCTGCATCTTTGCATCTGAATCCCGTATGTGAGCCGGCTCACTGAATCGGTTCAAAAAGAGCCGAGTTCTGAATATGTTACTGCAGTCTGCCCCTGAGTTACCTAGCTCAGTCAATCATATCACGACCTGTATAAAATCAAGAATGCATAGTCAAACATGTGATGCATGAGTCATTTGAGCTGACAGATGCATTAAAGCAAGAACTGATACGTAAGTGTAAAATGTGCTTCTGTGTGTTAAGTGTTTCACTGAGTTATGCGGATCCGTTGATCCGTCGGCTCAAAAAAAAGTGAGTCGGCTCTCACGGATCTACTGTCGGAGTCGGCTGTTTGAACCGGTTCAGATCTGAGTTACACAACTCTATAATATATGATTACTTGGTCTTTTTTTCTGCCTCTGTTCTATGAAGCACCGCATGTATGTGACTCTTTCAAGTCTCATAATCGAAAATTCATTCGTTATAATAATCATAATACATTCAGATAGAATGAGGTTTGTTTTCACTAGCATCCTAATCACTTGAGATACTTGTATGTATTGCACAGTACTGAATACGATTACTTACGTCTTTTATCTGCGTCTGTACTATGAAGCACTGTATATAGGAGACTCTCTCAAGACTGACAATCGAAACCGAGAGAAGAATTTATTCAAGAGTTAAAACATTCACTCAGGCATAAGACCAACACACCTATTATTATGATACATCAACTGAAGGAATCATTTCGAATGAATTGTTCGACTGCAAAAATAATTCGAATAGCAGCCTTTCGATTATCAAAAGCATTCAATTATCCCCAAGACTAATGATAACTCCATCGTAATTAATGTTATACTAGTTTTTAATTAAATGCTTGAAATTAGCTAATAGAATATCTATGGTTCAATTTAAATGTCGTCGATTATTTACCGTTGTCTTCTATAGATTTTTATTCCATTTACGACTACATATGCTTTGACGGAGTATTTAAAAAAAAACGAGATACAGGCCTAAGGAGCCACATCTGGGACACACTGTATAATATAGAGTAAATCCTTGAAGCTTTATTTTTGCCGTAGATAAATTAATTGTACATGAATTTGTTGACGTAGGTCGATAACTTTTTCCATTTATTAAAAAAAAATTGTAGACGTTATTTTATAAAACGGAGAGTCAGTTATTACATTTATTGAGCATTAAATGATAAATGATAACTTATCATTTAATGCTCAACTTTATTTATAAAGCTATAAAATAATCCTCAATTTATTACATAATACTTTGTTTTTTATTATTTAATTTAATAATTATATCTACGTGTTTTTTTAATATCGTTTAAGCGTATTAATACATATTTATATTGTTGATTGTCTAGTTTGAAAATACGACGCACCCTCTCTTCTCACATACGGTCTTCTGGATTTGGTTTGACCCATAGAAAAATCCATGCAATGTTGGTGTTTCCTGCCTCCAAGTCAGAATTTATAGGTAGTTACCTCAAGAAACATTTGCAATAGTTTTAAAATCTTCTACATCAAATAGATTTTAAGGAAACATAATAGTATAAAAATTTAATTAAAAATACAAAATGTCGACATACACCGTTTAAAAAAATATGTCTTGTACCAATGGGTTCGTTTCGTAGCTTCTTACTGAGCACAAGGGTTCGTTTCGTACCTTCCTCCTTTGCGCAAGGAGTGTGAAATTAATTTAAAAAAAAAGAAGAGTGTTAAATTAATTTTATAATTCGACTAGTTTTACAGTTTTTCCATCAAAATTAAAATCACAAATTCATGATTTGTATTAAGGGGGTATTCTTATGTGACCACTTCGAAAAATCGATTATTTTTTTTTTCATATTTCAATAGTAAAACCTATCGAAAATATGCTGTGAAAAATAGAGACCGAAATTCCTAGTTTTAAATAAATTACAACTCATATAGTGGCCGACGCGCCGTAAGCGACTTGTTGGCTCTTGAACTTTAAATGCATTTTTCTGGAAACATTATTTTCTAAAACTGTCATGGTCCTAAAAGAAAAAGTATTTCAACCGATTGCTTTGAAATTTATATATGTTCTTCTACTCATTAATGGTTATCTTCCGTACTAAAAATGCTTATTTTCGAAAATATTTTCTTATTTTTTTAAACGGTTTTTAACAAAAAAATTAACAAAAAACAAAAACTTTTTTTCTACAGTCCGCCATTTTTTTTTTTAATGAAATTGATTAATTTTAGTAGGGACGATAGCGACATCCCTACTGAACAATGATCCATTCGATTTTTTTATTTCAGACAACATGAACAGCCGCTATTACCATGACCAGTGACCTGCTTTTTTTTAGTGTCTAATTTAATTTAAAAAAATATATAAGTATATAAAAAATGTAAAATAAGAGAAAAAAAAATTTTTTTATACAGTTTAAGGTACAAACAAAAACATATAAAAAAATTAATATGATTGAATGTTATTGTCGTCTAAAAAAAAATTCCCTAAAAAGAGGTAAAATTTATGCGTTCATATAAGAATACCCCCTTAACTATTGATATTCTGAGGATGGTGTTTAACTATTAAATGCAATTTGAATACATCAGTATTGCTATTTATTAATCTCTAGCCATAGAGAATTTCTCCTAATTTCTTATATAATCCATCTATCATCATATCTCTAAACTGTAAGAGATTTTTCAACATTGCATTTGAAGTTCTTACTTCGTGGATTGACCTGCGAGTATTTCGCACTCATCATTTTTTTTAATTATGTAACTTTGTTCATTTGAGAGTTATTGTATCTCTTCAAATAACTTTGGCAATTATCACCTTCTGTAATAATTTATAAATGACACAGACCAAAAGAGAGAGACAGAGAGGGAGAGAGACAGAGAGAAAAGGAGGTTCACGAACATAGCTATATATGCATTATATTATGTGATATCAGTCTGTCTGCGCAGGTTGCCAAATGTATGAAGTGTTTTGGAACTTGCCAAATGTCAAAGTGTGTCATGTTGTTTCTTTATATTATAAGATGATCTAGATATATATATATATAGTTAGGTACACAATGTTGAATCACCTCGATGCGGAAATGTACCTCTAGTTAACAGTTTATAAAGTCGGTCCACACCGCTCCGAAAATATTCAGTTGCATCACGTAATCTTTAGCTCGCTCATTCACCGACTTGATTTCTAGTCGGAGAGCTGATAACACCCGTTTCATGAAGTGTTTGATTCAGGTAGAAATTTTATACAATGTATATATAGGTAAGATGTATAGGAAAATGAGAGTTTGCTTGTCCTACCTGGGTACGCCAGGTACTGCGCATACAAGAAAGGTTAAAAAAAATATGTATCGAAAAAAGTGTTTAATTCAAAAACCAACAAGTACTAGTTAAGTTTATTTTAAATAAATAAATGAGGCAGACATTTTTGGAGGGGTTAACATTAAACCAAAATACCCCAAAGTTGAAGTTTCAAAAACGAAAAAATAAGTGATTGATTCACGCTGAAATTTTTATAGTAACTTCATTAGATATTAGGAATTATTATTATGAATGTTAAAATAGAGACTTGAAGAAGTCGGAATAATACCGACGAAACGTCGTACATCGAATAATAAAGGTACTTAAAAATTGGTCTTTTCACCTGATCCTTTTTATTTAATTCATTAGATATATTAAAAATATTTGCAAAAAATCAGATACTTTTTCCAGGGCTTAAGAGTATTTTTGGAAACTTATTTAACGATTTAAAACACTTAAACCCCGGAAAAAGTGTCTAGCTTATTACAAATATTTTTAAATATTCATCTCAATCTATTCAATAGATCGGTATGATCTATTGAATAGATATTCAAGGTGATCCTTCATAAATCGATTCAGCAGTTTTCTATAGGTTAGAAATACAATATCAAAGAGAAGAAAGTGCAGACTACGTATTGCATAGACACTGAAAAAAAATTAAACCTCCTTGAAAAAAATCGTGATCGTAAAATAAAAAAGGTTTTGAGGTCGACATTAATTTAATGACTTTACATAAAAAGTTATTGTAATTAAATTAGCGACGACTTCAAAACTATTATTTTACGATTTTTAATGTTTTTTTTTGAACGAAGCTTATTTTTTTTGTTTTATACATTTTAAAATGTTCCATTGTTCCAATGTTAATTGACTATGGATTTGATCAAAGTGTTTATCAAGTTCTACCTTTTGAGTATGAAAGAAAGTACCGATTTTTATTAAAAATCTGTAGTTTTTTGGCTTCGTATCAAAATTATAATATTTATATAGGCGCCATATCTTAACGCCAGCAAAGCCTATCCTTTAAGCTTTATCTGTGCTAAATTTAATTCAACTCGGATTACTTATATGAAGCTGATAAATTGCCCTAAAAAAATACTTCGTAAAAAGTTAGGGTTGTGGATAAAATCCATACCTACTTTAATTCATTAGATATTTAAGTTACACTAATTTTTTAAATTTTTGTTAACATTTATAACACTTATTTCTTTGTGGAATCAAACCTATATTTTGCACAGGTGCAACCCACCTCTATAGAATTTATTACCAGAAGTAAAATAAAAAAAAACCCGGGTCGCAGTGCCAAAATCCTGTGGACAATATAGTGTATTTGCTTATACAGGCAGTGTGGCTTTATTATGCAAACTTAAGTTGGTTTTTGGGCAAAATAAAAAAATTTGACTCCTTAATACACCCCTTAAAATAACATTTTTTTTTTCTTAACTGCAATATTATTATCAATCTAACGTCTACACCGAATTAAATACACCCTTGAATAAATAAGTCACTTTCTACGAATTAGTGTTTTCAAAAAATTTGTAAGTACGGTTCTGTTGGGCCGATTATATTGAAATTTTAGGGACACTTTTTAATTACTACTAAAGGGTTAAATGTCAATTTTGAAACGATTCTGAGAATTTTTTCGGTATTTTGGGGCCCAAAAACATTTTTCAACCCCTAAAAACTACCCTTAAAATGGCCCGATTACGCTTATTTTAAATAGGCTTCTTGCGGTGATGGATTTAAACACGTGGACCAAATTTCGTTAAAATCAATTAACTCTTTCGAAAGTTATTGCCCGCACACATATATAATTATATACGTATATAAATATATATATATATATATATATATATATATATATATATATATATATATATATATATATATATATACATATATTATTATATATATAAACATTTTTAAAAATGGTGCCAAAGTGTTTAGGAGGTTATGAAACGTCGAGAAATTTTGGTCCGACCTCTAGGTCCCGCCATCCGACCGATGCCAATAGTGTATGTTGCCATATGGCAAATACACTAATAAATAAATAATAAAATAATTATTATCAATTCAAAAACTAAAACGGAATAGACAGCCTCTCTTTACAGCAGTTTTATTATTAGTGTATTTGCCATATGGCAACATACACTATTGGCGTCGGTCGGATGGCGGGACCTAGGGGTCGGACCAAAATTTCTCGACGTTTCATAACCTCCTAAACACTTTGGCACCATTTTTAAAAATGTTTATATATATATGTATATATATATATATATATATATATTTATATATATATATATATATATATATATGTGTACGCGCGATAACTTTCGAAAGAGTTAATTGATTTCAACGAAATTTGGGCCACGTGTTGAAATCCATCACCGCAAGAAGCCTATTTAAAATGGGCATAATCGGGCTATTTTAAGGGTAGTTTTTAGGGGTTGAAAACTGTTTTTGGGCCCCAAAATACCGAAAAAATTCTCCCAATCGTTTCAAAATTGAAATTTAACCCTTTGGTAGTGATTAAAAAGTGTCCCCACAATTTTAATAAAATCGGCCCGACAGGACCGGATTTACAAATTTTATGAAAACACTAGTTTGCAGATAGTGACTTATTTATTGGAGGGTGTATTTAATTCGGTGTAGACGTTAGATTGATAATAATATTACAATTAAGAAAAAAATGTTATTTTAAGGGGTGTATTAAGGGGTTAAATTTTTTATTTTGCCCAAAAACAAACTTAATTTCACATAATAAAAGCATAAAACCACACGGCCCTATACAAGCAAATACACTATATTGTCGGCAGGGTTTTGGCACTGCGACCCGGGTTTTTTTCTAGTTTCTTTTTATATGTAATGATTGCTGTAGGTTCACCTTAAAGTTTAGTAAAAATAAATTGTTCAGTTGATTTGATTTTACTATGACAGCTGGTGACCTTGTTTATTTTTACATTTTTTAATACGTGTCTGTCATAATGTGACCCATACTCTACTGACTGCGGGAACACAAATATCATGTAAAAACTCGTGCAAACAGTAAAAATAAAACTATAGGCATTAATTTTTCAGAACGTTTGTTTAACGAACCGCGAACCGTAATGTTGTCATTTTAAATTGGGCACACGTGTCACTTGTTTGAAATGTACGGAAACCAAGTGGTTTGTACCGTTAAATGTACAGCGATCATAATACTAATCTGAAAAGATTTTATTACTTAAAGATTTTTAGATCAGATATATACCAATAAGAAAATATCAAAAAACCCGGATCGCAGTGCCAAAACCCTGCCGACAATATAGTGTATTTGCTGATACAGGCCTTGTGGCTTTATTATGTGAACTTAAGGTGATTGTTGGGCAAAATAAAAAAATTAACTCCTTAATATACCCCTTAAAATTACATTTTTTTCTTAACTATATTATTATTGTCGATCGAACGTCTACACCAAAATTAAAAACACCTTTCAGTAAATAACTCACTATCTGCAAACTAGTGTTTTCAGAAAATTTGAAAATCCGGTCCTGTCGGGCCGATTTTATTAAAATTTTAGGAGCACTTTTTAATTGCTATTAAAGGATTAAATTTCAATTTTGAAACGATTCTGAGAATTTCGTAGGTATTTTTGGGCCCAAAAACTTTTTTCAACCCCTAAAAACCACCCTTAAAATGATCCTTTGGGCCTATTTTAAATAGGCTTCGTGCGGTGATGGATTCCAACATGTGTGCCAAATTTCATTAAAATGAATTAACTCCTTCAAAAGTTATTGCCCGTACACATATATACCTATATATATATATATATATATATATATATATATATATATATATATATATATATATATATATATATATATATATATATTTTCAAAAATGGTGCCAAAGTGTTTAGGAGGTTATGAAACGTCGAGAAATTTTGGTCCGACCCCTAGGTCCCGCCATCCGACCGATGTCAATAGTGTATGTTGCCATATGGCAAATACACTAATAATAAGAATAAAAACCCGGTTCCCAGTGCCAAGCCCTACCGACAATATAATGTATTTGCTAACCCAGGCAGTGTGACTTTAATACGTGAACTTACTGTCGGAATGCTCTGAATTTAAGCCAAAATAGGGTTTCGGCTGATAGCTGATTGTACTTATTCGGCAACATTTTGCAAAAATTCTTTCTCTATAAGGAAGATAAAGGACAAATCTAAATCTCTACTGGACTACTTTTGCAATTTATGCACGATTTATTAGAAAGAAGTTGGCATTAGTTGTGCCAAAAAAACACAAGTTTTGTAAATTTTCAAAATATTTCCAAAATTTAGAGTAATCAACTGACAGCTGCACCTTTGCAACAGTATTTTTTAGCCTCGTAGTGTGGCTTAAATTCAAGGCATTCCGACAGCCTTAAGTTCAGCGTTGCCAGATGTCTCGATTTAGGCGGGACTCCCGATTTTTAAATCAAAATTAAATGTCCCGCGCGGGACAGGCTCAGTCCTGCTTTTCGGGGATAACTCGACCGCGCGTAAATAATTATTCTCTTATTGTAAGTTGCAATTTGTAACACTCACTTCTCAGACTATTGTTTGAAACGTCATATTTTTCTAATAAATAAAATTTTTTTGATTTTAATTTCTGTTTTTTTTTATTTTTTTTTTTTTATTCAGAAGACGAATAAGACTTAACTATTTAACGATAGGGTAAATCTGATTTGAAATATCATATTTTTATTAAAATACATTTTCTATGGCTATTTTTGCTATCTATTGTCACGTAAACGTAATTTGAACTCATATAAAAAATTAAATATTTAAAAACTTCTGATTATAGACGTTTTTTTACTATGTCCCGTTTTCGATGAAAGAATCCCGCTTTTTTCACTCAAAAAGTTCCAAAATCCCGACTTGGCAAAAAAAAAATCTGGCAATGCTGTTTAAGTTTCTTTTTGAAGGTACCCATCTTATTTAACGGAGTAACGCACATTAGATCAGCAACAACCGTCAGTGAATAACCTGAAAATTTCTGTCTAGTCGTGCTGGACCGATCTAGTGTGCTAGTGATGTGTAGTTTTCATTAATTTGCATTGATAAAACTACTTGAAAATTACCGCCCTTGACGAAACCTGCACTAAAATTTGTTGGTGCAGGTTGCAGGTTTGTCATGTGCTGGTCGTGCTGGTCCATGCTTGACAGGTGTGCGCGGTCTTTAAAAACCACCAAAAACTATTTTTGAATTATGGTCGGTTTTAAAATTGTACACTTATAGATTTAGTAAAAGTTATAAAACGTCTGGATTCGCCAATAAACAATATATTTTCATAAAAGCCCGTATGTGAAATATTGGATAGGTGGACGTGAGCTGCCTTCTGATTTAGACAAACATAAAAAACACATAATAATTTTACGACACAAGTACAGTTTGAACATACCAGTATAGCTAATATGTGTAAGTGACGTTAGCGCCGCATGGCGGTGTAAAACCGAGTTAGAAAACAAACGACACTTTTATAAATAGGTTAGGAAGACGACAGACGAGTTTTAGAATTTTTGCCGCACTAGATAGTGTGTACGCAATGTCCTGTTGTCCAGAAATAAATACACATGTTCTGTGACAGTGGCGTCACGTCACACAGTTTATGAAGTGAAATTTTTTTTTGAGCGCAATAGATGAGAATGATTCTGATCAGATGTGGAAAAAACGTGACGGAACCAAGAAAAAAAAGCTTAATTTTGATAAAACCGACCTAGTCAGAAGTAGAGTTGAATAACTCAGATCTGAACCGGTTCAAAGAGCCGACTCCGACAGAAGATCCGTAAGAGCCGACTCACTTTTTTTTTAGCCGACGGATCAGCGGATCCGCATAACTCAGTGAAACACTTAACACACAGAAGCACATTTTACACTTACGTATCGGTTCGTGCTTTGATGCATCTGTCAGCTCAAATGATTCATGCATCACATGTTTGGCTATGCATTCTTGATTCTATACAGGTCGTGATATGATTGCCTGAACTAGGTAACTCAATGACAGACTGCAGTAACATATTCAGAACTTGGCTCTTTTTGAACCGGCTCACATACGGGATCCAGATGCAAAGATGCGGATCACTAAAAAAACCCGTTTTTCCCATCTCTAGTTAAAATATATAAAATATACAAACACAGTATTAAAAGTGTTAACATTTTTTATACTGGAAGATGATCCAAACACACCTATTATTGCACAGATACTATAAAAAAAAGCCGGTCATGTGCGAGTCAAACTCGCGAGAAGAGGGTTTCGTACTATTCCGTTTTCCGTGAGTACTTTAAGACTTAAGGTTTTCGTTTAGATTTTCCTGTAAACTATGGGTGAGACCCGACATTGCCTATTTTTTTCAAAATTTTAGGCACAATTGTTACGGAGTTAAGGGGGGGGGAATGGTCAATTCTTCATATAGTTTCTTAAATAACTTTAAAACTATTTATTTTAAAATTATATAAAAAATATATTTGAGATCCTTACGATAAGCTCTTTCATTTGATATGTCACACGGTACAGTTTGCCAAACTTTTTTTTAATTTTCTAATTTTTTCCCCAAAAATGACTCCCATGTTCAAAACTCATTTATTTACGGTACACGTCCGTCTTATGGTCACCGACTATGTGTACCAAATCTCAACTCAATCGGTCCAGTAGTTCGGAACAAATTGGCTGTGACAGGGTGCCAGACAGACACACGAGTGATCCTATAAGAGTTCCGTTTTACCTTTTGAGGTAGGGAACCCTAAAAAGGCACACTGTATAATCTAAACACGCACGCCTATGGACATGCTGAAATCAAATGACATTTCAGACAACGGTATACATGCAGATATAAATAAGTTGCGCTAATCTTCGCCATTTTAATTTGTTTGTTGAACAGTTGCTTTTATTATTCATATTACAAAAATACGAAACGTATTATTTTGCTCTGTAACATCGTTGAAAATCGTATTCGTGTCAGATTAAAACATGTTCGAAGTTCCACTACACAAAAATGTATAGTTTTTAAAGATTAATCTTAATTATCTGCATGCTCAATCTGTAAGAAAAACGTATTTGTCTCATTTTTAATGACAACGACACTATTTTTGCTTTAAATAATTGTAATGCTATATTTCATGTGAAACGGAAAAACGAAAGTCAACTACTTTTAGCAGTCACAAGAGTCGTAAAAGCATTACATTCGATATACGTACTACATTTTTTGCACGTACCTTTTACAAAATAGCTGATTTTCAGTAATAATATATCTGATAGCTGTTATATTCTGTGTATGCAGCCATATTGTATATGGATTGTTTACGAAAACTTCTGTATTAAAACGCAAAAAACTTTTTCCATACGTCCAATGAATAATTCGAAACCGACATCATACACGAACCACAGCAACAGATGTTAATCCAATTTTGTCTGGTTCAACCCGGATAGTTATCGAACATACGTTATTTAAAATCAACGAAATACAAACAGTTTTTTGCAGCGATCCCATCTAACGTTCTTTATAGTTACTGTAAACTAGTTAACGAAATCAACTAGTTGACGTGGCACAGTTGACAGTTTTGTTTCGTTGACGTTAAAATCGTCAAAGACCCACCTCTTGATAAAGTAAACATCTTTACCAAAGTGTCAATGTGTTTTTTTATCACGCTTTTATTAGCTTCACCTGTATTTTGGTTTATTTTTAAAGGAATCTTTGAATGTGAAATTCATCTACTTCAAAACGTCAGATTACACTGAAACTTTACACACTTATCAAGGACCGATGACAATACAATAATTTAATAAGTTTGTCCCATTATCCTGGCCCCAAGACCTTCAGGATAAAAAAAAACTTGAAAAATTACAACAAGCAGTGACGTCCCTTGAGTTGCCTACCTCATAGTCAAATCCAATATTGTGTTTTAGTCTTATAATTAAAATTAGAGTTTAAAAAAACTAAAATAACACGCTTTTATGAACTAAAAATTGCAAAATAATTTGACAATAAAATTAGCTGTACTGTAAAAAGCGCGGAGTGCTTAATATCGATAATAAATGTTTCATTTACCAGCTAATTGTAAACGTAGAACTATTGTGAATATTTAAGTAGATAGTACTCCACGCTTTTTACAATAAAGCTAATTTTGTTGTCAAATTATTTTGCATCTTTTAGTGCGTGTTGTTTTAGTTCTTTTGAACTCTGATTTTAATTTTTCTGGCTTCGGGGAGAAAATCACAATTCCGATTCCGTTCTGTTCCTGTACTTTAAGTTTCATCTTCCTAAAGACGAACAGACAAATAATTATATGTAAACAATTAAGTTAGCAGGAATGTGGACAAATTGATTTACATCAATTTGTCCACTTTCCTGCTAACTTAATTTTACATTAGAAAATTGATGCGTCCACATTTTTTTCAAACATATACAATTAATAGAAATTAGTTTCACGGGTAATTGGAATAAAAAATCAATTTAAACACTCATTGATTGCAACGTTTCGTCTTTATTAAATCAAGACTTTTTCAAGCTCTTTAATAAAGACGAAACGTTGCAATCAATGAGTGTTTAAATTGATTTTTTATTCCAATTACCCGTGAAACTAATTTCTATTATTACATATTTTGGAATTGAACTTTAAAGATGAATATACAATTAAGTTAGCAGGAAAGTGGACAAATTGATGTAAATCAATAAACCAATTATTAATTTAGCAAAATTAATAATTGGTTTATTGATTTACATCAATTTGTCCACTTTCCTGCTAACTTAATTGTATATGTTTGAAAAAAATATGGACGCAACAATTTCCAATGTAAAAAAACCCGGGTCGCAGTGCCAAAACCCTGCCGACAATATAGTGTATTTGCTTGTGTAGGGCCGTGTGGTTTTATACTTTTATTATGTGAAATTAAGTTTGTTTTTGGGCAAAATAAAAAATTTAACCTCTTAATACACCCCCTAAAATAACATTTTTTTCTTAATTGTAATATTATTATCAATCTAACGTCTACACCGAATTAAATACACCCTTCAATAAATAAGTCACTATCTGCAAACTAGTGTTTTCATAAAATTTGTAAATCCGGTCCTGTCGGGCCGATTTTATTAAAATTGTGGGGACACTTTTTAATCACTACCAGAGGGTTAAATTTCAATTTTGAAACGATTCGGAGAATTTTTTCGGTATTTTGGGGCCCAAAAACAGTTTTCAATCCCTAAAAACTACCCTTAAAATAGCCCGATTAGGCCCATTTTAAATAGGCTTCTTGCGGTGATGGGTTTCAACACGTGGCCCAAATTTCGTTGAAATCAATTAACTCTTTCGAAAGTTATCGCGCGTACACACACATATATATATATATATATATATATATATATATATATATATATATATATATATACATTTTTAAAAATGGTGCCAACGTGTTTAGGAGGTTATGGAACGTCGAGAAATTTTGGTCCGACCCCTAGGTCCCGCCATCCGACCGACGCCAATAGTGTATGTTGCCTTATGGCAAATACACTAATTATATGTAAAGTTTTATTAGGTCTCATTAGTATTTTAATTCCTATGACCCCGAAGTATTTCTTTGTGATTTGTTGAAGGTTCAGACGACCATAAATTTGACTTCATCGTCAGCTGTTCATAAAACGTAAACCACTCTTCCTTTATTTTAATTTTCTGGCAAAAGTTCAGTATTAAAAACATTAATCGTTCGGAACTAATATAACAAAACAGTTTATATTCCGCGCTTAAATGACTTTGAATTTTGAAGACAATATGAGTGAAAAAAAATGCTGATGCATTAATTAATTATTTTTAATTTGCCAATAAATCTTACCTGTACCATGGAATACAAGCGGCCTGATCCGGCTTCGTACGGGTAGCACTAATTATCTAATTATCTATAGCCATAAAAGATGAGAATCATTATCATAAAATTCTGAACGTGAATCGAATTTGCGCGAATTCAATCGCTTTTAATTGTGAATGTTCAAAAATCGAAGAGAAATCAAAATTGCCAAAAAATAAAAAAATTCTGTTGATCCGATCGCTACCAAACTTCACAGGATCACTAGCTGGGCCAATCTGAAGAATGCCTGAAAATATTTAATATAATAATAATATTTAATATAAGACAAAAGAATCATATCATTGTTAATATTGCGACGTTTCGACTCTTTATTAGTGTATTTGCCATATGGCAACATACACTATTGGCGTCGGTCGGATGGCGGGACCTAGGGGTCGGACCAAAATTTCTCGACGTTTCATAACCTCCTAAACACTTTGGCACCATTTTTAAAAATGTTTATATATATATGTATATATATATATATATATATATATATATATTATATACGTAAATATATATATTTATATGTGCGGGCAATAACTTTCGAAAGAGCTAATTCATTTTAACGAAATTTGGCATACATGTTGGAATCCATCACCGCACGAAGCCTATTTAAAATGGGCCCAATCGGGTCATTTTAAGGGTAGTTTTTAGGGGTTGAAAAAAGTTTTTGGGCCCAAATATACCGAAAAAATTCTCAGAATCTTTTCAAAATTGAAATTTAACCCTATAGTAGCAATTAAAAAGTGCTCCTAAAATTATAAGCAAATCGATCCGACAGGACCGGACTTACAAATTTTATGAAAACACTAGTTTGCGTATACGAATTTACTTACTGAAGGTCGTATTTAATTTGGTGCAGATGTTGGATTGATAACAATATTTCAACTAATAAAATTATTATTGTAAGGGGTGTATTATGGGGTTCAATTTTTTTTTTATTTTGTCCAAAAACAAACTTAATTTCATTTAATAAAGCCACAATACCTGTATTAGCAAATACACTATATTGTCGGCAGGGTTTTGGCACTGCGACCCGGGTTTTTTTGAGTTTTCATCAGGCTCATAACTAATATATGAAAACAGTCAAGCAAATAATTTATATTACAAAACTAAGGTGCTAAGGTGTAAAAAAAATATTGAAACATATTTTTTCTTCTTTAACATACTTTGTGACTTCTTTCATAAAAATTAGATATTTCCGAAACGTGAGTGCATTTTATATGCACATACTCCAACTGTGCAATTCGGATGAAAAAGGAGGCATACTAAACAGATTGTAAACAGTCACCTTAAAGTTTAAGGCACGCAACATCGGCTAGAGCCGCTAGACTTATGCCACTTACTCAAGTTTATGAGATGAATATAATTATAATGAAACTTCTGTATTATACAATAGATAGCAGTTTTAGTCATGAAGATAATTCATTGTGGAAATTGATCTTTGTCATTCGTAATTTATTATTAAAATATAATAATTATTATTAGTATAACTACGGTTTACGGTCATGTACAATAAACATTTGTTTAAATAACATTAAACCAAGAGTAAGCAATAAATTTCGAATCGAATTGTTATTTCAAAGGCTGGTTAGTATGCAGGACACATTCCTGTCGACCTTATTTCCAAAAGGGTTGGGAAAACTATCATATCACCTGATAAATCAACGAACCCATTATTTTTTACTTTGTTTTGTCATTTTAATGCCAATTGGATGTTGCAAGAAATTATGTCTATCTGTTTACAGGAAGTTCAAGATTTTGTAATTTGATTGCGAAAGTTTTTCATTAGGAGAATTACCGGTTATAATTTGCAAACTAATTTAATCTAACCTGCAAATTTTCAGAAATGATTTAAATACAAATTGGCTGCGACTTTCTACAAAAACTGTCAAGCATAATATGTACTTCGATTTGACGGATACTTTTCTAATTCATAATTTCTAAAGTAAACTAGCCTACAATCAGGAAGTTTTTCGTTTTTTTTACTCTTAATCATAGTCGTAAAAGTAACAAAATTAATAGGTAAATAACTTTTTTAATATCTTTAGAAATAACAAAGTTGTGCTACTCTAAAGTTTAAATTTAACAATTCGCTGGTTTGAAAGAAGGCCGAAGCATCTCAAAAATGATGATTTTACAGTACGGCGGTTTGAAATAATTTGTAGAAATTAAATCGTTCTGAAAGCTTAATTATTATATAATTATATCAACGATTAAATTTTATAAATGAAAGGGGTTATTGATTAGCATTGAAATACGTAAAATATTTTTTATACATATATTTCAAAAAATATTATTATTTAAGGATAAGTCTTTATTCTTGCGAACATGTATTATTAAGTTTCAATTTATGTCAGTACTGACTATTATGGTTGTTACATAAAACAATATTAACGAAAACAATATAAATCATAGAAAACAGTTTTATCAGGAAGAACGACGGATCACATAAATGAGCCGATATTCCGGAAATTCTTGCACTAATTATGTGAACGTAACTCCAAATGCGCCTCTATTCGTGCGTGCCTTCTCTCTTAAGTCAGAGAGGCAACTAAACCACGTCGTTGTTCGTGACTCACTGGAGCCGATTCTAACTCAAAGACATAGTGACACTTCTGCCCTCTAGCGGAAGTTTTTGGAAAATATATACATCGTCTTTATTCATGATAAAATATAACTCATTTGCAGTCGTTCTGTATACTTAATCCAATTTTGGATTTTTTTTAGATGAGCCGGTCTTCTTTCAAACCAGCGAATTCTCCGCGTTATGCGTCGAATAACAAGAAATATTACCAAACCCTAAATAACATAGATTCTAATAATTATATTATCTATATATTATTATATAGCTACCTGCCTCAAATGATTGGCTACCGAGCACCATTTACTTACTTATATTATATATAATATATATATACACTCCTTGTTGTAAAGTCGTATGTCTCGCATAAAGTCGGACCGGTACACGAGATGGCGGCGACTTAATTAACTTAGTTTTGACAACCTAGTTAAGTTACGACACATTTTGCGGAATCAAATTCACGGTGTTTGCTGAAATTGGACTACGAATTGTATTTCTCTTCGAGTACCGCATGGGGAAAATAGATAAAGATGTAAAACGGCCAAACTACGAGATTCGATTAAAATGTTTGTTTTTTTTGGCAGAATTATAAGTTAAAAATTGAATATCTACAAAATTAAGAAGTAAATGCTTACTGAAACCAACGCTACAAAATCTATAGTTCAAAAAATCTAAAAGACAAAAAGTTGTTATAACAAAGATGAAGTTCCGGGAATCGCCATTTTTTTTTTTTTGAATTTTCCTCCTTTCTAGGAATCTTATTTTTAATTTCATTAGCATTAATAGTTTTGGAGCTATTTGCAAAAAAATAGACCCCCTTTTTGAGATACTTTAATAAGTTCTGCAATTGTTGATGTGCGGATTTCAAACTTTTGCACATTTTTCTAGAGGTGATTACAAATCCAATGAGCTATGACAGTCCAACGATGCCAGACGTCCCGATTTTTAAATCAAAATTAAATGTCCCGCGCGGGACAGGCTCAGTCCCGCTTTTCGGGGATAACTCGACCGTGCGTAAATAATTATTCTCTTATTGTAAGTTTCAGTTTTCAGTTTCAGACTATTGTTTGAAACGCCATATTTTTCTAATGAATAAAACTTTTGATTTGTTTTTTTTATTTTTTTTTTTAATCAGAAGACGAATAAGTCTCAACTATTTAACGATAGGGTAAATCTGATTTAAAATATCATATTTTTATTAAAATACATTTTCTATGGCTATTTTTGCTATCTATTGTCACGTAAACGTAATTTAAACTCAAATAAAAAAATAAATATTTAAAAACTTCTTATTATATAAACGTTTTTTTACTATGTCCCGCTTTCGACGAAAGAATCCCGCTTTTTTCACTAAAAAAGTTCCACAATCTCGACTTGGCAAAAAAAAATCTGGCAACACTGTATGACAAGTATTTTAACTCGCAGTACCAAAAATTAAAACGTTTTTTAATTTGTGAACCAGACTACGAATGCCAAAGAGTTAAAAGTCAAAACGTCTTTATTCGATTAGGATAAAATAACGTATTCGAACGTCGTTCAGGAGCTACGCCACTGCTTTCCCTTTTATAATGTTTAGAAGCGTGAGACACTGGATGAATTAATCGAAATATAAATAAAGTGAACTAGTTCGTTGAATCAATGCCCACCACTAGTATATGTTAAGAATCACCTTTATAGTGCATAATAACAATATGTAATACTATAAATTTTATGAATATGAATTGTTAGTTTGGCACTAAAAGTGCTAGTAGTACATAACTTTGTATAATAAGTTGGATTTATTTGCCAAAATGCAAGTTGTTGATACGTATGCACTTCTGTTTATGTTTATTGCTTAGAATATGGATTACTGTCGCAAAATGCAACAACTCTTCTCCATCTTAAATCTACGTGACGAATATGAATCATCGGACACTGCTTTTGAGCCAAATACCCTTGCCAATGTAAGATTATTTCAGTCAAACACATGTTGACTTATGCTCTGCTAGTGGCCAATATAATTACCAGACAGAATTATCGTAATAACCTTTATTAACGATGTTTATATGAACATCGAAGTTTGGGGAATGCATGAGAGTTGTGAAGAGCGTTATGTCACATATCTGTGTTTCAATCACTGATACTGGAAAATCACAGGTTGCTACTGCTACTCGTTGATACAAATATCTGTGATTGCTAATTCACAATATTAAGACCGAGTTATCATTCTTTATTATTGATATTAAAGATGGAATATTTCAATCTACACTCATATTATAAAGAGGAAAGATTTGTATTTATGTATGTTTGTAATGAAGAAACTCAAAAACTACTATGCCAAATTAAAAAATTCTTTCACCATTAGAAAGCTACATTCACCCTAAGGAAAATAGGCTATGTTTATTGCTGGAAAATATTAGGGATCCTTACTAAAACTTTAGTAACGTAACCCAAGGTGTAAAAAAAGCCATAAAACATCTTTCGTCGCATGCGCTGCGGAATCTATTGATGATAGAACAAAAGTATGTTCCACAATATTAATGAACATATCAATAACTACAAAAAACTTCGCGATACTATATGTCCAACTATTATCGTTATGTCACAATAACCACTTTTTACATTTTAATAATCTATATAGATAAAAGACGATGTATATGTAATCTATGGACTCCAAACGGGTAGACCATTTTTGATGAAATTTTCAGTCAATCTTTAGATTAGCCCAGCGGGTGATCTTCTGAAGTTTGGTAGCGATCGGATCAACAGAATTTTTTAAATTTCTTTTTGGGAAATAAGATTTTTCTTCGATTTTTGAACATTCACAAATAAAAGCAATTGAATTCGCGCAAATTCAATACACGTTGAGAATTTAATGATAATGATTCTCATCTTTTATATCCTATATATTACATTTACACCCGAGCGAAGCCGGACTAGGCCGCTAGTTATTGATATTAAAGATGGAATATTTCAATATTATTATAATTTATAAGTATGAAGTCATACATACAGACTGTGATCACAGTCACAGTTTATAATCACTGATATTTGAAAGTAGCAATCACAATGTTGAAAAGTAGCAGTAGTCTAGAACATTAAGTATTTTCATATAAACCGTAAATTTATATTTGAAAACAGAAAGTGATTGTATTATAATCTTGTATAGTCTATGTACTTCGAGAGTAGAACAGTGGTCACCAACTATTTTTCCTGTAGGTCCATTTCAAAACAATGTCAAACTTTCGCGGTTCAGAAAATTTAAGCCTCCCCCATAACTCCTACCGCCCCCTTCCACTAACAGAGAATGATTTATTATTTTCTGAAAATACAGAATTTTCTTGTGTAATCTATGTACTTCGAGAGTTTAGAACAGTGATCACCAATTATTTTTTTGTAGAGCCGAGTTCTGAATATGTTACTGCAGTCTGCCACTGAGTTACCTAGTTCAGTCAATCATTATTGACTGAACAATCAATATTGACTGAACTAGGTAACTCAGTGGCAGACTGCAGTAACATATTCAGAACTCGGCTCTTTTTGAACCGGTTCAGTGAGCCGGCTCACATACGGGATCCAGATGCAAAGATGCAGATCACTAAAAAGACCCGTTTTTCCCATCTCTAAACCGCAGTTTGCCGTTTGGTGACTACTGGCTTAGAATATCGATATATTTTTGTGCACAAAATGTGATCTCATTTCTTATGAAATTCAATAAAAACGTAATTTATTAAAGAAAGCAGCCATAGAATAAGAAATTCGTAATAAACTTTGATATAACTTTTTCATTTTTTAACGCATCCTAGTAAATGAGGCACGCATAAGATCCGAATATAGCGTAATACAAATACACACTCCAGCAAATCAATATTTATTGGTGTAGTTTGCAAAATTGCTGCAGTTCACAGAGAAGTAATAGGAGGTGGGGGGGGGGGGGATTGGGAGGTCTGTGTATATATTATGCCGTCGGCTGTTGAAGTTATTCCACTTATTCCGCATGTGTGTATTAGAGTCTACGTTGCGGGAGGGGGGCAAGAGGAGAAGGGGTTTGTGTGTCTGTGGGAGAAGTCAAGGGGAACTTGCAGGCACTACAGCAGTGTGCATAAAATTTCATTTTATTTGAAATAATACATACAGTAATTTACTTGCCTGCCGCATAGTTGCCATATAATTGCCACATAGTTGCCATATAATTGCCACATAGTTGCCATATAGTTTCCATATAGTTGCTTGTTTCTTTGCATACCAGTCCCTATAATGAACGTTCTTTTACCAAAGCCCTTACTACCACGACAGCTCAAACGAAGGGCCAAAAAGTTTTGCCACTCAAGCAATATTTTTAATCGACTTACAAAGAGTTTATCAATTATTCAAATTTTTTTTAATTTTTTTTTTGTTTGTTCAGCCACTACTTCTCGAGAGGTTGAGCGATTTCAAAAAATGTTGATGCCGTTTCGTTCAAAATGTGTACGGAATAGTCCCATATAATTTTTATTAAACACAGTTCAGTCGTTTTCAACCGACTTAAATTTTTTTAATACAGCTGTTCTTTTTCTAGTTTTTGATCTGTTAGACAATTTCGCTCACTGGTCATCTTTCGCTTGTCTTTGAAACCGTGAAAGATTTTTGAAGTAAAACTTCTTTAGGCCCGATATGAAGGATTCAGATCTTTTTCTAACGGAAGTATTTTTTTCTCACGGAAGTAACCTTCAGTTTATGCAAAGGACTATCGACATATTGGTAAGTTAGAAATTTTATTAAGTAACTGTTGAAGCTTTCAGTCAATAGATGGCCGCACAATTGTAAAATTTCTAGCTTACCGATATAAATTGTGCCAGTTCACCAAAGAAGTTTTCTTCAATTGCGCGTTAAGGTTACAAGTAGGGGAAGGTATTCTAAAATGGGATACTTAAGGTATTACAAGTTCTGAAAAAAAAATTACAGACAGTTAATTACTGCAAATTTACTACGTGACAGTTTTGACATAACTTTATTTAAAAAAAATACAAAAATGATATAAAGACTACAAATTAAAAAAGTGACACATTTTGACACTAAAACTGGTAAAAATATCGCTGTCATAATCTCATTACTCAATTAGGCAAAATGCTTACCTTATCATACCAGTATTCTTATAACAAAACTGTTGCAAACTTAAAAACTTGCTTAAATTTGACACTTGTAACACTATCGTATTGAAAGTACTACAGATGAATGCTTATCAAGAGAGGTGTATTTCGTGAATTTTACAAAAGATGACATTGGGCATATTTAAAAATAATAAGGGTATCCCATTTTACCTAAGTATTCCATTTTAAAGTACCTTCCCCTACTGTTTTTTAGTCGATTTACTGCGATGTCCCGTAAAAAACAAACATACAAGGTTTTCATTTTAAACTGAAATTATAGTCACAGGAAGGGAAGATTTGGTTGAGGATCAATAAATAATAAGCTTTACCAAAGTTTCGATATTGGCCAACGTTTCGAAAATTATATTTTCATCTTCAGGTTAAGACCCTGAAGATGAAAATATAATTTTCGAAACGTTGGCCATTAGCGAAACTTTGGTAAAGCTTATTATTTATTGATCCTCAACCAAATCTTTCCTTCCTGTGACATTCTATTGGATCAACACCACCATATACGATGAAATTATAAACGTAAAAAGTGAGAAAATTGAATCAAATTTAAATTTTAAAGCCCAGTACTGTATATGAATGAATGTAACGATAAGGTAGTGCTTGGGGTGTGTAGGGGGAGGGGGTTGAATGTTTTCAACCGCCGTAATCGTTGGTCGGAGGTTGGAAAGAGTTTATTTGATTAAACTCACAAATATATGAACTGCTCTGGGCACCCATAAAGCCTTCATCTTCACTACTGATGCGGTGGCGTGGCGCCCCTGCCAATAGGTTGGATTGTGTTGTTTATGCAAATCTCTCTTGAGTTGATACCATCCTATATTACACCCCTCAATTTTTTAACATAATTTACGAGTAAAAGCAAACAATGTTCTTGCCAATTTTTTATGAGTCTGCCTAACTTTAAACTTACACCGCTAATATTTTGCGTGTACACTACCGCTAGGAGAAGTCGGGGTTCGTCGGAAATTTAAAATTATTAATTTGAGTATATTTTTTCGCGACTGCACACGTAAAGGGCTATGTGCTTAAGATTTTTGTGACAAGTTTTTTATACAATGACTATTTTTCAGACGTATCATTTCGAATGAAAGTCAGAAATGAACAAAAATTGGAACGTGTCGCGGGACACGCGTTTGGAACGAAATCCCTTTCGTATGCAGGGTTGGCATAATTAATACACATACATAATATACATACACACATACACACTTTTTCACGCTTTTTCGTGACGGGTTACATTTTTTCTCGGATAGGTCCTCTCGCCAACCCGCGATAAGGAACTTTGTTCCAAAACACCCGGTATAATCGAAAAACACCCGGTATCACCGTATACCAGTATACATTATACGTCTTACGGTTTTTCGTGACACGTAACATTTTTTTCTCGGCTAGGTTCCCTCGGCAACCCGCGAATCCAGTCAATTTTATAACGGGTATGGTGTCCGTTTCCGAGAGACTTTCTGTATTATGTCCAATTATAATTATTAATATTATACTATAGTCATTTTACTTTAAAACAAATATTAATTTTAATAATTAATGAGAAAGAAAAATTGCAACTTTAAAAGGAATATGAAAACATGAACTGCAAATGTGCACGCTGAGTAATTAATGAAAGAAATGCACGTCTTCGAGCAATTAAAGTCCACTTGGATGTTGTAAAGAGTCTTTGTACTTTCGCTAAAGAAATTATGGAACAATAAGTACAAAGTTTTTCTAATTAATAAGAAAACATCCGACGATCATTATACATGTTACAAACAGTGCTTGGAACGATCATCTAAATAAAGGGTAATTTTAAATAAAACTCGTAGGACTTTTTGTTTTAAAGATGTCGATACCTATCAGATAACAGGTAATGAAAATAAAAAAACAGACGGTGTAATTTACAGTACACACCACAGAAGTAGCAATTGGTATACTTGTTAAAAATGAGTGAGTCTTAAGCCGGCACCAGACACAACAACAATATATTATGAACACTTGTTTTAACACTTGTAAGGCACGGGTATTTGGGTATTTGTTCAAATTTGAGAAATAGATGTTAGCTACATCATCGGTCTATCTTTTTCTTTCTTGGGAGCAGTGTCGGATTTACATAAGGACACTTGAGACCCAGATCCAGGAGCCCCCACAACCTAATGGAAAATTTAGTTTCCCCAAAAATAAAAATACACATATACGCTGGTTGATCATAGTTACTTTTAATGAATTTTCAGTCAAAATATGCAATGAATTTTTCACTTTAACAAATTGCAATATGAGTTTTAATATTCATCCAATCTAGATCTCCTTACATTCTTACAGTCTTTGTGTCCATGGACTTTGCTTTACCAAATCCGGCCCTACCGGGAAGACACTTTTTACACCGCTAGGGCATATCCAGGAATATAGGTCGATGTTAGTGTCTGGCTGATTTCTCTTTGTGTAGTATTGTTTTACACGTTAAAGCAAAGTATTGGATACATTAGTCAACATGTTAAATTGATTAACCGATTAAAATGTAAAATAACTCTAGTGCCAATGTTTACACAGCGCACCGATATTTTTTTATTGAAGTATTATTCAGTTGTAATATTTCTGCACGTTAAAATTTATGATGGTGATAGATTGGGCTGTATCAAGTCAAGCTTTACGACTGGCACTTAATGCAACGCTTCGTGCCGCATAACTCTATACTATACGCAAACGTAATACTGCAGAGAGTGATCAGTAAAACAGTTCTTTTCCAATAACAGATGTTATTGTTACTGTTCTTTTATAACAGTATTTTCTTGTAATCAAGGCGATCAGTACATCGTCGAGTTCATGAGACAAATTACCTACTAAAAAGTCTAATTTACAAAAATACAAACACATTTGGCATTTCACTTTTACACCGAGAGATGGCGTTACTTACTGTGTTCAGTTTTGATACGTTTTTATTAGCTTCACCTGTGTGTTTGTTTGTTTGTAAAGGAATCTTTGAACGTGAAATTCATCCAGTTCAAAACGTCAGACTAAACTGAAACTTTGCACACTTATCAAGGTCCGATGACAATACAATAATTTAGTAAGTTTGTCCCATTATCTTGACCAAGATCTTCAGCTAACACTCTGTACAATGACGTACGTTGCGTTGCCTACCCCATAGTCAAATGCATACTTTAAAAAAACTAAATTAACACGCTTTTATGAACTAAAAAATGCAAATTAATTTGACAGCAAAACTAACTTTACTGTAAAAAGCGTGGAGTGCTTAATATCGGTAATAATTTTTTCATTTACTAGCTAATTGTAAACGTAGAGCTATTATGAAAATTTAAGTAGATAACAGTAAAGCTAATTTTGTTGTCAAATTGTTTTGCATTTTTTAGTTCATAAAAGCGTGTTGTTTTGGTTTTTCAGACTCTAATTTTTTTTTAAGAATCTGTTCGTTAAACTGTTATTATAATGACCACCGTAAAACATAACTGTTCTTTTTTAAACCGATTCTTTCCCATAACAGTTTTAAAATAACTGTTACGTGTATGAAGGGTAATTATTCCGTTATCGTTAATTCTTTCTTCACAGCGTGTTATAATATAGTTATCACTACTACTAGCAAGAAAAATATTAGCAGTGTGCTACAATTTTACATCGTACTATAGTAAGTATTATACTCGCCATGGTTCTAAAAGCTTCAGAAGTTAGTCACAAATAGCGTCATAAATGCATATTTTGGTTGTTTTGTGGGAAAGGAAGACTCCTACCACCTCCCAGTACGTGCACTCGTCGGTGATTGGTTAACGTTCGTTGTCTTGTCAATTGTCGCTTTCCTGCTATAAACCACAGTCCAGTACGCCATTTTTGTTTCTTTGATTGTTCAAGATGCCTAATACGCCGATTCAGATGATAATTTGTCTGCTGAGAACCCCCCCACACCAAGTCCGAGCAGAATGGATGACTTTAGTGCAAGGAATTAAACCTTTAGATTAAAGAAAAATTAAAAATAATAATATAGCGCGAGTTCGTAGTTTTTCAACCGACTATACCTGCGCAAGCGTCCATTTGCATCTAACTTCCGAGCCTTTCAGATCCATGGCACTTACTATATGTGTCAAAACTGTTCCTGGTGCGTTTTGGCCCAATATGTGAAATCATGCAATGATTCCAGTATTTCACTCTTAAAATATCAAATTGTTGCAATTTCTACTAATGACATTAACTACTTAGTAGTTGTTATATTTTACATGTCATAACTCATAACTTCATAAGCGTATACAGCACTCGTGCGAATGAACAATTCTGACAAGCACATGAATTGGCGAGGGAATTGCTCTCTGAACATTGCTTGCTTGTCTTGTAATTTTGAAATATTAATTTAATATTTTGATTACAACACTTTTCCAAATTGTAATCATAGGTAGTATTTGAGAAATAAAATTCGAAAAAACTATTTTATTTTATAATAGCAGGCTATGTATTTAGTGCGTAAATTATTATTTTACGGTGCAGTGTAAAATTAAGTAACCTATAAATTAATATTTATATAGAGTGGTGCTTTTTACCCGGTTTTTTTCACTAATTATTAATACATTTAAGGTATAATTTTGTATCCTATGAATTAAGTAGATAGTTTAATTTAGTATTAATGGAGAATCTATTATAATACAATTGTACTATACAAAGCATAAATAAAGAGCTTTTAATAATAATGACGCAGTGTGACATTATGGTAAAAGCGAAATTTAACAGTCACACAAGTCATAAAATATGCACCCACGAGATATAATATTTTATGCACGTATCCCCTATAAAATAGCTGATTTTCAAAATTAATAACAGTTCAATTTTGAGCTAGATTACTTCTAATTGTAGACTACGTTCAATTTTCATGCTGTTAGAGTCTGATTTACTATGAAAATGGTAGTGGGACTACGCCAATTTTACTTTACGCAACTTTACAACAATAATAATAATAATAACTTTATTTAGGGAACAACAAAGCCAGATGGCTGTGTAAGTTGTCCCTTTCAAAATGAACGTACAGGTACATACAACATAACACAATAACAATTAATAATCATAAAAAGTACATTAAAATATATAACAATTTAAGAGATAGCCTTACAAAAAAACAGAATTAAAATTAGCACCTATAATTATAATTACGTCTATTGGACATCAATTATTTATACTTGTGCGAAATGTGTTATTTCACGATCGCTCTACAGGCATGTAAAGCAACTATTTTATAGCAGGGTTGTTAAATTCTGTGTAGCTAAAATTAAATTGAATATTGTGCGTATTTCGCACAACACAAATTTGGTGTCGAATTTTTTGTGACTATGGACACTGACCATAATTTATTCTTTGTTTCAGAGCGACAGCCTAGCAGAACCGGAAGCCCTGCCGTGCAGCAAGGACATGGCGGCTGTCAACGCTACAGCAACGGTAAGCTTCAAATATCTCATTCATGCATTTTTCTTAGTATTATTTTATATATAGGTATATGATTACTCGCATAACAAAATTACTTATAACATGTTGAGAAAGGCCTTTCTTGGTACTCATAATACTCGTCACGGTTCTAAAAGGTTCTGAAGTTAGGTGCAAATGGAGGCTTGCCCAGGTACAGTCGATTGAAAAACAACAAACTCGCGCTATATTATTATTTTTAATTTTTCATTAATCTAAAGGTCTAATTCCGTGCATAAAGTCATCGAAAAAATTATTTTTCGTGCTTGTCTATGCAAAACTGTATTAGGCATCTTGATCAACTTAACAATAGCGTACTGGACTGTACTTTATAGCAGGAAAGCGACAAGTGACACGACAACCAGCGATAACCAATCACCGACGAGCGCACGTTCTGGTGGGAGTCTTCTTTTCCCACAAAACAACCAGAACGGCTCTAAAATATGCATTTGCGACGCTGTTTGTGACTAGCTTCAGAACCTTTTAGAACCGTGCCGAGTATTATACATCGATTCTGCTTTCTAACATGGGATATGCAAATTGACCTCGTCTGCGCAAGATTAAAAAATCTCGGGTCGAAGTGCCAAATTCCTGCCGACAATTAGTACATTTGCTAGTACAAGCAGTGTTGCTTTATTACGTGCACTTGCATGTGTTTTTAGACAAAGCAAAAAAAAAATTAACCCTTAAATACACCCCTTAAAATAATATTTTTTTTCTCAGGTAAAATACTGTTATCAATTCAACATCTGAGTCAAATAAAATACACCCTTCAGTAAATCCTTATGCACATCAAACTAGCGTTTTCATAAAATTTGTAAATCGGGTCCTGTTGGGCCGATTTTATTAAAATATTAACAGCACATTTTAATCTTCACTAAATGGTTAAATTTCAATTTTGATTTTTTTCGGTTTTTTTTTGGGTTCTAAAACATTTTTCAACTCCTAATAACCACCCTTAAATGGCCCGGTTCACTCCAAAATCTAATTAGATCTAAGTCTTACTAAACCTTTTCTAATTCTGGAAACCCGATCTCAATCGGTTGATTCGTTCTAAAAATATCGTACAATAAAAATTGGTTTACACACAACATACACAGAGAGAGAGAGAGAAATAGAGAGAGATGGACGGACATCCATCCAAAAATAGTCAGACATAGCTTCCTAGGACCTCAAAACGTCGAAATCTAATGAAAACTGGATTTTAGAAAATCGGACTGAAACCAATAACTCACCGTTTTTGAAAATGTTTAATAGCGTGAAGTTAAAAAATGAGATATGACATTTTAATAGCCACCTTCTGAAAAACTTTCCTATTTTCGAACAGAAATATACAAATAATAAATTAAAACGTGTGGATGGTTCTTAATAATACACTTTCGTTCAATCTTGATTTTTCTCGTATTGCGTGAATTAATTATGCAATGCCAAATCGTCGACAAATGATGCAGACAGATCAGATCACTTCGTGCAGTCCAGTTATTCATTAGTAATTATACTAATGTCGATTAAATATAACATTATAATTTACAGTACTAAATAAATAAATAATTGTAATATTTAGTTATAAGTGTAGTGTGCGTGTTGTACCGTTGAAAAATTAAAAGATTACAAAAAATGTGCGGTTTTTATTTGTGAAATTTTATAGATTCCGTACTGAATCTTTAAAATACACACAGATTATATACTAAATGTTTTTTGCAAAATTAACTAGACAGAGTATAAATTATTTTAATAATTGATGAACTACTATCGTTTCTCAAAGTGAATTCTACAAGTAAATTATTTTTAATACATTTTAGTGTTTTTTTTAAGACAGTAACCAGTTTTTTTTAATGATTGATGAACTAACATCGTTCTTAAAACGGATTTCACACTGAATGAGACATATTCATGTAAGTCAATTAATTTAAAAATTTACTTAGAATATTCAGATACGTTATTTCCATTAATAATTAATTGTGATAAAATTATTTTTTTCGCATTTGAGTACCTAAGCTGGAAATTAAATACTTCATTTTACATTTTTAATTACTCTATTACATATACCATAGACACAATTAATAAGTGCAATTTTATTATTTTTTTTTTCTTATTATTATTTTTTAATATAATAACAATTATTAATAGGCACTAATTTTCATTTTAATAACTAGATAAGTATTATAATTTTGAATAAATAATTTCAAAAAATATTTATTATTGTCTATTTGTAGATACTAATATAATTTTAACAAGCAAGAGGTATATTATATATAAGATAATAATAGCTTAAAAAAATCGGGTCGCAATGTCAAACCCTGCCAACAATATAGTGTGTTTGCTAATACAGATAATATGGCTTTATTATGTAAAGTGTAAATGAACAAAAAAACGGTAGAAAATGTACATATCATTTTAGATAGGTAGCCTGTCAAACTCGTGGTTTATTAAAAATTGTATTCCCTTATCAAATGACAGATATATTATGTTTGTTAGATTGCCAACGTTGATTGTGAAGTATCACTCCGAAATTTAAAAAAATAAATGATGATAAAATATTATTAATCTACAATTTCTCTCTTTAAGTACGAATGACGGGATTATGTTAGAAACACTGATTTTTAATTTGGCTGGACGAGACATTTAACATACCGAAATTAAAATTGGGTCATATCTCTGAGGTGGTTGGTTTGAGGACTCGGGTTTATTAGGATTTTTAATAATTTATTTCAAACAGAGCCATATGTTCATAAAATTTCCGACGTATTTTTTACTGACATTAAAAAAAGTATAAATTGTGTTTATTAGTGTATTTGCCATATGGCAACATACACTATTGGCGTTGGTCGGATGGCGGGACCTAGGGGTCGGACCAAAATTTCTCGACGTTTCATAACCTCCTAAACACTTTGGCACCATTTTTAAAAATGTTTATATATATATGTATATTATATATATATATATATGTATATATATATATATATTTTTATATACGTATATATATACGTATATATATATATATATACGTATATATATATATTTATATGTGCGGGCAATAAGTTTCGAAGGAGTTAATTCATTTTAACGAAATTTGGCATACATGTTGGAATCCATCACCGCACGAAGCCTATTTAAAATGGGCCCAATCGGGTCATTTTAAGGGTAGTTTTTAGGGGTCGAAAAAAGTTTTTTGGGCCCAAAAATACCGAAAAAATTCTCAGAATCGTTTCAAAATTGAAATTTAACCCCTAAGTAGCAATTAAAAAGTGCTCCTAAAATTATAAGCAAATCGGCCCGACAGGACCGGACTTACAAATTTTATGAAAACACTAGTTTGCGTATACGAATTTACTTACTGAAGGTCGTATTTAATTTGGTGCAGATGTTGGATTGATAACAATATTTCAACTAATAAAATTATTATTGTAAGGGGTGTATTAAGGGGTTCAATTTTTTTTTATTTTGTCCAAAAACAAACTTAATTTCATTTAATAAAGCCACAATACCTGTATTAGCAAATACACTATATTGTCGACAGGGTTTTGGCACTGCGACCCGGGTTTTTTTCAATAAAAATATCTAGATTTTTTAATTTTAGTGTCAAATATTGTCGTGTTACATAACTAGCGTAGTCACAATTTTTAACTTTAAAAATTTACGTGATTATTATTTGATAAAAATTATCATGTTACAGAATTTCAAGAATACACTTGAAAGTTAATTATATAATAATCAAGTTAAATAAGTAACTTTTATTTAACATTGGTCAATGCGTCGTCTTTTGCAAAAATTGTATTTAAAATTCTGTTGAAAATTTTATTACTAATAGTAGTAGTATTTTAATCTTCGAATAGTTAATACTAAATAAATAATGTAATTTTTATTATAATTACATCTCTCAGTGGTGGTTTGGAGCGTGGCGAGGCTTTAGCCCATTATTAATTATCCACGTTAAAATAATTTGCACCAGCAAAACAGCAGTATCTTTTTTTTAATTTTCATTAATCATAACTAATACCATCGAAAACAAGTTAAATTGATATCGAATTGGCCATCAACGCTACATGCACGTGCGAATGAAGAAAATTGTAATAATTATCATTATTTGTTAAATAAATATCAAAACTTACCATCTTGCAATTCATAACACCTTCACCTTTGAATTTGATTCTACTGTTTTTTAGAAATATAAACAACAGGAAAATTTATATCGACGCTATTTTGAATATAGTAATTATATAGTCCATTAATTTTCATTTAAAAAAATTATTTAAAACAACTACCATCTCACAAAATTAAAACAGTAAATGCGTTTCGTGTAACAATTTTATAACTTTATGACGGTAGCCGATTGCACCGTCACTATATTGCGTCGTATTTATAAGTTTACGAAGTAAAATTGGTGAAAGTTCACATAAATGCATAAAGTTCAAAACGACATATTTGTCGCACCGCTCAAATTGCGAGAGCACTTACAATTAATTTAATTAACAATTTTACCAGCAGTGTCTGAAATATAAAAACAGAGCGCTCTTGCGACAGCGGACAGAAGCGTTACCCTAGTGTAGTGATATGCTCAAACAGTAGACACCAAAACTCTATAATTCTTAAAACAAGGAAATTGCCCTCATCAGAATCTGGATTTGCCTCGCTGTTATTAGATTATGTACTGTGGCGTTTCCCATTATAAAATTTAATAATAATTAACAGGATTCGTCAGGATGGATGGTGAGAGCGGACCGGACAAGATTTTTATATATTTTAGGCAGAACGGCGAGGAGAGAGATTGTGATTGTCGTGTCGGATGGTGGTTATTTTTTTGTTTGTCTCCGAGAATACAAACAGTGCTGAAGTTATTGTCCTTTTGAAAGTTCTTTCTTTTGAAATTACGTACTACCATTTTCGTCTGTCAGTGTAGTGTAATCGTGTAGTTTTTCTATTAATAATTGCAATTATTTAAGCATCATTTTTAATTGCCGTGAGTCGTTGTGTAGGGGGAAGGTTGCCCGCTAGTGAGTTAGTTGTTTGTTTGCTTGTTTAAAAGTATTACACTCCCACCATTAACTCCAGGACGACAGTCATCGCTGGTTCCAGCCAGTCCTGCTGCGCATCTGTGATAGTTGCATAGCTGTCACGAAGACCCAGGTACTGTTCCAATTTTTTTTCTATCGAAGAGTCAACCTTGGTCGCAACGATTTGTAATTCACGAAGTTTAACGTGGGTGTACTTTCACGTGGTCAGTGAAAATTTCTATTTTAAATTTTTTTAAAGTTTGCCGTTAACATTTTTGACTACTTTACCCTGTTGATCGCACGTATAGATTTGCGCGTTTGTGTCGCGATAATTCGTGTATTTTTTTATTATCAATAGTAATTTACCTATAAATGTCGATTTTTGTTTAAATTTTGCATACAAAATAGATTCTACGTTTGTTTACTTCTTGTTTTTTTTTAAAGATTATGATTTTAGACAGAGCTGGAGGTTTGTTAATTGTCCAGTAATTGAATCGTATATCTAAAAATATTGTACGTATCGATTCCTTCTGCCTACAATCCGTATCTTCAGTATCGTGGTTAAAATTTTTTTCTTTTTCGTCAGCTTCATTTACTATATAGATTTTTTTGAATAACGTAGAATCTTGGAAATAACTATTTACAAGTGTTTTATTGAAATGCATTTCAATCAATGATTCATATTGATACCTATAATTCGTATTTTGAATCGTGCTAAAAATTGAATGAATGTTGTATTTGATTCGTGTCGATTCTTTCGTAAATTACGCGTGTCTTGTAATTATTTTTTTGTTTACAGAATATTTTTAATACATTTTTGTTTCATTATTTGCATTTCAGTTTATATATTATTTCGGTTCCCTTTTTTACAACTATTTCAGGTTCGCTTGGAACCGGCGATTCCTGGACGTCTGAGTGGTCAATTGGTTCCTGGCGCCCCCCTTATATCTTACAATTTTATATAATATTATTATATACAACAAAATTTTTGGTTGGCACTCAGCTAGTTGTCAAATTTGGAACGTAGAAGTTTTAGGTCAACAATCAGGTAGGTTTATTTTTTTGGCTCTCGCACCCACGACCCAGCGCCGCTAACAAAACTAGCCGTGGTCCGTGCTTGCAGTCTTTCCTTCCTAGGAAAAACGGCACACAATTTGGCGTCCGAACGTGGGGCCTAGCTATTTTATGAATAATTTTTGAGTTTTAGAATTCGGTGTTGTGGAAATCATTTTTGATTTTTTATTGATCGCTAGTCGATTTTTTATTGAATCCTATATACGTCATCAGATTCGATTTGTTTAATTTATTTCACGATGCCTTCGCGGGGATTAAAAAGGGACGAATTGGTTTACGAACTCAATTTACGTCGGGTTGAAGGTTTAGACAGAATGACGATTAATACTTTACGTGAAACATTAAACCCATTGTTAACACAAAGTGTTGATCCGGACTTTCCAGACATCTTGTTAGAAGTAATATCTGAATTAGAAATTTGTCAGGAGAAATTAAAGGAGTTAGAAGCGCGGGTTTCAGAATTTGTAGGGACACACCAAGATCAGGCTTATATTGAGTTGGACCATCGATTTCTTCATTTACTTAATAGGGCTCGACGACTTACCTCCCGTGTTGATGAAGAAAATAGAATAGTATTGTCTAGGCTTATCAAGAAAATAATCGAATTAGACGAAAAGCTTAATCTCAAGTGCGTTTTTCCGGTACCATCGGGATCATCAACTCCAGTGTCGCCACTGACGCTAAATGTTGATCCTATTGCCGGTCCGAGTCGTTCTTCTACAGACACTATTCACAAATGGGGTATACAATTTTCCGGCGAAGACTTCGATAAAAGTGTAGCCGATGTTATAGAAAAAATAGAAGAGTTAAGAATTGCACGAGGTGTTTCAAAATCAGAATTGTTTCGTTCAATAACCGATCTTTTGACAGGTCCCGCACTGTCTTGGTATCGTTCGGTCCGTGACTCGATATTATCCTGGGATGATTTTGTTTTGCGGTTGAAAGCAGAGTTCCAACCACTCGATTATGAAAATGAACTTTGGAGTGAGATCTATCATCGGGTCCAAGGTTCAGATGAGCGGGTCGGAAATTATATCTCGTCTATGAGCAATCTAATTTCACGATTACCTACTAAAGTTCCGGATTCCCGTCGGATGGGAATTATTCGACGAAATCTATCACCTTATTATTTAAACCATCTAGGAATAACGAATTTTGAGACTGTAGACCAACTAACTGAAGCTTGTAAAAGATTAGAAGAAAATCTGTATCACGCTAATCGACATGCTACGGTTCACGCTCCTTCTCGTCTTGTAGAGCCTACATATTCTTACAAAAACGTGAAGAGTCAACAGTTTTCTACAATTTCATCCGAAGTTAAACCTACTTTACGAAATATTTCAGTGTTGGAACCAGCTCAGACGAGCACTTCTAGTGTGGAAAGTCCACCAGTTATTAATCCCATTTCGTGTTGGAACTGTGGCGAGAAAGGTCATCGTCGTGCGGATTGTAAAAAGCCGCGACCTCCTTTGTTTTGTCATGGTTGTGGTCACCCTGGTGTGGTAAGGTCGACTTGTCCACGGTGTTCGAAAAACGAATCTCGGGGAGACCAGTAGGCCGTAGTCTCTTCTCGACGATAAAGGCCTTGCCTGTGCCTCGTGATAATCCCGGATGGAAATCATGGTTGGAGACGGTCGCGCAGTTTTGCTCCAAAAAATCTAGTCCTAAAGCTAATCCTTTGTTTGTTTCTTTTGCCAATGATAATCGTCCGTACATTCAGGTGTCTGTTTTCGAAAGAAAAATTACTGCTCTCTTAGACTCGGGTGCTAGCCATTCGATTGTTGGTCGTAAAGGTTTATTCCTGCTGGAACTGTTCGGCATGAATGTCAATAGTTTCCCCGAATCTTCAATTTACACCGCAGATGGAGTATCGCAGCCTATAGCTGGATTTGTGTCGTTACCCGTCACTGTCGGTGCTTGTGTTAAAGTGTTAAATGTTTTAGTAGTTCCCTCATTATGTCATTCATTAATCTTAGGTAGCGATTTTTGTAGACTTTTCAGCCTTAAGTTGGATTTTGAGACGAATTCATATTTTGTCGGCAACACTAAGGTGGAAGTAGTACCCAAAAGCGATCATAACTTGATAAACCAAGTGAACTCGATAAATGTAATACGCGGTCGTGAAGAACTGACCAGAAATCAATGTGATGAGCTCGATTTAGTAATCAAACAGTTTCAGAAGTTATCATGGATGAACGGTACTAAGCTAGGACGTACTAATGTGATAACTCATAGCATTGATACCGGAGAGGCGGTGCCATTCAAGCAGAGACAGTATCCCTTGTCACCCTATATGTTAAAACATCTCTATGATGAACTTGACAGAATGCTAGATTTGGGTGTTGTAAAAAAATCTTCTAGTCCCTGGTCTTCGCCAGTTCTTCTAGTGAAAAAAATCAAGTGGTGAATATCGTTTTTGTTTCGATGGTCGAAAACTGAATTCGGTGACAAGAAGAGATTCTTATCCCCTTCCCTTGGTAGACCAGATCCTTAATAAATTGTCGGGTTCCCGGTATTTGTCAAGTATCGATCTGAAGTCCGCCTTTTGGCAAATACCACTAGATGATGCCTCCCGTGAGAAAACTGCTTTTGTAATACCGGGTCGTGGACTTTACGAATTTGTAGTCATGCCTTTTGGCTTGAACAACGCTCCGCAGACGCAGCAGAGGCTGATGGACATGGTACTAGGTCCAGAACTAGATCCCTTTGTGTTCGTTTATTTAGACGATGTAATTATTGCAACACCCACCTTTGAACAGCACATCGAAGTTCTCTCTGAAGTGTATCGCCGTCTAGCTACAGCAAACTTAACTATTAATATTGAAAAATGTGAATTCTGTTTGTCATCGTTGAAATACCTGGGATTTGTAGTTGATCGTGATGGTTTGCGAACCAACCCGGAAAAGGTAGCCGCGATGTTAAATTATCCGACACCGAAGACCGCGACCGAAATCAAGAGGTTTATCGGGCTATGTTCGTGGTATAGAAGGTTCATTCCACATTTTTCAACATTAACTGCCCCTATTACGGAACTCATTAAAGGTCGTCGTAAATCACAACGGATTGTCTGGTCTCAAGCAGCGGAGGAATCGTTTTTGCGGATTAAGCAGGCATTAATTTCTGCTCCAGTACTCGCTGCCCCCAATTTTGACAAGCCTTTTACAATCCAATGCGACGCTTCCGATGTTGGTCTCGGTTGCGTGTTGACTCAGCTAAATAGCGAAGGCCATGAAATTCCGGTTGCTTTTGCCAGCCGTACCTTATCAACTGCGGAACGTCATTATTCAGCAACCGAAAAGGAATGCTTGGCTGTTGTTTTTGGAGTAGAGAAATTTCGTCCGTATGTCGAGGGGGTCCAATTCCGGGTTATTACTGACCATAATTCGCTACTCTGGCTGCATAAACTGAAGGACCCTGTAGGCCGACTAGCTCGTTGGGCGGTCAAGCTTCAGCAATTTAATATGATTCTTGAGCATCGCAAGGGCACCCAACATGTCGTTCCAGATGCCTTGTCGAGGGCTCCACTGCAAGTTAATCTTTTACAAATTACTGAAGACGACATCGCTCGGGATAGATGGTACCAACGAATGATAACCATTATTGGACGCTTACCTGACAGCTTTCCGAAATACGACATTATTGAAAATCAATTATATTTTCGTGTTCAGTCGGATTATGCATTTCGCCCTGCTGTCAATGAGTGGAAATTAGTGGTTCCCAAACACCGTCGCGCCGAGGTAATTAAGTCTTGTCATAAGGATCCCACTGCTGCTCATTTTGGAATTTTTAAAACTTTAAATCGAGTACGTGATTTATATTACTGGCCCAAGATGCGACAAGATATTAAAAAATATGTTTTACGTTGTAGGGTTTGTTCAGCACAAAAGGTTTCATCACAGGCGCGCCCTGGCTTTATGGGTAAAGAAAAACGCGTTTCTTTTCCATGGCAAGTAGTGGCTTGTGATATTATCGGTCCAATGCCCAGATCATCCAACGGATATTCCTATCTTTTAGTAGTCACTGACTGGTTCACAAAATTTACGCTTCTCCATCCTTTACGTAAAGCTTCGGCTAATCATATTGCAAGGTTTTTGGAAGAGCAGGTTTTCTTGATATATGGTGCGCCTCAAATTTTGATGTGCGACAACGGCACTGAATTTACGGCAAACCGCATAAAAGATTTGGCTCGTGAGTATAAGGTCAAAATATGGTTAAACGCTCGTTATCACTCCCAAGTGAATTTTGTAGAACGGTACAATCGTACAATAGGTGTTGCGATTCGTTCTTATTTGGATGAGACTGATCATAGGACTTGGGATCGGGAAATCCATAAAATAGCCTTCGCGCTAAGAACAGCCGTGCATGAGGTGATAGGTCTTTCCCCAACATTTTTGAATTTCGGACGCTACGTTCCTATTGATGGAGAATACTACGGAAGGCTAAAGGACATTGACTGTATCAATCCTGATGCTGTTCGAGAGTTTCATGCCAAGGAAATGTTGGAACTTCCGGAAGTGTATCGAGAAGTGCAGAGGAGGCTTTCCGAAGCGTACGAAAAAAATGTTCGTGGTTATAATACAGGAAAGAGACCAGCAGATAAGTATCGTTCAGGTGATAGAGTCTGGAAAAAAAATCATACCATGTCCAGTAGTTCCAAACATATATCAGCGAAACTATCTCCCAAATTTTCTCTCGCCAGGGTTAAAGCAGCGATATCGGATTTGGTGTATGAATTGGAAGATTTGGATGGAAATTCTTTGGGTAGATGGCACGTAAAGGATATCAAACCTTACTTGGGTTCAGAAGATTCAGACGAAGAGGAAGACGTTCGCGCTGAATCTAGTCAAGAATAGTCTAGGATTCAAAAAAAAAAAAAAAAAAAAAATGTCCAAGTATTCCCATTTTTTTAACGAGGAACGGGGGGAGTGTGGCGTTTCCCATTATAAAATTTAATAATAATTAACAGGATTCGTCAGGATGGATGGTGAGAGCGGACCGGACAAGATTTTTATATATTTTAGGCAGAACGGCGAGGAGAGAGATTGTGATTGTCGTGTCGGATGGTGGTTATTTTTTTGTTTGTCTCCGAGAATACAAACAGTGCTGAAGTTATTGTCCTTTTGAAAGTTCTTTCTTTTGAAATTACGTACTACCATTTTCGTCTGTCAGTGTAGTGTAATCGTGTAGTTTTTCTATTAATAATTGCAATTATTTAAGCATCATTTTTAATTGCCGTGAGTCGTTGTGTAGGGGGAAGGTTGCCCGCTAGTGAGTTAGTTGTTTGTTTGCTTGTTTAAAAGTATTACACTCCCACCATTAACTCCAGGACGACAGTCATCGCTGGTTCCAGCCAGTCCTGCTGCGCATCTGTGATAGTTGCATAGCTGTCACGAAGACCCAGGTACTGTTCCAATTTTTTTTCTATCGAAGAGTCAACCTTGGTCGCAACGATTTGTAATTCACGAAGTTTAACGTGGGTGTACTTTCACGTGGTCAGTGAAAATTTCTATTTTAAATTTTTTTAAAGTTTGCCGTTAACATTTTTGACTACTTTACCCTGTTGATCGCACGTATAGATTTGCGCGTTTGTGTCGCGATAATTCGTGTATTTTTTTATTATCAATAGTAATTTACCTATAAATGTCGATTTTTGTTTAAATTTTGCATACAAAATAGATTCTACGTTTGTTTACTTCTTGTTTTTTTTTAAAGATTATGATTTTAGACAGAGCTGGAGGTTTGTTAATTGTCCAGTAATTGAATCGTATATCTAAAAATATTGTACGTATCGATTCCTTCTGCCTACAATCCGTATCTTCAGTATCGTGGTTAAAATTTTTTTCTTTTTCGTCAGCTTCATTTACTATATAGATTTTTTTGAATAACGTAGAATCTTGGAAATAACTATTTACAAGTGTTTTATTGAAATGCATTTCAATCAATGATTCATATTGATACCTATAATTCGTATTTTGAATCGTGCTAAAAATTGAATGAATGTTGTATTTGATTCGTGTCGATTCTTTCGTAAATTACGCGTGTCTTGTAATTATTTTTTTGTTTACAGAATATTTTTAATACATTTTTGTTTCATTATTTGCATTTCAGTTTATATATTATTTCGGTTCCCTTTTTTACAACTATTTCAGGTTCGCTTGGAACCGGCGATTCCTGGACGTCTGAGTGGTCAATTGGTTCCTGGCGCCCCCCTTATATCTTACAATTTTATATAATATTATTATATACAACAAAATTTTTGGTTGGCACTCAGCTAGTTGTCAAATTTGGAACGTAGAAGTTTTAGGTCAACAATCAGGTAGGTTTATTTTTTTGGCTCTCGCACCCACGACCCAGCGCCGCTAACAAAACTAGCCGTGGTCCGTGCTTGCAGTCTTTCCTTCCTAGGAAAAACGGCACAGTACTTACACTGATAGAATTGATATCGTTAAATTATATATTTATCATATTTAAAAAAATGTTTCGATTATCCGTAATTTATTTCCAAGTTTCAACATCTAAATGCTTTTTTACTTTATTGACACGAAATAGTCCGAACAAAAGAACAGCTATTTTTTTTTTATTTACGAAAAATATTTTAGAACGTTGTGTGAAGATATAGAACAAAAAATACACTGTTTATCTAATTCGTGAACAATTTTATTTCTCGTGTGTCTGTTAAACTCGCTGACGGTCCTTAGACATAATGTTACACCTCGTTCAAAATATATGTCATTGCGCCCTAAATACACAATCTGCTATTTTAGTCAGTTTTATAATAATAGCAGAATAGAATTTGATGTGAAGAAGTAAACTTGAGTTGTAATTTGGAAATTCGTGTCAAGTATAAAAAATTTGAAAACTGCTGACGGCACAGTAAGTTTCCGAACTTTAAAAATAACTAAACAATAAACACGCTAACATAGTATTTAGCATCTGTTATTTTGTCAGCTCGTCCTTGTTGTGCCGAAAAGAAATGCCTAATTATATAATTCTTTATTTCTGGAAAGTTTCCTCTTGTTCTAGTTTTTTTATAGTCTAATGCTGGGTTGCAGAAAGGATTGTCAAATAATTTGATTTGACAATGACCTTAGATCGTGATAATATAATTGCCGTTTTCATACATTCAAGAGCAGTCTAATGTTGTATTCAAACTCCCTGTCATCTAATACAATATTAGAATGTATTCACACTAAAACAAATGCTTGATCTACACAGAAAAAGTTCGTTTTTCTAGTCAAATTTTGATTAAAATGCGTAGAAAAATGTCGTTTCGAAATAAAAGTTTTGCAAAAAACTATGTTAAGTATACGTATACACAGTTTAGAAAAAAATATCATTTCAATCGATTAATTATTTTTCGAACAGAATCGAATTAAAATTCTACAGTGCTTTTCTTATGGAGATAAATGTGTGTTCACAGGTTATTGTCAAATCAAATTATTTAACAATCTTTTCTGCAACCCAGCATAAGAGGTGGCGACGATTTTTAACGAAATTTGGTCCACATATTGGAATTCATCACTGTACGAAGCCTATTTAGAATGGGCCTAGTCGGACCATTACAAGGGGTGTATCAAGAATTGTTTTGGGGCTCAAAAACGGCGAAAATATTCTGGGAATTGATTCAAAATTAAAATTTAACATTTTAGTATTAATTAAAAGGCATTCTTAAAATTTTAATAATATCAGCTTGACAGAGCCGGACTTATAAATTTAATGAAAACGTTTGCGGATAGAGAACTATACTTACTGTATATAATTTTGTGCAGACGATTTGATAAAATAGGGACGAATTATTAAGCTAAAAAAAAGTATTATTAAAGAAGTATATTAAGGTTTTATTTTACTTTCTCCAAAACAAACAAATTCATGTAATAAGATCACACTGCACATTAGCAAATATGCAATATTGTCGGCATTAAATAAACAAGTATTCAATTATTAAATAAAATATATACAATTCAGCAATACAATCAATGTGAAGTCCATTCTGTCTCAACATAATCAGCACAGAATGCTATACATGCACTCACAATATTATTAATATCAATCTCGGTATACGAAAGAATGATAGTGTATCTTATATTCTATTATACATGGAAGGGGTGAAGCTCTTATTGGGCGAGTACACGGAGAGCCCGCAAAGTAGCGCTGCGAGCACACCAGCAATGCTTGCTGTGTTAAAAGAGATGCGTAACGGGTTTGCCTATGCGTTGGTGTTGCGTAATATACTTCGAAAATTGAATTTAAGCTTTTTACTCTTTTTATTTAACACAACAAGCATTGCTGCTGAGTTCGTAGCGCTACTCCGCGGGCTCTTCGTATACCAGCCCAATAAGAGACTCACTTTTTTATGTGAGAGATACATTACCATTCTTTATTACACCGTGATATCAATATACGCAGTTTATATAACATAAGTCATTACACAATTCATAGGACAATATCGGATAACATTCATTTAAATACTATAGGTCAAACATTTCTTTACAGACCCGAATTTTGACCTCTTCTATATGTTACTTCGTGATCTGTATCTACAACTGACAACCTTTCTCCCTCGCGTTTTAGGTGACCGGTAGAAATTCGACTAGTACAGAGTTTTGAAACGTTGAGCTTTTTGAACACACCCTATGTTTATAGACTCAGTCGCAATGTTGCGTGTCAGCATATCATGGCATGCAGAAACCCTACTGTTCAACGAGCCAACAATAGTTTAGAGCTAATTTAGCGCTATGTTCTTTGAACGCACCCTACGTTACCAAACCCGCTGCACAACGCAATCTGTGTGTATAATATACAATTTGTGTGGTATTTCCAATTACACGTGTCACTGCTAACATTAGTATTATTAAACCGCCGCATGTGATGGATGTATAATAACGCAGGCGCCATATTGTTCAACGAAATAACACGAAATACCGCTTTCTTCTTTAAACGTACCCGCAATATTGCCAATAGGAAGGTCGCAGTGCAAGAACTCAATGGCAATTGGCAGTAATGCAATATACAGAGTGTTAAGTTTAATGATCAAGCATAGTTATTGCTTTGTTCTTTGAACGTATCCAATTTCTAATATGAGATATCCAATGTGAACATCGAATATCTCATATATTTTTTGTGCATTTATATATAAAAAGTAAAAACTGATATTTGTCTGCGCGGGCGCCGAACTGTTTAATTCTAATTTATATTTTGCGCACATCCAGCATTTCCAAGCAAGCAGACAGCAAAGTGTAAGCTCTATTTTAAACTGCGTTTATTGAACGAACCCGACGTTTTCAAACAAGAGTATACCAATTTACTAAGCCTTGTCGTGTGCTATGCTTTCTGGACGCATTCAATGTTACCATCTACATTCTACGCAATTAGTAACGCGTTAAGGCTGTCGGAACGCTCTGAATTTAAGCCAAAAATAGAGCTTCGGCTGTCAACTGATTGCAGACTTATTCGTCAACATTCAGCAAAAATTATTTCTCTATAAGGAAGATAAAGGACAAATCTAGGTCTCTAATGGACTACTTTTGTAATTTATGTACGATTTACTAGAAAAAAGTTGGCATTAATTGTGCCAAAACAAATACATATTTTCAATGTCACACTACGACCTTATTCGTACTTATTTCACAAAACTGTTCCATCAAAAACCTAAAGTGACTCTTCCTTTCTCGAAAAAGTTTTTAAAAATTAGAGTAATCAATTGACAGCGGCACCCTTGCAATAACGTTTTTTAGCCGCGTAGTTGGTACCAGCCAAAAATTGAAACATGCGGATGATTTAAGCGAGACAGCGCTAAAGAAAGTCACACCCACAATATGTCTTTTGCCTATTTCACCTCTTATCGCTGGGTCTCAGCACAAACTGTGTGAAAGTGATCCAACATTGTTAGCGCTGTATTTCGCTGCGCATTTTGAACGCACTCAGCTTTTCCGTGCACGAAATCATCATTACTGCGCTGTGTATTTTAAACGCACCCGGCGTTTTCAAACAAGCGTATGCCAATTTGATATTTATATCTATGTATTTTTTAATGATCGTTTGACTTATTCTACACTCCTTACCAGGTTTTGAAAAAAAATATTATTGTTATCTTGTGTTATGCTTTTTGAATGCACCCAACTTTTCTATTAACTTCAATTGTGAGTACATCAAACATTATAACACACGTAATTAGCAACGCGTTAAGCGCTATATTCAACCGCGAATTTTAAACGCTCTCAGATTTTTCCATGCACGAAATTAACAGTAGGCTAAACGCGATACAGCGCTGTGCATTTTGAACGCACACGATGTTTCTATTGGCGTTAACTGAGAGTGCATCAAACGTTATCACACACGTAATTAACAACGCGTTAAGCGCTATATTCAACCGTGAATTTTAAACGCTCTCAGCTTTTTCCACGCACGAAATTAACAGTAGGTTAAACGCGCAATAGCGCTGTGCCTTTTGAACGCACCCAACGTTTCTATTGGCGTTAATTGAGAGCGCATCAAACGTTATCACACACGTAATTAGCAACGCGTTAAGCGCTATATTCAACCGCGAATTTTAAACGCTCTCAGATTTTTCCATGCACGAAATTAGCAGTAGGTTAAACGCGATACAGCGCTGTGCATTTTGAACGCACCCGGCGCTTCCGAACCCGCATTTTGCAATGTGTGTTATGTGTGTGTACGTTGTGATATTTCCCTCACACGTGTCAGTGACGGCATTATATTAAACCGCCGCGGATGCATGCAGGCGTCGCGGCGTGCTCACTGTGTGTGATCGCTCTCCACGTGTCATTCACCGGAGTGTCACAAATAACGTCGCGTCTTCACCAACAGTCGACGCCCGACATGCATCGAGCTAAACGGAAATCGCGTTAGATATAGGTACCTTCCTTTTCATATCTGTACCTGGCTTAGATACGCGCGAGGCTAGCTTAAAAAGGATCAATAACTTGTGACATATTTATGAAATGTGAAAAATCTTATTTGCTCGGTTTCTGTAACGTGTAGGTAGGTTAATGTTAGTTATAGATTCACTGACGGATCACTGAATAAATTCTAATCAGCACCGGCTTACGGTTGTAATAACGTAGAAGTGTTAAAATTAGGTTGTTTATTTCTCAATTAATTTATTTATTGAAGTTATGCTTTTTAACGCAGGCAGTTCTTTTTACCCAACTGCTAAGAAGGATTCTATGTATGAAATATTCTGTATTACCTCCAGCGTTGCCAGATTTTCTTTTTGCCAAGTCGGGATTTTGGAACTTTTTGAGTGAAAAAGATGGATTCTTTCGTCGAAAGCGGGACATAGTAAGAAAACGTATATAATCAGAAGTTTTTAAATATTTATTTTTTGTTTGAGTTCAAATTACGTTTACGTGACAATAGATAGCAAAAATAGCCATAGAAAATGTATTTTAATACAAATATGATATTTTAAACCAGATTTATCCTATCGTTAAATAGTTGAGTCTTATTCGTCTTCTGAATAAAAAAAATAAAAAAAAACAGAAATCAAAATCAAAAAAGTTTTATTCATTAGAAAAATATGGCGTTTCAAACAATAGTCTGAGGAGTGAGTGTTACAAATTGCAACTTACAATAAGAGAATAATTATTTACGCACGATCGAGTTATCCCGAAAAACGGGACTGAGCCTGTCCCGCGCGGGACATTTAATTTTGATTTAATAATCGGGACGTCCCGCCGAAATCGGGACGTCTGGCAACGCTGATTACCTCATATCATCCAAACGGCTGGACGGATTTGTAAAATTAAGATATCGTTGGATTTGTCTCGCCAACCCGAGTGTCCTAAGATAGGTAACGTAAAAAAGAATCAAAATGGCGGATTGTAGGTGCCATGTGTGACTGAAATTTTTTTTATTCTCCAAATGAATCAATAAGGTATCAAAAAAATAGTATTAAAAGGTGATTACGAAAATATATACAACTTATATGTAAATGTGATTTTTCATTTATTTACTTTTTATTTAGCAAACAGATGTAAATTGTTTTCCGGAGATGCTAATCGACCAAAACTAAAAAATAGAACACTAAAAAATGTCATATAAAAAGTAAATTAAAAAAATCAAAAAACCCGACTGCGTAGAAAGAGAACAGAAAAGATAGAAACAAAATCAAATGATAATATGCAGTCGGAGGCATCAGATATTTCTGTTCATTTTATTTTTGCAGTTACTACATGTATCCTCCGACTTCAAAATTATCATTTGAGTTTGTTTCTATCTTTTCTGTTCTCTTTCTGCGCAGTCGGGTTTTTTGATTTTTTAAATTTATTTTTACATGTATGCCACATGTAACTGCAAAAACAAAATGAACAGAAATTTCTGATGCATCCGACTGCATATTCTCATTTGATCTTGTTTCTATCTTTTCTGTTCTCTTTTTACGCAGTAGGGTTTTTTGATTTTTTTTGTTAATTTTTTTTTCTAATATTTTTTAGTTAAGGTAAGCTAGTCAATAATATCAAGTGGTTTTTCACTGTGGCACATTTAACGGTTTAAAATCGTCAACGATACCCCGCTAGTGTAGAGTGCAGACTCAAAACGACGCAATATCTTTCAATAGTCTTTAGTGAAAGCATTAAAACTAATTGTGTTTTCTGAAGATTGTATTAACGTTGAAGCCAGGCGTTTGAAATCGCATAGTCTTAATACTTCTATAATGCAATAGCAAAAGCACATTACTTTTAAGAGCACTCTATTATAGTTTTACAAAAAGTATTGTCTATGTGGCGTTTTCTTGTAACACAATTAATAATTATTAAATCTATACTATGTATTATATAAAATTCTTCGTGTGGACGTATGTTTGTTTGAATGGATTGAACTTAAAAACTATTTAACGAATTCTGATGAAGTTTTTGTTCCTTATGATTCAAGAAATGCTATAGGCTATGTTTTATTTCACTGTTTATCGCAAAGTTAATTAATTAGTTTTATTTATTTCTATAGGTATAAGTATCTATATAAAATCGTAACGTGTTGTCAAGGCAGACCGGCATTCCCTCTTCTCTCGTGACTGTGGAATTTGTTACATAAATAAATCGCGAAACAGTCAGGGGGAAGTCATTCGACTTTTGACTTACACGATGTGCCTAGCCAGAGACTTTTTTGACTTTCACGAATGTCGAAATAAAATATTTGGATTGATCTCATTATGCTATCATAACAGGGAGCTGTTATTTCCGGATAATTCCGGATAAATACGGCTAGATTCAATAGCAAAATCGCGACACCCACCATATGTCTATCTGTAATAAGCAATTTACAAATTCGGTCGTAGCCGAACCAGGCTGCTAATTTATTGTTATATTATCATTCCTTTATTATAGAAATAATTACATAAGCACACAAAAATCGACGGTTTTTGTTGTAACAAAATAAAAAATTGATATATATTTAAACTGCTGGGTTTTTTCATACGTTTATAGTTCGTAAGACTTTTCTACATGAGCCAGTAGTCGCTGATTTTTGCAATGATTGTTAAAAACTTTCCTTTTTACAATGCTATATTAGAAAAACTTATTTTTGAACAACTGTCACCGTCGGGGTTCAAACCCGAATCTTTCCATTTCCGCGGCGAAAGGAGTTTTCAGTCAATCATTCATAAAAAAGCAATTGTAACATTGAATTCACATCATTACTAATTAATTATAATATATATATAATATTATAATAATTACTAATAACTACGTTATCAAAAAATCCCAAACAGATTTTTGGGCTCAGAATATTTTTCTCTTTCGATCCCAAGAATTGGGTGCGCGATTTCTGAGACACCCGATATAAACATTTTTAAAAATGGTGTCAAAGTTTTAGGAGGCTACGAAACGTTAAGAAATTTTGGTCCGACCTCTGGGTTCCACCATCCGATCGACGCCAATAGTGTATGTGCCATATATGGCAAAAACTCCAACAAATGATTTTCGTTAACGTCATTTTGGAAAGATTCACTATGGCCTAAAATCTAGATTCTACAAAAATAATTTATATAATAAAATTAGTATTAGAAAATAGAATATGACCAATGTGACGTCATGCTGGTCGATTTGTTCATATACATCTTTATTTTATATTTAACTCGCGCATGTACGACGGTACGCTTATAAGTGACCAAGAACGATATCCCGGCAAAATTGTGAAGAATCGGACTGACAAGTGACAGCCAATTACATAGGTGTTCCCGGTATCACGATTTTGAATTTTTGGAGGCTCATTAATGAGCCACTGAATTAATAAAAACATATTCGGTAGAGCTGGGTAGCTCCGGACAAATTTCGAATTGAACATGAAACGATTCCGGAGCCCAAGAGCTTAGTAATAAGGCTAGGCCGCTAATTGAGCGGCTAATTAAGCTAGCAGGCTGCGACATATATATAACAACAAATAATCAAAATAAAATATCGTTAATAAATTACGGTGGTACGGAACCCTTCGTATGCGAGTCCGACTCGCACGAACCAATTTTTTTTTTTTTACTTTACTCTTCAAACTATATCTATGTACAAATTACGTGCGTGATTTTTTTGAAGAATATGGTTTTATCCCGCCGGAACAGGTATGCTTTCCTTCTCAGTTTCCGTTCTACTAAAACTTTTTACTCGCTCAATATATATTATAGATATTATACAGTGTAACCTTAATATAACGAACCTCCATATAACGATATCCTCGATTTAACAAATTTTCGAAATCTCATAGAACTGCCCGTAAGAGTTTATGCAAAACATACCTTTACATTACGAATACTTTTTGTCAAAAACCTCTTTATAACGAATTTTCAAACATTGCAGAATAAAATAGAAAGCACAAATTACCTCTATGTAACGATTTTTGTCAACTTATAATCTTTACATAACGTATCCTACCAATCAATCACATACAATAAAAACAATTCATGTCTCGACAGGTTCAGACACGTTAAATTTATCGTAAGACAGTCATTGTTCTTTGATGTAAAGTAATGTAACTGCTGTTGGTCACTGTTGTTAGTAAATTTAAAGTTGCAACGGCTGAGAAACGAAAAAGGTGTTCCTTAACCGTCGCAGAGAAACGAAAAATCATTAAGTATGTAGACGAGAATCCTACAAAGAAAAAATTAGACATCGCTAAAGAGTTCGAAATTCCTGCAAGTACGTTGGCCACAATTTCAAAATTTAAAGATAAGTTTTCAGAAGAAAATGGGTTTTCTTACCTTGTTAAAACAAATCTTAGACCAACCTCACCTCTATATAACAAACTTAATTATAACGAATTACTTGGTATAACGAATATTTTATAATTCTCTTCAGCTGTATATCGAGGTTGTACTGTATTTGCCTTCCAGTAAAGTTATAATAAAAATAAAATTTCATTTTGCCTTGTAATTACCCGTGTACTACACAACACAGGCCATCACGCGATATTACTATTAAAATAATATAGAAATCAACAACATATTTCCTGGAAATGTTTCGGTTGTTGTCGTTTCATTTCAGTGGAAATTGAAAACTAATAATATTAATGTTGAACCTATTCTTAAATCGGTAGCAACAAGGCGAAACCTTTTATCTGTAAATAATTTTTTTGACGTGAAACATTTAATGGCGCGCTTCGATGAAAGTGAACACGTTTAGATTGCACGTGGCAACATTCTGTTCGCCCAGCCTCTTTCCGACATGCCGCTCCTCTCTGAATAACTACACTGAGCGCTTCCCTGTATACTACACTGCACACTTACTACTACGGCAACTGTTCGATATTCTGCCTATTCATTTGATACCATGACAAGGGGGTTGTAAAGAAATAGATGATCCGCCATTTTGTGTTAGCCGCAATTTTGGATATGAAATGAAGTCACACTGCTGATTGTATTCTACTTATCATACTCTTTTATTTGGTACCCATGTGGAGAGGGTTGATAATTCGTCATTTTGGGGTGGCGGCCATATTGGATCTACCATAATTTCCAATATACTATAATATAGTATATTGAAAATTATACAATATTCATATTCATTTACAAGATTTGACCCAAGCAAACATACAAACATTGTAAGTTAAATAAAAGCTTGTAAAAAATACAATATGCAAACCTGATTCGTCTATTGACTTTTTATGGCCGATACCTACTTTATAACCGAGTTTTAATATTGGCAGGCAAACACAAACTTTAAAGAATGATTTTAATGTAGTTCTCTTAGTTCCTGGTATTACCTATCCGCGTCACGTTTAGCTTGTCTTCCTGATTTCTTCTTCCAGGGCACAGAAAATGTCATTTGCGAATATACTTCGCATAATATAGCATAAAAAACTTTACGAAAACGTGAAGAAATATATATTGTTTTTTTACTCGGAGTGTAGTCTTCATTTGTCTACACGTTCAAAAAACTTTCAACCTTCAACAAAAATGAAATACAGTTTTGATTTCATGCTATTAAACTAAAAGACTATTGATATTATGCTAATCTCTCTGTCGTTGACAATATATTCTAAAACTCCTCAACTATTTCTATAAAATGTAACAAAGCTAAAACATTGTCAGTATAAACTAGCTTTTACCCGTTGCTTTGAACACGTTAATGTCATTTTTGATATTATATCAATAAGCACCTAGCTGGGTAGAGTAGTGGTACAGCACTAGACTCGCATTCGGGAGGTACCGGGTTCGAATCCCGGCGGGGACAGATGTGGCTGGGACTTTTTCCTACTGCCTCTCGCCGAGAAACGGTAATTCCTGTACCGGCCATCTTGATTGAGGTTTCCCGTGGTTTCCCTCAATTAATTCCAGATAAATATCGAGATGGTTTACTTATTTGAGGCCATGGCCGATAACCTATTAAATTCCTAGTTCAAAAATTACCTACTTTATCCTAATTTCCTATAATTCCTTCATTCGCCCATTGCTATTATATAAGTTGAAGTTTTAAAAAATGTAGAAAATAACGGAAGGTGGTAAATGGAAAATAGTAATGGTGCGAATGGCGTCTATTATGACATAAAGTCGGGAAACGGACGTTAAACGCATTATCATTATTATTATTATTATATCAATAAGCAATATTAGTGATGGGATATTACGAGTGGAACTATTCGATTATTAAAATATCTCAAGATGACTTTTTCGAAACTAATAATCGAAAGCAAATTTTTTCGAACCGGGGCAGAAACTTAATAGTGGCGACTCCTCTTTCCAGCGTTTGAAATAAATTGTTTAAAAAACTCAAAACTATATAATGGATGACATTTTTTGTGACCGGAAGGGGAAAATAAGCAGCCTATATATATTTTTTTAATAATTTGTTATCAATTTTTAAACATATTATATTTTAACAATTAATAATTAAAAACTCTTGAAAATTCTACAAAAATAATTATTAATTATTAAATTATTTCGACTATTGTTTCGGACAATAAATCCATCCTCAGGAGTATATATTTTTATACTCCTGAGGATGGACTTATTGTCAGAAACGATCGTCGAAATAATTTAATAATTAATAATTATTTTTGTAGATGAAATTGCCGCCCCGGGGCAACCGCCCCGGTCCCCTCCGCCATATCCAGGGCAGACCACCTAATATTCAGACGAACGTTGTATGGCCTAAACTCAATTTTTCATAAATTAAACTGCTTCAGATTAACGCAAAAATATCTATCCCCGGAACGAAAATGCGATCGTTGGCGTATTTTAGGACGGGGGTAGTTAATAACAATTAATTTAGTTAATGGATCCTTGCGACAAATCGAACAATAAAAAAAGAGAGGTTCAGGTACATACGAGTGTAATATATATAGGTATTATTATTATTATTACAGCACGGCAGTTGGTGTTGTATGAATATTTCTTCATCACACTGTTCTGATATTGGATCTCATATCTTCATTTCCTTCCGCTGAGGAACTTGAGAGGAGATCGCAGCTGGCGTTGTCAGCACACACACACACACACACACACAAACACATAGGCACATAATATACCCATATACCCACTTAACACACGCACGTGCCACTATAGACGTGGTATGTTATATAGACGCGTAATAATCTTATATAAAGTGTGTTTGATATGTCAGTAGACGTTAGGCTTGCCAACAGTGTAAACTGTTAGTATACAGTGGTACCTTGAGATACGAATGCCTTGACATACGAATTTTTTGAGATACGACGAATAATATTCGAAAATTTCTATCTCGACATACGACGAAAAATTTGAGATACGAATTTTAATGCGCGATAATTTTATAGATGATCGCTAGATGGCAGAGCGTTCGCTCTGTTTGGTTGTTGACACCGTCGCCGCATCGTTCCTTGTTCACACGTAGCTGTGTTATTCGTTGTGTTGTGCCTGTTTTTCGTGCTATTTTAGTTTAAATACTGTATGTACCCTGTTATTTTAACAATGGGTCCCAAAGTTAAAGTAAGTGAGAAGAAAAAATCTAAGAAAATGATTTCAATGGAAGCCAAACATGAAATTATTGCGAAGCATGAGAGTGGCATTTTACAGAATTATTATCAATATCAACTGCTTTACCGACCGTACCGTATGAATAACAGCTGGTTGCCTATCCGATTGTAAAAATAACCTACATATACAGATGATGTCACCAGATGGCGCAACTAATTTAACTGTGTATTGGGGTAGTTTCATATCGCTAGAACGCATTAATATACATTACATTGTTTTAAATGGGAAAAATTGCTTTGAGATACGATTGTTTTGACATACGACGATGATCCCGGAACGAATTAAATTCGTATCTCAAAGTACCACTGTACTTGAAACTACTGATGTAAAAAAATAAATTACCGGTTGTTTAACCGGTTAAATATCCGCGGTAATTTATTATAAATAGCCACGACTATTTATTAATTATTATTATAAAAAACTGCCCAGAAAGTCTTGCGCATAATTGTAGCTTCCGTTCGAAATTTTAATATGAATTGTATATTTACATAATTATAAATATTAATACATTAATTATTTTTTTCGATTTTACTGTTAAAAGCTGCTCTATTTTGTTTTTGTTGTTCTGAGCAACAGAAACCGAAAGCCACCGTAGTGTTTTATAGGTTAATTAACCGGTTAATACTCTGACCAAAATGGTTACTATCATAAATAATCGGTAATTTTACATCACTACGTTAAACAAACGAGCTCGTGATTTTGAGGATGAATTCTGAGTAGATTGTAGAATGAAAGATATGTATTTCCCTGAAATAACTAAACAGGTCAATGTATGTTACACTTTTCCATAGCGAACTCTATAGCGTTAAGTGTTAACACTATTACACTGATGCACAATACCAATACCTATAAGTATCAGAAACCATCGAATAAAGCATCAGAAAATATAAAAAAAATCGAAACAAATCCAATTGTGTTTTGATTGTTTTTTTGATTCTTGATTTTTGGCAACAAATTGCTTATATTTTGTCAACCATTTTCAAATCAAAACACAAACTGTTTATCAATAATCAATCTATATCTTCAAAAAAGCACATATTATAATAAATGTATTTGCAATTTTTATGATGGTAAATTATAATATATACATATAAGGAAGGGATACGATACAAATAAGGTTTTTTACTCCACCATGGACCCATGGCCCGTGGAGGTATTCCGATAAAGAAATATGGGTTGCCAGCTGAAAAAGGTTGGAAACCAGTGCTATAGACCACAACTGCGAAACGTCTATAATCTACAGTCTACCTTGATCAAGATAATCCTCTCTTGGGTTAGGATTATTTAAGCCTGGCATCATTTCATATTTACAATTATTTATTTTTTGATTATACATTGAAAATCTATGAATACTTGGTACTTTTATCAGTTCTCGGATTATAAACTGAGAGCTTGAAAAGAGGAACCTTAGAAATGTTATCATTCTCAAATCCGATAAAAAGCATCGCGATAAAATATAATTCACCTATAAAGTCAGGAAGCTGCGACTTGGAACATCAGGATCTGCCAGCACTCGAGAGACCATCATTGTTGATGGCATCATCTAGATCTTTACAGTCGATGGTTACGATGCCTGTCTGTACAACATATTCGCATAACCAAGATACATTCCACCCATCAGCCAAATCTCCCGACTCCTACTTGCATTACTCTTTCGCGAGACGCCGTGTAGCGTCGACGTCTTACGTCGCGCCGTCACTGCCGGCATCACCTATGTAGATCTGCAGATAATTCGCAATTTCTCGCGACGGACTATATAATACGATCTGCCGCTATATGTGTTTAGATCTACACAGCGTATACTCGTAGCAGGGTCGCCATTTTTTTTGAATTGGCTAAATCCTCTATTTTATTACAAGCTTTTATTTAGGTAATTTTACTTTGTGTCATAACAGACGCCATTCGCACCATTACTATTTTTTCATCTACCACTTCCCGTTATTTTCTACATTTTTTACAACTTCAGCTTATGTAATAGCAATGGGCGAATGAAGGAATTATAGGAAATTAAGATAAAGTAGGTAATTTTTGAACAAGGAGTTTGATAGGTAATCGGCCATCATGGCCTCAAATAAGAAACCATCTCGATATTTATCTGGAAATAATTCATTGAAACCGTGGAAAACCTCAATCAAGATGGCCGGTGCAGGAATTACCGTTTCTCGGCGAGAGGCAGTAGGAAAAAGTTCCAGCCACAAATGCCCCCGCCGGGATTCGAACACGTACCTCTCGAATGCGAGTTTAGTGCTGTCACCACTACTCTACCCAGCTCAGTAAGACAATACAATACAAGGAACATTATGGAAGATTCAATATAGCTACCACAAGGTTATAGTTCATATCTCATCTGCGCATGCGTCGATTTGCCTCAAAAACAGTAAGGTTCTTTATATTTGCATGTCAAATATCTTTCCAAAGTTTGGTTTCAATTCGCTTATCCGTTTTACCTGTATCGTGCCAGCAGACACGGACGAACAGACTTTTTTCAAAAATAAGTTTTTTTGGTCTCGGAGACCTCAAAACGATAAAAATATTATGAAATTTTGATATTTGTATTTTGACCTAAATTAAATACTATTCCTCACTTAAAAGCTGCAAGGCAAAGTAACAGCCCTGTTTACAGAGAAGCAAAAGTTTGCTTTAACAGCTTTCGATTCCACAAACACTTTCCTGTCATATATATTCCTTCACGCTGTGAAAATATATCTTTATCATTCATTTTGTCTTACTTTCTTTCAGCCTGTTTGTAGTGCGGAATAATATTTCGAAATTTTTAAATTATTTTGTGATATCTAATAAAGCTCGTACGTTTTATTTTATTTTTTAGGGTTTCGTATTACGTCATTTTGAAAATAAATAATTGATTAAATATAATGTGACGTTTAATTTTAATATAACTTTATTTACCTATAAGGAATAATGTGCACTGTTTAAAATTATCAAAGTTTGATACGCGGGACGACCCTATTACATTTTGCGTGATTGATAAAAATATTGAACAGTACACAATTAAGTTAGCAGGAAAGTGGACGAATTGATGTTAATCAATAAACCAATTCGTCCACTTTCCTGCTAACTTAATTGTGTATGTTTAAAAAAAATATGGACGCAACAATTTCCAATGTAATATTGAACAGTCTTCCAGCTGACGTCATTCATTAGTGAGGTAACCTAGCAACGGGTATCATAAAAGATGGCCGTTACATAAATCATTTTGACTTGTCAGAGGATATTATACCTGGATTTTTTTTATATTTCTTTTGGCTCATTTAGGGTAAAATTTTCTGTTACGGAAGCATGCAACTAGCATATTGCTACATGCAGCGAACATGAGACACCATGTACTACGTGTATTGGCAAGGCTGAAATAGTCGATAAAGCTGACTTCGATGCAGTACAGTTTTGATTTATGTTCATAGATGACACGTCTCATTTTTTTCTGATAACATCAAAATGGTTATTTCATAAGACAACAAAGTACCTACTTTATACTAGTGACATCGGACGGAACTTCTTAAAAGCTATAGTGTTGTTAATAACTTTTGTTAGTTAAATAACCTCAATACTTGTTTTTTTTTTTAAATTATGAGTGCAACAGTATTTCATTTTATTATAGTATATTTTTAACGCAAATGTGAATATCAATTATCGCGATCACGCCAAAGAAGTATAACTTCTGCCGCGCGTACATAAGTACACGCACCATTTTTAGGGTTCCGTACCTCAAAAGGAAAAAACCGAACCCTTATATAAGATCACTCGTGTGTCTGTCCGTCCCACTGTCAAAGCCAATTTGCGCCGAACTACTGGACCGATTGAACTGAAATTTGGTACACATATGTAAGTCGGTTACCATAAGACGGACGTGTAACGTAAATAAGTGAATTTTGAACATGGGGGTCATTTTTTGGGGGTACATTAGAAAATTAAAAAAAAAAAGTTTGGCAAACTGTACCGTGTGATATGTCAAATGAAAGGGCTTGTAGTAAGGGTCTCAAATATATATATATATTTTTATAATTATAATAGTTTTCAAGTTATTTAGGAAAATAGATGAAAATTTACCATTTACCCCCCCTTATCTCCTACTGGACCGATTGAGTTGAAGTTTGGTACACATATGTAAGTCGGTGATCCAAGACGGACGTGTAACGGACATAAATACATTTTGCACATGGGGGTAATTTTTGGGAAAAAATTAGGAAATTAAAAAAAAAGTTTAGCAAACTATACCGTGTGAAAGGGCTTGTGGTAAGGGTCTCAAATATATTTTTTTTATAATTTTAAAATAAATAGTTTTAAAGTTATTTAAGAAACTAGATGAACAATTGACCCCCCCCCCCCCCTTATCACCGGAACAACTGTGCCTATCACCCAGATAATTCGCATGAGACTTAACCATGGTTGTTTTCAGTCCCATTTATTTAGAATAGGCGTCGTAAATTCCCCAATCTGTAACTGTGATAACTCATCTGTGGCATATATTTCTATCTTGCCAAAATTATGCTTCAGACCAATTATGGCAACATTTACAAGAAAAAGAATTCTCCTTCCCCCTTAGCATAAGTCACATCTTAAGTACGGTTAACTTTAAAATATATGAAATATTGAATGATTATTGTGCCAGACAAAGTATAACTATATGAGTCCTCCACCTTCTAACGGTAGTCATTTTTTATGTTTTTCCAAGGTCTGAGTCCTGTGTTTGTTTTGGGATCCTAATGCTGCGTGGGCCTGTGGCGAGAAAAGGTGTTGGCTCCTTTAATCCTTGTTTGTTGTTTAATCCTCATCACTTTGTGTCTGGCACATGGGAATAATTCTTGAAGGTGGGTTAAAAAAAAAAAAGAAAACTACCTAAAATTATGAAAAAAATAGGGAATGTTGGGTCTCACCCATAGTTTACTGGAAAATTGAAGCGAAAATCTTAAGTCTTAAAGTACTCACGGAAAACGAAATAGTACGGAACCCTCTTCTCGCGAGTTCGACTCGCACTTGACAGTTTTTTAGTGTATTTGCCATATGGCAACATACACTATTGGCGTCGGTCGGATGGCGGGACCTAGGGGTCGGACCAAAATTTCTCGACGTTTCATAACCTCCTAAACACTTTGGCACCATTTTTAAAAATGTTTATATATATATGTATATATATATATATATATATTTATATACGTATATATATATATATATATATATATATATATATATATATATGTGTACGCGCGATAACTTTCGAAAGAGTTAATTGATTTCAACGAAATTTGGGCCACGTGTTGAAACCCATCACCGCAAGAAGCCTATTTAAAATGGGCCTAATCGGGCTATTTTAAGGGTAGTTTTTAGGGGTTGAAAACTGTTTTTGGGCCCCAAAATACCGAAAAAGTTCTCCGAATCGTTTCAAAATTGAAATTTAACCCTCTGGTAATGATTAGAAAGTGTCCCCACAATTTTAATAAAATCGGCCCGACAGGACCGGATTTACAAATTTTATGAAAACACTAGTTTGCAGATAGTGACTTATTTATTGAAGGGTGTATTTAATTCGGTGTAGACGTTAGATTGATAATAATATTACAATTAAGAAAAAAATGTTATTTTAAGGGGTGTATTAAGGGGTTAAATTTTTTATTTTGCCCAAAAACAAACTTAATTTCACATAATAAAAGTATAAAAACCACACGGCCCTATACAAGCAAATACACTATATTGTCGGCAGGGTTTTGGCACTGCGACCTGGGTTTTTTTAATATGTATTGTACCAAACTTACGCGAAATGTATAGAAAATGATTACATTTCATTGCACCGCGTGTAAATAAGAGCAGCTTGCGCGTAAGTAGATATAAATTTTCGGAACGTTTGACATGTAAAAACGATGCTCCCACCTTATGTGTGGTTTGAAACATCAGTCAGATAATTTGTCTTCGTCAGAGTCGGCCCTGAAAGCTTAACATAAGATGTAATACGTACGTCTGGGATTGGTTAGGATTACTGATTCTTATACACGTATGTCTAAATGCAGATTTAAATACACAGCCGAGTTATCCCTTATACAGCCCTTGACGATTGCGTTTCTTTCTTAGAAGGATTGCCTATATAAGTAAGGTAAGCGGGGCGGAAAAGTCTGTCTTTTGAAAGTGGCACAAAAACACGCACTGTCATTATTCTCAGATTTTGTTCTTTGTGAAAAAAATACGTTTTTTTTTTGAAAAATAAAGCTGTTTTACATACTTATTTAAAATTAAAAAAAAAGAGAGAAATATAATTTTTGAAGTAAAATTTCTTTAGCGATGGTATCTGAAATTTTCTGTGACGTTTAAGGTAGTTGTCGTGGTTAAGGCGCACCGTCAAAAAATTCTTAATTTTTGTATACTTATTAAGGACATGATAATACAATTATCCTGAAAATTTGAAGTCGATCGACCGTATATAATCCGAGATAAATTCAATTAAAAATTGGATAATTAACATTGACTGTATACGATCTCTGTAGTTCTGAACCAGTTTCTTATTTATAAAAAAAAAACAACTGTCAGAAACTTTCCAAAAACTGACAGTCTTTCAATGCATTTGTTATGAGTTTAAAAAAAATAAGAAAAAAATTTTGACCGTTTAATTATTTATAAATAACGGTTTAAAGTTCAACAATTCATAGAAAAGTATACATGCATATGAATATTGTATGGGTTACGTTTCCACGGGTACAGTCTTGCGTACAAATTATGGATCACTTAGCTACAAGCTAGTATACTTTTGTGGCGCGTATAATCTATAACTTTTTGACAATATTGTACCACGACAACTACCTTAAGGAGAAATAACGCCTTACGTTAAAGATAAGTGAAACCTTGGTAACATATAAATAACATCTATGACTATAAAGAAGTTTCACTTCCCCCTGCGAGCATATGTGGATGAGGCTCACACATTTTTGAAGTTTAACTTCTTTAGCGACGCATCTTTTTGAAAAAAGTAAGAAATCGAGGGGAAGTAGATTAAAACAAATTAAGGGGAAGCTAGTTTGTTCCCTAAATTACATGAAACTGACAAGGACAGAAGTTTATAGTGTGTTGCATTTTAATTCGCAAAATAATAAGACAAGGATAAACATATAAAAACAGTGCTTGGGAATCTGATGTTTAAAATTACGAACAATTGAAGTACAAACTAATTTCTGTAATTTGACGTACATAAAAACTAAAGAAGTTAAACTTCTTATGTGAGCTTATGAGGGAGAGGCTCAATGTGTTTTTGATTTTTTTTAGGGACGGAACATTTAAATTAACATAAAAGTTGAAAAAAAACTAATCTGTTTTATGTTAATGGAGCACCACTAACCGTTTTGCTAACCTCTAAGAGGTCCGTTTAAAATTTAGAAAACACTGTAATCGGTTTATTCAACTATTCTAATGGTATGCTCTTTTGTTTCAGGTGAGTTTCTTTTGGCGACAACCAGATAATAGATTTTATAAACAGCAAATAAACGCAAAGGTCAGTTTTTCAATGTATATCTATTATAACTTAATAAGTAGAAAGGTGTACATTTTAAGAATTCTTTGATTTTTTATCAATTGGTTTTGTCCAGAATTTCAAATTATGAGAAGGATTGTAGGTAAAAAAATAAGATTTTTTTTTATTTTTTAATGTAACGTTTCTTCGCTTTAATTTCTTTAAATAACTTGACCTAATAATAATTAAATTTTGATTTTTATTAAGTAATATTTATGAAAAATATTAATTGTAATCACATCTCAAAATTGATTCTTAATACTGAGGTATGTTTAAATAACAAATTATTACTTATATACCTAATATTTTGCATAGGTAAAAAATGTTTATTACAGTACTTTGAAGAAGTCGCAAGAAAGCGTCGAAAGAAAGGTCATAAATTAGAAAATAAAAATCGTTTTAGTTTAGTACCTACGATTTTTCTAATACTTTGAAATTATAGACACGACCAATTCATCTATTATATTCAACAGTATCTGATTCAAATGGTTTGACACTAAAAACATAAATAAAAATAAAATAACTATATATTTTTTTGCTTCTTTTTTCAAACTTTTAATGTATAAAAACGAAAATATACTAATTTTCAACGTTTCGTAGACTATTTATCTATTTCAATCAGGCAATCAGGAAATGTTCAAAATTTTTAAAGTATATTGTGTAAATTTTCATTTGTATTAAATGGGCTTAGATATATATATAACATATGTTTAAATCCTGTATAGGTACTTTTTGGTTTTCTGATAGAAGTAATAGACATACGAGTATATCCTATTTATTTTAATATTCACTAAAAGAGTCAGAGTAATTTGGGCTCAGTACGAAGTCGTTTCTCGTTTTATTTTTATATCAAATCGAAAATTCGGTTGATACTTTTGCCGCTTCTCGGATTAGAATTCGATAACTGAGGACTTGGAATACAGAAGCCATAGAAACGTCATATAAGTGACGTTTGAAATAGATGCACCAAAAAACTTCAGAGAAAAATAAAATCTTTTGAACTTTTATTTACGCATTTGTATCGTCGCGTACGATTTTTCTATATAAGTTGAAATTATAATATTGGATTGCTTTTAGTGTTTCGAGGAACTACTAATGTACAGAGTGAAACAAAATTAGGTATGCTGATCAATATACAAACCGGTTAAATAACCGCGGCTATTTATTATTATTATACAAGGATGTGCAAAAAGTTTTGCGCATAATTTTAATTTCCGGTCGAGATTTTAATTTTCTTATCAATTAGGTTTATTTTCGTTCATGTTATTAATGAGGATCTTGGGTACTTAAACAGGTTGATTAAATTGGTGTTTCGATTTCAAAGGTTGCAACGTTTCATTGATTTTTCAACTTCTTCAGGCAATATGTGAGGTTAACATCCTTGTCAAACTCATGTAGTTCATATAGCTTAGGCAAGCGAATGTAGAACAACTTAAAATTGCATCGCACATTTGGGTAACTTGTTTTACATCCGTTTGATTAAGTTTCATAAGGATGTTAACCTCAAATATTGCCTGAATAAGTTGAAAAATACATTTGAAACCGTAACAAACTGTCCACGTATCCAGCATTCCTATAATCATTATTTATTATCAATATCTACATAAATATATTATTTAATTAATTTCTTCAATTCTACTGTTGCAAACTGCTCTACTGTTTTGCTTTTTGTTGTTCTAAGAAACAGAAACCAGAAGCCGTCATCTTTTTTTATAGATAGACGAAATATTGTTTATTGCTTAGCAAGGTATTTTAGTAATAATAATAATTCGTCTATTGCCAAAAGATCTACAAAGTGATGCTTGGTTTGTCCATTACGTATTGTGTTACATAATAAACAAGTGCTCTAAGATCAAGCATTGAACATCTGTTTAAGGTAGTTGTCGTGGTACAATATTGTCAAAAAGTTATAGATTATACGCGCCACAAAAATATACTAGCTTGTAGCTAAGTGATCCATAATTTGTACGCAAGACTGTACCCGTGGAAACGTAACCTCTTACAGTATTTATATGCATGTATACTTTTCTATAAATTGTTTAAACTTTAAACCGTTATTTATAAATAATTAGACGGTCAAAAATGTTTTCTTATTTTTTTTAAACTCATAACAAACGCATTGAAAGACTGTCAGTTTTTGGAAAGTTTCTGACAGTTAGTTCTTTTTTTATAAATAAGAAACTAGTTCAGAACTACAGAGATCGTATACAATCAATGTTAATTATCCAATTTTTAATTGAATTTATCTCGGATTATATACGGTCGAACGACTTCAAATTTTCAGGGTTGGTAATTGTATTATCATGTCCTTAATAAGTATACAAAAATTAAGAATTTTCTGACGGTGTGCCTTAACCACGACAACTACCTTAAGCATTAAAAGGGCCTAAAGTACTAAGTTCTCAGCATTACTCAGCTCTGGGTCTAAGAGATAAAATATGATCCAGTTTAGGGTTTTCGGTCCCGAGTTCCCGGGAATGAAAGCGCTTTCATGCCCGGGAATAATTTTATGAAATTCCCGGGTAAACGGGAACCATTTAAAACTAATAACTTTCTGTTGAAGACATTCGAAACCTCAGCAAAGTTTAAGCTCAAATAATATGGAGATTCAAATAATACATTGTAATTCTTTATTTCGTTATACAAAGCCCTATTATCAGTGAAACCTACTTCTACAAAAAGCGAGCGGACTTTTTCTATTGCTGGAAGTTTTGCAACTAAAGCAAGAAACAGGCTGTCCGATCGCTCTTTAAACGCAATGGTATTCTTGAAGGCTTTTTTCTCCGGCAACAATACCTCGTAAAGTCGTAAATTATAATGTTATTGAATAATAATTTCACAAGACTTAAATTTGACATTTTTTGCAGTGTCGGTGATAGTTCCTTTTAATTTAGTTTAAACGCACACTGGAAAATGTACAACTGTAATTAGATTTATAATGATCTCAGTTGTGACTAGTGAGAGTTCCTTTTTAGTTAAAGTAAACGTTTAATTATGAGTACAACATCGTTACGCAATGTACAATTTTTTATTAGGCTAGCAGTCATTATTGATTATTTTGTAATAAAAAAGTATATTTTTGTTTTTCCTTAACATAATACTTATAAACTAGAGTTTTATTTGTAAATAAGTGATTCCCGGGAATATAAAATGATCATTCCCGATTCCCGAGAATCAAAAAGAGCCGGGAACGCGAAAACGCTTATCCAGTTGGTACTTTTGCCCCCCACTGTATGTAAAATTGAGCCCTTTGCTATTTGAGTTGCGGATTCTACGTCCCACTCAGAGAAGGAGTCAGTTCAAAGTGAACCTACTGTTGACAAGGTACATATGTACCATAGATAGGTACCTACTACAGAGAAATAAACTCTCTTCTTCTTTACAACGTTAAAGCTGGCCCCGTATAGGTAGATGTGTACATTTGCAGCAAACATCCATCTAAGCTTACAAACGGATAATCCTGTGTCCCCGAGCGACGGTACATACAACAAACGGTCATTGGCCCACACCGGCCTCCCAAACCCAAATAAACGGCCGACCACGACTACAACATATTATATGGAGGATAAATCCCACCTCACTGTGTACGAGGTGATCTGTTATGTACGAAGATGGTAAACATCTAAATAAATCAAACGAATTCACAACGAACTTTCTTTCAAGTGATTCTCAAGCCGAGGCTTCCTAAAGATGATATCAAACGGTTCATTTTTTGTTCATTTCTGTCGTTCATTCGAAGTGAAACGTCTGAACACAAAATGAAACAATAATGAAAAATGAATTCATTAATGAACCGATCCAACAACGCTAGATATCGGCAATCGGCATCATTCATTCGCACTCCGAATGAACGAAAAATGAAATGTCTGTCATTTTGCGTCGTGTCTTGTAGCGGACGAACTTGGCACTACGACACCGCATAGTGAATATATTCTGTCTGGGTATGAAACAAAATGGTATTTAAGTGGAACGACCAAAATACGTTGCTGTTTTTGGAGAATTTCAAAAATTATCAATGCCTTTGGAACCACAAACTCGACGAATACAAAAATAGAAAAACCCGGGTCGCAGTGCCAAAACCCTGCCGACAATATAGTGTATTTGCTTGTATAGGGCCGTGTGGTTTTATACTTTTATTATGTGAAATTAAGTTTGTTTTTGAGCAAGATAAAAAATTTAACCCCTTAATACACCCCTTAAAATAAAATTTTTTTCTTAGTTGTAATATTATTATCAATCTAACGTCTACACCGAATTAAATACACCCTTCAATAAATAAGTCACTATCTGCAAACTAGTGTTTTCATAAAATTTGTAAATCCGGTCCTGTCGGGCCGATTTTATTAAAATTATGGGGACACTTTTTAATCACTACCAAAGGGTTAAATTTCAATTTTGAAACGATTCGGAGAATTTTTTCGTATTTTGGGGCCCAAAAACAGTTTTCAACCCCTAAAAACTACCCTTAAAATAGCCCGATTAGGCCCATTTTAAATAGGCTTCTTGCGGTGATGGATTTCAACACGTGGCCCAAATTTCGTTGAAATCAATTAACTCTTTCAAAAGTTATCGCGCGTACACATATATATATATATATATATATATATATATATATATATATATATATATATATATACATATATATATAAACATTTTTAAAAATGGTGCCAAAGTGTTTAGGAGGTTATGAAACGTCGAGAAATTTTGGTCCGACCCCTAGGTCCCGCCATCCGACCGACGCCAATAGTGTATGTTGCCATATGGCAAATACACTAATAATACGGACAAATTCCATAAAACCTCTAATTAATGATGTTAGTTTAGACTTTGCTGCTTTATTGTCAATTCTTCGATCAAATGATCACAAAAACTACGAATTCCAAGGCGCACAACTTCTTTCGACGACGTCTTCGAGGAAAAGACTGGATGAACGTTAATTTCTATGTCATTCTGTCTGTGCCGTGTGAACGCAGAATGAAATAAAAAAGAACATTCATCCGAGTGAACCGTCTGATATCACCTTAAGATCGTAGTATAGCGGCTGTAATATGACTATGAATTACGTAACAAAAGACGTTTGCATAGAAGTAAACGGATACTACTTTTTGAAGTAAATCTTTTGGTACGCTACGATAAATCGAACCATGAAATCTATATAAGTAATATATAGATAGATAAAAATAATGTGTAAAAAATCTAATGAAATGAGGTGGAAAAAAAACAAAAATGAAGCGGACAACCACCGGAATCGAACCCACAACATTCTGTGTATAAGGTAGCCGCTCTAACTCTCAGCTATCGTAGTCTACAGCTGTACAGCCAGTTTTTATATTATACAGTATACCAAGTATCGACTATATACCTATCAGTATTCGCGCATCTACGGGGTTCTTCATGGTTTGATCCCTAAACTTTCGTTGTAACGTTTCATAACACTTTTTCCATTTCACTTTTAATCACATCAATTAACCATACGTAAAGAAGTTTCACTTTGACAAAAAAAATTAATTTGTTTTATATTAATGAAGGTGCACAACAATTTTAGTTATCTCTAAAGTCTAAGGGGTTTGTAAACAAAAATGTTTAGGTAGCGCTGCTCTAAGAAATGGCGCTACTGAAAAAGTTTGCACACCGCTGTTCTATTCTATCTCAAAGATAATAAAAACAGTGATTTTCTGAAAATACCATGTCGTATCCGTTGTACGTTTACTGTATATTCAAAACAACAATTTCCTCATAAGTGATTAATTTGATTATTTTTCGTGTTTGTAAATTGTTGTGCGTGGCGGTACGCGCGCGCTTCATATATTTGACGGCTGTATGAAATGTTGGATATACGTTATATATGTAGTTTTCAACGTCACTGGCTGGCATACCATTACACCATCAGCTAGCAAGCAAGCCAGTCCATTTACATAATAACTATGCGACACTAATCACTTTATGGAAATTTTTCCACCGTTGGTGCTGCTTCTATTGCAGGTATGCGAACGCCTCCTGCCCTAACAAACGCGACTTCTCGTTTAGATAATTCATTTCTCTTAAGTTGGCAAAAACAGTTCGCTAATAGGGTATTCGACTAAAAAAAAACCGGTCAAGGTCGAGTCGAACTCCGTACTATTCCGGTTTCCATGTACGACTTAAGATTTTCGTTTCAATTTTCCTGTAAACTCTGGATGAGACCCGACATTCCCTATTTTTTTCAAAATCCCTAGGCGCAGTAGTTTCTGAAATATGCTCAACTGTTCTTCTATTTTCTTAAATAATTTTAAAACTATTTATTTCAAAATTATAAAAAAAATATATTTGAGACCCTTACTACAAGCCCTTTCATTTGATATGTTACATGGTACGGTTTGCGAAACTTTTTTTTAAGTCCTAATTTTCCCCATAAATTACCCTCATGTTAAAAATTTATTTATTTACGTTACACGTCCGTCTTTGTGTACCAAATTTCAACTCAATCGGTCCAATAGTTCAGGAGCAAATTGGCTGTGACAGACGAACGGACAGACACACGAGCTATCCTATAAGGGTTCCGTTTTTTCCTTTTGAGGTACGGAACCCTACAAATATTTTTTTTTTAATTATCACTGTTTCAAAAAAAAAAACCCTCGGAGAATCAGTCCACATACATTAAATACGGTGGTCGGTGGGAAAAGAGGGTGAAAGAGCGGGTGGGGAGGGGGTTTGGTATAGACTTGGATATAGTTATATTTCATTCGCAGCTTCAAACCCACGAATCGCTCCATTTTGTCTAATTTGTATATCAAACGGGGTGAAATAGGGGTAGTTATTGACCATTTGCGAATATTGGGAGGGGGGGTAGAGACCAGCGAATTCGGTTTTCCGCCCCCAAATACGGAGGGATCATTGAGTTTCGGGGTGTTCCGATATTTTTCGTGAAAAGACTCTTTATTTACAACATTTACATGGACTAATCGGTTTTGGTAAATATGCTTTGCATTAAATTATTTAAAATGTCTAAACATGCAGTTTAGTAAACAACTTCATACTGTTAATTTTAATGTTACAGTCGGCAACTTCATTCTAATTTCGTAAAAATTAATTCTCATAATTTTTGCATAACTTGCCAACTTCAAAATAAAGGATTTTTATAATCATAATAATGGAGCTTTCGTGCAATCTTTTCAGAAATAGACAATACGTTTTTGTAAAGTAAAATTGTTGTATGGTTGGATGCCCTGCACTCCGCCCTCTCTTGCCCCCATAACTGGAGTGTGCACCAACATTTTCATATCTATATAGCAGCTACGAGTAACATATTTAAAAATGAGTTTCACAAAATTTATGACCGCGTTTTTAACAAAAACTCGTTAACGTATTAATTTCGCCTTTAACGTTTTTTCATAAATCATCTTTCCGTTGATTTACTAACTTGGAAAAAAGACATTTTATTATTATTTTTTATGTATCCTTACTGTCAACATTTTATATTTGCTTTGTAGAAAGAAACAATCGTTAATGTTTGTTATTGTTTTAAAACTCAACACTAATATTCATAGCGCTGTTGCTTTTCGTGTCAACATTAAGGCTGTCGGAACGCTCTGAATTTTGTTTGTGCTGAAACCCAGCGGTAAGGGGCCTTGTTTAGCTCTGTCTCGCTCAAATCATCCGCACGTTTCAATTTTTGGCTGGTGCCACACTACGAGGCTAAAAGATGCTACTGCAAGGGTGCCGCTGTCAATTGATTACTCTAATTTTTGGAGATATTTTGAAGACTTAAAAAACTTTTCCGAAAAAGGAAGAGTCACTTTAGGTTTGTGATGGAACAGTTTTGTGAAATAAGTACGAATAAGGTCGTAGTATGACATTGAAAACGTGTGTTTTTTTGGCACTATTAATGCCAACTTTTTTCTAGTAAATCGTACATAAATAACAAAAGTAGTCCATTAGAGACCTAGATTTGTCTTTTATCTTCCTTATAGAGAAAGAATTTTTGCAGAATGTTGACGAATAAGTCTACAATCAGTTGACAGCCGAAGCTCTATTTTGGGCTTAATTTCAGAGCGTTCCGACAGCCTTAATACTCTACATTTAGAAGCTAATAACCATAGTGGTCGAACGTCTATAATCTGCAATAATCCAATCTAAACTCTACATTGTTGACACTACATTGCTCAGTTTAATAGTTCGAAGCTTTAAATGTAAGTTTTTTTAAAGTTAAACTTCATTAAGCTCGTTTTGTGAATTTCGGTGAGTGGGCGTTTCAAAACAATAAGTTTTTTCGCGGTCTAGTAAGTCCGTTTAGGCAGTATAGCGCATCTAAGTATACGTAATACATAACAAAACATTCTTTACATATGTATATAGCAACGGATTACATTTTACACTTACGTATCAGTTCTTGCTGTGATGCATCTGTCAGCTCAAATGACTCATGCATCACATGTTTGGCTATGCATTCTTGATTCTGTACAGGTCGTGATATGATTGACTGAACTAGGTAACTCAGTGGCAGACTGCAGTAACATATTCAGAACTCGGCTCTTTTTGAACCGGTTCAGTGAGCCGGCTCACATACGGGATCCAGATGCAAAGATGCAGATCATTAAAAAGACCCGTTTTTCCCATCTCTAGTTCAAAATGAAATTCCTTCAAACCACGGCATCGTTTTGTTATAGTTCAATTTTCGAGTGGGTTCCTTGCGACGTAAGTAGGTTTAACAAATAAGTGCGGTTAGGTATGTGAAATATTCTCTCACTTGCTATCAACTTTGCAGTGGTATTGTGGCAGTAGACACTTGAATGTTATGATGGTTGTGTAAAATTTATGCACATAGGGTAATCATGAGATGGGTCCCACGAGAGCTGGATTGTCGGGTGCCAAGACACTATTATCTTTCTAATGTGCATACACTTTATCACTGAAGAGCCCAACTCACTGACTTACTCATTCATTAGCATGGGGACCTTGCATAGTTTAAAATAAAAAAGTAAGGGAGCTTGGGGCTAGTTATGACGGGGGTAAGTTGTAACACGGATTTTAAGGAAGCATTTGAAACCTTTGACGCTGTATATAGTTGATAAAATATATTAATTTTTTTCAAGAACCTTTTTATTTGAATGAAGTATAATCGTTTTGTTTACATCTGTGACAAGTAGCCCCCTTTTGCCCTACAGTTAACGGTCACTATAGAGTCCTGAACATTTTATTTTGTCGTTTGAGCGTTCGTCTCACAGCTCCTATAATTTAGAACCAATTTTGATTAAGCACCTCATACATGTCATTATTAAAAAAAATTACCCTATCGAATGAGGTATGATTAAATATATTTTTGGAAATGCTGTAAGCTTTCCAAGCCTGTAATTTAATTTTGGAACCCCAGTAGCAAGCCGTATGAATTCCTACAGAGTCGTTTGAAATATCCACCTCTCTAGCTTTCCAACCACTTATTCAAGTTAAAAAATGATGGATGTAGTGTTTATTAAATGCTTTCGTTAAACATTATTTTGGTCACTATAAAATAATGTTTGGAAGAAATATAACAACACCTATAGTTATTTAGAAAATCCTGTAATTTCTCAGTTTTGAAGAAAAATATTAAAATAACAAAAACAGTTTTGGAACTCTATTTTTTGCACTTGCTCGGTTTTGATACCATTGCTATTTGCTGCAACGTAATTTCCTTCTAGCCCAAACCAAATTAACGGTTATCCATTTAAAATAATTTTACTGGCTCCGCTAACGGAAGCACAAGACAGATTGATTTGTATCGAACAGTAAGCTTTAAAATAAGGTACTATATGCTGTACCTTTTCTGCATTGCTGAATAATAATTTAAATCGTAAATAGTAGATTATCTAGGCTTATAATGGGTTATATTACAGCGAGCTGTGATATTACGTGTAAAACAGGAACTAGCGAATTTTGTCAATCGCATTAGCCGTAATATCATTACGTACGAAATATGGGTGCACGTACCTCCCATAATATAGCTGCTTTTCACTTCATTTTCAAAATTTTTGACAATACACTTTTGAACAAACGTCACTTTTTATAATACATAATACTAGTAGATTATAAAAGAACAACTGACAGTGATTTACTGTGTGATTGGTATGTACCCATTTTTATTTTACTTTACCGCCCTAGTGCATCATGGATTATTTTACGTGCCTGAATACAAGTATGTAAAGTAGTACTTTCTAGGGGGTAGTGCAACAAACAAGATACAATTAGTTTAACTCATCTCACGATGCTGGAGAAAATAATTTATTATTAAAATCGTTAAGAGTATTTTTCTTCACACCCTGTCGAAAGTATGTACTTTCGGCTTCAATTTTAGAGCAGAAAGCCTAACATTTATGCACTGCTGGAATTACTCTCATGTCATCTGTAACGGCGGGCCGAAATAGTTTTCTCATGTAAATTGATACGAAAATACGTACTTTCGACCTGGTATGAAGAAAACAGTATACACCATACGGCCAGAAAGTTGAAATTTCTGCCCTTATCAGTGTTGGATCACTTTCACACAGTTTGTGCTGAGACCCAGCGGTAAGAGGCGAGGTAGGCAACAGATATATTGTGGGTGTGACCTTCTTTAGCTCTGTCTCGCGCAAATCATCCGCACGTTTCAATTTTTGGCTAGTGCCACACTACGAGGCTAAAAGATTCTATTGCAAGGGTGCCGCTGTCAATTGATTACTCTAATTTTTGGAAACATTTTGAAGATTTAAAAAACTTTTTCGAAAAAGGAAGAGTCACTTTAGGTTTGTGATGGAACAATTTTGTGAAATAAGTACGAATAAGGTCGTAGTGTGTCATTGATAACGTGTGTTTTTTTGACACAATTAATGCCAACTTTTTTCTGGTAAATCGTACATAAATTACAAAAGTATTCCATTAGAGACCTATGTCCTATATCTTCCTTATAGAGAAGGAATTTTTGCAGAATGTTGACGAATAAGTCTGCAATCAGTTGACAGTCGAAGCTCTATTTTTGGCTTAAATTCAGAACGTTCCGACAGCCTTAAGGTGTAATATATTTTATTTTAAGGTTATTTCAAATCAGCTTATATCTTAAAAAGTGTTTTTTTATAATTAACTGAATTTTTTAGTCCAGCTCTGGTGTGCATAAAAAGTAAGTAGACAACACAGGAGGTATCGGAAATAGGGGTGAGGCAAAAAACAACTGTAGGATTATCATTCTGTACTTGATATGTATTTCCCTGTGCACATATTTGCGACACCTTTGCTTATTTTTCAGAAAAATGACATCCTCTATTATATTTTTTTGTACATAACCCGCTTTTTATCGTCGAGTTTTTAAAAGTGGGTGTAAAAATATTATAACATATATTTGTATTAAAATATAGTGCTTCTCAAACAATCGAAATTTAAGGTAATTGTTTACCAGCTGTTCAATATACTCTAGTGTTGGGTAACTCAGATCTGAACCGGTTCAAAGAGCCGTCTCCGACAGAAGATCCGTGAGAGCCGACTCACTTTTTTTTGAGCCGACGGATCAACGGATCCGCATAGCTCAGTGAAACACTTAACACACAGAAGCACATTTTACACTTACGTATCAGTTCTTGCTTTGATGCATCTGTCAGCTCAAATGACTCATGCATCACATGTTTGGATATGCATTCTTGATTCTGTACAGGTCGTGATATGATTGACTGAACTAGGTAACTCAGTGGCAGACTGCAGTAACATATTCAGAACTCGGCTCTTTTTGAATCGGTTCAGTGAGCCGGCTCACATACGGGATCCAGATGCAAAGATGCAGATCACTAAAAAGACCCGTTTTTCCCATCTCTAATATACTCCCGTTTTCACCCGCATATAACTCTATCTTAAGTGTGCATGTAAAATGCACTTACGCACGTTTCGGAATTCTCTAATTTCTATGAAAAATTTTATTCAATCTTTGATGTTAATACGCATACAAAATAAACTAGAAATAGCTACTATTCTTCACATATGTCTTTTAGTCAAGTTTTTACAGTTTATTTGATCTAAATAAACGATTTAAAATCAGATAAAGACGAGAAAATTAGCATAAATATAATGCAAATACAAATTTGTCAGTATTTTAAACATACGTTTGTAAAGAAAAAATTTCAAAATGTTAATTTGCTTTCACGTAATTCGAAATCTCGTGAAGTGTTGCAAAGACATATTGACGAATATCACGTTTTTTGATTAAATTTTTAGGGCAAAAATATAGGTTTTTGAAATTCTTAAGCAACAAGCCACATCTTGTGAAGCTTAGTGCTTAATCACAATTAACAAAAACAGTAATAAAATTAATTTTGCGTACCACAGTTCGCCCGAGAGCATATTTTACAATTGTTTTTCGAATATTTGTTCAGCCATATCTTCTCGATGTGAATTCAACTCCACTTTGTTCAGAATGTTCACGGAATGGTCCCATGTAGCATTTTTTAAAATCGGTTCAATCGTTTTTAACCGAGTTGTTATTTGTTAATAATAAATGTTTGGTATATTAGTGTAGATCTAATATACCAAAGACACATATTGTCAAAAAATAACAAATTGACAACATGAAACTGTGCTAGATGTTGCCGTTAGTGAGTCAAGCTCAAAGTTTTTTTTTTTTTTTATAAAAAACTAGCGGCCCAGTCCGGCTTCGCCCGGGTGTAAATGTAATATATAGGGTATAAGAGATGAGAATCATTATCATTAAATTCTCAACGTGTATTGAATTTGCGCGAATTCAATCGCTTTTATTTGTGAATGTTCAAAAATCGAAGACAAATCTTATTTCCCAAAAAGAAATTGATCCGATTGCTACCAAACTTCAGAAGATCATCCGCTGGGCTAATCTAAAGATTGTCTGAAAATTTCATCAAAAATGGTCTATCCGTTTGGAGTCCATAGATTACATATACATCGTCTTTTATCTATATAGATTATTAAAATGTAAAAAGTGGTTATTGTGACATAACGATAATAGTTGGAAATATAGTATCGCGAAGTTTTTTGTAGTTATTGATATGTTCTTAATTATTGTAGAACATACTTTTGTTCTATTATCAATAGTTTCCGTAGCGCATGCGACGAAAGATTTTTTTACACCTTGGGTTACATTACTAAAGTTTTAGTAAGGATCCCTAATATTTTCTAGCAATAAATATAGCCTATGTTACTCAGGGTGAATGTAGCTTTCTAATGGTGAAAGAATTTTTTAAATCGTCACAGTAGTTTTTGAGGTTATTCATTACAAACATACACACACACACACAAATACAAACCTTTCCTCTTTATAATATTAGTAAAAAATGAAATCATGGACATCTCAGTTATTCTGCAGCCCTGATACTTGCGTGTATACAACATTGCAAGCGCTTTGCTGACTGAACTTTTTATCAAGTTTTTCTGCCACGTTTTAAGTGTAAGGAAAGAAACAAGATTAAAAGCAAACATACATCAATTTAATTACTATTTGTCAGAGTTTCAAAATACACCAACAGAAAGTCCCTGAAGCGTCGTCGAATTCATGAAAACGCCATTCTCCGATCACTGTGATAGCGAATGCTAACGTCGGTCGGTTTATTTTATTATTTACCTTAACGAAAGGCCTCTTAGAAGTATATATATCTCTGGTATCAGATGCGAAAGACTTAAGTCAAAAATTGTTAAAATGATAAAATCCATTTCCTAAAGTCTAAATTGAATTCTCTTTCGTTTGGTACTGACGACTTAAAGACTAGGTTTTTTGACTTGAGTCCCTTATACCTTTATAAGTGGTAAAAAGGCAAAGTTGTCTATGCTATTTTTTTCTAATTTTGACTAATTTATCGTCAAAGACGCTTACTACTTACAATTTTTAATTGTAATGATTAATTAATACTTCAATTGGTACCGTGATGTTTATTAAAAAAAAAGATTGACGGGAATTTGGACCGTGGATTTATTTTTTTAATTTCATGGTTCAAGTTTCTGTTAATCTTCCCTTTTATAGGTATATAGTCACGATATACATGATAACCAATAGTGTTAATTAGAAATTTACATAACTAACACAACATTGGTGGGTTTTTCATGTAAATTCGTTTTTAAAGTGTCAGTAAAACACAAGATTACTAGAAACTAAGTTTGAGCGTTAGCATTGTTTAAGCTGTGACTTGGCGAGACGCGAGAGAAGGCAGGGGAAGTAGGCTAGTAGAGTCTTTTTCCAAACAGTTGGGATAAACATACTTGAATAACCAAGCCATGGGCATCGGTGACGTAAGCAATCGACTCAACCAATCACAGACGTGACCATGTTTATAGCCTCTTACGCTCATCCTTCTAGTATTCTAGTAATCTTGAGTAAATCATACACAAACATCCATAGATAAACAACTACGTATTATATTTAAATAAATATTAAATAACTAGTGACCCAACCCGGCTTAGCCAGTATTAATTAAATTTTGTTATCCCAAGAGTTCCTTTAAATAAGTTGTTTCATAGCGAGATCTCATTCATTTTGTTCGTTTATCGAGTTAATACCTTATTGATCACTCCCTTCGGTCGTTCGCTCAAGTTTATGTTTCATTATTACGTTACTCACTCGCTTAACCCACTCAATCTCTAATTAAGAATCAGTTTGATTTGCGCTCGGGTGAATCCGGCCCTATAGACTTAAACTTTCCGGAAGAATTAAGCTACCAAATGTAAAAGTGGCATTCACATATCTGTTCAATAGAGTGCATTGAATTCGATTTTGAGTCGGGCGAAGCCGGGTTGGCTAGTTATTACAGATCTAATTCTTCCTCAAAAAATAAGCTATCGAATGGTATAAATCATATTAAAATCCGATTAGTAGTTTTCGTGTTTTTGGTGGACACACAAACAAACAAAATTCTTTTATTTTGTTTCTTTTTCTAATGAATTTAAAGATTATTAACCGACTTCAAAAAAAAGGAGAAGGTTCTCAATTCGTCGGAATCTTTTTTTTTTTAATTTTGTTCCTCGTTTACTCGAAGACGCCTGAACCGATTTGGAAAATTCTTTTTTTGTTTGAAAGGGTATACATCCCAGGTGGTCCCATGGTCATCAGGTCAGGATCTGATGATGGAACCCTGGAGAATTCGAGGGAAATCTTTAAAAATGTGCGAAATCAAATCCACCACTAAAAAATAAAAAAACTTTAAAAAACCTCCTTCAAAAAAAAATCACTAAAAAGATGAAAATAATGAAATTTTGAGGTCGGCGCCAATTTAATAAAAGTAGATATGTAATTAAAACTTTTTGTAATGAAATTAGCTCCGACCTCAAAATTTCATTATTTTCATCTTTTTAGTGATTTTTTTGAAGGAGGTTAATATTTTTTTTGAAAGTTTTTTTTTAACACCAATTGTACAATTCACTCGCCGATTTATAAACAAACTAAAAATAAAATATTTACTGACCATAAATCCCAATATATATATAAATTTTTGTATTATTTTTTTGTCGAAATGACTGAATATCTTAGCAAACAAGTCCGTTATATACTATTGTTACTTTAATTGAAATGACGGCTACCACATTTTAATTTAAAACTGTCTTAATTTAACTCCGATGACATAATAGTCATAAGCATTTTTAACGTGACATAATATGCACCTTACTTTAACCAGGAGATACCGTTACAATTGTGAGCATATCTTAACCCTACTGACGTGATCACGGTATGTGTAGTGACGTCACTAAAGTAAATATATGTTATATATTATATGTCTTGTAACTATTACTCTATACTTCCTCGTCAATTTTTTATGAAAGTCTGAAACATCTGTTGAGTTTTAATGACTTTTCAGTATTTTAAGTGTATTAATATCTCTAAGTTCGTAAACAAAGTAGCGGTTTGCCCGTCACATCATCCGCGTGGTATTGGTTACAGATTTGATCCAGTCAAATTATTTTATATATAAAACATAGCTCTTCCCCGTTTAGCGTTCGGGCAGTTTGTTCTATCGACCGTTGAACGTGTATTTCTTTCTCTGAAGTAAAAATTTTATAGGTGCGATATGAGAGGTAACTCAGATCTTTTTCTAACGGAAGTAACATTCAGTTTATGCAAAGAAGTGTCGACATATTGGTAAATTAGAAATTTTATAAGGTAACTATTGATGCTTTTAGTCAATAGATGGCCGCACAGTTGTAAAATTTCTAGCTTACCGACATAATTTGTGTCATTACGCCAAATAAGTATTACTTCAATCCCGTGTAAAGGTTACATACACTAAACGAAAAATTGTCCGAGGACTTAGGATCAATAAGTCAATACTAATTTTTTATTTTTATCGCGACGTTTCAGAATTTATTTATTCTTTCATCAGGCGTCTGTCTGGAATAAATTCTGAAACGTCGCGAAAAAAATAAAAATTTAGTATTGACTTACTGATCCTAAGTCCTCGAACAATTTTTCATCTATTTAATTAGTCAGGATCGGAACAATCTTTGAAATATGTTACATACACTGTTTTTTATCAAACGCCGATCAAATTTTGTGTTTCTAACTCAGTGTGTTTCGATTTTAAGGGTTAAAAAAAACGATCCAACATATATTTGGTTAAGACCTTAAAACGAAAGATATTGTAAAATTTTGAAAAATGAATTTTGACCTAAGTTCCCCACTTGTAGTGTTGGAATGGTAAAATAATCTTAAGCGTTTTCGCTATTTGGTCGCAGATATAACTTAGATACTTTAATTTTGAAACTTGAAAGGATAAACGTTGCGGATTTTAACATGAAAAAAACATCCCTTCCATATCTACAGAAAAATCTCATCTCTAACATCAAACACGCAAATAAATAAAAAATAAACAAATCTCTAAAGCTAATGAATATCTATATAATGTAAACCGGACACGTGTCCTTAATCCTTTATTTGTATGGTAAACCACGAATGTAGAAGTGCTTTTAATATCGCAATTTATAACCGGTTCGTATTTAAAAGGAACGATTGGTGGATCTATTTTTTATTCAACTTCACATATCAGTCAGTCAAATCTTGCAGGTCGATTATGAACGATTTTCACGTGATCTGTTACTTTGATTTATTATTATTGATTGATTAATAGTCACAAAAATGCCATCAAATAAAGTCGAGAAGAAAAAATGACAAAAAAAATGTTTTTGTTTTTCATTTTTCCATTATGAGACCAGGATCGATAGTGTTTAAAATGGTAAAAAGTGAAACAAAATTATAGTAGGATGAAACCCATTGGAAAAGGTAGAGAATATAACAAAAATGAAAGGAAAAATAATTTACGGTCGATATGAGGTCGGGAAGGGGGTGAGTTTTTAAGGGTAAAAAACGGTTTATCTCGATTTTCGGCAAAACTACAAGTCCTATGAAAAAAAGTTAAATAGCGAAGTTGTAGGTAATAAAAATATCTACACCTTTTGTTTTTACACTTTTTTCACATAACCTCAAAATTTATGTGAAAAATTCAAATAACCAAGTTTTTGGTTTTTTATTTTTATCTTTGCAAAAAAATTTATTTTTTCACGAAATTTGGTGAAACTATACCTTTTTATGTCCCAAACACACAGTACTTTTTTTGATTTAAAGTATTCATTTTTTCACCTTATTTTGACTTAATATCGAAAAAACACCCTAATTTTCAATCGAAAATTCTCACGTCAAAATATCTGCTTTTTTAAAAAAGTCGGTGGGTTTTTTGTTCGTTGAAATCTCTACTTTCTGATGGTATGAAAAAAAATATACATTACTACGGTAAGTGTTCTCAGAAAATGCAAATAAGTTATCTTAAAATAGCAATAAATAGGCATCTACGCATATAATCTTATAAATTATCGACCCTGGTCTATATCTGTTAAATTCAATAATAAAAATTTGGTAGTTTTATCCAGTAGCCTTTTTTACGATGCGAGCTTGAACCATTTGTTTATGAAGTTGTTGCAGTAAGAAAAATATGCTTTTTTAACAATAAACTAATGAATCAAATAAGTCAATTCGCTTATAAAATGCATTTGTTATTATACAAGTAGGCCTGATTATTATAAAAAAGATGTTTGGAACAACTGAATTGAAGTTTGCGAAACGGACATTGCAGCGTTTTCCTCCATGTTGTTGATATGCGGCGTTTTCATGACATTTCTGTTTATGACGAAGGCAGTGAGACTCGGTCTGACGTAAACGTGCTTTCAGGCTATTTAGTTGTGTTTTTTCTTTTTGTCTAAAATGTTTTAACCATATTTTATTTTAATTTTATTCTATTGCGCACATTCCCGCTGCAGTAGTATGTGCTTTATTACCGCTTTACTCATCAGAACTGAGTTTCGCTCATGCAAATAGTTATATCTAGATTAATTTCGTACTTAATTAATTCAAATTGTCGCTTTAGGAATAGGGGATTCTATTTTATAAATTTAAATCATTTTTTGATTAATTCAAATTCAAAAGTCCTAATATTGTATTTGAAAATCGCGACCAGCAGTTGTCAGTTGGATTGTACGTCCGAGCTCTAAAGGTCGCAATTTTTGATGTATTTATTTTATATTCGCTTTACTTATTATAAAAATAGAACCCTTATTAAATTCATTGAAACGCGTTCAGTAGTTTGTTATAAACAATTTTAATATTTTATGACAGCTAATATTTAAATCATTGGCATATTTACTATTGGTTCCATGGCAACATATTAAACAATAGTTTAAATACATATAGTAGTAGGTTAGTAAAGTACAGTAGAACCTCGATAAGTTAAACCTCGGTAACTTAAACAAATATTCTGAACATCGCCCTCGAAAACTTAAAATAATATTTAGGTGACCTCCATAAGTTAAAGTATTATCAGAGTCATCATGTGTCATCATGAGTAAGTATCCACAAACCTCGGTAAGTTAAAAATTTTACTCTGACAACCTCTCTAACTTCAACTCTCGATAAGTAAAAAAGTCGATAACTTAAATTTTTTAACGTTTCCCTTGGATTTTAACTTATCGAGGTTCCACTGTACTTGTTACACCATAAAAACAAATGTGATAACATAGACCTTTTCATACGAGAACATTTTTTGTACGTTTGCCTCAACTCCCGCCATATTTTTCAGGCACTTTTAATTTCGATAGGTGAAAAGTAATTGATTTAAAAAAAGTAAATAGTAATTAAATAAGAAATATTATTTAAAGAGGTGATACATCATCGAAAAATATTTCATTTATACTTTTGAAGGTACATTTTTTGACAATCAACGATTTATGACAGTTAGAAATAACCTTTCGACCAATTTTTCCGATTGCGAGATTTCAACCACGGTCTCCATTGAGCATACTTCTACTGTTTTGTTCACTAATTTAGCGTCGTCAATAATATTTTCATATAAAGTACCATTGAGAAACGTTACTGAGTCAGCCATTGCATCGAAAGGTCCCTGAAACTTTAGAATACCGTGAAAACGACGAAAAGTTCTAATGACTTCGATGCGAAAAAAAAGGAAGTATTATGATTTTAATAGTCGATCGTATTGTTCGGAAATTGTAGTCAGTTACTAATTACTTACTTACAAACACTGGAGCGGCAAAGCAAAAAAAAGTGTAAAGCATATCCGTTCGTAGATTGTAAACAAAATATGCCGCTTATATCGTTTTGTGAAACTATACTAAATATTAGTCACTTACCACAATTTCCGAATAACCTATATGGATTCTTAAAAATAATTAAGAAAAAAATATAAAATAATGTAATTCTACCACGGATATAAAGTGAATTCGTTAAATTTTATCATTCAACATCTAGGTTGCCATATTTTGTTCTGATTAAATCGTTTTTTTTTAATTGGTTGGTGAAAATTTCGCGATAATTAAAATTTTAAAAACAAGTACAATAATGAGACGAACTCATTAGATGAAAGATAAATCCGTTAGCTAAAATAGCTTTAATAAAGTGTCTTGATATTTTAGTTGTGAAATAATTTTAAAACATGTTAAAATAAGAATGAGATGGAATGGAAAAGTTTTATATTAAGAAGTTTACAACTACAAAGACGTATTAAAGACAAACGTGCGGTTTTCTAACATGACAAATGTCTAAGCAAACATAAAGCATAGAATCGTAAACTGCTTCAGCGCAAACGATATTTACATCTGCAGCCGAATTTCTATATTTTTCTACTTTCGGCTAAACAAACTGAATAAAGCAGAATAATAATAATAATAATAATAATGCGTTTAACGTCCGTTTCTCGACTTTATGTCATGACGGACGCCATTCGCACCATTACTATTTTCCATCTACCACACTTCCCGTTATTTTTCTACATTTTTAAAACTTCAACTTATGTAATAGCAATAGGTGAATGAAGGAATTATAGGAAATTAGGATAGGATAGGTAATTTTTGAACTGGGAGTTTGATAGGTATTCGGCCATGGCCTAGAATAAGGAACCATCTCGATATTTATCTGGAATTAATTGAGGGAAACCATGGAAAACCTCAATCAAGATGGCCGGTTAAGGAATTACCATTTCTCGGCGAGAGGCAGTAGGAAAAACTCCCAGCCACATCTGCCCCCGCCGGGATTCGAACCCGAACCTCCCGAATGCGAGTCTAGTGCTGTCACCACTACTCTACCCAGCTCGGTATGAGTGAATAAAGCAGAAAAGCTAAGATTTCTGTTCAAGATAATGTGTCCATTTTTTACCGATTTTAATAAAGTAGGAGGTTCTCAAATCGACTGAATAGTTTTTTTTTTTTGTAACTATGTTACCTTATATTTTCTGCATTTGTGAACTGATTTTAATTATTCTTTGTATATTTAATAGAGAATACCTTCAGGGTAGTGACACATAAATTTTACTTAAATCGATTGAGTGGTTTTTTTCAAGTTTAATAATCAAATATCAAGAAAGAAATTGGTTTAACTACGTATTGTAAAGCCACTAAAAATGAAATATAAAACTTTTTATAAAAAAGTGTAACCTCCTTAAAAAATAAACAAAAAAGTATTGTTTTAACAACCTCGAGTCATAATTTTATTACGTTCTACATGCATACTTCATTTTTTGCTTGCAACTTACGAAGGAACGCGTAGATTCGGTTTTTATTATACCCGATAATGAAAACCAATCATAACTTACGTCGTTATTTATCTGCTGCCATTTACGTTATGCTTGTCGAAGCTAATCGAGCTTCATGCTGGGTTGCAGAAAGGATTGTCAAATAGTTTGATTTGACAATGACCTTAGATTGTGACAATCTTATTACAGTTTTCATACATGCAAGAGCAGTCTAATGTCGTATTCAAACTCCCTGTCATTCACAGCATTAGATCGTATTCACCACAAAAACCAATGCTTGATCTACACAGAAAAAGTTCGCTTTTAATATCAAATTTTGATTAAAATGCGTAGAAAAATGTCATTTCGAAGTAAAAATTATGCAAAAAACTATGTTGAATACACAGGTCCACAGTTTAGAAAAAATATCATTTCAATCGATCAATTATTTTTCGCACAGAATCGAATTAAAATTCTACTTATGGAGAAAAATGTGTGTTCAGAATCTAAGGTTATTGTCAATTCAAATTATTTGACAACAACCCAGCATCAGTTGTGTTGTAAGCCAACATTGAAGTTGAAGCGCTTAGTAAATATTGCAGTTTAAGAATATCCAGAGTGACTCCATCTTGTTAGAATTATGCAAGGCTGCAAAGTACACGGTGTATACTGTATATATATAATATTTCGCATGGCCTATTAAAAAGTTTTAATATATCTGGCGTTTAAAAGTAGCTGTTCATCTCGGGTATATTATATAACGTACATATTATAGACGCTGGTGCCGTACTTTCTGCTATAGTGCTGTATTATCGTTAAGTTCTATCCACTAAAAACGACGCTCGCCTTCTGCTGACAATACCTTTTAACTACGGCAATTTGCAACTAATAATACACAGCCATTGTTACGTTTAAAAAATGTTGTTGATAAAACCGACCGCATTTTTGGAGTTATATTTTCTTTTGGCGCATTGAGAGTAACATTTTAGCAGGCAGCGAAAGTTGACAGTTAACGAAAATTCGACGGTATGAAATTGGCCGCGCAAACGAAAATTCGACAGTATGAAGTTGCTAGATGACACTTTAAACGACATAGTTTCCAGATGCCAGAAAGTGCATTGATTTCGTCCATTTGTCTTTTCAGTCTGAGCCTCTTATGACCAACTTCATATTGTCGAATTTTGACCGAACTGGGTAGAGTAGTGGTGACAGCACTAGACTCGCATTCGGGAGGTACGGGTTCGAATCCCGGCGGGGGCAGATGTGGCTGGAACTTTTTCCTACTGCCTCTCGCCGAGAAACGATAATTCCTGTACCGACCATCTTGATTGAGGTTTTCCATGGTTTCCCTCAATTAATTCCAGATAAATATCGAGATGGTTCCTTATTCAAGGCCATGGCCAATTACCTACCAAACTCCCAGTTTTAAAATTACCTATCCTATCCTAATTTCTTATAATTCCTTCATTCGTTAAGTTGAAGTTTCAGAAATGTAGAAAATAACGGGAATTGGTAAAATGGAAAATAGTAATGGTGCGAATGGCGTCTGTTATGACACAAAAGTCGACAAACGGACGTTAAACGCATTATTAGTGTATTTGCCATATGGCAACATACACTATTGGCATTGGTCGGATGGCGGGACCTAGGGGTCGGACCAAAATTTCTCGACGTTTCATAACCTCCTAAACACTTTGGCACCATTTTTAAAAATGTGTGTACGGGCAATAACTTTCGAAGGAGTTAATTTATTTTAACGAAATTTGGCACACATGTTGGAATCCATCACCGCACGAAGCCTATTTAAAAACGAAGCCTATTTAAAATAGGCCCAATCGGATCATTTTAAGGGTGGTTTTTAGGGGTTGAAAAAAGTTTTTGGGCCCAAAAATACCTAAAAAATTCTCAGAATCGTTTTAAAATTGAAATTTAACCCTTTAATAGCAATTAAAAAGTGCTCCAAAAATGTTAATAAAATCGGCCCGACAGGACCGGATTTACAAATTTTCTGAAAACATTAGAATGCAGATAGTGAGTTATTTACTAAAAGGTGCATTTAATTTGGTGTAGATGTTCGATTGATGGTAATGTTGCAATTAAGAAAAAAACTGTTAATTTAAGGGGTGTATTAAGGGGTTAAATTTTTTATTTTGACCAAAAACAAACTTAAGTTCATGTAATAAAACCAGACTGCCTGTATTAGCAAATGCACTATATTGTCGGCAGGGTTTTGGCACTGCGACCCGGGTTTTTTATTATTATTGTCGAATTTTCGTAAGCACGATCAACTTCATACTGTCAAACTTACATTTTCACAACAGTCTCAACCTTTTTTGGTCAACTTCAAACTTTCGAGTTTCCATTTACTGTGTGCGGCTTCTGTCTAATTTTCGGCAGCTGCGCGCGCAGATGCCCGCTGTCTGCTAAAATTTTACTCTCAACGTGCTAAAAAAAGTATAACTTTAAAAACCTAGTACCTATCGATTTTTTGTAACTGAATCAATGGACATTCAAGTAAACTATATTTAAGTATCCAAAGTAATTAAAGCTTTTAATTAATAAAACTTTTATTTTATTTGCTTTAAACTTTTACATTCAGCAATGAGCATTTAAATACATGCACTTATTTAATTAGTAATATGTAGGTAAAATTAAATTAATTACTGCACTTAATTAATAGCATTTGTTTTGTGTATTTCTTTAACATTCTTACATAAATAGTATATTGTACACATTTTTAATCAGATTCAGCTCACAGATGAAGAATGTTTATGAAATAATATACTCGTACAGTAAACAGGATGTTTATTAATTGAGTGGCGATACTTAAGGATGTGAATCCTTGGATGATTTTAAGAAAAAACGTTAATATCAACATATGTCCTAAACCTCTTGGTTTTTGAGCTACAGGGTGTTAAAGTTTTAAGAAAAATATAACTTTTTTATCATAATTTTCTTATCACTTGTAGATATTTTTATGAAATTTTCTACACACCTTCAAGGAGGGATATCGTTCAATATTTTTTATCATACAATATTAAGTTACGGTTCATTGGATGACGGAATTATTAGACGAAACGAGGTCACGGTATCACCTCTGTATATTGAGTACCGTGGTAAACTAAAAATCTGAATTGGTACTAGCTCCAAATAACTCTGCCTATTGGTGAACTTAAAAAATACTCTAAAATTAAGGGTGGTATAGTTAACTGAAATTGACGCAAGCGAAGCCATGAGTAAAAACTAGTAATAATAGGGATGTTGACTATTTTTGAGAAAGTGTTTTAAATCGTGCATAAGTACCTAATATTGCCACAAATATTTATTATTTTTATTTAAATACAACTCAAGCCTTAAGAATCATGTATTTTAAATCCCGTTTCAAATTTCGGTCCAAAACGCCAATACTAGTCGCGTGATGTCACCTGTTCATACCAAAGGAGGCTCAAAAGTTTACACGGGAGCTACCATCCTATAGATGCGTATTCTGTGCTCATAAACGTTAGTAAACTGAGGTGATGAAAAGTTGTTTCGTAGTCGTTGCTATAGTTACATGTAATTTGACGTTTCCTATAAACAAATAATAATAAATTACACACTAAATATTAACCAAACAATGAAGTTTTCTGATAGCGGCTGAACATATGACGTCATGCGCTCTGATTGGTGTCTGTTGTCACGTGACGTGATTTTATTAGGTTTTATTTATTAAATATTAATTAAATTCCTTAAAAATATAGTGTTTTTTAGTATTTCTATCATAGAAACTACTACTTTTCGTTAAAATTATGTTTTTATTTAAATAGTCAACATCCCTATTATTATTCATTTCATAGTGTATATGTATGAGTTGAAAATAATTGTAAAATATGTTTTCTTTAGAATGCGAAGAAGTAAAACTTTCTTTTTCTTATTTTTAAATAAATGAGTAAAACCTTCACTAACTGCTACTAGAAACCACAAACGAGCGTAATGCTGTATTCTTGTTTCCTGATTGGCAAGCATGAAAATAAATAACAAACGAACAACTGAAATAAACTTAAAGTGTTATGCAATACTTCAGTATTACGATTTATTTAGATTTGCGGTCTTGTAATTAGAATTCCATATAAAAATTTTCAAAAAGTAAAAACGGAACTTTAATTGTGACACTCCGTTGTCCATCTGTCTGTCTAGTGACTAACGCTGGGTTGCAGTACGCATTTTCAAAAAAATTAAACTGACAATGATTTTATATTCAGTCATCAGATGCACAGGTGAGGTCGTTAATGAATGACTTCAGTTGGAAAACCGTTGAGTATTTTTATCAACCGCGCAATGTCAATTGACAGTCTACTAGATGACGTCGTCCTCCCCACTACTATCCAACGAATGTAGTCAGGTGTCAGGTGTTTTCAGTTTATCTGTATACTTTCTAGTGTGAGATTAAAACCAGTTTTTTAAAAATCAACTAAGTACAAGTTGTCTTATTAGTGTATTTGCCATAAGGCAACATACACTATTGGCGTCGGTCGGATGGCGGGACCTACGGGTCGGACCAAAATTTCTCGACGTTTCATAACCTCCTAAACACTTTGCCACCATTTTTAAAAATGTTTATATATATATATATATATATATATATATATATATATATATATATATATATATATATATATATATATATATATATTATATACGTATATATATATATATGTGTGCGGGCAATAACTTTCGAAAGAGTTAATTGATTTTAACGAAATTTGGTCCACGTGTTGAGATCCATCACCGCAAGAAGCCTATTTAAAATGGGCGTAATCGGGGCATTTTAAGGGTAGTTTTTAGGGGTTGAAAAATGTTTTTGGGCCCCAAAATACCGAAAAAATTCTCAGAATCGTTTCAAAATTGATATTTAACCCTTTAGTAGTAATTAAAAGGTGTCCCTAAAATTTAAATAAAATCGGCCTGACAGGACCGGACTTACAAATTTTATGAAAACACTAGTTTACAAATAGTGAATTATTTACTGAAAGTTGTATATAATTTGGTATAGAGGTTCGATTTATAATAATATTGCAATTAAGAAAAAAAATGTTATTGTAAGGGGTGTATTAAGGAGTAAAATTTTTTATTTTGCCCAAAAATCAACTTAAGCTCGCAAAATAAAGCCACACTGCCTGTATAAGCAAATACACTATATTGTCGGCAGGGTTTTGGCACTGCGACCCGGGTTTTTGTTATTAACGACCATTTTGAACTACAGAGTTTAATTTTAGAATTTTGAATTTCGATATAGTTATTAGTTTAATTAAAAATCAAAGATTTCAAGGGTTACTTTATGACATTAAAAAACCTGTCAAAAGTAACTCTCGCAATGTTAAGCAGATAAAATTCTATCAGTAATTATTTTATTGGGAATTTAACTGAAATTTTAGACTAATAATGCAAATTTTTCAGATCTGAAATGTCACGGATATATAAAAAGAAGCTTGGTAGTAGGAATTACAAAAATTACACTAATGAAAAAAAGGTCTCAAAGATATAAGACAAAATGGGCTCTCCCTACATGTTGCTTCAGAAAAATAGGGCATACATATTTTTTGTTGACGTTATTAAGAGGGTTACTTTATACCAGCAATCTACTCAACAGTATTTTCATAGTAAAAAATGGCTGTCACAAAGTAACCCCAACATACGGGGTTACTTTGTGACACTTTATTTAAATAATATCTCATTTTCTATACATAATATTGCAATCTACCACTGTGCATTCAAAAAAGTAAGGTTCAAGCTTCATATTCATGTAAAATTTATTGTATTCAGTGTAATAACAAATTCAATTTAAGCAAAAAACATAAATAATTGTCACAAGGTAGCCCCGGTTTACCGGTATCAAAAAAAGTACGTTTAAAATGAAAAATTGCAATACGTACCGAGACAGTTTAAAACAAAAAAACCCGGGTCGCAGTGCCAAAACCCTGCCGACAATATAGTGTATTTGCTTATACAGGCAGGGTAGCTTTATTATGCGAACTTAAGTTGGTTTTTGGGAAAATAAAAAAATTGACTCCTTAATACACTCCTTAAAATAACATTTTTTTTCTTAAATGCAATATTATTATCAATCGAACTTCAATACCAAATTATATACAACTTTCAGTATATAATTCACTATCTGCAAACTAGTGTTTTCATAAAATTTGTAAGTCCGGTCCTGTCAAGCCGATTTTATTAAAATTTTAGATACACTTTTTAATTACTACTGGAGGGTTAAATGTCAATTTTCAAACGATTCTGAGAATTTTTTCGGTATTTTGGGGCCCAAAAACGTTTTTCAACCCTTAAAAACTACCCTTAAAATGGCCCGATGACGCCCATTTTAAATAGGCTTCTTGCGGTGATGGATTTCAACACCTGGACCAAATTTCGTTAAAATCAATTAACTCTTTCGAAAGTTATTGCCCGCACACATATATATATATATATATATATATATATATATACGCATATATATATATATATATATATATATAAATATATATATATATATACATATATATATAAACATTTTTAAAAATGGTGCCAAAGTGTTTAGGAGGTTATGAAACGTCGAAAAATTTTGGTCCGACCCCTAGGTCCCGCCATCCGACCGATGCCAATAGTGTATGTTGCCATATGGCAAATACACTAAAAAGTAAATCGAACGACCCGATAAATAAAATATATTTGCAGATGGTACATGTTATGTGAATCACTGTATCTACACCATTGCTAAGCAGACGTACATAGTAACCGTGTTTGTTAAATTATTGTAGTTGTTATTTCCGTTAAGAAGTTGTAAGCCGCCTTCGGGAATTCTGCAACCAGAAAGAGAACAAAGAGGATATACGTACTGAGACGCGAACGTCCCTTCTCTTGGAACCCACGCGCACAATCGTACCGTTCTACGCAACGCTACAAGCCATTTACCGATTTCTTAGACTGTGCTCCATTTGTTTTATGTGTATCACATCGGTATTAAGCTTGGTCCCTCTAGGTGCGTTACTACCCAGGCAATATCAGACTTTATATCCATTTACAAATATACCTACTTATTTGCAGTTATGTAGCTCAACTATTAGGTAGGTAGTTAAGTTTTTCCCATTCCAATAGGGAAGTTGCATACATTTTTTATCGTATTTTCACAAGCTTTTATTTAACTTGTCATGTTTGTTTGTTAGCTTCTCAGTTTGAGTCAAAACTTCCGATTTTTATCGTGTTTTACAAACTTTTAAACTTGCCATGTTTGTCTGTTATCTTGTCAGTTTGGGTCAAAACTTCCGATTTTTATCGTATTTTTACACGCTTTTATTTAACTTGTCATGTTTGTTTGTTAGCTTCTCAGTTTGGGTTAAAACTTCCGATTTTTATCGTGTTTTACAAGCTTTTAAACTTGCCATGTTTGTCTGTTATCTTGTCACTTTGGGTCAAAACTTCCGATTTTTATTGTATTTTACAAGCTTTTATTTAACTTGTCATGTTTGTTTGTTAGCTTGTCAGTTTGGGTCAAAACTTCCGATTTTTATTGTATTTTACAAGCTTTTATTTAACTTGCCATGTTTGTTAGCTTGTCAGTTAGGGTCAAAACTTCCGATCAAAATTTCGACTAGATCTAAGTGAGCTGGAGCTTTGAAAATTTGCACAGGTAGATAGGTACGCTGATAATGCATAAATCCAATATGGCGGACGCTCCAAGATGATGGATTACCTTTTTATTCACAACTCTCTTGACATGGATATCAAATAAAAGAGTTTGACGAGTAGAATAGAATAAGCTGTGCGACGTTATTGTAAATGTAATATGGCCGACGCCCCAAGATGGTGAATTACCTTTTTGTCTACAACCCTCTTAACATGAGTATCAAATAAAATAATTTGACGAGTGGAATACGATAAGCTGTGAGACGTTGATGTAAATGCAATATGGCCGACACCCCAAAATGGCGGATTACTTTTTTTATCCATAACAACAGTATTAAATTAAAGAGTTTGATGAATGGGATACAACGCACTATTTGACGTAATTGTAAATGCAATATGGCCGTCGCCCCAAAATGGCGGATTATGACTCTCTTGACATGAATATCAAATGAAAGAGTTTGACGAGTGGAATACTGTGTGGCGTAATTGTAAATGCAATATGGCGGGGGCCCCAAGATGGCGGATTACCTTTTCCTCCATAGCCCTCTTGACATGGGTATCTAGAGTTTGACGAGTAGAATACGGTAAGCTGTGTGACGTCTTCGTAAACCCAATATGGTGGACGCCACATTGCCGATCGATTTGAAATTTTATACGCATATGTATTTCCAATGACAGTACATGATTAAATCATTTTTATAATTAAATAATTAATTAATTTTAATATGAATAATTTAATGTTTTAGTAGTAAAAATTTTGAAAAATTAAAGGAATAAAATAAAACAGTATAAAAGTTTTTATTGAAATGTACTAAAATATTTTTTTCAAGTACCTATACAAAAAGTGGTAACGTAATAATTGTTAATAGATTAAACAGAAACTATAATTTGAACAAAGAATTAATCCGCGGTTATTACGTAGCCTGTTATACAAGTCAGGTTTCAGTTTCGCGAGCTTTAATCATGAAAAGCCTTTGATAGTATTAAATAAGCGAACAAAAGCTAAAATTGATGCGCATGGTATAGAGATATTTTATAATATGTATTATGTACAATATGAACAACAGAACTAGTTAGCTTTGGCTCATATAGTTGCATATTACGTCACATTTTGTGCTATACAGGCGTTTCTTAAGATGACTTTAATATGCAAGCTCCAATTAGTTACAATTTGTGTTGGTAGTTTGTACATTAAATTTCTTTTACATAATATCAGTCTGATTTGAAATTTGATTCTCGACACAACAAATTCTAAATAAAGTTGTTTAATGCTAATTTTAATAAAAGCTATAATTTGTAGAATTTACCAACCATTGACTTGCCTAAGGTATAAGAATTTTAGAATATGACGAATTTCTATAATTTTATAGAATTAAAAAATGTTAAATGTAGCAAAATTGTTAAATTAATAATATAATATATATTATACATGTTCATAGGCCTTGAAGATGAACTAAAATATTTCAAAACGTTGACCACAAGCGAAACATCGGTACCTAAAGCTTTTCTCTTTTGATTGTTCCTTATCTAAACTTCCCTTCAACGATTATATTATTGGAACAAAACAAATAATTATAAAAAAGATGTGCGTTTCAGAAGCGTAGCGTGCCTTGGCGGGGCCCCGTATAAAAATTTGTTTGGGGGCCCTTCCCCCGTTGAAGTAAATGGCTTAAACCGGAAAATCCCGCAGCCCGCGATAACCGATGTAGGATATTGCCAACTTTTGAACGCACGCTTTACGCGGGAAAAAAAGAAATTGTTTTTTTTGACTTTTGTCATTTCTGAAATAAAAAAAAAATTGGGAAGTTTTTATTAATTTTTGTTTATGCACGTTGGGGGCCCTCGTGGCTCGGGGGCCCTGTATAATTGATACGGCAGATACGGCGGTAGCTACGCCCCTGGTACGTTTAAAAAATAAAGTTGATCTGTGTGAAAATTTTAGTCGCAGATGATTTGGACTTTTTTTTGTACCGGTCGTTTAAGCTAAATTTATTTACTATACGTTTCTATTTAATTTTATTAAAGAAAATTTTAAATTAAGTAAAACTTTTTTTTAAAATTAATTATTATATTTATAAATTGACATTTTTCAAAAGCTTTGCAAACTTAAAATTAAAAACTATGTGTGCATGTATTTAATTTGATTTTTCTTCAGTTGGCAGTTTTAATATGAAATAAGATTAATATTAATTTTAAATTACATTAAACTTCATGTCTAATATTTATGCTTTTATAAATATGAAATCCAATAAACATTTCATTTCAACTGCAATTTCGCTGTTAGTGTATTTGTCGGTACGTACTATAGGACACATAAACTATTGATGTCGGACAGATGGCGGCTAGGGAGTGAGGCCACAACATGTCGGCCTTTCTATCATTTTAAATAACTTGGAAATGTAACTCTCGAAAGTCAATCGATTTAAACGAAATTTGGTATACACATTGGAATCGTATTTAATGTTATCGGATCATTTCAAAAGCTGTAAATGCACCGTAAAATTGGCGAAATTACTTGAAAATCGACATTTAACCTTAACAGAAATGTCAGACTTAAGAAGACATTACTTTCTGAATAGTGTTTACATAATTTTGTGCAAATGTTGAATTCATTATTATATGCATGCCGAATAAGTTCAGAAAAGTTTTGTAATTTTTAAAGGGGTTTATCAAAGACTTTTTTTTTAATTATTTTACTCAGAATCTTCAAGTTAATAATAATAAATATCTATTTGTATACAACCAAAAAAAACATAGTTTACAGAAATATGATTAATTAAAAGTTCTTTTAACATTCAACTCTTACCAAAATGCACATGTGTCGGCAAATGCATTATTCTGTTGGTAACAAAGGCGTACCCAGGATCAAAACTAGGGGAGGAGCAAGCCATGGTCGTTCAGGTTGTAACATTTTATCACGTGAATGAAACCAAAATATTAAGAAAATTATGTATAATTATAGCAGTGCTTTATCAACTAAGTTATTACAATTATTTGCTTGAAAAAAAATTATTCTAGTTACATGTCTTTACTAGTATCATTTTTCTTGGATTTGTACAAGTAAAGTTATTTCAAGAATTGTAAAAATTCCAGCAACAAAATTTAATAACGACTTATTTTTTGCTTCCAGGGGGGCAGCTGCCCCCCTTGCCCCTCGCTGGGTACGCCCTTGTTTTGTAAGATTTTGTACTGCGACTTGCGACCTGTGTATTTAAATAATTAATTAATTTAAGAGTGATGAGTATTTTTGCGTGTATTCTCTAAGATTTCTTTTATTTTGTTTTAGGTAAGTGTGATGCAGTGAGACTCCAAACAAGTTGGTTTAAAATTGCAATTCTCTGATTGTACGTTCATATTGCGGACTTCATCTCGTTAAGGCTGAAGCCAAACAAGACGGTACGTCAAATAATATTATTAACTTAAGCCGATGTTCTACATGCATCTAGTTCTAGAGAAATGATTACATTAGGAATTAAATGTAACCACAATTCACTAACCGTAACAGCAATTCACAAACCGTCCAAATATTTAGTGAAAAACAACCACGTGTTGTAATACAGAACAAAGCTGAAGGGAATTAGAAAATATTCTACCAAGTAATTCGTTACAATGAAGTTTGACTTATATAGAGGTTAGGTTAGTCTAAGATTCGTTTTAACAAGATGAGAAAACTTGTTAATTAAGCTCAACGTTACGTACTCATCTGGTTACCGTGTTATGGCGAACGATTTCCACTAATAAATGAAAACACTGTATTTTTCTTTTTTAAAGTTCAATTCCAGATATATGTTATAATAGAAAACAGTATCACGGGTAATTGGAATAAAAATAAATCAATTTAAACACTCATTGATTGCAACGTCCGTCTTTATTTAATTAAGACTTTTTCAAGCTTCTCAATATGCTTAAATGATAATTAAACTATGATAATATAAGCAATTTCGCATTACAAAAAATAATTAAAAATTGCTTATTATATCATAGTTTAATTATCATTTAAGCATATTGAGAAGCTTGAAAAAGTCTTAATTAAATAAAGACGAAACGTTGCAATCAATGATTGTTTAAATTGATTTATTTTTATTCCAATTACCCGTGACACTGTATTTTTTATTTAAAAACAGTTTATGTACAGTTTTCTGTCACAAAAAGGAAAGAAATCACGAATTAAAATGAATTAAAAATTCAACAATGTGGGGATGGTAACTTAGTCTTCATTTTGTTTGTAAATTATACTTTTTATTTATATTTTGCAATGATTGAAAATTCGTTATAAATAAGTTTTTGACAAAAAGTATTTGTAATGTAGAGGTATATTTTGCATTAACTCTTACAGGCAGTTCTAGGCGATTTAAAAGAATTTGTTAAGTCGAGGAAATCGTTCTATTGAGGCTCGTTATATTAACGTTACACAGTAATTTCAGTCACTTCTAACAGTTCCGAAAAAAAAAATACATAGGTATTTTAAATTTGGTGTAACGAGTTTAGTTTTACGAAATTTAAATTTTCGTCTTGATTTAGCCTAGTTGTTGGAAATCGCGATAGCTATGTCGAGTCCAAAAACATCGAAGTCGGGTTGGCCATGAATAAAAACAAAACAATAAAAGTTTTTCAGTAGTTTTTGTCAATATCTAAAATGTATGGTACAAAATAATGTATTTGTTAAAATATACAAAATAAAATTATCAGAAACTAAAGCGATTCTGAACACTAGTCAGTTTGAATACTTTTTTATTACTGGAGTATACCTTTGCAAAGTCTTCGGAATAAAACTGTTTTTATTATTATTATTATTATTTAATTGACCCAACATTGATTAAAAAGTTAACCAGACTTTATAACGATTTCTTAAATGAAATCTCTTGAGACAGCAGTGATTCCGTTCGGATATGGATCAAGCATGACGAAAGTAGTGGTGAAGGTATAAGGACAAAAGAGTGCAACCGTGGTACTAGTATAGAAAAATTAATTAGCTTGCTCAGGGCCGAATTTACGTATGGGCACTTGAGGCCCAGATCCACGGACCCCTACAACCTAGTGCAAAATTCAATTTTTGAAAAAAAAAAATATAATAAGCCCACTTACGTCTCGTAATGCTCCGCCTGACTCTAGAGCAGGTAGTCAACGTCAACCGGGAAAGACTTAAAAATTGCAAAAAAGCATTTTGTATTGTGGACTAAAAATGTTTTAAGTATAAAATTCTTTCAATGTCATCCTTTATCTTTATTATTATATTTGTAATACGTTACTCGCCGCACGTGCTTACCGCTCACTCTCATTCTGTAACGCTCCGCTTAACCCCAGAGTAGGATTCAAGATCAACCGGGAAAGATCTGAAAATTGCAAAAAAGTTTTCGTAAGTAGCAGAACGAATTTTAATGCTTGCGGCAATTCAACTGGTTTATAAACGTATGGTTGTAATTTGGAGACGGAGACAATGTGGCTGATAGTTGTTAGAGAGAGAGAGAGAGAGAGAGAGAAGTCATAGATAGTTGGCGTGATTACATTTCGTTATTAATAATTCATATGATCTAGAATACCGCAGAATGTTGTATATATTGCGTAGGTACAATGCTTATACTGTGTCCTATTTTCATATTGCAAAAATATTTTAATAACAAAAAAAGTACGAAATGTTATGTGCCGTCAGATATTGTCTTTTTGAAAGTTTTTTTAAGGATAAAGATGGAGTCAGATGCGGAAAAAAGGAGCATTTTTAATTTATTTTTTTTCATAATTTATTTTATAAAACTGATTACACAAAGTTTTTATGTCATGTTTCAACTTGACTTCACCAAAATTTAAAAAAATAAAAATAATTATTGATAAAAATATAGCCATCTTTGTTGGACCCCCTTCCACAAGTAGTCCTTCGCTGTGACCATCAAAACATCTCATTTGATCATTTAAGATCAATAAAACAAATAAAAATCATTAGTTTAATAATAAATCTAGTCTTTAATCGAAGCTTTCTTCTTCTTTTTTTCTTCTTTTTTTCTTTTTTTTGAAAATTGCCAAAATGGTGGCTTTTGACAGTTTAATTGCGGATTTGCGACCAAAAAGCATTAGTTTATTGTGAAAAAAAAAATCAAAATTTTGAAAAAAATGAAAACCCTTCGATCAAAGACTAGTTTTTAATGCTATTAATAAGCTGTAAAAATTTCATCGAAATCCATCGAGTGGTTTTTGAACTATAGTGGTTCCGACTTGATTTTTCAAGTTTTCATAGTTTCGAAAAAAACGCATTTAAAGTTTTTCCATATAGATAATTGTAGATAACTGTGGGATACCTCGAAAATTATTAATTGGATTAATTTGGAATTTTTAGAAAATATTTCCGAAATATCATACATGCGAAAAAAATTAAATCGATTTTTTGAAAAATCTAACTGTATCTCACCCCTTAATATAAATTGGCAGGTTATAAATAAATATTTTACATTTCTGGGGTGCAGTCTATTACGATTTCGCTTCGTCGGTTATGGTCACGTCATAGAACGCAGTCATGGCAGTCACGGAGCTCGTACTATTTTATAGTCTCCATGAAGCATAGCTTCATAAATGCAGTGCTGTCCATCCTCCTTGTTGATTTGAAGATAAGTAGTGATCTAAAAAAAATAAATTCCCGGTAAAATATTCGCCTAAATAACGGCGGTAATCTATTTTAAATTACCGTGGATATTAATTATTATTATACAAGGCTGCGCAGAAAGTTTTGCACATGTTCGCAATTCCCGGTCGAGATTTTAATTATAATTTATTACCAATATCTGTATAAATATAAATTAATTTTTTAATTAATTCTTTCAATTCTATTGTTGACAAGTGTTCTATTGTTTTGTTTTTTGTTGTCGTAAGAAAGAAAAACCGAACGCTGCAATTTTGTTTTATAGATAGCCGCTTAATTAGCCTGTAAATTATCTTGTTGAAATGGTTACTATTATAAATAACTTAGTTAGACTCAACAGACCGACACTCAGAAAGATGATTGGGCTTTTAACCGGTCATGCTTTCCTGAGAAAACACCTAGAACACAAATCAACACTATTTAGATTTTGCAAAATGAAGATGAAACAGCCACCCATATCGTGTTCGAATGTGAGGCTCTAACCTACAGGAGGACAACCATCTTTGGCTACATTGATGAGGATGGAATAGTTCCACAGGCCAATCTAGTAGCAAATCTTCTGGAGCTCATAAGAAGATCCAGATTATTTGCTGACTAGATCCAGTAAAAGGGGGAAGCACAAAAATCCTTTCAGGATGTGGTGCATTTGGGCCAACAGGCCACCTCGTTCTACTTTAATCTTTTTAATCTTAAATAATCGGTAATTTTGCATCTCTAGAGACAGGACATCCAGTATACTGGATAAAAGTAACAGATCTAGTGTAAGCGCACCCCAATTTCTCCTTCCTCTTGTAATCTTCTCTCTAGCGAGTTTGTTTGAGTCAGCTTTCGTACACATTTAATTTGCTGAAGTAATTTCATTAATGTATAGAACCATTTCATCAGCTTCGCGTGTGCCCATAAGTCATGTAATGTAAAGTTCAAAACAGGACGGCGACTACGACGACAAGCACAACATATCTGCGGTCACTAAGTAAAAGAGTCTATTTCAATGTTTTCTTGCGTAAAATGATATTAATTTTGAGCTCAGCGTCTATTTCAATTCAAATCAATAAATCAATTGTAAAACTTATCGGTTTCCGGGCTTGTACGCCATGATCCATTAGTATTTCTACCTGACGTTACGTATAAAATTGCAATATAGAGGGTTTTTAGTATAATTTCTGAAAAACACATATAAACGTTTATAAATATACTTTTTTAGCTTAAAGTTAAATTGTTTTTTCAAGGCGTAAATCTATTTTTGCCGTCGATACATTCCATCTTTTACAGGAAATTCGATGAAATTTGAAATTTGGATTATATATTTTTTTAGTATAATAGCTTTTGTCTGCTATAATTGTTAAGAAACATTCATTGTTGTAGCACTATATTAGAAAAATTTATTATTCCAACACGTCACCGTCCGGATTTAAACCCGAATCTTTCCACTTTTGCGGCGGAATGAGTTAATCAGTTACTCAACGCTGCATACAATTCAACATTTTAATCCTTCATAATATAGCGATTTACAACACTTAAATTCACTACATGCGAGAGCCAATTATTTTTAGCTATAGCTAGACATTAACTCTCACAGTAGCGAGGGCTCTTAAATGAATCAAAGATGAACTTTCCATTATTAATACGGCCCTAAGTCACAGAATTTTTCTGTTTCATTAAGACTGTTTCAATGCGGAAAACGACAATTTAATATTGGTAAATTGTCAACACCATTATTTAATATTAGTAGATATTTTTACATACGCTTGTAGCTACGTACCAGCTGAATTAATTTAGTATAATAGCTTTTGTCTGATATAATTGTTAAGAAACATTCATTGTTGTAGCACTATATTAGAAAAATTTATTATTCCAACACGTCACCGTCGGGATTTAAACCCGAATCTTTCCACTTTCGCGGCGGAATGAAGGATTAAAATGTTGAATTGTGTGCACCGTTGAGCAACTGATTAACTCATTCCGCCGCGAAAGTGGAAAGATTCGGGTTTAAATCCCGACGGTGACGTGTTGCAATAAATTTTTTTTTAATATAGTGCTACAACAATGAATGTTTCTTAACAATTATAGCAGACAAAAGCTATTATACTAAATTAATTCAGCTGGTACGTAGCTACAAGCGTATGTAAAAATATCTACTTATATATTTTTTGTAATTAAACACCCAGTCGCGTTGTCTTGAAGATTTTTTATTATTTTTTTCACCATTTAAAACCATTGAGATTAACACTGTTTATGTAATGTCAAATGCCAATAACTAAAAAAAAAATGTCACTATAGCCCATCACTCGAGCGACTGCATTCCACATATGGGAAAGTAGAAATAATCTGACTTAGACCGTTTTGTCTCACGGTTACAGATATTATAAGAGCTGAGATAAGTAATAAGTCCGCCCACGCGATTCATCAACGATTCCTGTAAAAGAAGAATATTACTTATATAATCCCACAAAAACAAAACGTCTTTCCCTGTGCTTTGTGTACCCTTGTTCCATTTCTCTGCACATTCACTAGTGAGAGTGCAAAATACTAACCGTCCATTATAACAATGTGTACTCTAACACTAACTCTAAATGACAGATACGCGTTTCAACTTTAGTCTGCTTTTTTGCGAACTCGTAAACAAATATGGCGGATATTTTCAAGATAACAACATTTCTAGTAATTTTTTTTTAGATGTTTTGTATAGACTTTTGTAAACTATGTATTTTTTTGTTACATTCAGTGTCTTTATTTTGCGTTTTTTTTTAATTGTGACCATAGTCAAAACACTTTTCTTTTTATTCACTGTTATTAATTTAATTAGTTTGACCTTTATTTTGTGTAGGACACAGAGAAAGGTTTGAGTAAGCGTCGAGGGGTTGTCTAGAATTTAGAAAATCGGTAGAAAAGCCTATTTTTTAAATTACGCGAAAATGAAATACAGTCAAAACCGTTTACGACGACATCGTTTAGAACAACATACCGGTTATATTGACCAAAATCATAGGTCCCGGCTGAATTCTACATGACCGCCTTATAAAAAACACTGCTTTTTACGACATTGCTTATTACGACCTACCGCATTAAGCGACTACATTTATTATATACAAACAAAAAGTAGTAATGACTTAATATTTGACTGCAGTCTATTTTAACATGTTTTTTTTTATTGACTGATCCCTCAGATTGTAAAATATGCTCTTGGGAAATTTCAAACTGTGGTCGCAAAATTCATTTTATTATTGTTTTTGAGAATATAATAGCTTTTGTCTGCTATAATTGTTAAGAAACATTCATTGTTGTAGCACTATATTAGAAAAATGTATTATTCTAACACGTCACCGTCGGGATTTAAACCCGAATCTTTCCACAATTCAACATTTTTAATCCTTCATAATATAGCGATTTACAACACACAAATTCACTACATGCGAGAGCCAATTAGTTTTTAGCAATAGCTAGACATTAGCTCTCACAGTAGCGAGGGCTCTTGAATGAATCGAAGATGAAAGATTCGGATTTAAATCCCGACGGTGACGTGTTGGAATAATAAATTTTTCTAATATAGTGCTACAACAATGGATGTTTCTTAAATCTTAACAATTATAGGAGACAAAAGCTATCTGCTATTATTCTCAATTAATTCAGCTGGTACGTAGCTATAGCGTATGAAAAATATCTACTAATATTATTGTTTTTATTAGTTATGATTAATTATTATTAAGCTTCACAAAATGTAACTTGTTGCTTGACAATTTAAAAAAAACGTATATTTTTGTCCTAAAAATGGAATCAAAAAACGTTAATATCTCTTTATAGCACGTCACGAAATTTCGAATTACGGGAAGACAAATTAACATTTTGAAGTTTTTTCTTTGCATACTGACAAATTTGGCATAGACAGCAATTTTTTTATATTAAATTTTTACTGTACAAAAATTTGTGTGAATTTTCTCGTTTATATCGGATTTTAAATCGTTCATTTAGATCAAATAAATCGTAAAAATTTCTAGTTTATTTTGTAGCGATATCCGAAACGTAAAAGCATTTTACCTAACACACATATCTAACTGCGCGTATGTGGGTGAAAAAAGGGACATATTGAACAGCTGGTAAACATATGAAGACCATTAGCTTCCAGGGTAAATTGAGTTTAGTACAAATTCATAATAATAGTTTATTATTTATGATTGCGAGATTATTAAAAAAGTTGAAAATCTCGTCAATCACGGATTATTAACCGCGACTCTTTTCAGCAACGAATCCCCTAAGATTGGTAGGAGATTACCGACCTCTAACGTTACGTAAATCGACACATCGCACCGTCAAAATAAAAAAATCAAATCTGTTGACAGTGTCCCTTGTGTCCAATAGCTAAAACATAATCACTTAAGTCAACTTTATGCACATTGTTTTGTTTTGAGTGGCCTGTGATTGGACAATGTATATTAAGCCTTAGTCGTGCTCACATATTATATAAGCAGTAGCACTTGATGTTGTATAAATGTACAGTCGGCTAAGAGGTTCGAGGGAATAATGTATGAGCGAGGTTAATACGGGCTTAACTCTCTCGTACACGCTCCGTAGCGCTTACGGGTTGGGGGTGCGTGGCGACGGGAGCTTGTTTGAGACTTCTGTGTCGCTATAACACTATGCCACCGACACACGAGATACCAACTACTAAAGGAACACACTACATCCACGAAGAAAACGCCACCTGTATAATGCATATCTGTGCTCAAAATGCAAAACGACTATCACGCCGAAGTTTTATATTCCGATAGTTTTTAACCGACTTAAAAAAAAGGAGGTGAGGTTCTCAATTCGGTTTGTTTTTGACGTTTAACTTCTTTAGCGACGTATTTGTTTGAAAAAAGTAAGAAATCGAGGGGAAGTAGAACTGCCACATAAAGGGGAAGTTAGTTTGTCTCCTAAATTACATGAAACTAACAAGGACAGAATTTTATAGTGTGTTGCTAAGTATGTGTAAATATTGTTAATTAGTTTCACATAACAAAAAATTAAACTTGGGGATAATATTAAACACTGAAGAAATTAAACTTCTTATGTGAGCTTACGGGAGTGAGGCTCATTATAATTTGTTTTTGTATGTTTGTTACGCGATTATTTCGCCAATTATGAACCGATTTAAAAAATTGCAACGCCATTTTGTTCAGAATGCTATCGAATTGGTATCATATACTTTTTTATTAGAATCGGTTCATCCGTTTTTAAATGACATCAAAATACATATAAAGCAAACGATAGCTAAATAGTTTTTGTTCAAACTCGACTTGATATAGTTTTTATTAATATATAATATATTTTATGTATTTTGTTTAAAAGTCATAACGGAATATTGAGAAAGCATTGGTGTTTTTAACCTAAGAGAAACTGGCGTAGAGTAAACACAAAATGTAGTTTAAAAAATTTGCCATCAATTACAGAAAAAAAAACATGAAAATTTGACATAAGCTTTCTTGTCTTATCTCCACAGATACGCGTGCAAGGATTCCGTACCGTGAAAGTCTCTCACTTTATCGATTTTATAATAAATTGATTCCAAGTTTTATAAAGAACCTGAAGATGACAATAAATTTGTTGAAGTATTGACAGAATTAAAAAGTCTAATGGCAATAAATCAGGTAAAATATTAAAACTGGACCATACTCAGGGGAAAATATAAAAAGAATATAAACAAGAAATCACATAGAGATAACCCATCGCACAGTGAAAACATTTTTAAACTTAGCAGCGTAATAATCATTTTACAAATCAGTAATTCTAAGGCATCATAGATAAAAACTTCTTCTTTTGATATTATATTATAGATATGTACTTAAAATTCAGATTATGGCTAATTTTTCAAAATTTCTTTTGAAATATTGTCGACTAAAATATTACAATTTATATTCTGATTAATTTTCTAAACTTCTATTTCCACCTAAAAATCCCAGTCGACAAGACCATTCCAACTTAAAAAATATTGACATTTAAATTTCATATTTTATAACAAATAAAATAAAATTCTATTAAAGCGTGCGGTGACGCGAGTAATGACTAGTAATAAATATTATGCTATTCGTTCGCATGGTTACACAAGATAGTTTTACATACAAAAATTAATCAAAGCATGCTGGTCAGCTACCTAACTATTCTATTTTTATAACAAATAATTCAGAGGATTAATTTTTGGAGCTAGTAAATTAGCTCAATATTTTTTATTTAACGGACGTTTCGCAATAATTTTTTGCTTCTTCATGCGTTCTATAAACAATAATATAAAAAAATTATTGCGAAACGTCCGTTAAATAAAAAATATTGAACTAATTTACCCGCTCCAAAAATTAATCCTCCGAATTATTTGTTATATTAAGAACAAGGAGCTGAACTTTTCGCAAAAATATTCTATTTTTGACAGATCTTTAGACCAACGGAACACGATTTTTTTATTTTCGAAATATTTCTGAAACTATGAAGCTTTTTTTTCGGATCTTTCTTAAAAAAAAAATAAGGAGAATAATAAACCGTTATGAAAAGTATACCATCATTATATAAAAAAACAACGTTATAACATATATCTTTTCTGCGCATGCGCCAATCTTTCCCAAAAACAATAGGACTCTTTATATTCGCATATCAAATACCCTTCCAAAATTTTGTTTCAATCCGATCATCCGTTTGACCTGTATCGTGTTCACAGACAAACGCAGACTAACAGATTTTTCCAAAAATGAGTTCTTTGGATTCAGGGAGCCTGAAAATAGAAAAATGTTGCGAAATTATGAAAAGTGAATTTTGACCTAAATTAGTACCATTCTTTGTAACATAATTACAAATTTACATTTATTTATAAAAAAAAAAAAAAATATTAAACAGGTCAGTCAAGTTATATTAATTAAACTATGTCCATTCACACAAGTCAAGTGACATAATTTATTATCTCTTACGTAATTAGCCAAAATGTTAAAATAAAATAAATTTCAATAGTAAAAATTATTGTTCTCTGCCGTTATTCAGTACCAAAAGATCAAATATTGAATATTGACCGAAGTCAATTTATTTCTGCCTTTGCTAAGAAATATTCTTTTGACTATCGCGTATTTATTATTATAATTGTTTCATTTGTGTATCGTACAGCACCACATAATTAAATACATTTTATCTTAAACCGTAAATTAGTGGAGTTAGAATAGTGAAATGTTTATGAAGTGTTGATTTCTATGTTTTTAATAATCGGGATATATGGTGGAAGAGACGGTATTATGTGGTGGAAGAAAAGGTTTTTTTTTTATTTACAAAAAAGTGCTTCGACTATCATGGTCATTAGCACGAAATACATAGAAATACATACAGATTTGAGATACATAGAATAAAAGGTAATATTTAGCGGAAAATATACACATTTTATTGATCGCAAAATTGTTGTTTTGATGATATTGAATTCTATATATGAAGTATTAACACTATATTGGTTACAAGTTTAGTGGAAGAAACTCCACTGAGAAAATTGTATATCACGTGAACAGTTCGATTATTAAACTAATTCATGTGTCGTAAAACCACAAATATACAATTGATTAATTAGATAATGTCGCAATAGTTGGAAAATTAACGCTCACACTTGTGTCAGTGTCTTGTACTTAATCTGAACGGTATACAGGGTATTTAAATAATACAGAATGTTAACTTTTAACCGCCTTAAAAAACCTTATCAATTCAACATGACCTATATATTTAACATTCCGAGGAGCTAATCGATTCGAAAAATTTCGACGCCATTGAACTAAGAATGCTTCCGGAATGCTTTCATGTTTTTTTAATTGGCTCGGTAATCTATAAAAAACCCGGGTCGCAGTGCCAAAACCCTGCCGACAATATAGTGTATTTGCTTGTATAGGGCCATGTGGTTTTATACTTTTATTATGTGAAATTAAGTTTGTTTTTGGGCAAAATAAAAAATTTAACCCCTTAATACACCCCTTAAAATAACATTTTTTTCTTAATTGTAATATTATTATCAATCTAACGTCTACACCAAATTAAATACACCCTTCAATAAATAAGTCACTATCTGCAAACTAGTGTTTTCATAAAATTTGTAAATCCGGTCCTGTCGGGCCGATTTTATTAAAATTGTGTGGAAACTTTTTAATCACTACCAAAGGGTTAAATTTCAATTTTGAAACGATTCGGAGAATTTTTTCGGTATTTTGGGGCCCAAAAACAGTTTTCAACCCCTAAAAACTACCCTTAAAATAGCCCGATTAGGCCCATTTTAAATAGGCTTCTTGAGGTGATGGATTTCAACATGTGGCCCAAATTTCGTTGAAATCAATTAACCCTTTCGAAAGTTATCGCGCGTACACATATATATATATATAAATATATATATATATACATATATATATACATATATATATATACATATATATATACATATATATATATACATATATATATACATATATATATAAACATTTTTAAAAATGGCGCCAAAGTGTTTAGGAGGTTATGAAACGTCGAGAAATTTTGGTCCGACCCCTATGTCCCGCCATCCGACCGACGCCAATAGTGTATGTTGCCATATGGCAAATACACTAAAAACTTTTGAAACTGTTTAGAAATTTTAGTTAAAATTTACGGTGCGTTTCGACGTTCTTTTTTTCAAAGATTTGAACATAACTTTCTACAGGTGAGTCATTTTAATCTTCGGATGAGAATATCTCCCCTAGACTATAGAAAATCAAAAAATGGTCCAAGTGAAAGTTATAGGGTTGGAAAGGGGACACCTTTTTGCAGACAGTGCCCACCCCCACCCCCTCACCCCTCCGCGGGGGAGGGGGTGACTTTTTATTTTCGAATAGAATACCACAATTTTTATCGCAGATTATGGTTCTTGGGACAAAAAAAGCATCTTTTGTCTGTAACATTTTTTTATTACCCACATTTTCGTCACTAACTCTGCTTTAAAAATTTCGATTTTCAAAGTTATTTTTTTCTCAACTCGAGAATGGTGAACTTTAAAAGGAAATAAGAATAAAAGTGCTCATAATTTTGCGTTAAATCGACACGAATTTTTTCCAAAATTTTCTGTGGCGTTTCCGGTATAACAAAAAATACACACTTGCATTTTTTTGGGAAAATTTTTGAAAAAAATTGTATCAATTTCTTGCGACATTCTGAGCACTTTTTGTCTCTTGTTGTTTTCTTCTAAACTTTACCATTCTCGAGTTAAAAATTCAAAAAATTCCAAATTTCAAATTTTTGAAGCAGAAATGTGGCTGATAAAAAAACATGTTTCAGACAAAAGATGCTTCTTTTTGTGCCAAGAATCATAATCTGCAATAAAAATTGTGGTATTCTATTCAAAAATAAAAAGTCACCCCCTCCCCCGCGAAGAGGTGAGGGGGTGGGGGGTAGGTTCTGTCTGCAAAAGGTGTCCCCCTTCCAACCCTACAACTTTCACTCGAACCATTTTTTGATTTTCCATAGTCTAGAGGAGATATTCTCATCCGAGGATTAAAATGGCTCACCCTCTATAACTCCCTGTAGAGTGTGTACTAACACCAAGGTAACTTCACCTGTGTAACGATTTCCGGCTAAACGCGCGTTTCACTGTTTACATATAACCTAATTAGAACACCGCGGACACAGCTGCGTTCGCTCTAATCAAATAATAGCATTAATTACTTGTAACTGCTTTAGACATGGGATTGTTCTAAGTTCAGTTTGTTTTAATTCTGCATCCTAACAGCTCTATTAGTATTGCTAATTTACTGGTAATTAAATGCACGCCTAACCCCGGCGCGTGGACCGAATTTAACCTAATTTAAACTGTTATCTTAATAAGACCTGTTTACGAAAACTTTTACCTGTAAAAGGTATTAGTATGTTCAATGGCCTTAGCAAACACTGTATGTTACACAAGTTTACTGTAGTTCAGTAGGTACAATGATATATAAAATCTTTATAGTAATTATTTGAACTATTTAGACAAATTTGGGAATGTTCATTAGACATTTTTCGTTTCATAACACTTTCGTCGGCCTACCAGACATACTTTTCCCCAAGCACGGGGCGCCAGGCTCAAGGGTACCTGAACTTATTGCTCAGAAAATTTCAAACATGAGGAAATATAATAAGTGACACCTGAAGTTTGACATCTTTGACCGCATCCACTCACGTATTGTCCCCGGTCTCAGCTGCCAGCCTGCGGTTTTTATGTTATTAGTGTATGGTTTTGTTTTGAGAAGGTTTCTAATTTTTGTTATTTTTAGTTGTTTCTATCATTAAAGTTTATTAATTTTCCAATAACACGCAAGTCAAAAATCGTTTCTTTTTCTACTTGTTCAGTAAAAACAAACTGGTATTCAAAATATGCTGCAGTAATTACTAATTACTAAATAGTTGGAGATTTTAAGTTAGGAGCGCTAAATTTGATGATTTTTTTTTGTTAATTAAATTTATACTTTATTTAACTTGTTAAATGAATTTTAATTTTTTATGAACTAAAACCTTTTTCCATGTCACGAGTTATGATATAAAATTTTTAAACAGATTATTACGTCATGAGAGATTTTATCGATGCTAGATTACATTTTAATGTGCAGAATTATTTTGTCATTAAATAATCAACCGAAAATTGTCGAGTCAAATAATTAATTAACCTTGATGCTAAGATCTTTTGGATTTCATTATTTTATACTCTGATGATGGTTAGATTTTAATCTGTAAGTATACCTACATTAAAATAACTAACTTTGAAGAAAGTTCTGATTTGAGTACACTGTTCTTATTAAAAAGTAAAAAGGTTTAAAGTTCAAGTTTTCGGTTTATGATTTAAAGAGTAAACACGAATGTTGTTGTTGTCGAACGTTTGAAATCCACAAAGATAATTTAAAAAAAAACTGAACCATAAAATAAATTTTAGTGGCTTTGCAATACGTAGTTTGCACGTTATTAACCGTCTTTTTAGTAAATATTTGATTACTAAAGCTTAAAAAAAACTGCTTGACCGATTTAAGTGAACTTTATCTGGGACCAGTCTAAAGATATATCCTATTAAACATATCCTATTAAACAATTCACAAATCCAGATGTGACGTAACATATAAAAACTCCTTTTCTGAAGTCGATTAAAAACGTTTGAACCGATTTTAAGAAAAGTAATATGGTACCAGCCCGTGAAGATATTGAACGAAATGCCGTTGAAATTGTGTAAATCGGTTGACAACTGACTGCGGTCACCTAACATATATAAAAAAACACAATTTTTTTGGTTGAAACTTCTAAATACCAATGCGCCAAAAGAAGTGTAACTGAAAAAATCACAACTTTTCATCCATTCTCAAGAGGATGCCGAACCTTTTGTAAAAATGAAATAAAAACCCGGGTCGCAGTGCCAAAACCCTGCCGACAATATAGTGTATTTGCTAATACAGGCAGTGTGGCTTTATTATGCGAACATAAGTTGGTTTTTGGGCAAAATAAAAAAAAATTGAACCCCTTAATACACCCCTTACAATAATAATTTTATTTGTTGAAATATTGTTATCAATCCAACATCTGCACCAAATTAAATACGACCTTCAGCAAGTAAATTCGTATACGCAAACTAGTGTTTTCATTAAATTTGTAAGTCCGGTCCTGTCGGGCTGATTCGCTTATAATTTTAGGAGCACTTTTTATTGCTACTAAAGGGTTAAATTGAAACGATTCTGAGAATTTTTTCGGTATTTTTGGGCCCAAAAACTTTTTCAACCCCTAAAAACCACCCTTAAATTGACCCGATTGGGCCCATTTTAAATAGGCTTCGTGCGGTGATGGATTCCAACAAGTTTGCCAAATTTCATTAAAATTAATTAACTCCTTCGAAAGTTATTGCCCGCACATATAAATATATATATATATATATATATATATATATATATATATATATATATATATATATATACGTATATAAATTATATATATATATATATATATATACATATATATATAAACATTTTTAAAAATGGTGCCAAAGTGTTTAGGAGGTTATGAAACGTCGAGAAATTTTGGTCCGACCCCTAGGTCCCGCCATCTGACCGACGCCAATAGTGTATGTTGCCGTATGGCAAATACACTAATAAGATTTCTAAAAAAATTGTTCATAAAGTTAAATGCATTTCAAACCATTAAATATGGAACAGTTCGGCAGTATACTATATAGTGAACAATTTCGATATAAGTTTTTTTGTATCGTATCATAAAACTGTTAATAATTTCTTCAGTGAAGTTCGCGGTATTATATGCAGTAGTTCGAAATTCCATGGAACCATAAAAGTGGCATCTCGTGCAAGCGGCTTATGTACCGCCATCTATGTATATTAGTTTAGAACATACATACATATAATATTATGACAGTAGCACCTGACACATCTGTATTCTGATATAAAACCAACAAACCAACGCCAAATACTAACCTCTATGTACATACATTATATTATGCATCAGTGGCGTACGCTCATTTATACTAATATTAAAAATAGGAAAAACATGGTTGTATGTTACCGGTAATCTATGTTGAAAATTTTATATGTAACACTGATATTTTACGAAGGTTGATCAATAAGTACTCGTGTTTGACGAGTGAAATTAACTTTACCATCGTGTACTGCAGATTTTTAAATGACCTCGTGCTGAATAGGGATGTTGACTATATTTGGAAAAGTGTTTTAAATCGTGCATAAGTACTTAATATTGCTACAAATATTTATTATTTTTATTTAAATACAACTCAAGTCTTAAAAATCATGTATTTTAAGTTCCGTTTCAAATTTCGGTCCAAAACGCCAATACTAGTCGCGTGACGTCACCTGTTCATACCAAAGGGGGCTCAAAAGTTTACACGGCAGCTACCATCTTATAGATGCGTATTCTGTGCTCATAAACGTTAGTAAACTGAGGTGATGAAAAGTTGTTGCGTAGTCGTTGCTATAGTTACATGTAATTTGACGTTTCCTATAAACAAATAATAATAAATTACACACTAAATATTAACCAAACAATGAAGTTTTTTGACAGCGGCTGAACATATGACGTCATGCGCTCTGATTGGTGTCTGTTGTCACGTGACATGAGAGTGATTTTATTAGGTTTTATTTATGAAATATTAATTAAATTCCCTAAAAATAGGAAAAATATAGTGTTTTTTAGTATTTCTATCATAGAAACTACTACTTTTCGTTAAAATTATGTTTTTATTTGAATACAGTCAACATCCCTATTGTAGATAAATTCATAAGTTAGGTTATTTTTGACAGCTAGTTGTATCATTCGTGTTTCATATTTTTCGGCAAAATGGAAAAAGAGATGGTGAAGGGTCCCCATAGACAACATCCAACTTAAGTTTATTTTTTCGCATCTTTTTTAAAAAACGAATTACGGATCGATATTGCTCTTTTTCCATTCTGTCGAAAAATGCAAAACACGACTGATGCAACTGGCTGTCAAAAATAACCTAACCTCTGAATTTATCTACAACTCAGCACGAGGTCGTTTAAAAGTGTGCAGTACACGATGGTAAAGTCAATTTCACTTGTCAACGCAATCTGTCGGCAAACACGGGTACTTATTGATCGACCTTCGTAAAATATCAGTGTTACATTACAAAATGCTGCCTTAATCTATTTCCGCTTCATTCACAAAATTACCTTCAGACCGAGAGCTAAAGCGTTTTGCCTCTCTGACCTATATCCTAGCTGATTTAGCACCATCTTGTAGATAATTTAATTCCATTTACGAATACAGATTTTAGTTCGATCACACATATATCAGTAAAAATCTGGTAGGTAAATTCACTGAGTTTCTACTGTATTAATTTTTTTTTTGTGATGAAGCTCTGCCTTATTTACTACATTAGACTGCACCACACTGATGCTTTCTATATTCAGCAATTCATATTAAGTATGGTCGTATTTTAAAATTCAACTATAGATGGAAGCTCTGCGCTACAAACACAATATTATACAAAATGGTTGTCAGGACCGGCTTTTCGTTATTTACATATTGTCCCAGTGATAATAGTTGTATTTTTAATATTACACAAAACGAAAGCTCGATGTTTTGTGATTAATATTTAAAAGTGTAATAAGCTGATAGCTGAAATTTTATTATAGATGGTAAAAATGTTATTGTGTCCAAAGTTTATAAACGTAAATATTTAATGTTGGTACTGTTTCCAATTCCACAGGGGGAATGGTATTAAGTCGAAATTCACTTTTAAAAATTTTACAATAAATTTTCGTGTTGAGGTTCCTCGAGTTCACAATTTTGGAAAAAAAAAATTAAATCCAATTAGGTCAGTGTATTTTACACTTTTTTGTAACAAATGCAGTAGTGTCAAAAGTGTTAACACTTTTTGCACTAGAGGATAATACCAGACATCTAATATAATAATATAGTGCACACAGTAGGTGTGTATATCATGCTCTAGTGTAAAAACTTTTGACACTATTGCGTTTATTGTATACAAAAGTGTAAAATACGATGGTTCTGTTTGATATCTCAGAGCTGGAAACAAAAGTGTAAACACTAATAATTCGAACTTTTGAGCACGGGAACGTAGTGCAGTGTAGATCACGTCTTAGATGTCTGAATTTGACAATTTCTAGAACAAAATGACACTTCGGATAAACCTAACGTATACTTTTCGGTGTAATTGATTTATTTACAGTACACTATTGCACCAAACACAGCTATAATATCACTATATTACGGTTATAGTTCCCGTTATGTGATGCAATATTTCAAAACTACATAAAAGAACAATTACCCTCCTTGCACAGATATGAAAAACTAAATTTATTGGATTCTCTGAATAATTTTTGTCTTTTCTTTTTTAAAATCGCATTTACTAGATTCAGAACTATATTTAAGCCTGATTCTAGGTTATGTTTTCATTTTAGTAGGTCATACTTTTGGACTCGTGTACCTTATAGGTTAGTCTGTCTGTCAAAATGAAATTTTGAAAATGTTTTCAAATATTTATAGGTTAACTTTTGTAAGTATAATCCTAAACTTTTTGAATATTTTGTTTCAATAAATTATTTTACATGTACATATATTAAAAATTAGTTTTAATCACACCAAACGCACACTCACTTTTTAATTATTATATTGTTCAAAACGTTAACAAGTACAATACACTTGTTCAATAAATAATATAAACACGTACTTAAACCTAAAAATTAAGTATGAACGGATTTTACAAAAAGAAAAACAAAACAAATGTAAATTTTTTAAAAGTGGATTTTAATGATTTTCTACAAATCAATATTTGAACTTGAGTAGTCCAAATAGCTTTTTATCTCTATTCTTCTACTTTCTAACTTTAACGTCTAAATATATACTGTGAATTTATTTTAAGATGAAACCTACGAATTTCCGTTTACATGGTTACACAATAACATTTCTGACAGCAATGTAATTCGTGTTTATTTTAAAATGGAACATAGGAATGCGTACAAGTAATAATGAATACACATTATATTTGATTTTTTTTAACTAATTAAAGTAAATTTTCGAAAATTCCCCCATTCAATGCCAAGCAATGCCCTAAACGGTCATGAAAATTCTTCAAAACGTTACTTAACTGAAGAGGTGTTATATCTCTTGATGCATTGTGTTCTGTTTTAAAATAAACGCGCAATTACATTGCTGTCAGAAATGTTATTGTGTAACCATGTAAACAGAAATTTGTATGTTTCATTTTAAAATAAATTCACGATATTTAATAAAAAACCCGGGTCGCAGTGCCAAAACCCTGCCGACAATATAGTGTATTTGCTTGTATAGGGCCGTGTGGTTTTATACTTTTATTATGTGAAATTAAGTTTGTTTTTGGGCAAAATAAAAAATTTAACCCCTTAATACACCCCTTAAAATAACATTTTTTTCTTAATTGTAATATTATTATCAATCTAACGTCTACACCGAATTAAATACACCCTTCTATAAATAAGTCACTATCTGCAAACTAGTGTTTTCATAAAATTTGTAAATCCGGTCCTGTCGGGCCGATTTTATTAAAATTGTGGGGACATTTTTTAATCACTACCAGAGGCTTAAATTTCAATTTTGAAACGATTCGGAGAATTTTTTCGGTATTTTGGGGCCCAAAAACAGTTTTCAACCCCTAAAAACTACCCTTAAAATAGCCCGATTAGGCCCATTTTAAATAGGCTTCTTGCGGTGATGGATTTCAACACGTGGCCCAAATTTCGTTGAAATCAATTAACTCTTTCGAAAGTTATCACGCGTACACATATATATATATATATATATATATATATATATATATATATATATATACGTATATAAATATATATATAGGTTATGAAACGTCGAGAAATTTTGGTCCGACCCCTAGGTCCCGCCATCCGACCGACGCCAATAGTGTATGTTGCCATATGGCAAATACACTAAAAATTCGATTATTATAAATATTCTACCACGACTTAAAAAATGGATAGATATATGTATTATGGTAGACGATATACCAGATAACAGGCTGAAACCGACACTGGGCTGGTCTAAGGTTACGCCATTTGCATATTTCTCTTCGTTTATGTTTTTTTTTTTTGTAACTGTGAAACATTTTTAACGCACACTTAAATCGACTTTGCGGCCGAATAAAGCTCTTCTTGACCGTCGTATTTTTACTATCTATATAAATTCTGCGAAAATTCACTCACCGAGAGATGCACGGTCCCAGGCGAGAGAGATGCTGCATGCGGTCGGTGCATAGACCGCCGGGGGGCAACCGCCTGATGCATAATGTATCTATTGCCCCCAACTGCTTGGCATACCGGCTGCCCTCATGGCATAACTTCTACTTTACGCCAGTGGTGTTCAACGTTTTTTCCAACATTTATTATTTAAGTACTTCACGATAGAAAATAATATTATAGACAATATTGCAAAGAAGAAGTTGCATTGGATTGGACACACGGTCCGATAGTTAAAACTGGTGTCCCAATACATTATTAGTGTATTTACCATATGGCAACATACACTATTAGCGTCGGTCGGATGGCGGGACCTAGGGGTCGGACCAAAATTTCTCGACGTTTCATAACCTCCTAAACACTTTGGCACCATTTTTGAAAATGTTTATATATGTATATATATATATATATTTATATACGTGTGTATATATATATATATATATATATATATATATATATATATATATATATATATATATATGTGTGCGGGCAATAACTTTTGAAAGAGTTAATTGATTTTAACGAAATTTGGCCCACTTGTTGAAATCCATCACCGCAAGAAGCCTATTTAAAATGGGCGTAATCGGGGCATTTTAAGGGTAGTTTTTAGAGGTTGAAAAATGTTTTTGGGCCCCAAAATACCGAAAAAATTCTCAGAATTGTTTCAAAATTGACATTTAACCCTTTAGTAGTAATTAAAAAGTGTCCCTAAAATTTTAATAAAATTACAAAGTTTATGAAAATACTAATTTACAGATAGTGAATTATTTACTGAAAGTTGTATATAATTTGCTATAGAGGTTCGATTGATAATAATATTGCAATTAAGAAAACAAATGTTATTTTAAGGGTGTATTAAGGAGTCAAATTTTTTATTTTTCCCAAAAACCAACTTAAATTCACATAATAGAGCCACACTGCCTGTATAAACAAATACACTATATTGTCGGTAGGGTTTTGGCACTGCGACCCGGGTTTTTTCATTTGTTTTTCTGTTGTTAAGAATAGTAGAACAAATTGAGTTGTAAACCATTATAAATTTGTTTTAATTTGTTGCTTCAGATCCGTTCAGTAGATCTTTAAAAAACTTTTAAAAGTAAAATGACTCTCCTTCAACAGTTTTGATGTTAACGCCTGTTTAATAGGGATGTTGACTGTATTAAAAATAAAAACCCGGGTCGCAGTGCCAAAACCCTGCCGACAATATAGTGTATTTGCTTGTATAGGGCCGTGTGGTTTTATACTTTTATTATGTGAAATTAAGTTTGTTTTTGGGCAAAATAAAAAATTTAACCCCTTAATACACCCCTTAAAATAACATTTTTTTCTTAATTGTAATATTATTATCAATCTAACGTCTACACCGAATTAAATACACCCTTCAATAAATAAGTCACTATCTGCAAACTAGTGTTTTCATAAAATTTGTAAATCCGGTCCTGTCGGGCCGATTTTATTAAAATTGTGGGGACACTTTTTAATCACTACCAAAGGGTTAAATTTCAATTTTGAAACGATTAGGAGAATTTTTTCGGTATTTTGGGGCCCAAAAACAGTTTTCAACCCCTAAAAACTACCCTTAAAATAGCCCGATTAGGCCCATTTTAAATAGGCTTCTTGCGGTGATGGATTTCAACACGTGGCCCAAATTTCGTTGAAATCAATTAACTCTTTCGAAAGTTATCGCGCGTACACATATATATATATATATATATATATATATATATATACGTATATAAATATATATATATATATATATATATACATATATATACATATATATATAAACATTTTTAAAAATGGTGCCAAAGTGTTTAGGAGGTTATGAAACGTCGAGAAATTTTGGTCCGACCCCTAGGTCCCGCCATCCGACCGACGCCAATAGTGTATGTTGCCATATGGCAAATACACTAATAAAAACATATTTTTAACGTTAATTGGTAGTTTCTATGATAGAACTAAAAAACACAATATTTTCCTTATTTTTAAGGAATTTAATTAATATTTAATAAATAAAACCTAATTAAATCACTCTCACGTCACGTGACAACGAACACCAATCAGAGCACATGACGTCACGTAGTGGTGTACAGCATCAGACGCTGTAAAAAGGCTTCATTGTTTGGTTAATATTTAGTATGTAATTTATCATTGTTTGTTTATGGGAAACGTCAAATTACATGTAACTATAGCAACAACTACGAAACAACCTTTCATCACCGCATCAGTTTACCAGCGTTTATGAGTAGAGCCTCCTACTTTGTGACAGTCTGACGTCACGGCAGTCACGTGAAAAGTATTGGCGTTTTGGACCGAAATTTGAAACGGAATTTAAAATACATGATTTTTAAGGCTTGAGTCGTATTTAAATAAAAATTATAATTATTTGTCGCTATATTTAGGTACTTATGCACGATTTAAAACACTTTCCCAAAAATAGTCAACATCCCTATTACTATAACTTCATTCAATTGGCGCTGACCTCAAAACTTTATTATTTGCAATACGTAGTTTACATGATATTTTCCGCTGTCTTCATTAAACCTTATTACCACACTAGAAAAACATTATTTATTTATTAGAGAATACTATCAGGGTAAAGGTATTTCCCAACAAATAGAAAAAAAATCATCAAAATCAGTTCACAAATGCTGGAGATATGAGTTAAAAAAATCATTTTTTAAGTCAGTTAAAAACTTCTGAACTAGTTTTAAAATATATTATATGGGACCAATTCGTAAACATTCTGACCAAAATAGTGTCGAAATTTTTCAAATTGGTTAGCCTCTTGAAAATGTATGACTAAACAAACATTAATAAAAACATCAAATTTATTACATATTTTTTGTCATTAGTGTATTTGCCATATGGCAACATACACTATTGGCGTCGGTCGGATGGCGGGACCTAGGGGTCGAACCAAAATTTCTCGACGTTTCATAACCTCCTAAACACTTTGGCACCATTTTTAAAAATGTTTATATATATATGTATATATATATATATATATATATATATATATATATATATATATATATATATATATATATATATGTGTGTGTACGCGCAATAACTTTCGAAAGAGTTAATTGATTTCAACGAAATTTGGACCACGTGTTGAAATCCATCACCGCAAGAAGCCTATTTAAAATGGGCCTAATCGGGCTATTTTAAGGGTAGTTTTTAGGGGTTGAAAAATGTTTTTGGGCCCCAAAATACCGAAAAAATTCTCCGAATCGTTTCAAAATTGAAATTTAACCCTTTGGTAGTAATTAAAAAGTGTCCCCAAAATTTTAATAAAATCGGCCCGACAGGACCGGATTTACAAATTTTATGAAAACACTAGTTTGCAGATAGTGACTTATTTATTGAAGGGTATACACCCTTCAATAAATAAGTCACTATCTGCAAACTGTAGACGTTAGATTGATAATAATATTACAACTAAGAAAAAAAATGTTATTTTAAGGGGTGTATTAAGGGGTTAAATTTTTTATTTTGCCCAAAAACAAACTTAATTTCACATAATAAAAGTATAAAACCACACGGCCCTATACAAGCAAATACACTATATTGTCGGCAGGGTTTTGGCACTGCGACCCGGGTTTTTTAAAAATGTTATCAGTTTCGAGACCCAGTATTATAACACGGGGGTAAAAACTTTTGATGGATACTGTACTACTAGTAGAAAATTGATATTTACACAAAACCATAGTATATAAACTACGACAACTTCATGGCATCCAGTGTTGTCAACCTTTTTTCTTCTAAAAGCTTGAAAAAGTCGATAGTATTAAAAAGAAAGTTTTTTAAGTTCCCCTATTAGCTTCAAAGAAACAATCCTATGTGTCAGAAACAAACATTTTGAGAAAAAAGATTTAGGTAGGAGTTTAAAAAACTCACGCATTTGGTCACTTCTGACTCACAACACCTTCGAAATTAAAATACAGGCGAAGAGAACCAATGAACCAATTTCAATTAATAAGGAGCTATCTAATAAACACTCTTAATTAATGCTGTCAAAACTGGTATATAACATTATTTTTCAAAAATATCCTTTTTTTATTTTACTTAAGGGGGTATTCTCATGTGACCACTTCGAAAAATCGATTTTTTTTCATATTTCAATAGTAAAACCTATCGAAAATATACTGTGAAAAATAGAGACCGAAATTCCTAGTTTTAAATAAATTACAACTCATAGTCGCCGACGAGCCGTATAAGCGACTTGTTGGCTCTTGAAACTTTAAACGCATTTATCTGGAAACATTATTTTCTAAAACTGTCATGGTCCTAAAAAAAAAAGTATTCAACCCATTGCTTTGCAATTTATACATGTTCTTCTACTCATTAATGGTTATCGTCCGTACCAAAATTGCTTATTTTCGAAAATATTTTCTTATTTTTTTTAAACGATTTTTAACAAAAAAACTAACAAAAAACACAAACTTTTTTTGTACAGTCCGCCATTTTTTGTTTTTTAATGAAATTGATTAATTTTGGTAAGGACGATAGCGACATCCCTACTGAACAATGATCCATTCGATGTTTTTATTTCAGACAACATGAACAGCCGCTATTACCATGACCAGTGACCTGCTTTTTTTTAGTGTCTAATTTAATTTAAAAAAAAATATATATGAAAAATGTAAAATAAGAAAAAAAAAAATTTTTTATACAGTTAAAGATACAAACAAAAACATATAAAAAAATTAAAATAATTTAATGTTATTGTCGTCTAAAAAAATTCCCTAAAAAGAGGTAAAATTTATGCGTCCACATGAGAATACCCCCTTAAAGGATTTTTTAAAAAGAAACTCATAAAATCATTATTAACTAAAATAAAAATAATTTGTCGGGAAAAAGGACAAATCATTTTTATATTAATTACCGTCCTTTTTCCCGACAAATCATTTTTATATTAATTACCAAGGACAAAAAAGAAAAAATGTCAATTATTAACTAAATTTAGAACTAGTCCGTTAAAAGAAAACCAAAAACTTTAACAAGAAGCAAATACTAACTGCATATTAAAATATTATGTCTAAAATTGGAACGGACATTAGTGTGTATAAATTATAAAAAAACTTGGAACGTGTCGCGGGACACGCGTTTGGAACGAAGTCCCTTTCGTATAAGACGTTTTTCGTAACGCGTTTTATAAAATCTAAAAACATCCGGTATAATCTAAAAAAACCGGTATAATCTAAAAACACCCGGTATAATCTAAAAACACCCGGTATAATCTAAAAACACTCGGTATAATCTAAAAACACCCGGTATAATCTAAAAACACCCGGTATAATCTAAAAACACCCGATATAATCTAAAAACACCCGGTATAATATAAAAACACCCGGTATAACCTAAAAACACCCGGTATAATCTAAAAACACCCGGTATAATATAAAAACACCCGGTATAACCTAAAAACACCCGGTATAATCTAAAAACACCCGGTATAATATAAAAACATCCGGTATAATCTAAAAACATCCGGTATCACCGTATACCGGTATACATTATCCGTCTTACGGTTTTTCGTGACATGAATATTACATTTTTTGTCTTACGGTTTTTCGTGACATGTTACATTTTTTCTCGGCTAGGTCCCCTCGCTAACCCGCGATAAGGAACTTCGTTCCAATAAATAATAAAATTATATTAAATAAGGAGTTTCCCTTTTATTACCGAGTGCAAACAGGAAATACATGATCTTTGTTTTAACTGGAAGCTTGTTAGTTTAGTAATTTTTTGTTAGTGTATTTGCCATATGGCAACATACACTATTGTTGTTAATTACACTTAACCGTAAAAAGTTCTTAATCGGAACGTTAATATAAGGTGCAACGACTTTGCATTGTTTTATTCTGTTTCCTCGTTCCGTTTTATCTATCAATACGAACGCTTCGTTTTTTTACTGAATACATAATAAAAAATTACGCGTACGACTAGACTATGCAACGCGCACTGCATTGGTTAAAAATAATGTGAAAAACAACACGGAAACATAATTATTTATGCAAAGAGCCAGCGTTAATTAACTTTAATATGTGGGGATATAATACATCTTTGGCTGAAAGGCATAACCGCTTATGTCAATTTTTTAGATACTGTAATGTATTTTGAAATAATAATTGAATTTATTGTTATGTTGCTTTATTGGAAGTAATTTTACAAGTCATAATTCACCATTTGAAAACAAATTTCTTAACTATAATTACGTAATAATAATTCTAATCATTATTTATTAGACAAATAAAAGTATAGAAACTTCTTACCACAACAGATTTATTAATTTCGAGAGCTAAGCTCCCATCTTCAGCAAAACACTACTTAGCTTAGCTTTCTATATTTTTATTTTTATTTGTTCCAACCACAGTGTTCTTAATATTGTTATTATTCATTAGATAATTAAAGGAGGAATGTGTTCTGCCACGGAACCACCAAATCGATTAAAATTATTTCATCAAGGTATATTTTAAATCTAAATAAGTTTGCAAAAACGCTGAGATCATTGAGGCCTCGCCGTAACGAGTTTCTTAAGATATAAAATATATGTTGATGACTGAATTTCAATCAACTGGGCTTCTACGCTCGTTTCGTAGAACGACAGATGGATGCAGAGATTACCTAAATATTTTATTTCCATGTTTCGTAAGGAAATGAAAGCATTGTGATAGGGCCGAAAAATTGTATCGAATTTAAGGTTAGATTCTGATTGTTCCACATTCAAAATAGACGGGAAGCTTGTAAGGAATTTGTGAATTAATTGCGCTCTGCTACCGTGGTAAGAAAATGGAATGTATGGTGAATGGGTTGAAAAATCGTGTCCGAGATAAGGTCAGATTATGATTGTTCCGCCCTTAGAACGTAATAACTAAGAGCTTGTAATGGATAATAATCAATTAAAGAAATTTATCTGAATACGAATAAATAAACTTTTTTATCCAGACTTTGATATAATTTTTTATAATTTAATACAATTTTATTAAAAACAACAACAACAACGTTTCAGCTCAAACGTTTCTGTTATTGTTTTTTTTTTAAATTATATTAGTGGTTCATTTTATTTTATATAAAAACATGGCGTGCGTGGAAATCTCACGCGTCTGAAGGAGAATTTCATGGAGAAATATTTGAAAGTAATTACTGAACAGAAAGGGCGTGTCGATAAGTTCCAGTTGCCCGTTTCATCTCATTTATGCCACGCCTAGTGGTTCGTTTTTTGACATAAGCAGTTTTGCGCTAAAGACACAGATATAACATATTATAGTAGATAGGTATTACCTATGTAATAACCAGAGCTTTTATAACACTGCATTTTATAAAATACGATCATATAATTACACTATGCAATTTTTCAGATTAAATATCTGAGCAGATGCATTTGATCCTTTCATAAGGTTTCATAAAATGATAAATTTGAGTCCGCTGTTGAATAGTCGCATACTCGTCTATAATATAATACTACATCAGGTCCTAGATACTAATAGTATTTTCTATATCTAGAGCGTGAATACAGTTTATAATGTACGAGTTGTGACCTTTCGGAAAAACAAGTTCAGCGAGTTTTAACAGTCACACGACTCATAATTAATAGCTATACGTTTTTTCACGTACTTCTATAAAATTGGTGATTTTCACAAATATATTCATAATATTTTTGACAGCTGTGTGTGCCATTTGCAATCTGTTTGGGTTGTTTATGTCTACTTTGCTATCGCTGCTCCTCCTATAGTGTTGAATAGTAACTGACATGTCGCTTTTCAAAATTACTGTTAGATAGCATTAATTTTAGTTTTCAGCACGTATGTTTAATGAACCACTTTACTACCGCTATAAGGCATGAAAAACAGTTATTTTACAAGAGGGTGTGAAAAAAATGCTATTTTATCTTGGTTCTAATAACATTATTCTATATTTACTGTTTAAAATATGTTTCTAAGGCGACAATTTGAAAGTTAAAAAAAATTGATTTTATATCTGTATATTTGTCAACATCTTGAGATTATGCATAAAATCTCTTTATGAAGATCAGAAGTACCTCGAGCAAAGTGACACTTCTATAAACTTTTTTTATGTCATATTTCCCGCGTGTTCGTCATCTGCCTAAAAAGTAACTACATATATGCCTATGGCTAAAGGTTGCTTCACATGCTATATCTAGCTTTAACTTTGCTTTTACCGCAGTGTTTTTCGTAGAATTAGGCCTTTTGAAAACAGTTTATAAAAATTAAAATTGAAAAATCGAATCCATAATTTTAATATTATCAAGATAATAAAGTTCTTACGAACATAGGCATCAAGCAAAAAAGTAGCCAAGTGCGAGTCGGAGTCGCACAGGAAGGGTTCCACGCCATCGTACAATATTTATTAACTTTATTTTATTCTCCTTATTTGCTGTTATAGCGGCCATACTAATACAGCCTTGTGAAGTATCCTTCTAGCGCCTAAATCTATTAAAAGAATCCTCTTTTTTGGTCCGAGTCAAATGTACACAGATACGTCTCCTTTACTTTTATCCTCCATGGTGAAAGCATTTTTTCCATCACGAAGTTACGTACCTGTACATCAGCGTTGCCAGATTTTTTTTTGCCAAGTCAGGATTTTGGAACTTTTTGAGTGAAAAAAGCGGGATTCTTTCGTCGAAAGCGGGATATAGTAAAAAAACGTATATAATCAGAAGTTTTTAAATATTTATCTTTTTATTTGAGTTCAAATTACGTTTACGTGACAATAGATAGCAAAAGTAGCCATAGAAAATATATTTTAATAAAAAAATGATATTTTAAATCAGATTTACCCTATCGTTAAATAGTTGAGTCTTATTCGTCTTCTGAATAAAAAAAATAAAAAAAAACAGAAATCAAAATCAAAAAAGTTTTATTCATTAGAAAAATATGGCGTTTCAAACAACAGTCTGAGGAGTGAGTGTTACAAATTGCAACTTACAATAAGAGAATAATTATTTACGCACGGTCGAGTTATCCCCGAAAAGCGGGACTGAGCCTGTCCCGCGCGGGACATTTAATTTTGATTTAAAAATCAGGACGTCCCGCCAAAATCGGGACGTCTGGCAACGCTGCTGTACATACAAAAGACGGGCTTTAAATTTTTGTAGTGATTAATGTATTTTTTTTTGTATATCAGTCTTTAAATATATGTGCGTTCAGTGTGATCAGGCTGCAATTTTAGAAGACTGTACATTTTATAATACATCAGGACTAAACCATATTCTTTTGGTACATAGTATCACAGTTCTATGAAGGATGTAGCCTAGTTGATAGCATAATATATATCCATTTTTAAATTATCTTTTCTTTATTTATAGTTTATTTTTCATTTTGCATTGAATTTCCATATATATTAACAGTTTTTTACGTTACACATGACAAAACTGTATTAATCAACCCGGCACCTCCACCACAAATATAGAATAGAATAATACTTTATTTTGGCGAAGCTCAGCCAATGACTGTTCTACTTAAGGGGGTATTCTTATGTGACCACTTCGAAAAATCGATTTTTTTTTTTATATTTCAATAGTAAAACCTATCGAAAATATGCTGTGAAAAATAGAGACCGAAATTCCTAGTCTTAAATAAATTGCAACTCATATAGAGGCCGACGCGCCGTAAGCGACTTGTCGGCTCTTGAAACTTTAAACGTATTTTTCTGGAAACATTATTTTCTAAAACTGTCATGGTCCTAAAAAAAAAGTATTCAACCGATTGCTTTGAAATTTATATATGTTCTTCTACTCATTAATGGTTATCGTCCGTACCAAAATTGCTTATTTTCGAAAATATTTTCTTATTTTTTTTAAACGATTTTTAACAAAAAAATTAACAAAAAACACAAACTTTTTTTCTACAGTCCGCCATTTTTTTTTTAATGAAATTGATTAATTTTGGTAGGGCCGATAGCGACGTACCTACTGAACAATGATCTATTCGATTTTTTTATTTCAGACAACATGAACAGCCGCTATTACCATGACCAGTGACCTGCTTTTTTTTTAGTGTCTAATTTAATTTAAAAAAAAAATATATAAAAAATTGTTTTATACAGTTTCAGATACAAACAAAAACATATAAAAAAATCAAAATGATTGAATGTTATTGTCGTGTAAAAAAAAATTCCCTAAAAAGAGGTAAAATTTATGCGTTCACATGAGAATACCCCCTTAACTGAAAACTGTTTGAAATAGCTAGAAAATTTTGAAAAAAATAAATATAGAGCCTAATCCATAGTTTACAGGAAAACCTAAACAAAAATTCTAAGTCTTAAACTTCTCACGGAAAACAGAATGGAATACAAAACCCTCTCCTCGTACTTGACCGTTGTTTTTAATATACAAGACTGTTAAATATATTTTATATAGGTAAAAACAACAGTATATTATGGTCATATTTTTTATTTTAACAGTGACGTACCTATATAGTATGTTTACATGGCTAGGATATAAATTGAACAACAATATTAATGAATAATAAATAAACATTCGTGTCTTTTAGATACATGCTGTATGTACGGGCGCGTATATATGCGGTCTGTGCGGTTTACATTTTACTTATTCAGTAGGTTTTCAGCTTGTGTAATGGCTACCAACATCTCTAAGGCAAACGCGTTTTCGCTTTGCGCGCTCTCGCATTTGTGTCTCTGGGAAATAGGGTTTGCGTCTTTAAAAGAAAAGAAACCGTTATGTTTTCTTGCGATTTTTTTTTGTAATGTTCAAGTTGAGTATTTGAAACATCTTTCGAAGTTTTTTAAAGTGAAATTTTTTTGTCGCGAACTTCGTTAACAGCGTAACGAAAAAATTAAAAAACGTTGTCAGAAGTGGGCGAAATAAAAAGATCAATATTATTATGAAAATTTATAATTTTAAATAACGTAAATATTAAAATAAAACTTTAGTACGAAAGATAGAGAAAGAAAGAGATAAAGATATGACTATCGAAGTCAATTCAATATTTTTTTACTTAAAAAAAATCATGACAGATTTTCAAATTTGACTTAATATATCTAATTTAAAATAACGGAAAGAAGGTATTCGAAATTCATCACAATATTTTGGATTTTAGTTTTATTATACTTTTTTTTAATTTATTAACGCTGTTAAATAAATATAACAAGAATTAGAGACAGTATCGGTGGAAAATAAGTGCCCGTGTATTATAATGTCTAAAACCGTCGGTTAAAAGCATTTATCTAAATAACTAGACTTTGTATTATTTTTTTAATTTCGAGAATAATTCAATAAGACATCCTTCGTGATAATTGTAAAAATTTTAAAACAAAATGTTGGAAATTAATATTTAGGTAGTTGTCGTGGTTAAGGCACACCGTCAGAAAATTCTTAATTTCTGTATCCTTATTAAGAACATGATAGTACAATTACCCTGAAAATTTGAAGTCGATCAACCGTATATAATCCGAGATAAATTCAATTAAAAATTGGATAATTAACATTGATTGTATACGATCTCTGTAGTTCTGAACCAGTTTCTTATTTATAAAAAAAAACTAACTGTCAGAAACTTTCCAAAAACTGACAGTCTTTCAATGCATTTGTTATGAGTTTAAAAAAAATAAGAATAATTATTTATAAATAACGGTTTAAAGTTCAACAATTTATAGAAAAGTATACATACATATGAATACTGTATGAGTTACGTTTCCACGGGTACAGTCTTGCGTACAAATTATGGATCACTTAGCTACAAGCCGTCGGTCAAAAATAACTAGACGGTGTATTATTTTTTTAATTTCGGGAATAATTCGATAAAACATCCATCGTGATAATTGTAAAAATTTTAAAACAAAATGATGGAAATTAATTTTAAGTTACCCTACAATTTGAATTCAATGTAAATTAGACAAATATGAGTAACGCCTTGAATTCATTGTAAATCAAATAGAGAAATTTAAGTCGTAAAGTCCAACGCACTGTATAAAATATACCGTAAGAAAAATCATAAGTATTTGGATAAATGATAATTCGATGTTAAATTAACTTATTGTACATCTCGTCAAATTTATTACAACTTTATTAAGTACTTAGTAAACATAAAAGGTCAGATATTAAACTTAGTAAACATCGAAGGTCATAAATTAAACTTAGTAAACATCAAAGGTCAGAAATTAAATTATACAGTACCTACTTAAATACTAACGTTGCAATATTAATAATAATTATCATCCTAAATACGATTTTTCTTAATTTATACTTTATGGACACGAAACATGTCTAATTTCTAGGAATTCATGGTTTGACTTGATTTTCAAGTTACTTGACGTGAAATTAAGTCAAAGTCAAGTATAAAATCCGAAAAGCAAGTCAAGTAGTTACATCAAGTATTTATTAATTTAATATTTCAAGATTCTTAATTTATGTAGCTTGAAAAATCAAATAGTTCTTCAAGACTCCCTCATTTTTTATGGATTTCACAAAAAAATGATATTCTAAATTATAGACGACAAATAGGTAAGGTTATTATCGTCAATATCAACATTTTTGTATCATATTTTTAATTAATAATAGGTTATTGTTATTAAAATGTCCATATGATAATTTTGCAACATGTGGATTTGAACCAAGTGCAATTAATATGACTCTAGCTCCGGCTTGATTTTCAAGTCAAGTATAATACGCGCCACGGATCTAAAAGGTTCTGAAGCTAGTCATAAACAGCATCGCAGATGCATATTTTAGAGTTGTTCTGGTTGTTTTGTGGGAAAGAAAGACTCCCATCACCTCCTAGTTACCGGTACAGAACGTGCGCTCGTCGGTGAATGGTTATCGCTGGTTGTCGTGTCACTTGTCGCTTTCCTGCTATAAAGTACAGTCCAGTACGCTATTGTTAAGTTGTTTCTTTGATTGTTAATTGACCAAGATGCCTAATACAGTTTTGCATAGACAAGCACGAAAATAATTTTTTGGATGACTTTATGCAAGGTAGAGACCTTTAGATTAAAGAAAAGTTAAAAATTAAAAATAATAATATAGCGCGAGTTTGTAGTTTTTCAGCCGACTGTACCTGCGCAAGCCTCCATTTGCAACTAACTTCGGAGCCCTTTAGATCCATGGTGCGTACTGTAGAAGTAAAAACTTAATGGAACCTACTAATTTCCAACCGAGGGGTTTCTTTGACTTCTTATATAGATACCTCGACAAACAGATCAGCAGAATTCTTTATGGGACTAAATAATGTGAATAACGTAAAAACAGTAAAACGTGTAGATGAAGATATCCGTCTTCTTAGTCAGTTTTTTTTTTGAGAACAAACAAAGATATAAAAGCGTAGCAGTAAGTTCTGTTTGTATAAAGTCGCCAATTATTTCAGACAGTCAGCGGAAACCAAGGGCAGGTGGCAACCCTAGTGTGTATAATCCATATACACACACTTTCATCTCTTCTTCATATTCTCCGTGTAAAAGGGCATCTTCTGGCGCACAACCTCCCACAGCACCTCTTAGATAAATGCGATATCAGAAGATAAAATCTATTAAATTTACGAGCGACCGTCTCTCTTATCCTCTTTTTCTCTCTCTCTATCTTTCTCTTCACCCCACGCTTCTCCGTCACTGTATACAAACATCAGATAACGCATACACCATCTGTGGTCATAAAACGAAACTACTTAAGTCAAACTTTCGGCAAAACAAGATTGATGTCGATTTAATTATTCGGTTGAAATGTCTGAACTTATACTTCGCTTGCCGCATTGAAAGTAAAAGCAGGCAATGGAAGTTGCGCGCGCACATCTAACAAGAATTTGAAAGTATAAAGTTGGCAGCGCTGACGAAAATTCGAAAGTATGAAGTTAGCCGCATTAACGGAACTCGAAAGTATGAAGATGGCCGCGGTATCGAAAATTCTAAAGTATGAAGTTGGCTATAAGGAACCCAGCCTGAAATGACATATGGACAAAATTAGTATACTTTCTGCTATCTGGAAATGATATAATGATAGACCTTTTTTATAAAAAGAATAAATTAATCAATGGTCCCAACTTTTGGGCACCCAAATTTTATAATCAAATTCTGGACAGTATAAAGGCCTTGCCGCTGAACATTTTCAAAATAGAATTACGATTTTGTTACAGAATAATAATAATAATACGTTTAACGTCCGTTTCTCGACTTTATGTCATAACAAACGCCATTCGCACCATTACTATTTTTTCATCTACCACTTCCCGTTATTTTCTACTTTTTTTTTTACAACTTCAACTTATGTAATAGCAATGGGCAAATGAAGGAATTATAGGAAATTAGGATAGGATAGGTAATTTTTTGAACTGGGAGTTTGATAGGTAATCGGTCATGGCCTTGAATAAGAAACCATCTCGATATTTATCTGGAATTAATTGAGGGAAACCATGGAAAACCTCAATCAAGATGGCCGGTACAGGAAAATACCGTTTCTCGGCGAGAGGCAGTAGGAAAAAGTCCCAACCACATCTGCCCCCGCCGGGATTCGAACCCGTACCTCCCGAATGCGAGTCTAGTGCTGTCACCTTATACTCTACCCAGCTCGCTTTTTTGTTACAGAATATGTGTTTGTATAATTTCACAGCTTTCTTTTCGTGTAAAATATAAAATTATTGTATTTTTATCTAAGTCTTTGTAAAATAATGTAGATTTTAGTATCTTTCTGACCAGTATCTTTATACCAATATTAGTCACTAAATATAATTATCTATCTATCTATAGCGTAAGTTTTGGCATACTAATTTTAGTGTGACACTAAAGAACCAACATATTTTTGCCCGACCATTTATCATATTAAAAGCTTCTTTTTTGTTGCTTTTGTGTTATGCAGTGACGTTCTTACACAATGTTACGTAAAAATAGAGTTAGAACATATACCTGAATATACGGAAATATTAACAAAATGTAACATAAGCGGTTTTGTTTTATGGTCACAGATGTGTATCTTATACTTTCTGGTAATAGTATTGCCAACCTTGTGCTATGTTCGGTTCCTATTTAAGATACAGTAACACTACATGCGAATAACGTTGTTGGGAATATTTTGATTTTACTGTATTTGGCCTAAAACTTTATTATACGGTACCGATCGCACTTTTGATTCGAGTTCGCAAGTCTGATTTTAAAAATGTTGAGCTTAAACCACAAAACGCCCTTCTGAATATAAGTGGTTTACTTTAGATCTACTGAAAAAAACTTTTCAAAATTTTTATAAAGTAATTTGAAGCACGCCTAGGCACATAATCTATTTGTAATTTTAGACGTAAATGGACCCTTTCAGGTAATAGATACACGAAATTTTTACAAAATTCTTTATAGCACACCTATGACGCATCATTCATCATTAATTTTAGATCTACTTAAATTAATCCTTTCAGTTTAGCTGATGACTCAGTGTAGAACGTATTTAATCTCTCTGTCTCCCTCTATATGTCAAAAATAGTCCCGGAAGATTGTAAATAATAAACGTCTGTTTTTCAATTTTTTGTGTCGACTAGGCAGTAAATCCCTACAAGGTATATTTTATTAGTAACTGAGTTTGCTTACTTTCGGATAATCGGTACTTTGGTGACAACAACTTCCAAGTGATCCTTAGCAGCGACCAATGAATGCGCGTGAAATGTAGACAAATTAGCGACCAGCAATCGCCAATCACTGGAAAGACTATATGCACGTCTCACTGGCTACTGCAGTAAACAGTCAAATCCAAATATTAGCGACTAAATTACCGGTATTGAAATGTACCTCATCTCTAATTAGTAATTTTATTATCGATATTTTGTGTGAAGTTTAAATTGAAAGAATATATTTGATTGTCAATGAGAGAACCCCCTTAAAAGGTGACTTTTCGATAAAAAATTGTTTGGAAAACATTTGACCTTTACATTAATTGAGAAACGAGTTTTACTCGATTACAAAAAAGTACGAAAGGCAAATACAAATAATATACGAAAATATATCGTGGCAATCAACGTGTTTCCTATACTTATATTTATTTAACTGTAACACAACGATTTTGTTAATTTTATTTCACATAAAAATATACATTTCGAATTTAAGTCAAAATAGAATAGAATATATTTATTATCCGATACAACGGTTAAGTAGAATTCGTCAACAGAAGTAGTTTTAATAATAATAATTAATCGATTAAAATTCATTAACTGAATATAAACAATATTTCATTAATAGAGTCATCAGCTCTCTTTTAAATTTAGGAAAAGGCAGTAACTTCAGTTCAGCAGGAAGATTGTTGTGAAGTTTTAAAGCTGAATATTCTGGACTATTGCAATACAGACTTAGGTTCGGTTAAGGTAGGGTTGCCATCTCTAAAATTTGGCAACCAGGACAAGACGTGTGAAAACCCCGGATTTTAGAGCCCAGAACCCGGACATGTCAACAGGTTTTTTTAAACATAGTCAGTGTAATAAAAAACAGTTGAAAATGTCATAAATCACCTTTTTATTTATTTTCAGACTTTAAGGGGGTAGATGCACTCAGAAGCGTGAAAAAAGCTCTATTTTCAAAAATTTATTTTTTATAGTAATTAAGTTTATTTTACAAAATAAATCATACAGAGTTTTCATGTAATGCTTTAACTTAACTTTTACAAAAAAAAAAAAGAAAAAAAATTCTTATTTGTTAAAATATCGCCATCTTAGTTGGACCCTCTCGCGCGAGTAGTGCCCCGCGGTGACCATCACAGCAGCCTTCTGGATCATCTAAATTCAAAAAACTAAAAATAAACCTATAGTTTAATAATAAATCTAGTCTTTAATCGAAGCTTTTTTTTTGTTTTGAAAATTCACAAAATGGCGGCTTTCGAAACTTTAGACTCTGATTTTCGATAAAATGTTAAAAGTTAATTGTTTAAAAAAAATAGTAATTTTCAACAAAAATCAATATCCTTCGATTAAAGACTAGTTTTTAATGCCAAAAAGAAAATATCCAAATTTCATCAATATTCACCGAGTGGTTTTCGAGTTATTGTGGTCACCGAATGAAAAAACACAATTTTCAGAAAAACGCCTTTAAACCTGCTCTAGTTACAGTCTAGAGGTTCGATGTTGCTTCAGTAATTACTGAATATCTCGAAAACTATTCATCGGATTGACTTGAAATTTTCAGAGAATATTCTTGAAACATCATACTTCAAGAATATGAAAAAAAAAATAAAATCGATTTTTCAAAAATTCTAAGTACACTTAAAATTACTACCCCCTTAAAATTAAATTTAATTATCTTTTATCATCATTTTAAATGTACCTAACAGAACAGAATCTTATTACAGTTTGTTACAAATTGTTTTAATAATCAGTTAGAATTTTTTTTTTATTCTTAAATTTTTAAACCCGGACGATCCGGGAAAATCCGGACGGATGGCAACCCTAGGTTAAGGGAGTAAGAGCAAGTTGTTATAACGTGTTTGATAACTATGCAGTGTACTTTGAGTTGAGTCTTCCCAAAATATTTCTGAATATGACAAAGCGAGTAAAAATGTAGATAGACGGAGGACTTTTTATGTTTTATAAAATAATTTTTGCAGCTGTCACGATATCCAAGATTGAATATAATTCCCATGGTTTTCTTCTGCATTAATAAAAGCCTATGGAGTTCAGATAAACTACGCCCCCAAAACATGTTTCTATATTTAACATGCTGGTAGAAGTAGGCATAATACGTTGTAAGGCTTAAATTAGAATAATAAAAAGTTGTGTTGTATTTCCCTCAACGCAAATAAAGATTGAGATAGTTTAAAGCATTAATTTGAAACATGGCTAGTTCAACTTAGGGTTGGTTAGACCAAGGAAATTAAAAGTACATGTTTTTAGGGTTCCGTACCTCCAAAGGATAAAACGGAACCCTTATAGGATCACTCGTGTGTCTGTCCGTCCTACTGTCAAAGCCAATTTGCGCCGAACTACTAGAACGATTGAGTTGAAATTTGGTACACATCTGTAAGTCGGTGACCATAAGACGGACGTGTAACGTAAATAAATGAATTTTGAACATGGGGGTCTTTTTTTGGGGGTAAATTAGAAAATTAAAATAAAAAGTTTGGCAAACGTGACATATCAAATGAAAGGATTTGTGGTAAGAGTCTCAAATATATTTTTTTTTGTAATTTTAAAATAAATGGTTTTAAAGTTATTTAAGAAAATAGAGGAACAATTGACCATTCCCCTCACTTATCTATCTCCGAAACTTCTGCGCCTAAAATTTTGAAAATAATAATGAATGCCGGGTCTCACAGGTCTCTTACAGGAAAATTGAAACGAAAGTCTTAAGTCTTAATGTACTCACGGAAAACAGAATAGTACGGAACCCTCTTCTTGCGAGTTCGACTCCCACTTCTCCGGTTTTTTCTAGAGAAACATTTTTAGACACAAGTGTCAAATTCTTATCCTTTTTACCTACCACGATTAGTGTGAAATTACCATATATTGTGTTAGAATGATTTTCTCTTAAAATTGTACTTTGAAATATTATATTACATATGTACGTGATTTTATGTATGCGTAGTATTTTCTCGCCGGAATAAGTATATTTTATTTCCTGGATTTGAACTCTCTCCGTGAATTGTATTTCAGAACAAATTCAATATATTAGGTTTATAACGTAACCCAGTCGACTCATTCAACAATATTTATGAGTCCCAGAGGTTTCGACAAAAAATTAAAAAAAAATTAACCTACGACTAACGTACAGTAGGTGAGTTATTTGATTTATGCTTTTACCTATATATTAAATCAATACTTCCATTCTATTGTTTTATTTTGTTTGATTTTAGAGGTTTATTTTCACAATAAACTATTTGACCGAATAATTAGTTTCGTATTCTGAAGTTACTGGATTCGAATCCCGACATGATGAAAATATTACACGGGTTGCTTATAAGGCAAGTTTATCTTTCTAAAAATCGTTTCTCTCTTGCACACAGGTAAATACTCAGGTGTTCCAACTCATAAAAATTCCTAGTTTTTGCAACATTCTTCATTGATGCTCCGTTCCTACTGGTCGTAGCTTGATATTATGTAGCCTATAGCCTTCCTCGATAAATGGACTATCCAACAAAAAATAATTTTTCAATTCAAACCAGTATTTCCTGAGATTACCGCGTTCAAACAACCAAACAAACAAACAAACTCTTCAGCTTTATGATATTAAAATAGATAAGTGTTTTGTTTCTTTCAGATAAACTATTTTTATTATAAAAAAACTGATATATCTAAATATAAATAAATATCATTATAAATTCTAACGTTTTATTCTTGCCGTAACAATAAGAAACAATCTGTGTCTGCTTCAAAGTCTTAATTTCACAACGCCCAGTGTCACCTGCAGGTGACACCACCATAAAAGAAAATTGGGGTAGTTTATTTTTTATTTATATTTTTTCTTGTCATAACCAAATGTATATAAGGTATTTTATTTAAAAAGAAACCAAAAATCTTTATTAACTTGGACATGGGAATCGAAGAGTTAAATAAAGCCATTCAAAAAACGAACTAGAGAAAATTTCAATCGACGCCCCTGTTGTTGCGAATACCAACTCGCGCACACAAGACGCGAACAGAAATGCGGTTTTCTGCCTGCATACAAAGATGAGACACGTGTAAGATGTGGGAGTCTAAAGTGGATTAACAGAAGTGATATTGTATGGAGGAGATTTTAGAACAGGTTTTTTTTATTTTTTGTGTCCGAACGCGGGATATTGTGTGTGTGTGATGTCTCGAGCCTTGTCGTTTTGTATTGTTGTCTCCTGCGCCCAGGCAGAATAAGCGAAGGATAACGTCTTTCCACCGTCACCGTCATATCGCTTAGATTTATTGTTTGATTTTTATTACATCATGTGGTGACGTTAAAATGAAGAAATTCCTAGTCCCCCATATCTGCAGAGTCGATTATTTCCGTTTACTTTGTATTAGAACTTTTGGTTAGAAAATGAACTTTGTTAATAAGAGCACTTTATTAAAACTGTCAGAACGCTCTGAATTTAATCCAAAAATAGAGCTTCGGCTGTCAACTGATTATAGACTTATTCGTCAGCTAAAATTCTTTCTCTATAAGGAAGATAAAGGACAAATCTAGGTCTCTAATGGACTACTTTTATGTACGATTTACTAGAGAAAAGTTGGCATTAATTGTGCCAAAAAAACACGTTTTCAATGTCACACTACGACCTTATTTGCACTTATTCCACAAAACTGTTCCATCACAAACCTAAAGTGACTCTTCCTTTTTCGGAAAAGCTCAAAATATTTCCAAAAAATAGAGTAATCAACCCTTGCAATAACATTTTTTTAGCCTCGTAGTTGGCACCAGCCAAAAATTGAAACGTGCAGATGATTTGAGCGAGACAGAGCTAAAGAAGGTCATACTCACAATATGTCTTTTGTCTACCTCGCCTCTTACCGCTGGGTCTCAGCACAAACTTGTGAAAGTAATCCAACACTGTTAAGTCTTCGTTTTTGTAAAATTGAATATTTGCAAAACACATCACAGACCGGTGTAGACGAGTTAATGGGAGAGTATGTCTCATCATACACGTTTAATTTTTTAACATTTTGTTTAGGAAATCCTAAAAAATGTGGAAACTGGTTGACCTGCGGGCCAAACTTTAAACTTCCCGCTATGTGTTAACTGCGTTACAACAAATTAATACTATTGTGTTTATAATACAGTAAACTCTATGTAACGTCACTCGATTTAACGTCAACCACCCTAAAACGTGGAAATTACTCGACTTTGTTTGGTTTGTCTTATTGTCCATACAATGATACACTCTATGTAGCATCACAATCACTCTAAATAACGACCATATGTAAAGCAAGTAATTTCGGCAACTTATAAAGCACCTACTGTTTGTAGGTACTTTCTAAGTTGCCGAAATTCATTCGTTTTTAAATGACTTCAAAGTTTTTTTTTAATATCGGGAAGTTAAAAACCAAATACGCCTTATTCCATCACTATATTTACCCAGCCTACTGATATTTTAGAGCAGTGGTTCTTAACCTTTTTGGAGGTACTGAACTCCACCAGTTTAATAAACGAATTCACTGAGACCCTCTTAATTTGAAAAATAAAATATGATTTATTCAAAGTGATGGACAAGCGGGACGTGTCATCACGAATCATATGAGTCGGGTGTGTGTCTTGACCTCCGGCGAATCCACGAGACTGACTCACCGAACCCCTGGTGTTCGATCGAACCCAGGTTAAGAACCACTGTTTTAGAGAGAATGGGAGTACATATATATTATTATGGCAGTAGACGACTTCAGTGACCGCACAGAAATTATCGGCAGCGGTCCGTTGCGTTTTTATGACTTCTGAATTTAATGGCAGATATGTAATCTTTATTCCCGTTGATCTTTACGATTGTAATGGTCAGCCGTGGCCGCCTGCGATCCGCTCATCATCTACACACGCACACACACACAAACGTGTCCGGTTGAAATGTATATGTGTTAATTAAACTCGCTATTGAGTGCAAAGAGAGGGTCATTTGAAATGGAAATGAACTCTGGAAGATATATGCAAGCTCACCTACATTATAGGTATTAAACTAAAATTACCACTCGCTGAGCTTTTTGCGAACGGTTGAAAAAGGACTATCTCTTTTATAGTGGATTTTAGGAACATTATGGTACATACGATTACGTTTTTTATTTTTCTACAAAACATAGAGTGAGGCTAAAGTTGTATTATGTAACCATATATGGACTTTTAATCGTCGAACGACGTACGCGAACCGCTCAACCAGTCACTGTTGTCTCTTCGGGCAGGCACTGTCAATCGCTCGAGCAGTCAATGCCAACTGCTTAAACAGTCACTGTCATCAGTTCGAATACGGTCAATCGCTCGAGCAGACACTGTCAACCTCCCGAATAGTCACTGTCAACCGTTCGACCATTCACTGTTAACCGCTCGAGTACTCACTGTCAACAACTCGAGCGGTCTGTGTCAATATTATTGTCAACAACTCGAGCAATAATGTTATGAACATATTGACTGTGGGAACGCTCTGAATTTAAGCCAAAAATAAAGCTTCGGCTGATAGGTGATTGTAGACTTATTCGTCTACATTTTGCAAAAATTCTTTCTCTATAAGGAAGATAAAGGACAAATTTATGACCGATTTACTAGAAAAAAGTTGGCATTAATTGTGCCAAAAAGTACACGTTTTCGATGTCACACTACGACCTTATTCGTACTTATTTCATAAAATTGTTCCATCACAAACCTAAAGTGACTCTTCCTTTCTCGGGAAGTTTTTTTAATCTTCAAAATATTTCCAAAGTTTAGAGTAATCAATTGACAGCGGTACCCTTGCAACAAAATTTTTTAGCCTCGTAGTGTGAATTAGATTCAGAGCGTTCCGACAGCCTTAATAACATTTTTTGATATATCAATTTAATAATGATTTTTTTTGTTTCAGGTAAGCTGAAGTTTCATAATAATCGTTGATTTTTGTAGGTATGTATGTTTAACAATAATATGTGTATAGTTCTATGGTCGCTTGAAAGTAACATTTTTTAGAGTATAGTTCTACACCAAAATAATAAATACTATTTTCAAAAAGAAATAAACAAAATTTACGTTGATATGACCTAAGCTAATAATTTTCAAATTGCTTTGACATTCTCGCGGTTTGTTCTGGAAGTAGGCGAATGTTTTTGATGTTTACTTCAAAGACAGAGATAGGACGTCATTGTGTTTCATCCCAATTCAACTAAAGGCTCTTATGTGACCAACAGTTTACATATAATAGTCTCAAACTTTTGCAAAATTGTTTACATCGGCTTCTAAGTTTTAATAATATAATTTTATCACTTTTGACCTAATTCTTTTAGTTTCCTTTTTATGACTTTTATAAAGTTATTTTCTTTCCCATTCAAATACATATCAAAACTAGAACACGAAAAGTAGAAAGTTTTCGGTTGACACCGAAAATAACAAATAACATTGTACGTTCTTATAGAAACACGAAATTGATATTCATTTTTAAATTTATTTATTAAGTTGTTTTCTTATTTGTGAATAGGTGGTGTTTAAAAACAACTAGTGTCGACTTTTTGAGAGTTTCGTATCTCAAAAGGGAAAAAAATTAAATTCGCTTGTTCGTCTGTCCGTAACACGGTCAAATTCCTCTGACCCAAATAAATATATCAAGCTTAAAATTACTAGATCGTTCACCATGTTGGAATTCATGATTCATTTAAAAGATATAAAAGTTTTCGTAACTAAAGAAAAAATATCAATGACGGTAATAATTTTCATATTCAAAAATACGTAAATTACACAAATTTAAATTGTGTAAATGATATTGTAACGATAAGTTGCGATTTTTTAAAATGACAACCTGAAATAAATATGTAAGACTTTTTCCGTCAGTCAGCAATTTTGGGACAGTTTCATTTTTTTATTTCTTTCTCTCTCTCTGTCTCTCTCTCTAGGACATCGGTACATACAATAAGTTTGTACCGAAACCACTACAAAATGTTAATTTACCTTCCCGCAATTCGAAATCTCGTGACATGCTGTAAAGAAATATTGACGAATATCGCGTTTATCTCTGAGGAAATTATCATCTAAAAAAAAGTCACTTAAAAACCTGTATTGCGTTTTTAAAGACCTGTTCAACGATCCGCCATGCAATTAAATGCGCGAAAATAATTTCTTCCTTATTAGTGTATTTGCCATATGGCAACATACACTATTGGCGTTGGTCGGATGGCGGGACCTAGGGGTCGGACCAAAATTTCTCGACGTTTCATAACCTCCTAAACACTTTGGCACCATTTTTAAAAATGTTTATATATATATATGTATATATATATATATATTTATATATATATATATATATATTTATATATATATATACGTATATATATATATACGTGCGGGCAATAACTTTCGAAAGAGTTAATTGATTTTAACGAAATTTGGCCCACGTGTTGAAATCCATCACCGCAAGAAGCCTATTTAAAATGGGCCTAATCGGGCCATTTTAAGGGTAGTTTTTAGAGGTTGAAAAATGTTTTTGGGCCCCAAAATACCGAAAAAATTCTTCGAATGGTTTCAAAATTGAAATTTAACCCTCTGGTAGTAATTAAAAAGTGTCCCTAAAATTTTAATAAAATCGACCGGACAGAACCGGATTTACAAATTTTATGAAAACAAATTTGTAGATAGTGAATTATTTACTGAATGGTGTATTTAATTCGGTACACTCGTTAGATTGTTAATAATATTGCAATTAAGAAAAAAAGTATTTTAAGGGGTGTATTAAGGAGTTAAATTTTTTATTTTGCCCAAAAACGAATTTAAGCTCATATAATACAGCCACACTGCCTGTATTAGCAAATACACTATATTGTCGGCAGAGTTTTGGCACTGCGACCCGGGTTTTTTATTTTTTGTAACTTGCTTTCACAAATGTATGGTGTTTTACATAAGACATCTGCCGAATCGATGGAGAGATAGTGAAGTTATAAGGCATACGGACTGATAGACAGACGGACGGATGGACATGAAGGGTTTTTTTGCCATTTGGGCACGGAATCCTAAAACTGACGGATTTTTAGAGGAACAATACAATAGATCTTCTATATCGGCGTCTTCCTTCGGTCCTTTACCATCTAACTCTAACTCTATTTATCCGTCTTAAGGCTGTCGGAACGCTCTAAATTTAAACCAAAAATAGTGATTTGGCTGATAGCTGATTGTAGACTTATTCGTCAACATTTGCAAAAATTCTTTCTCTATAAGGAAAATAAAGGACAAATCTAAGTCTCTAACGAACTACTTTTGTAATGTATGTACGATTTACTAGAAAAAAGTTGATATTAATTGAGCCAAAAAACACACGTCTTCAATGTCACGCTACGACCTTATTCGTACTTATTTCACAAAATTGTTCCATCACAAACCTAAAGTGACTCTTTCTTTTTCGGAAAAGTTTTTAAAACTTCAAAATATTTCCAAAATTTAGAGTAATCAACTGACAGCGGCACCCTTGCAACAACATTTTTTAACCTCGTAGTTGACACCAGCCAAAAATTGAAACGTGCGGATGATTTGAGCGCGACAGAGCTAAAGAAGGTCACACCCACAATATGTCTTTTGCCTACCTCGCCCCTTACCGTTGGGTCTCAGCACAAACAAAATTCAGAGCTTTTCGACAGCCTCAAGAAGTTCAGAAACACTGGCATAAGAAATATTATTCTTATGATATACCCACGACGTTTTATTCTGCTAATGTCTCATGATTCAGGTAGAAAGAGACGGGAAGATAATATATATACATAATGTGTTTTGTATGATGCCTACGCACTACGGTTGACAGCCAGGTTATGACAAAATAAAGTTGTTGCGGGGAAAGACGGGGGCTTGAGTTTTCACGTTATTAAATATGTTTTCTGTACCGCATACTCCAGTCAATCTCAAATACAGTATATGTCCTTTACTTTAGCGACACCATCTTAGATATTATATTTATAACGAGTATTCAAAATGTCTATGTAAGTTAGGGTTGCCGTCTCTAAAATTTGGCAACCAGGACAAGACGCGTGAAAACCCTGGATTTTAGAGCCCAGAACCCGGACATGTCAACAGGGATTTTAAAACATAGTGTAATAAAAAACAGTTGAAAATGTCATAAATCACCTTTTTATTTAATTTCAGACCTTAAAATTAAATTTAGCCATCTTTTATCATCATTTTAAATGTACCTAACAAAACAGAATCTTATTACAGTTTTACAATTGTTTTAATAATCAGTTAGTGCGGGCACAGTGTGTCACGGGCGGCCCAAAACTTTAAATTTTTAAACCCGGACTACAAATGAAGCCCCACCTGGACGCTCCCCGGATGCCCTCTAAACTAGGACAAATCCGGGGAAACCCAGACGGATGGCAACCCTAATGTAAGTTCTAGTTGGATATGTATTGTGTAACGTCGGTCTGTACTTTCGTTATGCAAAGTTATTTAAGGTGACTGTTTATCAGCTGTTAAATATGCCCCCTTTTTCACCCGAATAACTCTTGAATGTGTGGGTGCATGTAAAATTCACTTACGTTTTGGAAATTAGAAATTTCTATGAAAAATCTTAATCAATCTTTGATGTTAATGCTTCAAAATATACTATTAAAAATATGTACCATTTTTCCCATATGACTTTTAATGAGTTTAGATTATGAGCGAACATATTTTTCCACATGAAAAGCATTGTAGAATTTTAAATCAATCCTGCTCGAAAAATAATTATTCGATTGAAACAATATTTTTCTTAGATTTTTTTCTAAGCTTTTTGATCAAAATTTAGCTTGAAAAATGATTTTTTTCAACGTAGATCAAGAATTTGTTTTTATGTGAATACAATCTAATGTTCTAAATAACGCAGTGTTTCACAACGACATTAGAATGCTCCTGCATGTATTAGCATTTAGCACTGTAAATTGATTATTACAATCTAAGGTCATCGTCAAATACAATTTTTTGACAATGCTTTCTGCAACCCAACACTAGTATAACTATAATAGGCGGGCCAACACTGCTCAAGGCATGGGAAAAACGGGTCTTTTTAGTGATCTGCATCTTTGCATCTGGATCCCGTATGTGAGCCGGCTCACTGAACCGGTTCAAAAAAGCCGACTTCTGAATATGTTACTCCAGTCTGCCACTGAGTTACCTAGTTCAGTCAATCATATCACGACCTGTATAGAATCAAGAATGCATAGCCAAACATGTGATGCATGAGTCATTTGAGCTGATAGATGCATCAAAGCAAGAACTGATACGTAAGTGTAAAATGTGCTTCTGCGTGTTAAGTGTTTCACTGAGATACGCGGATCCGTTGATCCGTCGGCTCAAAAAAAGTGAATCGGCTCTCATGGATCTTCTGTCGGAGTCGACTTTTTGAACTGGTTCAGATCTGAGTTACACAACTGTTGTTCTGGGTCATCGTATAGAATTGACGATCCTCTCCTCGGCAACTTATCAACTTCTAACTTACCAAGTTATGCGCTAATCTTCTAAGTTATCGCGCGTCTATAATCTACAATATTAATTTACTTAGTACATGATGTGAAAATTTATGTCATTTTACTGTATTTGTGGCTAAAGATACGAAACGTTATTTTGACGAAAGATCTAACACAAGGAATAAAGAGGGAGGGAACACCCGAGGAGCAGATTAAACAAAGAAGCTTTTGTACGAAAATACCACCAGCCAAGACATTTCGTCAACTTATCTATACCTACTTTTATATACATATACTATATATGCATACTGTAAAGCTATTTTATGTACTACAGAAAAAATAATTAACTAGAAAGATGAATAAGATGGATTATTCTTCAGTTAGATGAGGAAAAACATGCATGCAAATTGAAGATCTTTTAAAGAGTAGATATCGCTTACACAATGTTTCATTTCATTTTTATTATCTACTAGCTTTTACCTGCGGCTCCGCATGCGTAAACACAGGAACGCCTTAAATAAATTCGTAATATCCAGACAATATGTCTCGATATTACGAATTTATTACATGAAATAAAAATTTTACTGAATGATTAAACCATCGGAAAAAATAAATGTTCACGCTTGCGCAGTTGCGATTTCCCTATGAGCGCTGCAGAGCTGCAGAACAACCAAAATCTTAGATACTTCATTGTATTAGAATTAATTATATTTTCACTGAACTGACGTTTTAGTTTTTTTTAAACTCTAATTTTATTTTAGGTATAGCGATAAACATATCTGTCGGTGGGAAAGAGCATTGTAAACTATTTCATTTTAAATTACACGGTATGTCTGCTCATGTAGTAACTTTAAAAATTGTCATTGAACGAACATTGATGCAGAAATGTAATTATTTTTTTGTGACAAAATCTGCTTGACACTAGTCGGTTATTGTGTCAACACTTCAGTTGGAACAATAATGAAACAACAATAAAAAAGCCTGGTCGCAGTGCCAAAACCCTGCCGACAATATAGTGTATTTGCTTATACAGGCAGTGTGGCTTTATTTTGCGAGCTTAAGTTGGTTTTTGGGCAAAATAAAAAAATTTACTCCTTAATACACCCCTTAAAATAACATTTTTTTTCTTAATTGCAATATTATTATAAATCGAACCTCTATACCAAATTATATACAACTTTCAGTAAATAATCCACTATTTGTAAACTAGTGTTTTCATAAAATTTGTAAGTCCGGTCCTGTCGGGCCGATTTTATTTAAATTTCAGGGACACCTTTTAATTACTACTAAAGGGTTAAATGTCAATTTTGAAACGATTCTGAGAATTTTTTCGGTATTTTGGGGCCCAAAAACATTTTTCAACCCCTAAAAACTACCCTTAAAATGCCCCAATTACGCCCATTTTTAATAGGCTTCTTGCGGTGATGGATTTCAACACGTGGACCAAATTTCATTAAAATCAATTAACTCTTTCGAAAGTTATTGCCCGCACATATATATATATATATATATACGTATATATATATATATACATATATATAAACATTTTTAAAAATGGTGCCAAAGTGTTTAGGAGGTTATGAAACGTCGAGAAATTTTGGTCCGACCCCTAGGTCCCGCCATCCGACCGACGCCATTATAGTGTATGTTGCCATATGGCAAATACACTAATAATACATAATTGGAGATCGGACGACACCACTTGTTCTATGTCGATGTACTGTTTCTATGTTCACCAGGGAATATAATATACCTACTACTTACAAATGATTGGAAAGTGTTTTTCATGAGAGTTGTTAGCAAATTGTTTCAAATAATTCACCAGTAATGCATGTTAGATATTCCCTCGTTCCAGGGTCGGATTTAAAGGGCCCTTGGAGTCCAGGCCACCGGACCCCCAAAACCTATGCAAAATTCAATTTCTAATTTACGAATTTCGATGACACAGGAACATTTGAATAGTTTATCAATAATTAGTGGCGGATCTAGGATCCAGGTCTGGGGGAGTTAAAACCTCGAAAGTCCAGTTGAGTTGATTCATTGCAACTACTCCTTGAAAGTTTTCAGTGCAAAATTTTTTCTTCGGTAAAGTTTGTGTGAATACATATTTGAATTCAATGGATAGAATTTTTATTACAAATGCTTTATTATATCCTATTATAAACCATTACAATATAAGTAACGGTACATAAAAATAATGATTTTTCCATGTTGCACTTTGGAGGCTACAATATTCCATTCATTACACTCTCATTTAATACTGAAGGCTTCTAGAAATTATTTTTTTTAGTGTGGCTCTGCGGGGGGCTTTAGCCCCCATAGCTCCCCCCCTGGATCCGCCACTGTCAATAATGAGTACCTGCAGAACACGATGCATTGCGTGAAATAAACTTCAACGATGTTATTAATGCCTTTGTTGATAAAAAAAGTCAGAAAATAATTTATTTAATTTAAATACGTTGTCAAAACATTTAAATTCAAAACGTAGTTTTAAGCTTTATCGTTTTTACTAATAACAAATTACATCATGTGTTTTAATATTCATCCAATCTTGATCTTACATGGGGCCTCAATGTAAGGAACCTTTGTGTCCACGAGCCTTGAATTATCAAATCCGACACTACCTCGTTCGCTTGTTATTAATAGAAAAATAAAACTCATTATTTTTGAAATTAATTTTGGAGTAATGACAACAATAAATCATTCATTTTTCTGAGAGAACTTGAAAACTTGGGATTTTCGTTTAGATTTTAAACGATGGGTGAGATAGTGATATAGAAAATAAGCTGTGACAGTCAGAAAAACAGACAGGAGAGTGATCCTTTAAGGATTCCGTTTTTTTTTCAAAGGTTGTACGGAACCCTAAAAATCGACTATAAATGTTATTGAAGTATGTACGCTAAGAGAGATTATTCATGACCTAAATTCATGGTAGTTTGTATAGCGAACAGTCAGTACCAATGAATGGACAGCAAACAAAAGCATTCGCCGTGTTTTGTTTGGTTGGACGAGATGTGGATGCAATCCATATTATATATATGTATCATATTGTTAACGATGGATAAAAACATTATTTATTACGCTAATGGTCACTATACTCTGTAATGCTAGCTGACACGTATCACCCTCCTAGGAATTAACGATAGCACACGTTATCGACGAGATGGTATTTGACACTAATTAAATACTTCAAAAACTTAATTCAATAAACTGGGGAGGGTCTTTCGACGGATCGAAGTCGACGGGATTGAAAAATTCAGAGGCCACTTTATTTACAGTCAGTCTCGGATCTACGATTTTTTCTAATCGGTGCAGAAACTTCTCTCTAGCGTTTGACATAAATTATTTAAAAAAAACTTGGAACGTGTCACGGGACACGCGTTTGGAACGAAGTATAAGACGTTTTTCGTAACGCGTTTTATATAATCTAAAAACACCCGGTATAATCTAAAAACACCTGGTATAATCTAAAAACACCCGGTATCACCGTATACCAGTATACATTATACGTCTTACGGTTTTTGGTGACACATTTGTCTTACGGTTTTTCGTGACATGTTACATTTTTTCTCGGCTAGGTCCCCTCGCCAACCCGCGATAAGGAGCTTCGTTCCAAAAATCTCAAAAATATATTGAGTGGCATTTTTTGTGACCGGGAGAGAAGGATAAGAACCATTTAATATTTTTTTTTTAATAAATTGCTATAAATTTTCAAACATATAGGTATTATGATTTTGGCGCCCCGTTAAACTACTGCCCAGGGTGGGTGCCCCGGTTTGCCCCCCTCCAGATCCGGGGATGTTTACAGTTTTTTAAGTGAAATATCTTAAAATCACTTGTTTGAAGTGAAACTATTTTTACCGCGTTTTACACTTAAAATAGAATCATTTTATGTTGTTTCGAGTTCATAATTAGTCCTAAAATTATAATTGAATATCGCAAACTAAAAAATGCAACAAAATTACTTTTACTGTAAAAAGAGTGGAGTGCTTAATATCGGTAATAATTTTTCATTTACTAGCAAGCCACGCTTTTTACAATAAAGCTAATTTTGTTATCAAATTATTTGCATTTTTAGTTCATAAAAGCTTGTTTTTTAGTTTTCTTAAACTCTAATTTTTTTATGTTACCTCATATTACCAATATTTGTGAACTGATTTTGGTGATTCACCTTTAAGGTGACTAGGGACTGCAATGCTGGATCCAGCAATCCAGCTGGATCTAGCACATTTTTGGCCCTGTTGGATCCAGCGGTGCGGATCCGCAATCAGCTAAAACAAGTAATTAACTGGGTCTGAGAAGAATTAGGATAAGATATTAAGGAAAAGAAATGGCACTTATGAAAGTGAGGGAGTAAGAGGTGAAAACCTAACTTTAATCTAGGATTATTTGATGACTCTCAAACCAACCAGCGTAGAGGTAGAGAGAGCCCTTTCCGCATTCGGGGATATTTACAGTTCTTTAAGAAGTAGGCTGGGAAAAAACACCATCAATAACATTTCTTTTTTTAGATCTTACTTTAAAAAAAGTAAAAAAAAACTGTTACCTACATAATTGATTGGCTTTATTCTTTAAAAAGACAAGTCAAGTCTTAAATTATATAATTTATATTAAAGTTTTGTTTCTAATAATAGACCCGTTTCTATAGAGACTGAGAAGCTGAGACTACATAGTTTGTAAAATAGGTAAACGAATAACTATTTCAGATATCTAGAGTATCAATTTAGGCGATTTGAGACTGTATTGTGATAATTAATAATTATACTCCGGATACACATAACTATCACTTACTATTAGAGTACTTTACTAACACCGAAAAAAAACGAGTATTTGATGTAAATGTAGATAAATAGTTATTAAAGTTTCTAGAGTTAAAAAATTGTTGCATTTATTTGAAAAATCGATTAATGCTGGATCCAGCTGGATTTGCTTTAATCCAACATAAATCCAGCTGGATTGAAAACAGCGTTGCCAGACGTCCCGATTTTGGCGGGACGTTCCGATTTTTAAATCAAAATTAAATGTCCTGCGCGGGACAGGCTCAGTTCCGCTTTTCGGGGATAACTCGACCGTGCCTAAATAATTATTCTCTTATTGTAAGTTGCAATTTGTAACACTCACTCCTCAGACTATTGTTTGAAATGCCATATTTTTCTAATGAATACAATTTTTTTGATTTTGATTTCTGTTTTTTTTTTTTTTTTTTTTTTTATTCAGAAGACGAATGAGACTCAACTATTTAGCGATAGGGTAAATCTGATTTAAAATATCATATTTTTATTAAAATACATTTTCTATAGCTATTTTTGCTATCTATTGTCACGTAAACGTAATTTGAACTCAAATAAAAAGATAAATATTTTAAAACTTCTGATTATATACGTTTTTTTACTATGTCCCGCTTTAGACGAAAAAATCCCGCTTTTTTTACTCAAAAAGTTCCAAAATCCCGACTTGGCAAAAAAAAATCTGGCAACGCTGATTGAAAATGTCGCTGGATTGCAATCCCTAAAGGTGACATAAGTTTTACTCAAATCCGTTTTTTTTCTGGTTTAGTAGGTAATAATTAAAGTGCACATCTCTCATAAGCGAACAAAAAAGCTGGACCCGTTGGTATCTGCTGATATAATAGGAGCTTTCACTATATTTATTTTATACATATACCTAGGTATTAAAGTATTGTATAGTTAGCAAAGAAATATAAAAATGAAACGTTAAACTGTGTTGAGATCTCTTCTAATAGCAAGTGCCTAACAGGAAATAAACGAGCAGTCAACCAATTACAGACAGGACGACTCTTCTGTAGATTCTACGCTAATCTCCCGAGGGTTCTTGGATAAAGGAAAATAAAAGAGCCTCTTCTATCTATAATATGTAAGTCTTCAGTTTCCAGTGTTTCTAAAATAATTAGCTAGACTCGGAGCAATTTGCGACTTATCTTGTTTATAAAAAATTACTAGTTAGATTGGAAATTGTTGCGTCCATATTTTTTATTATTTGTATATTTGGTTGTGTACTTAATTTTAACATGTGCTGTACTTTATAGATGCCTGATGAAGGTCAAATATAGGACCAAAACGTCGCTAAATTAATAATTGGTTTATTGATTAACATCAATTTGTCCACTTTCCTGCTAACTTAATTGTGTATTACTAGATAGTTTTCATTGGAACCCACAATGTTTTTACTTGACAATTATTATTATTAACTGTTTTTGACGTTCCGGTCCAAGTGGTCTTTGTTGTTGGAATCTGTAACCCGGGCGCCAGACACAGATAAATATTTGAACAAAGACTTTGCTCACACATTTGAACACATGTTTGCTGCACCAGCCAGACATGCTTTGCAGACACTCGTAGCAAACGTTTCTGCAAAGTATTCAAATTAACAAACAAGTTGGACGACGATTTTCTTTTTTAATTCCTCGATAGAGCAAGGCACTGACAATTTATCATTTATTCTGATCCAGGCATCATTGACCAAATTTCTATTTTTATGATTTTTATTTTTTGGGTTCCATATACATGGTTCTTCTTCAAGTAACTCAATAAATTCAAGGACATTTTCGTTGCTCCAGTCCATCTTGCGACTGAACAAAGTGACCGTTGTACTTAGTGATTTACGAGTAACTGAATGAGATCATTATTTCATTATTAATTCGTTTTGTGTTCAGATGTTTCATTTCGAACGACAGATGCTGAATGAAAGACAGAAATGAACAAAAAATGAACTGTCTGATATCACCTTAACCACACCAGTGAAGTTACATAATTCTGAAGTGAAAATTGAAATCTATATAAGTTGAGACGGTTTATATAAAGATGGTTGATATACTAAGTAAGTATTTTTATATGTACACGGTGTGGCCATCGATCGTTACCCGTCAAACTAAAAACTGCCTGTGAAGTTGACAAGCCACTTGTTGAACTTGTTAAACGCCGTGACGAAAACACTACCTAAAACAACTTGTGACACACTATGTATAAATATGTATGTACCTAAACTGAAAGTATACAAGCTGCCTAATAAAGCTATACCTGAAATTAGAGTTGGGAATAATCGTTAATTTTAATAAAAATATAAAATTATCAGAAACGTGGACAGTTATTAAAAACATATCAATTCAGCAACGTTTTGACCTTTTTATTAGGACTTCGTCAGGCAATAACGTTGAAAAATCCCCTCGGTAAATCAATAGTAATGTTATCATCCATATTTTTTTAAATATATAAAATATTAGGAACGTGGATAATTATTAAAAACGTATACAATCAATCCAGCAACGTTTCAACCTTTTTATTAGATCTTCGTCAGGCAATAACGTTGAAAAATACCCTCGGTAAATCAATATTAATGTTATCATCCATATTTTTTTTTAAATATAAAATATCAGGAACGTGGACAATTATTAAAAACGTATACAATCAATCCAGCAACGTTTCGACTTTTTTATTAGGTCTTCGTCAAAAATACCCTCGGTAAATCAATATTAATGTTATCATCCATATTTTTTTTTAAATATAAAATATCAGGAACGTGGACAATTATTAAAAACGTATACAATCAATCCAGCAACGTTTCGACCTTTTTATTAGGTCTTCGTTAGGCAATAACGTTGAAAAATCCCCTCGAAATGTTGCTGAATTGTTTGTATACGTTTTTAATAATTGTCCACGTTCCTGATAATTTTATATTTTTAAAAAATTATGGATGATAACTATTGTTAATTTTAATAATGGACGGGTTGCTATTCGAATGATGTTGATAATCGAACGAAATGATTCCTTTATATGATGTATGAGGAGGTATGAAAGAATGAATATTTCAACTCTCGTACGAATTTGGTCTCGATTTCGATTGTCAGTCTTGAGAGAGTCATTTATATATAGTACTTCATAGTATAGACGCAGATAAAAGACGCAAGTAATCATATAACATATTCAATACACTGAAATGTACCTACAGCATAATATATGCTGATGAGAATCTGAGAGAAACAGTTACTTGCAGTATTTCAAAGAGTAAAGAAAGAGCGTAATATATAATTTATTAGTGTATTTGCCATATGGCAACATACACTATTGGCGTCGGTCGGATGGCGGAACCTAGGGGTCGGACCAAAATTTCTCGACGTTTCATAACCTCCTAAACACTTTGGCACCATTTTTAAAAATGTTTATATATATATATATATATATATATATATATATATATATATATATATATATATATATATATATATATATATGTGTGTGTGTGTGTGTGTGTGTGCGGGCAATAACTTTCGAAAGAGTTAATTGATTTCAACGAAATTTGGCCCACGGGTTGAAATCCATCACCGCAAGAAGCCTATTTAAAATGGGCCTAATCAGGCCATTTTAAGGGTAGTTTATAGGGGTTGAAAAATGTTTTTCGGACCCAAAATACCGAAAAAAATCTTCGAATCGTTTCAAAATTGAAATTTAACTTTCTGATAGTAATTAAAAAGAGTCCCTAAAATTTAAAAAAAATCGGCCCAACAGGACCGTATTTACAAATTTTATGAAAACGTTAGTTTACAAATAGTGAATTTACAAATAGTGAATTGTTTACTGAAAGGTGTATATAATTTGGTACAGAGGTTCGACTGATAATAATATTTCAATTAAGAAAAAAAAACGTTATTTTAAGGGGTGTACTAAGGAGTCAAATTCTTTATTTTGCCCAAAAACCAACTTAAGTTCGCATAATAAAGCCACACTGCCTGTGTTAGCAAATACACTATATTGTCGGCAGGGTTTTGGCACTGCGACCCGGGTTTTTAATACTTGAGATTGTATTTTATAAGTTGTAACTCGTAAGTAAAAAAAACATTGGAATGATTCCAGATATTTTAATAATTGACTAGTTCGACAATTTTCATTCGAAATGTTCCATCACTATCTGAAATACACCTAAGAAGATGAAATTAATTCCTCTGTAATTTTGTACCTTCTAATAGTAGTTTTTGCACACCCTCCTGATGCCAAGTTCCGAAAGTGTAATAAGAATAAAATTAATAGAACGAGCTCATAGATCAACGACACAAAATAATAAATGGCAATGATTTTATTCTTCGTCGTCAATGAGCTTGTTCTATTAATATAAATAATTAATAGAAAATATTGATACAACACCTATATAATCTTAGCAGTTGGTGGCCTTAGAGAAAGCAACTTTTTAAAGTCTACCGCTCTAGACCTGGGCCTCGCAAATCTAAGAATCATCATGAGTTTTAGATCCACTCATGATAACGTCATTAAAATAGACGCATTCTGATTGTTGACCAACCTACATCGAAAAACTGTGTAAGAATCTAAGTTTGACTAACAAAATGTTATTATTTTTAGAAATGATTCTTGAATTATTCATTCATTTTAAGTTTTGGAATTTTGCCAAATTAAAACTGAAATTATTAGTTAACAGATATGAATATGATGAATCAGAATACCAACAAAACCGTTCATTGTTCACCTTGTAGAAAAATTGAAAGTGGCTCCAATAATAAGATGATATTTAATATTGCCACTAGCTACCGTGTCAATGTCGTCTTCGTGTTATTGATACTTTTTTGACATTATTAAGTTTATTTAATTAACTTGGAAGATTATTATTTTTGAAAGCATGCCGAGTTCTATAACGGAATATGATTGGACCTGATTATTTGATCACTTTTAATAATAATGATGGCAGAATATACAAAAAACAGTTTTCTACCATATTATTATGAATAAAAATTACATATACAGTATAACCTTAATATAACGAACCTCAATATAACGATTTCCTCGATTTAACAAATTTTTCGATATCCCCTAGAACTGCCCGTAAGAGTTAATGCAAAATATATCTCTACATTACGAATACTTTTTGTCAAAAACTTCTTTATAACGAATTTTCAATCATTGCAGAATATAAATATAAATTACAATTTACCTCTATTTAACGATTTTTGTCAACTTATAACATTTACATAACGTATCCTACCAATCAGTCACACACAATTCCATAATAACAACAACAATTCATGTCTCGACAGGTTCAGACACGTTAAATTTATCGTAAAATGTTTGAGGTATAGTAATGTAAACACTGCTGTTGGTCACTGTTGTTAGTAAGTTTAAAGTTGCAGCGGCTGAGAAACAAAAAAGGTGTTCCTTAACTGTCGTAGAGAAACGAAAAATCATTAAGTATGTAGACGAGAATCCTACAAAGAAAAATTAGACATCGCTAAAGAGTTCGAAATTCCTGCAAGTACATTGGCCACAATTTTAAAGTTTAAAGATAAGTTTTCAGAAGAAAATGGGTTTTTTTACCTTGTTTAAACGAATCTTAGATCAACCTAACCTCTATATAACAAACTTCATTATAACGAATCACTTGGTATAACGAATATTTTCTAATTTCCTTCAGCTTCATTATATCAAGGCTGTACTGTACTTAGAATATGTATTTTTATAACACGTGCATTGAAATTGCATGATTACATATACAATTATACAAAAACATGTATAATAGATCAGTCTGAATGTCCTGAATGTGCGCATTATTTCTATAGTCCTTTCCTTGTTTAAGCTATGATCTGAACACAAATAAATCTGTCTTGAGGTGTGCGTTAAGAAGCATAGCTTCAAAAAGTTTCGTCTTATCTCTAGGAAATTAATAATCCGGGTCATAATTTGCCTGGTACGAAATTGCATTTGAATTCGTTGCGGCATGATTGAGCTATAAACATAAAAAAAACCGGGTCGCAGTGCCAAAACCCTGCCGACATATAGTGTATTTGCTAATACAGACCAATTGTGGCTTTATTATGTGAACTTAAGGTGATTGTTGGGCAAAATAAAAAAATTAACTCCTTAATATGCCCCTTAAAATTACATTTTTTTCTTAACTACATTATTATTGTCGATCGAACGTTTACACCAAAATTAAAAATACCTTTCAGTAAATAACTCACTAACCGCAAACTAGTGTTTTCAGAAAATTTGTAAATCCGGTCCTGTCGGGCCGATTTTATTAAAATTTTAGGAGCACTTTTTAACTGCTATTAAAGGGTTAAATTTCAATTTTGAAACGATTCTGAGAATTTTTTAGGTATTTTTGGGCCCAAAAACTTTTTTCAACCCCTAAAAACCACCCTTAAATTGACCCGATTGGGCCCATTTTAAATAAGCTTTGTGCGGTGATGGATTCCAACATGTGTACCAAATTTCGTTAAAATCAATTAACTCTTTCGAAAGTTATTGCCCGCACACATATATATATATATATATAAACATTTTTAAAAATGGTGCCAAAGTGTTTAGGGGGTTATGAAACGTCGAGAAATTTTGGTCCGACCCCTAGGTCCCGCCATCCGACCGATGCCAATAGTGTATGTTGCCATATGGCAAATACACATACACATGAAAGTCTCAATCATGATTATAATCATGATTGAGACTTTCATGTGTATGTATTTTATAATATTATTTAGGACATATCATAAAACCGACAAAAAATCCTAAAATAACTGCATATTAACTTTCTCATAACATCGTATAATTATAAAGTACGTAAATACAGATGTTTATCTTTAATTTTAGAAACAGAAATAAAAATAGTTTGAAATCGTTAATTTGAACATCCAACATTTCCTACGGTATATATATATATATATATATATATATATCAGTGTTGCCAGATTTTTTTTTTGCCATGTCGGGATTTGGGAACTTTTTGAGTGAAAAAAGCGGGATTCTTTAGTCGAAAGCGGCACATAGTAAAAAAACGTATATAATCAGAAGTTTTTAAATATTTATCTTTTTATTTGAGTTCAAATTACGTTTACGTGACAATAGATAGCAGAAATAGCAATAGAAAATGTATTTTGATAAAAATATGATATTTTAAATCAGATTTATGCTATCGTTAAATAGTTGAGTCTTATTCGTCTTCTGCAAAAAAAAATAAAAAAAAAAAACAGAAATCAAAATCAAAAAAGTTTTATTCATCAGAAAAATATGGCGTTTCAAACAATAGTCTGAGGAGTGAGTGTTACAAATTGCAACTTACAATAAGAGAATAATGATTTACGCACGGTCGAGTTATCCCCAAAAAGCGGGACTGAGCCTGTCCCGTGCGGGACATTTAATTTTGATTTAAAAATCGGGACGTCCCGCCAAATCGAGACGTCTGGCAACGCTGATATATATCGAGTTTTTTTAAATACACCCACTCTGAATGTTCTTTTTAAACTGTTGGTGTTTGTGAACCCAGTAATAACCCAATATTTCACTATACTAAAATTAAATAGAAGAAATAATTTGGTCACTTCTTAAAAAAAGTTATTATTTTTTTGTGTTTTTACAGTATAATTGTTAAACAATACATGTTATACTATATAGATGCAAAATTTAAGGGGTGTGCCATACACTTTTACAATCTAATATAAGCGGCATAGTTTTTATTCATGGGGTGTATGCTTTACATTGTTTCTCCGCTCCATTAGGTGAATCGTACTATAATCATGACTAACCCCTTAAATTTTGACCCCTTACTATAATTTTGTTTTTATATCAACAGAAACTTTAATGCGTTAGTTTTTAAGTGTATTGTTATTTTTTATATTATAAATTGTGATCCAAAATATAGTCATAAAAAAGCATAATTCAGGGTTTAAACCTAGGTTTGATATTTTCAATAGTCGTGCTAACGAAAATTGTTTATAATGGATGCTATACAAATAGCTGTTAAAATTTTATTGTTTGGTATGGAAAGTTTAGGGTTACTGCGAGGTTCATTTACATTTTTTAATTTTATTTATTTATTGTAGACTACAGACGCTCGACAACTTACATCATTAGCGTCCTATTTACATCAAATAACACAATCACCTAAAATTAAACGACATCACAAAACATCCATGAGTAGAAGCGGGATCCGAACCTACGACAGTCCGGTCAAGAAGCCAGCACGCTAACCACTGGGCCACACTGTCATGTCCTCCAAAGTTTTTTTTTTTTAATAATTAATAGTTAATATATCAAATTTATATATAAAAATCTTATGTACCTACGTGTGTATGTGACTGAACTGCTCCAAAACGGCTGAACCGATTTTAATGAAATTTTGTGTGTGTGTGTTCAAGTGAATTCTAGAATTGTTTGGATTCACAATTGAACCCTTTAAGTGAAGCTGAAGGCTTCACTACTATTGATGCTACCGAGTGAGGCACAGCGCGGCGAGATAAGATAAAATAATACGGTGGAGACGAAGACTCCACTACCGTTGTCGCTGCTGTGTTCTATCTCAGTCACGTGCGGCTATTAATAATAAAGACAAATGCGGCATAATATGTTTTAATCCGGGCAAAGCCGAACCGGATACAACAACACAGATTCATAACTGAATCATCAAAATAGCGCACCTTCCATGAATACAGAGAAGAAACTATCGATTTCAATCACTAATGAGTACCGTGGAACTGCATGGTTAGTAATTTCAGTCACAAATCAGTTCTGTTTATTTTGAGTCGCTCCGTGTACATAGGGCCTTACATTGTTCTGATGTGCGGCTGGTTAAGCTAAAACAATGTAAACTGGACAATACTGGTCTGATTATCTTATTATTCGTTTTGTGTAACAATGCAAGTGAAGAACGAACAATTTACATCGACTCGTTCTGAAGCTTTGTACGCCGAGTAGTGAACATAGCCGCCCACCCGACCTTTTCTCTCTCGAGCAACAATATGATGCCGCGACGCCACTCTCCTATTCTCCTTGTACAGCGCTGTGTTAACGAAACACGCGCAATTTTCTTAACGAAACATTTCATTATACAGTATTCCGTTTTCCACTGGTTTCGTACCCTGGATTACGGCGAGCCATCCCCGGTTTCGACGCAAACCAGTGGACTGTTGCAATTCATGTGCGCGACCACCTAAAAAGCCACGACGTTGCAATGTTGTAGTCTAGTATGGTTATTTTTGCGTACAAACAGGTTTAGGATCGGGCGGGCCTATATTTTCTAACAAGGGGCGGTCAAGACCGTTATTAAACGATACGCAAAAAACAACAATGGAACGCGACGCCACTCTCCTATTCTCCTTGTACAGCGCTGTGTTAACGAAACACGCGCAATTTTCTTAACGAAACATTTCATTATACAGTATTCCGTTTTCCACTGGCTTCGTACCCTGGATTACGGCGAGCCATCCCCGGCTACGACGCAAACCAGTGGACCGTTGCAACACATGTGCGCGACCACCTAAAAAGCCACGACGTTGCAATGTTGTAGTCTAGTATGGTTATTTTTGGGTACAAACAGGTTTAGGATCGGGCGGGTCTATATTTTCTAACAAGGGATGGTCAAGACCGTTATTAAACGAGACGCAAAAAACAACAATAGATTACTTCTAGGTATGTTTTTTTAGGAACAAGTAGATGTTTACCAAATCCTTACATTTTTAAAAGTTTGTCCCTTGTAATAAGAATCGAGTGGTTGAAAAGGAAAACATTTTTTTTTGTTAGTAAATAAATCCTATATATATTTGTGTGTCTTTGGATCAATAAATTCACTTTGATTCTAATAGATTGAAAATAATCTTAAGTCATAACGTTTAATTTCCCACCTGTGGATAAATCGAAATATTAACAAAATCTTTTTTATTTTAAATTTAATGACAAATATTGTTGTCACTGTAAGCTTTTATCGTCTGATTAACCCTTAAGAAGATTAAACGAAAAAAAACCGGTCAAGTGTAAGCCGAACTCGCATGGAAAGGGTTCCATACCATTCAGTTTTTGAGAGAATTTTAAAACTTAGGATTTTAGTTTAAAAGTTTTCCTGTAAACTATGAGTGACGCCCTATATTTTCCCTATTTTTTTCAAATTTTAGTTCTAGTAGTTTCGGAGATAAATGAATATCTTTAAAATCATAATTCGTTTATTTATGCTATACGTCCGTGATTGGGTCATCTAACTCCTATATATGTACCAAATTTGAAGTTTTTTCGTCCAGTATATTTGGAGAAAATAGGCTGTGATAAACGGACAGATAGACACAAGAGTGATCTCCTATAAGACTTCCGTTTTTTATCGGATATAAAGAAGATTTCGTTGAAAAAAAGTTTGGATGAGGAACAATCAAAAGAAAAAAGCTTTGCCGATGATCGCTGGTGGCCAACGTTTCCTAATATTTCATTTCATCTTCATGGCGTATGAACATGTATAATATAGGCCCCGAGGATGAAATAAAATATTTCGAAACGTTGGCCACAAGCGAAACATCGGTAAAGCTTTTTTCTTTTGATTGTTCCTCATCCAAACTTCCTTTCAACGATTATATTATTGGAACAAAACAAATACTAATTAAAGATTTCTTTGAAATTTTTTTTGCAAAAAAAAAGTAAATCCTTAAATTTTTTAAATGCTACGAGAAAATCAGGAGAACATATTATTTTACTTTGCTAGCAGATAAGTGTGAAAGAATCGGAAGTCATCAATAACTTTTAAGTATCCATTTCTTTTCCACGGGAGTGTACCTGACCATACATATATACACAAATACAACAGTGAAGGTTTCACACCCCCACCCACCATCCCTTCTCCGTTTAACCACCGCACAGGTGGTAACAACGGCGTGAATTTACGTTCAGCGGCTCACTTCTAATTAATAGCATTCCCATTTTCATTACCTTCTTCCCCTTTCGCGTCTCGACACCAGTTTGCCACCATACTGTACCTACTTTCTTATACCCCATGCCTTCGTTGACTGTACAGCTGCAGAGTTGGACGAACACAATTAATATTACTAAGTGCTTAACTCAGTAAAAAATATTCTGCGCTCCTAATATTCTTTTTTGAAATAATGTCACTGTCAAAGTCTGAAACGCCTGTCATAAGGCCAAGCGTTACCAGATGCTTTTAAAAAATTCCTCGCCGGTTTCGCAAAAACGTCTTCATTTGATACAGTTGCAAACCGAAGAATATATCAGATTTATTTTTAAAATACAACCAAAGTTCTTATTTTTAAAATACAACAAAAATTTGTTATTTTTTTTTTAATTCTTAACATCTTAAATGCATTTTTTTAAACAGAAACAAAAGCAAGCATCGTGTTTTTTTGTTGGTCAACGTTTCGTAAAGTATTTTAGTTCATTCACAAGGAATGTATTATACATCATTTTATGTGTTGATTAATGATATATTTTTATACAGGTTGACCACAAATTATGGAAATGCATTATATAGAATAATAGCAAATTAATTATTTTTCTGATTCAAATGCGCCTTTTTGAGGCTGAGTGCTGTACTGCTTATTTTTTTTTTATTTCGTTTATCATATTTAAAATAAGTAATCATTAATGTAAGTAAAAAATAGATTTTAAATTTGAAAATAAATAAAAATCTAATTATACTTCATACTTTACGGAAATGAAAGAGTCAAGAAAATGTTTTTAAAGGTTATTTGATAAATAGACCAGTTTCCAGATGAAAATGTGAAATTTTAATATAATAATAATAATGCGTCTAACGTCCATTTCTCGACTTTATGTCATAACAGACGCCATTCGCACCATTACTATTTTTTCATCTACCACTTCCCGTTATTTTCTACCTTTTTTACAACTTCAACTTATGTAATAGCAATGGACGAATGAAGGAATTATAGGAAATTAGGATAAGGTAGGTAATTTTTGAACTAGGAGTTTGATAGGTAATCGGCCATGGCCTCAAATAAGGAACCATCTCGATATTTATTTTAATTTTAATATGTTATTTATAAATATGACATACATTAAACTATTTTTTTTTTTTATTTTGGACGTCTAGTTTTCAAGTAATTAGTTATTAAAAATATGATTTTTACACAATGATATATGAGAAACTTGCCGGAAAATAAAAATTAAATTCAATTGGCTTGAGACAAAGCTTTGAAAAACTGATTATTCGAAAACTCTGTCTAAAAAAATTACACGATTTTTTTTTGTGTTCGAAAAATGCATTTGACTTTAACCATATATATTTTTTGTTATTTAAAATTATATCACATTTATTTCAATAAAAAGGAATTTGAAACAAAAAAAACCCGGGTCGCAGTGCCAAAACCCTGCCGACAATATAGTGTATTTGCTAATATAGGCAGTGCGAACTTAAGTTGGTTTTTTGGGCAAAATAAAAAATTTGACTCCTTAATACACCCCTTAAAATAACATTTTTTTTCTTAACTGCAATATTATTATCAATCTAACGTCTACACCGAATTAAATACACCCTTCAATAAATAAATCACTATCTACAAATTAGTGTTTTCAAAAAATTTGTAAGTCCGGTCCTGTTGGGCCGATTTTATTAAAATTTTAGGGACACTTTTTAAATACTACTAAACGGTTAAATATCAATTTTGAAACGATTCTGAGAATTTTTTCGGTATTTTGGGGCCCAAAAACTTTTTTCAACCCCTAAAAACTACCCTTAAAATACCCCGATTATGCCCATTTTAAATAGGCTTCTTGCGGTGATGGATTTCAACACGTGGACCAAATTTCGTTAAAATCAATTAACTCTTTCGAAAGTTATTGCCCGCACACACATATATATATATATATATATATATATATACGTATATAAATATATATATATATATATATATATATATATAAACATTTTCAAAAATGGTGCCAAAGTGTTTAGGAGGTTATGAAACGTCGAGAAATTTTGGTCCGACCCCTAGGTCCCGCCATCCGACCGACGCCAATAGTGTATGTTGCCATATGGCAAATACACTAATAAATCGGAGGATTACGAAAAGTGTTGATATTTGATAGATGTGCAAACAGAACTTTCTTTCACAGAGGAAATAATTGTAAGACATGTAAAAAATGAACGTCCTTCCCGCGCTGAGGGTTCCACACATAATTTCCAAAAGAAAAACCAACACATTACAAATCAGTCGGCGGGAAGAAGGCTTTAAAATAAAAGGGATCGTTCCTTTCACCGCATCGAACACATTTATGTTGAACAAATAATTCATGAACGACACGTCTTGTTTAATCGTTCAAATCATCGACAAAACAAAAAAAAACTCGATTCATTGTTTACTAATCAGCATTTCCTAAAACATGTTTTATAATTAATAAAAATGAGTAAACTAATTTCGTATATCAGCTATGGCGTCTAAAAAAATTGAAAGGTCGTCCAAAAGAGAAATTTTATAAATCAGCTGTATTTTCAAAACTGGAGTCCGAACCTGTTCATTGTGTTTCACTGATCGATTGCGGAAGAAACGATATATCAATTTTTCGCACAGAAAGTGTCAGTTTTTAATTGAATAATTTTTCTTGTCACGAATAAGTAACTGATAAATTGCATGTTTTATGTAAATTTTTGAGAGTTGGAAAATGAGATTTGTATTTAGAATTGTGTAATTTTACAGTTGATATTTATACAAAATTAAATGATAAATAAATCTTGATTTATACTTCAATTTTTTCTGTCCCTTTTAGGATTCCATTTACTCTGTTCATTAAACTTTCTCCATTTTGTTTATAAATTATTTACCGATATTCACGAATTTTTAGCTGTAACTGATGGTTTAATATCATGAGAATACTAAACGTCGCGGAGTCCATTTTCAGTAAAATTCTTGTATATTTTACTTGTTTTATTTTTGTAATGAACTATTTCACGATGCAAATTTTCCCTTAATCGAGTGAAATTTTCTACCACGAAATGTCATATTATTTAATTTGTCAATTACCTAAGTAACAAATTTTTAATTTTGCTTTTTTTGTTTCAGGTAAGCTGAATTTCATAATCACTGATTTTCGTGTCGGTATGTATGTTTAGTAATAATTTGTGCATATGACCTTTGACAGTCACACGAATCACAAAAGCATTACAATCGAGATACATGAATATGAAAAATAATAGTAGGCGCTATTAGCAATTTTCATAAACAACCTATTAGAACTGAAGTTTGTTATACATTTGAATTGTTAAAATATACTGAAAGAGAAGTGAATATTAGCTATTTTTAGGAACTACGTGCAGGCAATAAGTCGAACGTAATGACGTTATAATTTGTGTGACTGTTGAAACTCGCTGGCGTTCGTTTTAACATGCTCGTCAATAAAATACTTCATTCCACACTATAGACTAACAAAATACTCTACTTTATTGATATATTTTATATTTCATTGAATTGACCGAGCAGCGTAACGTAGTGGTGATAGCATTCGGGAGGTTCTGGGTTTGAATACCGGCGGGGGCAGACTTTTTCCTACTGCTTTTCGCCGAGAGACAATTCCTGTACTGGCCATCTTATCATAATTCATCATAATGACTCCTTCATTCGCCCATTGCTATTAATTAAGTAAAAGTTTAAAAATGTAGAAAAAAACCTATAAAAAGCTGAAAATATAAAATTTCTGGGCCTGGTCCTTTAACTTTTATATTTACCAAAATATTTAATTACTAATATTTTGTGATTCAAGCGTCGTCGCGGTTGGGACCTAGGTAGAGTACTTATATTTATATTGCATATTTTTTTATATCATTGTCAAACACCGAGCTGGGTAGAGTAGTGGTGACAGCACTAGACTCGCATTCGGGAGGTACGGGTTCGAATCACGGCGGGGGCAGATGTAGTTGGGATATTTTCCTGCTGCATCTCGCCGAGAAACGATAATTCCTATACCGGCTATCTTGATTGAGATTTTCCATGGTTTCCCTCAATTAATTCCAGATAAATATCGTGATGGTTCCTTACTCAAGGCCATGGCCGATTACCTATCAAACTCCCAGTTCAAAAATTACCTCTCCTATCCTAATTTCCTATAATTCCTTCATTCGCCCATTGCTATTAGTTAAGTTGAAGTTTTAAAAATGTAGAAAATAACGGGTAGTGGTAAAATGGAAAATAGTAATGGTGTGAATGGCGTCTGTTATTATATAAAGTCGGGAAACGGACCTTAAACGCACTGTTATATTATCATTATTTCGTTCAATTGTATTGATTTGGGAAAATTTAATAAAACTTCAACGAATTCTAAACATATTGTACCTACCAGGCGATATGTACGTATTTCGTAATTAATTTTCAGTTGCCTTATAGCGACAATTTTGGTTCGAGTTTTTATATTTCAATTGTGTGCCAATGTTTAATTAATTAATATCGGATTTATCTACATCCGCCCGTCGAACCTTTTGCTTCCTATGTTTGATACGATGGATACATATATCACATCTGTGACCTAGAAGCAAAAACGATTATGGTGAATTTTTCATTATTTTCTTATCAAAATGTTAAAAAACGATAAAAGAACATGCAGTCATTATCGCTGTTAACTATTCGATGCGGTAATGTTTGCGGTTTAAGCGAGCGAGACTAACCAGACATTAGACAAAGAAAGACAATAGTCCGCGGTTTCATCGGCGTACTACATTTGCAGGAACATCAACTATAACTCTAATCATGTTAATCAAGATAAGACTGCAAATTAATTATATCGCGTAAAAAAAAGATTTATGTTGTTTGAGTTAAACAAAACATAAACACTCCATCACAACTAGGAATAACTTTGATATTATATTATAGAAGGAAGTATGTATAGCAATACGTTATTCCTTTGCCGATTTTGATGAAATTTTGCCTTGTTTACATACAAAGTAAGTTCTTAATGAAAAATATCGAGTTAATTGAGGAAATTGTTGTTGAGTCTGCAACTAGACTGAACGATCCAGATTAAAAACGCAATTAAAGATGAAATATCTCGAGTATCGACTATTAACATATTTTGAGATGTCTCTAGAGGTTATTCAAAATCGTTCTGCATTAGCAAATACATTATAGGTGTGTTTGGTTTAGTGTAGTCAAAAGTTACACTGAAAAGTGTACTTTATAGATATAATCCATGGTTACACTATTATAACAAATGCAATAGTGTTAAAAGTGTGAACGCTTTTTGAACTAGAGCACGATACCAACCAGAGTTAGGAATTTTTGTTTTTTTATGTTGGTTAAATCATATAGTCTCGCCGTCCTCTTTTCAACTTTTGTAATCTTAACTCGTTGCTTATGTTTAGCAGTTTACAACGAAAAAATTTGTATGTTGTTAGTTACTTTAACCAAAATTTCGCCATATTCGATTTTACCTTTTGACCGCCCAATATAGACTATATCGTATTATGGAGCTTCACTTTTGTATCCGATATTATATTGGCTTTTTTAATTTGCGCTGTTAATTAAAAAATACAGCATTATTCAGACAGGGTTGTCAGATTGTCAAGCCTGCAATGAACGAAATTAGTGTAGCACAAGTATAAGCACTTTTCACAAAAAAGTTTTATTTAATAAATTCGTAAAATAAAAGCACCTATAAAATAATCAACGTATTTTATTTGAAAAAATATATTGTTTCAATAAAAATATCCATGGCAGATATCATTTCCATGTTGCACTCATTTATAATAATAATAGTATCTTTATTCAGGGACAGACAAAAAGCCTTTGACAGGCTGTCTGACGTCTGCCCTTTTTATAAGCTCGTACATAGCATATTGCATATATTTAGAATTATAATAGCTTTCGAACAATCTGTGTATCGATTTTAATTTTAAAATACAATTTCTTTCCTAAAATACCTACTCAAAAAGTAATTACATAAAGAAATCAGCAGCAAACAGTAATAAAAACTATTGTAGCGGATCATTCTGTATATAAAGTACCAGTGTTTTACGTGCATACGTGTTTGTGTGAGTGTCGCAAGGAGACGATAAAAACGGAGATTTGATCAAATCTCTACGGTAAGTGATCAATTCATGGAAGATCATCTTTCGTGAATTGATCAAATCTTCATTTTCATCATTTCCCTGCGACATATACATACAACCAAGAGCTGCTGTTTCATAAACACGTGTATTAAAAGCAGCTATTTCATGGGAAAATGGATGCAAAAAAGATTTTTTTTCTAAAGTAACCCTTCAGTTATTGTTAGTCTCGATATAACAAATTGAAAATTTAGTTGATTTCTCAGATTAGAACCTGGAAATTGGGAGATCAATGCTGGGTTTTTTCAGTGTGTCATTTGTGTTCAAAAAATCTAGATTTAAGAATATGTTTTCGACTAACAGGAGATCTGCTGTTAGTCGAAAACATATTCTTAAATCTAGATTTTAAGCTGTATCAAAAACCGAGCATAAGACTTGAATCGTATAAAAATATTAATATCTTACATTAGGCAACCTTGTTTAAAGAAAGGATGGTGGCTTTATCATACAGCCTTCGCTATTGCCTACCGTCGTAGCGTAATAACCCATTCAAATAACGAACCACTTAACTTATTTCTGGAATTAATTTGCTACGAAAAACGTTTTTCTTATTTTTAATGTATTTGCCAAATGGTTCATATACTATAGGCGTCGGTCGGATAGCGGGACTTAGGGATCGGACCGAAATTTCTTTATATTTCATAACCTCCTGAACATTTGACACTTTCTACAGACTTGATTAATTTAAACGAAATTTCGTCCACATGTTAGAATCTGTCACCGCACGAAGCTTATTTAAAATGAACCTAATCGGACAGATTTAAGGGGTGTATCTAGAGACTGAAAGTAGTTTTGGAACACAAAACGCCGAAAATATTCTCGGCATGGATTAAAATTTAAATTTAACCCTTTGGTATCTATTAAAAGGTGGTGAATTGATAACAATATATCAAATAAAAATAAAAATATTTAAGGAGTGTGTTAGCAGTGTTGGATCACTTTCACACAGTTTGGACTGAGACTCAGCGGTAAGAGGCGAGGTAGGCAAAAAACATATTGTGGCTATGATCTCCTTTAGTTCTGTCTCGCTCAAATCATCCCCACGTTTCAATTTTTGGCTGGTACCAACTACGAGGCTAAAAAATGTTATTGCAGGGGTGCCACTATTAATTGATTACTCTAATTTTTGGAAGTATTTTGAAGATTTAAAAAAACTTTTCCGAAAAAGGAAGAGTCACTTTAGGTGTGTGATGGAACAGTTTTGTGAAATAAGTACGAATAAGGTCGTAGTGTGACATTGAAAACGTGTATTTTTTGGCACAATAATGCCAACTTTTTTCTAGTAAATCGTACATAAATTACAAAAGTATTCAATTAGAAACCTAGATTTGTCCTTTATCTAACTTATAGAGAAAGAATTTTTGCAGAATGTTGACTTATAAGTCTACAATAAGTTGACAACCGAAGCTCTATTTTTGGCTTAAATTTAGAGCGTTCCGACAGCCTTAAGAGGTAAAATTTTGTTTGTATCCAAAAACAAACTAAAGTTTACGTAATAAATCCCCAATACCTATATCAGCAAATACACTATATTGTCGGCAGGGTTTTGGCACTGCGACCTGATTTTTTATATTGTATGAGCTATAAAAAATGTGTAATATAAAATACTGTTTAATAGGCTACTTCGTGTTAAATATTTGTATCACCTCACGGCTCAAACAAATAGCACAATTAGAAATTATTTTAAGGGGGTAACCCTTAGAAATAATTGTACCGGCGCTCATGTGTACACCTGAAAATGACTAACACAGTTGTTTAATAACAAAAGAAAATAATTTACGTTCATCTGCTTCTTTCTGATATTCTGGTAAACACTTATTTCCCTCGTAACGTATTTGAAATCGCGTAGATACAGTTCAATCTTTTGTATATCTTTGCACAAAATGTCCTAGATATAAAAAGTTTGTATGGACCGTTAATGTCCCGGTCGTCGCTGTTTGAGCTTTACACACACAGAGATTGAAAAGGGTTGTCCAAAAGTGTGAATCATTTGATGCAATAGCGGATCTCTTTGAAATCGGGAAAGAAAGTATACGATAATCGACAAGCAGCGTCACCCTAAAAATATGGGATTCTAAAAATATGGGAATAATTGCCTTTTGTTTTCATTTTCATTATTAACTTATTAATGGTTTCGAAACCGAAATCACAGCACTTAGCAAATTTTTATGTTTCAGAGTGACTGCACTGTTTTTAAACTATCCTTGAAAAAAAAAAGATTGCGAAGAATTGAAACCTCCTCCTATTTTTTGAAGTCGGTTAAAAAAGATGTCTGTATGGTTGCATATATTATATACGTACGTACGTGGTCATTTCGTGAATAAAAATAATAATAAAAAATTATAGCGACTACATTAGGATTTCAATCGACGCGTATTAACGTAGAGATGATCTAAAAAAAAACTTTTTTTTTAAATATTTCAATATTTATTTTTGTACTTGTTTGAGATCAGAATGAAGGAATTTGTGTCATTTTGTTCAGAATTTAATGCACCATTCGATTAATCATACGAAGGTTGACCAATAAGTACATGTGTTTGACGACAGATGCCGTTGACGAGTTAAATTAACTTTACCATCGTGTACTGCAGACTTTTAAAACGACCTCGTGCTGAGTTGTAGATAATGTCATAGGTTATGTTATTTTTGACAGTCAGTTGTATCATTCGGGTTTTGTATTTTTCGACAAAATAGAAAAAGAGCAATATCGATTCCATAACGCGTTTTTTATACGAGTTGTAGTCATAGATGGTGAAGGGTTCCCATAGAGAGCATCCAACTTCAGTTTTATTTCTTCGCATGCTTTTTAAAAAACGAATTACGGATCGATATTGTTCTTTTTCCAATTTAGATTTTTGAATGAATTTTTCTTTTTACATAAATGGAAAAATCACATACAAGTTTTATAGCAAAACTACTTTTATTATTTTGTTTAATTTCATAATTAAAAAGTTATATTTAATTTAAAAATAATGTTTAAGCTAAGATCCGATAACGCGCCAAAAACCTCTCTGACGTCAAAATGTTTTTATGGCCCTGGTTGCCATGGTTACTTTGATAGCATGTATAATAAAACATATTCAAATACACGACTTTTATCATTTTGACGTCATAAACATTCTTGGCATGTTTTGTAGTCACGTGATATCTTATGAAGTTTTATACATTTTAATTAATTTGTTACTAATTACCTATGACTGATTTTTTTTTCTTTTCGTTCTTCAATTAAAAAATAAAAAACTGAGTAGTTTTTTTTAATTTGAATACTCAATTGGCTGTCAAAAATAATCTACCCTATGAATTTATCTACAACTCAGCACGTGATCGTTTAAAAGTCTACAGTACACGATGATAAAGTCAATCTCACTCGCATTCCATGCAAACACCCTATTAATGACGCTGCTAGTAGATTGTGTTGATTTGGCGGACCCTGATTATAATCTACAGTGAACAATGCTGTGCTGTGCCGCCCTAGTTCTTCTTTAGTTCACTGCTCACCGAGTCCATAACAAAGTTTCTTCTTCTTTAATGTTTATTCTGTAAGTAACGATCTTCGGCACACAAAGGAATGGATTAGATGCAGTGTTGTGAACATGATACAACAGATAACTAGGTCGGTCAGTTCACAAACACGTGGATCTTGACGTCATGCTTTACCTATTATGGGATATAAATTAGATGCAATGTTCTGAACATGATATAATGTGAATGCATCCAATCGTTAATGTTTCTCCTTCTGCGCTCCTGGTCTCAGAATAACATTTTACAGTTCAAAACAAGACTGTCGACAATAGCCGAGTTCGTAGATGTGTCGTTTTTTTGCAAGAGTGACTCGGTGAAATACCACGGAAGTGTCACGGAAGTGATGCAAATCTCAACTGCCAACTGGTAGACTGACAACATGTTTTAAAGTAATTGAATCTGGATTACATATTTACCGAGGACTACTTTTTATAGCGTTTCCATGCCTGGTTTATTACAAACTCCTGTAGTCCAGACTAAACAACCAGATCATAACAACCCCTTGAAGAACGACCACGTCAAAAAAAAAGCCACAGGACAGAACAACCATGGGAGTCATGGGACATAACAACCATAAGTCATAACAACATTTTATTATTTATAGATTTTATTTGTATTATTTTTTGTTACCTATTTCAAGTTGATTAAGTGTATGGGATTTTGGTGGATTTTTTTTTCTGTTATTAATCTTTGGTCAATGTATTTTCATGAAAAAACTTTTGAATATATTTATTTTTATTTAGTAGTGTCATCTGGTACTTTAGTAGCTTATAAATATTTTTTGTGTTGTGTTCGTATTTAAATGATTTAAATTTTGTTAAAAATAATGTTTTGTTTAATACTTAATAAATATTGTTAATCAACAAAATTTTGTACTTAATCATTTTGTAACTACTTCCAATATATAAATTGTCTGATGTCTAATTTTTTTTCTTATTATTTTTATACATTTTAATCCTGGACATTTTTTGGTGGTTATTTTGTTTTAGTTGTTTCTGCAACGATGTTATGACTTATGGTTGTTATGTCCTGCGGTTGTTTTTGTCGTGGTTGTTATGTCCTTATTGTTTTATCTTGGTTGTTTAGTCGTGCGACCCAAACTCCCAGATCCAAAAGATTTCAAGTAACAAGGCTGTTTTCAATTTATTTTTAAAAATAATAGTAAATTGAAAATATGAATTGTTACTATGCAAATAAATTTAAAATACCAGATATTATTGATGTCTAGAAAATTGTGAAAATATTTGTCGGTTATTTTTGATTGGATGTATTTTGATCTTGCCACAAAATTATATAAGTACACACTACACAGCTTACACAGAGCATTTTCCTATGGAAAAATGTTGTTTTATAACTTTGTTTTCAACGTGAGCCTTCCTATAGCCAGTTGTAGCATCATTGATGCAATAACGTCGTCTTGATCGTAGGAGGCGTGATGTTTATAGTTTGTCGTTAAACGTTCAGAAAACTTCTATTCCTATAATATTTTAGTGAAATTGATTTTGTCTAAGTACACTAAAATGAAATAGGAAAGTTCTTTTTCAAGTAGAACTTTTTTCGATCTTTCAGAATCGAGTATAATATCCAAATATCACCGAGTCTGCGCAAGGCAATTTTTTGCTTATAAAAATATTCCTTGCAATTTATAATGAAAATCTATATACATTACTCGTTTCTTTACAAAATAAGATTGTAAGGTTATAAATACACAAATAAATAGCTATTGTCTGCTATACAATACTATGAAACACTTATTGTTGAAGCTGCAGTGCAATATTAGAATTTTTTTTTATCCAAAATAGAGTCGAGATTTGGTCTCGAATCTTCTATAGTGACGTTGCAAATATGATTCATTTATATTCATATTCATTTATTCTGTGACAAACAATATACATAGTATACAGTCGTCAAGACTTAGTATAATCACTTATCAAATAAAAACAGTTTGATACTAGAAACTGCTTCAGAACTCCTTTAAATGTCAGCATTAAGGATACATTTTTTTCCCCTACGATCTTTTTCATCCCCACTCTTCTAACTCCTATAGCTATCTTTATTCAATCAGATGCTCTCTCTCTCTGCGCGAAACATTGCGCAGAATTTAAAAATGAGTTCAAACTCAAACTGTGTTTACAATCATATGACATATTGTGTTGACATAAGCGCGCTTACGGTCGCACGTGATTGGTCGCAGATTATTCGAAGTGGGGGCTGGGGAACGTGCACTTAGAGGGCGAGTTCGTGTGCAGTAAGAGAGCGTGTGCATTTAGAGAGCGTGCACTTAGAGGGCTTTGACTGTATTTCATTTGGCAAGTTATTGTACAAAGTAACAGCATTGAAATGAGGACTTTTATTATAGATATTTAAATTAGCTTTAGGGACAATTAGTAGATTTTTACTCCTTATGAGGTGTTTATGTGCATGAGTGCTAAATAGGTGCAGATTCCTAAGCGCAAAGATTATCTAATATATAAAATTCTCGTGTCACGGTATTTGTTTCCAAACTCCTCCGAAACGGCTGAAGCGATTTTGATAAAATTTTGTGTGCTTATCGGGTAGGTCTGAGAATCGGCCAACATCTATTTTTCATACCCCTAAATGTTAAGGGTGGTCAACCTCAAATTTTTTTTTTATTTTTTGGACAAAATTATTTGTTTTTATTCTTTCATGATTCAGCATTGAAAAATACATTTAATTCTAAATTTTCACCCTTATACGATCAACCCCTAATTTTTAATCGCGATTTTTATATTATTCTGTTCCATCCACAGGTCCACAAGATGGCAATCGAATAAAATCATTGTAGTATACTATAATTTTCATGTATAGTTCTATCAACCAATCAGTTATTCGCACCAGGTGTCTCCCGTTGTCACTTTTCAACCAGCAAACATCATGGAGTAGGGGTGAGAACGAAGCCGGCTTCCTTTCTCTCATTCACTATACAGTTTTCGTCCATTTTTTTTTTGGTTTTATTTGTGTCTCGATCGTAGCAGTGACTGTTATACGTATCATTTTAATTTTTCAAGTTAATTTATCATTATTTCTCAGTGCTATTATTATTTATTTACATTTTATAAATAATTAATAAAGACAGTTTTCACTTCTAATTGATCAGATATAAAACAACACGTGTTGTGAGCTCCCGACAACAACTTTACCGGTATATATCATACAAATAATTATAAATTCGAGCGAACGAACGAAGTAAGTGAGTAAGTAATGAAACAAATAATTATAAACTCGGGCGAACGAACGGAGTGGGTGAGTAATGAAAGAATCCTAACTATTAAAATCCTAATAAAAAATTGAACTTAATAAGGCGGAACAAAGTTCGCCGGGTCAGCTAGTAGTATTGTAAATATAAATAGATGGCAGAGTCATAATATTATAGTTTAAGAAAATGTTATGGCAGGATTCACGTAGCTTAAGTCCAAACATTATGAGTAAAGCCCTTTCCTGCAGGATGAATAGACGCTTCGACTCAGAGCAATTACTCTAAAGTATGCAACCATAATTTAAATGAGGAAATATATAAACATAGTAAATACTATTTGAGAAAGGTTGATTGTTTAGATAGCTTACTGTAGAATAATTGATAATTGATGTTTGCTAATGTAATTGTTAGTGAAAGTTAGAAGTATCAATGGATGACGGCCGACAAGTCCGGAAATCAAGATTTGAAACTAGAAATAATTTTTAAATCTTTAGAGTCAGTCCAACTCTGTCTTGAAGCAACATAATTTATTGATTTTTTAATGTCAAAAGAAGATTAAAATAAAAAATATATAGAATCCATTAAAAGATGAGGAGAGCATATGACATCCGCAACATATGTTCAAAGGATATGAGAAGGTCGGTATCGTTTCTCTATCTCTTTCACTTCATCAAAAAACCATCAAGATCACAAAGCATGAACAAGGATATATATTTTAAAGAGTCACCTTTGGCATCAGCTTTAGAGTTGTAAGAGAAATCAGAGCTCTCTCCTTTCTGATGTTATAACGGTCTATCGAAAAGTTCATCGCTTGAAATAGCATCCATTCGTTCTTGTCATCATAGACTGAGTGGACACTTCTTCGTACATCGTGCTGGTAGATGTATAATATGCGCGCACATAACATATATAAGGTACTATGCGATCACAAAAAAAAAACAGCTACACTTCTCACGCTTTAATTGCTTTTTACTTTTCGATAGACGCTGCTGACTAGAGTTGGGTAACTCAGATCTGAACCGGTTCAAAGAGCCGACTCCGACAGAAGATCCGTGAGAGCCGACTCATTTCTTTTTGAGCCGACGGATCAACGGATCCGAATAACTCAGTGAAACACTTAGCACACAGAAGCACATTTTACACTTACGTATCAGTTCTTGCTTTGATGCATCTGTCAGCTCAAATGACTCATGCATCACATGTTTGGCTATGCATTCTTGATTCTATACAGGTCGTGATATGATTGACTGAACTAGGTAACTCAGTGGCAGACTGCAGTAACATATTCAGAACTCGTCTCTTTTTGAACCGGTTCAGTGAGCCGGCTCACATACGGGATCCAGATGCAAAGATGCAGATCACTAAAAAGACCCGTTTTTCCCATCTCTACTGCTGACCGTAGCTATCGAGCAAAATATATAATCTTCAATTTATTTTTTACTTTCCTATCATTTACTTTCCTATCATTTGGATCTTTACATACATTTGTCAAAGCCTATTTGTGACCAAACTTTCTTCTTAAAGGGCATCCATAAAATATTTCATACGAAATGCACGCATTTTTGAAGTTATTCTTCCTTTAGCGCGTTGAGAGTAAAATTTTAACAGGCAACGGAAGTTGCGTGGGCATGGCTAACGAAAATTCGGCAGTAAGAAGTTGGCCATAAAAGACCCTGACTGAAGTGACAAATGGACAAAATTAATGGACTTTCTGCCATCTGGAAACTAAATAATATACTAGATGCAAAACTTCTTGGTTTCGGGGCTTGTACGCCGTGGTCCATTGGTATTTCTACCTGACGTTTCGTCTACAACTGCGGTAGACATTATCAAAGGCGATGTGGTAGCGGGCGAAGTGTCCTTCTCGGCTGCTCACAAGCAAGTGTGTCGACTACTGTTGCTCCTCCTTCTTTTATGCACCGTTGGTTGTCGTTCTCTACTCGGTCATAGTTTCCTCTTCTCTGATTGGTCGTTGGGTTCATTAGCTTAGTATGCCTCAGTGCTGGTGTCCAAGTAGTACTGAGGTGCAGACCTTCTTCTTTTCGCTTGAAATTGTGCGTGTGTTTTTGTATTTCTATGGCTTCCCTGAATATGCGCGGATAGTAACTCACTGTTTTGTCTATTACTTTCGTATCCTCGAAAAGGATCTTGTGATTGTCCAGCGTTAACGTGTGTTCGGCTATTGCAGATTTTTCAACGTGGCCAAGTCTGCAGCTTCTTTTATGTGAGATGCCTGATGAAGCTCAAATAAATGATCGAAACGTCGCTAAATTAATAATTGGGTTATTGACTAACATCAATTTGTCCACTTTCCTGCTAACTTAATTGTATATGTTTGAAATTAATATAAGTATTACTATTTAGAACCTGGTGCCTAAAGTTTACGACCCCTGCTATATAAGTATTTCACGAAAACGGTTTCACCAGCGCCTGCGACTAAAACCGTTGGATATTTTCTTTTGTCGCGATGACGAGGATTTTTTTATTGTTGTTTTATGTAAATGTAATGGCCTAGTTTCCTTTTTTTCACTCTGCCATTATTGTGTGTCGAATATTGATTCAGAAGTTTTACATTTACAGTTTTGTTATGTGTTTTTATGTCTTGTTTTTTTATGTATTTTACCCCATCTATTTACGAATCCTTAAATGTCATACAATGGTCTTGTTTATTTCAGTTAAGATCTTGACAAAATACCGACATGATTTTTTAATGTGTAGACATATTTAGTCACGGTAGATTTTATTTTTTTCGTTATTAGCAGGCGCGGTTTTATGAAGTAAATCATACTACCCCAACTCTAAAAGGCAACCTGACTAAAATACTACAGTGGGGTAGTAATCGAACCCCCATCCATTTGGGCGCCTCATATACTGGGTTTCGTCGAACGCTGGCAATTCGTTTGTGTTTTTGTTTTGAAGGTCGTCAGCAAATATTGAAATTAATTAATATTTATGAGTTGATTTACTATTCTCACAGTAACTGTGTATATGTTGTGATTAATTCCATGAAAAAAATCAAAACATACAACGGACAATTTAAAATGGCAACTTTTATGTTTTATCAGGATTGTACTGTCTATACTGATTACTTTACGATACATAAATGTGTTTTGGTAATAGACCGGGAGATGGTGACACATTTTGGTAAGTCGTTTCTTACAGTATGGCGCTTTTAGGGGGGTTCATATACGTAATAAGTGAGAGGAAAATTATGTTCTTACCGGTGGTGCGCGGGACACAATGGCAGAATAATTAATTGAAATTGCTCGAAAATCCGGAGGTGTCAAACAATTTCTTTCACAAAATTTCTTCAATTTATCGTTATTTAAACAAAAAAAAAACCCGGCGATCTTTATATGCCATAATTCTCCGGTGGGTGTTTAGGCCCGCCATACTTTTTTGAAAATGTTTTTTTTTTTTTTTTTTAAATTCATTTCTTACAGGCTGATTTTTTTTTCAAACAATTGTTTTTTATTAGTCTTGTACCGAAATCACCTTGCCATACCATTCCGACGGTCCAAAATACCCGCCATACCCCCCCTCAAACATGTCAGTTTTCAAAATTCGAAAATCAGTATGGCAGTTAAATCGTGGTCAGTTTATGGTACAGTGTAAATATGATGATTATTATGTAAAAGTGACATGTTTGAGGGGGTATGGCGGGTATTTTGTACCGTCGGAATGGTATGGCAAGGTGATTTCCATACAAGACTAATAAAAAACAATTATTTAAAAAAAAATCACCCTGTAAGAAATGAATTTAGAAAAAAAAACAAAAAAACATTTTTAAAAAAGTATGGCGGGCCTAAACACCCACCGGAGAAGTATGGCATATAGCGATCGCCGGGTTTTTTTTTTGTTTAAATAACGATAAATTGAAGAAATTTTGTGAAAGAAATTGTTTGACACCTCCGGATTTTCGAGCAATTTCAATTAATTATTCTGCCATTGCGTCCCGCGCACCACCGGTAAGAACATAATTTTCCTCTCACTTATTACGTATATGAACCCCCCTAAAAGCGCCATACTGTAAGAAATGACTTACCAAAATGTGTCACCATCTCCCGGTCTATAACGTGTTCCAGCGTAAAAAAAGGTTGACACTTTTGATACTAAAGAGTTTATTATACACAAGTGTAATAATGGATTTAACTTACACTTTCTAGTGTAAATTTTACTGAATGATCTACATTATACACTAATTCACCAAACACCTATCTATCACAAGATCACGTTTTAAAATTTTATCCACTTTCCATCCGTAAGGATCAGTGCGCCTATCCTATAAATTGGACAGCAAAGCAGTAAATAAATTTCTTTAAAACTAGCGGTACCTGTGCGAATAATTCGCACTAAAATTCGTTTCTAGTTTCTCACACTCTTTATAACTTTCTTCTTTTTGTTGTATTACATTACGAAGCTCAGTGACGGTTCAAGAAAATATTTTTCTAAAACTGTCATATAGATGCGCAAGTATCGAAAACGTTGAGTTAAAGCGCCACTATATGAAAAGTATTGATACATACGTGAGTTGATTTAAAATTGAACAAAAGAGTTACCGACTGTCAATCATATTGAGGTTGTTTCAAAATCAAAGCCGTCAGATGGCAGCATTGCTGCATTGAGTCTTAATGTATATCTATATATATAATTTTAATAATTAATAAATTTACAAAAACAAACGCAATAATAAACTTTTTAGTTGTTGATTTCGGTAGAGCAAGCAATTATCTATAAAGTGATATAAAATTTATGTGGAGCAATTGTGTGGTTTTTTCGAAAACGGGAGGCGAACATCTTAACCTTAGCGTATTAATATATTATATGATGATATTATGTGTTTAATTTTTCTTTTGTTGCCTTATCTAGGTTTTCTGTAACGTAGGCATCATTCATCGTTATTATTAGTTTCGTCTAGCGCGAACCACCGCTGAATACTGAAGACAAATTCGAGTTTCAGCTATTTCAGTTAGCGTCTATGCATTGTTCTACTTGTCTTTCAGCAGAGCTCAATCGAGCTAACGCTTTCTTAGTCTTCTTCTAATTTCCACCACGAATGAAGTCATCACCGCTCATAACTTCTTGATATCGTTGTTAATTTAATTTCAAAGTTGAAATTTGTCAAGTTAGTTGACTGATTGAGTACCATGTGGTGTAATTTTCGAATGACGCTCAATTTTAGGCATTTATAATATTCCTGATTTAACGTCGTTATGAAGTAATTATGTGCTGTCAATTTAATAAAACTACTTTTAATGATTTTTTAGAAGTTCTGGAATTGTTTGATGGATAATTAATGTAGATATCTGCAAATTTAGACGGACGCATAACCTCCAAATATTTATAAAAACGGGTGTGGATTTTGAGTGCTAAGAAAATTTCACATTTGTTGCTAGTAATTTGGTACTATTGTTATATTTTGTTAATATTGGAGCTATGGCATTGGTTAAATGGACATTTTTATATCGTTTTTACGATTGTGAAAAAAATGATTATCAGTTTTTTGAGTTATATTCGCAAAAAAAGTTTTTCTAATGAAACATCGTGTATATTTTTGCATTTTTTGAAAAGGAATTACTCTGGTCATAAATGTTCTAATAGATACTATCCTAAAATTGAAAATAACGAAGTTTTTAACCGATTTCCAAAAAACAAGAGGTTCTTAGTTCGAGGTGTATTTTTTGGGTATGTACATTCCGGGACATCTCCGTCAATTGTGAATCGATTTTAATGATTTTTGTTTTATATAATATAGCATACCCTCTGAAAATGTTCCGCTTAAATTGATTCAGTAATTTTTTAAAATAATTTCTAGTTTTAAGTTTAATAATCAAAAATATAAAAAAAAATCAGTTACTGTGTAATAACGTGCAAACACAGTAACTCCGTAAAAAAATTGAAACTCATTAAAAAAGTCACTAAAGGGAGGAAAATAATGAAATTTTCAGGTCTACTCCAATTTAATAAAAGTAGGATTGTAAAAAAATAGTAATTAAGTTGACGCTAGCCTCGCAATTTTATTTTGTTCCTCGTTTAGTGGCTGTTTTGAAGGAGGTTCAATCTTTTTTACAATCAAATTTAAACTAATTGCTTTCCTACTTTGGTTTGGTATATGTATTATTTAAGACGCGGGTCAAGAAGGACATAACACATTTTACAGTATGAAATTCTAGCAATTAATTCTTGTTTTTTTCGTGCTTATTGAATAACCTGTATTAATACAAACATTTGTTTGCTTTCTACAGACAGAGATATCCTCTTATAACAACATATTTTATCTACACTAATATTATAAAGAGGAAAGATTTGTATTTTTGTGTGTAATGTTTGTAATGAATAAACTCAAAAACTACTGTGCAGATTTAAAAAATTCTTTCATCATTAGAAAGCTACATTCACCCTGAGTAACATAGGCTATATTTATTGCTAGAAAATATTAGGGATCCTTACTAAAACTTTAGTAACGTAACCCAAGGTGTAAAAAAAATGCCATAAAACATCTTTCGTCGCATGCGCTGCGGAAACTATTGATGATAGAACAAAAGTATGTTCTACAATATTAAAGAACATATCAATAACTACAAAAAACTTCACGATACTATATGTCCAACTATTATCGTTATGTCACAATAACCACTTTTTACATTTTAATAATCTAAATAGATAAAAGACGATGTATATGTAATCTATGGACTCCAAACGGGTGGACCATTTTTGATGAAATTTTCAGACAATCTTTAGATTAGCCCAGCTGGTGATCTTCTGAAGTTTGGTAGCGATCGGATAAACAGAATTTTTTAAATTTCTTTTTGGGGAATAAGATTTTTCTTCGATTTTTGAACATTCACAAATAAAAGCGATTGAATTCGCGCAAATTCAATACACGTTGAGAATTTAATGATAATGATTCTCATCTTTATATCCTATATATTACATTTACACCCGGGCGAAGCCGGACTGGGCCGCTAGTTCAGATATAAAGAAACCATTTTGTTTAATAGTAGTTCCATAATTACTGCATACATACCAAACAGTTTCCTGTTTGATGAACAATTTATGTATAAAGTCTGCCTTTAGACTGTCAGTTGTTAAGCCAGAGAGACTATAAAGATGTGTACTCAAGTGATTACAACTAGTTTGATAGACTTTTCGAAGTTAATGCATCAAACGAGGATGTCAAAGTTGTAACTTAACGGAACGACGTCTCGTTACTGCAGTCCCGCTTGTTATCTTTCAACCAGGGTCAACGATAATGGAAGACTGGCTAAGGAGGCTACTTTACCGTCTGTTCTCAACATAATTTTCCTACGCAATAAAGCTTATTAACTGGAATTTTAAATTACTTCTGTTTTATTCCGTTCTAAAAGAGAAAAGCTCTGCTACTTCATACTGTTGAATTTTTGTTAGCGCAACCAGCTTCACAGTGTCAAATTTTCGCTAGCGCAACCAACTTCATACTGTCGACTTTTCGTTTGCATGGTTAACTTCATCATACTGTCGAATTTTTGTTAGCTGTACGCGCGCAACTTCCGTTGCCTGCTAAAATTTTACTCTTAACGCGCCGAAAGAAATAGAACTTCGATAAATTTCTACTTGATTGACCCGACTCTGACACCAGCTTTACTTTATATTAAATAAGTATTAATGGTATAATTTAAACTCACCAAGTTCAAATTGTTTCTATGAACATTTTAAAAGGCAGTATCATTTTCAATTTCGTATTTGCGTTAATTGACTACGGGACGTCATACTGGCATCAATCAGCCTGGTTTGCGATACCACGTACAAAAATATACACACAAATATAACATAAAATATAATATCTGGATTGAATTTAAAGATATCGAAATAATTTTTCCGGCATTTTTAAAGTTAACCTTATTATCATGGTGTGACCCTATCATTATTAGTCAAGTGGTAATTTCTTAATTAACCCATCGGTGTTCAGTTTTTAAATACACAGTTTAAGTTCAGTGATAAAATAAATTCACAATATATTTGTAAAGAAAAGTTCGGGAAAAACCCGACGAAATATTCGCAACAATTTAATTTCATACGAGTACAAACAAGTCCAAGCTTTGTTGTAGAGACAACCGGACTGAAAATCTAATTCATAGAAATAAATGGGCGCTATTTAAACATCGGCTTAGTCTTTTAATTAAATCTGCACTGAAAATCCAAGCTTTAAAATTCACAAAACATAATCTAAAAATGTGAATTAATTCTCGTGTTTTATTTTACTTAATATTTAATTTGATATTCTTTCTGCACCACCACTTTTCCTATATAGCAAAATATAAATTTTACGTTAGTGCTGTAAACTAAAACAAATAAATGCTATGTTCTCTGTCAAGAGTAAGAACATCTTTACGGTTTTGAGTATTCTTAAGGTAGTTGTCGTGGTTAAGGCACACCGTCAGAAAATTCTTAATTTTTGTATAGATACTTATTAATGACATGATAATACAATTTACCCTGAAAATTTGAAGTCGATCGACGTTATATAATCCGAGATAAATTCAATTAAAAATTGGATAATTAACATTGATTGTATACGATCTCTGTAGTTCTGAACCAGTTTCTTATTTATAAAAAAAGAAATAACTGTCAGAAACTTTCCAAAAACTGACAGTCCTTCAATGCATTTCTTATGAGTTTAAAAAAAAATAACAAACAATTTTTGACCGTCTAATTATTTATAAATAACGGTTTAAAGTTCAACAATTTATAAAAAAGTATACATGCATATGAATACTGTATGGGTTACGTTTCCACGGGTACAGTCTTGCATACAAATTATGGATCACTTAGCTACAAGCTAGTATACTTTTGTGACGCGTATAACCTATAACTTTTTGACAATATTGTACCATGACAACTACCTTAAGCGTTGAAAAATATTTTTCTTTATACCCGGTCAAAAGTACGTACTTTCGGCTTCGATTTTAAGGCAGAAAGCCTAACATTTATGCACTGCAGGAATTACTGGCACGACATCTGTAACAGCGGGCCGAAACAGTTTTCTCGTGTACACTGATACAGAAGTACGTACTTTCTACCGGGTATAAAGAACGACCAGAAAATTGAAATTCCTGCCCTTGCGTTGTAATATACTATATGGCGACAATTTGGATATTAAATTTGTGAAGAGATTTAGCGTCAAAATGATTTTAGTTTAACAGGGCTTCACAGGTGAAAGCTGTGCTCATTGGTATTTGTGTGGATGTGGCACGGGAGAAGGCATAAGTAAATTAATCATTTATTATGAACATGATCGTAACATTTATTTACGTCTGCAGATGATCTATGTACGCGCAACCAAACCGACATGCGATCCTTGGGAGCCGAAGTTCTTTCTCTCGCATCCATTCGTCCTTAAGCCTTTATTACATTACTAACCAGATCTGGCAATTTTCTTTTATTTAAGGCTGTCGGAACGCTCTGAATTTTGTTTGTGTTGAGACCCAGCGGTAAGGGGCGAGGTAGGCAAAAGACATATTGTGAGTGTGACCTTCCTTAGCTCGGTCTCGCTCTAATCATTCGCCCGTTTCAATTTTTGGCTAGTGTCAACTACGAGGTTAAAAAATGTTGTTGCAAGGGTCCCGCTGTCAATTGATTACTCTAAGATTGGGAAATATTTTGAAGATTTAAAAAACTTTTCCGAAAAAGAGTCACTTTAGGTTTGTGATGGGACAGTTTTGTGAAATAAGTACGAATAAGGTCGTAGTATGACATTGAAAACGTGTGTTTTTTTGGCACAATTAATGCCAACTTTTTTCTAGTAAATTGTACATAAATAACAAAAGTAGTCCATTAGAAACCTAGATTTGTCCTTTATCTTTCTTATATAGAGAAAGAATTTTTGCAGAATGTTGACGAATAAGTCTACAATCAGTTGACAGCCGAAGTTCTATTTTTGCTTTAAATTCAGAGCGTTCCGACATCCTTAATGCGGGAGATACGTTCCAATAAGTTCCTGCGCTAAACAAGGTCATCTTAATACGTAGATAATAGGCATAAGTCACACGGAACCGATAATAAGAAAATTTGTTAGTTTTTGTCTGTTTAATTTTGTAACATTTATTGTTAAATACTTTTTTATCACATAAATTAGACATTTATTATTGCTAATATCGATTTCATAAAACATTTATAAAAATCAAATAAAAGTTTGAGTAAGAAGTTATATTTGTGATGAGAAAGGTTCCTCATTTGACATATTTTGTTTTTTTTGAAGAAGTCATCTAATGTCGTTTGCCTTTTTCTGTTCGTTCAGCAAGCTGTTGTCGATAGCAAGATATTGCATCACCACTTCGTCTTGCCTTTGAACTTCTATCATCATTTGAATCATTTTATATAAAATTGATCCATAATTTGCGTTATACTGACTAAACTTTTTTTTTAGAAACTGCGTAATATCGAAACAGCGTTAAGCGAGATCTTACTGTATATTAAATACAAGAAAATTGCGTACATTCAATAAAAAAAACTAAACTCTTATAGAATCACTCTCGTGAATGTCTGTCCCTCTGTGACAGTTTATTTTCTCCGAATCTACTAGTTAAAAAAATTGTTTGGTACATATATAGTTAGACGACCCAATCACGAACGCTTAGCGTAAGTAATAGAATTCCGATTTTAGAGATTAATTTTGGGGGCCAAATTAAAAAATTTTAAAATATATATTTTGAAGTGCCTTGTGTGACATATCAAATGATAGGTCTCATTATGAGGAATACAAATATATATTTTTGTAAGCTTTTATTTAACTTGCTTTTCTGTCTGTCAGGGACAAATCTTGCGATCTATTTTTTAATCATGCTGATATTTTGCACGCACCATTGGTTCTGAAGATAATACAGTATAGTATATTGAATATTATGGTACATCCAATATGGCCGCCACCACAAAATGTCGGATTACCTTCTTCTCTATAACCCTTTCCACATGGATATCAAATGAAAGAGTATGACAAGTGGAATACAATCCGCAGTGTGACTTCGTTCCAAATCCAAAATGAGGTCGACACAAAATGGCGGATCATCTATTTCTTAACAACCCTCTTCGTATGGGATTCAAATGAGAGCGTATGACAGGTATAATATACAGTAACCTGTATGACATTATTTAAAATCCAATATGGCGGCCAAAAAAAACGAAATGAAATTAATAATGTAGGTTCATAATTTTAAAAGCGTGGACCGTGACTCTCATAGAGCCTACAACCCACGCTTTTATAATTATGAATCTAAATTATTAAAAATTTGTTTTTTTTTTGTACACTGTAATGAAATGCCTTTAAACGTGTCTAATATTTTATTTATAATTTTAAAATGCTTAGTACAAATAAGGTTTCATAGTTTTCAGTAAAACTTAAACGAACATCCTAAATCTTAAAGCTCTCACGGAAAACGGAATGGTACGGAACCCTCTCCTCGCGCGTTCAACTAGCACTTGACCCCGATTTTTTCTATAATAAAAATTGTTCCTGTGTAAGACGGGCTTTACAGTGCATAGCGTGTGCTGTGGGTCAGTATAGAAATGGTGAGTAGCATACATACATGCATCAAGAGAGCCGTAGAGTACATATGTAGATATAGGGAGCGTATATAGTGAAGTAGTCGCGCTCTGAAACACACACAAATTCGTATACGCAGGGTTATATATTGCTCTGTCGATAATCCATTAGCTGCGGTCGTGTAGACTTGGGACCATCGGGTCACCGGTTCATATCCAGTAGTCTCTCTGCATACATATTATCCTATACTTGTCGGAGAGCTCATGACATCCGTTTCATGAACTGTTTGTTTCAGGTAGAAATTTTATACAATAGTATATTATAGGTAAATTAGTGTTTGCTTGTCTTACATGGGTACGCTAGGTACTGCGCATACAGGAAAGGTGTAAAAAAATGTGCCAACAAGTACTATTTGACAGTTAAGTTGATTTTAAATAAATAAATAAATGAGGCAAACACTTTTGGAGGGGTTAACATTAAACCAAAATACCCCAAAGTTGAAACAATAAGTCATTGATTCACGCTGAAATTTTTATAGCAACTTCAATAGATATATTTTAAAATATTTGCACAAAGCCGGGGTTTAACACTATTATAAAGTACTTATTTATGGGTACTTATGCACGATTTAAAACACTTTCTCAAAAATAGTTTTAAACTCCAGAAAAAGTGTCTGGCTTTTTGCAAATATCTTTAAATATATAATGACGTTGCTATAAAAATTTCAGCTGAAATCAATCACTTATTTTTTCATTTTTGAAAATTCAACTTTGAGGTATGATGTTAACCCCTCCAAACGTGTCTGCCTTATTTATTTATTTATTTAAAATCAACTTAACTTTCGAATAGTACTTGTTGGCTTTTGAATCAAACACTTTTTTTGGCACATTTTTTTACACCTTTCCTGTATGCACAGTACCTGGCGTACCCATGTAGGACAGGCAAACACTCATTTACCTATACATCTTACCTATATATATTATTGTATAAAAGTTCTACCTGAATCAAACGGGTGTCATCAGCTCTTGGACTAATACCTACTCGTATAAATACTTCACTTTGCCTACTTGTAAGATTGATGTGTCCATTGAGTGACACACACACACAACCAGACACAGGTGTGCATCTCATTTTGATTGTGATTTGTGGACTCGTTTAAGTGACGGAAACATTTAAACGCAAAATAATGTGATCTAAAAATCAATATTATGAAACTAATGTGTCAGGCAAGGTTAGTAAGTAGTCTTGGGCAGTCTTATGGCGAACTAGTTCTTTTTTTTAATAAAACTATAAACTTCCATTATAAATTATATACTTTAAGAAGGGACTCGGGTGAAAAATTGCTCGAATTTTATTAAAATAGTATAAATTAAACAGTTATTAGCTCGAATTATTACGTGAATAGATATAAAATACCAGTTGAAAAGCAAAAGTGAGTGTTTGGTTGGTCATGTAGCGACTGCATAATAGAACGGACGCCAGAAAAATAAATATAAAAAGAACTAAGAGCGACATCATCGACGAACTAATTCGCTCAGTTCACCTAAAGGAGCGCTCTTCCCACCTAGGTCGTTCGCAAACTACCCAAGACTATTAGTAAGGCTACAGAGGTTGTCTCGTTCTATCTGACCAATCACCGTCAGCTGACGGACCGTTCAAATGAAGTGCAAAGATAAATAGAAGAATACACTTTAAAAATGGGAAATTTTTTATTTTTATTGCAAAAGTTGTAAATGTCATTTCAAATGGGTATTCTGCAGGGTCAACCATATGTTAGGTTATTTTTGACAGCCTGTTGTATCATTCGTGTTTTTTATTTTTCGACAAAATGGAAAAAGAGCAATATCAATCTGTAATTCGTTTTTTAAAAAACATACGAAGAAATAAAACTGAACTTGATTGCTGTCTATGGGGACCCTTCACCATCTATGACCACGATGAGAGTCGTATAAAAAACGAATTACGGATCGATATTGCTCTTTTACCTTTTAGTCGAAAAATACAAAACACGTATGATACAACTGGCTGTCAAAAATAACCTAACCTATGAATTTATCTACAACTCAGCACGAGGTTGTTTCAGCATCCAACTTCAGTTTTATTTGTTCGCATGTTTTTTAAAAAACGAATTACGGATCGATATTGCTCTTTTTCTATTTTGTCGAAAAATACAAAACACGATGAGATAACTGGCTGTCAATAATAACCTAACCTAACCCTACTGCCAGACTATGCTACTCGCACTGCTCCTCGCTCTGCTCATCGCGCTGTCGCGATGTTGCCCTAAGCGGCCAGACACTGCTGTACTCGCGACGCTCCGCACTCGGCTTTCGCCTTTCGGCAATGGAGGTCGATACTGTGGCAGCGTGCGCCCTATGCCTTTACATTTAGACCGCTTGATGCGTACTGAGTGGCGCGGGAGTATGTGGCCGGCTTACTCGTGCTCTTATTGCCGGTCCTTTGACTCGCGCACAAAAAACCGACAATCGAGGGAGCACTGGGCATGACGAGGAGCATGACGTGCGGCATGACGAGTAAGGCGGCCACACAACGTCTCTGCCTCCTTTCCTCGCTAATTCCCATGCCACTCGTCGAGTGTGTGGCTAAGGCATATGAGTTTATCTACAACTCAGCACGAGATCGTTTAAAAATTTGCAGTATACGATGCTTAAGTCAATTTCACTCTTCAACGCCATCTGTCGTCAAACACGGGTACGTACTCGTATTGTTCAACCCTCGTACAATAAAGTGATATGTTATGACGTATGAAAAATGTGTTGCTCTAGATTATTCGTACATTATTTGAAGTTCGGGGCTGCTATACCAAAATCTAGACGAGCATAAACATACCAGAAGACAAGTCTTTAAATAAATCAGGAAGATTCATGTCTGTGTCGGTTTTGCATTAAGTGCGTTACAACTGCTTTTTGTAGTATCAATAAGTCGAAGTTTTTCTTTAGTGGCGTCGAATAAATCAATCGTAAATTCAAAGGACTAATTTGTTTACTTCCAATTTTGCGATGTGTAACGCTGCTCTACCTCAATGTTTATACGAAAATGTTAAATGTGCAACATTTATCAAAAGGAAAAAAAATAATGAAAAATTACATGGTTTTTAACGCAAAAAATGTAGTTTTTTAAATATATTTTCAGCTACAGAAGATGCAATTCCACACACTCTTCACTGTATACTGGATACTCTATTTATTGACTCTTCACCACTTAACCGGATGCATGTCGCTATTTTCGCTCACTAATCATCCACGTTTTGTCGTAGCATAATCTACACTAATATTATAAAGACGAAAGATTTGTATTTTTGTGTGTGTGTGTGTATGTTTGTAATGAATAAACTCAAAAACTACTGTGTCGATTGAAAAAATTCTTTCACCATTAAAAAGTAACATGGGTTGTATTTATTGCTAGAAAATGTTAGTGATCCTTACTAAAACTTTAGTAATGTAACCCAAGGTGTAAAAGAAATGCCATAAAACATCTTTCGTCGCATGCGCTGCGGAAACTATTGATGATAGAACAAAAGTATGTTCTACAATATTAAAGAACATATCAATAACTACAAAAAACTTCGCGATACTATATGTCCAACTATTATCGTTATGTCACAATAACCACTTTTTACATTTTAATAATCTATATAGATAAAAGACGATGTATATGTAATGTATGGACTCCAAACGGGTAGACCATTTTTGATGAAATTTTCAGACAGTCTTTAGATTCGCCCAGCGGGTGATCTTCTGAAGTTTGGTAGCGATCGGATCAACAGAACTTTTTAAATTTCTTTTTGGGAAATAAGATTTTTCTTCGATTTTTGAACATTCACAAATAAAACCGATTGAATTCGCGCAAATTCAATACACGTTGAGAATTTAATGATAATGATTCTCATAATATATATAGCAGTTACTCGTTAAGAAGTATACCTTTAAACATTGAAAGAACTTGTACGATTTTTAACCGAAAAAAATTACGAGATTATTATTTGATAAAATATTTAAGAATTAATAATATATAGTTCAAGAATATAACATTACAAATTTTGGTTATATAATACACAATTTAAATAAGTAACCTTTATTTATCATTGGTCGATACATTTAAAATTTGTTGAAAAATTGTAGTACTGTTTTGATTCTTTGAGCGTTTATACTTAAATTAAATGTAATTTTATCGTACTTAATTACACCTTTCGACGGTGATTTTGGAACGTTGCGAGGCCTTAACCCATTATTTTATCCACGTTTAAATAACTTTCAACCAGCACGAGTGCAGTTTTTTTTTAATTAACCAAGAACTGAAAACATTGAAATTGGTACGGTATTGGCCGTCGACGCTACATCCACCGGCGAATGGAAATAACATATAATAATTATCGTGTCGTTAAATAAAGCGTCTTCAATTTATAACACCTGCTTTTTTAAAAATAAACAATTTATAACGGCGCTTTGCTGGATATAATATGTGTTCTAAATTTCTCAAATCGGTTCAGGAGGTCGTGAGTTTTGAGGTAATCTTTATGTTTTTTAACGATATCTTGCGGCACAATGTGTCATATTTGTAATAATTAATAATGTGATAATATATACTAATAAATTATAAATAATTAGAGGAATTAGGATCAAAGAAATAAAAGACAAATTATTATTTCACAACGTTTCGTATTAAATTAATACTTCATCAGGTGATCTAAAATAAAATAACAAGACAATTTAACAATCAATAATAAAACAAATAAATAAATATTAAACATACCTTAATTAAGGTATGTTTAATATTTATTTATTTGTTTTATTATTGATTGTTAAATTGTCTTGTTATTTTATTTTAGATCACCTGATGAAGTATTAATTTAATACGAAACGTTGTGAAATAATAATTTGTCTTTTATTTCTTTGATCCTAATTCCTCTAATTATTTATAATTTATTAACATCAAAAGGATCTGATTATACATTTTTCAATATATACTAAGTTATGAATTTAAGTTATTATATCCAGATATGTCAAACTTCTTCTTTGACATTATATTAATTTTTACATTACTGTTAATTCTCTGTTGACTTCATGACTTGCTATGCTATTAATTACTGTAAATATGACACTTGTGCCGTATTACGTCACATGCGCTGAGAACGGCGCAGCGTGGAAAACTGCCAAATTGAAACTTTGAAGTAGTGTAGCTTGTTAATTTTAAAGATATTACCAACATTCTTTCACCTTTAAATTTTAATTTAGTAATTTTTAAGACTTTAAAAAAATAAAACAAGCCTTGATGTGGGTCGTTTAAGGTTCCAGTATGATCTAACACATTACACCCGAGAAATATTTTTCAAAAAGTTATAAATGCACTTTTTTACAGTCTTTTTGTTTAAACAAAAAAACGATTGGACTGAGTTTGATAAAATTTCTTTCATATCAAAAGGACATATGCGCCATTGATACCCCACCGAATTCGATATAATTTTTTATTTGTGGGATTTTGTATAAAATCGACTTTTTGGAGTCTATTTTGTTAAAAAAAATGAACGGTTTGATCAATTTTGAAAAAAATTTCTTTGAGATCATTTTTACTTTGTAATAAATTGCGGTTGTTTTTTGAGTTTTTTGGGGCGACGTTTCGATTTCTGGTTTGTAATCATCTTCAGGCCTAAATTACATTTTTTCCAAAAAATTACATATTAATCTATAATTTTTTGGAAAAAATGTACTTTAGGCCTGAAGATGATTACAAACCAGTAATCGAAACGTCGCCGTAATTAAATAAACAGCTGACTCAAAAAAACAGCCGCAATTTATTATCAAGTTTTGAGTGAAAAATGATTAATTTTTACTTTGATTCTCGAGATTTAGGCTTAGAAAGAAATGACCACGTACACACCCACACACGCAGACACACAGACTGAGAGAAAAACAGTGTAGTGACCTTGAAACATAAAAATTTGTTTATAAAATTTGATTTCGTTTTTCGATTCATTACAGTAACTTCCCAATGTACTGGGAAATTAAAAAATATGAGAAATAACTACGATGTAGAAAAAAAATATAAACATAAAAGAATAAAACTGATAACCAAATAAAAATCTACACCCAGTATAAATTATATTAAAATCACATTGACAATAGAGGGTTTTCTTTTCAAATTTTTTCCCTCAATAAAAATTATAATTATTTCATATCAATATAAATTCTTCTAGAAGTAAGATGTGTTCGAGTTCTAGACTAAGGTCTGGAATCTACATGTACAACTTTTCTGTTTTTCTTTTTTTAACTAATGACAATAAAGAATCCTTTTATTTATTTATTTAAATATGAGAAACTTCCAAATTAGATTCGGCATCCTCGAACTTGTACACCCGGTATAAATAAGTGTAGGTGCAGATGAAAATATGTATGTGTACTTATTTATTATGTGTCTTGAACAAAGGCTGGATAACTGCTGCAGTGACTCCTGTTTTGAAATTAGCCGCGTTATGCTGTGTGCATTTACATTTTTAAATGTATTTTAAGTGCATCTGTATTCTCTGTGTAATTAGGGCTCCCGACTGGACACAAAAATACAAAGATATTTTTCTATTGAAACGTTGATCTCTGGGCCAACAATAAAACTTTTATAATACATGAAAGAAAGTTATAAAATAAAATATTAGTAAAAAAACTTTTTAAAAACGAGCTTTTATTAAATTGTACTAAAAAAGAAAAAATAACTCTTAATACTTTAGGTTCATAATGATAAAAGCGTGGGTTGTTATTATCATAGAGCTTACAGCCCACGCTTTTATAATTATGTACCTAAAGTATTAAGACTTATTTTTTCTTTTTTAGTACAATTTAATAAAAGCTTGTTTTTAAAAAGTTTTTTTACTTATATTTTATTTTTAAATTTTTAAATACCTACCTACGCCTTTTGGCCGTCATAATGGAATTTAAATAACGTCACACATTTTAATGTATTCTGCTTTCCATATCCTCTCATTTGATACCCATATCAAGGGAGTTGTAAAGAAATAGATGATTCGCCATTTTGTGTCGGTCGCCATTTTGGATTTGGAATTAAGTCACACTGCTTGTCATACTCTTTCATTTGATAGTAGTGCATAAAAAATAACTAGTTCGCCATCTTGGGCGGTCCGCCATATTGGATTTAAAATGACGTCATTTATCTGACCATGTATTGTCATCCAAACTAAACGTGAATTCAAAATTTCAGCTCAATCGGTTGAGGATAAGTGCTTTAAAATTCAGTTGCAAAATTCCGTCCGAACAAACATGTTACTTACATTACAAGTTAAATAAAAGCTTGCAAAAAACAAGTAGATTAAGAGTTATGCGATAAAAACGTGAAACAATGTTAATTCTAATTTTGAATAACTTAGAAATTACTCACCGGTTGACTCCGAAATATAATCAGATCAAAGTCTCAACAAATCCTTTCGAATGCTGCAAGCCCGATCTCAGTCGGTTAATTTTATATACGCATCTTGATAAAAGTTTTGCTTGAAAAGCGATCTTTTGTAGATCAGTCATTTGTTTTTGTATATGTTCTACATGACAGAGAGTTTGACGACATTCGACTGCTCCTCCATGTATAAAAAACTGAAATAATATATTCAGAATTTTTTGATAATTAATATTTATATGAACGAGATACAATAAACTAGATACTATTAGAATTTGATGATGTAATTAATACATTATTGTATTTTTTGTAGTACATAACACATTTTTAATGATTTCTTTTGTTTTTTTCAGGTAAGCACAAGATGACATTTCATATTCATTGATAATTTGTCGGTATGTATAATTTTATTTGTATACTTTTGTACTTTTTATTTTGTATTTTAGTTTATGCCAAATTGATGAAATGCATTCTAAAAATAAATTTAACTAAAAAAGAGACACAGAGAGAGAGATTGTAGATTATAGACGCTCAGTATCTGAGGTCATCAATCTCTACATTGGACGTAAGGGTGATATAACTTTGCTAAATGGTAATAAGCTCTAAAGTAAAATACAATGCTAGAAGTATCACGAACAAGTAACGAACAGTAAAATTTATTTGGATTCTGAAAAACATCTTTATATAATATACATTTAAAATAGATGAGTTTTACTTCGACTCCGTTTGACCGATCACCATGAAAGTTGACACATACATATATGCATGTTTTCATGGAGAAGGTTTTAATGCTCTCCACTTTGTTGTAACTCGGTTCTAGGCCGTAATACGGTGGATTCGCAGGCTCTACCACTGTCATTACTACCGTGTTTCATCTCATTTGTGTGCAGAGCCACGGGTAGCGGCTAGTATAATATAAAGATGCATGTTTGTTTGTTCGTCTCCTGTGCGTTCCTATAAGATTCATCCGATTGCGATGAAACTTTGATGCGCGTCTTTGAATGTTTTTGTCGCGAAAAATTCTTATTAACTTAATATTTGTTTGCTCCACTACTATTGTCGCTGCCACGAGGCAAGACTACAAGACAATTGAGTCGAAGGCTTCACTATTGTCGCTTCCGAGAGGGGCTATAAATCATTGTTTCACCTCAATGGCACGTAGCGGCTAGTTTAAATATACTTCTCCTAATTGAGTAAGTAGATATGCTTTAATTTAAAAATGTTAGTTTAGAGTGTGTGTGAGAAAGAAGATTATAGACGCTCAAGAAGCGAGGTTATTAGCGAATGTAAGTTTTGGAAACATGAAATCGGTGACCCTAATTACTGTTGTGACAAAGATGAAAATGTTGATTGTTAACTAAAAGTACAAAACAATATTTTGGAAACGTAACGATGCACGTCCAGTAATTTGCAGTGGCGCGTCGGACGTAGGAGTGAGTGCTCTCTCATGCAGTGATATATAAACCGCTTTATTTGGAAAGTCGGGCGTGGGTGACGCTCGTTCGTCTGCAGAAAATAATACACGTTGACAAAGATTTGTCACATTAACCTCTGCAATGACAAAGATGCATTTCATTTCTTATTTTTATTTTAAACATATTCGGAGCACATGGCAAAAACGCTGATGTCGAATTTTGTGTTTTTTGTACAATTTTAAAAAAACCTGTACGCGTTCCTACATGTATATTCTTGTACCCTTATAACTCCTGTTTTACGCAACAGAACTTAACAGATACTTAACGGATATTTAAAGTTTCATTTAAGGTAGTTGTCGTGGTTAAGGCACACCGTCAGAAAATTCGTAATTGTTGTATACTTATTAAGGACATGATAATACAGTTACCCTGAAAATTTGAAGTCGATCGACCGTATATAATCCGAGATAAATTCAATTAAAAATTGGATAATTAACATTGATTGTATACGATCTCTGTAGTTCTGAACCAGTTTCTTATTTATAAAAAAAGAACTAACTGTCAAAAACTTTCCAAAAACTGACAGTCTTTCAATGCATTTATTATGAGTTTAAAAAAAATAAGAAAACATTTTTGACCGTCTAATTATTTATAAATAACGGTTTAAAGTTCAACAATCTATAGAAAAGTATACATGCATATGAATACTGTATGGGTTACGTTTCCACGGGTACAGTTTTGCGTACAAATTATGGATCACTTAGCTACAAGCTAGTATACTTTTGTGGCGCGTATAATCTACAACTTTTTGACAATATTGTACCACGAAAACTACCTTAATTTTACCCTTCGTTTTGCAAGCACTTTTCTTAACCTTCATTTAATTAGAAGTACATATGTGTAAATAAATCATTAATTAATAGATTACAGAGGCTACCTCGTTCCGTTGAATAGTAGTGTGAAGATCACGGCAACTTGTCAATTGATTAAAGTTCAGAGGTTACCAACCTTTCCTGGATCTGAGGGCAACTGTGATCCAAGAATGGTTGGTAACCTCTGAACTTAAGTGGATGCTAAGATCATCTACGATCGACTATTAATCTTTAGACTTTGCCTCGTCAACGACATCGTCAAGGTGAAATGAAAATATTACACAAAATTCGATCATAAAAAGTTTTGCCTTCTGGCCACAGATATTTTAAAAACAGGCGTAGTTAAAGCGTAACATTTGAAAGTGTTTACTGTTATTTGTTTATTTGTGACATTTTGAAAAAATTGCATAGATTTACATCTGCTAAAATACTGGAATGAATAATGCAACATTTTTTAGCAAGTGCGCTGCAGTGATGTTTTATTTTTTTTAGTCTGCTCTATTTGCTTTCACTTCTGATGCAAATCATTGAAGTATCAAATTTCATTTTTCGTTTACTGTAGTCTGTAGCAGAATTTTAAAATATGTTGTTAAAAATTAACCACAAAAAATCGGTACAGAGAGTCATACATGACTTCCATTTTCCAAATTATTTTTCGATATGAGAAATGTCGGCAGTGTTTGCCAGAAAGATCTTACCCTACTGCCAGACTATGCTCCTCGCACTGCTCCTCGCTCTGCTCATCGCGCTGTCGCGATGTTGCCCTAAGCGGCCAAACATTGCTGTACTCGCGACGCTCCGCACTCGGCTTTCGCCTTTCGGCAATGGAGGTCGATACTGTGGCAGCGTGCGCACTATGCCTTTACACTTAGACCGCTTGATGCGTACTGAGTGGCGCGGGAGTATGTGGCCGGCTTACTCGCGCTCTTATTGCCGGTCCTTTGACTCGCGCACAAAAAACCGACAATCGAGGGAGCACTGGGCATGACGAGGAGCATGACGTGCGGCATGACGAGTAACGCGGCCACACAACATCTCTGCCTCCTTTCCTCGCTACTTCCCATGCCACTCGTCGAGTGTGTGGCTGAGGCAGTAGATGATATATTGTAGGTATTTTTAATCATTATCTCATCCTGGCGCGTAACCTTTACAAATTTATATAATAAAATATACATAAAGCCCGATTCAAAATCAACTAAAATATAAGCCAACAACTATAAAGATGTTGTAAAAATATGCACAAAATTGTGTATATTTCCAAAATCATTGATCTGATTTGAATTTGATTTTCTTGCATAACCCGATTTAAGAAACAATCCAAAATTAATTAAGATTAAAGCTTAAAATAAAATGGTTTCAGTTGGGTTAAAAGTGCCCCACATTCTAAAAGGATCTTTGTGCTTTCTCTTCTAAGGATCTTATCGGCAAATAATCTGAATATTCTTATGAGCTCCAGAATATTAGGTACTTACTAGATTGATTCTGTCTTCAACTCTGTAACCAAAGATGGTTGTTCTCTTGTATTTTTTGTATTCAAACACAAAAGAGGTGACTGTTGCATCCTACATTTTCCAAAATCTAATTAGTGTTGATTCCTGCTCAATTCAATTCGAAAAGAAGACATTTAAGTATTTTTGTTTTTTAAATAGGGACCAAATACGTTTTCAAATGTAAAACTTAGAACAGTTCGAGTATTTTCGGCTAATTTGGCGCTTTTACTTTTGAAAATAGTATCTACAGTTAATGAAAACATTTATTTTGTTTACTCTTCGGCGTGCATTTTTTTAGTATTTCTTCTCTTCGACTGAACGATCGCCCCCTCAGAAAAATCACCTGTGACAGATGGACGGACGAAATCGAAATGATTCCATAAGTGTTCCGTTTGCACGGAAGACCAAAAATGATTTTTAACGTCTTTAATCGTTTCCAAAATAAGGCATATTATAATTAAAAAGTTACCGAGCTGGGTAGAGTAGTGGTACAGCACTAGACTCGCATTCGGGAGGTCCGGGTTCGATTCCCGGCGGGGGCAGATGTGGCTGGGACTTTTTCCTACTGCCTTTCGCCGAGAAACGGTAATTCCTGTACCGGCCATCTTGATTGAGGTTTTCCATGGTTTCCCTCAATTAATTCCAGATAAATATCGAGGTGGTTCCTTATTTGAGGCCATGGCCGATTACCTATCAAACTCCTAGTTCAAAAATTACCTACCTTATCCTAATTTCCTGTAATTCCTTCATTCGCCCATTGCTATTATATAAGTTGAAGTTTAAGAAATGTAGAAAAAACGGGAAGTGGTAAAATGAAAAATAGTAATGGTGCGAATGGCGTCTGTTATGACTTAAAGTCGAGAAACGGACGTTAAACGCATTATCATTATCATTATCATAATTAAAAAGTTGTCTGAGTTCGAACTAAGGTCTGTAAATTAGGAACTATTAAAAATGAACCAAAATAATTTTTCGTTTTGATTTCATGCTCAAAAACTGATGGCGCTTCATTCAAATTATTTCATATAAATCTTTGAATTTACATAATTTTGTCTGTTATATATATTTTTTTGTTATTTTAATGCCCACTTGGAAACAGTTTCGTGATATTTCAAAATAAACAAACTTGAGTTTAATATTTTTGTAATTGTGCCAACAAAAATAAAGCGAGTCAATTTTCCAGTCTTTTGTCTTTTCGTTAATTAAACACATCTTGAGAGATTGTAGATCTCGATACTTAGTCGTCGCCCGTCTTCATTTGTTCGAGCATGTCACAAGTTTTGTATTTTTGTAATAAATATATTAGATTCAGCGCTACAAATATTTTATTTGTCATTTTATCTTATTGTTTTGATATATAACGCAATTGTAAATAAAATTAAGTGGTCTACAATTCACTGGCGTGATTTAATTGCATTTTTATTAGTAAAAAAATCTACATCAACACGTGATTTTTCATTATCCTATTTGGCAAAGCCGTTGTCAGTATTCATTATGTGCATGACCTTGAGTAGCTATTTGCTCAAGAGTCAAGGCTGTTGGGCGTACGAGGCTACACAAGTGGTCACGTTCTGATTTGATTTTTCAATAATGATGAACGTTTGACAGTCCAGAAAAAGGTCTCAAGGCCTATCCCCACTCTCTCTCCCGTCTTGCCTGGTCAGGCAATCTTTGTTAATCTACTAACTTCGATTATCCATAATTTTGTTTTAATATTTTAAACAAAAAAGAAGCTGTAAATTGTCTGTGTATTTTTTAATTATTTTGAATTCATAAATCTTTTACAGACAAAAAAAGTTATTCGTTTAGTTAAATGCGTGATGCGAAGCTTTCACTTGTTTTGACAAAAAAGTGTCGGTGGTTATGTATGTGTGTTGGCGTGTTGGAGATGGTAGCATCCAAATGGAATGCAAATGTTTCCAAAGAGAGTGGGGGAGACGAGCTAACATTAAAGAGGGAGAGAAAGTACGATAAATGGTGAGTGAGTAAGTGAGAAAAGATAAGAGAAGAAGAGGAAGTGTGTGTGATTGCAGTAACTGTAACGTTTCAAGTACCAAACCACCCACATCTTTACCTACTTTTGACACCATTTGCTGTGACTGTCAAAATTTTTATATTGTATGATTAACATTGCTAAAACTAAACAAGTCTCTAGATTGGCAAAATAAGCAATGGTTCATCATTCAATGTAAATATATAACAGTTTTCGTAACTAAAGAAAAAAAAATAATCGTAAAATTTTGGAATTTATTAAGGCCAAATAAAATTTTTTTCTTTTAAGGCCAAATAAAATTTTTTTTTTTTTTTTTTCCAAAATTTCACGATACTAAATAATATGGCCGTATAAAAAAATTTTAATATATAAAAAAAAAAATAATGTTCAAAAATAAATAAATAAGTCCGGCCCTGTCGAGCCGATTTTATTAAAATTTTAGGAGCACGTTTTAATTAGTACTAAAGGTTTAAATTTCAATTTTGAATAAAATCCGAGAAATTTTTCGGTGTTTTTTAAAAAAAATTCTTCATATTCTTCTCATTTTTCAATTAATTGTATTAAATTAGTGTAATCGAGATCGGCAAATTTTGATGGATAAACTCTTTTGTTTAAGCTTTTAGCAATGCAACTGAAAAGGTTTTACGAAAATCCATTCATTGTAACCGGGTATTCAAAAATATATAAATTACTCAAATTATATGTTTTAAAATTGTGTAAATATTACTATAATGTTGTCGTGATTTTTTGAGTTGCAATTAAAGTAAATGTTACTAAAACAAAAACTGACCATTCCTCCCCCTTATCTCTGAAACTACTGAGCCTAAAATAAAAAAAAAAATAGGGAATGTCGGGTCTCATCCATAGTTTACAGGAAAATTGAAACGAAAATGTTAAGTCTTAAAGTACTCACGGAAAACGGAATAGTACGGAACCCTCTTCTCGCGAGTTCGACTCGCACTTGACCGGTTTTTTTTTTCATTGTATATATTGAACTCTAAAAAACTAAACATTAAGTCAAAAATCCACCAGTTTAAAGCCTCTGGTAAAAAATTCTGTAACCGTATACACTTCTCCGAGCTAACCCATACACAAATAAACAGTAATATAGACGCGTACTTTGAAAATGTACGGTTGAGAATATTTTTTTACAATCCATAACTCGCGTGAAACGCGAAACGTTATTTTCGTTATATTAGGTTATTTGAACGAACATACACACCTACTGTTTACAGTAGGTTGGTGAAACTAGTTTATTTTGGGTTAGATTTAATTCTACTGCAGATGTGCAGTTCAGAAGCATAATTTTTTTCGTCGTCGTTTTGCTGGATTTCGAGTTTTGATTTAGGGTGTACACTCGTTTTAAGTTATACTTTCTTTGGCGTAATTAAAAACTAATTTATTATATACGTGCAAATTAACTGAAATTTTTAAAATATTTTTTTAAGAATATCTCGAGTAATAAGCAGTTTACGAAAAAATGTTTCAAACAAAAGTTGCATAATTGGATGGGCAGTTCGACAGTGTATGTCACTTTGACTTTGGATCGAAGGGTTTAGATCATTCAAGGTCATGTAATGTGTTTTCACTGTCAATTCAAAATTTACGCGAACGAAACCTGGTCGGAAAGCTTAAACAATAGGTATGATGACTATTTTTGGCAAAGTGTTTTAAATCGTGCATAAGTCCCTAATATTGCCACAAATATTTATTATTTTTATTTAAATACAACTCAAGCCTTAAAAATCATGTATTTTAAATCCCGTTTCAAATTTCGGGCCAAAACGCCAATACTAGTCGCGTGACGTCACCTGTTCATACCAAAGGAGGCTCAAAAGTTTACACGGGAGCTACCATCCTATATAGATGCGTATTCTGTGCTCATAAACGTTAGTAAACTGAGGTGATGAAAAGTTGTTTCGTAGTCGTTGCTATAGTTACATGTAATTTGACGTTTCCTATAAACAAATAATAATAAATTACACACTAAATATTAACCAAACAATGAAGTTTTTTGACAGCGGCTGAACATATGACGGCATGCGCTCTGATTGGTGTCTGTTGTCACGTGACTTGAGAGTGATTTTATTAGGTTTTGTTTATTAAATATTAATTAAATTCCTTAAAAATAAGGAAAAATATAGTGTTTTTTAGTATTTCTATCATAGAAACTACTACTTTTCGTTAAAATTATGTTTTTATTTGAATACAGTCAACATCCCTATTGGAGGGTTTAGATCATTCAAGGTCATGTAATGTTTTTCCACTGTCAATCCAAAATTTACGCGAACGAAGCCGGATCGGAAGGATTGTGTTAAACAATTCAAGGAAAGTATTGATTTTGATGTTCAGGAACAAATTCATACATGAAAAAGTTTATCGTTCCTAACAAAGCGGCCAAAGAGAGAAAAAAGTCCGTTCACATGGATTGGTCGAAACACACCCCAATATACACAATCGTAGTGGTGTTCGTCTACGTATTCAAATAATGTCATTAGTGAGCACAACGGCTTGACGGCTATTTTACGTACCACGAAGAGTAGGCTGTCGTTGAAAAGTGAAATTGTTTTCGGAGTGACGCACTCATTCACTCATTCGTCGTTTCGTTTTGTTCGCTCGTCACGTTATATCAAAAACAACAATGCGTCTCAAAAATACTCGACGCTATTTCACATGATTTAAATTTCGTACATACAATGAAATTTAAAAAAAGGATATCATTGAAATTGTGGTTTTGTCTTTTAAAACAATTCGTTTTAAAATGATGCCCTTTTCACGTCTTAAAAACGCACATATGTGTCAGTTTTTATTTCAAATTACGTATTACTACTTGCAAACCCGGCTTCGCTCGGATCAAGTTCCGTATGTATTTTAAGTTGAAATAATGCTTACAAAATAAACTAGAAATATGTATTTTGCTTCTCATAAAAGTTTTTACAGTTTTTACAACAGGCCATATTTGTCAGTATTTTTAACATAAGTTTGTCAATTTGTCTTCCCGTAATTATTGTGACGTGTTGTAAAGAAATATTGATTAATATCACGTTTTGTGATTGAATTTTTAGAGCAAAAATATATTACTTCTGAAATTTTTAAGTAAGTAGCAAGTCAAATTTTTTTAAAATTAAGAGAGTAGGGATGTCGAAAAAATATCGATGTATCGATATTTTTTATTTGATATATCGATATTTTTGGGCGATATTTAGTATTTCGATATATCGATATAAAATTCCCAATATCGAAAACCGATATTTATTTCCAGTAGCAACACTTGTATGTACTACAATGGCCGTTTAATTATTCCGAAAATATCGAAAACTCCACAAAAAAGAAACATGTGTTTTTACATATGTTTTTGGAACATACTTTTAAGTGCGTTCCAAAAACAACAACAGTGAATAAAGCACATGTAAAATACGTTTCTTTTTCATCGGGTTTTTCGATATTTTCGGAATAATAAACAGCCAAAATAGCTATTCATGTAATATTTCATTTCATTTCTACAACATCTAAAATATTTTTAATTATTTCGAATTACACCTCAATTGATGCTGTACCAACAATTTTCTGTTGAATTTCACCTTTGGCACGCATGCCATAGGTTCGTCATCCCTGGCTTTATTAATTGTTCGATTAATTAATGTGCTCCTAAATGTATTAGACGTTTGGTTAATAAACAAAAAAAATCTTATCGTTGTTTTTGATTTGAGATCACTATTATTTATTATTTGATTGATTAGTCAATATGTATACTAAATTTCTTTGAGTGCCAATGTTCTCTTTAAAATTGTACCGATGTATCGATATTTTGTAAAAAATACATCGGCACCGATATCGATACTTGAAAAAAATATCGATACGTTATATATCGATACTTTTTGGCACTTCTGACATCCCTATAAGAGAGAAGATTTTTTTTAAATGGTTACAATTCTAATTACTATCATTTTCGATACGTTCTCGGTAGGTTTCAGATGAATGCAATTTCCCTAACCATATATCAGGGACTAAGAGCAACCCTATCTAATGATTCCAACATCAATAATATTATAGTACGCGTTACTGGTTTGGTAGCCGAGATAAGCAAACAAAAACAACGCTGTGCTACTGGCACCTGTATTAGCAACAGAGTATCATGGTTACAGGGTATTCATCAATTAGGCGCGATACGAATAACACTCGTATGAATAATTTAGATAATTAATTTCTACGGATGAACAAAAACATGATTAATACTATATATGTGTATACATATTATATATCTGTGACCACGAGGCAAAACTCCGTATGTTGATTTTTTTTTTGTATTTCTATAAAATTGTTTTGAATTTCCCGCTAGAGGACAGGTGGTCCAGTGCTTAGTGTACTGGCTTCTTGAATCCCGCCTCTGCTCATAGATGTTTTGTAATGTCTATTTAGTTAACCCAGCTTTGATATATTTAATGATACTGACCAAAATAATAATAATAATAACGTCGGTTTCTCGTTTTTATGTTATAACAGACGCCATTCACACCATTACTATTTTTTCAACTACCACTTCCCGTTATTGTCTACATTTTTTACAACTTCAACTTATGTAATAGCAATGGGCAAATGAAGGAATTATAGGAAATTAGGATAAGGTAGGTAATTTTTGAACTAGGAGTTTGATAGGTAATCGGCCATGGCCTCAAATAAGGAACCATCTCGATATTTATCTGGAATTAATTGAGGGAAACCATGGAGAACCTCAATCAAGATGGCCGGTACAGGAATTACCGTTTCTCGGCGAGAGGCAGTAGGAAAAAGTCCCAGCCACATCTGCCCCCGCCGGGATTCGAACCCGGTACTTCCCGAATGCGAGTCTAGTGCTGTCACCACTACTCTAAGCAGCTCGGTACTGACCAAAATACTTTATGGTGGAAGCCAAACTCTCAAGTCAGTAAGTTTGCGCCGCGACTCCTTGGGGCGCCGCGGTGTCGTCATAAAGGCGCCGCGAAATATCGGCGCCTCAGGGCGCTGCGACGGTTTTATTGGGGCGCCGTGAAAAGTTTTGATTATTTATTAAATAAAATTGCAGATAACAGTAGATGTACAGTATATATCAATGAGTTTCTGAATTAGAAATGAAGAAAAACTATTAGTAACATAAGTTTTACCATGTGATAACCAGTGTTTTGACTTGAGGCGTCGCGGAAAAATTCTGATGTCTTAAGGGCGCCAGAAACCGAAAACTTGTTGGAACCCCTGCCCTTGTATATGTAGACATATACAGTTGGATATACAGTGTAAACTCTATGTAACGTCACTCGATTTAACGTCAAACTCCCTAAAACGTCGAAATTACTCGACTTTGGTTGGTTTGCCTTGTTGTCCATATAATGATACACTATATGGAGCATCATGCTAACTCTAAATAACGACCATATGTCATTCAATCGAAATAATTTTAGCAACTTATAAAGCACGTACTGTTTATAGGTACTTTTTAAGTTGTCGAAATTGATAAAAACTGCAGCTTTATTGTCTAGCGTTGTAGTTAGTTGTGTTAATGGGAATGTTTGCTTGTAAATTTTATGCGTTATTATTAAATACTACTATAATAGTAAAACAATATTGATTTTTCTTTCTTTCCATTTAACGACAACTCTATAACGTCATAAATTGCGCAGTCCCTTCAGCGTCGCTGTTCCAAATTGAAAACAACACTTTTTCACGTTTCTGTTGCGTCCCAATCTACTTGTTTATACAGTGATCAGAAAAGTTCATTAAGATAATATATACAAAAGCTATTCTAAAAACCTCTAAAATACTTACTCCTCTCCTTTTCATTTCGCAAAAAGGCTGTCGCTTCTGAGAGAAACTCTCCCACTGCGAGAAAGTCTGTTCCTGCCAGAAACAACACTAAATTTGATTATAATAAAGATTAAAAAATTAAATAAACGTCAATATAAAAAAAATGAAAAAAATATATATCAAGTGGGATCTGGAAATCTAAAAAGAATACTGCGGGGTTTACTGGAATGAAACCAGCGACGTTTTCCGTATAATGTTGGCGCTTTATCCATTCAGCTACCGTGAGCGCTTGTTTTGCAGTTGTTTTTTAACCAACTTCAAAAAAAAGGAAGAGGTTCTCAATTCGTCGGAATCTTTTTTTATTTTATTTTTTATGTATGTTCCCCGATTACTCGAAGACGCCTGAACCGATTTGGAAAATTCTTTTTTTGTTTGAAAGGGTATACATCCCTGGTGGTCCCATGGTCATCAGGTCAGGATCTGATGATGGAACCCTGGAGAAATCAAGGGAAATCTTCAAACATGTGTGAAATCAAATCCACCAATAAAAAGTAAAAAATAAAAAAACTTTTTTTAAAAAAATATTAACCTCCTTCAAAAAAATCACTAAAAAGATGAAAATAATGAAATTTTGAGGTCGGCGCCTATTTAATAAAAGTAGATATGTAATTAAAAGTTTTTGTAATGAAATTAGCTCCGACCTCAAAATTTCATTATTATCATCTTTTTAGTGATTTTTTTGAAGGAGGTTAATATTTTTTTTTATGACATCAAGAATCAAGAAACTTTGTAATTGATACCCGGGTGCAGTTAGACGCCTTTATTTATGACGCCCGTGTGTTATAAAGACACCTCAATGCCTTGATTATAGCATTGCGGCGAAAAATGGAGAACTGGTTTTAATGAACTGAATGATTTCAGTCGCCATTAATCTTATTTTACCAATAATCTGACGTAAGCGGTTTTCGTTTTTGGTTACAGATATGTGTTTGTGTGTGTATGTGAGATGATTGGTGTGTTCGAATATAAATATCTGAACAGCCAATGAAATATGGGAACGGTTTTTGTACCTTCGAACGTGTATACTAACCAATCATATCTATATTATGGTTAAAATCGTTCAATTGATTACATTTTACATTTTATACCCACATTTACCAATAAATACCGCATCATTTTCTTTATGCGGAAATTATTTAAGAGGAGTTTAACCCTCCCTCCCTCTTTCTCTCTCATTTCTAAAACTTTATTACACGCTCCTGATCGTATTTAAACATTATTTCACAAAATTATATAATAATAATAATAATAGAAAACAAAATCACGGGTAATTGGAATAATGAAAATAAATCAATTTAAACACTCATTGATTGCAACGTTTCGTCTGAGCTCTCAATATGCTTAAACGATAGTTTAACTATGGTATAATATACTTAATTTGGCATTACAAAAACAATGATATATTATATAATAGTTTAAATATCGTAATAGCATATTGAGAGCTTGAAAAAGTCTTAATAAAAAAGACGAAACGTTGCAATCAATGAGTGTTTAAATTGATTTATTTTCATTATTCCAATTACCCGTGATCTTGTTTTCTATTATAACATATATCTGGAATTGAACTTTGAAGATGAATAATAATAATGTTTTATTAAAATCCACAGAGGATGTAATAGCGTCGTATACTATTACAGATTATCATTTCATATTGCTGTTCAAATATAACGAAACATTGTAATAATTTTTTGATAACAAACATTTTTTTTAAATTAGATTTGAATTTGTCATTAATTGTGATCCTGTTTATTTCTTCTGGCACTTTATTGTATATTCAAATCATGGCATTGCGACTAACCATCCCATGAATATTTTCCTGTCTCCTTTTTTATTATTTTCTCTAAATTTAAAATACAATCAAAATCTGTTATAACGACATCGAAGGGTCTACTCATATTAGGTCGTAAAAAACGATAATCGTAACAACTGGTGATGTTTTCGAGGTACAAAGTAATTTTTTATTAAGTATATAGTATTATTGAATGTTTAGGTACGTTTAAATCCATAGATATTAATAAGAATAATATTATCGTTTTTCTATATTCATAAAATCTGTAATTTTAGTCTGCTTGAAACACTTCTGTGTTTACAATACAGCTGGTCGTTCTAACAGTTATAATTTTCCGAAGATATTACATTAAATGTAGTCGCTTAATGCGGTATGTCGTAATAAGCAATGTCGTAAAAAGCAGTGTTTTTTATAAGGCGGTCATAGAGCATTTAGCCGGGACCTATGATTTTGCTCAGTATAACCGGTATGTTGTTCTAAACGATGTCGTCGTAAACGGTTTTGACTATATATTATTAGCAACGTGTATGGAAAGTACATAATGAAATATTTAATATTTTTGTAATTACATTTGAGATTTTTATTTACAAAAAAAACGGTTTAATTTAAGTTTTCCAGTTTTTTATGCGGTTTTTAACGGCACTTCTGTTGATTTAAAAAGATATTTCATAGAATATGTTTCAAATTATTAATTTTGTCAGATTTTAATTAAATATACAGCATTTACCCAAATGCTTTCGTAGCAAACATAAAATGTATGTAAATATGCAAGATTATGTTTGCAACTCCTAAATATTGTTATTTATTCTGATTATTGATTTAAATTTTAATTGATTTAAATTTTAATTGATGTTAAATTTTAATTAACTGACTATCGTGTTTTAAATTATTTTTCTTAAAAAACTTTTCTGAGAAAAAATGCCGTTTTTTATATAAGAAGGCAATCGTCTGTTATAGGAACATACGTGAAAGACAAATATTTATTTATTTTATTTTAATTTGTGTTTTATTATTTATATGTAAAATATGTAAGTTTGAAATTTTGTATCTCCGTAAATATTCAACGTATTGAAATGAAAAAACGTGGCTAATAGAGATGGGAAAAACGGGTCTGTTTAGTGATGTGCATCTTTGCATCTGGATCCCGTATGTGAGCTGGCTCACTGAACCGGTTCAAAAAGAGCCGAGTTCTGAATATGTTACTGCAGTCTGCCACTGAGTTACCTAGTTCAAACAATCATATCACGACCTGTATAGAATCAAGAATGCATAGCCAAACATGTGATGCATGAGTCATTTGAGCTGACAGATGCATCAAAGCAAGAATTGATACGTAAGTGTAAAATGTGCTTCTGTGTGTTAAGTGTTTCACTGAGTTATGCGGATCCGTTGATCCGTCGGCTCAAAAAAAGTGAGTCGGCTCTCACGGATCTTCTGTCGGAGTCGACTCTTTGAACCGGTTCAGATCTGAGTTACCCAACTCTAGTGGCTAATGTTTTCTAATAAGAAAAAATCATATATTATTTTTTTTCAGTTTATTGAACTATATGTGAAGAAATGTAATAGTAACGCAACTAAAAGATAACACGACTTTCTCGATGGCAAATTTTAGAATATAGGAATTAAGAACATGCTTGAGGATGTTCGGTTAGTAAACTCCCATATTCTATAATTTGCCATCAAGTATGTCGTGTTTCTTTTAGTTGCGTTAGTACCACATTTCTTCACATACTTCAATAAACTCACAAGCGTAAATCTCTGAAACGAGCGCAGCACATGGCGCTTCAGTCATAATATTTGGGAAATAGGGAGAATACGTCACATCATCGTCAAGTTATATAAAATACGGGGTGCTGCGTTTGCTAAATAAACACGGAGCTTTCGGACGACCCAGTGATATATCAAGAATCTTATTAGACAGATACTGGGTTCTGATCCCGGCGAAACTAAATTTGATTAAACGACTGTTCCTTGCTGCTATCTGTTAGAAAGCTGACATTTACTCTGTTGCAGAAAGCATTATCACAAAATTTGATTTGACAATGACCTTAGATTGTGAGCGTACATATTTTTTTCATAGAAAAAGCGTTGTAGACTTTTAAATCGATTCTGGTCGAAAAATAATTGATCGATTGAAACGATATTTTTCTTAAACTGTGTGTGCTTGTAGTTAAAATCGTTTTTTGTACATTTTCTACTTCGAAGCAAGTTTTTTCTATGCACTTTTATCAAAATTTAGTGTTCTTTTTCTTGTAAATCAGTCGTTTGTTTTTTGTATGATTACAATCTAATGTCCTGTGTGTCAAAGGGTTTTACAACGTGTTAAACTGCTTCTGAGCGTATAAAAACTATAATTATATGATCGCAATTATCAAATCAATTTTTTTCACAATCCTGACTGCATCCCACAGCATTATTGTATCAGGTATTTGTACTATAAGTGTTTTGTGGCTAAAAAATTAGAGTTTAAAAAAAACTAAAACAACTACGCTTATGTAAACTAAAAAATCCAATATAATTTGACAACGAAATTAGCTTTACTGTAAAAAACGTGGGGTGCTACCTATTTAAATTTTCATAATAGCTTTACGTTTATAATTGGTTAGTAAATGAAAAATTTATTACCAATATTAAGCACTCCACGCTTTTTACAGAACCTAAAGCTAATTTTGTTGTCAAATTGTTTTGGATTTTTTAGTTCATAAAAGCGTAATAAATAACAATATTGCATTTGACTATGAGGTAGGCAACTCAACGTACGTCATTGTATAACGTGTTAGCTTGTCTGCTGTAATTTTTCAAGTTTTTTTTATCCTGAAGGTCAGAATAATGGGACAATACAATAATTTAATAAGTTTGTCGCATACTTATTAAATTATTGTATTGTCATCGATCCTTGATAAGTGTGCAAAGTTTCAGTTGAATCTGACTTTTGAAGTAGGTGAATTTCACGTTCAAAGATTCCATTACAAACAAACAAACGTAGAGGTGAAGCTAATAAAAGTGTTAAAAAAATAGTGCGTGTAATCTTTTCACGCGATTGAAGTAAAACTTCTTTGGCGTAGTAGATATTTTACGATTGAACTAAAATAAAATGTCGGTAAGCTAGAAATTTTACAACTGTGCGGACATCTATTAACGAAAAGCTTCAACAGTTACCTCATAAAATTTCTAACTTACCAATATGTCGATACTCCTTTACATAAACTGAACGTTACTTCCGTGAGAAAAAGCTACTTCTGTTAGAACAAGATCTGAGTTACCACTCATAGCGCGCCTAAAGGAATTTTACTTCAAAATAGTTTCAATACAATTTATTTTTCTTATATATAAAAAGCCAATTCAATTTTAATATGTTGAAAAGACATCATGCGACTATAAACATTTGTTACAATAAAATACGCACTTACTTCAAGGTTTATCAGATGTTGAGCATCTATAATCTACAATCTATCTCTCTCTTCAAGGTTTATCAAATGCTTTGCTTAGCGATAGACATTAAACGGAAACAAAAATACAGTTTTTACAAAATGTGACTGTAATAGTAAATATGTTTAGTTGATTTTGTGCTTTTTCTTTTTGTAAGTTTGTTTATTTGTCAGGTAGCACTTCAACAGTCTTAAATAATCGCTATATTTGTGAGTTTCAAAAGAAAATTAAACAATACATTTTATGTAATTTTACAAATATCCCGTAGAGTTTGCCAAGAATTCATTTTATTTTTAAAATCATACATTTTTCTACCTCCGCAAATGACAAAACCTTTAAAATAATGTCTTTGCATGATAACTGCGGTGGGTCTGCAATATATTGGTTTGTTCGAATGTGTTTTAGACTGCGTAATAGGGTTGTCAACCGTTCGAGGAAAAGGCATATCTGATTAATTATCTTTAATTAATTTATTTAACGACTCTCGCGAAAATTCGAAGTGTGTGCGCCAAATTTTTTATTAGATATGTTTCAGCAATTATCTTCACAAAATTTGGCTTGCTGCTTAAAAATTAAAAAAAAAACACATATTTTTGCCTTAAGAATTGAGTCAAAAAAGGTACCATATTCGTTAATATTTCTCTACAGTTCTACGTCACGACATTTCGAATTACGGGAAGGAAAATTAACATTATGAAGTTTTTTTTTTACAAACATATGTTTTGAAAATACTGACAAATTTGGCTTGCTCAAAATTTTTGTTCAATTTAAATTTTTTTCTGCATTTTTATCTGATTTTAAATCGTTTATCTATCAAATAAACTGTAAAAACTTGGCTAAAAGTCATATGATACATATTTAAAACTTTCAAAAAACATATACTTTTGCCATAAAAATTAAATTAAAAAAGTGATATTAGTCAATATTTCTTTACAGTACGTCACGAGATTTTGAATTACGGGAAGGCAAATTAACATTTTGAAGCTTTTTCTCTACAAACTTAACCGGAAAGAAGTTAGCGCGGAAATTCTTTTTTTCTTAATTATTGAAATATCAAAAAATTGCTCCTTAAATGCTCTATCAGAATCAGTAATTGCTCCATTTCTAAAATTATTAGTTTATTTATAATTAATTTTTTTAAAAATCTAATTACTGAAAACTTGATTTTACTATAGAATGAGAAATATTCACTTTTTATACAATTTTTTTTTGCTAAAAAAATTGCTCTCAATTAGCTCTATCAATTGCACAAAACAATTATTTAACTTTGACAATTTTTATAGTAATTAACAGAAAAATAATGTTTGTATGGTAAACCTACTGCGCTGTGACGTCATCAATTGTCGCTGCAACTTATAAAGGCCATATTTACATGTATCAGCACTACAGCCTTAACGTTTACCATACAAACATTATTTTTCTGTTAATTACTATAAAAATTGTCAAAGTTAAATAATTTTTTTGTGCAATTGATAGAGCAAATTGAGAGCAATTTTTTTAGCAAAAAAAATTGTATAAAAAGTGAATATTTCTCATTCTATAGTAAAATCAAGTTTTCAGTAATTAGATTTTTTAAAAAATTAATTATAAATAAACTAATAATTTTAGAAATGGAGCAATTACTGATTCAGATAGAGCATTTAAGGAGCAATTTTTTGATATTTCAATTATTAAGAAAAAAATAGTTTCCGCGCTAACTTCTTTCCGGTACAAACTTATGTTAAAAATAGTGACAAATACTGCTTGCTTAATAATTTTTCTTCAAATTTAAGTTTTTTCTGTACAAAAATTTGCGTAAAACTTTTGCTAATTTTTCCGTTTTTATCTGATTTTAAATCGTTTATTTCGAAAAAATAAACTGTAAAAACTCGGCTGAAAGTTATACGGGAAGAATAGTTTATTGTGAAGTATTAACATCAAAAATTGAATAAAATTTGCCATAGAAATTATATTTCCAAAACATAAGTGGTATTCAGCAACGAGGTTGACTTTAATTAAACGATTAATTAGAGTGGTTGTGATCATTGATACTGATATTATTTGACAGCATTTGAAACTCTGAAGATTAACAAAGCGATCGAAACCTTAGTAAAAATGCAATTTTAAATTATTGCTGTTTAATTGATCCTGTGCCACGGATTTTATCCAAATTTCTCCAGTATAATAATAATAATATTAATGCGTTTAACGTCCGTTTCTCGACTTTATGTCATAACAGACGCCATTCGCACCATTAATATTTTCCATCTACCACACTTTCCGTTATTTTACTACATTTTTAAAACTTCAACTTATGTGATAGCAATGGGCGAATGAAGGAATTATAGGAAATTAGGATAAGGTACGTAATTTTTGAACTAGGAGTTTGATAGGTAATCGGCCATGGCCTCAAATAAGGAACCATCTCGATATTTATCTGGAATTAATTGAGGAAAACCATGGAACACCTCAATCAAGATGGCCGGTACAGGAATTATCGTTTCTCGGCGAGAGGCAGTAGGAAAAAGTCCCAGCCACATCTGCCCCCGCCGGGATTCGGACCCGGACCTTCCGAATGCTAGTCTAGTGCTGTCACCACTACTCTGCCCAGCTCGGTAAAATTTCTCCAGTATTCAACAACCTTAACATGGTTAGCGAAACGTAAGTTTTGAGGTTAGTTCCTTTGTATTCAATTTCTCGATTGACAAAATCACGAACCCTGGACCGCAGTGTAGCGCTAACACGCTACTGCACTATTATAGCACATCGCGAGTGCAAAAGCTAGCGCACATAGAGAGCCATGCCGCGCAGGCAGAGCATCTCCTGAGATTAAAGCCATAAATCGCACGTGAAATGAGTCGCTTCCCTGATTTATATCACGAACATCCGAATGCACGCCGTCACCACACCGCCGCCGCGTCGCCGCCGCCTCCCTGAATCTTTGTATAGACTAGTCTGTATAAATGTTCACTGTTCAAAAAAAAAAATGTGGAAACCGGTTGACTTGTGAGCCAAACCTAAAACTTCCCGCTATGTACTAAATGCGTTACAATAACTTGATATAATTGTGATAAAAAACCGGTCAAGTGCGAGGCGAACTCGCGGGAAGAGGGCTCCGTACTATTCAGTTTTCCGTTATTATTTTAAGACTCAAGATTTTCGTTTCAATTTTCCTGTAAACGATGGGTGAGACCCGACATTCCCTATTTTTTTCAAAATTTTAGGCGCAGTAGTTTCTATGATAGGGGTGAGGGGGGTGGATGGTGAATTGTTCATCTATTTTCTTAAATAACTTTAAAACTATTTATTTTAAAATTATAAAAAAAATATATTTGAGACCCTTACCACAAGCCCTTTCATTTGATATGTCACACGGTACGGTTTGCAAAACTTTTTTTTTAATTTTTATAATTTACCCCCAAAAAATGACCCCCATGTTCAAAATTCATTTATTTACGTTACACGTCCGTCTTATGGTCACCGATTTACATATGTGTACCAAATTTCCGCTCAATCGGTTCAGTAGTTCGGCGCAAATTCGCTTTGACAGTGGGGCGGACATGCACACGAGTGATCCTATATAAGGGTTCCGTTTTTTCGTTTTGAGGTACGGAACCCTAAAAAAATGTTTATTTTTAAAGGCCGCGCACACTTGTAAAGTACAAATCTGCACGACCAGTATAGCACAAACCAGAAAGTAACACGATGTTGCACACTAAACCAGCACAAACCAGCAGCAAATTTTAGTGCAGATTTTGTAATGTGCGGTAGACATTTTAAAGTTTTCAAGTTGTATCAATGCAAATTAATTAATAAAAACGACACATCACTGGCACCCTAGATTGGTCCAGTACCTCTAGACAGAAATTCCAGGCGACCGACTGGCTGGCTGCTGGTTTCAGGTTATTTTTTTTTTTAGATTGTAATCACATCATTTTTGAACCGAAGTATGCGCCATCATTCGTTTTTCGTCTCTCAATCGAAGTGTGGATGATGATCGAAAAATTAGAAGCGGTAATTTTTCGACGTCTTCATTTATCGTAATACCTCCATATTTCTCTTTTCTTTATCTTTATGTGTGGGTATATAAATCTATGCTATATATATTCTGCGTACATATTCACCGAACTTGGATTAATTTTATGCTCAGTAAACTAAATAAATGTTCCATCTGCATTGACAGCTTTCCTTATACATCTATCTAAGACAAAAAACTTTCATTTCTTTTATTTAGTTTCATCATTCAATGTGCCAATTAACTAGAAAAATCGGAATAGTTTTTATCGTATAACGAACTTAGTTTTCGTTATTCTACTACACTAAAGCAATGAATTCATATTCGCAGTACTGAGTCCGAATCTCGCCGGACCCAGACGGGACTATTTTTAACTGACGTAATATAGCGACAGTAATACGATGGTGAATGACAAAACGTTACGGTGATAAAAATCCTTAGTTTCCCATAACCTAGGTTTAGCGTATCCAAGTATAGCGGTCGTAATATGACGGATAATTAAGTAAAAAACGTATGCTGCTTTGTTACGTTACAGTGGTGTCGCCGCTACCGAGAAAACGTTTTTTGTACGTAATTAGTATTAGTAGCAGTGGTGTTGTCGAGCCGGAACGCTCCGGAACGTCGTTCCGGTACTTCCTTTTTGGACAGGAACGCGTTCCGGAACTAAAGATGATTTCTGATAGTGAGAATTGGCTGACGTATTGAAAAAAAAAAATTAAAAAGAATTGTTGATTTTTTTTTTAAATTTTTGACGAATTTTTAAACAAGGGTTTGAACCGAACCCGAACCGGAATAAAAACCGGAACGAACCTGCTTGTTTTTCCGAACCGTGAACCGGAGTCTGGAATTTTATAATTTGTTAACTAATTTTTATTAAAAGTTCCTATTATTGTAATAAACATATATGTATAATAATAATAATAATAATAATAATTTTCCTTTATTCATTTGTGCCAATTACAGCGTAAACAGCGTCAAGAAGAACATATTATCTACAGATAAAAGCTTTAGAATAATAAATATTAAAACATCTACACAAACAGTTTAAAACAGTTTAAAAACAATTGGCAATAAGCACAATAAAATTGTAAAACAATACGAAAATATCAAATATAATAAAATTTAAATTTCGTTAAAATTCATACTATAGTATTCTTCTATGTACATATACACAAAATGGGTTTCGTAATTATTTTCGTTTCCTTTCCTTTTTATGCTATATACAGGGCCGATCCTAGCGACGGGCGAAAATTGGGGGAAATCTCCCCCCCCCCTCCCCGTCGTCAAATTTGGGACATAAGACCTAAAAAAAAAAACGTCGCCGCCAGGATTATCATGGAAAATCACCCCCCGTCGTTAAATTTGGGACATGAAACCGCACAGAGCAGCCGCCTACCCAGGATCGGCCCTGTCTATATAATTATATATACGCGTTCCGGTAAAAAAAAATTAGCACAACACCACTGATTAGTAGCATTAGTACATAAATAGTTACATAAATCAAAATGGCAATAAATTTACGAAAAATTTAAAAATTCCTCAATGCTGTTGGATGCATTTTCGCATATAATTTTCTTTATGGAGTTTTTAAAAGTTTTTATTTCCATGCATTTAAAATGATCTGTAATTTTATTATAGTACAACTTCGGTGCAATAAAGTTTGTTCCTTGTTGTATAATTGTGCAAATTTGAGTGAACATCGTAGTTGTCACTATTAGTTTTAGCGTAATAATAAACATTCGGGAACATATTTACCGGGAAGAGTCATAATGTTGTAATTTACCGTTATATTACGGCCACTATACTACGAAATAATTTTCTGTACACGCAGGATTGAGGCTAAGTCTGTCGGAACGCTTTGAATTTAAGCCAAAAATAGAGCTTCGGCTGTCAACTGATTGTAAACTTATTCGTCAACATTTTGCAAAAATTTTTCTCTATAAGAAAGATAAAGGACAAATCTAGGTCTCTAATGGATTACTTTTGTATAATTTATGCACGATTTACTATAAAAAAGTTGGCCTCAATTGTGCCAAAAAAACACACGTTTTCAATGTCACACTATAACCTTATTCGTACTTATTTCACAAAACTGTTCCATCACAAACCTAAAGTGACTTTTCCTTTTTCGGAAAAGTTTTTTAAATCTTCAAAATATTTCCAAAAATTACAGTAATCAATTGACAGCGGCACCCTTGCAATAACATTTTTAGCCTCGTAGTTGGCACCAGCCAAAAATTGAAACGTGCGGATGATTTGAGCGAGACAGAGCTAAAGAAGGTCACACCCCCAATATGTCTTTTGCCTACCTCGCCTCTTACCGCTGGGTCTCAGCACAAACAAAATTCAGAGCGTTCCGACAGCCTTAAGGGACCAATTTAAGAGAGATAGAGATTGGCCACATGATCGGTTTATTATTTTCTTTCGAGAAAGGGCACTTTTTAGAACATATCCAGGAGTATAGGTCTATGGTTCTGAGCGCAGCCTTATAGATTTCTCGAGAAAACGACGTAAATACTTCTAGTCATTAGTCTAAGTCAACTTTCATATACTACCTATTATAGACTAGATATTTCTGGTCTATCCTATCGATAGTCTAAGATTTTCAGTCAGTCATAGTTTTATACGCAATTCGCGGGAGAAAATTCATTCATATTTCAAAAACTCTTGGACTAACTTGTAGTAGAAACAGTAATTAAGTTGAACGGTTTCTTTTTTAAATGTATCATATAATATTAATTTCGTCTGCGACCTTGAGTTCATCTAACGTCCATAGTTATTTTTATAGACGTAGCATTAAAAACACAGCTGTTGCACCTGTACATGTAAGATTCCGTCTTGATTAATCATTGACTTAATTCAGAGGAGTCACTACGCCTTTGCAAATTTCTTTAAAAATATATTCACTGCACTTCTTAGTTTTTAATAACATAATATTTCACTTGCGTACTATCCATGTCAACATAAGTGATACTTAACTCAAATATTTAAACCAGTCGTCTCCAATCAGGAGTACTTTCCTTGTAGATGGCGTTATCGTCAAAATATACCAATTTATTACAGTAAAACCTCGTTTATCCGGCCCTCGATCAACCGAGCCTCCGCGTTATCCGAGACAACGAACTGATCCATGCATTCGGCATTAATTGAGGTGTATGCTCGGATAATACGGAAAACGGATAAAATGGATGAAGCCGCTATGCTTATGCTGTACGCCCGTAGTACCTATTTTGCGATTGTTATTTTGTTTCTTATACCATATTAAGGTTTAAACCTGCTACATATGGTACATTATATACTTCCGTGAATTTTAAATACATAAAAATCAATTAAAATTTTTCGATTTTTTATTTCTTCCGTGTTATCCGAGTTTTCGCTTATCCGAGGTACCCCTTCTCTACATTACCTCGGATAAACGAGGATTTACTATATGTAAAAAGAATGGTACAAAATATAAAATTGTTGATTTAAATTTGGTACAAAATATAACATCTGCATTAAAATAATGTAACTCGTTCGTTTTATACGAGGAGTAACATGCTAAAACAAGCGACCAACGAGTTTTAACCCATGTCATTATATCATACCTATAGGTACTACGTTTTTGGCACGTACTTCCTATAAAATAGGTGATTTACAATTCATAATAAGTGTCTGAGAGTTGAGTGTTCAGTCATATTGAAATCTAATTGAATTGCTTACGAAAACTACGCCTACTTTGTTGTCTTTGTTGCTCATATTGACTTTAACAGTGCAGTAATAGTGTAGATTTTTGCACTATTTAAAACCATATGACTAACAGAGACAGCAAAATAGGCGTAGTTTTCGTAAACAATCCAAATAGATTAAGGTAGTTGTCGTGGTTAAGGCACACCGTCAGAATTTTTTTTATTTTTGTATACTTATTAAGGACATGATAATACAATTACCCAGAAAATTTGATGTCGATCGACCGTATATAATCCGAGATAAATTCAATTAAAAATTGGATAATTAACATTGATTGTATACGATCTCTGTAGTTCTGAACCAGTTTCTTATTAATAAAAAAAGAACTAACTGTCAGAAACTTTCCAAAAGCTGACAGTCTTTCAATGCATTAGTTATGAGCTTAAAAAAAGTAAAAAAAAATTTTTGACCGTCTAATTAATTATTTTTAAATAACGGTTTAAAGTTCAACAATTTATAGAAAAGTATACATGCATACGAATAGTGTATGGGTTACGTTTCCACGGGTACAGTCTTGCGTACAAATTATGGATCACTTAGCTACAAGCTAGTATACTTTTGTGGCACGCATAATCTATAACTTTTTGACAATATTGTACCACGACAACTATACCTTAAAAGATACCTGGGTATAAAAGATCAGTGTTTAATATGTTCAAAATTGAGTTGATTACATAAGTGTTTTTTGCTATAAGAAATTGATCACGGTAAAGATTTTTTTTCGTAATGTCTGATGAATTTAAAGACATTTAATTTTATAATAATTAATACAATATTCCTAAAACACGAAACAAAAATATTGTTTGTGTACTTCACTTTAACCTAAGAATATCTATTGTAGCGTAACCTTGAACTTTTACACTGTTCAATTATCCACAACAAATTTAAACCCGGTCTTCAGCTGTGCTGTAATTATTTCCTGTCAAAAATCTCGTACTTTGCAATTTGCTTCGCGTCATCTCACATCGTTGCCTATTTTTGTGAGTTCCTGGCTTTACACATCATATTCACGCCTACGACGGTTCACGCGTGACTTGTGCTACGGAAAGTTTCACGCCTAATTTGCATCTCTATCACCATCAACGCCGGTTGACCATGTTTGTTCTTTTAATCAGCTATGTTGACACAATGTGTGTACTTGAGCCATTGTCAAGCTCTAAAGGGAGAGCGAAGAGTCGGGGAATATCGTATGTAGGCAGCCACAAGACAACGTGGTTTACGTCAAAAATTTTACAAAGTAATGCGGATTTTAAGACTAATTTAGATATTCAATTCTTATTTAACAGCTGGTATAATTTGAACCTAATATTTAACATACAATTTCAGTTTATTATTAAAGTTATATTTCTTTTGGTGCGTTATAAAAAACGATGAGAGTATTTTTTTACTATATATAATTAACTAGATAAACTTTTTGCAGAAAAAGGTTACCAACAGAATACAGGTAGCGACCATGTTCGCAAGTGCGTAGGGTTTTTAAAGCTATACTTATGCTAATTTCACTCCAGTCCTTTTATTATTTTATTTTAATAAATTATTTGCATGCAAATTAAAAATTAGTTTTTTTGTCAGGCCACAAAAATAACTTTTAACGCGCCTCCTTTTTTATGATAAGTTCCCACAGTTCTCGGATTAAATTTGTGTAAACTTGGGGTTTGTAATAGAGGAAACAGCATCGCTAGACACTTTGCAAATTGTTAGCCTCAACAAAGTATTGATTGTCAAATTATTATAACACCCTTAGGGCGCGAGACATGCTGGCATTTGTTCGTCTTTTTTTATTTATTGGGATCAGGAACGTTTTAATCTCGGATTCGATTTTTATCGCCATCATAACAGGGTCGCTCAAAAGTAAAAATTGTAAAAAAATGTGACATGTCGTGGGACGCCTGGCAGATGTAAAACATTACAAAGTTATTCACGAAAAAATGCCGACATACATAAAAAATATATATATAAAAAATACATATATTGTATATTAATAAAAGCTATTAAGTCGAATATGAAATAGTTGTATAAAAAGGTAAAAATTATACTGGGATCGAGCTAGCTACCCTCCGCTTTAAATGTGGCCGTTCTAACCAGGTCGTCCACAAAACGCACTTAGAAAAGAAACTGATATTTTAGCATACTATTTTTTTTAACACTGCAACGACGCTCCGCTTGTTTAAATTTGCTCCAATACATAGACACACTAACACACAAGCAAAGTAGCGAGTGTGTAGTGTAGTAGAAAGGAAAACGCTCATTATAAGTATAATAAAAAAACTTTAAAAAAAATATTAACCTCCTTCAAAAAAATCACTAAAAAGATGAAAATAATGAAATTTTGAGGTCGGAGCTAATTTCATTACAAAAACTTTTAATTAAATAGGCGCCGACCTCAAAATTTCATTATTTTCATCTTTTTGGTGATTTTTTTGAAGGAGGTTAATATTTTTTTTTAAGTGTTTTTATTTTTTACTTTTTCGTGGTGGATTTGATTTCGCACATTTTTGAAGATTTCCCTCGATTTCTCCAGGATTCCATCATCAGATCCTGACCTGATGACCATGGGACCACCTGGGATGTATACCCTTTCAAACAAAAAAAAAGAATTTTCCAAATCGGTTCAACCGTCTTCGAGTAATCGGGGAACATACATAAAAAAAAAAAAAGATTCCGATGAATTGAGAACCTCCTCCTTTTTTTGAAGTCGGTTAAAAAGACAGCGCTAAGTCGGAAAGAGCCGACGAGTCGTGAGGCCGGCCGAATCGGACATCGCTACACGCAATCTAAACTCAAATCCAAGCGCGCCGATAGATGTTTCACATAAAAAACCAGACATACGCCACTTTGTCTTCTAGTTACAGATATCTAAGCGCGCGTGTGTGTGTGTGTGAAAGAACAGCCTCCGGAGACTTGGAACGAAACGCGCGGTGCGGTGCGACGGCACGGTAGTTCGCGTTCGGTCGCCGGTCGTCTAGTGATTTATTTCTCCGACCGTGCCGGGTTCGTCCGGACTCCGGGTTAATGATGGAGCGGATTATACGGCCATCAGGATTATAAATGCGTCCTCACAGACACACGCTGAATGAGCTTTTATATTATATACTCGTATACACCTCACACATATATAGCCGCTAATCCTTACTTGCATTTCCAGCTTCTATGTTATAATCAATATCTATAATATTACCTACACTAAATTTAGTCCAGTGAATGAGTCGAGATTGCAACTTTTTTTTTGCCAGAGCTCCAAACTAATCACCCTACCCTCCCGTTTTCGAGATCGCTGAAAACGTTGGTGGTGGGCAAAAGAGTTTTTTCCCCTCGGCAACCCCTTTGAATTGCCCAAAAAACACCCCCCTTTTCGCGCAAAAATCGATTTCCAAAACGTTTTTTGGCCTGGTTAACAGTCTTTTAGGTGCCGGCGATCAGTTCTCGAGGGGAGTGACCTAAATTAACTCCACCCCTTGATTACCATCCTCTGTAAGGAGGTGAAAAATGGATGGCATTTTTTGTGACTGGAAGGGGAGAATAAAACCCTTTCATATTTTTTTTTTTATAATTTATCAATTTTTAAATATATATTATTATTTTGGTGCCGCCTGAAATTGCTGCCCTGGGCAGGTGCCCCGGTTTGCCTTCCCCTCCTAGATCCGGGACTGACTTTTCAATATTAAGAACCTCACCGAAGGCCTTGGTATAAAAAAATATTAGAAAAAAAAACTTGTATACAGATAAGCTTTTATTGCAGTTTACTAATAAGGATAAAATAATTTTTAATAATGTAAGTGCAAATTATAAAAGCGTAGGTTGTAAGCGCTATGATAATCACGGCCCACGCTTTTATAATAATAAACTTAAATTATTAACACATATTTTTATCCTTTTTAGTACACTGCACTAAAAGCTTGTCTTTACAAAAGTTTTTTTTCCTAATATTTTATTTTCAAATTTTTACTTTCTTTTTGGCCGCCATATTGGATTTTAAATAACGTAATTACTGCAGTATTCTACTTGTCATACTCATTTGATACCCATATCAAGAGGGTAAAGAAATATATGATTCGCCATTTTGGGTCAGCCGCCATTTTGGATTTGGAATGTAGTCACACAGCTGATTGTATTCTACTTGTCATACCCTTCCATTTTGATACCCAGAAATTAGAAAAAAAATTCAAGTGCGTCATGTGAAGTATCAAATGAAAGAGCTCGTTATGAGAAATTCAAATATATTTTTTTACACATACACAATTAAGTTAGCAGGAAAGTGGACAAATTGGTGTTAATCAATAAACCAATTATTATTAAATATTAAATAAAACGAAACTACTTGCGATTACTGTAGAGTCAATATTATTATTTATTATTTATTATTAAACCAATTATTAATTTAGCGACGTTTCGGTCATATATTTGACTTTCATCAGGCATCTATAAAGTACAGCACATGTTAAAATTAAGTACACAACTAAATATACAAATGTTTACATTTGTCCACTTTCCTGCTAACTTAATTGTGTATGTTTAAAAAAATATGGACGCAACAATTTCCAATGCAAATATTTTTTTACGATTCCAAAATGCATACGAAAATCGAGCACCCCCCTTCCTTAGCTCTGAAAGTACTGAGCCTAAAGTTTTGAAAAATAGGGAATATCCAACCTCACTTTTAGTTTGCAGGAAAACCTAAGCGAAAATCTTGTCACGGAAAACGGAATGGTACGGAACCCTCTCCAAGCGAGTTCAACTTGCACTTGACCAGTTTTTTTTTGTAAGCATTTTAACAATTTCAATTTAAATATTTATTTCCAAAGTCTGAATAAAAAAACAACCGTAGTTTTATATTCAGAAAAACATTCAAACGATTTGTCTAAAATCAACCAACGCGTTTTTTTTTCAATTCATTCTACGAATTACATTGTAAAACGAATACAGAAGCTTAGAAATGTACGAATTTCATCAATGAATAAAATGTTTAGTAGTAATTGCGTTTGCAACTCAATCTCCAATAGCAGAACCCCTCGTAGAATATGCACTCTAAAAAATTTCAATTTAGTTAGGTAATATAATTCCTGAAAAATTCCTTTCAAGTGTATTTGTATTGTACATTTTTATGTTAAATTCCAGATTAAGTTAGTTTCAATGTAACAATGCATTTTTATTGATTTATTTACTTTTTTCCTGCTTGAAATAATGTAGTATTATTAGTGTATTTGCCATAGGCAACATACACTATTGGCGTTGGTCGGATGGCGGGACCTAGGGGTCAGACCAAAATTTCTCGACGTTTCATAACCTTCTAAACACTTTGGCACCATTTTTAAAAATGTTTATATATATATGTATATATATATATTTATATATAGGTATATATATATATATATATATATATATATATATATATATATATATATATATATATATATATATATATGTGTGTGTGTGCGCTATAACTTTCGAAAGAGTTAATTGATTTTTACGAAATTTTGCCCACATGTTGGAATCCACCACCGCAAGAACCCTATTTAAAATGGGCCCAATCGGACCATTTTAAGGGTAGTTTTTAGGGGTTGAAAAAAGTTTTTGGGCCCAAAAATGCCTAAAAAATTCTCAGAATCGTTTCAAAATTGAAATTTAACCCTTTAATAGCAATTAAAAAGTGCTCCTAAAATTTTAATAAAATCGGCCCGACAGGACCGGATTTACAAATTTTATGAAAACACTAATTTGCAGATAGTGAATTATTTGCTGAAAGGTGTATATAATTTAGTTTAGAGGTTCGATTGATAACAATATTGCAACTGAGAAAAAATTGTTCTTTTAAGGGGTGTATTAAGCCACACTGCCTATATTAGTAAATACACTATATTGTCGGCAGGGTTATGGCACTGCGACCCGGGTTTTTGTTTATTGTTTCACCAGTTATTTCAATTTATAATTTTTGAGTCATTTGCAATCTATTCCAGACTAGGGCTGTACAATATTTTTACATCGATGTTGCATTCAAAGGATGTATTTAAAGACTATCGATCTTTTCTCCGATCCATTGGGAACTCAGAAGGACATTTTTTGTACATTCCTGAGAAATTTTGATCAGCTCACTAAAAACAAATCATTTTGATTTTTGACATTGTTAGATCATCGCTAATTGCAATCTAATCTAAGTTTCATTTAAGTGTTTTTTTTTTTTAAAGTAAACTTCTTTTCGTGCGGTAGGGCAAATTAGATTCATGAGATTGAAAATGTAACGAAATGCTTAAAAAAGGGTCTAGGAATAAAACCATGAGGAACACCGTATAAAAATGGATGTTTATTTGTTTGTCTGCTTGTGTCCTATGCGTTCCCATGCCATTCATCTGATTAGTATGAAACTTTAGTGAGTTTATAATAGAAATATTTCTATTCGTATTAAATTATTATTTGTTTGCTTCCCTTTTGTTGTCGCTGCTGAGCAGAGTGCAGCGCCGCGAGACAAGACTAAAATACATTGGAGCCGAATGTTCCACTACTGTTACGGTTGCCGAGCGCTGGTGTGCGAGGCAAAACTGTAACGCGGTGGAGTCTGCTGTCGTTGCCGAGCGGGCTATAATATATTGTTTCATCTCAATCGTGTGCGGAGCCGCGGGTAGCGACTAGTAAACTATAAAAACCCCTTGCACAGCATTAGACTAGGATGGGTGAGGGATATGGTGGTCGGTCGGTACCATGATTCTTTTTTTATTAACTGTATGTTACAGAGATGGAACGCAGATTTATAATAATTGATAGCTTATTGCTTGACTCATAGATGGTAGTATGACTAGTAAACAAAAAAGTCGTCATATTGTCAGCAAATAATAAAATATGTACAAATAGCCTGGCGCTTTTAATTTTTGTGAACGATATCATAAAACCAAGAACTGTACTATAAAATTTGTTACGAAATCGTTGAATGACTCAAACTGAACATAGTACCGGACATATTAATTATAACGGTTTTTTATTTCTAAAATATATTCAATATTTTGATTGTGAACTTTTAATTATAAACTATACTTTTCACTTAAAATTCTTTTTCTCAGGGTCGAAGGCTAAATAAAAACAATTGTTCTTATCAGGTTTTTATTTATGGTCTAACGTTATTGATGCCATAGGTCTCTGAGGATGGTTGTAAAGTGCAGCCGAAACGTTAGACCATAAATAAAAATCTGATAAGAATAATTGTTTTTATTTAGCCTTCGACCCTAAGAAAAAGAATTTTAAAATATATTATAAAGGAAGGTGAAGAAAAGTACTATACTTTTCACGTAACTTAATTTAATTATGAGCAAATTAGTATTTTTTTCTTCGACTCAAAGTATAACCTACTTTAATAGAATAGAATAGAATATAATATAGTTGCACATATAAGTACTGATTACTGTGTGATGTCAAAAGGACAATTAAGTTTTAAAAATAGGTAACGTTAAATGGTTTTATTATACAGTCGATGATGTACCAAAAGCTAGAAAATAGTTAACGGTTAGCGGGAAGTATATGAAAATTGAAAAGTGTGATTCGCATCCAGATCGGTTAACTAGTCACCATAACGGATAGGTTCAAAATATATAATTCGATTAGTCACAACAGATTGAAAATACATGATTTCTACTGAACTTTAAATTCTTATCGTTGTTTTTGATTTCAGATAATTATTTATTACTTGATTTATTAGAAATACTGCCGTTTACTACTACATTACATTAAGCAAGCCAATATGTATACTAAATTTTTTCGAGTGCCAATGTTCCCTTTAAGATACCGATACATCGATATTTTTTAAAAAATATATCAGTACCGATATCGATACTTGAAAAAAAACCCGGGTCGCAGTGCCAAAACCCTGCCGACAATATAGTGTATTTGCTTGTATAGGGCCGTGTGGTTTTATACTTTTATTATGTGAAATTAAGTTTGTTTTTGGGCAAAATAAAAAATTTAACCCCTTAATACACCCCTTAAAATAACATTTTTTTCTTAATTGTAATATTATTAACAATCTAACGTCTACACCGAATTAAATACACCCCTCAATAAATAAGTCACTATCTGCAAACTAGTGTTTTCATAAAATTTGTAAATCCGGTCCTGTCGGGCCGATTTTATTAAAATTTTAGGGACACTTTTTAATTACTACCGGAGGGTTAAATTTCAATTTTGAAACGATTCGGAGAATTTTTTCGGTATTTTGGGCCCCAAAAACTTTTTTCAACCCCTAAAAACTACCCTTAAAATGGCCCGATTGGGCCCATTTTAAATAGGCTTCGTGCGGTAATGGATTCCAACATGTGTGCCAAATTTCGTTAAAATAAATTAACTTCTTCGAAAGTTATAGCCCGCACACATATATACCTATATATATATATATATATATATATAAATATATATATATATATAAATATATATATATATATATATATATATATATATATATATATATATATATACATATATATATAAACATTTTTAAAAATGGTGGCAAAGTGTTTAGGAGGTTATGAAACGTCGAGAAATTTTGGTCCGACCCCTAGGTCCCGCCATCCGACCGACGCCAATAGTGTATGTTGCCATATGGCAAATACACTAAAAATATCGATACGATATATTTCGATACTTTCTGGCACTTCGGACATCCCTATAAAAGAGAAGATTTTTTTTAAATGGTTACAATTCTAATTACTATCATTTTCGATACGTTCTCGGTAGGTTTGAGATGAATGCAATTTCCCTAACCATATATCAGGGACTAAGAGCAATCCTATCTAATGATTCCAACATCAATAATATTATAGTACGCGTTACTGGTTTGGTAGCCGAGATAAGCAAACAAAAACAACGCTGTGCCATCCCTAGAAGAATATCGACTACCGGCCAACATGAAGCGGCAATTACGACATTTGACTACGTTCTTCTGTCCAGTGCTGTATTTGGATAAAACATATAAGTACAACAAAGAATGTGTATCGTTATAAAACGGGTCTACACTTAAAAGCTACACTTGTATCTCTTTATGAGGGATACTTCGGTTAAAGTATCTATAAACGGGAAAATTGCCCTTGTTCGCTCTCAACACCGGGTTCAACCCTACATAAGTAGTATACCCGACGCACAACATAACGCAGCCGCTGCGTCACTGCGGACGGACTCTAAAGAGACCCATTTTAAAAACACAATGATTGGTTTTTACCTGTTTTTTATGTCGATCGAATTTAGTATTATCAAAACGTTAACCACTACCGTATAAAAAGTACAGCAAAGGTTTCAAAAGTTTTGAAATTTAAACAATTAGTTACATAACTTTTTGGCACTATGCTTCTTAACCCTTCGTTGCATTTTGTAGCAAATATGCAACAGTTTTTAAAAAGTGTATTTTATTAATGTAATATTGGTTTTAACTCTCTGTATCATAATGTTGTAAATTTGCAACGTTTTTTCTACGTAGTAAGTTTCGTATTTGTCCACTAAATCTCAGCATAGTAGTCATATTCATTATTTATAACGTGGTATAACAGGTTGCACATAACTCTCTTTGTTGTCTGATGTTATTTTTTGTGTTTGAAAGTGAAAAATTTGCTATTTTTGATTTGTGTTTTGTATAAGTTTACCGGAAAAATGAGTACTAGTGTATAGTTAAGTGCGATATGGTAAATAATTTTATACGAAAATTAATTTTACCCCGATAATTCGTGATATTGTTGCTAAAATGCAACAAATTATTTTTTGTTTAAATAAAGTTTAATTTTTGCAATAGAATTTTTTTAATATTTTTCTAGAATTCTGTATCATAATATAATATAGAAAATATTTTTTTCATTAATTTTAAAAAAATCATGCAACGAAGGGTTAACGAAGACTTCGGAACAAGGAGTCAACTGGGAAATAACCAGCGAGTTATATATTTTAGGAACCTGCTTAAGGCTGTCGGAACACTCTGAATTTAAGCCAAAGGTAGAGCTTCGGCTGATAGCTGACAGACTTATTCGTTAACATTTTGCAAAAATTCTTTCTCTATAAGGAAGATAAAGGACAAATCTAGGTCTCTAATGCACTACTTTTGTAATTTATGTACGATTTACTATAGAAAACAGTTGACATTAATTGTGCCAAAAAACACACGTTTTCAATGTCACACTATGACCTTATTCGTACTTATTTCATAAAATTGTTTCATCACAAAACTAAAGTGACTCTCCTTCTTTGGAAAAGTTTTTTAAATCTTCAAAATATTTCTAAAATATAGAGTAATCAACTGACAGCGGCATCCTTGCAACAGTATTTTTTAGCCTCGTAGTGTGGTTTGAATTCAGAGCGTTCCGACAGCCTTAAAGGTTCTCAACCAAAGACTATTAGTGACTGTGGTCGTTACGTCGTCACTCGTTAGCTTGCAAATTATTAGATATATCAGACGTCTCAGGTTCAAATCACAAATTAGCATAAATCAGATTGTTTTTGCTAATGACAATTTTTTTTCAAATTTCTTATTTTTGTTTTTATATTTCTTATTAATAAATTAAAACAAATTAATTTATTAATACATTAACTCGTTTCATATCCATAGTTAAATACAGCAAATAGACTTCACAGATGTTATTGAATTATAATTATTAATTAATGTTATTGTTGTAATTATTCGTTTGAGTAGATGAAATGCAAATTATCTAATTATCAGACACTTTTGTTCTTAAAATGACAATTCTCAGTTATTGTATATTTCTGTTTGTTATTTAATAAAGTTCTACAAACTTAAATAAAAATCATTAAGTAAGAAGTATAGATTTTTTATCCAATAACATCTGTTAAGTCTGTTTGCTGTGCTTAATTTATTAATTACTACTATTGTCGCTGCCGTATTTTATCTAAACCACGTACAGAGGCGCGGGTAGCGGCTAGTAATATATAAAAGCATTAGCCAAATGTACTTGCGTAGAAATTACATTGCAGCACAGTAGTAAAATTTTCATAGTAATTATTACATTTGACTGGAAACGATTTTGTACTGTAATTAACGCTTGGTAAATTACCTATCAACGCACCAGTGAACTAAATTTTCACTTTGAAGCTACCTGACGTACATTCAAATTTAACTTAAACAGTTAATCAATTTTCGATCGGTATTTTGAATGTTTTCACTGCCATCTAGAGTATTCTATCTACATCACTTTGCGTAATTTCTTGTTGGATTTTTTCTATCGTGTATCTGCAAAAATATTACTTATGCGAATGAAAAATGTACTCTTCCTCAAAACCTCCTCTAGTAATTTGAATTATATTATAACATTTAGTCTAAATTCAATCCGTTTTCCTCTATTGAGAGTAAACTCTCAGCAGGCAACGGAAGTAGCGCACGTACAGTTAAAGAAAAGTCGACAGTATAAAGTTGGCCGCGCTAACGATTATTTGACATTATGAAGTTAGCAATAAGAGGATCAGACTGAAATTACAGATGGACAAAATCAATGCATTGCACTTTCTACCATCTGGAAACTACATAATAATATACCAGTCCACTATAACCTTTGATTACACCCAATAGTCGTTTTAAGTGTCATACAGCGGAAAAAAGTATAAACCAAAAATAAAACTTTGAAAATGTTTTACAATATTTGAGGTTAATTTTAAACTTTTTTAAGGTTTTATGTCAATAAATTATTTTAATTTTTAATGACACGCGTACATAAGTAGGTACCCAAACCTTTCAATGGACGATAGTACAAGTAAAAATAAAAGAATTAGTGTTCAAACATTTTAGTAAAAGTTGTATGATTAAAAATAAATTAGCATCATGTGAACTTATTCAATATTAGAATATGAAAAAAACTAAAAAAAAAAAATATTAACCTCTTTCAAAAAAATCGACCTCAAAATTTCATTATTTTCATCTTTTAGTGATTTTTTTTGTAATGAAATTAGCTCCGACCTCAAAATTTCATTATTTTCATCTTTTTAATGATTTTTTTGAAGGAGGTTAATCTTTTTTTTAAGTTTTTTTATTTTTTACAGTTTAGTGGTGGATTTGATTTCGCACATTTTTGAAGATTTCCCTCGATTTCTCCATCATCAGATCCTGAGCTGATGACCATGGGACCACCTGGGATGTATACCCTTTCAAACAAAAAAAGACTTTTCCAAATCGATTCAGGCGTCTTCGAGTACTCAGGGAACATACACAAAAATGAAGTTGGAATCGTAGGGAATTGGACAGTTTATGAAAAATTAATTCTTTTCATAAACTGTCCAATTCCCTACGATTCCAACTTCATTAAAATTATGGACACGAATTTACCAACAATACAGAAGCGTAGCGTGCCTTGGCGGGGCCCCGTATAAAAATTTGATTGGGGGCCCTTCCCCTGTTGAAGTAAATGCCTTAAACGGGGAAATCCCGCAGCCCGCGATAACCAATGTAGGGTGTTGCCAACTTTTGAACGTACGCTTTACGCGGGAAAAAAAGAAATTGCCTTTATTGACTTGTTATTTCTGAAATAAAAAAAAAAATTGGTAAGTTTTTATTAATTTTTGCTTACGCACGTTGGGTGCCTCCGTGGCCCGGGGGCCCCGTATAATTGATACGGCAGATCCGGCGGTAGCTACGCCCCTGCAACAATACATAAAAAATTAAAAAAAAGATTCCGACGAATTGAGAACCTCCTCCTTTTTTTTGAAGTCGATTAAAAAAGAAGGAATATAGGGCCTTACCCGTAATTTGCAAGAAAACCTAAAAGAAATTTCTATGTTTTAAAGATCTTATGGAAAACGGAATGGTACGGAACCCTCTCCACGCGAGTTCGGCTCGCAGTTGACCGGTTTTTGGATTTTTTGTCTGTTGGTGCACGCATCAAACAATGGCATCGCAGCACTCTTGGCTATTCTAATGGTTTTTAAAATCTTGCTGATTTCCATAGGGAGCGTTTATTTACTATAAATATATGCTCTTTACGTTTAAAGTAATATAGATAATAATATTGTAATAAAATGAATAAAATGAAAATATTAGCATCCACTATAAAAATTCCTCAGAATTTCATTTTTCCTCATTTCTGTGATATTGAAAAATTCCTTCTTTGTTTGCATAAATTTCACTGAATATTAGATAAATTGAACAGAATATTTATACAGCAAAAAATTGTATGGAAACCCTCTTTAAAAAAAAATCAAGAATGTAGAGAACACTTATTCTTTATAAGAAAATTTATAAGAAAATTTCCTCGTTAAAGTTGATAAAAATAAATTCAACTCTTTTTAGTTATTTCATTTTACGATTGCATGGCATATAATCAGAGGTGACCTGTTTAAAATTTTGTTGATACTGAACGCAAACATTGCAAGATGAAAATTCTAAGTTTTGAAATCGACATATTTGTGTGTGACCTCACTATTATAGTATAGATTCCTTGGAAATAGTGTCTCTGCTTGCGTTTGTTTACTACAGCAGTGACGTCACGCTAAAACAAATCACCTAACGTTTTCGTGCGAAATTTTAAAATTGGAATTAGAAATGCCGTTTTAGGCTGTATATAGCGATTTCATTTTAAGGAAATAGAAATTCAAATAGATCAATACTTGCCTGCGTTTGTTTGCTATAACAGTGACGTCACGCCAAAACAAATCACCTAAAGTTTTTGCGTGCAATTTTAAAATTGAAATTAGAAATGCCATTTTAGACTGTATAGCGATTCCATTTTAAGGAAGTAGCAATTCAGATGGATCCATCCTTTAAACACTTCAAGACATGCCTGCGTTTGCTTACCATAGCAGTGACACCAGACCGAACCAAATCACCTAACATTTTCGCGTGAAATTTTAAAATTAGAATTAGAAATGCCGTTTTATACTGTTTCACGGTTTCATTTTAAGGCGAATAATCCCACAGATTGTAAAATATGCTCCCAAAAAATTTCAAACTATGGTCGCAAAATTCATTTGTAACTGTTTTAGTAGCTGCGACTAAGCATTAAGCTTCACAAAATTTGGCTTGCTGCTTAAATATTTCAAAAAACATAATATTTGTGCCCTAAAAATTTAATAAAAAACGTGATATTCGTCACAAGATTTCGAATTGCGGGAAGGAAAGTTCACATTTTGAAGTTTTTTTATTAAAAACTTATGTTAAAAATACTGAAAAATTTGGATTGATTAAGATAGTTGTCAAAAAGTTATAGATTATACGCGCCACAAAAGTATACTAGCTTGTAGCTAAGTGATCCATAATTTGTACGCAATACCCGTGGAAACGTAACCCATACAGTATTCATATACATGTATACTTTTCTATAAATTGTTGAACTTTAAACCGTTATTTATAAACAACTAGACGGTCAAAAATTGTTTCTTATTTTTTTTTAAACTCATAACAAATGCATTGAAAGACTGCAGTCAGTTTTTGGAAAGTTTCTGACAGTTAGTTCTTTTTTTATAAATAATAAACTGGTTCAGAACTACAGAGATCGTATACAATCAATGTTAATTATCCAATTTGTAATTGAATTTATCTCGGATTATATATAGTCGATCGACTTCAAATTTTCAGAGTAAGTGTATTATCACGTCCTTAATAAATACACAAAAATTAAGAATTTTCTGACGGTGTGCCTTAACCATGACAACTACCTTAATAATTTTTTTTTCAAACTTATTTTTTTCCGTGTAAAATGTATGCTAGTTTTCTCTTTTTTATGTGATTTAAAATCGTTTATTTAGATCAAATAAACTGTATAAACTTGGCTAAAAATTATACGCGGAGAATGATACATGTTTTGTAATTTATTTTGAGGCCCTAGCATCAAAGATTGAATAAGATTTTTCATAGAAATTAAAGATTTTCTTAAGGTAAGTGCATTTTCCATGCACACATACATCTAGTGCTCTGCGGGTGAAAAAGGAGGCATATTGAACAATCACCTTAAGGAAATACAAATTCAGGAGAATCATTACTACGACAAAAACAATTTAAGACACTTTCCAGAAAAAACAACTGTAAAATACCCTATTCATGATGTGTGGCGGTTTGCGTACCTCAGCGTGCCGTCACTGCATTTTATGTACACAAATATTATGTATTGTGTCCTGTCGGCAATTATAACTTTATTGTGCAGCAATTTTTATCTACGTAATGTGACTTTCGGCGACAGGAAACTTTTCCTCGCTTTTCTCTCCTATCTCTTACTCGGAACTGCGATCTCACTTATTCACTATAACTGCGCTTGTATACTATTGGTAACCCTCTCGTTGTCGAGTTTTCCTGCTCTCCTGCCTTACATCCAGCTCCCGCGTCTCGCCTTTGACCTCGTTGATATACATAGTTTCTCTTCACTTCCGGCGTCCAATTCCCTTATTTAAGAGATAACAGGCGCAGTACGTATAGCATATTTGTTCCTACAAAAAAAAATTGCTTAAGGCTGTCGGAACGCTCTGAATTTAAGCCCAAAAATACAGCTTCGGCTGTCAACTTATTGTAGACTTATTCGTCAACATTTTGCAAAAATGCTTTCTCTATAAGAAAGAAAAATTTAGGTCTCTAATGGACTACTTTTGTAATTTATGTACGATTTACTAGAAAACAGTTCGCATTAATTGTGCCAAAAAAACACACATTTTCAATGTCACACTACGACCTTATTCGTACTTATTTCACAAAACTGTTCCATCACAAACCTAAAGTGACTCTTCCTTTTTCGGAAAAGTTTTTTAAATCTTCAAAATACTTTCAAAAATTAGAGTAATCAATTGACAGCGGCACCCTTGCAACAACATTTTTTAGCCTCGTAGTGTGAATTAAATTCAGAGCGTTCTGACAACCTTAATAACATTTTTTGATATATCAATTTAATAATGATTTTTTTTTTTGTTTCAGGTAAGCTGAAGTTTCATAATCGTTGATTTTTGTAGGTATGTATGTTTAACAATAATATGTGTATAGTTCTATGGTCGCTTGAAAGTAACATTTTTTAGAGTAGTTCTACACCAAAATAGACTATTTTCAAAAAGAAATAAACAAAATTTACCCTTGCAATAGCATCTTTTGGCGTCGTAGTGGGCACCAGCCCAAAATTGAAACATGCGGATGATTAGAACGAGACAGAGCTGAAGAAGGTCACACCCACAATATGTCTTTTGCCTACCTCGCCTCTTACCGCTGGGTCTCAACACAGACTGTGTGAAAGTGATCCAACACTGTTAAGTTATTGAAGTAAAATGAGATGTAACTGAGATCTTTTCTACCGGAAGTAATATTTTCTCACGGAAGTAACGTTCAGGTTATGCAAGGGAGTATCGACGTATTGGTAAGTTAGAAATTTCATAAGGTAGGGAACTGTTGACGCTTTTAGTCAATAGATGGCGGCACAGTTGTAAAATTTCTAGCTTACCAACATAAATTGGGTCAGGTTGCGTTGCTTCACTTTGTCACGTGCAAAATGTTACGTTAATTATTCTATAAATAGATCAACGAATATTCATCCAATAAAACAGCAATTGCTTTTAAAATATACACAAGCATATAAACTGCGCAAGTATAACTGGCTATACGCTTATGCATTATTTATATGAATAACGTGCAGCTGACCCCAAATATTCTAGCCTTATATTTTATTGCGACTCTATTCACGTGCTCGTAAGGTGCAATTGTTAATTTTCAATTTACAAGTGAATATTTCTCAAAAACAGAGATAAAAAAAAGTTTTTTTTTTAATTTTTTTTCACCTAAAAAACAATAGCCCTAATATTTTAACAGGAGGACCACACAGAAAAGTTGTCAAACAAATATTTCTGCCTATTGGATCGTATCTATTTGAATTAAGCGATGCTTTTTTGTCTCTTTTTATAGAACATGTAGGAAAATGCTTAAGTTCATCATAACACAGGTTAACTCGTTAATGGATGATCGTTCACTGGAATACGTCATCCCCTTATTACTATTCAACGGAACGAGGTCACTTTGTATCTATAATAACCTTGGAAAAGACTATAAATGAATATTGGTTAAATCGTTATTCTGCGAAAAAATCGTTGATAACCTTGACAATTGAACATCTACATGCAAACTCTCGCTTTTTTACCGGAAATCTAACATAAGCCGATTTTCCTTTCGACCGCAGATATGGGATTGCAAGACTACCTAAAGCAAAACACGTTTCTGTTAAGCCGTCATGTAAACTAGAGAACGGTGCTCATTGTAGAAAAGATTCGTGGAAAACGTAATCTGATGCCAGGCAGGCAGACGAGGATAGAAATACGTGAAGTTGAATGTATTGATCAATGGACACTAATTAATTTTCGTAATTTTTTATTCTATATCTTTAGATGGTTCAGAACTTTGTTAAAAGAATTTGAAAATAGATAAATATACAGCAAGGGTCAGAAACGTCCTTCATATGGGAAAACGTTTTATTTATGGTGCAAAACAAACCCTGTTTTCGAAAAATGTAGATTTTTTCTCGCCAAATTGTAAGTAATAAAATAAAAATTTTCAAGGCTATTTATCAAATTTTTTGGATAGCTTCATAATAATAATACGTTTAACGTCCGTTTGTCGATATTGTGTCATAACTAACGCCATTCGCACCATTACTATTTTTCATCTACCACACTGCCCGTTATTTTGGTACTTTTTTTAAACTTTATCTTAATAGCAATGGACTTTATGTCATAACAGACGCCATTCGCACCATTATTATTTTCCATTTACCACCTCCCGTTATTTTCTACATTTTTTTAAAACTTCAACTTATATAATAGCAATGGGCGAATGAAGGAATTATAGGAAATTAGGATAAGGTAGGTAATTTTTGAACTAGGAGTTTGATAGGTAATCGGCCATGGCCTCAAATAAGGAACCATCTCGATATTTATCGGGAATTAATTGAGGGAAACCATGGAAAACCTCAATCAAGATGGCCGGTACAGGAATTACCGTTTCTCGGTTAGAGGTATAGTAGGAAAAAGTCCTAGCCACATCTGCCCCTGCCGGGAATCGAACCCGTACCTCCCGAATGCAAGTCTAGTGCTGTACCACTACTCTACCGAGCTCGGTAAATTTATAAAAAAAATGTTGGTTTACAAAATGTTCAAAATACAGGTTAGATTTTCTTATAAGTACTGTCTAGAACCACACATTATGGACCTTGTTTCGCGTTGTGAATTCGGTTACAAGGGTATAAAATTTAGGAAATTTAAAGCGTAATATCAGCTTACGTTTGTCGCACAGGAGTATTTCAGGGGCACATTGCGAGCTGTGGTGTGGGGATACGGGAGACTCAAATGTGTTGTTATGTAACACCGGGTAGCTAAAGATAAAACCGGGATACCGTATTCGCCGGCATCTCCAGGGGTTATACAACTAGCTCAAGGCGATTCGTTAGCACATTTTAAAACCTTCACTGAACGTCTTACTTTAAAAGTCATTTTTATTGAGCTACAAACAAATAGCAATTCTGTGAAAATTACTAGATTACCTAACTGTAATTTCAACAACATCTATTTTGGACCGATTTTACTTATGGATTTTTCTAAGTTCTATGTTACATTAATCTCTGAAACTATTGAACCAATTTGAAAATGTTCATTCAATCGTGGCAAACTGGACAAGAGAGTAATTTAATTGATTATAGCTTATAGACTCTCAACTAGTAAGTAAATAGCTATAAATTTATTTGTGTTTTATTTCGTAAATTAACGGTAAGAATTATCTAAAAGTAGTAGTCATTTAAATTTATTTCTAGTTTTTATGTAATGACCTTACATCTACATATAGTGGGTTCTCGCCCAGAGAACGTTGGATTTGTAACAGACGCACCATGAACTATCCATGGACATGCTACATCGATGAGGATGGAATAGTTCCACAGGATAATCTAGTAGCAAATCTTCTGGAGCTCATAAGAAAATCCAGATTATTTGATGACTAGATCCAGTAAAAGGGGAAGCACAAAAATGCTTTCAGGATGTGGTGCATTTGGGCCAAGAGACCACTCCATTCTATTTTAATCTTTAATCCATGGACATATTATTAACCATTTGTCTGATAAAGTTTCAGTCTCTTTTGATTCCCCCATATTTTTGTGTCATCACCTTCTTTACATTCTCGCCTTAACCACGTCTAGAATCTAGGTATTCCTTTCTTCCGGAACAACGCTAATGGCCTGTCGAGCGTCTATAATCTACAATAAACATAAATAAACAACGCTACCCAAAGAATGTAGATTGTAGACCATGCTCAAACTCAAAATGAAAATATAAATTTCGTTTGTGTCATCATCTGGTTCGTCCATCCTTGGAGTATGATTGACTTCTAGCTTGTGTTCTGTTCTGATGTTACTTTTGCCTTGTGCGACCTAACCTTTAAATAAGATAATCTTGTTTACGACAACATAAAAAACATCTCTGTGCACCTCTTTCCCCCTTTCATCATACACACACACACACACACAAACACATTTACCCTCCTTCGGTGCCTCTGCACCAACATTCTAATGCGACGCGAGGCTATCATGCAGTGATGCCATATTACGGATTTTTCTTCTAGTTCTAGAGATATTTCTGATAGGTTATGTAATATCCTGGAGTTTTCGAAGTGGAACTTCTTTACGCAAAGCAGAGTTAATTGAATTCGTGCAATTGAGCGTGTAAAGCCGGGTCCAGACGTGTGTAACGCGTAATGTAATCTATCGCGTAATGTAACACGAATTCTGGTTGTGGACGGCACTACGAGCATTACATGTAACGCTCGCGCCGGCGCTCGCCGTGATCCATCGGCTGTCGGTTTTTAGCGCGAACACAAAGGCGCTCGCAGTACTCGTTTGGACGGCGTTCGTGACGGCTGTGTCGTGTGTACGTTCATGATACGAACAATCGCTTTAACTTATCAGTTTGTATCAAGAAAAACGGGTTATTTGGGATCCAAAAAATCCGGATTACTTTAAAAAAAACCTGAAATCTTTAGTTAATAAATATATATAAATAAAAGCAGCACCAACTACCATGACCTTCCTATTCGGCATGTTCGTAGCAATTGAGTGGAAACAGCTCTTGACAAAGATTCGCTTTCACGATTCACGTTGAGTTCATGTGGTGTCCACACTGTTGATGCTAAATTACACGTAATCTTACATTACACGTTACACACGTCTGAACCCGGCTTAAGGAAAAGATGCTGCATCATTACTCTTCTACATTGTTGATGTAACGATGGGTAGTGTGCACAGCCGACGTGACTATTTGACAAAAAAAAATATGCATGAGCGCAGCGAGTGGGTTGCATTTTCAAAATTCTGGAAAAGGGAAAGAAAAAATTAATTCGGTTCATATCTTTAAATTGATAATTGCAATTGTCTGGATTACTTGGCAATACGTCGCCTTGAAGTGTTGGAAAAACAATGTCACGGTTGTTTACGACACAATTAATTTTCAATTTGCGAGTCTTGGAATCAACACGACTGGACGTAATATGTAATTGGTATTTCTTTTTTTTTAACACAAAAGAAGTGCTTTGCATGCTGCGGTTATGAGCAATGTAGATTGCCATTTTATTTTGGGGAAAAGTCTAAAGAATAACAAAGGTGCGGGAACAAGAACGTAAGGTTTTAAATGTACCAACAAATAACTATAGTTTGCTGTTGTATTATGAAACTCTTAGATTTATTAGCTCTCGGTTGAGCAAAGGTTCATATTCTAATAGTGTCCAATGCAAAATAATTTTTGGAGGATATGAAATACCGTTGCAAATAATCCATGTTATCGGAAAGTTAACTGCTTAGATGTGTCACTAGAATAAATGATAATTCAACCGTCGCGATAGTGGAAGATTCGAATTTAAGTCCCGGTAGTAACATTGTCTGAATAATATTGCGTTATAATGTTAACAATGGTTGATTCCGATTTAGGAAGAATATTTGAAAGTTAAAATCTAAGGAATTCTGATATCTACTTATTTCTCGCAACTCATCTGGCAACACTGTTATCATTGAAGCTACATAGCTACCGGTAGCTATCTATACGCTGCCATATATGCGCTTGTGAAGCTTCACTTCGCTTGCCTGTCATTAATTAAGTTTATAGTTAGTCATAAATTTAACATTTAAGAAGAATGTTACATTTCCGTATATACTTATATATTAAAATGTTGCTTTTTTTAGTTTCTTCCTGTTTATAAAATCAAATAACTCTTGCTATATTATATAATATAATATTTACTTAGCCGTTTTAAAAAGAATTTATATTCTACATAAAAATGCCGTTGTGTACAGTGTACTGTATATTTCAGAAATGAATTTTTGTTGATACAAGATGTTTCGTCTAAGTTGCATCTTGTTCTTAAATACAGTAGAATTCATGTATTTTCAACCAGTTCGGAACTAATCCACTCGTAGTTTCAACGTCATACTCACTTCGTGCCAGTCATAACCCAATAAAAAAAAACTTTATTAATTTGAGGTTAAACGTTGTCAAATGTATTTTTCCATTGGCTGGATAGCGTGAGAAGGAGGGACTAACCAGTCCGGGACTAATCGACTCATAGTTTCAATTTCAAACTCACTTCGTGCCAGTCATAGCCCAATCAGGAAAAAGAATTTTATTAATTTGAGGTTAAACGCTGTCAAAAGTATTTTTGCATTGGCTGGATAGCGTGAAAAGAAGGGACTAACCAGTCTTGGACTAATCGACTCATAGTTTCAATTTAATACTCACTTCGTGCCAGTCATAGCCCAATCAGGAAAAAGAATTTTATTAATTTGAGATTAAACGCTGTCAAAAGTATCTTTCCATTGATCGGATAGTGTGAGAAGGAGGGACTAAAAACTTGAAAATACGTGAGTAAAATTAGTTGCAACAATATGCAGTAATAATTGTTATTTTTATTGTTGTCTGTAGTTTATAACAATGTTATATTGAACATTTTATTTATTCCGCTGAAAGGCTACAATTTAATCACCTTTCGGGGTTAGGTTGTGGTCTTACATAACGCAAATAAAATGACATAATGAAAATGAATTTGATAGTCGGTTGAGAACGGGCGACAGTCGCTTCCTTCTCTCCAACCTGAAAGAGTCAAATAAAATTTCCTTATTCTTTATAAATTAACGGTTTGACTCTAATCTCGATCACAACTCTTGTATTTGATTTTTTTTTTGTCTAAAGTTTCTTTTATTTTATTTTAAGTGCGTTTAGTTTTGTATTCATGTGAAGTTATTTGTTTTATTTTTATTTAAAATATACTGACCTTGTTGGTTAACATTTGTTTATTTCATTTTTGTTTTTTTTTTGGATCAATAGTACCTTTCTTGAGTCGAGCTTACAAATTTACATGGGCCCAGCAACTTAAAACCCCCTTTAACTGTTTGTTCGACCCTCGGTCTAAACGTTACATAGTTGAAAATAGATGTTGTTGAAAATACATGATATGACAGGCATCACTGGATTTTCGTGACGTACTGGGACAAACGCTCCGACACAACTCACACTAACTTTCCCAAACAAGTCAAGGTCAAGTTTAATTCTTAATTTTTTACTACAAAGAAGAATAATTTCTGTTCCTAGAGTATACAACAAATGATGTTTTTAAAATCGAAAAAAATAACTACCTAGGGACATTAAGAGTCGTATCTTTCTTAAAACCTTGCATTAAATTTTGTTACCCCTAAACGACATTCTTCATTTCATAATCGCTCAGAAGAAAATGTTATTTACCAGACGAATGAAACAATTAATTTGTTGAAAAATGATGGTTCATAGAACCTTTGGCGTGAAGACACACAATACTAAAAAATCAACCACAAAATTGTATCACGTTTCATTAAATGTTAGCATCGTCACGAAATGATTATAATAGTCTCCTGATGATGCTGGTTTGTGAAATGTACGTCAGGAAATAAGTGTTGGTGTTTTGTGATTACTTTTTTAGTACCTATTCAGAGACGAAACATTTCAATATGTGTCTAGGTAAATAGATTATTCATATGCTTCTGCATTTGCCACTATTTATTATATATGTCACAATAAGGGACACACAAATCATCATTTTAACCGAAGCGCTGCAAACGACTCCAGGGAATGGTTTGTCCATCCGCATGGAAAAATAAATGTACAGTAACTTATACCAGACGTTCCTGAAATGTTTGATATAAATACCGTGTATCTCACATTGTAAGCCATGACTTATATTTTTTTTTCTCTTAAAAATCGTACCATGGCTTATTTTCAAGGGATGGCTTATATTTTTTTGAGGAATTTTTTAGGTACCTATGTATAAAAAAGTTAATAATTCTTATCTATTGAATTTATATTTTCATGTAAGTACAATGAACATAAATAAATATCAGACTAGCTAATATTAAACTTATTTATTAGTGTATTTGCCATAGGCAACATACACTATTGGCGTTGGTCGGATGGCGGGACCTAGGGGTCGGACCAAAATTTCTCGACGTTTCATAACCTTCTAAACACTTTGGCACCATTTTTAAAAATGTTTATATATATATGTATATATATATATATATATTTATATATATATATATATATATATATGTGTGCGCGCTATAACTTTCGAAAGAGTTAATTGATTTTTACGAAATTTTGCCCACATGTTGGAATCCACTACCGCAAGAACCCTATTTAAAATGGGCCCAATCGGGCCATTTTAAGGGTAGTTTTTAGGGGTTGAAAAAAGTTTTTGGGCCCAAAAATACCTAAAAAATTCTCAGAATCGTTTCAAAATTGAAATTTAACCCTTTAATAGCAATTAAAAAGTGCTCCTAAAATTTTAATAAAATCGGCCCGACAGGACCAGATTTACAAATTTTATGAAAACACTAGTTTGCAGATAGTGAATTATTTGCTGAAAGGTGTATATAATTTAGTTTAGAGGTTCGATTGATAATAATTGCAACTGAGAAAAAAATGTTCATTTAAGGGGTGTATTAAGGAGTCAAATTTTTTATTTTGCCCAAAAAACCAACTTAAGTTCGCATAATAAAGCCACACTGCCTATATTAGCAAATACACTATATTGTCGGCAGGGTTTTGGCACTGCGACCCGGGTTTTTCAAATATAACATTAATATCATCTTCTGGAAAATCGTCATTAATATTCAAATTATAAATCCCAGTGGGAAGTTCATCAGATCTTACTGTTTGTAAAATTATTGGACCCAATCGGTCGTGCTTAGCGATTGAATCTTATTGAACTGTAAAGGTACCTCCTTGAAATTGAAAAAAAACATGGCTTATTTTCGAGGTATAACTTATATTTTAAGAAACTTCAAAAACCGTGCATGGCTTATTTTCTAGGGATGGCTTAAAATGTGAGATACATTTAAACCGGAAGACAAATATTTTACTAAACAATTTTACGTTGAATTTTCTCTGCAGATCTCAACATTTTTAATGAAGCCTACTAGTAACTAGTTGAAAAACCAGTCAAATATGTTGACTACTTTATATTAACTACAGATAAAACTACAGGTAGGACCTGTGTCACGTCAACTAGTTGAAAAACCAGTAAACTTCGTTAACTAGTTGAAAACCCAGTTGATTCGTTAACTAGTTGAAAAACCAGTTGATTTTGTTGACTAATTTATATTAACTACAGAGAAAGCTACAGGCAGGACCGTTGCGAAAAACTGTGTTATGTCAACTAGTTGAAAAGCCAGTCAATTGCGTCAACTAGTTAATTCTAAAAATAGAAACAGTTGATTCGTTAATGAACGATTAATAGTTCATCTGTCACTAATATCCACCATTATAATCTGCTAAAAAACACACTTACTGACTAAATGTGTGTTTTTTACAGATATGTAATGATTCTGGTCTTTGAAAAATGAAATTTGGACGATACATTATTTTGATAACGTAGGCTTCCACCAAGCAAAGATTTTTCAAAATTTCACCCCTACGAACATGAAAATAAAAAAGTTATTTTCAGCCGCTTAGGATGTTTAATTCTTTAAATAAGTGAAATGGGACAAATGTTAATATACATTTTTTTCTTAAAATGAGACCATCTTTCATCTGTCAAAATTTGTCGGTGAGCTAATGTATTATTTATTATTCTAAAATTAAATATTATATGCAGTAAGATGTGAAAAATACATATTTTTGAGTCAGTAAACAACAGCTGTTGTTCTTTATAAACTAAACTGCGCAAATATCATTACAAATAGGTTGACATTAAAATGGTTCGTTTATTCTTTAAATGCGTGTTAAGTTATACACAGACGTGTATTAAATCAAGACGGGCTATCGAAAACTAGTAAAGAAACAGTTACCATTGAGAGTTTAATATATTATAATCGTTTTTAATAACGTCATTGTTCCAATAAATGTTTTCAATCAATCTAAAAAAGCGTATTGTTTATTAGTTAAGGAATTAAAAGCATGCCATGTTTGAGTGTTATGATCAAAAGCATAAACACAGTAGGTTTACTCCAAAATTTCTCGGCTTTCGGCTTTAAAAAAGGAGAGAGCACCGGTCGTCGAGACAGTTACCTACCTGTGAGCCGCCTAGGACACTTCGTTCTTGAAAATGTCTAACGCATTTCAAACGAAACGACAGGTAGAAAAACCAATGAACTAAGGCTTACAAGCGCGAAAACAGAGAAGCTTTGAAACAACGCCGGCAGTGAAAGCCTACAAACTTCGATAGTAGGTATATTGTTCAACCAAAGAACGTCTGACGGGAAAAGAATGAGTTTGCATGTAACAATAAGAATTATGAGAAACAATAGACTATGCACATTCTTTCGCCAGGCATACTTTCACTGAGCACAGAATACACTACATTGAATTTCGTGTCATTGTATTTTCGAGAAGTGTTCCTATTTGAAACGTGTACGCAATCATCTGAAAGAATATAACATTTTATTTAAGTCTGTTTATATTAAATCTTTTTTACGAGCGAATGTCACCGTTGTTTTATTCTTATAGTAATACATATAGATAAAACGAAAACAAGAAAGGTTTGGGCTATAAATCCAATATCGAGATAATAATTTAAGTATCGTAAAATAACCATTTAGTATTCTATAGGCGCGTCGGGTTTGCAAGTAGAAAAACGATTTGAGTCAAAGCTCCAGCCTCAAGTCGTTACGCTAAGACAGGAATGACGGCTGATACGATAAAAGTCTGTGAAGAAATTACTACACTAGTCTGTAGCAAACATTATCCCTGTACAATATTCTTGAATGTGAAAAGAACGAAAGGCTATAAATGATATAGACAGGGTTGTCGTTATCTTTAAGTTTCAATAATATGTTTGTTTTGTTTTTTTGTGTCCGGCACTCATTCATATTATCAAATTAGTCAGGTTCATGGATTTTCAGCATTATCTATTTTCTAGTATTTTTAAGTTTTTAGTCTGTACTCCTCATCCAGTGGAAAAATAAGTTCGAAAACTTTTAACCGCAAATTAACATAATGTATTTTTTTGATTGCTCCAAAGTGAGAATAACAGAGAAGTTGAAAATATAGGAGTTGTTTAGTCCCGACATGTTGAAAACACAAGAGTTCAACTATATTCTTTTTTGATAATAAATTGAAAACCCAATTGACACTTCGATTGGGAGCTGAGAACTGGGAGGTTTGTAATACAATAGAATAGATCGTAAAATAAGATCTCGGTAAATTTCGAAATGTGGCCGAAAAATTCATTTTATTGCTGTTTTTATTAGCTGTGATTAAGCATTGAGTTTTACAAAATTTAGCTTGCTGCTTAAAAATTTCAAAAAAATTTGTATTTTTACCCTAAAAATTGAACAAAAAACGTGATATTCGTCAATATTTCTTTACAGCATGTCACCAGGTTTCGAATTACGGGAAGACAAAGGAACATTTTGAAGTTTTTTCTTCACGAATTTATGTTAAAAATATAGACACATTTAGCTTGCTCAATAATATTTTTCAATTTTTTTTTCTGTACAAAAATTTGTGTAAAACTATTATAAATTTTTTCGTTTTTATCTGGTTTTAAACACATCAAACACATCCTCACAGACTGCATGAAGTATTTTCAGGCCAGATACGACTGTACACTCCCGGATAATCTGAAAGAAATATTAAACAATACGGAATCAAATACTAACAAGTTAATCAAATTTTTACAAGAAACCGGACTTACCAATCAGCTATAAACATTAACTTATCACCATCCAAACATTATTCTTCACACTTACCTTCTTCTCCTACCATCCTAATCTCTGCGACCTAGCGCTCTTGTTGGACACCTGAAACAAAAAATAATCACAACCTAATTAACAATTAATATATTCAACCTTAATAACTTATACGCAATAAATAACTATTTTACTTACCTTCTATCATCATGTAATTTTTCCATAGTAACCGTATTATGTATTATATTATATTAGTTTCCATATTGTAACTTTTTGTGCTAATGACCTCAGTAGTCGAAGCACCTTATTGTAAATAAAAAAAAAAAAAAAAAAAAAAAAAAAAATTAAATTAAAATTGATTCAAATTTCAAAAAAAAAAAAAAATCCTGTATTTAGATGGAATAAACTGTAAAAACTTCGCTAAATGTCACGTGGCAAGGAAGGTACATATTTCTAGTTTATTTTGAAGCATTTTATTTTTATTTTATTTATTTATTAAATCCTATATATTGCACATCATATCATGCAACAAATACAAAATATACAAGGATACTTCCCCTCACTAGAGCGAACTCTGTGTTAAGGGGAAGGACACAGAATTTGTGTGGCTGTGTAAATGTGCATATGTTTGGGTTATGTAAATGGGACGTGTAATGTATGTATGTGTTTGTGACGAGCTTACATACATTAAACATCGCATTCATATCAAAGATTTGTCATAGACATTTTAGATTTCCTAAACGCTCATAAAACAGAGTTATATGCGGTTGAAAAAGAGGGTATATTTAACAGCTGGTAAACAGTAACCTTAATGACTAAAAAGAGTGGAGCTTGCATAAATAAGCGATCTTTCGTTTATTTATTAAACTGTCGGACAGCGAAATATGTATATTTTTTTTAATATTTACAAATAATTTAAAAATCGACTATATAATAAATCGACTAGATTAATTAATCATAATTTTTGCTAGTGCACATCTGTTTTTCCGATATACAAAATTATAATATATTAAACTACATGTGTTATATTCTGCGAGTTTAATTCCGATAGCATAGATTTATAGCCACAGGCATATAAATAATAAATATCTACATAACGTAATATAGAATCCACAGCAATGTGCTTCGTAGCAATATTCGCACAATTTGTGGTAAACAGGGAAACAAAGTATTTCAAGTAATTAACTAAATAAAGGATAACCGCAGAAAATATATTATAGTTATTTGCTTAATCTAGTTAAAAATGTTGAAACCGACTGTATAATTAATTTTATTCTTTCACATAAATCAAAGCAAGAGTTATTTTAGAAACAGTCCTATAAAACAGTTTCATTTTAAATATAAAAAAGTAGTCTCTTTATATTTGATTCCAACCACGCAATATATGGACACTGCCAAACTTGACCGCTAGGGGCGCTAGCTATATAATGACCCCATGAATAGTCCATAGCAGTGTGTGTAAAATATGTTAATTTGAAATAATAAAACATCGACACAGCTGATGGGCTGTGCTTACCAATTTTTAAATTACGGAGGTTTTGTATTTCTAAAGGAACATTTTTTTACTATAAATAGTTTGTCAAGCCCGCTTTCTAAAGAAGGTTTTGTCACAGAAGGTGAAATTACAAATAGAAAAACTAATTATATATACCTATTTAAATGATGGTTATAATATAAAAACATCACAGATTAATACTTAGAAATATTATTAGAGGATTTAGGGTCCATGAATTATTTAAGACGAATTATTATTCACAAAGTTTCGTATTTTTTATTAATACTTCTCCAGGTGTTCGTAATTAAATGTCTTAACAATCTAATTAAATTTGATTATCTTGTTAGATTATTGTCTAAAGTTATTATGACAAATCAAATTCATTTTTAGTAATTGAATAAATAATATACTACAAATTCATACAAAATAAAAAAATGACTAATAATAATTCATTGATCCTAAATCCTCTAATAATATTTATTAGTGTATTTGCCACATGGCAACATACACTATTGGCATCGGTCGGATGGCGGGACCTAGGGGTCGGACCAAAATTTCTCGACGTTTCATAACCTCCTAAACACTTTGGCACCATTTTTAAAAATGTTTATATATATATTTGCGGGCAATAACTCTCGAAAGAGTTAATTGATTTTAACTAAATTTGGCCCGCATGTTGGAATCCACCACCGCACGAACCCTATTTAAAATGGATCCAATCGGGCCATTTTAAGGGTAGTTTTTAGGGGTTGAAAAATGTTTTTGGACCCCAAAATACCGAAAAAATTCTCCGAATCCTTTCAAAATTGAAATTTAACCCTCTGGTAATAATTAAAAAGTATCCCTAAAATTTTAATAAACTCGGCCCGACAGGACCGGACTTACAAATTTTATGAAAACACTAGTTTGCAGATAGTGAATTATTTACTGAAAGTTGTATATAATTTGGTCTAGAGGTTCGATTGATAATAATATTGCGATTAAGAAAAAAAAATGTTATTTTAAGGGGTGTATTAAGGAGTCAAATTTTTTATTTTGCTCAAAAACCAACTTAAGTGTGCATAATAAAGCCACGCTGCCTGTATAAGCAAATACACTATATTGTCGGCAAGGTTTTGGCACTGCGACCCGGGTTTTAATTATTTATCATCAAGGATCTTATCTATACAAGTATCACAGATTAACTTTGAATTATTCCTTATTTAAAGCGCGCAACTTAGAAAGGAATATGTATACCTATATTTGGTTTTTACTATACTCCATAATGAAAACCAGTCAAAACTTAAGTCGTTATTTACCTGTTGCCGCCTACGTTACGTTTGTCATGTCATATCCAACGGAACGAGATCACCTCTGTATCTAATAACCCTCAATTCGGGGTACCTATTTTTTTATTTAAACAAAAAAGAAGGAACAAAAAAAATGTGCATCAACTCATTGAGTTATTAGCACTGAAATGTACAGGGTGTCCGAGAATTATCTTTACAACTTTGAAATTTAATAACTTTTGAAATAAAAAGAATATTCACATTCTGTTTTCTGCAGTTATTAGTGCAACTCATAAAGTTTTGTTCTGTTTAGGTTAGCACCTCCACATTTGCACCACGTATGGCCCGAAGCACATCCAGTCGGTAATCGATTTCTTGCCAGGTACGCTGTAACATAACGTCTGTGACAGTGGCAAAAGCCTCTGTAATGCGGGTTTTTAAGTCAGCAATATTAGTAACCTTTCTGTGATAAACAGTATCCTTACGGGGTGGCCCAATTCCATGGCCACCCAGGTCTCCTGACACACCCCTCGACTTCTTTCTCTGGGGTTATTTGCAGGATATTGTTTATCGGAGAAAGGTTACTGACATTGCTGACTTAAAAAGCCGCATTACAGAGGTTTTTGCCACTGTTACAGACATTGTTACAGCGTACCTGACAAGAAATCGATTACCGACTGGATGTGCTTCGGGCCACACGTGGTGCACATATGGAGGTGCTAACCTAAACAGAACAAAACTTGATGAGTTGCACTAATAACTGCAGAAAACAGAATGTGAATATCCTTTTTATTTCAAAAGTTATTAAATTTCAAAGTTGTAAAGATAATTCTCGGACACCCTACAGAGTATCTATTTGTTGTCTAGAATAACCGATAGTATATCTGGCAACATATTAGCTTATAATAATATGTATTTTCAAATTTGTTACGCGTCACAATCACGCCTTTATAGGATATATACAAAATATACATTATCCTATCTCTTTGATAACATATAGCGCCACAATCCGATTGGAATCTAAGGTATATAAGGTGAACAGACCTAATATCGTCGAATTTTACGAGCATCTGAAAACATTGCCATAAACCGGGAAAAGTCAGCCTTCAGAGATGATGATTCCGTCATATAACGGCGTCTCGACTCTGAAACGACGTATTTCTGAAAGAATATGTATATATACATCTGATCATATACATATTTTAAACATGGATGCTTCAGAAACAGTGCACACCTACACAATAGGGATGTTGACTGTATTTAAATAAAAACATAATTTTAACGTAAAGTGCTAGTTTCTATGATAGAAATGCTAAAAATATTTTTCCTTATTTTTAAGTGATTTAATTAATATTTAATAAAACGTAACTAAATCACTCTCAAGTCATGTGACAACGAACAACATAACGTCACTGGCTCATCAACATCATCAGACGCTGTCATACAGATGGACGCTGTTCACGCTGTCAAAAGGCTTCATTGTGGATAATATTTAGTGTGTAATTTATTCGACAATTTCTATGACAACAATTTAGAAAAAACGTATCACCTCATCAGTTTAACAGCGTTTATGAGCCTGTGACGTCACGGCAGTCACGTGACAAGTATTGACATTTTGGAACGAAATTTGAAATGGAATTTTAAATAGATACATGAATTTTAAAGCGTGAGTCGTATTTAAAAAAATATAATAAATATTTGTGGTTATATTGGGTACTTATCCACGATTAAAAACACTTTCCTAAAAATAGTCAACATCCTTATTATATAGTAGTTTACGTATTTTGATTCTAGAACGTGAATGCAGTTACTATGTTCTTACGAGCTGTGACATTATGTTAAAACAAAGGACCAGCGAGTTTTAACAGTCACACGAGTCATAGTAGCTTTACGTTCGAGATACATACTACATTTTTTGTACGTACCTTCTATAAAATAGCTCATTTTTATCTTATGATAATACATCTGACAGTTGTTATATTCTGTGTGTGCGGCTATATTGCATTTGGATAGATTATGAAAACTACGCCTGCTTTGTGTTGCATGCTATTTCTGTTCATTTTATAGAATAAAACGGTAACTGACAAGGTTGCTTTTGGAAATTATTGTCATGTTTCCATAGCGATCGTAAAATCATTTAACACTAGTGCATAAAATTAAACAAAAATATGTGATCTAACCAATTCTACAGTAATATCCATTAAGCACAACAACAGCAGACGCAAATAGTAATTTTCATAAACAATTTTTTAATAAAAGTTAAGTTTGTTTCACAATCGAACTGTCAAAAATGTTAAAAATATACTTAATATGACGTGAAAACCAGCTATTTTATAGGGAATACGTGCTGTATATATCTCTGACGTAACGATATTGTGACCCATGTGACTGTTAAAACTTGCTGAAGCTTGTTTCGACATAATATCCAAAACCTACATTACAACCTAGATACACAAACTAGTAATACTTCTAGACAGTGACTAATATTTATAGTGTCACAACGCAATATAATAAGCGGCATTGTATCTATGCATCGCAACGGATACCTATGTTTACATTGTTTTGTTTTGCCGCTCCATTGAACTTGTTAGTAATTAAATATTAGTAACTGATTACAGTTTCCAAACTGAACTATGTGACCTTAAAAAACAAAAACGTAACGTGATGAAACGACTCCATTAGCTGTTAATAAGAAACAATTTTTAACTTAAAACAGCGTGGAATGAAAGACATCACATTCGTGTTTTGTGTTTGCGTACTGTGGCGCTGGATTTTGTGACGGTTTGTATTGGCTTCACACGATGCGCGTTCTGAATTTGGATTTGTCGATGATTTTTGAGTGCGCGTGAATGTTAACAATAAAAAATTATAATGAGCCTCACCCTCATAAACTCACATAAGAATCTTTAGGTTTTAATATTGTAATTACGCCGAAATTATTACACATTTTAAGAGAGCACTTTGCTGTTTATGTCATGTGAAAATTCTCACATGGACAGAATGTCAAATTCATACCATAGTTTTATTTACATACTGTAATCTATAGAAAAACAAGTTTAATATGAATTGTCTGTAGTATATCAACATCATAACCTCACATTATGTCACGTTTCAGCATATACTTGTATTTAAAGAATGTTTAATCCCAAAATTGTTCTGATGTTTGAAAATAAGGAATATATGTTATTTAATATTTTCCTTTTTGAAATTACATGAAATATATTATGAGTTCCTACCATTTGTACGTCAAACTACATAAATTATTTTGTACTTCAATTGTTCGCAATTTTAAACGTCAGATTTTAGCCGTTCATCCTTGTTTTGCTATTTTGCGAATCAAAATGCAACACACTATAAATTTCTGTCCTTGTCAGTTTCATGTAGTTTAAGGGACAAGCCAACTTCCCCTTTGTTTGTTTCATTCTACGTCCCCTCGATTTCTTACATTTTTCAAACAGATACGTCGCTAAAGAAGTTAAACTTAAAAAGTGGACGTTTATTATCTTTAACACACATTATGACGCCATGGTTATGACTTGTGCCCATGTCACCCACGTGATACCCTGGTCATTTCCGTTCTCGCAGTCATCACTAGTTTCAGCAGCGAATCGAGCTGCAAAACCAGCGTCGTGTGCGGCGGCCTTTATTATCTCGATCGTGCAATGTGCGTTAATGTCGGGGGCGGCGGCGGCGGCGGCATCAGACGCAGGAGTGCCGCGTTAGTTTGGGGACGGGACAACGCAGTGAACGTGTCACACGACTGCACACTAAAATACGTGCCATTTCTGAGATTGACGTTCCGTACGCATCAATTTATTTCGTACGCTCTCCTCACGTCCTATTCCCTACGTCCTACCGAACCGTAGACTGCTAGGGCGTAGGGATGCATACATACTGGGACGGTGTCTAACGCGAACAGGTAATGCACATAAAAGACAGGGTTTCACAAAATAAAAAAAAATGTTAAACTGACATTTGACGTAATAAGTTCACACACGAAGTTTAACTCCTTTAGTTTTTATTTAATTACAGAAATTATTTTGTGCCTCAATTGTTCGTAATTTTAAACGTCACATTCCCAAGCACTAACTTTATATGTTCATCCATGTTTTACTATTTTGCGAATCAAAATGCAACACACCATAAACTTCTGTCCTTGTCAGTTTCATGTAATTTAGGGGACAAACTAACTTCTCCTTAATTTGTTTCATTCTACTTCCCCTCTATTTCTTACTTCTTTCAAACAGATATGTCGCTAAAGAAGTTAAACTTCAAAAAGAAAACGTGGCTCCATACGTAATAAAAGGAAGCTTACATTACAATAACTAATTTTTTAGATATGTACATCAATATATCGAGCAGTTATCATACCGACAGTGAAGCGCCATTATGTTTGATCATTTTTTAAGACGGTAATCATATATACTTCTAAAAAGCTCTTATCGACCAACAAATTAATAAAATTAACAGTTCTAACGCTATGGGACTAATAAATACATCAAAATGAATAATAATAATAATGCGTTTAACGTCCGTTTCTCGACTTTATGTCTTAACAGACGCCATTCGCACCATTACTATTTTTTCATCTACCACTTCCCGTTATTTTCTACATTTTTTACAACTTCAACTTATGTAATAGCAATGGGCGAATGAAGGAATTATAGGAAATTAGGATAAGGTAGGTAATTTTTGAACTAGGAGTTTGATAGGTAATCGGCCATGGCCTCAAATAAGGAACCATCTCGATATTTATCTGGAATTAATTGAGGGAAACCATGGGAAACCTCAATCAAGATGGCCGGTACAGGAATTACCGTTTCTCGGCGAGAAGCAGTAGGAATAAGTCCCAGCCACATCTGCTACCGCACTGAAAATGGTGTTTTCCTGCAAATGATTGAAGTCACTATCTTTTCTAAAAGTTTCATTCTCTATAAAATTGGAACTATTTTTTACGGTCGCCGCTTGGACTATTAGATTCAGACTGTTTAATTTTAATTGAAGTATGAAAATTGCATAAGAAATTAAAACACTTTTTTCAACAAATACCTGCCTACAAGACAATCTAACATCGATTGGGCAACCTTAGTAAAAGCACATCTTAACTTTATTCTGTAAGTAAAGCCATCGTGCAAGATAAATTGTATTGCTAAACGAACAAAAGCAATTTTATCCTTTTCTATCTAATAATTTGCGATGCGGAACTCACATTATACTTGTCTCGAAACTAAAACATGGAGACTTTCTCAGATGACTTACTGTCGATATTCACGAAATATACAGTGTTTCTTCTAGATGCATTTATTAGATTGCAAAAGAAATGCACTAGCCAATAACTACTAAAATATTTACTAAAGACTGCAAGAAAAACCAAGAAAATGTATCACGAAAAATTGATGTCACATTTTTGTAGAAACTAAAAAAAAGACCAGTATAAGATCACACGTTAAAAGTGCAGCTACATAGTACTTAGTATCCAACCATAGATGACAATTTTAACCAAACTTGTATAGAAAATAGTTAATAAATAGTGCATCAGTTGTTGATTGTGATCTATCTCTTTTTTTGTCAATCTATCTATCTCTATCATGTCGTTTTTCCGTTTCGTCGCGCACGAATTTACCGTCACTATAAAGGTCACTTAAAAAAATCAATTTTCAAAAAATCTACCACTGACAGGAAAATTATTGGGCGAATTCGGTTATTTGCGATAAAAATGACGACGTATTTGTCAACACAGGCAAATGTTTGCAAGCATTTATTGATTACTACTGCAAATACATCGAGTTTGCAAACGTTTGCAAACATTTTGCGCAATTGGTTGATACGGGTCTTTCGATGTATTAGCTCCGGTCGGAACACGGGCAGATGGCTACGAAAGTTCGCGAGCATTTTTTGATCGTGCGTTTTTTATATCGTGTTTGCAAACGTTTGCAAATATTTTATGGTATTGGTTGATCCAGACCTTTTAATGTAGGCGCGAACGTTTGTAAACATTTTTTTTCTTTTTTGTCCTTGGTAATTAATATAAAAATGATTTGTTTAACTAAAATTTATATTTACATGTGTATTTTAACTTTTATATCTACTTGATCAAAACATTTAGGTAATAGGTGTGTATAATTAATATCTGATATTTTATTTACAAATTGTATTTTAATAATTCAGTTACAGTTATAAAGCTTGAAAAAGTCCCAAGCAAGGGACGAAACGTCGCTATAAATAACAAATAAGTGTTTACTTAAAAAGTTTGCGCATTTGACTTCTCCACAGCAAAAACATGGACTTTGCAGACATATAGGCATATATTCGTGAACGTTTAGGCAGTTTGAATAACATCCTTTATAAGGTTACGTAATTTTTATTGAGGCGTTCCAAAGAAGACATTCGGTAACTATGTCTGTTTTATGGCATGAAATGAAACATTGATAGTAGCTATACCTATTTGCTTGGATATTATTATACATCCATGTGCAGCCGACGTGATTTCATGATCAAACATTATTTTGATCCATACGAATTCATGCAATATAAAAACGTTATGCGATTATGTTTAGTTTCATATAAAATTCTATGAATATATAAAAGGCATTTTTCGGATGCTAACTTAACATATACTGAAGGTGGAATTTTTAAATATGTTAAACTTGCAGTAAGCCGGATAGAGTTTTTCTTTTTTAATATATAAAATTTATTTTTACGGCCAGATATGTAGGGTAATTTATTATTTAGTAACTAGTTTCTAACCACGGTTTCGCTCGCACTAATTGTCTTTTAGAGTTGGGTAACTCAGATCTGAACCGGTTCAAAGAGCCGTCTCCGACAGAAGATCCGTGAGAGCCGACTCACTTTTTTTGAGCCGACGGAGTGAAACACTTAACACACAGAAGCACATTTTACACTTACGTATCCGTTCTTGCTTTGATGCATCTGTCAGCTCAAATGACTCATGCATCACATGTTTGGTTATGCATTCTTGATTCTATACAGGTTGTGATATGATTGACTGAACTAGGTAACTCAGTGGCAGACTGCAGTAACATATTCAGAACTCTGCTCTTTTTGAACCGGTTCAGTGAGCCGGCTCACATACGGGATCCAGATACAAAGATGCAGATCACTAAAAAGACCCATTTTTCCCATCTCTATTGTCTTTTATGCTACACTTGACTGGGTCGTTCTTTAAACTATTGGAGGGGTGACCTTCAAACTCTACATGGTTTATAAGGGGGAAGGCGGGGTTAATTACAAGATTTTATTCAACTTCACGTGTTTGTCAGTCAGTCAGTTTGGTTCAAATCTTGCAAGTCGATTTTGAACCTCTTCCACTTGATTTATTACTTTCAAATTTTGCATTCTTATGTAATATCGATGACAATACAATAATTTGGTCAGCATGACCTCTAATGCTGCAGTCAGGATAGTCAGCTGACTATGCAGCTTTTTAACAGTCGTGTTTTGGTCCGCAGACGATTCTAATGATAAATCCTATGTGATTACAGAGTAGATGACGAGAAAAAAAACCTTTTTAAAACAAGCTTTTATTAAACTGTGCTAAAACGAAGAAAATAAAAACAAACAAATAAAATCATTTTATCATTGTTGACCTAAAATATATTCATAAAAATTCCTAATTTTAACTTCTCCTGAAAAGCTTGCTTTTAGTTATATTTAATTTTTGTTACGTCATAATATTACCAAAGTAATTACCAACAATGTTTATTAAAGAATTATAAAAAATCTCTTTGAAATATTTGAACTTTCATTAATATTTTTAATGTGAAAAGTTACGTAGCCTTTGAGAGAAGAGACGTAAGGGTGAAACTGAATGTGCACATGGCGTTACATGGAAGAATGCAAGGTAAAAAATTGTATAAAAAATACTACGTTGTTTATGGACGACCCCAAACATTAAAATTTTAAACGAAGCAAACATTCGATGCGCATGGCTGCATTGAAAAATAATAATTGAAGCGAAAAACGGAAATTTAATTAGTGTAATAAGAATCATGGTTGGATGCTTTTATTTCCCAGATACGAGACAAAATTAAGAAACCCCATGTAGTTTCGAAAGACCTATGACAACTCTTAGTAATGGGTTACACATTCATAAATGGCTGTCATAAATTAGAATATAAAACGCAGACAATGTCGAGCGATATAACTTCTGAATAATGCCAACAAAAACAGAATAAAACGACATTGCCAACTTAAAATTCATACAATGTCGTTATAGTTTAAAATATTATATTTTACCTACCGAAAAGAACGGTATCTTTGTAATATTATATAATAATATTATAATAAATCAAAAATTATTATATTTAATCAAGTGTGTATAGGCTTTCACGCCCGCTGCGTTGCCACGCCCTTAAAAATATGTACCGCAGTGGCAGACGAAACATCAGGTAGAAATACTATTGAATCACAGCCTACAAGCCCTGAAACCAAGAAAATATTATTATTATCATTTCATATAAAAAAGGAGCGTTCAGAATACAGTTCATTTCTTTTATTTGTCTAAAATACTTTTCCAAATATCCTCACTTCGTCGCGTTTTGACGCGGTCGATCTAGTATTTTATAAATTTTCTATTCATAGAAACGGTTAAAGTTGCTATTAATTTGTAGAACATTGATTCATAGTTGTACCGACTGCAATTTACCGTAGGCGAAATGTCTGGCTTGCAATTCCGTTTTGTCTATACGTGACAACGGCACAGAAACGATTCCAATTTACGGAAGTTACTACTTACTTCCGTTTTATTACATGAACGTGATTCTGAACGCCTCCGGTTTATGCGATAATTACTAAATTACCGCAAATTACTTTTATTTCCTCCTACTAGATACGCGTAATTCCTACTATACACGTGTGTCTAAGTTGTCACTAAAGAAGAGCTCACACAAATAAATGATTGCTAAAAATTACTTTCAGCGTGAAACATCTCAAATAGCTGCTAACTATTGAACTACGGGGTATTTTCTACTAGCTTATAGTTCAAACTCTGTCTACAGGATAAGACTACTCAAATTTTATTATTGAATGAAATATCAAATCGGTGGAAGACTAATTTGATTTTTCTTGTCATTATCTTGAATACGGCTCAACACTACTAAGTAAAATAGAAGAAGTATTTAAACCTTTTAATTGTAAATTAGCACTGCATAATATCCATACAATTCAAAATTATTACACAAAATTAATGGATAAGGTAGATATGAAGGAAAGGTCAAGTTTGATTTACAGAATACCGTGCGAATGTGACAAATACTATATATAGGACAAACGAAGCAGAAACTCAACATGAGAATAAATCAACATAACAATGACTGCAAGAATCACAATATGCTAAAAGCTAACAAAACAGCATTAGCTAACCATCATTTGATACTGGTCATAAATTCGTCTTTGATGAGACAGAAATTTTGGATTACGAACATAATTATCTAAAAAGAAACATTAGTGAAATGGTGTTCATCAAGTTAAATAATACAGTTAATCTAAGATCTGATACACAAAATTTAAGCTTGTCATATAACAATATGCTAGAAAAATATAAAAAGAATTTAAAACAAAAAACTCAAATGAGGAGCAACCGCATAAATTAAGTCACGTGACTTTATTTACTAACCGTCAATAAAATAAAATAATTTGAACATCAACCGTAAAAATATTTTTAAAAAAACGGAATTATTATAGAAAATGTTTTATGAACAATTGTTTAAATCAAATTTATATTTACATGTGTATTTTAACTTTTATATCTACTTGATCTAAACATTTAATAGGTGTGTATAATTAATATTTGATATTTTATATTTCAATTGTAAATTTATAAATTGTATTTTAAAAATTCAATTACAGTTATAAAGCTTGAAAACGTTCCAAGCAAGGAACGAAACGTCGCTATAAATAACAAATAAGTGTTTACTTAAAAATTCCTTTTTCCCGACAAATCCTTTTTATTTTTACTACTAAGTAGTGTTAAGTCTTAATGTTTATACTGATTATCTACGTTTTACATTTTTTTTGAGTACCTGGCAGACCTCATAATAATAATTGATACTTCTCTATAAACTATATTTTCATCAAGTAGTGTTAAAAGATACTAACAACAAAAAATGAACGAGTCTTACAGTAGTGTATCACATTTATTTCACACTGCATTTCTTCCTTTCTCTCTCTAATGCGCTACCGCACATGCGCCAACTCTGGACCACATTAAAGAAACGTATTATAGTAAATTGAACAATTTGGAAAGCGCGTGCTTTTCTAGCTTCCCTAATGCATTTTCGCTTCATTCACAAAATTACTGTCCATAGTTGTTACATATAAAAAAATGTCCGAAAATCTTATCCGGACATCCGGATCAACGAAAGAAGAATAAACTAAGTTTTACTGTACCTATATTTACTTAGAAATCTGTAGACTATACATATCATTGTTTATTAATAAATAAAAACTCTAAATATAACGAATAATATAGACGATAGACAACAGAGTTCATAAACGTTCTTTTTAGTATACATTTATTAATAAAATTAAATGAAATAACACAGACTACTAAAATACTAATCATAAACTAATTATTTTTATACGTTCTCATAATATAAAAACAGTCATAGAAGTTTATTTATTTTGCAGGTGAGTAAACTGCATCAAACGACATTGCCTTCGCTACCCACCGCTACGTGCCGTGCAATGCTTGCAGCATATTACACGAAAGTAATTTCATCTGTACAGCAAATTGAAAGCGATGTAAGTATGTTTACGTTTTCACTTGCAAATTATTGAAAAACATTCTGCGTCGTGTTTGCAATCTCTTGAATAAAGATGAGGAGTATTTTAAGTAACAAGTATTTTCGGAACTGTTCCCCAAACGGAACAATAACGTGCAGGGTCGGACTGGGCCGGAAGGGCCCGGGTGGCTCCCCACAAGCCTGGGACCCGAGACTGGATAATGGTAGATGGGATATTTTTCTATTTCATTTCTCCCTAACTATCTGATCTAGTTTACATTTAGGTCGCAAGAGCTGGGACCTAGCCCCTGCATGGGCGCCCTATCCTACTTACCGCCTGGCTTGCGGCAAGCCCCGCAAACCTATAACCATTACAGCGTTTTCGGCACTGCTTAATTTATTATCATTCGAGCTGAAATTTTCAGAGAATCATTTTTTTAATGTAAAGAACCATTTTAAAGGTTAGCATGTGACAATTTCCAACTTGTCAAAATAAGGGCCAGTCTATTAGACTGGCCCTTATTTGTATAAGCCAATTTTTTTTTCAAATTTTTTGAGTTGCTACCGCCTGAAATGGTTCTCTATATTAAAAAAATGATTAGCTTAAAATTTCAGCTCAATTTATACAGTTTAACCCGTGCCGAAAACACAGAGAGTTTTGAAAATGCGTTTACGTAGTCAGCAAATTCCGAAACTACTTAACTTTGTGCTTAGCGTATAAAAAATTAAATTTTCCTATGGGTCTGGACAAATCAATTCTCCTCTTAAACACATCTTAGGACTTCTTTAAGATAGAAATTGGTTGGTGTTAAGTCATAGACAAAGTTACGCACTCGCACTACGGAACGTAATGCTAGTGATAACCTATAACCGTTACAGCGTTTTCGGCACGGCTTAATTCTAATCATTCGAGCTGAAATTTTCAGAGAATCATTTTTTCAATGTAAAGAACCATTTTAAAGGTTAGCATGTGACAATTTCCAACTTGTCAAAATAATGGCGTCTATTATTAGACTGGCCCTTATTTGTATGTCATTTTTTTTTCAAATTTTTTGAGTTGCTACCCCCTAAAATGGTTCTATATATTGAAAAAATGATTAGCTTAAAATTTCAGTAAAATATATACAGTTTAACCCGTGCCGAACTCGCAGAGAACTTTGAAAATACGTTACGTAGAAAGCAAATTCCGAAGCTACTTAGCTTTGTTTATAAAAATTAACTTTTCTAATGGATCTGATCAAATCAATTCGCCTCTTAAACACTTCTTAATTAGGACTTCTTTAAGATAGAAATTGGTTGGTGTTAAGTCATAGACAAAGTTACGCACTCGCACTACGGAACGTAATACTCCGTGTGGGGCCCGCGCAGGCTGGAGCTCGGCTGGCAATCGCTACCTCGACGCTAATAACGCGAAGGTCCACATCCGTCAATACCAGTAATACTCGCTATTATAAACGTAATAAACACAAACTGTGATCACGTCACAGTTTATAATCACTGATGTTTGAAAGTAGCAATCATGAATGTGATTGAAGTAGCAGTTTGGCTCGTCACTGGGTAGTGGATTTGGCATCTTCGCTTGCTTAACGCTACTCGCTAGCACGTATAACCAGGAATTGTAAATGCGGGTGCAATATGTGCAGTCGCTTCATATTGAGCCTTTGAGGAGTTCGCAGGATAAATCGGTGCCCGTGTGATGCACATTGAGTATACGGGGAGTAACTGAAAGTTATTAATAATTTTAGATTCGGTATATTCAAGGTTAGAATATAACCGATGCAATATTAGTTTACAAGTACTGGTTTGAGAACGTCACAGAGTGTGACTGGAATTTATTCATACCTCGGGTATTTGAACTTGAAAGGATATTCATTATTATAGCACAGTGACACTGAATTCTAGAAGTCTGTTTAAAGATATCAAACTTTTTACATTTATCTGAGCGCATTCAAAATGAACGTCTTTTTTAGGAATTTGTTTAGGATGTACAAAGTTAGTTATAAAGCTAGTTATTTACAGATAACAATTAAAAACAATACGCAACATATAACGCTCTTTAGAGCACTTGACGTGAAACAGACATACATCAAAACCATACTTTTACATTTTCACAATAGTATACATAAATATCTCCCAATACAGCACGCACAACACACAAGAACACAACACAGGGCCATGTACTAGTACCGAAGACAAATCTAGACCTGACACACTATTACTACTTGGCCCCTAAAATAAACAATAAACTGCCACACGAACTCCGCACGATAACTTATGTTAATAGTTTCAAAAAATAAATCACTAAATGGTTGGCATAATGCCGACAGAAATGAGATATTTAGTTCAATTAACTTGGTTTGCATTGTAACACTAAAGTTCCTCACAAACATATACATACGTTACACGTCGCATTCACACAACCAATACATATGCACATTTACACGAGGTTACTTTTGAATGTGGTCACTTTTTTTTGTTCCAGAATTTTTTCATAAAGAATTATAAACTGGAATTTTACAAGAAAAAAAGTAGCAAATAAAGATTCTCAAACAGTAATTAAACATCAAAAAGTCGGTTAATATTTAATAACGCGAGAACTACGTAGTACAAATCCACTAGAATTAGAACTTGAACCGCTAAACAGTAACAAGTATTTATGTAAAAAAGTTTCAGTAATTAATTAGTTAAATTAGTGTCGACCTTAAAAGCAGTCTCATTTTTTTAAGTTTTTCAAAGTTACTCTACACTTTAAACATCAAACTTTAAGTTTGGTTAGTGCAGTACTTTTTTACGAGTACATAATATCTGTGCTTTAAACTAATGTATTACTGTATGTTTTTTCTCAGAAAATGGATTGAAGTTACAAAAACTTCTCTTTTATATAAATAAGATGTAACAAGTAAAGTAATTACTATTTCCTTTTGCTTGAAAAGGAGTGTCACAAAGCACTCGTAGATAGATCAATCAATTAATTTGTTATATATGTAGAAGAACGTCTTTTGTTTAAATGAGGCACACGTAATGTGGCCACGAGTATTTCAATCAAAGCACCAGACGTCCAAGGAAACTTTTAACCAGTGGTACTTAACACAAGACAAAGTTTCGTAATTGTTATAGCTTTGAAAAATTTTAGATTTACTTGCGTTGAATTATTTTTTGATCAAAAGAATAGATTGAAATTGAACACTGTGGTAAAATTATTAATCAATATTTAAGATTTAATTGATTCTTCAGTCATTACATTTTATTGATCGTAAACAATTTCGAAATCGGGTGTTTTGTCTTCGAGTGATTCGTTATGTAATTTTGCGGCATTTTCGTGTCCAAAATGTTTTTAAATAGCTTAAATATTTTGGGACAGTTGGACAATAAAAAAAGAAACTTAACCCCCAGAGTTTTCTTTCCTGCGCCAATGAATGCAGATAGTGACGATTTATGCCGCGACTGTATTAAGACTGACTTTCGATTAAAAGCATAATAGCGCGACAAGTCAGATTGTACGACACAGCAGACTTGAAAACTCGTGCGGTGCGAAGTGACTGGTATATTATAATCTTGGGGACTAAACAACTACGTAGTTCACGACTGAATTTTGAACCAAGAGGTTGTCTAGCTGAATTGGTTTGTGCGTGTGGAAGTCGTGTGAAGTGTTTTTGCAACACATGTTTCTTTTGAAGAAATCATACCAAATGAAGCGTCTGCGAACTCGTCAGTTTAGAAGACGTTCGTGTTGGGTGAATGAAATAATTACCAGAAGAAATACACTGGCAGAGCTCCACCACTTGCATGACGACTTATTGCACTTATTAGTTTTTCATTGTCCATATTGACACATATCGAAATAAAACAATATACTAAATACAATGCGGAGGGAGAGACGAGTACATGCGACTAGTCTCATTTTAGCGAGTCGTCAGTCGGCTGAAGTCGCTCGCTCAAGGTCGCAAGTTCACATGCATTGTGTATATATATGGACATATACGTGATACCTTCCAGTCGCGTGACTACGTGTTCAATGGAAAGTCAGCTTAAAGTTTTTGTAAAAGCAACTGCAATATATGAACAGTCTGTATAATATATACAGATAGCACGTAAGTACATGCAGCAGCAAGCTTTTCTTCTCCAAACTAAGCTTTGTCACGACCGCCTGTCGTGTCAGTTTTAACTCTACGTTGATACGTCTCTTGCATACTGTGTGAATAGAACAGAACACCTTCAACTTTGAGCCACTTATTAAACGTACCCCGCTGAGAGTACGTTGCAATCGAACTTCTGCTGTTCACAAACAGCTAGTAGCTGCGAACAGTAGTCACAAACTAATGAAAATAATAATAAAAATAAAGGAATCGACAAGTCTTTCTAAAAAGTATAAATAATATTTTTTGCACGACCACCTATAAAATACAGTCAAAATCTGTTATAACGACATCGACGGGTCTACTCATATTTGGTTGTAAAAACCGATAGTCGTAACAACCGGTGATGTTTTCGAGGTACAAAGTAATTTTTTATTAAGTATGTAGTATTATTGAATGTGTAGGTACATATAAATCCATAGATATTAATATGAATAATATTCACATTATTATTATCATTTTTTTGTATTCATAAAATCTATAATTTTATTATTATAATTATTATTACTTATAATTTATTAGGAGTGTATTTAGAGATTGGAAATTGCTCAAAAATACCGAATAAATTTTCGGAATCGTTTCAAAATTGAAATTTAACTATGTAGTAGTAATTAAAAAGTGCCCCTAAAATTAAAACAAAAACGTTGTAACAGGACCGGATTTACAAATTTTATTCTTACACTAGTTCGCAGATAGTGAGTTATTTACTGAGAGGTGTAATTAATTTGGTGTAGATGTTAGATTGATAATAATATTGCAATTAAGAAAAAACATATTATTTTAAGTGGTGTATTAAGAGGTTAAATTCTTTATTTTGCCCAAAAACAAACACATAATAAAGCCGCACTACCTGTATTAGCAAATACACTATATTTTTGTAAGGGTTTTAGCACTACGACCCGAGTTTCTTTTTATTATTATGGCAAATAAATGACCATAATAAACCGAAGCAGCGGTTTTGCCACAATGAACGTGATCTTTCAGCTTACGTCTGCTCTTAGTAGTCTATAAATTATCTATTTAAAAACAGTGCATTGCTGACAACAATCTGAGTGCGCTAAGAGCTTTGCTTCTGGTGTAGACTGTAAGCTTGAGTGCTAAGCCAGTAACCACCTATTAATATTCACTGCTCTAAAAGCTTCAACTCACCTACTCTAAAGACGCATGTATATATTATATGTAGGTGCACGTTGAATAAGGTGCTGTCTTGGGGGTGTCAGTTGAACTGTGCAAGGAATATTCCGTTTTACTTGATTGTTCTCTATTTCTGTCTCGGAGTGTCAAAGAAAAAAGAAGATATAGAATAGTTCTCGTGCAAAAACTATATACAAATTGGACACCAGCTTCAGTACAGTTCGTATTAGTAGTTATCAAATAATTAAAACTAATAAGCTTAATTTAAATATTTAACAATTAATTTAATTTAATAACAGGATACGAAAAATTTAACATATATTTGCTTAAATTTATGCAACGTTGACATTTCGACAACAATTTGACACCATTTTTGGAATTGTCTATTTATGTTATGTACACATATATGTTACAGTCAGTGTAGTTAATTGATAACTATTAATAACTACCGGTTATTATGACTAATTACCAAATCATTCGGTTAGTGATAAATTTAAGATCATTAATCAAACTAACCGGTTGGTATTAATAAATCCATTGTTTGTTGGCATGTTGCTATTAAGTACCTAATGACTTAAAAAGTCTTTGAAATCAGATAGTTTGATATTTTTTCACAATTTAAAAGTCTTTCATAATTTAAGAAAAAGACAGTTATATTCAACTTAGAGTTATTTAAGAATTATTCTAAATCAATATTTAAAATATTTGAAAAAAATGGTTTTGTCATTATTGTGTAGTAATAATTTAAGGTAATTAACTAACTTACAGTATAATTTTATATGAGATGTATAATTAATTCATGTGGTTATTATTCACAGAGCTTGATGAAGTCTAGAAAATAGACTAAACGTAGGAATTTAAAAAATTAACTCAGTTTTATTTCATCCACGGACCCGTTAATCTCTTTTTAGTGTATTTGCCATATGGCGTTGGTCGGATGGCCGTTTCATAACCTCCGAAACACTTTGGCACCATTTTTAAAAATGTTTATATATATATATTAATATACGTATATATATATATATATATATATATATATATATATATATATATGTGTGTGTGTGTGTGTGTGTGTGTGTGTGTGCGGGCAATAACTTTCGAAGGAGATAATTTATTTTAACGAAATTTGGCATACATGTTGGAATCCATCACCGCACGAAGCCTATTTAAGAGTGGTTTTTAGGGGTTTAATTTTTTTTTATTTTGTCCAAAAACAAACTTAAGTTCATATAATAAAGCCACAATACCTGTATTAGCAAATACACTATATTGTCGGCAGAGTTTTGGCATTGCGACCCGGGTTTTTTATATATTTACGATGGATAAACCAATAGCATGAATTTTGTGTAACCTCTTGAGATGTTTTAATAATCGAATAGTTCGAATATTTTCACTCGAAACATCCCATCTCTAAATGTGGCATGTCTGCGTTGGTGTTAACTTGAACTGCCTGTACCTACAGTAATTTTGATAATATTTAGTTAAACATCTCCCCCGTATTATGGAACCCTGGCAGTACTGATCTACATAATATTTTAATAGCAGTGATGCATCGACTCGTTACTTTTTTGCCATTAACTAATGAAGCTCGTTTTTGGAATAATCCAGAATTAGCGGCATGCGAATCGTCCGTTATAAACACCCAATGTAAACAGACAAAGGTACAAAAAAAAGGTGTTCCATGCGGATAGGATTGATTGATTTAAGTTTAATGCAAGCGGCGTTTGTGGGTTGTGGCGGCGCGCGCTGAGAATATAATGGAAAAACGGAAAATATATATATCCATCTATATATACTATTATATAAAATCCTTACGTATGTATGCATGTAATGTTGTATGTATGTATGTTTGAACGGATTTAACTTAAAAACTATTTGACGAATTTTGATGAAGCGTTTTTTGAAATGTTTCTTATAATTCCCCAAGTGGTGCTATAGGCTATGTGTTACTTCATCATTTAAATTAATTTTTGAGCTAATAAAATTTACTTTTATATAAAACTCTTCGTTTGTATGAATGTGTGCATGTTTGAACGGATTTAACTTAAAAACTATTTGACGAATTTTGATGAAGCGTTTTTTGAAATGTTTCTTATAATTCCCCAAGTGGTGCTATAGGCTATGTGTTACTTCATCATTTAAATTAATTTTTGAGTTAATAAATTTTACTTTTATATAAAACTCTTCGTTTGCATGAATGTAGGCATGTTTGAACGGATTTAACTTAAAAACTATTTGTCGAATTTTGATGAAACGTTTTTTGAAATGTTTCTTATGGTTAGGGTTGCCGTCCGTGCGGGTTTCCCCGGATTTGTCCTAGTTTAGAGGGCATCCGGGGAGCGTCCGGGCGGGGCTTCATTTGTAGTTCGGGTTTAAAAATTTAAGAATAAAAAAATTCTAACTGATTATTAAAACAATTTGTAACAAACTAATAAGATTCTGTTTTGTTAGGTACATTTAAAATGATGATAAAAGATGACTAAAATTTATTTTAAGGTCTGAAAATAAATAAAAAGGTGATTTATGACATTTTTAACTGTTTTTTATTACACTGACTATATTTTAAAAAACCTGTTGACATGTTCGGGTTCTGGGCTCTAAAATCCAGGGTTTTCACGCGTCTTGTCCTGGTTGCCAAATTTTAGAGATGGCAACCCTACTTATGATTTCAGAAATGCTATAGGTTGTTTTATTTCACAATTTAAAAAAAATTTTGAGTTAATAAATTAATTACATTTTTACGGGCTTCCTATAATTGGAGCCGTCACTATGACCCATTGACCCACCACTTACGCCTATTTCAATCGCCCGTTGTGGGATTAAGGTTATTGGTCGGAGAGGATATTTTAGTAAGTGGGAGAAGCGGGCATTCAAGCGCGAACGGACATTCTATACGGACTTTTTCTATGGAGACGAAATTTTTTCTTTATGAGAATTTTCAAAGTACTATAATTCTGTATATAGTTATCTATTAATAAATTAGTAATAAATTAATTATTAATTTATTTAATAATTAATAATGAATATATAAAACAACGCGGAACAAGTACGATTATTTCTGCAGTGTCCGCTGCAGCATAATATGTCTATCTTTAATAGGCAATCTACAAATTCTGGGGAAGCCGGGCCTGGCTACTAGTTCTTATATACATGTATTGTACCTCTGGAAAAACGTGTTCGTCTACGTGGCAGTGTTTTTCACAGATCGCTGTCAGAATACGCTAGTAGATGTATACTGAAATCAAATCAAATTTTCTTTTCTTTTTTGATGATAAAATGGCGTGTTCCGGAAAAATCGAAAGCAACATAAGGTCGAAAAAGGTTTTCTCGTAAAATAAATGCCTCTGTGTTTGAGTTTAGATAGCTTTTCTTTTTTTTGTTTTTCCGATAATCAATATGCAGTGAACAATTTAATATAGAGTTGTTTCTTATTAAATTGAAAACTTATATTTTACTATATTTTTGAAATTACTGTTTTCCATTGACTAATAGTCTCGTAATGGGTCATATTGCATTATATTATCTTTAAAACGAGAACCAACGAGCTTGTGTAACTTTTATATCAAACGAGCTTGCATGAGGTATTTTTTGCACTTTAAAAAGATTAAAAGATTAAAATAGAATGGGGTGGTCTCTTGGCCCAAATGCACCACATCCTGAAACGATTTTTGTGCTTCCCCTTTTACTGGTACCTATTCGTCAGCAAAGAATCTGGATCTTCTTAAGAGCTCCAGAAGATTGACTACTAGATTGTCATGTGGAACTATTCCATCCTCATCAATGTAACCAAAGATGGTTGTTCTCGTGTAGGTTAAAGCCTCACATTCGAAGACGATATGGGTGGTTGTTTCACCTTTTTTTTGCAGTTACCTCCTATTAAATAGCTGTCTTTCATTTCATTTTCAACATTTTTGACAGTTCACGTTTTAACAAACATCACTTCCAAAAGTACGTTATAAAAAACGCACAGGTAAATACTGATTTACTATGGAATTGGTATAGCGTGATATGTTCTATCTTACTTTGTCGCACTAGTCCATAATGAGTCACATTTCATGCGTGTATAGCGGTTGTAAAATGGCGAATTTTTAGTCGCGTCGACATAATGTGAACTATGCCATATAAACTAATAAACCAAAAGTGCACCCGCTAAAAAAATCGTTCCGGAAGCTGGCCAGTGTGAACGAGCTCTAAAATTTATGAATTTCGAGAACAAAAGCGTTTTCTAAAGAAAATTGCTTTAAAAGCACTTTAACTACGTTTTTTATGGGTCGTTAGTAACTACCAACAACGAGCCTTTGTTAAGAATTTAAAAACATTTTATTAAGGCTATTAACAACCTGTTTATATTTTCAATTGACACTAGTTTTATGCCAGATGCAAATATAGGATAGGTGATATTTTTTGTTGAAACAAGACCAGTGTCCCGCACAAAAAAGACCCCCACAAAATCTAGTAAAAAAAATTGAAATTTCGAAAAAAATTTATTTTTAGAGAAAAATCTAAATACTGACAAAAAATCGAAATTTTGAAGTTTTCGTCGAGATTTCGATTTAAAAAAAAAATCAAATATTTTAATTTGAATTTTTATCGAAATTTTGATTATTTTTATATATATTCCAATTTTTTTCTAAATACTAAATTAAATTTAAAAAATTTTCTGCACATAAGTATTGACTCCATAAAATTTTTCCTCTTATAGGTTATGTAATTTACAATTACCTCTTACACAATATACTTGACTTCGAGGCATCTTTACTTCATTACAAGTCGATTTTACGTTTACGCAAAATATAAATTTGGTTATAAATGGGTGCAAAATTAAAACTTATCTATATTCTATATAATAGAAAGTGAAGACAATCGATAATAATGTATTAAGGTGTCAGCATGAAATGTAGGTATTGATGTGATGAAACTTATGAAGCCGTGTTAAAATAGACGAGGGGTTGCGAATGGCGGTGTCGACGGGTGAAGCTTTAGAAGAGGAAGGGTTGTTTACATCTCGAAATTGAACTTCGAGAACATGCGAATATGGGAACATACCGTCGTTTACAAAAGCTCTATAATATGTAACCAGCTTCATTTAAATATATCAGGAACTGTTTTATTGGTATAATGAAATATTACTGTTGCGGTAGTCGGGCCACTCGGCTGGCGTATTTTGTACGAATGAGCAAAAATTATCAATTTTGATGAAATTAAGTGAACTGTCAGGTATAGTTAAAAGTTCAAGCCAAGTAGCGTGGCGTTTTACCAAGTGAACAATTTTAAAGCCTATAGGAGGTAGTTCACGTTGATCTAGAATCTTAAAATTTGATACGAAGGGAGGCTTTATAGCACAAATGAAGGAAAACTCCGAAAAATCGTTAATTTTTAATTTTATGTGGAATTATCACGTGCAAACGAAATAATTCCAGGGTTCAGGGATAAATTTGGGGTTCTTTTTCCTCAACAAGGGATAAAGAGATCAAGTTGAAATTTATATCAAATATTGAGATCTACATCTCCATGGCCTTCTAAAAAATTCCAACGTCTAACTCAGTACAATAAAAAAATATTATGATACGCCGTTTTACTATTTAAACCTGGTATAATTTTACAAAACATTAAAAATAATAGAAAACAGGTTCACGGGTAATTGGAATGGTATAAAAATCAATTTAAACAATCATTGATTGGCAACGTTTTGTCTTTAATCTTTAAACTTTATCAAGCTCTTAAATATGTTTAAAAAATCGTCAAAATAATAATGTATGCATATACAATCTGGCATAATCGCAACTTTCGTTGTTTTTTAATTGTGAAATTAAATAACATAAGAATTAATGAAAGATTAAAAGAAATAAAAACAATTATTAAAAATTGGAACCGTGTAGAAAAGAGTTTTTTAATTTTTATATTCCGCAGTTGACTAAAAGAAACTAAAATAGTTTCTTTAACTGCGGAATAAAAAAATAAAAATGATAAAACTTTTTTCTACACGGTTCCAATGTTTAATAATTTGTTTTTTGATTTTTATACCATTCCAATTACCCGTGAACCTGTATTCTATTGTAAAATATATCTGGGATTGAACTTTAAGGTAGTTGTCGTGGCACACCGTCAGAAAATTCTTAATTTTTGTATACTTAAGGACGATCGACCGTATATAATCCGAGATAAATTCAATTAAAAATTAGATAATTAACATTGATTGTATATAATCTCTGTAGTTCTGAACCCGTTTCTTATTTATAAAAAAAAAGAACTAACTGTCAGAAACTTTCCAAAAACTGACAGTCTTTCAATGCATTTGTTATGAGTTAAAAAAAATAAGAATTTTTTTTTGACCGTCTAATTATTTATAAATAACGGTTAAAAGTTCAACAATTTATAGAAAAGTATACATGCATATGAATACTGTATGGGTTACGTTTCCACGGGTACAGTCTTGCGTACAAATTATGGATCACTTAGCTACAAGCTAGTATAGTTTTGTGGCGCGTATAATCTATAGCTTTTTGACAATATTGTACTGCGACAACTACCTTAAAGATAAAAATATATTTATTATATTCAAATTAAAAAAAAAGTCTAAGCGAATTTTTTATGTAAGTACCGATATAACAAAAATACAATACTATTATGTCACGACATAAATTTGAATGCTTATATATAAGAAGAGTTACGAAAGACTATGAATTATAATTTTAGAAGTGTAGAAAATAATCGCAAATGGCGGCATTCTACGCGATGATTGTAAACTATATCAAATTGTTGTAACGGTAGAGAACTACTTGAGAACTACTCAGTTTTTTTTTTTTAATAATAAAATTTGAAGCTACGACTGACTGTTTTCATTGTAAACGCGCATTCATTTTTAACCATATGTAATTACTTAATTATTTGCCCTTCTCGAAATAATTTGAGTTGATGATAGAAATAATATACATAATGTACAAATATATTTGAATGAAGGTTTGTTTCTGTTTTGCTGAACAATATCTTGTTTAATATTGGCACATTCTGTTTATAAATGACGCTTACAATATTCGAACTCTTCGCTGAAGGCATATGATATAAAGTGTTTGTTGGAACATCGACATGCGAGCTCCAAAGCGACTAAAAGCGTGGCGCTGTTAGATATTGCTCCACGTTTGCAGAAGAGGGAAACTTTCTCAAGTTATATGGAAAGCGTTTACCTCACCCTTGTGGATATTTACACGATTGCACCAATCGGGCCGGGGATTTGAATGAATTCATTTCAGACTCTTCTATAGGTAACGAAAAATTATAAATGTTTGTTTGAATGAGCCGTATACTGGGTTGCAGAAATCGTTGTCAAAAAAATGATTTCACAATGACCTTAGATGGTAATCATAATTTATAGTTTTTATCCAGCAGTCTAATATCGTTGTGAATCTTCTCGTTATGAAGAACATTATATCGTATTCACGCAAAAACAAATGATAAAACCACATAGAAAGCTTAGAAAAATCTTGTTTTCAGCTGATGAAATCATTCGATTAGCATCCTTTCGATTATCAAAATCATTAGTCCCGCAACTATTTCAGAACAATCAGATCCTTGGGATCACTATAATTTATCTGTTGCAAATCTCCTGTTCCCAGATAACCTTTGCAGTTGGTTAAAAAAACTTCCCAATACTGTAATCCCATTTCAAAGACTTATATCTATAACACATAAAAGCGGCAGATATTTTCCTTTCTACTTTATTTGAAAATTCAAAACATGTTTGATCTGCTGTATTTCTTTACCAAATATATATATTTTTAATAAGATTGTAATATCTTTAAACGTATAAAAATGGGCTTGTTGTGAACTCAAAATATCACTGTCAAGATATATAGGTAGAAGATACTAAAAAGATAATGGACTTATCTATATATACAGCGAATTTATTTTTGTTAAAAATATATTACATAATATAATATATGCCTATTACTTGGAAAATGATAACAATTTATTGATCTGTGTATTTTGAAATTATACATTAGATGGTCAAATCGTTTAGTACTCAAAAAATCGGTCGTGTTTTATAGTCAAATTTTAATTTTGCAGTTATAAAAAAAAAAACCCGGGTCGCAGTGCCAAAACCCTGCCGACAATATAGTGTATTTGCTTGTATAGGGCCGTGTGGTTTTATACTTTTATTATGTGAAATTAAGTTTGTTTTTGGGCAAAATAAAAAATTTAACCCCTTAATACACCCCTTAAAATAACATTTTTTTCTTAATTGTAATATTATTATCAATCTAACGTCTACACCAAATTAAATACACCCTTCAATAAATAAGTCACTATCTGCAAACTAGTGTTTTCATAAAATTTGAAAATCCGGTCCTGTCGGGCCGATTTTATTAAAATTATGGGGAAACTTTTTAATCACTACCAAAGGGTTAAATTTCAATTTTGAAACGATTCGGAGAATTTTTTCGGTATTTTGGGGCCCAAAAACAGTTTACAACCCCTAAAAACTACCCTTAAAATAGCCCGATTAGGCCCATTTTAAATAGGCTTCTTGCGGTGATGGATTTCAACATGTGGCCCGAATTTCGTTGAAATCAATTAACTCTTTCGAAAGTTATCGCGCGTACACATATATATATATATATATATATATATATATATATATATATATACATATACATATATATATAAACATTTTTAAAAATGGTGCCAAAGTGTTTAGGAGGTTATGAAACGTCGAGAAATTTTGGTCCGACCCCTAGGTCCCGCCATCCGACCGACGCCAATAGTGTATGTTGCCATATGGCAAATACACTAATAAACAGTCAAATTATTTATAACAATTAATCACGCTAGAATTTTTCAATTTTCTTTACAGAAAACGATATTTAATTCAATCAAGAATCAATAAAATTAATACATTTTCGTCCAACGTAGATCTTGAACCCACGACTTTGCACAATATACTATGCCATAACTTTACAGCACTAGTGTTAAATGTGTTATTTCGCAATCTCTATACAGGCATGAATAGCAGCTATTGTAGAGCTGAGTGTGCGAAAAAATATTTATAGTCGAAATAATGTTTAAAAGTCCGAACGCTCAGTGAAAATATACGCGTGACATTTTTATTTAAAAGGCGATACAATCAGTGCTATAGAAATCAATTCATTTCTAATACCGTTTTTAAAAATGGTTGGCGACAGAATCTTTGTGCGAACATATACTGAGTGTTCAATAAATTTGTCAATTCAAACAAACTGTTTGAACTGACACATATATTATAATATATATAAAATAGTCTCACAGTCTTACATGTTTGTTACAAACATATAAAATTATGAAGCTATATTTTCTTTATCAAATAAGAAAATTATATTTTGCTGTATAACATCCGTTTTTTCTGTGAGCCCATTTATACGTCATTTGTTTATTTAAAGGTTACAAAGAATATTTCACCACTTTTGTGGGTTTACTTAAAATACGTGAGTCATTAGTGTAAGTATTTTTGTCAATCGTGTAGAAGAAAGATACTTTGAGATATGTCCATTACAGTTATTAAGTTACCCAAATTAATATCCGTTTTTAATTATAAGTAGTATAAATTTTAAATGTGTGTACTTAGATGTTTTTGCACACCCTTCTATAAAATAGCTGCTTTTGATGCGTGTTTAGTGCTAATAAAATGACAGATCGACGCACTAGTGCGTAAAGTAAAGCATATAAATACTATTTTGTCAATCCAACAGTAATTTTCAAAACCACCTATCAGTCACTATTTAATACCATATGATGAACAAAGAGCAAAACAACAAAAAGCAGACGCAGTTTTCATAAACAACTCAAATGAAATGCAATATCGCCGCACTCAGTATTGACACCAGCTGTCAGAAATATTCTTATGAAGTGAAAATCTGCTATTTTATAGTAGGTAGGTGAAAAACGTAATATGTATCTCAATTGTAGTGCTTTTCTCGCTCGTGTGACGGTTAAAACTCTAACCCAGCAAAGTTCTAGCAGCCAAATTGGCGACAAAAGTAGTGTCCTGTGCAGCGATGGTTTTTCAGCGGTCTACTTTCGCTCGGTGTATAGTAATGGGAATGCAGCAATTTACTCACAAGTTTACTCACAAGTTTACTCACAAGTTTACTCACAATTTTACTCACAATTTACCCACAAAACAAGATACTGTTTTCTGATTGGCTCTTGCTCAAAGCCAGCAGAGAATCAAGCACGAAAAATATCCACGGTTCTAATTTTGAAACCCAGTTTGTGACCTCGTAGCAAAGCCCGCAGTGACGTTATTTCCATCTAGTGATGTCGAAAAAATATCGATATTTTTTATTTGATATATCGATATTTTTGGACGATTTTAATATTTCGATATAAATTTCCGAGTATCGAAACCGATGTTTTTTTCCAGTAGCAACACTTGTATGTATTACCGCGACTGACTATGACCGTTTAATTTTTCCGAAAATATCGAAAACTCCATTGAAAAAGAAACTTTTTATAAATGTTTTTGGAACATACTTTTAAATGCGTTCCAAAAACAACAACAGTGAATAAAGCACATGTAAAACACGTTTCTTTTTCACCGGATTTTTTGTTATTTTCGGAATAATAAACAGTCAAAATAGCTATAGCAATATTTCATATCATTTCTACAACATCTAAAATATAGTTAATTATTTCGATTTACACCTCAATTCATGCTGTACCAACAATTTTCAGTCGAATGTCATCTCTGACACGCAAGTCATAGGTTCGCCATTCATGGTTTTATTAATTGTTCGATTAATCTCTAAAATTCTCTGCTCCTAAATATATTAGACGTTTGATTAATAGACAAAAAAAATCGTATCGTTGTTTTTGATTTCAACCAATTATTTATTACTTGATTTATTAAAAATAATGTCCGTTAATTGTTATTTGAGATTATATTAAGCTAGCCAATATATATACTAAATTTCTTCGAGTGCCAATGTTCTCTTTAAAATTGTACCGATATATCGATATTTAAAAAAAATATAGATACGATATACATCGATACTTTCTGGCACTTCTGACATCCCTATTTCCATCCTCGCAGCCAACACAAATCCCAGTAATGTATCGAGCGGCAAAACCAGTCTCTTGTGCAGCGATCTAAATAATTATCGAACGCACGGTATGTGTACGTGAAGTGTTGTATAGCTTTGACTGGCTGAGCTTTAACTCTTTCCTCTATGTTCCGTCGACCGGAAGTAAATGGCGCGGACACTCTACCATAAAAGCCAGCCGGCACTTCAATGTTCGGACCACTGGTTCTGACACATTCGCGTTTGCTCTATAATGTTTTCCCTATTCCCCCCACCGTCCCACCTCTTCGCATTCACGACCAATGTCCACCGCACAGGCCCCTTTCAAGTTTAGTATAGTTAACAGAGGTTACCTCGTGGAGCTTAGACATGGTGATCTGAGATCGATTAATCGAAGAATCGATTTTTTAGGTCAAAAAAATCGATTTTTTTAATCGATATATAAGTATTTATTTATTTATTTATTTATTTATTTATTTATTTATTTATTTATTTATTTATTTATTTATTTATTTATTTATTTACTAAATTTCCTTTTTATTCGACATATTACACATACATATAAAAAAAATCTGTGTAAAGGATACTTCCTCTCACTAGATATTTCACCCTTGAAAATCGAGATTCGATTTTTTCTGTTTTGATAAGAACCATACAATCACTTACAATTAATTGAATGTACTCAAACATATACCGAGCTGGGTAGAGTAGTGATGACAGCACTAGACTCGTATTCGGGAGGTCCGAGTTCGAATCCCGGCAGGGACAGATGTGGCTGGGGATTTTTCCTACTGTCTCTCGCCGAGAAACGCTAATTCCTGTACCGGCCATCTTGATTGAGGTTTTCCATGGTTTCCTTCAATTAATTCCAGATAAATATCGAGATGGTTCCTTATTCAAGACCATGGCCGATTACATATCTAACTCCCAGTTCAAAAATTACCTATCCTATCCTAATTTCCTAAAATTCCTTCATTCGCCCATTGCTATTAGTTAAGTTGAAGTTTTAGAAAGGTAGAAAATAACGGGAAATGGTACAATGGAAAATAGTAATGGTGCGAATGGCGTCTGTTATGACATAAAAGTCGAGAAACGGACGTTAAACGCATTATTATTATTATTATTATTATTACTCAAACATATGCAAAGAAATGACAATTTTTCACTTAATTACTCAAAAATCGCGGAATGGATGTGTGCTTAGTTTTCTTCGTCTCTTCTTTTTCGGAAAGAATCGCCATCCCAAGTGGAGCTGACGTCAACCGGCGGACCTGTCAATTGACTACGTGACAACGTCTTTTCTCAATCACGTCAAATGTCCACCGTACACTCCGCATTCAAAATTAGTATATTACAGAGGCTGCCTCGTTCCGTTGCATAATAGAAGGGAAGACGACGTCATCCGGCGGACCTGTCAATTGATTGCGTGGCAACGGCTGTTTTTTATGAATGTCGGCATGATAATCACTTTATTTTTTAAGTTGATTTTTAAGAAAATCCGGTCGAAGGACCAAAATGTTTTTACTAAATGAAACTACTTTTGTTAGGTTCAACAGAAAGCAATTTAATAACTAAAATATAAAAACGAATACAATAAAATTTACAGATATTTTACTAAAAAGAATTTGTTCTTAATTATATAATAAAATAAAACGTTATTCAATAAACTAAAATAAATTCTATAAAGCCCGATTTAGATCGAGCGATTATCTTGAACAAACACGTATCAAAGAAATGAAAAGACAGAATATTGATGTTATTTACAATAAAATAATGTCTTCAGGTAAACGATTTACATAGTTCTAGTTAAATATAAATGTGACGGTACGCCAGCTGACGTTATTTCTGCGCTTCCGCTGATTGGTCAAGTGGAACGAGACAACCTCTGTAATCTACTAACATGTAACGTTTCTACATGTGACTTCGTCGAACGAAACTCACCAGTCGTCACTGTAGCAAACTTCACACTGCTGGAATAATATAATATGTCAAAGCTTGTGCAAAAAGTTTTCCCTTTTGGTCATAAATAATGTTATTTATAATATGTTCATTCATTTCTTTAAAAACTTCTACCTCATATTCTATTCGAGTTAAAATTGTATAAATGTTGGTAACCGCTAAATTTCACATTCAGAATGGGTTATGTGTATTTCAGTTGTTTGCGTCAAAAATTTTGTTTTTGAAATAAATGAACTTTAACAAGTAAAGAAGAATTTATTTAAGTTAAGTGAATGAAACAGCATTCTACAGTAAACTGTTTTATTGTCAGAAACGTGTGTAGGTAATGATTATTATTGTAAAAACGTGAGAATTCGAATTTTGCGGATATATGTTGTCGATTCAAAATTTAATACTTTTTTTTATTTAATTTTTTATTAATTTTAATCAAGGCTGCCGTACCCTCCCACGAAATAATTAAGTAATATAAATTCGTGCTAAACAAAAAAATAGGGTTTTTTGACTGAATGTAGATTCTTACAAAACAAAAAAAAAAAAATTTTTGACTAAATTGATTCTCTCAAAACAAAAAATATGATTTTTGACTGTGGTGGATATTATGTGAAATACAAATAATGAATTAATATTTTGTAAAAATACTGATCTTCCGTGGATTCATATAAATAATTCTGTTTATACTAAGGATCGAATATAAATTTATGTTTAAAAAAGTTGAGCTTGCTACTTTGCATAGAATGTAATTTAAAAGTAAATTAAGTTGTCAGACACTTCCTTCTATAAAAATCTTCATACTTCTCTCGTTTATATTAAACTAAGTAGGCATCTACAATATCGTAAACTGAGTTTCATCAACCAGTGGGGATACGGTTCTGTTAGTTTTTAAAGCCAAAATCAGGCGATTTGTAAATTTTGATTTTAAACTGAAAATTCTACTTCAACCATGTCCATCGTAACTATAAAAAAACTCGGGATGCAGTGCCAAAAGCCTGCCGACAATATTATAGTGTATTTGCCAATAAAGGCAGTGTAATTATATATTATATGCATTTGTTTGTTTTTGGAAAAAATAAAAAAATTTAACCCCTTAATTCAGCTCTTAAAAATAGGTTTTTCTTATTTTTTTCATTATTTTAATATTTTGTCCCTGTTTTATTAATTCATCAGCACAAAATTATCTATGTAGGTGTATCTAACTATTACTTCAAAAAAACACGTAAGACATAAAAATCTAATTCTTTAGAAGAAAATCGTACTTGCGCCAGCGCGTTCATAGATTTGCACTGTCCTGCAGCTTAGCGCAAAGACTGTGAAGGTAGGAAGGTACCCAAGAACCCATTGGTACAAACCAGACATTTTTTTCAGTTTACTGATGAACCGTAATATCGATGGAAAATGCCTCCTTTATTTCTTGCGTAATATTCATCATATTGTAATATCGATGTTTTTTCTATTTTTTTAATGCTTTAATGTATTTTTTTTTTACTTAATATAGTATAACGTAATTATATTGAAGTGCATACCCAAGGTCGCAAGTAGCAACACATTCGCGAAATATGAAGTAAAACTAACGATCTTTGGTGCAAGGTAAAATTATTAAAAAAACGAATTTATCTTCGGAATTAACGCGATATTTTTACAGAGTGAAGTACGTCTTAAGTCTCTTTTATAATTAAAATGAAGAATGTCTGTGATATTATATTTTTCTTTTTTGTTCTAAGTGCATTTTACTTAATACATTCATAAGTCTCCAAACGTTGCTACTGTCATCTGTGTGATGCCTACATAGCTGATCCGTAAGTTGCTAAAAAAGTAAAAATCAAAATAAAGTTTTGAAAATGTTTTATAAAATTTGATGTTATTTTTGTGAGTATTTTTCTTAAGCGTTTTTAATATTTTATTTCAAAAACTATTTGCATGTACTTATATTAAAAATTAATTTTTAATCACGTCAAAGAAATAAATTTCAAACGCGTGTACAATAAATACACGCACTTACTTTTTATTTTATGACGTAGTGTGACATTATGGTAAAACGAGCGCCAGTGAGTTTAACAGTCACTCATGTCAGAAAATAACCGGTCATGCTTTCCAAAGAAAATACCTACGCGTGATGGGGATACAGCAGGAATCAATATTATGTAGATTTTGCGAAATGGAGAATGAAAGAGCCATCCATATCGTGTTCGAAAGTGAAGTTTTAACCTACAGGAGGACAACCATCTTTGGCTACATTGATAAGGATGAAATAGTTCCACAAGACAATTTAGTATCCAATCTTCTGGGGCTCATAAGAAGATCTAGATTATTTTCTGACTAGATCCAGTAAAAAGGGAAGCACAAAAAACCTTTCAAGATGCACTTGGGTCAAGAGACCAACCCATTCTCTTTGAATCTTTTTACAAAATCTAATTATACAGGCGCATATAAAGAACGTACCACTTTTAAAATAGGTACAGAAACTTTCAAATCGCCTTTAATACGAGAAAGAACGAAGGGAAAACAATTTTTAATATAAGTAACACTTTTTTAATATTAATTATATACGGAATTCAAAGAACTTCCTCTAAGATCCCGACTGTGAGGTAAGGTACGCCTCGAGTTATAGTTGAATTATTCTAACATTCAATTTTCTGTTTCTCGTGACTTTAATTTCTTTTAATTAAATTTAATTAATAGTGTAGCATTTATTAACATTAAAAACTTGTAATTATTTCCATATTTATAGTATCTTGACTGTGCCGTCTCTTTACATTCTTCACTGTCTTAAGCACGTGAAATTAGATTATCTGAATTTAATAATGAAAACTCGACCCGTAGTTCCAAAACCCTGTCGACAATTTACTGTAATAGCTGATACAAGTATTGTGGCTCTATTACATGGAATTAAGTTTGTTTTTAAGGAGTTAGATGGGTTTCGAAGACTCAAAAAAAGCATATTTTTACTATTTTTTTCTAATATATCAAATAAAATATTTTATTCAAATAGTTTAACATATCAAAGATACGCATTTGATAAGTAGATACTTTGCGAAATTCTCATTTGAAAATTTTGAAAATTCAGCCATGGAGACCTCATTTCCCTTGACCCCTTAGAAAAAAGCTCTCTCGCCGTTGTCAGGATAACTCATGATAGATTTATCCGAAATAAAAAACCAAATATTTTCTAATAGTAGATGTGTAAAGGTCGTGCTTGGACGAAGGAAAAAAAAATAAATAAAATTTGAATTTTTGGCGCAGCTGTGAAAAAAAAACCTATTTTTTGGCCTTGTAAAATTAGTTGTGACTAAAAAAAAAAGAATCCTTCGTTCAAGCACTAGATAATGTTATCTTGAAAAAGTGTACAGAATTTGAATAAAATCAGATCAACTTTTTGCAAAGAAATGAATCAAAATCTGGGTAAAAATTTACAACCTCGTGGCGCAACAAGCAATAATGAACTAAAATATTTAAAACTAAACAATAGCAAAACGCTGTCTCAATATACCTGCGACGCGCCAGGCTAACGTTGCCTGATAGGCGGAACTTCCGAAGGCTTTGCCTCTTAGAATTTTTCTCCAATCAATTTAAAATTTTGGAAGAATATTCTAGACATATTGTATACTATTTCATAAAACAACAAAAAAATCGAATTTTTGAAATTTTCAAACCCACCTAACCCCATTAGTGATTGATAATTTCGTTAGTAAATTAAAATCTACTTGAGCGAAGTTAGGCTTGAAAGCTAGCATAAGGGAACATACCCATACTACGTGACCCGTTTATGGGGGGGGGAGGTCTTCAAAATACTACGCTCAGTCACAGGAGCGGGGGGGTGGCTTAGATTTTTGTCACGTAGTCGATTTCGCTGAGAGAAATCTCGCGCTTTTTCGACTCATATTCGAATATGGCGCGCAGTGTTTAGTGCTTCTTAAACAAAAAACAATTGTTGTTTTCGTAAATTAATTTACGGTAGCACTATGTTTCTTCATAAGTTTGTCTTTTTCATAATATTTAATTGACTAGTAATTATAAGTATGCGTGCAGTCTTATGCAATAAACGCATTAATAAAGGCGTATGTGAGCCAAATTATTATTATTTGTTTCACTTTCTGCCTGCGAAATGATTGAAAATCATATTGGTCAATACTACGTAAAAACTTAAGGGGGGGGGGTCTTGGCATATACTACGAGTGGTCACCGAGGGGAGGAAGGGGTCGAAAAATCTTAAAAACCCGGGTCGCAGTGCCAAAACCCTGCCGACAATATAGTGTATTTGCTTATACAGGCAGTGTGGCTTTATTTTGCGAGCTTAAGTTGATTTTTGGGCAAAATAAAAAATTTTACTCCTTAATACACCCCTTAAAATAACATTTTTTTTCTTAATTGCAATATTATTATAAATCGAACCTCTATACCAAATTATATACAACTTTCAGTAAATAATTCACTATTTGTAAACTAGTGTTTTCATAAAATTTGTAAGTCCGGTCCTGTCGGGCCGATTTTATTTAAATTTTAGGGGCATCTTTTAATTACTACTAAAGGGTTAAATGTCAATTTTGAAACGATTCTGAGAATTTTTTCGGTATTTTGGGGCCAAAAACATTTTTCAACCCCTAAAAACTACCGTTAAAATACCCCGATTACGCCCATTTTAAATAGGCTTCTTGCGGTGATGGATTTCAACACGTGGACCAAATTTCGTTGAAATCAATTAACTCTTTCGAAAGTTATCGCGCGTACACATATATATATATATATATATATATATATATATATATATATATATATATATATATATATATATATATATATATATATATATATATATATATATATATATATGTATATATATATAAACATTTTCAAAAATGGTGCCAAAGTGTTTAGGAGGTTATGAAACGTCGAGAAATTTTGGTCCGACCCCTAGGTCTCGCCATCCGACCAACGCCAATAGTGTATGTTGCCTTATGGCAAACACACTAAAAAATAGGTCACGTAGTATGGGTATGTTCCCTAATGATTTTCACACATTTTAAAACTGTAAAATTTTTAAAATACCAACGTATTTCTTACACGTTTTTGTTTCAAACTTTTTAGACTATGTACAAACGTGTGACGTCAAAGGAAAGGTAAAATATTTTATTTTGCCTCAGGTAAACACATACATACCCACCTTTTCACCTATTATAAATAAAGAGTGGATACTTTAATTAACTTTGAGCACGAGGATCAGAGGGCGGGTTTGTACAGTAAATGATAAACAATTTAATTAAACGGGGCTACAGCGCTCTATGATTGACTCGCTGTTAATTCATTGCAGCGATCAAACGTTTGGATATTAAATAGTATGAAAATTAAATTAATTGTAAATAAACACAGGCAGTGAAATCTTGTTCGCTTACTAGCTATACTCGCGGTTTCACGCGCCTTCGATTCTTACATAACGAGATGCTGTTGATTACCATTAAAAAATATTCCAACCAATTCGGCGACAGAACCAATCCAACTTCAAAAATATTGACAATTGATATATTATAATAAATTAAATAAAGTTTCAATTAAGGCTGTCGGAACACTCTGAATTTAAGCCAAAATAGGGCTTCGGCTGATGGCTGATTGTAGACTTATTCGTCAACGTTCTGCAAAAATTTTTTCTCTATAAGGAAGATAAAGTACGAATCTAGGTCTCTAATGGACTACTTTTGTAATTTATGTACGATTTACTAGAAAATTGTACCAAAAAACACACGTTTTCAATGTCACACTACGACTTTCTTCGTACTTATTTCACAAAATTGTTCCATCACAAACCTAAAGTGACTCTTCTTGTTACGGAAAAATCTTCAAAATGTCTCCAAAATTTAGAGTAATCAACTGATAGCGGCACCCTTGCAATAGCATTTTTTAGTAGTGTAGCTTAAGTTCAGAACGTTCCGACAACCTTAACGTTTACGATGACGCGGGTAACAACTAGTATTAAATGTTATGTAATTTGCTATTCGTTGGCATTGTTAGATACTTTTATATGTAAAAATTAACCAAAGCGTGCCTGTCAGCTACCTAATTTATTTTTGACAAATCTTTAAACCAAAAGAACAGCTGATTTTTTTTTATTTTCAAAATAAAAAGTAAAAAAAAATATTTTTTATAAAATTTTATTTGAAAAACAAACAGAATACAAAGCCGTTATGAAAAGTATGCCATCATAAAATAAAATAACAACGTTATAGCATACATATCTTCTGCGCATGTGCCGATTTTCCCCAACAACAATAGGGTTCTATGTATTCGCATTTTGAACATCCTCCCAAAATTTTGATTCAATCCGTCTATCGGTTTGACCTGTATCGTGTTTACAGACAAACAGACGAACAGACTGTTTCCAAAAATGTGTTTTTTTAAATTCAGGGGACCTCAAAACGAAAAAAAAAAGTTGTAAAATTGTAAAAAGTGAATTTTGACCAAAATAAGTAGGTACCGTTCCCCACTCGTTGAAATGGTAGAATCTAGCATGGGATCAAGTTTCCAGTATGAAATGTAGCCAGGTCAAACATGTTTGTTTGCAAAATGTATGTACGTTATATTATGTATGTTTTTTGAACGTACGGCAAACAATAACGTCTATTTGTTCAAAAATCAAAAGTGACAAAAATTGCGGTCGATTTTTGAACAACCATATTACAGTGCGTTAAACGGCATTTGTTACGAGCGCCGTCGTTGTTGTTGTTCATTGAACACGAACAATGAGGACAACCTGCAAGCATTGCGAAAGGAAACGAGACACTGCACTGTAAATATGGACGTAGCTAGAAACGGCCAGTGTGGATGCCCGCTCCTTGAAAATCCGGTGCCCATCCTAGAAACAATGATAAAAATAGTTTTACAAATTTAACTCAAACATAAAGAAATAATTCATCTTTAAAGTTCAATTCCAGATATATGTTATAATAGAAAACAGTATCACGGGTAATTGGAATAATAAAATAAATCAATTTAAACACTAATTGATTGCAACGTTTCGTCTTCTTTAATTAAGACTTTTTCAAGCTCTAAAAAATTTTTTTACAAAAATTAACATTCATATAATAAAAATATTAAACATTATGGATTAAATAATTTACTAAAAATTGTTTCTTTTTAGTAAATTATTTAATCCATTTCTTAGAGCTTGAAAAAGTCTTAATTAAAGAAGACGAAACGTTGCAATCAATGAGTGTTTAAATTGATTTATTTCTTTATTCCAATTACCCGTGATACTGTTTTCTATTATAAAGAAATAATACAGCATGATTCAAAAAGAATGAACCGATTCCATATGGTCAAATATTTTGAAAGTAAATATATGAATCAGAATGAGGGAGTGGCTGTTTGAAAGGTTTCTAAGTTTCAGATGGTTCCCACGTGACCGCGCTCAGTTGTTTGTTGACTGTCAAAATGGCGACTCCTCAACAAAGGGCATTCTGTGTTCTTGAATTTGCAAAAACTAAATCAGTGATAACAGTGCATTCAAAGTGAAATTCAATCGTGATGCACCTTCAAATGAATTTATTTTTCAACAAGATGGAGCACCTCTCCACTAAATCCTATCAACTAGAGCACTTTTAAATGAAAAACTGCCTCAGCGATGGATTGGTCGGATAGGGCCCAAGACATTACTCTTTGTGCTTGGCCTGTTAGATCTCCTGACCTCACAGTTTGTGATTTTTTTCTCTGGGGGTTTGTAAAGGATAAAGTCTTTGTTTCGCCATTACCAATTGACCTGGATAACTTAAAACATCGAATAACAACAACGATCAATTCAGTTGATCCTGATATGAACTTGTTTGAGAAGAATTCTTATATCGTCTTGATGTTGTCTGTGCTGCAACGGTTGGCTATATTGAACACTTGTAACATGTGAAATAAAACTTGACTGTTAGTAGAATACTTATATTATAAGTTCGATTTTTTTGCTATTTTTCCATTATAAAATATTTAATCAGGGAATCGGTTCATTCTTTTTGAATCACCTTTACAATAATAATTTTTGTTAACTAGCCAGGTTCAGTCCCCCCTGCCTAGAAAAAAATCTTTACTACGTCAATAACTGGAAAAAGAACGATTAATTATATACTAGCTTTTGCTTCGCTCGCTCGTGTTTATAGTAGATTGTATTGGGTTGCAGAAAGCTTTGTCAAAAAATTTCATTTGACAGTGACCTTAGATTGTAATTATACAATTACAGTTTTCATACATGCAAAAGCAGTCTAATGTCGTGAAAGTCCCTGTCATCAAGAACATTAGATGGTATACTCACACAAAAACAAATGATTGATCTATACAGAAAAAGATCGCTTTTCAAGCCTAAATTTTGGTCAAAGAGGATAGAGAAAAGTTGTCTCGAGGTGGAAATTATACAAAACATGGAGTTAAATACAAATATACACTGTTTAAAAAAATATCATTTCGATCGATCAATTATTTTTCGATCAGAATTGAATTAAAATTCTATAATGCTTTTCTTACGGAGAAATATGTGTGCTCACAATCTACGGTCATTGTCAAATCAAATTATTTGACAAGTCTTTCTTTAACCCAGCATTAATATGTAATGCGTTATATGTGAGCTGTGATATTATTTTGAAAGCGAGTTTCAGCGAGTTTTAACAGTCTCTGGAAATTTCCATTCGTGACCGCATAGTTCGTTTGATTACTGTTTTATTACCTGTGATTAAGCATTAAGCTTCATAACATTTGACTTGCTGCTTAAAATTTTCAAAAAACGTATATTTTTGCCATAAAAATTAAATCAAAATACGTGATATTCGTCAATATTACAGCACGTCACGAGATTTTGAATTACGGAAAGGCAAATTAACATTTTGAAGTTTTTTCTCTACAAACTTATGATAAATTTTGCTTACTCAATAATTTTTGTTCAAATTTGAGTTCCTCTGAACAAAAATTTGAGTAAAACTTTTGTTAATTGTCTCGTTTTTATCGGATTTTCAATTGTTTGCTTAGATCAAATAAATTGTAAAAACTTGACTAAAAGTCATATAGGAAGAATGGTATATATTTCTAATTTATTTTGTAAGCATTAACATAAGATTCCTCATAGAAATTAGAGCTATATGCGGGTCAACAGGAAAGCATATTGATCAGCTGGTAAACAGCCACCTTATTAAATTATGAAAAATTATTTTTGATGTGATCAATGATATCTATTATTATATAGCAAAAGCACGGTTGATATGACGTAATTGATCAAGTTACACATGATAGTAGTATTATAGTGCTTTGTTGTCAGTGATGTGAGTAGGCCCTCGTGATGATAATCAAGTTAATGAAGCGTGATATTGTATTACACGGATATTTGAAACCGTGTTTAAAGTTAAGTTGTAAAGTTCGATCGGTGCGTTGCGTTATTTTGAGTTCAGTGTGATGATTCAACAGTCCCGTCATTTTCATCACGCCCTCACCAATTGAACACAGGGACTGCGAAAGAGCATGCAGAATATTACATAATACCAACACCACAAACACGCGGGCGCTCTCTGCATTGTACGATATAAGCACATATTGTATTATTATCAAATATAGCCTACTCGAATTGTACAGAAATCGATAGGCCTTCCATCTATACCCTGTGTGTGAACCACTCTGCGAGTGACGTACGAGGTAGCTTTTTTTAAAATTAAAATTCGTCACAGGTAGACGCCGGTCTCCTTTGTTGTTGGTCAATAATCTACAGGGCTCGGCAACCTTTTATAGTAACCGGGCATATTTAATAATAATAATAATAATGCGTTTAACGTCCGTTTCTCGACTTTATGTCATAACAGACGCCATTCGCACCATTACTATTTTCCATCTACCACACTTCCCGTTATTTTTCTACATTTTTAAAACTTCAACTTATGTAATAGCAATGGGCGAATGACGGAATTATAGGAAATTAGGATAAGGTAGGTAATTTTTGAACTAGGAGTTTGATAGGTAATCCGGCCAGGGCCTCGAATAAGGAACCATCTCGATATTTATCTGGAATGAATTGAGGGAAACCATGGAAAACCTCAATCAAGATGGCCGGTACAAGAATTACCGTTTCTCGGCGAGAGGTAGTAGGAAAAAGTCCCAGCCACATCTGCCCCCGCCGGGATTCGAACCCGAACCTCCCGAATGCGAGTCTAGTGCTGTCACCACTACTCTACCTAGCTCGGTAATCGGGCATATTTATGAAATGAAGGGTTTTCCATCAAGCCTGCTCGAACTTTAAATTTAAATAAATCAAGTTGGGTATGATATATTATTTTTATTTATTTTTTTTATTTGCAAGAGTGTTCAATTACATTATGTATGGAATGTAATATCGAACAAATGACCGCTGCTGCATCGCTGGTCGGCGCTGGAGCTCCAATTTTCGATGACTCGACCGCATAAATCGGGTTCGATATTATTGGCGGTATTGGTTATATTGACTTGTATAAGGCATTAGACGTTTGCAGGTTATTCGCATAGAGCCGTGATTTTACGTAGCCCCACAGGACAGAGTCTAATGACGTCATATCACACGATCTTGTAGCTGACTTCCGAACGTGTCAATAAAATCTTTTTTTTTCGTTGAAAATTTTAAATTACAAGATAGCTAGCATTTTACTCGATGTATATTCAGGTCAGGTTCTACTGTATAACTTAAAACATAACTACCATAGTTGTGTAAACCAAACATACGTCTGTAGAATGCGACTGAATTTTACTTCTTAATCGCCATGAAGGAGTTCAGATTAAACATTGTTTTTTGTATTAAAACAATTATTATAATTTTGATTTTTTTTGTTGAATACATTTTATTTTAGAAATTATTATTATCACTGCTTATTTACAAAAAATCTCTACATATATGTATGTAAAATGGACGCCGGACGTAAACGCTTTTCCATCGATCGTAGGTACCTTTTTCCATCGACACCTGATTCTGCTCACAACCCGGTTCGGACAAACTAAAGAGAATTATGATATTACCCGCTCATTTTCCTCTATTCATAAAACAATAACAACGTATATTTTATTACTCCATTGTTTATAGAACAAACGTATAGATTCCTCTTTCATATAATAATACAAACAACAACACAGAATAGGTATAGCCATGTAACCATTGCATAAAGGATGACCCACAATGTGGAAGGTACATGTATTTTTACCCGACTGCGACACTCCAAGGAAGAATATTGTTTCATCAGTTGCTTAGAGTTCTAGATTAATGGGAGAACCCGATTCAACTAAATTATGCCCCAGAAAAGATTCGGTAATTTTGTAATATAAAATTAGAAAAACTTCGAAATTTGTCTTTCAATGACATAACTGTGAGCAGTTTGCACTTGTTAAATCCAGAAGGAAAGCTTTGCGATTTATTTTGTTCTCAAATAACCCGGCCGCCAGACAGACAAATATTTAAACAAAGATTTTGCTCACACATTTGAACACAGGTTTGCTGCACCAGCCAGACATGCTTTGCAGATACTTGTAGCAAACGTGTCTGCAAAGTATTCAAATTAACAAACAAGATGGACGACGATTTTGTTTTTTAATTCTTCGATAGAGCAAGGCACTGACAATATTTATTATTTATTCTGATCCAGGCATCATTGACCCTATTTTTATAATTTTTATTTTTTGAGTTCCGTATACATGGTTCTTCTTCAAGTAACTCAATAAATTCAAGGGCACTTTCGTTGCTCCAGTCCATCTTGCGACTGAACAAAGTAACCATTCTACTTAGTGATTTGCGAGTAACTGAACTTTGCGCAAGTGTAGTAGCTACGCAAACATTTTAACTTTAAACAGTTTGATGTGCGCTCGAAAAACCGACACCGGATGGCAAAGTTCAAATGTGTAATCAAACTTTGCACAAATACCCGTGCCTCACAAGTGTTAAAATATTGTTTCTGTGTCTGGCGCCGGCTTAATAATAATCTTTTGGTAATGTTTCATACCAAAAAAAATAAATATCTCGAAAAATAATTTATGTATAAGAATTATTTAACTATTTGGTTTTAGGATTTGCTTAGCTTACCACACTGCCTGTATTAGCAAATACACTATATTGTCGGCGGGGTTTTGGCACTGCGACCCGAGTTTTTTTTTTATATTATTTCCAAAAACAACAGTTTTTGAAATGTCTGTTCCTGTCTGTAATTTAAAGTTGAGACATAAAATCGTGGTTCATTTGGTATAGCAGCCATGTACCTAGGTATTAATTGTTCATACATTGTACATTCTTGAATAAAGTAATTAGTCAAAGGGTTATTTTACGTATAATACAAGACAGATAACATGGTCAGTTCCTCTTATTACAAAGGATTATGTATAAATGTAATATTATCAGAACGTTAATTGGATTACCTGCAAATACAACGTTTGATAAAGATTATCTGAGCATAATATATTATAAATGGATATTAAGTCTAGACCGTTCCCATATGTGAATTTATGTGATATCTATGAAAAACGTATGCCAATCGAGAAAGATAGAAGATAACTAAATAATTTTATCAAATACTAAAAATCTCTTACAACCAGCGCTAGTAGAACGCGGTAGGGAAAAGGAAAAAATTATAAGTTAATTTTGAACTCTAATCGAGATCACGGTAATTGTTGAAATAACTATTTCTGCAAAATTATGATCTACTGTTAAAAACGTAAGCAAAAAAAATATTTGTGACAGAAAACTGGTGTAAAAAATATGTTTTCTCCTGAATTATCGATTATCCGAAGTGCAATTAGCGAATACAAATAATATTTGTCCCTAACCTACACAAAAACTTTTCCGAAAAAGTTCTATCTACTTATATTGAATTTGAAGCGAATTTTATCAGTTTTAAAAATCAGCCTTTCAATTTTCATTAACGAAATATTTATTGTATACTAGAAACAATTGAATTTAATACGTGCGCTGCATTTCAAATCTTCATTCAAACGTAAATACATTTTTATAAACAAGAATAAAATCATTAAAATTGAATCTCTTTCGATTTGAAATTTAAAGTTTTCCTTTGGGAACGTCGAGTTTTATTAATCAGAAAATAATGAATTCTGCTTGAACATGTGGTTTTATAAATACGGTTTGCTGACGCAAATATTTATCTTTTTTCAATGATTGAAAATTCAGACATGATACTGTTAAATTATTGATCAGAATAGCATTTCAAGTTCCACATTTTTTAAGGGAATTATAGCTTAGTATATTGTATGTAAAAAAATTGTCACCCTCTGCCAAATTTACAACTATTGACGTGAAACTTTAGAATCGTCTGTAGTTTTGATGACAATGCAATATTCGGATATTTTGGCTATAATAATAATGTAATAACGAAACTAAAAAAACAAGTGGTGGGAGTGACAGTTTTAATGGTGTGAGAACGTGTTTTTAGTTGGTTAAAATTTTATCTAATAATTGAATAATAAATCACAGATATTTGGATTAATAATACAAAACAATTCTGCAAAGATCATAGAGACAGGACTATATGACAGCTTATATTTTGCACGAAATGATAAGTATTTTATAATTATTTTAAATGTTATAGTTTAGATTATTATCAAATTTAATGACAAAATGTAGCTTTAAATATCTATTTTATCAAGTGTTTTACAATCTAGTCAGACTAGGTTGTTATCTCTGATTATTTAAAATTAGCTATTACCGCATGATGTCGTTATAGAGCCGAATTTTTTATTTTCTGTTATTAATTTTTGTTATTCATGTAAAAATAACTAAATTTGAAACGTTATCAATCTTTTTGAACATTATTTAATTAATTTTAAATACAATGTGTGTTCAATATTATAAATTTTTAAACATAAATCATTTGATGATTATTTCATTTATTAGTTATGGTAATAATTTACAATTTTTTTAATATATTTTTTACTTATTATAATATCATTGAATTTGTACATATAGGTATTTTTCAGAGCCTGACGAAGACTAAATAAAGTAGTCGAAATGTAGCAAGATTAACAATAACACGATTGTTTTGTATTATTAATCCAAATACCTGAGATTTATTATTGAATTATAATAATAATTTTGGATGCGATATAATGTCTAATTATGTTATAATGACTTAAAAATTGAAAATACAATGTATAACTCAAAAAACAAAAAAAAGACATTATGTAACGCATTAAAAGGTAGAAAATAAATTTCTTCTTTAGAAACATGAAATAAATGAAATACAGATACAGTGAGTGCTTCACGACTCTAAACGTTACAGAAATCAAAGACATTTTTTTCTATTTATTATTGCATTGATATAAGCGTATTTTTAATTATTATTTTTTTAAACTTTATATTTTAATTATATTTTAGCAATAAGACAAGATACAAACGTTTATGTCACTTTTTTATTCTCTACAGTAATTTAGACTGACTTACAATTGTGATATGATTGTTTGTCGTGTTCCTTGCGATAACCGGTTGAAAAAAAAAAACGAAAATCAACGCCATATTTAACTATAGAATATATATTTATTTGCTTACACAAATCATCAATTTCACAACTGATACGTAGGCCTTAAATTAGTTTTATTTCTCAAGATAATACAAGTTTCAGGTGATTCATTATTCCACACTGAAGAGGGCAGAAAAAACTGACTGAAAATTACACATGAGCCACTTTGTCGCGTGACCGCAGATGTTCGTTTACATTCAGAAATCGAAACATTACCTTTAAGTAAATAACAAGAGTCTGAGGTATCAGAATTGTTCGGAGAGTGGCTCTTCATAGGTCCGTAGTTCGTTGCTCAATGCCTGCCAGCAAACTCTCGTTTCACTGTTTTGCATTTAGATTTAGATATTAGAGTGCCAAAGGGTGGGATCCTCAACATTTCTAATACAGTTTTGTGTTTGCATTACAATTATCAATCTGTGGTAAGCAAAAAGATGGACTGTCGAGTTTTTTCAATCAATAAAAATTAGATTGCGAGCGGGCTAAAATAATAATAGGTATATACTTAAGGGATCACATCTACCTGAACGCTTTCAAAATGAACGTTTTTTACAATTTTTTTTAACAATTAAATAAAATTTTAATAAACAGGTGACGTCAGGGGACGCCCGATTGAAGCGATCGTCTACGCATTTAATGATTTGAATCAGCGCACTAGCTAAGCAACCGTGGATAGAGCCCGCGGTATACTGTGCACTAGCTAAGAAAGCGTGGATAGAACGTTGACGCATGACGTTTTTTTTTCATTTTACTTCTCAGCAGCCGAGCGCGCAACGTCTGAAAAAAAGCTTCGCGTCAAAAATGATTTAGTATTTGAAAAACAGTAAAAAAAAATTGTTTATAAAAAATAGAACTTATATAACGAGATTTTAAAAAGTCCTGTTGATAAAATGGCGCCTCACTGTCGGCATGATAACTGCTCGAAATATTGTGGGATCTGAAAAATTCATAAAGATTATTACAAAGTAAGGTTATCTTTTATTTAAATTTTTATGACAGTTTTTACAGACCTCGAAAAATAGTAGAGTGTTGCTAAAGAATGAATCCTAAATGAGAGAGTGAGTCAATGATCCCACGTCGAGACTTTAAGCTAGAATATTGGTCATGCTATTAACATTGGTACATTTTAGTCTGTTGGTACCAGTGACGTTGCATTTACATTTTAGTCTGTTGGTACTAGTGATGTTGCAGTTACATCATAGTCTGTTAATTCCAGTGACATTGCAATAGAAACAATTGCCACTCACGTCAGAGGTAGTTTCATTCAAAAAAGCCTGGTCAAACGTGCAATATCCGTATTATCTAATAGAGTACAGAATGCAAATAGTATTTTTATCGAATTCTAATTCATAATTTATGTTGTAATTGTTTACACTTTTTGACACCATTGTGTCTGGTATACAAACGTGTCGTATATACTGACCTGTTTGGCATTTTAATGTCGGACTATATGTGCAAACAGTATAGCAGTCCCGATTTTAAACCTAGGGAACGTAGTGTACTGTAGACTGCGTCATGATGCCTGAATTTGTCAATTGCTGGACTTAATTACATTTTCGGTAAATCTAACGGACAGTTTCCATGGTAAATTTCACTGAGTTATCGACACTACACAAATATACCAAAAATGTTTGATTTGGTCGTTACTTGATGCAAATTATTGTTATTAAATTTAAGATCTTTGTCCAACGAAACAATAAGAGTGTTCCGACTTCAAAAACGAGCAGTGAGAATAATAACTAATAGTAAGTCAAGAGATTCTTGTAAACCTTTGTTTAAACAACATAATATTTTAACTTTGTGGTCTCTTTTTGTTTACGAAAATATACTCTACGCAAACATAATCTCTCAAAATTCCTGATAGTTGAGGAGGTGCACTCTTACAACATCAGGAGCTGTAGTAATATTCGTGTGCCTTTTTTTAATCGCAACAAACTGACAAATGGTCCAAATTATTTAGCACTTCAGTTATACTATAATCAACTTTCCATTAGTGTAAGAAACTTGCCAATTAACCTTTATTCAAAAGAAATAAGGCGAAAATTATCAAACGAATCACTGTATTTGTACAAATACTTCGCGCAATCAACAACCACTTGGTAATTAAATATTCACCGTAAAATTTTACTTATCGCTAATTTTAATGTAATTCTTTTATTTGTAATTTTAATTGACAATCACATCTACTTGTAACATTGTAACATTAGCTCTGTGAATAAAGATATTCTATTCTATTTTATTCTATTGTTATAAAATAAAAATTCAAATGTAAATAGATAAAACGACGTTGTTTAAATTAATATGCATTACGTTTTTATCCTATAGCGATAACCTATACGTCCTATAGGAATTATCTATATATATAGGGATTATCTGGGAAGGTTACAGCCTATATTTTATGAACATTTTGCGAAAATATTTGTGAATGAAATTGGAAAAAATCGTCCCTTCTGAGTAAATAGTTCAAGTTGCACGAAAATATTGTGTAGTGGAATAGTTCCTCTTAAAAAATTCTAAAAAAAATCCCGCGTTAGCATATGTCTATCTTTAAAGATTGAATCACAATAACCATTTTTGTGATTTTCAAATTTAGTCTAAATGAATGCTTTATTTACGAAGGTTTTTTTACCGACATAGTATTAATACTTATTTAAATAAATATGTTAGTCATCTTAAGTATTTAATTTAAACCTTTAGATTAGTATCGGATTTACAAATCCGGGCAAAGTCGGACCGGGCCGCTAATTTTCAATAATATAACATAAATTATAATAAATAATAAAAAACCCGGGTCGCAGTGCCAAAACCCTGTCGACAATATAGTGTATTTGCTAATACAGGTATTGTGGCTTTATTAAATGAAATTAAGTTTGTTTTTGGACAAAACAAAAAAAAATGAACCCCTTAATACACCCCTTACAATAATAATTTTGTTAGTTAAAATATTGTTATCAATCCAACATCTGCACCAAATTAAATACGACCTTCAGTAAGTAAATTCGTATACGCAAACTAGTGTTTTCATAAAATTTGTAAGTCCGGTCCTGTCAGGCCGATTTGCTTATAATTTTAGGAGCACTTTTTAATTGCTACTAAAGGGTTAAATTTCAATTTTGAAACGATTCTGAGAATTTTTTCGGTATTTTTGGGCCCAAAAACTTTTTTCAACCCCTAAAAACTACCCTTAAAATGACCCGATTGGGCCTATTTTAAATAGGCTTCGTGCGGTGATGGATTTCAACATGTATGCCAAATTTCGTTAAAATGAATTAACTCCTTCGAAAGTTATTGCCCGCACATATAAATATATATATATATACGTATATAAATATATATATATATACATATATATATAAACATTTTTAAAAATGGTGCCAAAGTGTTTAGGAGGTTATGAAACGTCGAGAAATTTTGGTCCGACCCCTAGGTCCCGCCATCCGTCCAACGCCAATAGTGTATGTTGCCATATGGCAAATACACTAATAATAAATGTTTATTTGTTGCGCCATTATATAAAATGTATACAAAAAGTCATTATACAGTTAAAAAGAAAATGTTAAAATAATTAATCCGATAACAAGTCGTTTATGGAATATGGGACCATATTAATTATGTAATGTTTTAGCTTTTTATCAAAATCGGTGGAATCTCTTATTAATTTTGGGACATTGTAATACATTTTATATTTTCAAAAAAAGTCGTGTTATGCTTTATGCTGTAATTCTTTGGACGTGTATTGTAAGTACTATTGTTATGTTTGTCATCAACTGCAGCTAGTTTGTATAGAAAAGTAAGCACATCTATTGCATAAATTGCGTAATAGGTCGAATACCATTACATTTAAAAATGTGTCGACAAGTTTCTCTACGTTTTAAGTTAAAAACTAACCTTATGCCTCAGCCACACACTCGACGAGTGGCATGGGAAGTAGCGAGGAAAAGAGGCAGAGATGTTGTGTGGCCGCGTTACTCGTCATGCTCCTCGTCATGCCCAGTGCTCCCTCGATTGTTGGTTTTTTGTGCGCGAGTCAAAGGACCGGCAATAAGAGCACGAGTAAGCCGGCCACATACTCCCGCGCCAAGCGGTCTAAGTGTAAAGGCATAGTGCGCACGCTGCCACAGTATCGACCTCCATTGCCGAAAGGCGAAAGCCGAGTGCGGAGCGTCGCGAGTACAGCAGTGTTTGGCCGCTTAGGGCAACATCGCGACAGCGCGATGAGCAGTGCGAGGAGCATAGTCTGGCAGTAGGGTTATAATTTTTTTTGAATGATAAATATTCGATCCTTCTCTTTCGATATTCCCCAAATAATAATAGCATAAGTGATGGTAGATCCAATATACGCATGATAGAATGTCAGCAACATATTTTGGTCAAATATATTTTTCATCTGCTTCAGTCGATAGTATTAAAAGTTTAATTTTTTACACACATTGCTAACATGTGCTACCCATCTTAGGTTTTCATCAAGGATTACCCCCAAAAATTCCCGACTGTTCTACGTTACTGAGTTTTCAGACAGTAAAGATATTCATGTATAAGTTTACACGATGCAAATCGGCTGTTTCCAAATGGAAATGAAGCTCTGTAACCGACCCATTCGCAATACCATTATCATCTGCATTAATTGCACTAATATACGTTGTTCCGCAGTGCTTTGGATAGTTTCACTGTGTTCTGATGTCCGTTCATCACTCGCGTTCAATATACAGTGGAATCCGTTTATAATGACATCGAAGGGAATTGACAAACACGTCATACTAAGCGGACGTCATACAAAGCATTTTTGTGAAAAAAAAACTTTCTTTTTTTAGGTAGCATAGGGCCACTGACGGGTATTCCTTTGTTTCGCGTGATTTTAAACTACTGAATTAACGCTTGATCAACATTTTCTTGCGCGATTTTCGAAGCCTCTTCGGTTTCAAAACATTTGAATTGAACGGTCGCTTAATCCGGTTCTTGTTTTTGAAAATCATTGAGATTGTCGAATGACCCACGCCCAATTCCTCTGCGAGAGATGAGCTTGATTCTCCATTTTCTAATCTGCATATTATTCACCTTTCTCCTCAATCGTAAATGCTTTACGACGTTGAGATGACATTTTTTACATAGGATATCACTAAAAACAATGCGTGACGTTCAACTATCAATTACTCACTGAGATTCAAAACAAAAACAAGCTACGTGCCGAACGTCGTCGGGAATCAACGAACATTGCCGAAGGTGTAAAGAATCATGTCGGTCACTATAAACGGACAAAATTTATTAAAAATGGGTCATAATAAGCGACATGTCACTGTAAGCGAAATCATTATATCCGACTTTGTTACAAAGAATTTTATATGAAAACCAAACCTCGTTGTGTAATTACGTCATAATAGGCGGTTGGTCAATATAGGCGGAGTCATAATAAACGGATTCTACTGTAATCGAAACTGAAATATTGTTTAGTTTTCGCGTATGGTTTTAAACCGACTTTGGTTTGAACTGTAAAGAGTATTATGCAATCTCTAAAATTTTGTCTATGTCGTCCTATTAATTCAAATATTGTAGAGATTGACATTCTGAGTAAAATAAATCCCAATAAGTTTTCACTGAGCATTAAGCTCAGTCTATTCCTTCGATCTCGCAGTAGCGTCAAATCATTTTTATTACGTTTATTGTTTGTGTTTTCCGTGATTAGTCAATGATTTTCTAATGTTCTTTTCATTTTTTGTTTCAGGTAAGAAACGTGACCAAAAATATAATGAAACAGTAACATACAAGAAGCGCCATTTTAATAGCTCGAAGATTGTCTAATTTATTTGAAAAAATATGCAGGTATATTTGCTTCATTTTAAATAATTATTAAATAATAAGTTAATAACTAAGAAAAGATGATATCGTTAAAAATTGTAAGGGCATCTCTATAATCTTGTTTTCGTGCAGGGTTTTCGGGTATTTTGGATAACACCTAGGGTGTGTTTAACACAATAGTGAGAGTTACGAATGAGTCAAAATGAAATTATTTCTATTCACTAATTAAATAAATAAGACTTATTCGAAATCAAATATAATATTATTGAGTAGTGTAATAAATAATTTATTTTTTATTAGTTTCCTGGGTTATTTTTATTAAAATATATTCTATTCGGAAAAATACTCACGTATTAATAATATCTCTAATTCGAGAACTAAAAATTTTCCCATTAAAAAATAGAAGAACTTATGCACCATTCGTTGCAAAGGAGTATTCTAAAAGCACAGTTGAATAATAGCATTATTTCAACGATGCAGTACATGTAGTTGAATTCATTTAATGTAACTGCTGAACTATATACCTACGTACGGTCTACATTATATACTGGTTATATACAGTGAATCCTCGTTGACCCCAGTTTTGCCTATACTCTATTCCCTCGGAGAACGACCATAACATACCTATTATACAACTAAATATGGACACTCATGCTAGATTTCGTAACGCATTGTCGAAAAATCTGGTTTGACCACAACGTAATAAAGAAAGCCTCCTAGAATTTTAAATCGATCCTGGTCAAAAAATAACCAATCAAATGAAATGTTATTTTTTTAAACTCTATATGTATATCGCAACCCGACAGTAAAATTATCCCTTTATTTAAACTCCAGCAGTTAACTATATGCCACTTTAATTGAATTTCAATGATGAGTATTGACATTTAAGTTTTGATCTGACTGAAAATCGCCTCTTTAGACACAGCTGAAACAAAAACCGTCACAATTGATGCCTAAATTTAGTATTTTTAACCTCAAATTAATAAAGAGTTTTTTCTAATTGGTTAGTGACGATGCAGAAGTTAAAAATACAGGTTTCGATTGAAGTCCTACCACCAAATCCATACTAATCTACACTAATATTATAAAGAGGAAAGATTTGTATTTTTGTGTGTATGTTTGTAATGAATAAACTCAAAAACTACTGTGCCGGTTTAAAAAATTCTTTCACTGTTAGAAAGCTACATTCACCCTGAGTAACATAGGCTATATTTATTGCTAGAAAATATTAGGGATCCTTACTTAAACTTTAGTAACGTAACTCAAGGTGTAAAAAAAATGCCATAAAACATCTTTCGTCGCATGCGCTGCGGAAACTATTGATGATAGAACAAAAGTATGTTCTACAATATTAAAGAACATATCAATAACTACAAAAAATTTCGCGATACTATATGTCCAACTATTATCGTTATGTCACAATAACCACTTTTTACATTTTAATAATCTATATAGATAAAAGACGATGTATATGTAATCTATGGACTCCAAACGGGTAGACCATTTTTGATGAAATTTTCAGACAATCTTTAGATTAGCCCAGCGGGTGATCTTCTGAAGTTTGGTAGCGATCGGATTAACAGAATTTTTTAAATTTCTTTTTGGGAAATAAGATTTTTCTTCGATTTTTGAACAATGAACATTCACAAATAAAAGCGATTGAATTCGCGCAAATTCAATACACGTTGAGAATTTAATGATAATGATTCTCATCTTTTATATCCTATATATTACATTTACACCCGGGCGAAGCCGGACTGGGCGTCTAGTATATTATAAAGAGGCGAAATTTGTATGTTTAAAATCTTTTATTAACTTATTTTTCGACAATCGTTTCGGACAATAAGTCCCATCCATATACTTAGTAAATTTATATATTTTTAAGGATTGACTTATTGTCCTAAACGATCGTCGAGCAATAATTTAATAAAAAATGTTTTTATTAATTTGTTATTATTAATCATGTTCTACTAAGTGCCGAATGAAAAATCAGTGCAAATTATATTTGTATGTTTATTTGTTTGTATGTAACGGGTATTATCTGGAACTACTGAACTGATCCTAAAGTATTTTTCACTAATAAAAAGCTACAGTCGCTGAGTAATATAGACTGTATTTTATTTTGTTAATAAATAAAAAGATCAAATAAACTGGCTGAATTTGAGTACATTGTGAAATTACATTAATTTTATGGTGGAAGTACAGTAATGTTTATAGTGGAAGTACAGTAATTTTATGGTGGAAATACTACTGTTTTCGCTGCCATTTTTCATCGATATCACTTGCGGAGCCGCAGGTAGCGGGTATAAGTATTTTACGTATAGTATAATATACACATTAAAATTATGGGCAAAGAAAATATACTCGCATACAACGAGGTATTAGTGTATTTGTGCAGTACTCTGAATGTGTGTTCGTATGTGTGTGTATATAGCTATGAATCCCAATGTTCACTGGCATATAGCAACAGTTATATTATTGTATATTATGCTCCTGCTAGTACAGCAAAGAACAGGTTGAATCTCTGCACTTGACTAGATATTTCTTTTAAAATGCAAATGAAATTGCTACTGGAAGTTTGATTGGCGAAAACTTTTTTAAATTCATAACCCAGAAAAATATTCAGTTTTGCAAACTTCTTCAAAAACTTACAGACAAATGTTAAATGTTTACTGAAGCTGAACAGCAATTCTTGTTTTAGGACCACTAACAGCTAGGACTATTTGGGCCTCGTATTAATTCATATATTTTCAATTTATGATTTCAAGATTAAAACGTATAATATTGAGTATCGTTGCTTCCATCATCTGTGAATAGTGACATAAAACAAAGACTAGATTCACTTCATTAAATTTGTAAAATTTTGATTTAAAAGTATTAAGCAATTATTGGACTATATTAAGCAGTACCTACCTCATTTCAAATTTTAAAATTGCTGAAAAAAGAATGTAAAAATATATAAATATATTTTCGGTGTTTTTAGGGCCCAAAATAAATTTCAACCCCTAAATACACCCCTTAAAATGGTCTGATTAGGCCCATTTTAAATAGGCTTCGTGCGGTGATGGATTCCAACGTGTGGAACAAATTTCGTTTAAATCAATCTGTCGAGAGTTATCGTGCTAACACATATAACGTCGAGAAATTTTTGTTCGACTCCTAGGTTCCGCCATCCGATCGACGCCAATAGTGTATATGCCATATATGGCAAATACGTCAAAATCGTTTACGACGACATCGTTAAGAACAACATACCGGTTATATTGACCAAAATCATAGGACCCGGCTTACTGCTATATGACCGCCTTATAAAAAACACTGATTTTTACGACATTGCTTATTACGACTTACCGCATTAAGCGACTACATTTAATGTAATATCTTCATATCTTCGGAAAATTATATCTGTTAGAACGATCAGTTGTATTGTAAACAAAATTCTTACGCACAGAAGTGTTCCAAACAGACTAAAATTACAGATTTTATGAATATAGAAAAATGATAATGATAATGTGAATATTATTCCTATTAATATCTGTGGATTTCTATGTACAAAGTAATTTTTTATTGATAAAAAATTACTTTGTACCTCGAAAACATCATCAGTTGTTACTACTATCGGTTTTTACGACCAAATATGAGTAGTCCCTTTGATGTCGTTATAACAGATTTTGACTATACAGTAATAATATACCGTATTGCAAGAGCCAACCTATTTAACAAGTAATCAGTTCTCATATAGAGCAGCGCGTGGTAGTATTTCGAGTCGCACTATAACACAGAGCCATATCCATTCCGTGCATGTTCGGGTAACCGGATACGGAAGGCACATAGAGTGAGGAGAAAGCGGAAGTACCGCCATCAGACGGTCACAATGGTTTCATTTTCGCACGTTTGAAAATTGCCTCAATGGAGTGAACTAGTAATATGTGTACACATACCTAGTGTATAAATTTATATTCTGGCACAATCTATATAAAATGTCCTCGCTCTAGTCAATTTTATTAGTGTATTTGCCATAAGGCAACATACACTATTGGCGTCGGTCGGATGGCGGGACCTAGGGGTCGGACCAAAATTTCTCGACGTTTCATAACCTCCTAAACACTTTGGCACCATTTTTGAAAATGTTTATATATATATGTATATATATATATGTATATATATATATATATATATGTGTGCGGGCAATAACTTTCGAAAGAGTTAATTGATTTTAACGAAATTTGGTCCACGTGTTGAAATCTATCACCGCAAGAAGTCTATTTAAAATGGGCGTAATCGGGGCATTTTAAGGGTAGTTTTTAGGGGTTGAAAAATGTTTTTGGGCCCCAAAATACCGAAAAAATTCTCAGAATCGTTTCAAAATTGACACTTAACCCTTTAGTAGTAATTAAAAGGTGTTCCTAAAATTTAAATAAAATCGGCCCGACAGGACCGGACTTACAAATTTTATGAAAACACTAGTTTACAAATAGTGAATTATTTACTGAAAGTTGTATATAATTTGGTATAGAGGTTCGATTTATAACAATATTGCAATTAAGAAAAAAAATGTTATTTTAAGGGGTGTATTAAGAAGGTAAATTTTTTATTTTGCCCAAAAACCAACTTAAGCTCGCAAAATAAAGCCACACTGCCTGTATAAGCAAATACACTATATTGTCGGCAGGGTTTTGGCACTGCGACCCGGTTTTTTTTTTTTGAAAACAAAATTAGTATTGAATCGATATCTAATTACTCAAGCTCTGTACTAATTTTACTGAAAAAAAAATACAATAAACCGAAATGAATAAAACTTTACGAATATATAGCTATTTGAACTTTTCACTGTTCTTGTCCAGTGTTGCCAACTTTAAGCGACTTCATTCTATTCTGGAACATATTCAGTCAAGATTTGGTTTAATTGCTTCAAAATGGATGATATATATCCAATTTACATTTTAAAAACTTTGAAATGTATTTAATGATTTACTATATTCATATCCATTTTAATAAATGATTGTTAATATTCATAGGTATTTGGATTGACAAGACTTGTTTAAAAATAATTCTTTAATATTTTTGTACAAAGAATTATTTTTAAACAAGTCTTGTCAATCCAAATACCTATGAATATTAACAATCATTTGAAATGTATATTTTAAACTATAATACTTGTAATAGTGCTGCAACAAATTTAAACTGTTTCGAACCTAAAGTTAAGATTTTTTAACAGCTTTTAACAGCTAAGGCTAGTGCTAATACATTTTTTTTAAATCAATATTATTTAAGGTTTCTTACTTCGAGGTACAATAAAGGATTACTAGTTTGTCCGTCCGTCTCCGAATTAAATAAATGTATCAACCTGAAGCTTGGCACAGTTATGAGGCTTACTAACTCTCATATATTCAAATATAATTCCAATAGTCATAATCTTAAAAATATTTTTCGGTAAACTTTTCGTTCGCAAAGTTTGGCATCGTAAAAAAACTTTTATAATCGGTCATTCAGTACAGTATCATTTGAAAGAGTTTTCTTTAAGAACTGATTTTTTTTTCAAAATTTATGGTACGTGCTTTTTTTGTAAACGCATTTTAAAAACTCATTCACCCCCTTTATTTTCAAGACGTACCTTTAGCTAATTTTTTTTTATAAAAAAATTAAGGGAAACTTGACAACACCAATGAAAAAATGTCGCTCGTAAAATTCATACATATAGTAGAATGTATGAAGGCTGTTTTATAATATAGGATAACAAATTTCATTGCTACAGCTATGTCACTTTAGACTATATGCAAATCATCATCAGAAAGAGATTCTTTTACATTTTGTAATTTATTATTTTATTACACCATTTTGAATTCTGTCTCGAAAACCTTTCCGTTTCTCCCTTTTATTTATGCCAGATTAATAAATGGATATTTCATCTTCGATTCATCCAAAACTTATAACTATTGTGATTTGTGAAGGTTCATCTCTAGCAATACGTAATCTATAAACATTCACAATAGTCTGACTGGTGTAATATTGTCCACATTCATGTAAAAATTCATAAATTTAAAAAATAACTTTTCCTGATATAGCATACAAGAGTGTATTAAGTAATTGGATATTTGAATTGAAAGATATATTAAGTTTTTTTAAATAATTTACAATGTTCAAGCTCTTAGTAAATCCAACCCAATCTCAACCTTTAGAAAATAAAATAAAGTAAAATACACAGTTTTTATGTTATTTTTAATTTAAAGTTTTATTTCGCAACAACAGTTCTTATGATTTATAGTTCATTATAAAGCAATGTTAGGGGGATTGAATAATGATTTTTGTGATGTGGGTTATTCTCATTTACATGCATTCATAGAGAGGAACAGGATATTACAGGGGGGATTCCCCGGATTTGACATTAACTGCAATCCAGAATTATATATATCGATATACTAACTAGGTATGTATCCTGCCAATCTGTACCAAGGGGTTAAATGATTGACAATACTCGTGTAACTGGGGTACTTTCTATCGAATACACAGGTGATTTATAAATTCAATTGTTTTGTTACAAGCAATAATCAGAAACATTTTATTTTAACCCCCAATGGACCCGTCCCGCATTTGTTTTGTAAGCGTCGTTCGACATATGAATTTTTATTTTGTGAGGGAATGTAATTTAAAGTCGTCAATAATAACAGCGTACAAGCGTTAAAAACAACGGAATCTGACAAAGGAATTACCGTTTCTCGGCGAGAGGCAGAAGGAAAAAGTCCTAGCCACATCTTCTCTCGCCGTAATTCGAACTCAGTACCTCTCGAATGCGAGTCTAGTGCTCTCATCACTACGCTACATCGCTCGGTAATTATATAAGTAGTATAAAAATGAAATACTTAAAAATCCGTCCCAAGTTGAACCTATAATTTATTAATTTAATAGTTACGGCAATATTGATTAAGTAATATTTCAGTTCAGTTCAGTTCAGTTAGTGCAGCAGAAGAAGTTGTTATTTTGTGACAAGAACTTTCTATTCCTAAATATTGGCAACAATGGATTACATCCTAAGGACAATAATTGTTGTAAACTAAAATCTGCTTGGGCGAAACCGAATAGTAGAACTAGTAGTTTTATAAAAATGTCATAGTGCAAATTGTCAGTTATATTATATAAAAAAAACATTAGAATCAATCAATGCGTCACAGCGAAAGTACTTCCTGCAAATACGGTGGAATTCAACAGTCGTGGCGCTGCCAACAACGCGGTACATTGTTAGCGTTCTACGCAGTATTTAACTGTCATTTAAACGTTAACAATGTAACGTGTGCATTGTCATCTATTGTCATGGAAAATAAGCTGTCAATTTTTCAACTCTTGTTAATGTGTACAATGCGCATACAATATAGCTACATAACCTCACTTCTGTATATATATGTATTGTTGCTCTATCATTCTACATGCCTATATATTCATAAACTGTCATTTTATAGTAACACAGAGTGAGTGAATTATAGCTGACTCTGTTTTAGATGATGCCAACATTTTATTATATAGTCTGATTGAATTTTATTAATATTAAGAGACTAGCGAACCCGTGCGAATACTTTACACTAGAGCTGGGTAACTCAGATCTGAACCGGTTCAAACAGCCGACTCCGACAGAAGATCTGTGAGAGCCGACTCACTTTTTTTTGAGCCGACGGATCAACGGATCCGCATAACTCAGTGAAACACTTAACACAGAAGCACGTTTTACACTTACGTATCAGTTCTTGCTTTGATGCATCTGTCAGCTCAAATGACATGCATCACATGTTTGGCTATGCATTCTTGATTCTATACAGGTCGTGATATGATTGACTGAACTAGGTAACTCAGTGGCAGACTGCAGTACAATATTCAGAACTCGGTTCTTTTTGAACCGGTTCAGTGAGCCGGCTCACATACGGGATCCAGATGCAAAGATGCAGATCACTAAAAAGACCCGTTTTTCTCATCTTTACTTCACACCGTTAGTGGCCAGTTACGTAATATAATAACTTTTTTTTTATTCTATTCAGAGACTTCAGCACCACTACGTCACTTAATACTACCGACAACTGTTAAAATAAACAGATTGGCACCAAATGGCGACATTTGTTTTTCTGAATGTTATTTTCTGTAATGAAATCGTTAAAATTTTTAGACTGTAATGTTTTAATGAAAACATTAATTTTATGATAAAAATGATTTGTCGGGAAAAAGGACTTTTTAAGTAAACACTTATTTGTTATTTATAGCGACGTTTCGTCCCATGTTTGGGACTTTTTCAAGCTTAATAACTATTAAATGTTTTGATCAAGTAGATATAAAAGTTAAAATACACATGTAAATATAAATTTGAGTTAAACAATTCATTTGTAATGATTCCGTTTTTAAAAAATATTTTTACGGTTGATGTTCAAACTATTTTATTTTATTGATCAAAACATTTAATAGTTATAAAGCTTGAAAAAATCCCAAGCAAGGGACGAAACGTCGCTATAAATAGCAAAAAAACCCGGGTCGCAGTGCCAAAACCCTGCCGACATTATAGTGTATTTGCTGATACAGGCAGTGTGGCTTTATTATGCGAACTTAAGTTGGTTTTTGGGTAAAAAAAAATTTTTACTCCTTAATACAGCCCTTAAAATAACATTTTTTTTCTTAATTGCAATATTATTATCAATCGAACCTCTATACCAAATTATATGCAACTTTCAGTAAATAATTCACTATCTGCAAACTAGTGTTTTCATAAAATTTGTAAGTCCGGTCCTGTCGGGCCGATTTTATTAAAATTTTAGGGACACTTTCTAAGTACTACCGGAGGGTTAAATTTCAATTTTGAAACGATTCGGAGAATTTTTTCGGTATTTTGGGCCCCAAAAACATTTTTCAACCCCTAAAAACTACCCTTAAAATGGCCCGATTGGGTCCATTTTAAATAGGCTTCGTGCGGTGATGGATTCCAACATGTGTGCCAAATTTCGTTAAAATAAATTAATTTCTTCGAAAGTTATAGCCCGCACACATATATACCTATATATATATATATATATATATATATATATATATATATATATATATATATATAAATATATATATATATATATATACATATATATATATATAAACATTTTTAAAAATGGTGGCAAAGTGTTTAGGAGGTTATGAAACGTCGAGAAATTTTGGTCCGACCCCTAGGTCCCGCCATCCGACCGACGCCAATAGTGTATGTTGCCATATGGCAAATACACTAATAAGTGTTTACTTAAAAAGTCCTTTTTCCCGACAAATCATTTTTTATATTAATTACCAAGAACGAAAAAGAAAAAAAGTCAATATTAATTTTAAGATACTAACTTATTTTTCATCATTTAAGAGAAAAATAATATCCAAAATGGCGTATGAAACATTAATTTTGATACAGTATTAAGGCAGATATTTCATATCGACAAAAAACACCATTGAGAAATAATATATAGTGATTAACGTCGGTGTAACAAATGTTTATCGATAAATTTGCATCCAAATGAAATAATTATAGTTAAAAAAGTGGGTTCATATTTTTGTGTACGCGTGTTTGAAGTTATTAAAATTAAAATTATTAATATAGGTACGTTCAAATAATTTATTCAAATGAAATCTTCAAAAAGTTTAAGAATTAAAAATTAAAAATTAACCTCAAATATTTAAAAACACTTTCAAAATTTTCTTTTAAAATTAATTCAACGAGTAATCAAAAATAAGATATAAATTGGGCTGGACCTACAACGACTCTTGGTTGTAATCAAATGTTATAGACGTCTGGTATATTTCTGGTATAGTTTCCAGGTGACAGAATATTCACTGATTTTCTCCATCTGTCCTTTCAGTTTGAGTCTCATTGTCAACTTCATACTGTCGAATTTTCGTTAGCAGTGCGCGTATAACAACAGAAATATAACTTCAAAAACCTTTTCGAGAATGCACGAATGTCACAAAAAATTAGAAAGTTAAATTGACAAATTGAATATAAATTTTGATAATAGAAAAAGGCTACCACATTGGGCGAGACGTCGAATTTTAAAAAATGTATTTAACCTAGATTACATAAGCTAAACTGAATATATATTTTTTTCGTAAAAAGTTGTAGGAAAGAATGTAAATGTGATTGTATTTTCAATGGAGATATCTAACTTTCTATTCTCTAAGCCGTAACAATACAAAAATCTGATTGAAAACTTCTTTCATTCGCCTTCAACACGCACGGGAACTAACCTGGATGGCCGAATAGACTATATCGAGATAAGAATACAACAGGAGGAAAATAATAAATAAATGGAAAGGTTGTTGAACATTATTGTTGAACATGGAGCTTATTGAAGCTATGCTTTTTAACGCAGCCTGTGGACACTGACGGCAAACTCAAGCTACATTTGGACAATTAATTGGAAAAACGTGTGAGCAGATCGTCAGGTCATGTCACGAATTATTTATTATTGAGTATACCTAATACTCAATATAACATACCTAAACGAAGCACGTTTTATGATCGAGCAGTTTAGTGCGCCGACCTTGCAAGTACAAGGTCACTGATTCAACCCCGACAACGCCCGTTTATTCTTTTTAGAGCTCCGTACATTCGATGAAAAAACGAACCCCTTATTTTTTACTAATAACAAAATTTTTATATTTCTTATTAATGAATAATTTTTTAGGGTTCCGTACCTCAAAAGGAAAAAACGGAACCCTTATAGGATCACTCGTGTGTCTGTCCGTCCCACTGTCAAAGCTAATTTGCTCCGAACTGCTGGACCGATTGATTTAAAATTTGGTGCACATGTGTAAATTAGTGACCCAAAGACGGACGCGTAACGTAAATAAATAAATTTTGAACATGGGGGTAATTTATGGGGAAAAATTAGGAAATTACTTTTAATTTAATCATTTTAATTGATACTAGACTCACAGGTATTTGGGCTATTGAATGTCAAAAACAATTAGACAATCAGTAATGCCTGTTGGTAAATAAATCATTATTATTATTAATAATATTATTATTATAATTATTATCATATAATTAGTATTAAAGCCTTGTTATTTTATATGCTGTGTATTTTATAAATAGTTTTGACAACAATTTATAGAAAACGGTATCTGTGTTTATATATATATTATTATCGACTATCGTCTTTCTCTGTCGTCCAGTTATATTTTGCCGATCGGACCGTATCTATTACCAACGTATAGCCAGGGATAAGCCAGCGTACTTTTTACGCCAAATTGAACTTTGTTTCGACCTCTATGTCGCTGACAATGTTATTCCAAACCACGGCGTTATTTGTATAAGAAAATCAGTGATTCTCCATATTTAATAATTTCATCACCCACTGAAATATTACACAGTAAGGACAGAAATTTCAATTTTCTGGCCGTATGGTGTATACTATTTTTCTTCATGCTCGAAAGTACTTACTTTCATACCAATGTGTACGAAATAACTGTTTCGGCCCGCCGTTATAGATGGTATGCAAGTAATTCCAGCAGTGCATAAGTGTTAGGGTTTCGGCTTTAAAATCGAAGCCGAAAGTACGTATTTTCGACAGGGTATAAAGAAAAGAATGTATTGCGTTTATGGAAAAAATGATTTTTGACAGAATGGAACTTTATTGTAATAAAAGGTTTGTTTGCTATATTATCTAGTGTAGATAACTCGGCGAAATTTGCACTGAAAAGTGCACGTTGCGTTTAACAAAAGTATCAATTTCTTTTAGCAATTGCCAACTTCAGGCATCTATCACGTGATCTACACTACACTACGTTCGCCTGCTGAAGAATCGGAACTGCTAGTGCTTACACTTTTAATCTGACACTGAAATACTAAACAACTCCGTATATTATACGCTTTTGTATATAACAAACGCAATAGTGTCAAAAGTGTTAACACTTTTTACAATCGAAAACGATATTAAAACACACCTAAAGATGAATTTCAATAGATAGATAGATAATATTTATTGTCAATAAGAGATTCATAGTTGGCATTAATTGTGCTAAAAAAACACGTTTTCAATGTCACACTATGACCTTATTCGTACTTATTTCACAAAACTGTTCCATCACAAGTCTAAAATGACTCTTCCTTTTTCGGAAAAGTTTTTTAAATCTTCAAAATAATTCCAAAAATTAGAGTAATCAATTGACAGCGGCACCCTTTCAATAAGATTTTTTAGCCTCGTAGTTGAAACCAGCCAAAAATTGAAACGTCAGATGATTTGAGCGAGACAGAGCTAAAGAAGGTCACACCCACAATATGTTTTTTGCCTACCTCGGCCCTTACCGCTGGGTCTCACCACAAACAAAATTCAGAGCGTTCCGACAGCCTTAACCAGGAACAACGATCGTCAAATATTCAAGGCTGAAAGTTATTGGAGGGCTGGTCGAAGATACTGACAAAATATACCGACCTGGTTCCAACTCGAGTCAAATATGCCGTCTTGTTTGACAATACTTCAATGAATCTGACCACACTTTCATCGATTATGTTTTAATAAAGTCAATGAAGTAAGTCAAATAACATGCATAATAACATAAAAAGTATTTTATTCCAATAAACATATTTTGAAAATACGTATTTTTTGCAGTTACTATTTATTACTAGCACAACTAGCCATTTTGTATTTGAAATAGAACATAAGATGGTATTTACATTTTTAAGTGGTTGTTTTTAACTTCACGTCCCGTATATTTGTTTGTTTGTAATTAAATGTAATTCAAAATGTTCCTGGTTGAGAGTTTCATGAAATGGTTCTCGATTTATATATAGTGTTATTTATATATCCATTGCAAAATAACTGAGGTTAGGTGTTCTGGAAGCAAATATTCGCCAAGTAACATTGGGCCAGTGTGTCGCCAGTCTATGCTACTAGAGTAAAAGAGACAAACATTGGAAGCAAATTGACTTTTTTCTTTTTTGTCCTTGGTAATTAATATAAAATTTATTTGTTGGGAAAAAGGACTTCTTTAAGTGAACACTTATTTGTTATATAAAGGGACGAAACGTCGCATTATATAACAAATAAGTGTTTACTTAAAGAAGTCCTTTTTCCCAACAAATAATTTTTTAATTGGAAGCAAATATTTGCCTGTTGACTATTGGGCCAGGTTTGGCATGTGTGCCGGTTGCACATAAAACCCGACGATTTTTGCAAGTTGTTTGTAGCCACTGGTATAGATAAACCACGTACTATGGTTCGTTTAGCGGCATCAGCATTGTGTTAGTATGTGTGGTTCATATACAAAAAAAAAAATACAACCAGGAGGGATATACCTATAGTACGAGCACGGTTAGGGGTAGACGACGAGTGCTAGGGGTAGGCTCACAGAAAGAGAGAAAGTTTTAGTGCAGTTTTACGAGAGAATTCGCAATTCCAATGACAAATTCTATCAGTCACGCAGGTTGATCACCAAAACTGGCAGAGCGTTGAGTCCGATATATCGCTATTTACTGCATTCACCTCTGCCCACAGTCCGGCTGATTCGCAGTGCCACTCAAGCTTCGTGCTTAAATGCTAAATTATTAGTCAAAATCAGGTTTTGTTTTATTAAACAAATAAATTACAGTGTAAACTCTATGTACCGTCACTCGATTTAACGTCGAACTTCCTAAAACTTCGATATTACTCGACTTTGGTTGGTTTGCCTTGTTGTCCATATGATGATACACTCTATGTAGCGTCACGCTTACTCTAAATAACGACCAAATGTTATTATAAACCAAGTAATTTCGGCGAATTATAAAGTATCTACTGTTTGTAGGTACTTTCTAAGTTGCGGATATTGATAAGAACTGCAGCCTTATTTACTTCGACTGTTGGCATCATAGATTTTACACAATAAGCGTTGTTATTTGTGTTAATAGTAATGTGGGTTTTCAAATTTTATGCATTATTATTAAAAAATACTATAATTCTTTGTCTTCATATAACGACAACTCTCTATAACACCAGAAAATGCGTAGTCCCTTCAGCGTTGCTATTTAAAGTTTACACTGTATTTGAATTATAAATTTTAGACAGTAATTCACCAATCAAAAATACAGGATTATTTATAAACAAAAACTGGTCAATTGCGAATTAGACTCGCACACGAAGGATACAATATTTATAAACTTTATTTTATTTTTATTATTTGTTGTTATAGCTTTTAAGAGATTTCGTCCGATGTCGCTAGTATGCACTATCTTGACGCTTATAGAAAAAAAATTTGATGATGCAACTATAAATTTACGGTTTTCCGATTTTTCTCTTTACTTGTGCTATAAGACATTGCTTCTTGCCAAATTTCATGATTCTAGATCAACGGGATCGTGTAGGTTTTAATTTCCTTATTAGTGTTAAAATATGAGGCATAAACGACCGTATCTTTCGATTGCGTTGAGTTAGAAGTTTGATTTTTTCACAGCTCCAAGGGATTGCAGGCCTGAGTGTTTCATTTTAATTTCCTCCTCCTGAGAAAAAGGATCTTGACAGACAGACGGACAGACAACGAAGTGGTCCTATAATACCTTTTTTCCTTTTGAGATAGGAAACCCTAAAAAATAATAATTCGTAGTTGAACGAAGTAAAAAATAACCGTATATTTAATTGAAAAAAAAAATAAAATCTCGAAATAATGCATTATTTGTAACCCTGAAAGAAAACGTATTATGAAATTTAATAAAAAAATATTATAATTAGCAATGATTTTTCACTCGGCACTTGGCAGAACATGATTAATAATAACAAACAATTCAAAACACTTAAACATTCAACAAAAATAATTTAGTGTAATTTAATCGAATTTAGAATATGTTTTTATCTTCCTGAGAATGAACTTATTGTCTGAAACGGTTGTCGAAATAATTTAATAATTAATAATTATTTTTGTAGAATTCTTAGTTATTTGTTATTCAAAAATGATTATTTTCAAAACATCACATTCACAACACGAATTTTTATTTCGTAAATGACCGAATACGAATATTGACACTGTTTCAGTGATAGTATAATCTACATTATTCACATTAATTCGATGGATAATTACAACCAACAAGCTTCGAGTGATACTTTGTTGATGTCAACATCGCACATTGTCAAATTTCCTGAATACAAAAGCACGTAACCTAATTTGCATTTCTAATATTGCTTTTTGTGCTTCATCAAACTGTTCACATTGTTGTTGTCAACACGCTGCAAGCGATTTTAAGGAGACACCCACTTGAATATCTGATACACCAAATGCACATAAAGAATTAACGTCGGTAATACATCTGTGTTCTCTATATAGTTGAAGAGCTCATGCCACCCGTTTCATGATGTATTTGATTCAAGTAGAAATTTTATACATTTAGATAAATGAGTGTTTGTCTGATGTATCTGGGTACGCCAGGTACTGCGCATACAGGAAAGGTGTAAAAAAATATGTGCCAATAAAAGTGTTTGATTCAAAAACCAACAAATACTGTTCGAAAGTTAAGCTGATTTTAAATAAATAAATAAATGAGGCAAACACTTTTAGAGGGGTTAACATTAAACCGAAATACACCAAAGTTGAATTTTCAAAAATGAAAAAATAAGTGATTGATTCACGCTGAAATTTTTATAGCAACTTCATTAGATGTATTTAAAAATACTTGCAAAAACCAGATACTTCCGGGGTTTAAGACTATTTTACATCGGGACTTGGAAGGTATTGGTCTCCAACAAGATTCTGCACGACATGGTTTCATTGCTGCGTCCAAGACTTGCGTTAAGAAACAAGCATTCAAAAATAATAAACTGAAAAAGTTATTTGGTCCAAATAACCCTGGCTATTGGTTGTCGTGTTGATTCGCGAAGAAGTGAAAATATTTAGATACTTGGATCTTTATCGCAACACTTCGATGACTGGATTTGATTTTTCAGATTGTACAACCATGAGATTGGATATAATCGCTAACGATTTAAGCTGTCGAGCGTCTACAATGTACAATTTGTCATGAGATTTGAATTCAAATCAAACACACTGTATCTCGAAACTACGCAGTACCTAAGCTTAGTTGTTTAGTCAGTCAGGAATTGTTTTTATGAGGACGTCGTTGTTCGTTCATTTGTTTCGTTTCGTTTTCCCTTTCATCTACATCCGCGTACCCTCTCTGCCTCTTACCTTTCTCTTTCTCTCCTTACAGGAACATGCTATATACTAACCAATCCAATCATCCTTCCTTTGTCGATATCCACCTAAGCGTGGGTGAGTTATACAAGGTGTGTCTGTCATAATAAAAAAGATCGGACAAATGCAACTTAAGGTTGTCGGAACGCTCTAAATTTTGTTTGTGCTGAGACCCAGCGGTAAGGGGCGAGGTAGGCAAAAAACATATTGTGGGTATGACTTTCTTTAGCTCTGTCTCGCTCAAATCATCCGCACGTTTTAATTTTTGGCTGGTGCCAACTACGAGGCTAAAAAATATTATTGCAAGGGTGCCGCTGTCAATTGATTACTCTAAATTTTGGAAATATTTTGAAGATTTTAAAAACTTTTCCGAAAAAGGAAGAGTCACTTTAGGTTTGTGATGGAACAGTTTTGTGAAATAAGTACCAATAAGGTCGTAGTGTGACACTGAAAACGTGTGTTTTTTTAGCACTATTAATGCCAACTTTTTTCTGGTAAGTCGTACATAAATTACAAAAGTAGTCCATTAGAGACCTAGATTTGTCCTTTATCTTCCTTATAGAGAAAGAATTTGTGCAGAATGTTGACGAATAAGTCTACAATCAGTTGACAGCCGAAGCTCTATTTTTGACTTAAATTCAGAGCGTTCCGACAGCCTTAAGGTTATTCGATGAATAAAGCAGTTTAACAAGTGTGCGTAAAATTTCAATTCAATCAGTTACGGCAAGTAGATAAAAATTCAAATGTGTGATTTGCACTCGAAGGAACGCCGGACTGGTTAGCTAGCTAGCGACAGTGACAAATAGTATATTACACCGCAGGGGCAGGAAGACCGGTTGAAAGTACGTACTTTCACATCAGCGTGCACGAGAAAACTGTTTCGGCCCGCTGTTACAGATCGCGTGCGAGTTAAATGTTAGGCTTTCTGCCTTAAAATCGAAGCCGAAAGTACATACTTTCGACAGGGCATGAAGAAAACATTTGATTTTTTTGTTGTAAAAATAAAAAATAGTTACAGTTTCGGAATTCTATCAAAATAATATGACCAAGCACTGAATATATATTGAATAATTTCAGTAACCTTGAGAAGTTATGGGTGATTCTTGTTTAAAGTAGATGTATTTTTTATCAATAGTGTAATGAACAATTTATGTGGTTCTCTTGACAATAATATTAAACAATTGCTACAACTTCAGGCTTGCAAAAAATAAAAAATCACTGCATAATCGACATTCTATTAAAAAAAACTAAGATGCGTCTAATAATATGGCCAGACACTGTACATAAATATTTAGTAATTTCAATAACCTTGCGAAGTACTGAATGTCATTTTATTCAAAGTAGATCTATTTTATCAGACATTAGTATTGAAATGTTTTGTGTAGTGTAAGGAGCAATTTTTGTAGTTTTCTTTATAATAATAATAAACAATTATGAAAACTTCAGGCTTATAAAAATAAAAATAATTGCGCATTCGGCATTCTATTAAAAAAATTGTGTAGACGTAGACACTGTAATATACATATATAGAACATAAATATATCGAATAAATTCAGTACCCTTGAGAAGTATTTTACAATGTCATTCTTGTTTAAACTAGATCCATTTTTATCAGACATTAGTGTTGAAATGTTTTGTGTCGTGAAATGGTCTAGTTTTCTTTAAATTAATATTAAACAAACATAAATTTAAATAAAAGCCAAACAATAAGTATAGATTTATGTGTACAGTAAATTTATAATAATTGTAGATTATAGATTGGTGAACTGATTAAGTGATTGAGTGAAGTTTGCGAATGCATCAACGATCAGTCGAAATTTGTCTAAGCTCGTAGCTCGTGCGATATTATTTTTGAAAGAAAAGAATTCAATGGTAAGTGACAAGCATCGTTTTTAACAATTTTTTGTTATAATAATTGCGACATTTTTTATTCAATGTAATTCTAACTTATTAAAATAACTGTTACGTTGATATTAACTAGCATAATCTAGCAGAATTTTAACGGAATTGCGTAATGAAATGATTTTTATTTTAAAATACTCTCTATCATTTATGAGATAAAAACGAAACTATCTTATGTCCAAAATTTTCGTAAAGCTATATAAATGGTTGTGACTAAATGAGTAAACTTAAAACAAGATGTTCTCAGAAAATTTACACTTTTTACAACGATTTATGTCGCCTATCAAGTAAAATACAATAAGCTATATGATGTTATATACTCTATATGATGACACACCAAAAATGGTTGATTTTTTTTCGCAACCCCTTTAATATGCATATCAAATAAAAGGGCGTATCAGGTAAAACGCAATAAGTTATGTGATATCGTTATAAAAATTAAAAAGAGTTCAATAAAATAATAGAAGCAAATTTTTTTAAACCATCGTATTTATAAATATACTAAAAAGAGTAAAATAACTTTTTTCTGAGCTTACAGGAAATTTTAAGAAATTTTACATTAGTAAAACTAAAAGTCTTAAACGTCTCTCTTAAAATGTGCTACTTTTCACGAAACTTTTATAGCTCAGAAAAAAGTTGTTTTACACTTTATACTAGATACATTTTTAAAAGTTTTTTTTTTATCGTTGAACAAAATGTAATGAACTGGTTGACGTATTAGATATCGAAATGTAATACGTGCTTTTTAAAACAGTCTGTATGCAATAGAAGCGACTGTATGTGACTGCGATATATACAAGAAACACATCCAAATCTTAACCATTTGTTATTGAAAGCGAATCGATATTTATCCAATACCTATAAGTCGATCAAAGCTTGAAAAATACGATCGTTTTTCTCTGCATGTGATACAGAACTTTTTATTTTCTAAACTGTAATTATGATACTTTGATGATTCCAAATTCAACACAAAAATTAAAGGGTTTTATTTTTTGGACATTGATATTTGTAATGTAAATCACCTTTCATAGTTTATTTTTCATTTTAGAATTTCAAATTATTATGTAATATCATTTTATAGAATTTATTTGCAGCAAAAATATTTTTTGAGCTATTCAACGAGCAGCATTAATTATTTCAAATACAAAGTATATACAAAAGTGCTATTATATTATTATATCGGCCAACACTACAATAATTTTAAAAGCTTTTGGTTTTCAGCGCTCAAAATGCAATAACTGATAAAAAAATTTAAAAATAATGTATACCAAATGAAAAAGTGGAGGTCAAGTCAATTTTTATGCTATTAAATTTAAAGTTTATTGGACTGTTTTCTTCAATCTTTTCTATCTCGTATATATAAAACAGAAGAAAATATAATAATACTAATAATGCGTTTAACGTCCGTTTCTCGACTTTATGTCATAACAGACGCCATTCGCACCATTACTATTTTTTCATCTACCACTTCCCGTTATTTTCTACATTTTTTACAACTTCAACTTATGTAATAGCAACGGGCGAATGAAGGAATTATAAATTAAGGAAAGGTAGGTAATTTTTGAACTAGGAGTTTGATAGGTAATCGGCCATGGCCTCAAATAAGGAACCATCTCGATGTTTATCTGGAATTAATTGAGGGAAACCATGAAAAACCTCAATCAAGATGGCCGGTACAGGAATTATCGTTTCTCGGCGAGAGGCAGTAGGAAAAAGTCCCAGCCACATCTGCCCCCGCCGGGATTCGAACCCGGTACCTCCCGAATGCGAGTCTAGTGCTATCACCACTACTCTACCCAGCTCGGTAAAACAGAAGAAAATGTTAGTTTTTCATAGTCTTTAAGAGCAGCTTACAATATTATATACCTAAATATAATCTACGTGAGTATGAATTGTCGAACGTCTATTGAATTATAGACGTTCGACAACAGAGTCACGATCAGAAAACTTCCCCTGTATGTTCTGTATTTAGTACACATGTAATTGCAGTTATTTTGTCGGTCAGGTTCTGTACTGCGATCCGACAGTTTTTACAATTTAAATTTGTCATTCTTGTTGCAAAGGAGTGATAAAGAAGATAGGACGTGAGTACTATAAAAGCTGATGGTGTTGATTCTTTCCGCTTCATGAATTGGCTAGTTTCTGACGGTCTATCCGGATATAGTAAATATGTATATTGAACTGCAATAGTGCACACATTTGCTTGCGGTTTGAAAACGCCACAAATTCTATTTTTAAACGTGGTAAACGAACCATTTTAATTCGACCGTTTGCCATTTAGTTTTGCTTGTTTTACTATTGCAATCAAATTGATGTACCAACTCTAACCAAATTAAACAGGGATATTGTTATTGCCGTGTTCTTGTCCGCTGCACACGATGCTAGTTTTGCAGCTGAATACGCTGCTTGTTTTTGCTGCTAGATTCCAAGTATGCTGTAGCGCTGGATGTTGTATGACTTGTATACGTGTTAATTGCGCGTTTTGAAGCTGGATTTATGGATGGATTTGTTAAAATGTTAACAAAACAACGATAATCCAGCGGCAAAACCAACATCGTGAGCAGGAAATGAGAGAAAGGTGACAAGGTATAGACAAATTATTTCCGAGGTAACGTCAGATTCGGATTGAACTAAAAGTAAAAAAAAAATAGTTATTTAATAAGAGATACGTGCAAAAATTTTGTAAACATCTCGAACGTAATGATATTATTAGTACTGTTAAGCCGCATGGACATTTCTCTGTTGTGTTGTGTCGCAACACAATAACCCCTTGCATCCAGATTGTCGTCTCAGCACAACAGAGAAATGGGTTCGCAGCTTTAAATTAATGTAACTTGCTCTTGTAATAACTGCATTCACGTTCTAGATACATACACTACTATTTTAGACAATATTTACACTAATATTATAAAGAGGAAAGATTTGTATTTTTGAGTGTGTGTATGTTTGTAATGAATAAACTCAAAAACTACTGTGCCGATTTAAAAAATTCTTTCACCATTAGAAAGCTACATTCACCCTGAATAACATAGGCTATATTTATTGCTAGAAAATATTAGGGATCCTTACTAAAACTTTAGTAACGTAACCCAAGGTGTAAAAAAAATGCCATAAAACATCTTTCGTCGCATGCGCTGCGGAAACTATTGATGATAGAACAAAAGTATGTTCTACAATATTAAAGAACATATCAATAACTACAAAAATCTTCGCGATACTATATGTCCAACTATTATCGTTATGTCACAATAACCACTTTTTACATTTTAATAATCTATATAGACAAAAGACGATGTATATCTAATCTATGGACTCCAAACGGGTGGACCATTTTTGATGAAATTTTCAGACAATCTTTAGATTAACCCAGCGGGTGATCTTCTGAAGTTTGGTAGCGATCGGATCAACAGAATTTTTTAAATTTCACAAATAAAAAAGATTGAATTCGCGCAAATTCAATACACGTTGAGAATTTAATGATAATGATTCTCATCTTTTATATACTGTATATTACATTTACACCCGGGCGAAGCCCGACTGGGCCGCTAGTTTTTTATATAAATGTTGATTATCCTGGCTGTTGAACGCTTGAATATTTCACAATCTTTTGACATCACAATTTTTAATTTATGAATATCTTCTTGGCATCTAAAATACACGGTTACAAGTGTACTGTGTAGACGTGTGTATGTATGTGTGTGTGTGGTAAGGTTAGGAGATCGGCCGCGAAGACTCAGTCAGTAGTTATACAAAATGACCGCGGTGGAGCTGAACGTGTCTTCTTCTCTTTCTTTGTAAAGTGGCTATTTGTGAAAACGGACCACGTCTTATACATACCACGTACAATTCCCCTTACGCCGCCACTTACCCCGTCCAATCCCCTGTCTGTTGCTAAAGCACGTGTATGTATTAGAAATGGCTCGTTCAAAACGGAATCTTTCAAGTTGAATGATTCATATTTGAGAATGAAATAAACGGTCTCTCAAAAATTCTTTCATTCATTTTTTATTCGTGTTTCACATTTACAAAATACGCAAGACGACCAAAGTAAGACTGTCCTACTACGATATTTTGTGAGGAAACTTAATTCAAAATCGTCAATAATAATAGTACACTCACGGCCGTAGCTAGAGGGAGGGGGTATTGTGTGGCCATGCCCTAAAATAGATAATAGAAGTAGAGACCAACAAATTCGGTTTTTCCGACCCCGAATACGTTGGGATCACTAGGGTATCGAGGCGTTCGGAGAGTTTTCGTGAAATGGCTTGGAATTCACAAAATTTACATGGACTATGAGTGATTGCAATGGTATGAAATACGTCGTTCGCCTTCTTCCGTGCGTAGCTTCGAGTGTTTTCGTAGTAACAATAAATAAACATTGGCTAACTGTTAACATTATTTTTGTAAGCATATTCGAGAACTGACGCCTTAATGTGCGACGTATTTGGTCCCATCCCCGCTACTAAACTTTGGGCAAGTTCATTCTCCTTATCTCTATAATCTTCTTGAATCATACTGTAGCGCGCCCGCAATTGTTACACCACTGCAAATGACACAGGCTTCTCGAACAAACTGACAGAAGTTTCTATAAATTATTACAGTGCAGTGAGTGAGGCGGTCAGTCAGTGAGAGTACATTCAGTGGATGCGTCACAGTTACATAAATAGTAGTGCGGTAGAACATAAATTTCGGCGCGTGTTTTAAAGTAGTGTATTGCATAGTTATTGTTGTGTTATTATTTATAAGAAGCCGTTTGTTTGTTTCATTGTTTAGTTTATTACATTATTAGAGAAATACGTATAGTTCATTTTTTTCATTATTACTAGAGAAGTACGTTTTAATTTATCTGTTTTGTATTTATTTCGTTTGTTGAAAATAAATCAGCTTTAAACCACCACCAAGAACAGTTTTGTTACAATACATTAATTTACATACATGAATCAAACGCGGAACGAATCTAAGAAATATGCGGCTCTCTACGAGGACTCGAACTTTCCGTCTTCGGTGTGTGTATGTGTTGTTTCTGAAGGCACAAAGAATGTTCTCGAGGGAAATGGATCGCCATTCTTCCACTGCCGAACACTAACGTCGCGCTACGAAAAAATAATACTGGCCATAATACTCATTCCTCGAAAGTTAGTACAAGAAGCCTTTATGGCGCTGTTAGACTATAATGTGTATTTTAACTGTTTCTTATTATTATCGGACATCTTCAATGCTCATATTATTTACGTTAGGTCGTTAGCCATTGTCTGCAAATAGAAAACAATTATGACTCAGCGTTTTGAAAAGTGAATTATAATAGTAGCTATATTTTAGCTTGTTTATTTATATAAACAGAAAACTAATCAACTATTTTAAAAAAAACTGCGAGTCCAACTTGCGAGGAGAGGGTTTCGTACAGCGTTGCTAGACGTCCCGATTTTGATCAATCAAAATTAAATGTCCCGCGCGGGACAGGCTCAGTCCCGCTTTTCGGGGATAACTCGACCGTGCGTAAATAATTATTCTCTTATTGTAAGTTGCAATTTGTAACACTCACTCCTCAGACTATTGTTTGAAACGCCATATTTTTCTAATGAATAAAACTTTTTTGATTTTGATTTCTGTTTTTTTTTTTATTTTTTTTTTATTCAGAAGACGAATAAGACTCAACTACGTAACGATAGGGTAAATCTGATTTAAAATATAATATTTTTATTAAAATACATTTTCTATGGCTATTTTTGTTATCTATTGTCACGTAAACGTAATTTGAACTCAAATAAAAAGATAAATATTTAAAAACTTCTGATTATATACGTTTTTTTACTATGTCCCGCTTTCGACGAAAGAATCCCGCTTTTCTGACTCAAAAAGTTCCAAAATCCCGACTTGGCAAAAAAAAAGCTGGCAACGCTGGTTTCGTGCCATTTCGTTCTCCGTGAAAACTTTAAGACTTGGGATTTTCGTTGAAATTTTTCTGTAAACAATGAATGAGACCCTATATATTTCCTATTTTTAAAAAAAATATTAGGCTCAGTAGTTTCCGCGATAAGAAAGAGATAATCGATTTTTGTATATTTTCTTTAATATCTTTTAAACTAAGCATTTTAAAATTATAAAAAAAAAACTGTATCTATATTATAATTTGACTATCATTTAAACATATTGAGGTTAGTCATACACTGTTTCTTTTTAGTTATTTATTAAATCCATAATGTTTAATATTTTTATTATATGAATGTTGTTAATTGTTGATAAATATTTTCAGAGCTTGATAAAGTCTTAAGAATAAAGACGAAACGTTGCCAATCAATGAGTGTTTAAATTGATTTAACTATATTATTCCAATTACCCTTGATCTTGTTTTCTACTGTTTTTATTCTACATAACGAGCCCTGTCATATGATATGTTATATGATGCACTTGATACTTTTTTTAATTTTATAATTTACTTCTAAAATTTATTTATTTATTTAAGACAAAAAAAATCGTTTAGGTGTTCCTGTCAACTATGGTCAGGTCCACATTGGTGACTCATAATTATTTTCTAACCGAGCTGGGTAGAGTAGTGATGACAGCACTAGACTCGCATTCGGGAGGTACCGGGTTCGAATCCCGGCGGGGGCAGATGTGGCTGGGACTTTTTCCTACTGTCTCTGGCCGAGAAACGGTAATTCCTGTACCGGTCATCTTGATTGAGGTTTTCCATGGTTTCCCTCAATTAATTCCAGATAAATATCGAGATGGTTCTTTATTTGAGGCCATGGCCGATTACCTATCAAAACTCCTAGTTCAAAAATTACCTACCTTATCCTAATTCCTTCATTCGCCCATTGCATTACATAAGTTGAAGTTTTAAAAATGTAGAAATATAACGGGAAGTGTGGTAGATGGAAAATAGTAATGGTGCGAATGGCGTCTGTTATGACATAAGGTCGAGAAACGGACGTTAAACGCATTATTATTATTATTATTATTATTAATATTAATAAAAATCAAAAAACCGGACTGCGTAGAAAGAGAACAGAAAAGACAGAAGCAAGATCAAATGATAGTATGCAGTCGGAGGCACACAAGTAGTAACTGCAAAAATAAAATAAACAGAAATATCTGATGCCTCCGACTGCATCGAGAAACGGACGTTAAACGCATTATTATTATTATTATTATTTTCTAGCTTTTAACATAGATCATCGATTGTAAAATAAAACCGTTTAAGATAAAAAAATTTTTTCTCCTATTTTAGCCCTTCCTCTTTTACTTGAGCATTCTGCAAATCCTTCATTTCCCCTCCTGCGCCTTAGTATTTTCAATTGCTATATTCATTCCTGCAGCTCGACTCTACTGATCATAAGAGCTAAATCTCTCAGTATGTTTCGTTTGAACATAAAATTCACTGCCAACAGTCAGTTGTTTCATTGTAAATACAGTGAAATTGTGTAACAGCACAAGCAAATGGCGCTTCAGACCATCTTTTCTGAAATATATAATGGATATAGGTACCAACATAATACCCATTTTCTGCATTGTACAAGCATCCCAACTTTACATAAAATTATATACATATTTTACTATATACAATTGTTTTGTCCTTTTTTATGAATTTATTTTTATATCGTCCTGAATATCATAAACTATATTCAACTTTAAACAGGAAGCAAATATTACATAGTCACATGAATTTTAATTTATAAATATAAAAACAAGTCTTATCTTTTCAGTTATTATATGGTGCATTCTCCCCACAAAAACATCGGTAATGAGTGTTGTAAATAAAATAATTTCGATATTAGAAGATAGAGAGTCTGCACTAGGAATTTTTATAGATTTAAAAAAAGCATTCGATTGTATGTCACACGAAATATTATTTGAAAAACTACAATATTATGGTTTTTATGGAACATCCATAGATCTTCTAAAAAGCTATTTGAATTCCAGGCAACAACTTGTGTCTATTAACAATGTGAACAGTCAATTAAAACAAATATCTAGAGGAGTGCCACAAGGCAGTATCTTAGGCCCTCTTTTATTCATTATTTACATAAATGATCTACCTATTAATATAAACTGCAACTCTGTTTTATATGCTGACGATACTACATTCATACAAGAAATATCTTCAACAATTGACACTCATTACCAAGAAATTTTAAACAAAGCTAAAATATGGTTTCTCGGTAACGAACTACAGTTAAATGAAACTAAAACTGTAAAAATTATATTTTCTAATAAGTCAACATTCGACAAGGAGCATGTCAAATATTTGGGATTGAATTTGGATTCTAGATTAAATTGGCAACATCACATTAACAGCTTATGCACGAAATTGTCAAAGGCTTCATTTGCAGTTAGAAAGATCTTTATGACAGTGGGACCTGAAGCCGCAAAAACTGCGTATTTTGCTATTTTCCATAGCTTGATTATTTATGGCATTGTAGCCTGGGGAACAGCACCATCAGCATCTGATGTGTTCATACAACAAAAAAAGGTCATACGAATTTTAACGAACTCTGGCTTCACGGACCATTGTAGACCATTATTCAAAAAATTAAAAATTATGTCTTTTCCATCATTAGTAGTTGTCTACAACTTACTATATGTCAAAAAGAACATAAACAATCACAATTTTTTAAACAGTTTTCATACTTACAACACTAGAAGCACCAATATTATCAGCATTCCGTCTCACAGATTAATAGTGTCAAACAGACAGTTCAAAAGTTTGCAATGGTTCAACTCGCTGCCACCAAGTCTAACAAATTTAAATTATAAAAAATTCCGAACAAAAATTAAAAATATTTTAATAAATGTATGCCTTTATGATACTAAAGACTTCGTAAAAATAACTTTTTAAAATGTTTGTGTATTATGTATGACAATCAGCTATAGGTAGGTACAATGTATTATTATTATTAGCTGTAATAAATTATTATTATTATTATTATTATTATGCCCATTTGTCCACTCGGTGGGGAGTTTTTTCATTACTGGATAAGTTTGGATAAAATCCGTGGCACTGGATCAATAAAACACAATACTGAAGTTAAAATTGCATTCTTACTAACGTTTCGGTGCGCTTTACACCATCTTCAGAGTTCGAATGCTGTCAATTCGTATCAGTATTTAGTCGAAAGATTGAAAACATGGTGATTGGTTTCACAATATATATAAAAGTTAAGTCTTATAAAAAAAATCTTTTTGTGTGGTTGCCATCTATTTTATTTAATGACAATTTTAATCATTGGCATAAACAATTTTAACTAAAATATTTTATTACAAACAACCATCTTACCTTTTATATATATTGTGAAACAAATCACCATGTTTTCGATCTTTCGACTAAATACTGATACGAATTGACAGCATTCAAACTCTGAAAATGGTGTAAAGCACACCGAAACGTTAGTAAGAATGCAATTTTAACTTCAGTATTGTGTTTTATTGATCCTGTGCCACGGATTTTATCCAAACTTATCCAACAATCATCAAGGATCACAACCACTCTAATTAACTTCTTCGTTTTTTCATTACATTAATTTATAACACACATTTTTAAATGTAGTCAAATTCAGCAGAACTTAAGTATCCTCAACCTGTCGAGATTAATCGATGTAACAGACGCTGATGACCATCGATGTTGAGCGTCTATAATCTACAATATCTCTCTAATCGATGTATTTTCAAATTCTCCTTCAGTCACACTGCGTGGCAGTTATAAACTAATTTTTGATACTGTTAATTTTTTCTTTTGGCTGGGCAGCATAAGAAGAGATACTTTGTGTGAAATATAAAAATTTGAAAATACGTGAGTAAAATTGGTTGAAAATAGAGGATGTTGAAAATACATGAGTCCGATTGTAATTTGATTAAAACTTGTTAAAAACCGTTTTGTAATACCAACGTACATTGAAATTAGTCAACATTACATAGTATTTATTATTGGGAACGAAAGGTGACTTGTGCATGCCAGTGACGAAAAAAAAGTCGCTCAATCGCAGATCAAAATTAAAATGTTTTCGTTCGTTGAGAAATTCTTTTCGGATCTATAATTGTAAACTATATCTGACAGTTTTTATTGGTGTTTTTTAAGTTCTTTCAAAACACTTATTAAAAAAAAATACCCACTATGTTTAGCTCGGGCGGAATGGGTGATTAAGACCGCCTTCGTTAGTGCAGCCAGCAAACGTCACACTCGATCGCAATCGCCAACTTTCCGCCATACTTCCACAACGTACCGATTATTTCCCATTAAATATGTACTATACTCGACTCTATTAGAAATTAGTATATCTATTTGACTAGAAAAAAAAGTTCAGGAAACTTATTTAAAATACAATAAAGAATGTTTTGACATTTTTTTTAATTACAAACAAAAATATATTTTTTGTGATCTAAATGCCCTGATTACGTGCCTGGTATAAAGTTTAGGATATTCTGTTTCTTTTTAGATTGTTAAATCTTCAACCGTACAACTTTTAGAGAGGTTTCCCAAAAGACAAAGTTACAACTTTGAATAAAATCAATTTAGATTTTTCTGTTCGCTTTTATTCATAGTAAATAAAACTACTTTTTAACTGCTAAATTTTGTTTATGACAAATCATTACAGTTAAACGTATTTTTTGAAATTTAAATTCTAGTTTGGATACATGAAAATTATTTCGATAAATATTAATAACTAGGTATACAGTCTAGAGATGGGAAAAACGGGTCTTTTTAGTGATCTGCATCTTTGCATCTGGATCCCGTATGTGAGCCGGCTCACTGAACCGGTTCAAAAAGAGCCGAGTTCTGAATATGTTACTGCAGTCTACCGCTGAGTTACCTAGTTCAGTCAATCATATCACGACCTGTATAGAACCAAGAATGCATAGCCAAACATGTGAGATGCATGAGTCATTTGAGCTGACAGATGCATCAAAGTAAGAACTGATACGTAAGTGTAAAATGTGCTTCTGTGTGTTAAGTGTTTCACTGAGTTATGCGGATCCGTTGATCCGTCGGCTCAAAAAAAAGTGATCGGCTCTCACGAATCTTCTGTCGGAGTCAACTTTTTGAACCGGTTCAGATCTGAGTTACCCAACTCTAATGCAGTCTATTATTACAATAGGTATATTATGTAGATTGAATAGACGCTGATGACCTCAGCTATTAAGCGTCTATAATCTCCAATCTCTTTCCCTCTCTATAAATAAACAGTTTTGTTACATCAATGTATTTAATTTCTTGATCAGCTGACAATAAATCCATATTTGAAGATCCAATCAGAGGTTAAGGAACATATTTTCATATAAGATTTACGGAATATTGTAGAAACCGTATTTGATGTGTATGTATAAATAGTCCGCACATAAGGACTTCTCGATATCGAAAAGACCGAAAGGCAACACATGACGCAGCAGTCAAAAACATTTTATGTACAGACTGTTTGTTGAAAAAAGATACCTAGGTAGATTAGATTAATAATTATTTAATTTTGATCCTAAAAAAATCGGAGTCTAAAAAACGGAAATAACACGTTTTTATCAATTAACAAATGCTAAATAATTTGACAACAAAACTAGCTTTACTGTAATGGGGTGCTATCTACCTAAATGTTCATAATAGCTCCACGTTTGCAATTAGCTAGTAAATGAAAAATTTAATACCGATATTAAGCACTCCACAGTCCACGCTTTTTACAGCAAAGCTAATTTTGTTGTCAAATTATTTTGCATTTTTTAGTTCATAAAAGCATGTTTACTCTGATTTTAATTACAAGACCAAAAAACAATACTATATTTGACTATAGGGTAGGCAACTTGCTTGCTGTAATTTTTTAATTTTTTTTTAACCTGAAGGTCTTGGTCAGGATAGGGCAAGCTTATTAAATTATTGTATTGTCATCGGTTCTTGATAAGTGTGCAAAGTTTCAGTTTAATCTGACGTTTTGAAGTGGATGAATTTCACGTTCAAAGATTCCTTTACAAACAAACAAACAAACAAAACAAATAAACATACAGGTGAAGCTAATAAAAGCGTTTTAAAAATAGTAATAATAAAAATCCGCGTCGAACGATATAACCTCTTTTTTAAGTCTGTTAAAAATATGGTCTTGCACTTGTCAAAAAGTTATAGATTATACGCGCTTCAAAAGTATACTAGCTTGTAGCTAAGTGATCCATAATTTGTACGCAAGACTGTACCCGTGGAAACGCAACCCATACAGTATTCATATGGATGTATACTTTTCTATAAATTGTTGAACTTTAAACCCTTATTTATAAATAATTAGACGGTCAAAAATTTCTTCTTATTTTTTTTAAACTCATAATAAATACATTGAAAGACTGTCAGTTTTTGGAAAGTTTCTGACAGTTAGTTCTTTTTTTATAAAGAAGAAACTAGTTCAGAACTACAGAGATCGTATTCAATGTTAATTATCCAATTTTTAATTGAATTTATCTCGGATTATATACGGTCGATGGACTTCAAATTTTCAGGGTAATTGTACTATCATGTCCTTAATAAGTATACAAAAATTAAGAATTTTCTGACGGTGTGCCTTAACCACGACAACTACCATAAAGATAAAATAAAGTTAATAAATATTGTTCGGTGGTACGGAACCCTTCGTGTGCGAGTTCAGTTTTTTTATAGTTTATTCATTATTATTATTTTTTATACCAATGTCGTTTTCGCTAAACAATCCGTATATAACGCAATTGCCTGAGTATATAGATATATATGACAGAAGTAAAATACTTGGTTTGACTTGCTTAAAGAAAAGGTCACATTATAAGCACCGAGTTGCTCATTCAAGTAAAGAAATTGTCGATGCAGAAAATGTAGGTCGTTGGACGACCATTCGTATAGAATTCGTGTATATCTATTCCGTTCTATTCCATATCCGTTCTCTGTCACTCTGTTATCCCGCAATCTCTCTTCTTCTACACACTTACCGATGTCCACTTTTCCTGCTTTGGCCATTTACTTTTTACGCGTACGAGAACCTTCTTGATACCGCTGTATTCGTTTTATCGCTTTATATTGCAATTTTTTGCAAACTAAGCAAATCGTTTACAAAATTTATTTTTATTTTAAAGGTTTATCACGTACGAAGAACTTTGAAGTGTAGGTAAAATGTACTTTAAAGAATACCAACCAAATAAATAATAATTTGTTTAACGACCTTTTCTCGATATTCTGTCGGACTTATGCTGGATTGCACAAAGCACTGTCAAAAAATTTAATTTAACAATGAATAGCAACCTTTTTTATTATTACTAAAATAATTTGATTATTCCCAACTAGAGATGGGAAAAACGGGTCTTTTTAGTGATGCATCTTTGCATCTGAATCCTGTATGTGAGCCGGCTCACTGAACCGGTTCAAAAAGAGCCGAGTTTTGAATATGTTACTGCAGTTTGCCACTGAGTTACCTAGATCAGTCAATCATATCACGACCTGTATAGAATCAAGAATGCATAGCCAAACATGTGATGCATGAGTCATTTGAGCTGACAGATGCATCAAAGCAAGAACTGATACGTAAGTGTAAAATGTGCTTCTGTGTGTTAAGTGTTTCACTGAGTTATGCGGATCCGTTGATCCGTCGGCTCAAAAAAAAGTGAGTCGGCTCTCACGGATCTTCTGTCGGAGTCGGCTCTTTGAACCGGTTCAGATCTGAGTTACCCAACTCTATGCACTGCAATTCTCAATCTGTGGTAAGCAAAAAGGTGGACTGTCGACTCTATTCCTAACACACCTAATTATGATACATCAGCTAAAGGTGAAATCAGACGGTTCGTTTCTGTCTTTCATATCGGCATTCATCATGATTCATTCGCACTCCGAATGAGCGAAAAATTAAACGTCTAAACACAAGACAGAACATTCATTCGGGCTTGATCATTTTGTGCCGTGTCTTGTAGCGGACGGACTTGGGACTACGACACCGCATAGTAAATATATTCTGTCTGTGTATGAGAGACAAAATGATATTCAAGTGGAACGACCAAAACACTCTGCTGTTTTTGAAGAATTTCAAAAATTATCATGTCCTTGGAACCACAAACTCGACGTATACAAAGACAGAATAATACGGAAAAATTCTATAAAATTTCTAATTAATGATTTAAACTTGGACTTTGCACCTTTTTTGTCAATTCTTCGATCAAATGATCACAAAACAAACGAATTCCAACGCGCACAAATTCATTCGACGACATCTTCGAAAAAAAAGACTGGACGAACGGTTATTTCTATGTCATTCTGTCTGTATCGTGTGGACGCGGAATGAAACAAAAATGAACATTCAGTCAAATGAACATTCATTCGGAATAAACCATCTGATATTACCTTAAAGGAATAATTTAGAATGAATCTTTCTATTATAAAAACTAGGGATGTAACGATTCCAATATCGATATATCGGCCGATTTAATATAATATACAACCGATATCAAACAGTTTGAAAAGAGCGCGAAACGACGACGCACTCGCGTGACATTTCCCCAGCGTCGCAGGTGAGAGAACTGCGCATGTTTAGCGACATGGTAACACAGCAGATTATCTATAAATAATTTGAAAAAAAATTGATTTCTTAATAAAAATCTGCCAAAAGTAAACTTTAATTACTGACTTCATTTAACGGTTTATTACTTTCTCAAGGATACGTCTCTGATAAATATAGGTAAGTTTTAAGCGTAATAAAGACCTACAAATGCCCGAGGTACATACTTTATTATTTATTTGATTTATTTTCTACTAAGCCATCGGTATCGGTATCGCCGATTATTTATTATAATAATCGGTATCGTATCGGCAAAATTATGTATCGTTACATCCCTAATAAAAACTATTCGATTATTAAAATCATTCGATTTTGCCCAAGACTAAATTGTTCTCACGTTTGTCTCGCTGTATTTCGAACAATGACAAAGTACACCTTCGTAGTATACGATCAGGATCGGATGGCGAATTTACGAATATTCGCAAATAAGAACCTCGGTCCCATTGGGTGTGTTCATATTCGTGTGTTAGGAGGCAGCACCGCAGCGGTGATGAAGTGAGGGTCGCACAAACGAAGGTGCCGTTCTCTTCCTTACATAAATAAATCCAACGCGCGACCTCTTGAAAGATGGCAAGTCTATTTCTCGCTCGGCTAAACATGCACAGCCGTAGTGCGTAGAGCTAAGCGCTTGAGGACACTGTCTACGACTTACTTCTAGAGTGACTATAGTAAGAGTGTGGCCAACGGGTCACGTGACCTGACCGCGAAACACGGATTGGTTGCGCCATATTGAACCATTTTATACGCAGTGTATAGCTCACTGCAGTGTTGCTAACTCCGGGGTTTTCCCCCTAAATTTAGGAGGAAAAAATTTATATTGGAAGTTCTTTGGGGTGTAAATTTTTTTGGGGGTATTTTTAGGGATAAAATTTTATTTACGTTATTTAAAGCTGGGCAGTACTAATTAATGTAGTTTCTGAAATTATATTTTTCTAATTACTTCTTGAATAATTGTAGATATTCAAATGATTAATTTATTAACTTAATTTCTAAAATATTGTATTAGTTTTAATTGAACCAATACTAAATAGCTATTTTGATTTATTTAATTATATTGAAATTAATAAATAGTTGTTCCGGATTTGGGGAGTTTTGGTTTGAACTTAGTGGGTTTTGAAATTGCTTTAGGGGGAAAATTTTCAAACAGTTGGCAACACATAATAGCTGTCGGTTGTTTCTGTATGCAGTGTAAGATTACTGGAAATTAAGATTGTGTGTTGACAGTGTGTTTTGACGAGACGCGAGAGAGAACGGGGAAAGTAGGCTTGTAACGTCACAGAAGACTTCTTCCAAACAGTTGGGAAATGTATCACGTGAAAAAACTATGGTCATCCGACATCCAGTGACGTAAGCAATCGACTTGACCAATCACAAACGTGACTATGTTTATAGCCTCTTACGCCCAACCTTCTAGTAATCTTGTATGCTGTGTACAGCTGTCGGTTGTTTCTGTATAGAGTGGCCGCGCAGGCGCTACATACGCCGTGTCCACTACTCGCGGCTCAATATGGCGTCGATTGGATTCATTGGCCACACTCTTACTATAGTCACTCTACTTACCTCAATACAATAGAAATATACGTGCTTTATATTATTATGTACACGTGGACCCGTGTATTTTGTTTTAAACTGATTTTATGCCCGGTTTACATTATTCCAGTAACACTCCAGTCCAGCAGTCGACTCTAGCGCTGGTATGCTAGTAAACAGGCACTGGAATGCACTGGATCCAGTCCAGTAACTGGACTGGCAGTCTACTTTTCTGCAGTCCAGCGCAACTGGAATCATGTATACGACCAATCCAGTGCCATTCCAGTGTTGCTATTTGAAACTAATGATAACAGTATGAAGTTGGCCATAAGAGGCTCAGACCGAAATGACAGGTGGACGAAATCATAGCACATTCTGTTATCTGGAAACTATATAATACGCGGTGACACATAGACAATTATAGCACAACCAAATACCCCAATAGTCCCATATGCAAAGATGCTTCATATTTTAAAAATCTACCTGATGATTTGAAAAGAGAAGACAATTTAAACATCTTTAAAAAATAATTTAAAAAATACTTAGTTGACAAATGTATGTATTCATATTAGTTTGGCACATGGTTTTAAATATTGATAATCAATTTTAAATAACACTATTTTTAATAGTACATATATTTTAATATGTAACAGTTGTAATGTAATTCTTTTAATGCAATGTAGTTGACAATTTTATTGCATTTGAATTTTGCTGTACTATTTTTGTAATGTACTCGTATATGACCTGTGTAAGGTCAACAAGGAATAAAATTATTATTATATTATACAAAACCAAGAGTGGGCAACATTTTTTATAACATGGGCCAGAGTAAATTTTACGTTTGTTCCGCGGGTCGTAGTAGTTAATTGACATATTCTTGTGATCTGTAATTTTTTAGTCTGCAAATATGAAAAAACCCGGGTCGCAGTGCCAAAACCCTGCCGACAATATAGTGTATTTGCTTATACAGGCAGGGTGGCTTTATTATGCGAACTTAAGTTGGTTTTTGAGCAAAATAAAAAATTTGACTCCTTAATACCCCCCTTAAAATAACATTTTTTTTCTTAATTGCAATATTATTATCAATCAAACTTCTATACCAAATTATATACAACTTTCAGTAAATAATTCACTATCTGCAAAGTAGTGTTTTCATAAAATTTGTAAGTCCTGTCCTGTCGGGCCGATTTTATTAAAATTTTAGGGACAGGTTTTAATTACTACTGGAGGGTTAAATGTCAATTTTGAAACGATTCTGAGAATTTATTCGGTATTTTGGGGCCCCAAAACGTTTTTCAACCCCTAAAAACTACCCTTAAAATGACCCGATTACGCCCATTTTAAATAGGCTTCTTGCGGTGATGGATTTCAACACGTGGGCCAAATTTCGTTAAAATCAATTAACTCTTTCGAAAGTTATTGCCCGCACACATATATATATATATATATATATATATATATATATATATATATATATATATATATATATACATATATATATAAACATTTTTAAAAATGGTGCCAAAGTGTTTAGGAGGTTATGAAACGTCGAGAAATTTTGGTCCGACCCCTAGGTCCCGCCATCCGACCGACGCCAATAGTGTATGTTGCCATATGGCAAATACACTAATAAATAAAAAAAAGAACTTGTTTATTACATTTTTTTCTCTTTTTAATAATAGTTGTTATGAGTGAGAACAATTGAAGTGAAATGCTTCAATAGATTGTAGTTTTAACTTTAGTACCTACAAATTATGAAAATAGATGTTGGTAAGTGCGTTTAATATTAAATTTAAACTAGATAGCCCACGGGCTGGGGGTTTCCCACTGTTGTACTAGACGACTATAACCTTTGATTATAATCATTTGTCGTTTTAAGTGTCATCCTGCGGAATTTATAATATCGTATTTTTGATTATTCAGTTGATTGAATATAAAAGTAAAAACCAAAATAAAATTTTGAAAGTGTTATCATTTTTGTATTATTTTTAAAGATTTTATTTCAATAAATTATTTGCAAGTATTGGTTTTTACTCATGACAAAGAAATATAGCTTCAAACGCGCACCCACTTTTTTCATCAAAGAAACGATTTAAAATTATACAATGCTTCTCTTTTGAAAGAATGTATTCGTATCTAAGATTATTGACAATTCTCAACATGGGTCTTGTCAACCACAGCTTTATTAACAACCCATAGCAAGGGATTGCGGTACTTTATTAAACTCTAAGCAAATTTAATCGACTAAATTAATAATATATCATTTCCTAGTAATACACAAAGAAATTTGTATCCTATATTATATGTATAATATTTAATCACGATAGCAGATGTTGAACGGGCGGTGGCACCGTCACGTGTTTTCATTCACAAAGGTGTTCGCACAAGCGTAGAAAATCGGTGAAAGAGTAAATATTACCCGTAGATAGATCCCCGTTTTCGTTCGTAAAGAGAAAACACACTACTGAAAAAATCACTTTCACACTATTGGTCACAAAATTGTTGTCGAAACAAGTGAAAAAAATATATATGTATTCTAAATATAATACTTTTGTTGACTCAGAATCGAAAATATTTTTTGAAAGAAAGAAAATCAGAAAATTTGAGATATACGATTTTTTACTTGTGTTTTTCTTTTCTTGAACGAAATTGAATATCGCAAAAGGATGAGAAATAAAAGCGTTCACGTGGAAAGACAGTGAAGTAGGAACGTATAAACAGGATGTCTGGAAAATAATCAAAAATAAAATAGTTCAAATGTTTATTATCTTAAAAAAACAAAACACATTGCTTAGATTTTTGATGGATGCTGAACAGAGCCATTCATCAATAATAATAATAAAAACCCGGGTCGCAGTGCCAAAACCCTGCCGACAATATAGTGTATTTGCTTATACAGGCAGTGTGGCTTTATTACGCGAACTTAAGTTGGTTTCTGGGCAAAATTAAAAATTTGACTCCTTAATACACCCCTTAAAATAACATTTTTTTTCTCAACTGCAATATTATTATCAATCTAACGTCTACACCGAATTAAATACACCCTTCAATAAATAAGTCACTATCTACAAATTACTGTTTTAAAAAATTTGTAAGTCCGGTCCTGTTAAGCCGATTTTATTAAAATTTTAGGGGCACTTTTTAATTGCTACTAACGGGTTAAATGTCAATTTTGAAACGATTCTGAGAATTTTTTCGGTATTTTGGGGCCCAAAAACATTTTTCAACCCCTAAAAACTACCCTTAAAATGGCCCGATTACGCCCATTTTAAATAGGCTTCTGGCGGTGATGGATTTCAATACGTGAGCCAAATTTCGTTAAAATCAATTAACTCTTTCGAAAGTTATTGCCCGTACACATATATATATATATATATATATATATAAACATTTTTAAAAATGGTGCCAAAGTGTTTAGGAGGTTATGAAACGTCGAGGAATTTTGGTCCGACCCCTAGGTCTCGCCATCCGACCGATGCCAATAGTGTATGTTGCCATATGGCAAATATACTAATAATAATAATAATAGTAATAATAACAATAATAAATTATTATTGTACATAAAACGCACAAAAAGCACGATTCAACTTGCGTTGATCTTCCAACTAGCCCATATAAAAAAATTATAAAAACAGTACAAAAAGAAAAAGTGTAATTTCTGTCCCGGTTGCTCTGTCAGAAGCTTATTGTAAATAAATTTGGAATAAAATTATAATGAGCCTCACCCTCATAAGCTCACATAAGAAGATTAACTTCTGTCCTTGTCATTTTCATGTAATTGAGGAGACAAACTAACTTCCCCTTTATTTGCCAATTCTACTTCCCCTTGATTTCTTACATTTTTCAAATAGATGCGGCCCTAAAGAAGGTAAACTTCTAAAATATTTTTATTATAATTTGTAACACGAGCAGGCAGATCACTCCATATATTTGATGCAACGTATATAAAAGATTTTTGATATGCTGATGTCTTATCTATATCTATTACAAAATGTGATCCTTGATCAAGAGTAAAATTACATTTTAATTTACCTCATTTTTGACATTTGTTGTAACGTAAACTGTTTCGATATGTCCAGTTAATATAGCAGTTCAAGGTTAGTAGAGCAGGGATTGTTTCGTTTCGTTGGTTATATTTTTAACAGTGTACATTTGCTTTATACAAATTTTGTTAGGTTATGTTTCGTGACCACGCGAACATGCTGTAGCATTGATCGCGATGGCAATCTGTCTCACCTGTCGCGTGTCCCTGGTGAGATCTTTCGTTGCTTCCTTCACCCAGTAATTCTACTTCCTGTGTATCTTTCTTCCTGAGTTGCGATCAGCGTTTCATCGTATAAAATGTAACCGTTTTGAGTAAACGTATCAACGAACAAACCTTATATCCCTTCTCGATTTTATTTTGTTTTATATGATACGCCAAACAACATAAAATAAAACAAAACAACAGAATTAATTTAAAATTAGGGAAAGCTTATTTGTGTATAATATGGTATACGCCGCTCACTTCGATTTACTAACGCAACGCTTTTTATTGAAAAGGCAAATGCGGTATAACTTTGCAAAAAAATTAGAGTTTAAAAAAACGTAAACACGCTTTTATGAACTAAAAAATGCAAAATAATTTGACAGCAAAATTAGTTTTACTGTAAAAAGCGAGAGATTCCAATTCTTTCTTCAATATCTTATTATAATCCTTCTCAGACTCAGTTGATTACTTGTTTTTAGCTGATTGCGGATCCGCACCGCACCAGCAAATCCAAAAATGTGCTGGATCCAGCATTGCAATCCGTAATTAGAACCTAAAAATTGAGGGTTTGTAATAGAAGAGTCATTAACATCGTCATGAGATTGACGCTTATTTGAATATAAAAAAACTGGAATTAATAATCTAGTCGACGAAATGGATTTTCGCAAATTAGAAAACTTATTAATTTTCGTTATTAATATGTCAGTGAAGTTGTTAATTTCTGTAGAAACAAGAACGACTCATGTGCCATACGTGAACATTATGAATACATAATATATTATATATAGTTTTAAGTTTAAGAGGGTGGAACTAAAGAGACGGGGATAATTTTACGAGGGTGTGCGTTGATAAGGGGATTTATTGCGAGGGTTGGATTGCTCAGCAGTAAAATGATAAGATTTAAACTACCTATCTACCTACAGTCGTTTTACGTGGCCGGTTTTCTCATTTCTATGTATATTTCAAACAACATGTTAAAACAGACAGAGTCTTTCAAATTTTGTCACCTAGCTATATTATACTTACATAATATCTCACTGTTAACTTTTAAGGTCTTCCTTCACGATAACACGGCACAATTTACTTGTCTCTGCATGTTTACTGGCTGTCACAAAATTAAAACACTTTCAACCATACACCATGGACCGTTCGAACAGTATCATTTATGGTGTTCTATAGGGAAATTCTAGTGATAGCAAACGTATCTTTTATCTGCAGAAAAGAGCTATACGAACAATTTTTGGCTTAAATCCGTGTGTTTCTTGCCGTAATGTTTTCAAAGAAAATAACATTTTAACGTTGTCAGCAATTTATATCTATAAGGCTGCAATATATACAAATTCGGAAAGTTATGGCTTGAGAACTCACTACAGTACACGGCATAAAGATTTACTTCTGCTACCGAAACCGTACTTGATAATGTTCATTAAAGGCGCCTCTTACAATTGTCCAACGATCTACAATCATCTTCCAAATCGTATAAAAAATATTAATAATATTAAATAGATTTAATTCATAGTCAGGATCGGAACAAGCTTTGAAAAAAAAATGAATAATATTGTTAAGTTCAAAAGAACTTAAAAAAAAAAATTTACACGATGGATGTTTTTATTCACAAGATGAATTTTTTAACAATGTGGGTTTGTAATTATATCTATGTAATTTGACCTTTCCTCTAACCTATGTAGGTTTTAATGGAACAAATATATATTATTATTATTATTATAAAGTGAGTTTGATTTTAATCAACATATTGACGGTAATTTTCACCAGTTGAATAACATTCAATTAAATCTTATCAAAAAGTGGGCTAGCACATATATGCGTTTTATTTACATTGGATTCAAATTAGGGAAAATGGTAAACTAACTCTAACGGTTTTTAGGGTTAGGGATTAAATGATCACATGCAGTCGGAGGCATGCATGTGGTAACATGTAGTAACTGTTGAACAAAAATACTGAATGCATCCAACTACAAGTTGTCATTTAATCTTGTTTCCATTTTTTTAGTTCGCTTTTAACGCAGTCGAGATTTTTTAATTTTTTTAATTTATTTTTTTAACGCTTTTATTAGCTTCACCTGCATGTTTGTAACGAAATCGTTGAACTTAAAATAACCCACTTCAAAACGTTAGATTAATCTGAAACTTTGCACACTTATCAAAGACCGATGACAGTACAATAATTTAATAAGTTTGTTCTATTATCCTGACCACAACCTTTCGGATATAAAAATAAGTCTAAAAAATAAATAATAATTTAAAAAAACTAAGAAAACACGCTTTAATAGCAAACCGAACTAAAAAGTAAATTTTTATACTAACTCTAATTTACAAATAGCTACAATGAAATATTTATACCAGTTGATATCAAGCACCCCATGCTTTTTTACAATAAGTAAAATAGTTTTTTACTTTGTAGCTCGGTTTGCTATTAAGCGTGTTTTTTTAGTTTTTTTAAACTATTATTTTATTAAATTATAAATATTTTAGAGGAATTAGGATCAAAGAAATAAAAGACAAATTATTATTTCACAACGTTTCGTATTAAATTAATACTTCATCAGGTGATCTAAAATAAAATAACAAGACAATTTAACAATCAATAATAAAACAAATAAATAAATATTAAACATACCTTAATTAATTATCTCAATAACTAAATTTAATTCAATTATCTTGTTATATTATTTTAAATTATCATAACAAATCAAAATTTAAGATATTACAATTCATACAGAGTGACAATTTGTTTTATAATAAATAAACAAATAAACAGTTTATATTAATCACAATAGTTACGTAGTAACTAATTTGTATCTATACAAAATTTCATTACTATAATTTTATATATGCGTCAATCTCAGTCATTATATTAAACTTTATATTTTCAAATATCAATTTAATTTCATTATTAATAACATAAATAATAACCTAAGTTGTCTTTATCAACTTTTTATATTTATCCAAAATACCATTATATAAACAACTTAAGTTATTAGTGTCAGTTTTTAAATTTATTGAATCGTTCAGATAAATCCAGATCATTTCACTTATGTTCCTAATTCCTCTAAAATATTTATAATTTATTAACATCAAAAGGATCTGATTATACATTTTTCAAAACTATTATTTTATGTTACTTCTAACAGGTAACTTTTAGAAATTACTATTGGCTTGATTAAATGGTATGCATTTTTTCTACTTTGCGCAATATTGGATCATGGGTCATGTTACTATCATCATGGAAGCATGCGAAGTAGTTATTTTGTATTGGGGGGAGGGGGCAGGGGGTATGCAAAAGAATAATTTCATCGGTCTCAATCAGTTTGCAACAGCCTGTAGAGTTGATGGAAAATGTATTTTAAATTCTAACAATATTGTGTAATCCATTGCTTTCCATCTGAGAAGCAGATAGCATCATTTATTGTGCTGTGTGAGTTTTCACTGTGGATTCATTTTAATGGATAATAAAGTGGATTCACTGAAAATACCTCTCCCGCTTGTCGGTTAGGTTTAACATATAATAACGGCGACGAGAACGACTGTTTGGTGGAAACAATAAAACAGAATCCACTTCTCTTATTTCTATCCCAGTTATGGATGCTCAAATGTAAAATACTAAGCTCAAATATTGCACACTTTAACTATCGGAATCTTGAGAATTTTCTTTATTACATAATTTCGCGTAAAACTCGTTTCGCACTAAGTCCATACTTTTTAGAGTATTTTCTCTTTAATTTCTAGCGGAAATAATAGTATGTTTTTATTATGTAAATTTGTAATTTAAATACCGATGGTCTGTAATGATGTGAAAAAGTATGCAGTTTTACGTTCTTATTTTACAAGCTTTTATTTAACTTACCACGTCGGTCGGTCTGTCATACTGGATTGCAGAAAGCAGAAAAATTTGATTTGATAACAACCTTAGATTATGATAATATAATTACAGTTTTTATACACGTTATGTTATTGTGACACTCTGTCATGTAGAACATTAGATTGTACTCACACTAACCACTAACGCACAGAGAAAGATTGCTTTTCATATTTTTTTTTTACAATACAATTGGAAATAAATATCAAATTAAGGCAGCTTACTACAGATTTTAGAGTTAGATACTTGTTTACAACCGGGAACTGGAAGAGTAGTGTTGTATTAACCGACGTTCATACATAGGCTGTGGCGATATTTTTCAATATTCCAAAAAAAATAAAAGTGGCGTCTGACAACACTGATCGAATTATTCTGCAATATGAAAAATATATATTCTATCAAATTTTATTGCTTTTTTTTTACCTGTCATTAACGACTATATAGGGGATTCGTCAAATTTTTTCGGACCTTTCTTTTGATTCGCGAGAAAAAAAAGGTTGGGAAACACTGTTCTACAATATTAAAGAACATATCAATAACTACAAAAAACTTCGCGATATTATGTGTCCAACTATTATCATTATGTCACACTAACCACTTTTTACATTTTAATAATCTATGTAGATAAAACACGATGTATATGTAGTCTATGGACTCCAAACGGGTAGACCATTTTTGATGAAATTTTCAGGCAATCTTTAGATTAGCCCAGCAGGTGATCTTCTGAAGTTTGGTAGCCACCGGATCAACAGAATTTTTTTAATTTCTTTTTGGGAAATAAGATTTTTCTTCGATTTTTGAACATTCACAAATAAAAGCGATTGAATTCGCGCAAACTCAATACACGTTTAGAATTTAATAATAATGATTCTTATGTTTTATATCCTATATATTACATTTACACCCGGGCGAAACCGGACTGGGTCGCTATTATGTGATAAAAACACTTAAACTTCGATATAGTAAAAGTGTTTTCTTAATGAGAAATACTTCGGAAATGGAATGTTATTTATGGAAAGCTTTATAAAAACCTTTGACATGTGAAAGATTTTTATCTGATATATAAGTGAATATTCTTCGCAAACTTATCAATAATCTTATTCTTACAAAAGTGAATTGAAAGAGCTTTTTCATTTGTCAACAGATGTTTATAGTCTCACGGATTATGCTTCTTTTTACGTCTAAATCAGATAAACAACAGTTTTATAATAAGTAGGTTTAGTTTAGAACTTAACTTTTTAATATAAAATTATTGAGAATTAGCGAAATCTTCTTATATTAAAATCTGTGTGATTATTTTTTTAACTTTTTCAAGTCGAATAATGTTTTTATAAGGTTGTCTTGTTACTTCAGTAACGTTTCTGGTTGCTACGCGAGAATGTAGTGTTTAATAATATCTAAAATATCGCGTATTAAAATCAAAATTTAAGTAAATAGTTGGTACAAAATTCGAAAAAGCGTAATTAGAAAAAATACCAGTAGATTTAGCAATAGTTTGCTACAATAGTGCTATTGGATATTTTGTTTTTTGTCACGTTAGCAACGAGATTGTGTAAACGAAAATAGAAGACAGTGTAGTTTTCAATGAAATAAACAAATAATAAAAAATACAGTCCACTCAATTATACAAATCTGGGGAACGAAGGACCAAATTTTATGTTGTATAATTAAGTGGACTGTATTTTTTATTATTTGTTTATTTCACTGAAAACTACACTGTCTTCTGTTTTCGTTTACACAATCTCGTTGCCAACGTGATAAAAAACAAAATATCCAACAAGTACAGAAACATACATTGTAATCGAATAGATTTTCGTAGTTAAACTATTGTTGTGCTAATTTTAAATTATGTGTTATAAATTGATTTTAATTATTTTTGGTAGATATTAATTTTATTATTATTTGGAACATTATTGGGACATATAATATTCAGGGTCTTCCAGATCAGCATCCGATAACCGATTCTTCCGACAAATATATCGATATATTTTTAATTGTATTTGTTAATTATTGATTTATTTAGTATTATTATGCTTTATATGGTTTATAAGGCTCTGTCCATATATTAGACACCACGTGTTCCGTTTCATTGCTCCGGCAATATTTAACCGTATCGATTGCCATAGAGCATTACTGGTAGATAAAATAATCTTGAAACGGAACGCAACAAAAAAAAACAAATATGGCATCTAATTCGAACACCTGACTGACATATGACAAATTTCGGGGATTTTTTCGTGAGTGTAGTAAATCCGCATTTCCTCTGCCCTATAAAGGGTTAAGAAAAAAAAGTCCTCTTTAGTAGTTATAGAGGCTCCATTATACGAAAGTGCCCAGGGCTCTGATAATATTCGTTTATAAACAAATCATTATTATCCTGTCTGGTAACGTTGAGCTTAGAGTAACCACCTGCTTAGTTAATACATACAAAAAAAATCGTAAATACGTTTAAGTTGGTCATAAATTGACGCATATCTTTTTTTAGAATGCAAATCACGTTGAACGTAACCTAAAGTTAATTTAAATTTAAATATATCTTTTAAAAAGCATTCCATCAATATCGTGATTACATCACACATACATAGACCTATACTTACATTTGACGCAACATATACCTGTGGATGTTGAATATATGCGGTAATTGTTTGGTATGGAATATTCCAAGGTTAAGTTTGATCGAATTGTACCAAGCTTATTAGAAGAAGCACAGGTTGCTTCATTTCACGGATCATGATATCAGCTAGCAGATCGTTCATATTTTTATCAACCACACAATGTCAATTGACTCTCCGCTGGTTGACGTTATTCCCCACTACTACCCAACGGAACGATTATCCGATCAACTTGAAATTTTGTACACATATGTATTCAGGATGATAATATCTGATTCAATCGTTTTAGTAAACTCGTGTTTTAGTCGTAAAAAGATTGAGACATTTTTTTAAATGCATCAAAAAGGAAAAATAGTTTCTATTAATTTAGGTTCATAATTATAAAAGCGTGGGTTGTGTCAATCATAGGTGTTACTGCCCACGCTTTTGTAACTATGAATATAAACTATTTAAAATTATTTCAACATTTCCACAGAAGCTTTTTTTTCAAAACTTTTTTTATAATATTTTAATTTAATAACATATTTTTCCAACATTATTTTCAACTCACTTTCTTTTTTGTTGTTCTGGAAAATTTTTGTAATCAATATTTCGATCTCTTTTTTCTAGAGCTAGAGCTAGAGCTAGAGCTCTGAAAAATTTTCTACAAAGGAATCATTTTTAATAAAAGCAGTAACTTGCACATTGTTTTTACCTTGTGAACCTGTATGATTAAGGCGTCTGTTTACCAGCTGTTCAATATGCCCTCTTTTTCATCTGCATAGCTCCATTTTATAGACAGTTGGATGTCTGGGTGTGTAAAATGCACTTACGCCACTTACGTTTCGGAAATTTTATCAATTTTTTTGTATTATTGCTTCAAGATACTACATACAAATCTTCTCACAAGACTTTCAGTCAAGTTTTTATTGTTTGTTTAATCTAAAGAAACGATGAGATAAAAACGAGAAAAATAGCATAAGTTTTACACAAAATTTTGTACAGAAAAAATATGTTTGAAAATAATTATTGAGCAGCCAAGTTTCTCAATATTTGTAACATAATTTTTTAAAGAAAAAACTTCAAAATATTTATTTGACTTCCTGTAATTCAAAATCTCGTGACGCGTACTATAAAGAAATATCACGTATTTGGATTCAATTTTTAGGGCACAAATATATGTCCTTTGAAATAAACAAACACTAAGCCAAATTTCACAGTAAAGGAAGATTTGGTTTGAGGATCAATAAATAAATAAGCTTTACCAAAGTTTCGCTAATGGCCAACGTTTCGAAAATTATATTTTCATCATCAGGGCCTTAAGCTGGTCGAATGGTGGTAAATCGACCAGCTTAAGGCCCTGATGATGAAATTATAATTTTCGAAACGTTGGCCATTAGCGAAACTTTGGTAAAGCTTATTTATTTATTGATCCTCAAACCAAATCTTCCTTTACTGTGACATTCTATTGGATCAACACCACCATATACGAAGACTAAGTCCAGTTTTGTGAAGCTTAATACTTAATCACAGCTAGTAAAACAATAATAAAATTAATTTTGCGATCACATTTCGAAATTTCTTGACAGCATATTTTACGATCTGATAGATCGTCACCTTAAGACAGACAATAGTTCGGTGCCCATTCTAGTTGGCTATGTAGGTTGTACATGCATGTTTAACCAATCGCGTGTTACCTAACGCTCAAGCTCGCCACCCATCAGATATGAAGCATGAATATAAAATCACACCCCAGCTATATACGGATCAAACTTACTTGTGTCGTTTAGTTTAGACTTCTACCTGCGTTACGATGGGAAAGTTTTTTTTTCCTATACTACAGAATTACGTGTGCATTTTTATATACATATACAGTGACTTCAATAAGTTTTGACTTCAGAAAATGATCGAAACCACCAGTTTGATCCCTCAGTATCTGTAAATGGTCTTAAAATAGAAAGAGAGAGACGGATAGCTTTGTCTTTTAAAACTGATTATTAAAATATGTCGAACGTTTCAGATTAGTGATGTAAAAGAATAAACTACTGGTTAATTAACCAGTAAAATAGCCGCGTAAAATTTATTTTAAATAGCCGCGGCTGTTTATTACTATTATACAAAGCTGCGCAGAAAGTTTTGCGCATGGTTGTAAATTCCAATCCAAAAGGTGATTTTAATTTTATAAACAATATCTACGTATTTAATAATATAAATACATTTTTTAATTTATTCTTTCGATTCTACTGTCGAAAACTGCTCTACTTGTTGTTCTGAGAAAGAGAAATAGAAACCATCCATTTTGTTTTATAGACAACCAGTTAATTAACCAGTCACAATATTACTGTCATATATATAATTTTAGATACTAAGAAATCGGTATTTATATGACGTTTACATGCGTCAATCCGAGAACTGGCAGACGTATCGATTTGTTCAGTTTATTTAAAAATAAAATATTTGTAAAAAAACTTTTAAAAGATAAACTTTAATTGAAAAATACTAAAAAGGAAAATATAATTCTTAATAATTTAGGTTCATAATAAACGTGAATGAAGATTTTACAACCCACGCTTTTATGATTGTGAACTTAAATTATTAAAACTTGTTTTTTTCTTTTTTGTACATTTTAATAAGAGCTTATGCTTAAAAAGTTTTCTTACTAATATCTTTTGTTCTTTTTTTAGTCTTTCAAATTTTTTACTGAAAAGAATATTTAATACAAAGATTAGTAGGGTAGTGGAAACTTGGACTTAAATAAAACAAATGCTAAATTTCACAGATTTGAAACGTTTCGTAGTCTTTTTCTACTTCTTCAGACAAATTTATAGTTTAGAATCTCTGTTTAATGTTATACAATATTAGCGGCCCAGTCCGGCTTCGCCCGGGTGTAAATGTAATATATAGGATATAAAAGATGAGAATCATTATCACTAAATTCTCAACGTGTATTGAATTTGCGCGAATTCAATCGCCTTTATTTGTGAATGTTCAAAAATCGAAGACAAATCTTATTTCCCAAAAAGAAATTTAAAAAATTTTGTTGATCCGATCACTACCAAACTTCAGAGGATCACCCGTCGGGCTAATCTAAAGATTGTCTGAAAATTTCATCAAAAATGGTCTACCCGTTTGGAGTCCATAGATTACATATACATCGTCTTTTATCTATATAGATTATTAAAATGTAAAAAGTGGTTATTGTGACATAACGATAATAGTTGGACATATAGTATCGGGAAGTTTTTTGTAGTTATTAATATGTTCTTTAATATTGTAGAACATACTTTTGTTCTATCATCAATAGTTTCCGCAGCGCATGCGACGAAAGATGTTTTATGGCATTTTTTTACACCTTGGGTTACGTTACTAAAGTTTTAGTAAGGATCCCTAATATTTTCTAGCAATAAATATAGCCTATGTTACTCAGGGTGAATGTAGCTTTCTAGCGGTGAAAGAATTTTTTAAATCGGCACAGTAGTTTTTGAGTTTGTTCATTACAAACATACAAAAATACAAATCTTTCCTCTTTATAATATTAGTGTAGATTAAAATAAAGAATAAAGACCTAATATGGGTCTCAAACCCACGACCCTACGATTATGAATCTAATGCCCTACCAATAACCGTACATGCTACTGTCGTTCAATATTATTATATATACCAGTTTCACGTCCATTCATTAATTTGAAAAAAAAACATTGATTTATTAAAATTCACTGATTATTTGATTCTAATAAAATCGTTAAAGTGTATTGTCATCGACTCTACACGTGTATGCAAAATTTCAGTTCAATCGAAGTGCGTCAAAATCGACTTGCAAGATTTGTAGCAAAGAGATAGAAAAAGCAAGTTAAATAAAAGCTTATAAAAACAATAACGTAAAAATGTGAATTGATGCTATGATTAATTTCCTAGATTTGTATTGACGTGTTACAAACGTTTGTCACTGTAACTAATAAATATATCTATCTATCTATCTATCTATCTATCTATTTGAAATACTAAAGCTGTTAGAGCTTATGCAAAGGTTTTGACAACTATTTTTATTTTATTCAATTTGATACTTGAACCGCATTTGTTTGTGAAAGTTAATCGAAAATTTTATAAACTAAGAAGGGTCGTAAAAATGTTTATGTGGGCCCCATATGTGTCAGAATATTGAGCTTGGGGTGGCTTTGTGTACACAAACGAAAAATAAGAGTAAATCAATAGAAATTAATCAGGCCTTCTTTACTCTATTTTCTCAGTTTTTAGTGTATTTGCCATATGGCAACATACACTATTGGCGTCGGTCGGATGGCGGGACCTAGGGGTCGGACTAAAATTTCTCGACGTTTCATAACCTCCTAAACACTTTGGCACCATTTTTAAAAATGTTTATATATATATATATATATATATATATATATATTTATATATATATATATTTATATATATATATATATATGCGTATATATATATATATATATATATATATATATATATATATATATATATATGTGTGTGTGTATGCGGGCAATAACTTTCGAAAGAGTTAATTGATTTTAACGAAATTTGGCCCACGTGCTGAAATCCATCACTGCAAGAAGCCTATTTTAAGGGTAGTTTTTAGGGGTTGAAAAATGTTTTTGGGCCCCAAAATACCGAAAAAATTCTCAGAATCGTTTCAAAATTGACATTTAACCCTTTAGTAGTAATTAAAAAGTTCCCCTAAAATTTTAATAAAATCGGCCCGACAGGACCGGACTTACAAATTTTATGAAAACACTAGTTTGCAGATAGTGAATTATTTACTGAAGGGTGTATTTAATTCGGTGTAGACGTTAGATTGATAATAATATTGCAATTAAGAAAAAAAATGTTATTTTAAGGGGTGTATTAAGGGGTTAAATTTTTTATTTTGCCCAAAAACAAATTTAATTTCACATAATAAAAGTATAAAACCACACGGCCCTATAGAAGCAAATACACTATATTGTCGGCAGGGTTTTGGCACTACGACCCGGGTTTTTTTATATTTTAAAAGGTTCACTAGTTTTTTTTAAGTCGAATCCACGCCTTACTTCTTTTAGTTTTAATTAGTGTTAGGTAACTCAGATCTGAATCGGTTCAAAGAGCCGACTCCAACAGAAGATCCGTGAGAGCCGACTCGTTTTTTTTTGAGCCGACGGATCAACGGATCCGCATAACTCAGTGAAACACTTAACACACAGAAGCACATTTTACACTTACGTATCAGTTCTTGCTTTGATGCATCTGTCAGCTCAAATGATTCATGCATCACATGTTTGGCTATGCATTCTTGATTCTGTACAGGTCGTGATATGATTGACTGAACTATGTAACTCAGTGGCAGACTGCAGTAACATATTCAGAACTCGGCTCTTTTTGAACCGGTTCAGTGAGCCGGCTCACATACGGGATCCAGATGCAAAGATGCAGATCACTAAAAAGACCCGTTTTTCCCATCTCTAGTTTTAATTCTACTCTACTGTAGCACAGATTGTACGTTAGTTGTTGTCGGTGCATATACCAGTTCCCTACACCACCTAAAAACCCGGTTCTTACACCACCATTCCACATCTGCATTTTTATTTATGATATATCTGGTTACTATTGCTGTAAAACTCCACGAAAGTAAACTGTAAAAATGTGAACAGTTTTTCTTCTAAATTACATTTTTAGAATTTTATTTAACTTTAAGAAAACCAGCTAATTCATAAACAATCGAAGGTATTCTCTAAAAACATTTTCTCGACTAAAGCTTCGATTCCAAACTATCGGTCGTAGACAGAGTCGACTGTAAATAAATGTACTTAAACTTTTTGGTCTTCTCTACACACAAAGTGTAATCATTATAATATGTAGAACACAAAGTTCGTGCTGTAATTTTTAAACATGTACAAAAAGCACTTGCACCGCAACGTAGTGAGTAACAGTAAAAATCTAAGAACAAAAATAAAACTAACGAAAAAAAATCGGTCAAGTGCAAAGTATACCTACTTACACAATTAGTATCAAACGATTCTACAATTATAAAGAAATAATCAAATTGTTTATGATAATTGATCACGCCAGAATATTTTGTTCTTTTAAGGCTTTCAATTTTTGTTACAGAAAAAATATTTAATGCAATAAAGAAAAATCCGGGTCGCAATGCCAAAACCCTGCCGAAAATATAGTGTATTTGCTAATACAGGCAGTTGGGCTTTATTATGCGAACTGGAGTTCATTTTTGGGCAAAATAAAAAATTTAACTAAACTAAACTAAACTAATACACCCCTTAAAAGAACATGTTTTTTCTTAATTGCAATTATTATCAATCGAACCTCTACACCAAATCAAATACAGATTTCACTAAATAAGTCACTATCTGCAAACTAGTATTTTCACAAAATTTGTAAATCCGGTCCTGTCGGGCCAATTTTATTAAAATTTTAAGAGCATATTTTAATCTTTACTAAAACGTTAAATTTCAATTTTGAAACGATCCTGAAAATTTTTTTGGTATTTTTTGGCCGAAAAACTTTTTTCAACCCCTAAAAACTACCCTTAAAATGGCCCGATTGAGCCCATTTTAAATAGGGTTCTTGCGGTGATAGATTTCAACATGTGGACAAAATTTCGTTAAAATCAATTAACTCTTTCGAGAGTTATATAGCCCGCACGTATATATATATATAAACATTTTTAAAAATGGTGCCAAAGTATTTAGGAGGTTATGAAACGTCGAGAAATTTTAGTCCGACCCCTAGGTCCCGCCATCCGACCGACGCCAATAATGTATGTTGCCATATGGCAAATACACTAATAAAATAATACAGAAAAAAAATATTTTGCTGGATGATATTTAAAGCGACTATTGATTGTAATCAAATGTTACAGTCATCTAGTATTTTATATAGTTTCCAGATGTCATAAAGTGCATTGATTTCGTCCATTTGTTATTTCAGTTTGAACGTCTTACAACCAACAGCATATTATCGAATTTCCGCACGGCCAGCTTAATACTGTCGAATTTTCGTTAGCTATGCTCGCGCACTTCCGTTGCCTGCTGAAAGTTTACTCTTGCGAGAAGGATAACTTCAAAATATAACTTCAAAAAAATGTTACCTATTTTATTGTTCCAAATATTAGCAGTGGCTTTTTGGCAATGTCAGGTTAATCCCCAAACTGTAGTTTTAGAGCTTAATCACACTATTATAATTTTATTTATAGCGCTGTCATATAAAGAGACAAAAATCAATAATTTATTATAAAATTAAATCTGTGCTTTTTGTTTTGTTGTGCACATGTAATGAAATATTCCATGCCGGAAATCCGTGTAATGAAACGTCGGATGTTCATACTAAATGAAAACGTCAAATATTTGATAAATATATTTATAAAATATGAATTCGTTCCGGTATGTATTTTGTTCAGTTAATTATGCAAAATTTCTCTGTGTAATAAAAAATTAACTTTGGATTGTTCGCCATAAAAAACGCACATAGAATTAATTTTAAATTCCAACATTTTTGTGTTTGCAAATATTTAAATTAGCATATACTTAATTTTGTTTCGTAATATTTTTGTTTTAATTTCGGTAAACCAATTGAGTTGTTTTTTTCATTTTTTTTTCGATTTTAACAATAAATTTAGCTTTGATTAGCACCAGGACAAAGTTGATTTGATTTTTTATCCCAAGACTTCGTGTAAAATCCACTTTTTTGCTGTATTTAGGTTTAAATAAATAAAAAAAAAACTGCCGTACCGCTTTTAAGAACCGATTTTGAAAATAAAAATATTTCAGATCATGTCTACGTAAATAAGGGTCGATATCATTTTTATTCTCGATATTTCGTATTAAACATAACACACGTACAAACACCATACTCAAAAATAGCGTAGTGATCTTGACACATAAAAATATTTTAAAAATGTTGATTTCGATTTTCGGACCCGTTACAATATGTTCTTAATGAACTGCAAAGTTAATACATTTAAAATTCAATTGATACTTTTCGTAGTTCTCAAATGAGAACCTGGACACTGGGGGCTTGTAATAGAAGGGCCATAAACAGCGACATGGGATGATTGACAGCTTGTAAAATCAGTTATGTATTAAAAAAAAAAACTGGAATAATCTACCAGACGAAATGGGTTTTCGCAAACTGGAAAACATATTTTTCGTTATTAATATTTACACACACACAAATAATTTTCAATAATAATGTAGTGTACAACTGTATAAAAAGATTAATAATATTGACTCTACCAACAGTAATATACTATTAAATAAAACGAAACTACTTGCGTTTACTGTTCAAAATATTTTTTTATTTATAAAACGTTTCTACCAAATTTTTTCAAAATTTGGTAGAAACGTTTTATAAATAAAAAAATATTTTGAACAGTAAACGCAAGTAGTTTCGTTTTATTTAATGTATAAAAAGATGTTGAAATTTTTGTTTTCTACTTTCGGAGCCAATATACTAGGAGTTTAAAACACGAGCAATGTGTTTCATTCGATTCTAGTATACTCACCCGGTATAATGTATGTAGCAAAGCATTTTCTCCTAAGAGAATGGGCGTGTAGTACAACGTAGAGTATACGAAGTTAAGTTGAACCCTATAATTTGGTTTTTACGATATTGCGTTATGCTTACCCTTCGTGTAAAACAACTCTTTCTTTTTCCCTCCTTCTCTCACTGTTTGCTGTCTTTCTCTTTAACACACATGCATATTTATATAAAATAAAAACGCTTTTCTGTGGCAGTGAAACTATGAAAACAAGTGATTTTTCAACACGAAAAACCTGCGACAGTATCTCGAAAACCTTATCCTAATTTCCAATAATTCTGTCACTCACAGTTAAAATAGATCTGAATTCTAGTTTATAATGCATTATTGTATGTAAGAGTTGTGAAATTATCTTAAAACGAGCGACTAACGAGTCACAAAATCATTACGTTTGGCGTATATACTACATTTTTGCAATTCAAATTCAAATTTATTTATGTCCATGATGCAATTTCCATGTGGATTCGTCTACAATAAAATACATTAAAATACAATTTGTATTTTCATACAAAATTTTGAAAAACCTATTTTCGAAAGTTTGACTTTTAGATAATGTTGAAATTATAATGACAAAAACTTTTACGTGTAGTTTTGGGGAAGTATTATTTAAAAATTGTAGGAATAACTGTCAAATTACTTGTTAGTCATGTTTAAACTACTCTCTCACACTCATTATATCTACGCAGTATACTGCGGTAGTCAAATCACGTCTAATGCTATATTAAATATTGAAAAATTAAATTTTGATTGTTAGGATATACGTAATATTTAAGTATAGAATAATAATAATAATAAATTTATTTCATAGTGACGGTGTGACAGTGATGTGTGTGAGACGTCAAATACATAAAATTTACATTAAAAATTACATGTTGAATAAATCATTCACACTATAATAAACATTGTCGATAAGAAATTTTTTTAATTCTTTTTTAAATAGAGAGAGCCTCTCAATGGCATATTTCACGAGGTAGACTATTAAAAATTTTCACATCCATATAGGTACTGCTCTTTTTGAAGAAAGAGAGTTTATGAGCAGGAACCATTAGGTAATTTTTGCGACTACTATAATTGTGTTGGGTGTTAAAATCAAACATTGAGCGATTATTGAACACAAAAATAGGTATTTTATATATAAATACACATGGTAGGGTCATGATTTTTAGATTCCGGAATAATTGCCTACATGAGTGTCTGGAATCATTTATGCCACAAAGTATCCTAATGGCTCTCTTCTGGATTAAAAAAACCCTATCTTCATGCGCTGAACAGCCCCACATAATAATACCATATGCCATTAGAGAATAAAAATTAGAATAATAAAGTGCACAAGCAGCGTTTCTGCTGGCAAGACACACAACAAGTCTCAAAGCATGACAGACAGCATTTAATTTTTTTACTAATTTATCTATATGTTTTGTCCACGAGATGTTTTCATCGAGTATTATACCTAAAAAAGAAGTATTAGTCGAGTAAAATATATAAAGTCACTTAACATGTTTTTATTACAACGAAATACGGAACTTAGTACTATATTAATTCGGTAGTAAGCTAAAAAACTTTAAAAGTAAGTTAAAATATAAGGTAAAATATACAGAAGAAAAAAGTAAAGTTTTCAAAAAAAATATGCAGCTAGAAGATCATTGATCGAACTTTCTCCGCACCTTGCTTTATACAAGCAAAATGAAAGTACGACTGTACCTTGAGTTTTCTCCTCCTCCACGTGTGTCATAAAGGTCCTCGTCGCTCGTAATGTGGGATTGTAAGCCCTGTACTTAAAGATACCCGCTTATATTATAACGTCTCTCTTTGTAGGTTGCATATACTGGGACTCCATGAAAATAGCGTAACTGTAATTGTCAGTGCTTCTAACCAGTAGATGATTTCAAATATATCTGAGGAGATTTTTTTTTCAGAAATGTTCAGGTGTCCCGATTGACCTTGAATCCTTTCTTTAGAGTTAGTGTAGGTCCCTCTAGGCCAGTGGCTTCCAACCCGTAGCAGTCTGAGGACCACTCGACCTGAAATTGAATTAGTACGAACCTCCCATGCAATATCAACCCCCCCTAAGAGTTGTAACCAGATTCAAAGGTGTTTAAGTAAAACAGTTTTTAAAACACATTTATTTTAAAAATAAAAGAATAGTTACTTCTTACCACAACAGATTTATTATTATATTATTATATTATTATTATTATATTATTATTATTATATTAAGGCACAAGCCTTAATATAATAATAATAATAATAATGCCTTTAACATCCGTTTCACGGCTTTATGTCATAACAGACACCATTCGCACCATTACTATTTTTTCATCTACCACTTCCCGTTATTTTCTACATTTTTTACAACTTCAACTTATCTAATAGCAATAGGCGAATGAAGGAATTATAGGAAATTAGGATAAGGTAGGTAATTTTTGAACTAGGAGTTTGATAGGTAATCGGCCATGGCCTCAAATAAGGAACCATCTCGATATTTATCTGGAATTAATTGAGGGAAACGATGGAAAACCTCAATCAAGATGGCCGGTACAGGAATTAACGTTTCTCGGCGAGAGGCACTAGGAAAAAGTCCCAGCCACATCTGCCCCCGCCGGGGTTCGAACCCAGTACCTCCCGAATGCGAGTCTAGTGCTGTCACCACGACTCTACCCAGCTCGGTACAAATCTGGAATTAGCTAATTCGGTCTAAGTATTCAACAGAAGTTGAAATTTCATTAAAACCTTACAAATAACAGAAATCAGTTTCACGGGTAATTGGAATAAAAATAAATTAATTTAAACTGATTTCTATTATAACATATTCTGGAATTGAACTTTAAAGATGAACTTACAAATAACAAGTTACAATTTTCTTTTTTGTGTTGGCATCAGAATGACTGATTTGGGTTAAATTTCTGATAGTTTAATTTCGAAAAATGAGTAGATATTGGTAGGGAACATGAATGAATCCTACTACAGTCAAAGCCCTCTAAGTGCACAGCTCGGAACCGAGGCCCATCCTTTAAGTGCACACTTCCCCTACGATCTTTTTCACCCCCACTCTTCTAACTCCTATAGCTATCTTTATTCAATCAGATGCTATAAACAATATCTCTAAAACTCTATGAATATGATGGAAATGGAAAGTTTGAAAATAGCGCGCTTACGGTCGCACGTGATTGGTCGCAGATTATTCGAAGTGGGGGCTGGGGAACGTGCACTTAGAAGGCGAGTTCGTGTGCAGTAAGAGAGCGTGTGCATTTAGAGAGCGTGCACTTAGAGGGCTTTGACTGTACGAAGAAGCATTATGCTGTTTTTAAGCAGTCTTGTGCCATCATATAGAGAGAGATTATCTTGTATAAATAGAAAATCGTTAAGTTATACAGTTGCTTAATAAAAGGTCTGTATACATATAAAATTATACTCTATGTAACTATCTAGGTATGTATGCATGTATGTACGTAGTAACGTAATATGTAGCTACAGTGTAGCTATATATAGCTTATCAGTCTATCTCACTCATTTTTATTTTAGCACATAATAAAATAAAGATTGTACTTAACACGTGTGTGACAATTTGTACTGTCGTCAAAATGAAATGGAAAAAATAAAATGAGATAGTAAAAAGTTTGCACAGTTTGATTATGATTAATCCACATCAGCTCTTAGTGACGTCATTGTACGGCCATCTTGCACGGATTTTTTTATCATTTATATTTACAATATTGACATCGAAATATTGATCGAATTTTAATTGCTTAAATGTTGAACTACGTGTTTTACCCCCTAAACCTTCACTAGTATTGTCATGTCGAGAATTTTTAAAACGAGCTTAACAATAATTATTAGTGTATTTGCCATATGGCAACATACACTATTGGCGTCGGTCGGATGGCGGGACCTAGGGGTCAGACCAAAATTTCTCGACGTTTCATAACCTCCTAAACACTTTGGCACCATTTTTAAAAATGCTTATATATATATATATATATATATATATATATATATATATATATATATATATATATATATATGAATATATATATGTGTGTGTGTGTGTGTGTGCGGGCAATAACTTTCGAAAGAGTTAATTGATTTCAACTAAATTTGGCACACGCATTGAAATCCATCACCGCAAGAAGCTTATTTAAAATGGGCCTAATTGGGCGATTTTAAGGGTAGTTTTTAGGGGTTGAAAAATGTTTTTGGATTCCAAAATACCGAAAAAGTTCTTCGAATCGTTTCAAAATTGAAATTTAACCCTCTGATTAAAATGCGTCCCTAAAATTTTAATAAAATCGGCCTGACAGGACCGGATTTACAAATTTTATGAAAGCGTTATTTTGCAGATAGTGAATTATTTACTGAAAGGTGTATATAATTTGGTATAGAGGTTCGATTGATAATAATATTGCAATTAAGAAAAAAAATGTTATTATAAGGGGTGTATTAAGTAGTCAATTTTTTATTTTGCCCAAAAACCAACTTAAGTTTGCATAATAAAGCCACACTGCCTGTATTAGCAAATACACTATATTGTCGGCAGGGTTTTGGCACTGCGACCCGAGTTTTTTACCTTTATACCTGGTCGAAAGTAGGTATTTTTGGCTTCGATTTAAGGCAGAAAGCACTGCTGGAATTACTCGCATGCCGTCTGATACCGATTGTTTTATGAAATAATAAAGCAATTACTAGTGAAAGTATCAATTAGATTTTTGATTTATTGTCGGAATAAAAAATGTGTATTTGTCTAGGGAATAGATCGACTGAATAATAAATAAGTTATATTTTCATTACTTATTTGTCAAATTATTCAAAATATCAGTACACGTAGAATTTCAAAACGGTTGACTACACATTTAACGAGTTGAGTACATTTATTGTTTAATCAGTAAATTCCCCACAGTCCTACTATAAAATATAACTGGTAGAGTAGTTACTGTTAATTTTATTTACATATATAATACAAGTAGAAGGTTTGATCCACGCATATTACCTATACGCATAAATGGAGAAGTTTCCATCTTTAAAATACTGAGAAATTTAGCTTGTTCAACAATTTTTTTCTTTGTATATAAATTTGTTTTAAACTTATGCTAATGATGTATGAAAATTAAGAACTCTGAGAGCTTGACTATTTTGAATACTTAATGCTGGGTTGCACGAAACATTGTCAAAAAATTGGATTTGACAATGATCTTAGATTGTAATAATATAAAAAACCCGGGTCGCAGTGCCAAAACCCTGCCGACAATATAGTGTATTTGCTTATACAGGCAGGGTGGCTTTATTTTGCGAGCTTAAGTTGGTTTTTGGGCAAAATAAAAAATTTTACTCCTTAATACACCCCTTAAAATAACATTTTTTTTCTTAATTGCAATATTATTATAAATCGAACCTCTATACCAAATTATATACAACTTTCAGTAAATAATTCACTATTTGTAAACTAGTGTTTTCATAAAATTTGTAAGTCCGGTCCTGTCGGGCCGATTTTATTTAAATTTTAGGGACACCTTTTAATTACTACTAAAGGGTTAAATGTCAATTTTGAAACGATTCTGAGAATTTTTTCGGTATTTTGGGGCCCAAAAACATTTTTCAACCCCTAAAAACTACCCTTAAAATGCCCCGATTACGCCCATTTTAAATAGGCTTCTTGCGGTGACGGATTTCAACACGTGGACCAAATTTCGTTAAAATCAATTAACTCTTTCGAAAGTTATTGCCCGCACATATATATATATATATATATATATATATACGTATATAATATATATATATATATATATATATATATATATATATATATATATATATATATAAACATTTTCAAAAATGGTGCCAAAGTGTTTAGGAGGTTATGAAACGTCGAGAAATTTTGGTCCGACCCCTAGGTCCCGCCATCCGACCAACGCCAATAGTGTATGTTGCCTTATGGCAAATACACTAATTACAGTTTTCATACATGCAAGAGCAGTTTAATGTCGTATTCAAACTCCCTGTAATGTACAATATTAGATTGTATTCACACAAAAACAAATGCGTGATCTATACAGAAAGAGGTCATTTTCTAAGTAAAATTTTGATTAAAATGCGTAGGAAAATGTTGTTTCGAAGTAAAAATTATGCAAAAAACTATGTTAAATACACATATACACAGTTTAAAAAAAATATCATTTCAATCGATCAATTATTTTTCGAACAGAATCGAATTAAAATTCTGCAATGCTTTTCTTATGAAAAATATGTGTTCACAATCTAAGGTCATTGTCAAATCAAATTATTTAATAATCCTTTCTACAACCTAGCATAAAGATTGAAAAATTAGTCGATTATTTCTATTTATTTATTTCGTTTTGTTTAAGAAATATGTTTTTTTTATTTACAGGGTGTACAAGAATTAGGCAGCACAGGTAGCGTTGGCGGCTTACGACTACCGCTGATGCAGCCATGTGGTGCCGGTGGCGGCGGTTCAGCTGCCGTCTTCATGTACAGTATGGCGGCAGCTGATGGCGGTGTTACGCTTCAGCTGCGCGAATCCTGCGACACCGATGACGCAACAGCATTGCAGGACGCCGCCAGATCTGGTGCGCTCACTACGCTGTCCATCAGCTATCAAGACGCTTCCGACATCCTCTCCGATGGCAGCATTGACGTCCTACTTGGTACCAGCACACTACACACTTCTGGTGAGTTGACTTTAACATGTTTATTGTTTTACTTAGTTCAAATTTTACTTAGTCTCAAATTAACCGCCACAGACGTTGCCAAAATCATAATAGAGCTCCAGCTCTGTGCCAGGTCTGTTGCAGTTTCACTCAAACCTTTCAATGAACATTTAAACTAGATCTTATTTAGCTAGAGCTTTGAAATTTTGCACAGTTGTACAACATCGATGACAATACAATATAATATATCCAATATCGTTTTAAATGCAATCTGGCGCATGCCTCAGCCCTTAAGATGACCATCCTTTTGACATGTGTATCAAATGAAGGGGTTTGGCGAGTAGAATAAGATAAGCTATGTGACGTTACTGTAATTCGATATGGCGGATGCCCCAATATGGTGGATTATTTTTTTTCTTCACCATCCACTTGATATCTGTATCAAATAAAAGAGTTTCATGAATAGAATAGGATAAGATAATATGTAATATGGCGGACGCCCTAAGATGGCGGATTACTTTTTTTTCACCACCCTCTTGACATGGGTATCAAGTGTAAGAGTTTGACGAGTGGAATACGATAAGCTACGTTATTATAAATTCAATATGGCGGACGCCCCAATATGGTGGATTATCCTTTTTCTTCACCATCCACTTGATATGTGTATCAAATAAAAGAGTTTCGTGAATAGAATAAGATAAGATAATATATAATATGGCGGGCGCCCTAAGATGGCGGATTACCTTTTTTTCACCACCCTCTTGACATGGGTATCAAATGTAAGAGTTTGACGAGTGGAATACGATAAGCTACGTTATTATAAATTCAATATGGCGGACGCCCCAATATGGTGGATTATCTTTTTTCTTCACCATCCACTTGATATGTGTATCAAATAAAAGAGTTTCATGAATAGAACAGGATAAGATAATATGTAATATGGCGGACGCCCTAAGATGGCGGATTACCTTTTTTCACCACCCTCTTGACATGGGTATCAAATGTAAGAGTTTGACGAGTGGAATACGATAAGCTACGTAACGTTATTATAAATTTAATATGGCGAACGCCCTAAAATGGTGGATTATCTTTTTCTTTGGGTATCAAATGAAAGAGCTTGACGAATGAAATACGACAAGCTCTGTGACGGTATTGTAAATATATGAGAAGTTTGTAGTGCTTGATTATTTTGTTGCCGGACGATCCGGGTCGGAAAGCTAGTAAATAAATAAATTCTAAGAAATGTCATTACAACATTAACAAGGGACGTTGCTCTTGACACAGTGTATAAATAATTTGTCAACATTCCAAGCAACGAGTGTATCGTAAAGATAATTTATTCTGTCTTCTGTGGGATTTATAGTTGAGTTTGATAAATATACAAACGTTCGGTGATCCACTATCTATGTTGCGGAATTTGTCTTCTACAATTAGAACGTCTGGTGCTTAATCCGCATTTCTCGTTTCGTCCACGCCGCATTATCCCCTTCTTTATAACTCGAATTCCGACTATTTCCTTCACAATTCAACATATTTTTTATGCAATCTTTGTTTTAAAAAATTTACTTTTACGTCTGAGCTTTTAACTATTACGTGATATATTCGGTGTCAGGAATAAAGAACCTAAGTCGAAAAGCGTAGTTTTTAAACCGTTAATACCAAACGAAATAGAATACAAATCAGACTAAGTCCAGTAAAAAACGAAATTTAACAATTTTTGTCAACTATGCAATATTAATTGACAGTCAACTAGATGGCGTCATCCCCACACAGAACGAGGTTACCTCTGTATCTAATAACCTTGCGGGTAAGATGTGTGTTTATCAACTGTTCAATTTGCGCCATTTTTACCCGCGTAGCTTTATCTTACGAGCAGAATTGGATGCAAATGCACATATGTTACGGAAATCTCTAATTTCCAATTTATTCAAACTATGATGTTATGCTTCAAAATATGTACCATTCTTCCCATATGACTTTTAGCCAAGTTTTTGCAGCTTAATTAATCTAAATAAATGATATAAAATCAGATAAAAACGAGAACATTAGCTTAAGTTTTACACAAATTTTTGTACAGAAAAAATTAAATTTGAAAAAATTTATTGAGCAAGCCAAATTTGTCAGTGTTTTTAACATAATTTTGTAAAGAAAATTTTAAAATGTTATTTTGTCTTTCCGTAATTTGAAATCTTTTGTCGTGCTACAATGAAATATTGACGAATATCACGATTTTGATTTTTTAGGATAAAATATATGTTTTTGAACAAACCAAAATTCGTGAAGCTTAATGCTTTATCGCAACTAATTAAAACAATAATAAAATGAAATTTGCGACCATAGTTCGAAATTTTCCGAGAACATATTTTACGATCTGGGGATTAATCACCTTAAAGTAAACTTTCAAAGCAAGGATTGTATAAAATCTTGTATGATATACGTGTGAATAGTTTCTTATATGGCATGGAATATTTACAGCCCAACCTATCTGCTCGTTTTGTAACTACGCCATGCCATAATTCGTCACTTTTCGTACTTGCAGCATATTCAGAGAGATTGTAGATTATAGACGCTCAACATCTGAGCTCACCAGTGTCTATAATAGCTATTATTAATGTGGTTTATTAATGGGTTAAACACACACGTATATAATTGTATATGTATTTGAGACGACATTCGCTAAAACTCACAAATAAACGCAATATTTTTATTTAAACAAAACATTACTAACTACTATTTAAATTCTCTTTGACTTAGAAGATTACTTTAGAACTCAAAATATCCGTTGAGTATTTTGTAGAAAACTGTTGAATAACTGTTGCCAGAAAACTTTTGCGTGCTTATCTCGTTCTGTAAATATGAAAATATATTCAAATGCAAAGTTGCTTGGTAAATATCAGTTCTAAATATTCTGCTTAAATTGATCTATCGTTTACATCATACCAATGTGGATATAGAACAGTGATGGCAACTTAGGGGATTTCCCCCTAAATTTAGGGATATTTTGCAAATGTCGGGAAAGTTTTAGGGGATACATTTTTTATGGTTTTATTACTTGTTAACACATAATACTTTTTTACGCAAGAAACTACCAATAGAATGCAATTCCTTTCGATTAAATTGATAGTAGCGTTTAGGATTGTCATCAATTTTCAAAAGAACATTGTCTAATGAACATACTAAAGCAAAGTATAAGTAGAGATTGATTCTTAATTAATTTTAATTTCAGCATTAGCGGATTATGTTTTTAATTTAGGGACTTTTATTAAAAGCTTTAGGGGATTTTTTTCTGAGGAGTTGGGGACACTGATATAGAATATGTGCAATGTAGAGTGGCCACACTACGAGGCTAAAAGATACTATTGCAACAGTGCCCCTGTCAATTGATTACTCTAATTTTTGGAAATATTTTGAAGGTTTTAAAAACTTTTCCGAAAAAGGAAGAGTCACTTTAGGTTTGTGATGGAACAATTTTGTGAAATAAGTACGAATAAAGTCATTGACATTGAAAACCTGTGTTTTTTTGGTACAATTAATACCAACTTTTTTCTAGTAAATCGTACATAAATTACAAAAGTAGTTCATTAGAGACCTAGATTTGTCCTTTAGCTTCTTTATAGAGAATTTTTGCTGAATGTTGACGAATAAGTCTACAATCAGTTATCAGCCGAAGCCCTATTTTTGGCTTAAATTCAGAGCGTTCCGACATTCTGATATGGGAATGTAAATGTCGCAAATTTAAAATTTCGCACCATAAGAATACACTGTAGAATAGCTAAAAGTTTGCTATACTTGTTAAGAAACACCCATTGTTACAATGCTATAGTTGACAGACGAAGCTCCATTTTTGGCTTAAATTCAGAGCGTTCCGACAGCCTTAAGCCGCTGAGAAAGTAAAAAGTATTATTAGTGTATTTGCCATATGGCAACATACACTATTGGCATCGGTCGGATGGCGGGACCTAGGGGTCGGACCAAAATTTCTCGACGTTTCATAACCTCCTAAACACTTTGGCACCATTTTTGAAAATGTTTATATATATATGTATATATATATATATATATATATATATATATAGGTATATATGTGTACGGGCAATAACTTTCGAAGGAGCTAATACATTTTAACGAAATTTGGCACACATGTTGGAATCCATCACCGCACGAAGCCTATTTAAAATGGGCTCAATCGGGTCATTTTAAGGGTGGTTTTTAGGGGTTGAAAAAAGTTTTTGGGCCCAAAAATACCTAAAAAATTCTCAGAATCGTTTCAAAATTGAAATTTAACCCTTTAATAGCAATTAAAAAGTGCTCCTAAAATTTTAATAAAATCGGCCCGACAGGACCGGATTTTCAAATTTTCTGAAACACTAGTTTGCAGATAGTGAGTTATTTACTGAAAGGTGTTTTTAATTTTGGTGTAGATGTTCGATCGACAATAATAATGTAGTTAAGAAAAAAATGTAATTTTAAGGGGTGTATTAAGGAGTTATTTTTTTTATTTTTCCCAACAATCACCTTAAGTTCACATAATAAATCCACAAGGTCTGTATCAGCAAATACACTATATTGTCGGCAGGGTTTTGGCACTGCGACCCGGGTTTTTTTAACATAAAATTCACAAATGTGTCGGCGTAATAATATTTTATGTGTGGCATATTATGACGATGTAAATGTCAAGATAAATTCGTTTGAACACGAGCAAAGCGCATGGAAGGAGCGTGTTTACTGAACAAGCAAAGCTGCAGTAGTAGAAATATGTTAGCTAACTAGAAGGGTGTATAAGCAACACATAGAGAGCGCGGCGCGTAACGCATCAGCCAAATTGATAGTAAACAGAAACAATAATGTAAACACGGTAGTAACGGCGCTGTTAGGGCTCGGAACGCTACGTTGTATCCACGGAGAGAGTACGAGAGAGAATAATGAAAGAGAGATAGAGAAATGCGGCGAACCGCACTGGTTTTAAATCGTTAAGAGCGAGATAGAGTAGTAGTAAGAGCACTAGACTCGCATTCGGGAGGTATCGGGTTCGAATCCCGGCGGAAGCAGATGTGACTGGGACTTTTCCCTACTGCCTCTCGCCGAGAAACGGTAATTCCTGTACCAGCCATCTTGTTGAGGTTTTCCAAGCTTGCTCTCAATTCATTTCAGATAAATATCAAAATGGTTCCTTATTCGAGGTCATGGCCTCAATATGAAGTTGAATAAGTTGGTTTCGCATAATTGTTATTAAGACATCTTTCAATAATTTCCTAGTTATGAGCCAAAACCATCTAATTAAAATAGTTTTGACATCTGTAATAATTATCTTATGACAATTTCAAATTCTACCGAGCTGGGTAGAGTAGTGGCGACAGCACTATAGACGCGCATTCGGGAGGTACGGGTTCGAATCCCGGCGGAAGCAGATGTGACTGGGACTTTTCCCTACTGCCTCTCGCCGAGAAACGGTAATTCCTGTACCAGCCATCTTGTTGAGGTTTTCCAAGCTTGCTCTCAATTAATTTCAGATAAATATCAAAATGGTTCCTTGTTCGAGGCCATGGCCTCAATATGAAGTTGAATAAGTTGGTTTCGCATAATTGTTATTAAGATATCTTTCAATAATTTCCTAGTTATGAGCCAAAACCATCTAATTAAAATAGTTTTGACATCTGTAATAATTATCTTATGACAATTTCAAATCCTACCGAGCTGGGTAGAGTAGTGGCGACAGCACTATAGACGCGCATTCGGGAGGTACGGGTTCGAATCCCGGCGGAAGCAGATGTGACTGGACTTTTTCCCTACTGCCTCTCGCCGAGAAACGATAATTCCTGTACCAGTCATCTTGTTGAGGTTTTCCAAGCTTGCTCTCAATTAATTTCAGATAAATATCAAAATGGTTCCTTGTTCGAGGCCATGGCCTCAATATGAAGTTGAATAAGTTGGTTTCGCATAATTGTTATTAAGACATCTTTCAATAATTTCCTAGTTATGAGCCAAAACCATCTAATTAAAATAGTTTTGACATCTGTAATAATTATCTTATGACAATTTCAAATCCTACCGAACTGGGTAGAGTAGTGATGACAGCACTATAGACGCGCATTCGGGATGTACGGGTTCGAATCCCGGCGGAAGCAGATGTGACTGGGACTTTTCCCTACTGCCTCTCGCCGAGAAACGGTAATTCCTGTACCAGCCATCTTGTTGAGGTTTTCCAAGCTTGCTCTCAATTCATTTCAGATAAATATCAAAATGGTTCCTTATTCGAGGTCATGGCCTCAATATGAAGTTGAATAAGTTGGTTTCGCATAATTGTCATTAAGACATCTTTCAATAATTTCCTAGTTATGAGCCAAAACCATCTAATTAAAATAGTTTTGACATCTGTAATAATTATCTTATGACAATTTAAAATTCTACCGAGCTGGGTAGAGTAGTGGCGACAGCACTATAGACTCGCATTCGGGAGGTACGGGTTGGAATCCCGGCGGGGGCAATGTGGCTGAGACCTTTTCCTATTGCCTCTCGCCGAGAAACGGTAATTCCTGTACCGGCCATCTTGATTGAGGTTTTCCATGGTTTCCCTCAATTAATTCCAGATAAATATCGAGATGGTTCTTTATTCAGGGTCATGGCCGATAACCTATCAAACTCCTAGTTCAAAAATTACCTACCCTATCCTAATTTTCTATAATTCCTTCATTCGCCCATTGCTATTACTTACGTTGAAGTTTTAAAAGAAGTAGAAAATAACTGGAAGTGGTAAATGGAAAATAGTAATGGTGCGAATGGCGTCTTTTATGACATAAAGTCGAGAAACGGATGTTAAACGCATTATTATTATTATTAAGGTACGTTTAGACAGTCGATTTTTGTTCGTTAATAAAGTCTAGGTTTCCTAAGATAGCGGTACCGTAATATATATAGATGATGTATTAGTTTTTATCAAAATTGGTTCAGCCGTTCGCGGATAATATCGATATAAACAGGTCGACAGACGAACGAAAATTCTGGAAAAAGTTTTTTTTTCGTTTATTTATCGTACAAAATTCGTAGAAAACTTGCAATAACATAAAATTAAAAGCAGAGATTGAAAATGTTTTATCTATTTTGATTTTCGGTTTAAAATTTAATGCGTAGATATTTCTTATTTAATTACATTAAAATGCCACTGTCACAAGGTAAGGTTAAGTTTCTGTTAAAACAAAAATTAGTATTCTTCGTTAAGTTTCTCGTTTGAATTTTGACCCGAGTTTACGACTGTGCTAGAATAACAATAGCAATTTGATAAAACATTTTCACGAAAAAACATTGTCTGGGTACTTACTTAATCTGCTTGAGTGCTTCATGAAGATGCCACTTGTAAAGGTAGGTACTTCTCAAGACAGTGTCATCCTCTTACAATGAAAATATGACTGTACGCTTTCAGTTAATATAAAGAGTATAATTAAAATTGAAAACTTTTTTAAGAAAAAAATTTATTTACATAGTGATAAATTCTCCAAATAATTTTATAACTTTTTTAAAAACGAAACTTAATATTAAGACAGTAATAATACCTATGCGAATGTATGTATATTGTTTTCTTTCCGATATTTTTGGTGTACTTTGCATTAGAAAAAATACATGCAAGAAATGGAAAGAAAGGAAGACAAATCTATATAAATGTTGTGATTGTTTGGAAACTGACGTTCAGAAATAAATAAATAATTAACCAGTGTTAAAGTCCACACTCGCTGAATCGGATCGGACCGGCAGTTTTGGGAAGTTAAATGAGTTCCCACACACTAATCGGCTCGGATTGACTCGGCAGAGTCGATCCTATCTGATTTAGTGCGTGTAGACCCTTTTTCTAATAAAAACTTTGAAAATACAAAAAAAGCTTATGGGTAAGAAAAAAATGTAATAAAAAATCCACTTTTCACAAAACGGATTCACTTATCTAAGATTATACACCTATATATTGGATCCGACTTCCTCCCAATTTGATCGGATTATGTGATCCGATGTCATTCAGTTAGACCCGATCGGGGAGTAGTTGCAGTTGTGTTGTAGGGATATGTTGAGTGATTCTGATAACAATTTTTTGTACTGGTTTTGAGAAGAGCGTTTTTGAATCAATAGATCTGTTATATGAAAATAGATATGATATTAAACATATCAAAAAAAAAAAAATACGCGTCGAATTGTATAACTTCTTTTGTTTTGAAATCGGTTAAAAATGGAGCAAACGCTCTTACATTAATTTACTTCATACCATGCAGAAAGTACGTACTTTCTGATTCGATTTTAAATCAGAAAATATAACATTTATGCACTATTGCAATCACAGTTAGAATAACTCGTATATCGTCTGTATAGGCGGGCCTAAACAGTTTTGTCATGCGCAATGATACGTGAGACTGCCGTTTGTCAGGTCACTACTACTACTGTTATTACATGGACATTATTAGATCCATCCTTAGTTATTTCTACGACAATGCTGGAAGACAGCACTAGACTCGCATTCGGGAGGTCCGGGTTCGAATCCCGGCGGGGGCAGATGTGGCTGGGACTTTTTCCTACTGCCTCCCGCCGAGAAACGGTAATTCCTGTACCGGCCATCTTGATTGAGGTTTTCCATGGTTTCCCTCACTTAATTCCAGATAAATATCGAGATGGTTCCTTATTCAAGGCCATGGCCGATTACCTATCAAACTCCTAGTTCAAAAATTACCTACCTTATCCTAATTTCTTATAATTCCTTAATTCGCCCATTGCTATTACATAAGTTGAAGTTTTAAAAATGTAGAAAAATAACGGGAAGTGTGGTGGATGGAAAATAGTAATGGTGTGAATGCATCTGTTATGACATAAAGTCGAGAAACGGACGTTAAACGCATTATTATTATTATTATTATTATTAGATCCATGTGTCATTACGTGTAATCTCAACATTGCTCACTTGAAAGTAATTAGTCTTTTTATATATTGGTGAAAGTGCGTACTTTCGACCGGGTATGAAGAAAAATAGCATACACCACATGGACAGAAAGCTGAAAGTCCTGCACTGCGCGACATATGATGCCGACTTCGCCTCGGGTATCATGTGGCACAGTGCAGAAAATTCAACATTCGCCTCTTGTGGTATAATATACCTACCATTTTTAGTGAGCATTGTTTCTATAGCTAAGTAGACATTTTTTGGTGCTGCTCAGTGTATTTTATTCTAGAATCTAGATTACCAAACAGCGGATACCAATTTGTTTGAAATGTTACATAATATAGACATTTTATAATTTAATATTCCTTGTATTATTTGTAACTGACAAGCTCTTATGTGTTGTTGACTCTATCGGTATAGAACTTATCTGCAATCAACTTTAATGCACAAACAAAACGTCTTGTAACCACCGCATCCTAAAAAGTAAACAATAAAACGATGAATTAGTACACAGGGATGGGAAAAATTACTGAAATTACATCGTTTATTTTTAATTACTCAGAGTGATAATATTCAGGCCTCTTTTTTAATAAGTGCTGTTACTGCCATGTTGCTAAATTGGCAGAATTTTAAGACCCCTCCTTAGTTCATATTGTTATTGTTATTTATTTTTTAATTGCTAAATTTACACTTGTAATCTAGCAAAGATAACAGAGCGTGGGAAACTTTTGTCACACACATTGTACATTCTTAATATTCTTTGAAGCGAATGAAACAAATATAATGAATATAAATAAATCTATACAGGGTATGAAACAGTGATTAAATATAGGTTTTATCCAAATAGAAAACCGTATAGGGTAAGTTGGATTACGTTACATTCGTGAGAGCCAATTGGGAAAAATAAGGAGATAAATTTGAACAGTTTGTGCGTGGGTCGGGGACACCGTCCCGAGCTTCCTTCATCCCTGTGTATTACACTGACATAATACAATGCCGGTGTCAGGCGCTGCGCTGCTATGACCTTTATGTCAGTCGTGCGTTGAGCCGATTGTACCGACCGCTCGCAATAAATATCAATGGATTCCCAGTGAAAATATTGACACAGGCTTCCGTTTCATTCGAATCATATTACAACATCGCATCCAAACTGCTGCCATCTCTTGTATGTTTTCTCTAATATTATTGTGACGCCATTAATTTTATTATTTAACTAGCTTTTACCTGCGGCTTCGGTTCAGGAGGGCTGAGCAGTCTGTTATGCTTTCTGTGCGCGATGCCATGCCATCAATTTTTGTCCATTACAATTATTAATTCTGAAGTTTCAAATAAAAATCGCAATTTCGTATAATGGATCTGACAGAGACGGGTATAATTTCAAACATGACTGACTCCGTGGTTTGACAGTTTCAAGGTGACTTAGATTATAGAGATTGCCTTGTTCTATCTGACCAATCAGCGCAAGCTCGGGAATGACGTCAGCTAGCAGAACGTTCATATTTTTATCAACATGACAATATCAACAGTTTCATTTATAAATATTTAATTAGAACTATGAAAATATCTTAACTTCTTATTGCAAATAATATCTTTTGATTTGGTAAAATAATATTACCTATGAATCTTACAGATAAGAACCGTTGCCACGCAAATATTCACAGGTTCTCCGGGCAACGTTATCCCCCCACTACTATCCAACGGAGCAACCTGTTATCTTCTGTTATCTACTAACCTTGGACAATTCTTTCGAATATTGGTACTTTGGTTAGAGTCATTTTATATTAAATTATTAAATATTTATGTTGTACGTAAGACTATATTAATTATTAACAGTAGGATAACTACAACCGTGCTCGGTTGACTAGTGGTGACAGCACTAGAATCCCGGCGGGGGCAGATGTGGCTGGGACTTTTTCCTACTGCCTCTGGCCGAGAAACGGTAATTCCTGTACCGACTATCTTGGTTGAGGTTTTCCATGGTCTCCCTCAATTAATTACAGATAAATATCGAGATGGTTCCTTATTTGAGGCCATGGCCGATTACCTACCAAACTCCTAGTTCAAAAATTACCTACCTTATCCTAATTTCCTATAATTCCTTCATTCGCCGATTGCTATTACATAAGTTGAAGTTTTAAAAATGCAGAAAAATAACGGGAAGTGTGGTAGATGGAAAATAGTAATGGGGCGAATGGCGTCTGTTATGACATAAAGTCGAGAAACGGACGTTAAACGCATTATTATTATTAACAATAGGATAACTACATTTTGCTACAATTGTTGATTAATAAATAGAAATTACATCTTTGATTGACCCAAAACTCTCACTACAGTAAAGGGTCACTGTCTAGTTTTATCTAAGTTAAAAATTAGCTCTCACATGATATGAAATAATAGTTACGAATGTGTTTATATGTATATAAGAAAGATTGACTGTTTAGGTATATCACTGTTAATAACATATTCCATCGTTGAAGTGGAAAGATTCGGGTTTGAGTCCCGACGGTGACATGACAATAGGATTAAATACATACACAGCCTGCTAAATTTATAAGCCTCTCCTTTTTTATATAAATTTATATATGTTTATGAAATACAATAAAAATACGTTAATGTATGGACTGTAACAAAATGGATGCTCTGATATAGACGATGATGATTTGCAATGGTTAAAGATTATAAGATGGCTATAGATGATGTTGTCTGATGACGATTAGAGGGTTAAATTGTTGGCGGGAGGAAGAATATAATTTTATTTTATTGGTTCGTCGGAAATACTGATTCGCATTTAAATATTAGATGTTGATATTTCGGTTAGTTTCTAAACTTTATGATGATTTGCAATGGTTAAAGATTATAAGATGGCTATAGATGATGTTGTCTGATGACGATTAGAGGGTTAAATTGTTGGCGGGAGGAAGAATATAATTTTATTTTATTGGTTCGTCGGAAATACTGATTCGCATTTAAATATTAGATGTTGATATTTCGGTTAGTTTCTAAACTTTATGATGATTTGCAATGGTTAAAGATTATAAGATGGCTATAGATGATGTTGTCTGATGACGATTAGAGGGTTAAATTGTTGGCGAGAGGAAGAATATAATTTTATTTTATTGGTTCGTCGGAAATACTGATTCGCATTTAAATATTAGATGTTGATATTTCGGTTAGTTTCTAAACTTTATGATGATTTGCAATGGTTAAAGATTATAAGATGGCTATAGATGATGTTGTCTGATGACGATTAGAGGGTTAAATTGTTGGCGGGAGGAAGAATATAATTTTATTTTATTGGTTCGTCGGAAATACTGATTCGCATTTAAATATTAGATGTTGATATTTCGGTTAGTTTCTAAACTTTCAAATATCTCACAATCTTCTTAGCCTTAAGGCAGTACAAAGGATTCGACGAAGTATACAAACGAACTCTTTACCATTAGCTGTTAGTTTCACTTAACGATCGTGTTTCTTGAGGTTTCCTCATTTTGCTTTAAGCTTGTTCTTTATAACTTATTTCCTTTAAATATTGAATTTGATGAAAGTAAACTTCGCGGAGGGAGTTTGGTAACATTTGTTCAGAAATATTTTTATTTATTCTGAACAAAATTCATGAACGCTGTTGAATTAATTTCAGAAGAATAAACGCAATACAGAATATTTTTTGTAAATTATTAAAGAAAAAAACAAACGAAGTGCGTAATCATTTAGGTTATTTGTTGTTTTGAAGCATATTGTGTACACTGTCAAAAATTTTTCTGAAAAAATTTTCACTACGAATTTGTGTCTGTAATTCTTAGAAATAATATATCTGTATGAATTTTTTACTACTTTCTAAAAATTCAGAACTATTTTAGTCATATCATTTTCAGAATGTTGATTATAAAGTTACAGAAGCGTTAGATTATGAAATTTCAGAATATTTTTAACAGTGTGTTTTATATAATCGATTATTTAAAATTATACATTCTTTGAACGTGTGTAAAGTAAAAATAATTAAATGAGCGTTATTGTGTTCAAGTTTTGTTTTAAAATGTTAATACAGTTTGATCAGTGTTTCTCAAAAAAAGGTTGGCTATTCGTTTGCATTAGCTACATGATCTGTAAAAAATAACCAAAGTTTGCTTGTCCGCTACTTAACATTTTTTGGTTACAAATTTTTATAACAAAAGAGCACCTGATTTATTTTTTATTTTCAAAATATCATATTTCCGAAACTATGAAGGTTAGAAAAAATTACTAAGTTTTTACGGGCAAGTGGACAAAATATTGTTAAATTGTTAAATGCGACATTTCGTATATTTTTTATACTTCTTCAGGCAACTGAAAAAATTATAATAACAAATTAGTATAACAAAATATTATTACAATTTTTTTTAAATAAAATCAAAATAATACCTTTAACTGGTTAACTGTGTCGTATAAAAAATATTCGAAACGCCGCAATTTTACAATAGTCTGTTAAATTTTTGTCCATTTTAAAAACTTTTTAATTATTGATTATTGGACGTGAACAATATGGAGAACTTAAAAAAATGTTTTTTAAAAAACTTTCATGGAAAAATGAAAGTAACAATATACTGTTGTGGAAAGTACATCTTTATAATATTACAAATTTTTTGAAATTTCAATTTTGACCTAAATTCCCCACTTGTGGAGTTGGAATAGTTATATCACGAAATCATACACTGAAGAGGGCTCTGATGGTAGGACATAATTACATTTCATTTCGAAACAAAGAACTGAATGAAACTTGACAAAGAAGAAGAGTTCTATAGAATAACTATCCAATTGAGCTACGTCGTTTAACATCAGCATACATTGTAATTCTTAATTATAAGTGCAGACATGCTCTAAACTCGTCTTTACACAAGATGGCTTAACAACTAATGCTTACATGTTTCGGTTTGTATTGTATTTAGGGATGAAATATTTCATTTATTAAATTTGAAAAAAAATGGACAGTTAGATTTTTGTGATTCGACGTGCTGGTAGACGAAGTGCAGCATGCTGAAATACTGCATATAATTTGGAATAGTAATATCATATTATAGTACGCGCCACAGTTCTAAAAGGTTCTGAAGCTAGTCAAAACAGTGTCGCAAATGCGTATTTTAGAGCCGTCTTGGTTGTTTTGTGGGAAAGGAAGACTCCCACCACCTCCCAGTTATCGGCACAGAACGTGCGCTCGTTGGTGATTGGTTATCGCTGGTTGTCGTGTCATTTGCCTCTTTCTTGCTATAAAGTACAGTCCAGTAAGCTATTGTTAAGTTGTTTCTTTGATTGTTAATTGATCAAGATGCCTAATACAGTTTTGCATAGACAAGTACGAAAAATATTTTTTTGGATGACTTTATGCAAGGAATTAGACCTTTAGATTTATAGCGCATGTTTGTAGTTTTTCAAGCGACTGTACCTGCGCAAGCCTCCATTTGCATCTAACTTCCGAACCTTTTAGATTCATGGCACGTACTATACTTACAAAGTCAACGAGAATTAAAAACAGACCGCCATATTGTAATTTCTGGTGCCAGCCACATGGAAACGAATGTCGATTATGAAAACTTTTGAATTTATATATTTTTTAACAAGAATTCAATAGTATGAATATGGCCGTGCTAACGATAATTCGACAGTATGAAGTTAGTCGCGCTTATGAAAATTTGACAGTATAAAGTTAGTCGCGCTAATGAAAATTCAACATTATGAAGTTGGTCATAAGAGACTTTGACTGAAATAATGAATGGACTAAATCAATGTACTTTCTGTCATTTGGAAACTATATGTTGTACCAGACGACTATAACCTTTGATTACAACCAACAGTCGTTTTAAGTGTCTTTGATTACTCAATGGATTGATTATAAAAGTGAAAACCAAAATAAAATTTCAAAAGTGTTCTCAAATATTTGAGGTAAATTTTTTGTAAATATTATTCCTTTTTGTCCTTGGCAATTAATATAAAAATGATATGTCGGGAAAAAGGACTTTTTTAGTAAACACTTATTTGTTATTTATGGCGACGTTTCGTCCCCTTCTTGGGATTTGTTCAAGCTTTATAACTGTAATTAAGTTATTAAAATACAATTTATAAATTTACAATTGAATTATAAAATATCAGATATTTATACACACCTATTAAATGTTTTTATTATTCTTAAACCTTTTGAAGATTTTATTTTATTAAATTATTCGCACATTAAAATTAGTTTTTAATCATGCCAAAAAAGTATAACTTCAACCGCGCATTCACTTTTTTTTTGGGTAAGAATGCAATTCACGATAATAATTTACTTGATATGTAAATTCCTCATCATAATCATTAAAACTATTTAGTGACCCTATACTGGTTGTACGGTTTTGTATTGCTTTTGTTAATATTTCAAGAACAAACACTGAAATGAAATGTGAGGGTCGCGCGAATGGTACAGAACTATAATTCAACCTATGCCAAATTATTGACGTAAAATAGGTTCCATTTTGGTCTAAATTCAGAGAAATTTCATCAATCAACGTAATCTTATTGTTCATCCCTAATCGAGTGCATAGCCTATCTGCGTATGTAACATATCAATGTGTGTGTGTGTGTGTTTGTAGGACAAGAGATGCAATAGAGGTAAAACTCTCGCGTTAAGCGTTGTTCTTCACCGCCGCCAATTAATGAAATTAGCTCGTTAACGAGCGCTACCTGACAAAGCGCCACGCCGCGACGCCTAGCGTCCGTACGTCCTGCTGCCGTCGCCGTCTCCTTTCGGTTCACCACACACGTCGTACATTCTACAGTCTACGGAATAATATCTAGTACTGTGCGACTAGCATTATACAAGGTGTGCGGACACGCAGCTAACACACAATAGCCTTATTTAGCAGTAGGACTCTAGTCCGAATAGTAATATAGTTGAACTGAAGGTCAGTAAATCACTGAGGTTGCCGCGTGCGGTACTTATCAACTATTACGTGATTGATGAAATATGAACGATCCGCCAGTTGATTTCATTCCTGGAACGAGGTAACATCTGCAATGATTTTAAGCAGAGCTCCGATAGTATTTTAGTTCTGATAAACCGAGCTGGGTAGAGTAGTGGTGACAGCACTAGACTCGCATTCGGGAGGTACGGGGTTCGTATCCCGGCGGGGCAGATGTGGCTGGGACTTTTTCCTACTGCCTCTCGCCGAGAAACGGTAATTCCTGTACCGGCCATCTTGTTTGAGGTTTTCCATGGTTTCCCTCAAATAATTCCAGATAAATATCGAGATGGTTCCTTATTTGAGGCCATGGCCGATTACCTATCAAACTCCTAGTTCAAAAATTACCTACCTCATCTTAATTTCCTATAATTCCTTCATTCGCCCATTGCTATTACATAAGTTGAAGTTGTAAAAAATGTAGAAAATAACGGGAAGTGGTAGATGAAAAAATAGTAATGGTGCGAATGGCGTCTGTTATGACATAAAGTCGAGAAACGGACGTTAAACGCATTATTATTATTATTATTATTATTATTATTATTATTAATATTGATTTATACAATAATTATTTAAGGTTTCCCACTCAACTTGAAACTTGATACATAATCTTTTATTCTGTAAAAACCGAAAAAATTATATTAAAAAAACGTCGTTAGTTTTTTCTTCACCCTGTGTGCCTATAAATTATATGGTTGATGATTTCGTTAACGTCGTAACTGTCGTTTGAAGCTGACAAAAATGTTCTTAGTTCTGATCGTTTAATCTGACTGTAGATGAAGGCACAACTAATGACATGACGAACAACTCCTTTAATTTTAACTTCGAAACTATTCATTCAGCGTTTTTTAACTGCAGGCTGAGCTTTTAATTTTATTTCATGAATACTGTAAGGAATAAGCTCTTCCTGAAGAAGTTTTAGCATCACATTGAAAGTATATATTTGCTGAACATCGTTCAATTTTTTATTTTATATTGAATTTTGTTCATCTTTAAAGTTCAATTATTCCAGATATATGTTATTAAAATTATAAAAATTTTCAATTTTTATAATTGTTTTTTGTAATGCCAAATTGCATATTCTATCATAGTTTGACTATCATTTAAGCATATTGAGAGCTTGAAAAAGTCTTAGTTAAAGAAAAGACGAAACGTTGCAATCAATGAATGTTTAAATTGATTTATTTTATTATTCCAATTACACGTGCTACTGTTTTCTATTGAATTTTGTTTTTGTTCATTCTTTACTCTTATTATAGTAGTTTATGTATTTAAACTGTAATGCAATATTATGTGTACCAGGATGACGAGCGATTAACGTCTTTTAACAGTCACACGAGTCATTAAAAGTATTATATTCGGGGGCTGGGGTCAGCTCTAAAATTTCAAATGGCAAACCCTATTTTTCTCTATTAGATTGTATTTTGTTCGAGAATTTCTTTTTTATTCGGAACATTTACCATGAAAACACCATTCTTTCGAACGTTTCCGAACTTTTTGAACATTCCCTCATTCGTGAATGGTAGCTTGAAAAAAAAATTCTCGGACAAAAGATGTTCATTTTTGTCTGGAAAATACGATCTAATAGAGAAAAATAGGGTTTGCCACTTGAAATTTTAGCTCCCCGCGGGGGCGCCCCCGAGGGGAGAAATTTTTGTCACCAAAATAAGCGTTGCTTATAATTGAGAAACTTTTTACCGAGCTGGGTAGAGTAGTGGTGACAGCACTAGACTTGCATTCGGGAGGTCCGGGTTCGAATCCCGGCGGGGGCAGATGTGGCTGGGACTTTTTCCTACTGCCTCTCGTCGAGAAACGGTAATTCCTGTACCGGCCATCTTGATTGAGGTTTTCCATAGTTTCCCTCAATTCATTCCAGATAAATATCGAGATGGTTCCTTATTTGAGGCCATGGCCGTTTGCCTATCAAACTCCTAGTTCAAAAATTGCCTACCTTATCCTAATTTCCTACAATTCCTTCATTCGCCCATTGCTATTACATAAGTTGAAGTTTTAAAAATGTAGAAAATAACGGGAAGTGTAGTAGATGGAAAATAGTAATGGTGCGAATGGCGTCTGTTATGACATAAAGTCGAGAAACGGACGTTAAACGCATTATTATTATTATTATTATTATTATTATTATTATTATTATTATTATTATTATTATTAATTGGGAAACTTTTATTCGGAACATTTTCCATGAAAACACCATTCTTTTGAGATATTTCAACGTTTCGGGACTTTCTGAACGCTCTGTATACACTGATCTGTTTGGTATCTCAGTGTTCACCTAAACACTAATAGTCGCTCTTCTTGAGCAAGAGTACGTAGAGTAGAGTAAATCACGTGACATATGCCTAAATTTGACAATTGTTAAACGATGTACATTTTTCATTATCCGTTTTTTACATTTTCCTTTGTATTAAAACGTATCCGTTTAATATAAAAACAATATAAAAATGTAAAAGCTACTTTTTCTAACCTAACGTACACTTTTTACAGAAAATTTCACTGAGTTATCTACTTTAATATACCAAACACATCTATAATATCAAAGTTGGTCCTGGTTGTGATGGCGCGTTTATGTTTTGTTCAACTCAAACAACATTAATCTTTTTTTTACCCGATATAATTAATTTGCAGTTTTATCTGCGTCAGTGATTAACATGATTAGAGTTATAGTTGATGTTCCTGCAGTTGTAGTACGCCGATATAACCGCGGACTATTGTCTTTCTTTGTCTAATGTCTGGTTAGTCTCGCTCGCTTAAACCGCAACCATTACCGCATCGAATAGTTAACAGCGATAATGACTGCATGTTCTCTGCGTATATTTAATATGTAATTCAAACGCCGCTATCATTGTGAATTGTATAATCTGTAGTCGGCTATACAGGGCATCCAAAGTAAATAGCACCATTGTTAATTGTGTTAATATTGGAGCTACTAGTTAGGTTGAATGGACATTTTTGTAGTATTATTCGTTCTGCAGTTGTAGATAGAATTAAAACAGAACATATGAAGGAAATAAAACAATATTTTAAAAAAACTAAAAAACACGTTTTTATAGCAAACCGAAATGAAAAGTAAAAAATATTTTTTTTGCTTATTACCAACTGGTATAAATATTGTAAAAGTAGAGTTAGTATAAAAATAGTAATAAGCACCCCACGCTTTTCAGAATAAAAAAAATATTTTTTACTTTTTAGTAAGGTTTGCTATTAAAGCGTGTTTTTGAGTTTTTTTAAGCCACTATTTATTTTTTAGTCTTATTTTTTTATCCCGATGATCCTGGTCAGAATAATGGGACAAACTTATTAAGTTATTGTATTGTCATCGGCCCTTGATAAGTGTGCAAAGTTTCAGTTTAATCTGACGTTTTGAATTGGGTGAATTTCACGTTCAAAGATTCCGTTACAAAACAATAAAGCAGTTTTAACAGTAAGATAAGATAAGATTTTATTGTCATGGTAATAAAATAAATGTACATCGTATTTCGTATTATTTTACATGGTGTTCCTATAACCTACCACAATAAAGTTATGCATTTAGTACACAGTTGATAATTACTTTTATTAACTTATTTTGTTTTATTCTGGGAAAAGTCTCAAAAAACCCAGGCAGTCACAGTTTTAACAGTAGAATGTAAAGAATTAATAAATTACTTACATTCATGTAGATCTTGGTTATAAAATTAAAATTTCGACCAGAATTTACAGTCATGTGCAGCCTTGTATAATAATAATAAATAGCCACGGCTATTGAAAATAAATTACTGCGGTTATATAGCCGGATATTTAACCGGTTATTAATTTGTTCTTAATTGCTTGATTGAATATTATTTTTGTAAACATATTTATTGTTATTTTTAACAGTTCTATTTTATTTTCAGGTAAGTGAATCAATTATTGCACAATCATGGTCACTAGGATGATACGTAAGTTTTAATATTGTATATATTTTCTTGAACACTCTCTATAAAATAAGTCCTTTCATGCCTCTATGGCGATAGCAAAATTACCCTTAAAGTAAAACAAATAAATGCCACTTTATCACTGCACCAGTAATAAATACGTTTTCAATGGAGCGTAGTCATGACTTTAAATCTTTATTAAATTTATTGCAATTAAACATATTAGAAACATATTTAGATAATTTATTATGAAAATAGAATCCAGTTAAAGCAATGTTTATTTTCAAAAAATCCTCACTTGTAGTAAGTGAGGATTTTTTGAAAATAAACTTTGCTTTAACTGGATTAACCGAAATAACTAGATCTGGTTGCTCACACTAAAAAAACCATCTATTATATAGCTGATTTTTAAGTTGATACTTTTTTTTAAAAAGCGTGTAGGACTCAAATAGGCAAAGAAATATTTCATGTAACTTTTTCATCAAAGTTCAAAAATAAGAAAGAAACAGTCATTCAAAGTTTTATTAAATTTTGAGGTCGGTCCTGGCGTTATGTCACTATGGAAATATGTTATGTCATCATCAAGTATTTACAGAAATTGTGCGGAGTTGTCCCCGTTTCATTTCAAATATAGGCAGCAAGATACTTCATAATGTCATGAGATATTTCCATAGTGACAACATAACGCCAGCACCGACCTCAAAATTAAATAAAATTTAACTAAACTTTGAATGGCTTTTTCTCTCTTAATTTTAAGTTTTGATAAAAAAGTTACTTGGAATATTTGTTCGTCTTTTTGATTTCTGCACGCTGTTAAAAAAGAAGTACCAACTTAAAAATCATTGTGAAGTAAAAGTATTTCAAAATACCAATACAATTTTTTTTAAATACTTTTCAATAAAGTATTTGTATTTAAATTAAAATTTTTTGGTATTTTATTTGATTTTTTAAATACTTTTTCAAATACTTAACATCATTTTTTTGTAGCTATGAATGATTAATGAATAATTCAAATCAATAGTATATATAATTACATATAAATTATTCAAACAATTTTTATTATTATAAAAATAATAATGCGATGTAATTTCCAAATAAGAAAATATCAGTTAAATATTTGTATTTGTACTAAAGTACTTAAAATCAAGTATTTTTTACAAGTATACACTTGCTTAAGAGTACTTTTTTTATTATTGCTCAAAAATATTTTCGTAGACATAACCCAAAAGTATTTGTATTTTAAATACTCTAGGAACAAAAGTATTTGTATTTGTATTTAAATACTCAATGAAGTCAGAGTATCTGTATATTTGTATTTAAATACTTTTCAAAAGTATTTGTCACAAGTCTGGTATATAGACGGTCATTCTGCAGAATGGAAAATACTTTTGTAGCAACTGTATAATATTAATAATATTATCAATGTTGTGTACATAATACGGAACCTATGCAGGAAAGCTCTCTAAAATAAGCTTCGATAATCCGTTGAAGTATCGCATATACACGTGGACCATACGTGACATCCTCTCCACGTGTCGCTTAAAACTTATCTAGGTATATATTGTCATCGGGCAAATGCAATTCTAGCACGTCATTATTTTTACTTCATTCCCTGTCGAAAGTATCTATAATACACGCAACGGTTCTAAAAGATTCTGAAGTTAGTCACAAACAGCGTCGCAAATGCATATTTTAGAGCCGTCCTGGTTGTTTTTTGGGATAGGAAGACTCCCACCACCTCCCAGTTATCGGCACAGACCGTGCGCTCGTCGGTGATTGGTTATCCCTGGTTGTCGTTGCACTTGTCGCTTTCTTGCTATAAAGTACAGTCTAGTACGCTATTGTTAAGGTGTTTCATTGATTGTTAATTGATCAAGATGCCTAATACAGTTTTGCATAGACAAGCACGAAACATAATTTTTTGGATGACTTTATGCAAGGAATTAGACCTTTAGATTAAAGAAAAATTAAAAATAATAATATAGCGCGAGTTTGTAGTTTTTCAACCGACTGTACCTGCGCAAGCCTCCATTTGCATCTAACTTCAGAACCTTTTAGAACCGTGGCAGGTATTATACTTTCGACCGGGTATGAAGGACAATAGTATACACCACACGGCCAAAAAGTTGAAATTTCTACACTGCGCGACTCGGCTTCGCTTCGGACAAATTTTCTACAATAAAGCAAATTTTGTTTTGTATTTTTTAATTCATAAAAGCGTGTTGTTTTAGTTTTTTTTTTTAATTATATTTTTATTTTTAAACAGAATTATCATAGATAAGGGAACTCAGCAATAATAGGCAGTTACTGATCTACCACAGGTAGTACAAAATCTGTACAATACTACACATAAATGAATCTGCAAAATAAATGACACTATATTAAAACAAAATGAGCGTCCTTCAAAAAAAGCGCAAAATGATGAAGTTCTGACGTTAACGCCAATTTAATTGTTATGTGACTATGTACTTTCGCTAAATTGGCACCGACCTCACATCTTTATTATTTTGCGCCTTTTTTGACGATCCGAACCCTTCAGAGGTAGACCAGATTGGTCTGAGCATATATCTTTTACTTTTGTAATAGATACGCGCAAAATAAAATATATCAGGTTTCTTTTGATGATAATAGTTAATTATTCATTTACACTTTTAAAAATAATTGTTTTAACTATTAACTTTGTCAAGGAGAAACATTACATAAGATATTAGAACGACATTTCAAAATTTAAAACTGAAATATCAACGACGTATGTGCTTTTTGTTTCAATAGTCCTTTCCTTGATCTAAACTTAAATACCTATATGCATCTTTGTTTCGTGACAATCTCTCATGTCCCTTGCGGGGTTTTTTTCCAGTTCATTCCTTGTGCCGAGACCTGCGTTAAGAAGCTTATTTTCAAAAACGCAGTTTACTGTTGTAACATTTACAACGACATTTCAAAATCTAAAGCGGAAATATCAACGACGTATGTGCTTTTTGTTTCAATAGTCCTTTCCTTGATCTAAACAAAAATACCTATATGCATCTTTGTTTCGTGACAATCTCACATGTCCCTCGCTCGTTTTTTTCCTAGTTCATTCCCTATGCCGAGACCTGCGTTAAGCAGCTTATCTTCAAAAACGCAGTTTACTGTTGTAACATTTTTAAATTCAACATATTCGATTTTTTACAGTACTAAAAATACATTTGCATTATGATGTAGCAAAAGGAAGCGCGTTTTGTGTATATTTGAAAATTCGATTAGGTGTAGACATCCGATCTTCTCTATTGTAAACAAAATATGAGTTTATGTTCGAGACCATACAAACATGTGCACATGCAATATGTACAGTATTGTACAAAAGAAACAAACTTTAAATTATAATCGTCAATATCCATAGCCCGTTATAGTCATATGTATAACCTTCATCGATATATATATTTTTTTAATTAAAAAGTATTACTAGTAACTTAAAAAAAACACAAAGAAAAAAATGTTATCTTTATACTCCTTGGTGGATTTCAATCTCACTGATTATTAAAAACGCGCCGGTGTGAAAAATTAGACAGCAATACGAAAATGGCGAACAACATTCTGTGTTTGGGAAAAAATCGCAGTAAAAGCTTTTAACTACATCACTCGCGCCCTTATGCAAAGACCTAAAAAAACAGCTATTCGTCAATCAACTGCGGTAGCTGAGTTTCTATGCGTCTGCTTCATACGCAGAAGGTCGCTGTTAATTACAAATATTCCATATTCTACTCACATGAATTTATTTATATATTGTAATCAACACGGAGTCAGAACTGGCTTTCAAGTATCGGCTCGCCGGAAGCCAGAGTATAAATAACAGTGGTCAACGATAAATTAAATAAATAGAGTACTTAGCGTGGTTTCAAGAAACGCAACGGTGTGAAAAATTAGACAGCAATACGAAAATGGCGAACAACATTCTGTGTTTGGGAAAAAATCGCAGTAAAAGCTTTTAACTACATCATTCGCGCCATAATATGCAAGGACCTAAAAAAACAGCTATTCGTCAATTAACTGCGGTAGGTGAGTTTCTATGCGTCTGCTTCGTACGCAGAAGATCGCTGATGATTACAAGTATTCCATATTCCATTCACATAAATTCATTTATATATTGTAATCAACACGGAGTTAGAATTGTCTTTCAAGTATCGGCTCGCCGGAAGCCAGAGTATAAATAACAGTGATCAACGATAAATTAAATAAATAGAGTACTTAGCGTGGTTTCAAGCTGAATAATATGTGTGTTTATTTAACACTATTCCGCTAGTAGCGATACAAATTTACGTATCGTCTCAGAGGCAATACCCTAGCGACATGTTGCAGTCGGGTAAAAATAAAATTTCAGCTTCTAAAATTGCAGTATCTCTTTGTGTACGTAGAAATTTCGAATTGATTGTAAAACGATGTAACAATAATAAAACACGACACGAAACAAACTTTTAGCACTCTCAGTTGTGTTTGTTGAACTATAGAAAGCTCTTGCCGCTTTAACACAGGCAAATGGGTTGATAGGCGGGGGAAGGGTGATGGCGGGAGATGGGGAGGAGAGTGTGAGAGTGGGCGATGGCAGAGCCAGAGATACTCGACGAGCCCTCGAGTTTAAAGTTCGGCTAAAGTATTGCTCAAGTTTCCCCATCTTGCGATTCGCTGTGCTACTTGCTGCTGTAATAACGCGCTCTTCTCTCCGCCACATCTACTCTACTTTGCTACACTCTTCCCAGCCTTACCCTACCACACTTTCTGCATAAACATTGTGTCGGGTCGCAACTACGAAATGACGAACGGTTTTACACAAAAAAATAACGTTACGTATTTTTTTTTCTTCGTGGGACGGTTTTATTTGTTCTACTTTTTAATGAAATACGTTTATTTTAACAAGGGCTTTGAAAAAATGAAGGTGTGAGTCTATTTTTATTACTGATAAGAATAAAAGGGAAGTTTTAGACTTGAACAATAACATTGACTTTTTCACTGAAAACAGTATCGATTTTTTAAATGTAATATTTACACTCAAATCATAATTCTTTGTTTTTACGTATAAAGGACGTAAGTCGAAAAATATTTTTCGTCGTTATTACCAAACGAAAGAGAATATATTTAGATTTACGTCCAGTAAAAAATGAAATTTATCAACTTTTGACTTAAGTCCTTATACCTGACACCACAGAATTTAATTCAGTACGTTTTGTGGAGCCTGATTAAGATCAGTTTTTTACAAGATGTTTTTATGACTACCAGCAGCCGATGTTATTGAGCCTAGTACCTACTAATTCATATTTTTCCATTTATTATTTTTTATTATTAAATTGGAAATTCAATTGGTACTTTTCGACTTTTAGCATTTCAGCGCCCGTTTAATAGGAAATAAAAATATGACCACAGATGCATAAAAAGTACGAAGAATTTGGTTTTAAGTTAAGTCTAGAGTTGTTATGTGTGTTATATGCAAAAAAATGTGACAATTTTTAAAAAAATGATGTTAATTTCACGAAACAGATTTACAGCATGATTTATTTCTCCAAGTAAATCACAAGATAAAAAAAGCATAGACACTAATACTGGGTTTCACAAAGCATTGTTAATTTTTTTTCTTAATTTCAATATTTCGTATCTGTTTTATCAATTCATTATCTGCACAAAATTATATACCTATACAGCATTCAGTAAGTATAATTCGCAAACGCTTTCATAAAATTTATAAAGTCCGGTCCTGTCGAGTCAATTTTATTAAAATTTTAGAAGCGCCTTTTAATTGATACCAAACCGTTAAAATTCAATTTTGAATCAATTTCGAGAATATTTTCGGCATTTGTGGGACCCAAAATAATTTTCAACTCCTAAATGCACCCCTTAAAATGGTCCGATTAGACTTATTTTAAATAGGCTTCGTGCGGTGATGCAGTCCAACGTGTGGACGAAATTTCGTTTAAATCAATTAACTATGTAATTTTCCAAAATGGTGCCAAACTGTTCAGAAGGCTATGAAACGCCGAGAAGTTTTTGTCCGACACCTAGGTCCCGCCATCCGACCGACGTCAACAGTGTATGTTCCATATAATAAATTGCTAGGTATATGAATATATTTCCTGAAGGAGTTTGAAATAAAAAATAAATTTGGGTAGTAAAAAAAGAAAAGGATTATTTCGTATTTTTAAAGTCAAGAGCATATGTATTGTTCTAAATGATTTAATTTTATCTTTAAAGGGTACCTAAGTGGCAACAACACTCCAAACTTAGTAAACATTCAAAACTACTTGACTTAAAGGTAGGCAAGTTCTTTTGTATTATATAGTTATAGAAGCCGTCCTTTGGGGCGCGACACGAGAGCGGTTTCTGAGGAAGAAAAACTTACAATGAGAGATGCTCCAGATAAGACACTGCACCGCAACCAACAAGATGAACACCACCACCCGATAACATTACCGTTGTATACATGAAATGCTAGTAAAACAATGCCACAAGTTTTTGCCTCTACTTCTATAACAAGTTTACAATAAAATTAACGAGTGTCAGTTGAACGAGGCCTTCAATATTTTCTAAGCGTAATTAATTCGGTTACAGAACTAGTTGCCTGAAAATCTGAGATGCCAATGACTTAAATTAGGAATTTATTTAATATAATAGCTATTGTCTGCTGTTAAGAAACATTCATTGTTGTAGCACTATATTAGAAAAATTTATTATTCCAAATTGGCTCTCGCATGTAGTGAATTTGTGTGTTGTAAATCGCTATATTATGAAGGATTAAAATGTTGAATTGTGTGCATCGTGGAGTAATTGATTAACTCATTCTGCCGCGAAAGTGGAAAGATTCGGGTTTAAATCCCGACGGTGACGTGTTGGAATAATAAATTTTTCTAATATAGTGCTACAACAATGAATATTTCTTAACGATTATAGCAGACAATAGCTATTATATTAAATGAATTCAGCAGGTACGTAGCTATAAGCGGTTAAAATCCACTAATATTAAATTAGGAAGTTCATTTTTATAGTCTTAATCATAGGGGCTATCCAGAAATTACGTAACACGAATTTTAAGTACAAAATTCTTACTGTACACCCAATTTTCGTTTACAGTTACATTATTTTTCTTAGGCAAAGTGTGAATAAATATGAATTTACGCATAATATACACCTGCCGTTACACATGAAATAAAGATAATATTTACTGGACTACACAATTCTGCGAGGTTCGAAAAAACTCTATATTACACATCTACTCATATGTATAATGCGCTCCCTGACTCCATTAAACAGATTACACTCTTTAAAAACCCGGGTCGCAGTGCCAAAACCCTGCCGACAATATAGTGTATTTGCTAATACAGGTATTGTGGCTTTATTAAATGAAATTAAGTTTGTTTTTGGCCAAAATAAAAAAAAATTGAACCCCTTAATACACCCCTTACAATAATAATTTTATTAGTTGAAATATTGTTATCAATCCAACATCTGCACCAAATTAAATACGACCTTCAGTAAGTAAATTCGTATGCGCAAACTAGTGTTTTCATAAAATTTGTAAGTCCGGTCCTGTCGGGCCGATTTGCTTATAATTTTAGAAGCACTTTTTAATTGCTACTAAAGGGTTAAATTTCAATTTTGAAACGATTCTGAGAATTTTTTCGGTATTTTTGGGCCCAAAAACTTTTTTCAACCCCTAAAAACTACCCTTAAAATGACCCGATTGGGCCCATTTTAAATAGGCTTCGTGCGGTGATGGATTCCAACATGTATGCCAAATTTCGTTAAAATTAATTAACTCCTTCGAAAGTTATTGCCCGCACATATAAATATATATATATATATATATATACGTATATAAATATATATATATATATATATATATATATATATATATACATATATATATAAACATTTTTAAAAATAGTGCCAAAGTGTTTAGGAGGTTATGAAACGTCGAGAAATTTTGGTCCGACCCCTAGGTCCCGCCATCCCACCGACGCCAATAGTGTATGTTGCCATATGGCAAATACACTAATAAGTTTAGAAATAAATTAAAAGAATATTTGTGCAATAAACCACTGTACATTTTAAATGATTATTTTTAATTGCTTAGTTTTAAGTACTCTGACCATGTACAAACAATTGCTTTTTATCTACACTAATATTATAAAGAGGAAAGATTTGTATTGTGTGTGTGTGTATGTTTGTAATGAATAAACTCAAAAACTTCTGTACCGATTTAAAAAATGATTTCACCATTAGAAAGCTACATTCACCCTGAGTAACATAGGCTATATTTATTGCTAGAAAATATTAGGGATCCTTACTAAAACTTTAGTAACGTAATCCAAGGTGTAAAAAAATGCCATAAAACATGTTTCGTCGCATGCGCTGCGGAAACTATTGATGATAGAACAAAAGTATGTTCTACAATATTAAAGAACATATCAATAACTACAAAAAACTTCGCGATACTATATGTCCGACTATTATCGTTAAGTTACAATAACCACTTTTTACATTTTAATAATCTATATAGATAAAAGACGATGTATATGTAATTTATGGACTCCAAACGGGTAGACCATTTTTGATGAAATTTTCAGACAATCTTTAGATTAGCCCAGCGGGTGATCTTCTGAAGTTTGGTAGCGATCGGAACAACAGAATTTTTTAAATTTCTTTTTGGGAAATAAGATTTTTTTTCGATTTTTAAACATTCACAAATAAAAGCGATTGAATTCGCGCAAATTCAATACACGTTGAGAATTTAATGATAATGATTCTCATCTTTTATATCCTATATATTACATTTACACCCGGGCGAAGCCGGACTGGGCCGCTAGTGTACAATAAATTATTATCATATCTTATCAAGAAGTTCCGTCCGATGTCGCTAGTATAAACTACTTTGTTGTTTTATTAAATATCTATCTTAACGTTATCAGAAACAACTTCCGCAACATATTCGTTGCATGCTGCCTACGCAACTTCCATAGCAGAGACATTTTTACACTCAGTGCGCCAGAAGAAGTATAACTTCAAAAGTATAAAAAATTGATGATAATAATTCAATTTTTGTGGACCCTTGACACTTTAGTCCTCATGTAAATCTGCCGCTCTCAACACATCTAAATTGAAGTCGTTAGTTTTCTATACTTCTATACTGCGACATGAATTACTGCTCAGTTCTTGTAGAGGTCCGGAGTAGAAAACGGGAGGAAATGAGACATGTAGATGAAGGTAACATTTCACCTCTTTAGTGCCATCGCCGTCGCGACCTCCCGCGCACCAGCTCTGCGTGAGTTCTTGTTGGAGTACCGGCGCGTTACTGTAATATCCTCGCCATGCCTTCCGTTTTCTTCCTGCACCACGTAGAACAGCACAACTTATACTATATCGTATTGCCTACCGATACAGAATCAGCACGTCTCAAACTGTTTTGTGCACTTCTCCCTTCTTTTAAGGTTCCGTACCAAAATTCTAAAAAACTGTTTCCTCTGTACAATATGATTAGACTAGTTAATCAAGTAAGCCGTTTAAATGTTGATATTCATCAAGTGAAACTTAAATATTTCAAAAGGCTAATTTTTGAAAATATAGCAATGATTTTCTATGACCGACTGTTTGAATTTTTGTAGTTTTTTTCTGATATTTTGCATATTTTGCATATGTTGTATTTTGTTTCCTCTACTCTGTACGTATTGATTACTAATAACATTAATTAACTATTCTTGTAACTGTTGCTATTATTATTAAATTATGGCGAAACTCCGTTGTCACAACCCTCTAATTTCTTAACTATCTCTCAAGGTTATTCGATCATTAGGACGATGTTCAGGAAACAATCTGAAAGTTTAATATGTTGCTTAAAGATATCTCATTGTAATATATCCACGATATTATAGAAATTTATAGAAGTTCTATGATGTTATTTATTGAATTTTGCAATTAGGAAAGAATTATTACAATATTTTAAAATAAAATTAGTATTCAATACTATTACAAAGCGTATGGCGAACTGGATGACAATGATAGAGTCAGCACATTTCTCATTCGAGTGCGCAATTTTGCAGCCTCAAGAAAATGCGACTGAGTCTCCAGTCGCATTTTCTCGAGGCTTTTCGCATTCGCGCGTCTGCGCGTTAAGAGTACGGCCTCATCCGAATCCGTGGCATATTTTAATTAAAATTCTCGATCAAGATAAAGCGAAACTAACAGCAAAATATGCATTTTTTAACACGCTTTTATTAGTTTCACCTGTATGTTTGCTTGTTTGTAAGGGAATATTTGGCCGTGAAATTCATCCACTTCAAAACGTCAGATCAAACTGAAACTTTGCACACTTATCAAAAAACCGACGACAATACAATAATTTAAAAGTTTGTCCCATTATTCTGACCAGGACCTTTAGGATAAAAATCTTGAAAAATTACAGCAAGCAAGCTAACGCACGCTGCACAGTGGCATACGTTGCGTTATCCCATAGTCAAATGCAATATTGTTTTTTAGTCTTACAATTAAAATTGTAGTTTAAAAAAACTAAAACAACATACTTTTATGAACTAAAAAATGCAAAATAATTTGATACCAAAATTAGCTTTACTGTAAAAAGCGTGGGGTGCTTAACATTGGTACTACATTTTTCATTTACTAGCTAATTGTAAGCGTAGAGCTATTATGAAAATTTACCTTACGTTTTTAGTGTATTTGCCATATGGCTATGGCAACATACACTACTGGCGTCGGTCGGATGGCGGGACCTAGGGGTCGGACCAAAATTTCTCGATGTTTCATAACCTCCTAAACACTTTGGCACCATTTTTAAAAATGTTTATATATATATGTATATATATATATATATGTGTACGCGCAATAACTTTCGAAAGAGTTAATTGATTTCAACGAAATTTGGACCACGTGTTGAAATCCATCACCGCAAGAAGCCTATTTAAAATGGGCCTTATCGGGCTATTTTAAGGGTAGTTTTTAGGGGTTGAAAACTGTTTTTGGGCCCCAAAATACCGAAAAAATTCTCCGAATCATTTCAAAATTGAAATTTAACCCTTTGGTAGTAATTAAAAAGTGTCCCCAAAATTTTAATAAAATCGGCCCGACAGGACCGGATTTACAAATTTTATGAAAACACTAGTTTGCAGATAGTGACTTATTTATTGAAGGGTGTATTTAATTCAATGTAGACGTTAGATTAGTAATAATATTACAATTAAGAAAAAAAATGTTATTTTAAGGGGTGTATTAAGGGGTTAAATTTTTTATTTTGCCCAAAAACAAACTTAATTTCACATAATAAAAGTATAAAACCACACGGCCCTATACAAGCAAATACACTATATTGTCGGCAGGGTTTTGGCACTGCGACCCGGGTTTTTTTACAGTAACGTTAATTGTGTTGTCAAATTATTTAGCATTTTTTAGTTCATAAAAGTGTGTTGTTTTAGTTTTCCTAAACTCTAATTTTAATGTGAGATATTTGCATTTCACAAAGAACATTATTATCTACAACAAAAAAGTAGCAGCTGAGTTCACATTTGTTTGTCTAAGTACGTAAGTGTACTGAAAGTTACACTTCAATTAGAATATCGGAAGTAACGAGTAAACCTGTATGAATAATGTTAGAACTCCGTGGGAACTGTACAAAGTACGCCCAAGTTTTAGTGAGAATATTGTTCATATGAACACCGAACTGCAATCTAGTTCCATTAAGTTGCACTACACTACACTGCACAAGTGTGCAGTGCAGATTGTGTGAATAATTGATAGTTTGTGTGTATAGATTCCACAATATGAACGGTTGCCAAAAAACAAAACAGCGTAGGTAAGGTTATTCGTTTCCCAGATAAAAAAAAATTGAAATTTTAATATGTTATTTAGAGATATCTCATACATTAAACTAATTGTTTTTTAATGTTAGAAGTTAGTTTTTAAGTAATTAAGTAGGCCGCACCGAAGAATTATGGTATAGGAAATTGAATAATTTGAATAGCGCGGGCTTCTTTCACTTCCTTAACGCATTTTCGCTCTATTCACAAAATTACTTCCGTTCAAAGCGCTAAGATGTTACTATGGTAAATTGAATAATTTGAATAGCGCGCGCTTTCCTCACTTGCTTAATGCATTTCTTCTTCATTCACAAAATTATTTCCATACCGAGTGCTAAGATGTAAATTGGATAATTTGAATAGCGCGCGTTTTTTTCACTTCCTTAAGACGTTTGACTCCATTCGCAAAATCATTTTCATACTTAGAGTTAAGATGTTACACGTGAAAAAAAATAGAAAAATATAACTAAAAGCTATAACATACGATGTTTTGCTTTTATACCACAGATTTATACAAAACTGTTATACCATGTGTGTAAAAGCAATCGGATACTATAGGACAATAAAATAGCAAAGTTCATGTATATTGAAATTTAATGTAATCAGTTATTGTTGTAAATACAGTATAATTTGTAAAACAATGATAATAACTAATGCTATTATATGGAAGAAATACAGTCAGACCCAGTAGATAGATAAATATATTTAGATACAAAAATCTAGATCATTTTACAATGTCTTACATTAACATACAATAGTTTTATATATTACACGAAAAGAAATCTGCGAAATTATACAAACACATATTCTGTAGCAAAATCTTAATTCTATTTTTAAAAATATTCAGTGGTCAGGTCTTTATACTATCCGGAAGATGATTATAGAATTTGGGTGTCCAAAAGTTGGGCACATTGATTAATTTTTTGTTCTTATAAAAATGTACTCTTATGTCAAAACAGCTTCTGGTGCAGCTATGAGAATGTATTTGATTTGTTGTTTCATAAAGATCTAAATTTTGCTTTACATATTACGCAATATATCTTACGGTTCTAATAATTTTCCTTAATTATTGAAAACTGGATTCATTTCGCTGCTAACATGAACACCATAATGCTGGGTTACAGAAAGGATTGTTAAAAAATTTGATTATGCAATACTCTACCGAGCTGGGTAGAGTAGTGGTACAGCACTAGACTCGCATTCGGGAGGTACGGGTTCGATTCCCGGCAGGGGCAGATGTGACTGGGACTTTTTCCTACTGCCTCTCGCCGAGAAACGGTAATTCCTGTACCGGCCATCTTGATTGAGGTTTTCCATGGTTTCCCTCAATTAATTCCAGATAAATATCGAGATGGTTCCTTATTTGAGGCCATGGCCGATTACCTATCAAACTCCTAGTTCAAAAATTACCTACCTTATCCTAATTTCCTATAATTCCTTCATTCGCCCATTGCTATTATATAAGTTGAAGTTTAAATTGTAGAAGATAACGGGAGGTGGTAAATGGAAAATAGTAATGGTGCGAATGGCGTCTGTTATGACATAAAGTCGAGAAACGGACGTTAAACGCATTATTATTATTATTATTATTATTATTATTATTATTATTATTATGCAATACTCTTAGATTGTAAATACATTTATTTCTGCATAAAAAACGGATTATAGAAAAATAACTGATCGATTGGAAAGATATTTTTACTGTTCAAATAGTGGCACTGTCGGGAATCAAACCAGAATCTTCGCGATAGTAAAAGATTTGACTCCCGATAATGACATTTTTTTTTTAATATAAGGATTTTTGACTTCTACACCTATTAGTGTAATTAGCCATGTCTTGTTTGTAAACCTGAAATAGATTGAAGAGAAAACCCACAAACATTAATGGCCGTATACATAAAGAGTCGATAACTAATTTAACAGGTAGATAACACTGATAAACTAGTCAATAGGCTGATTTGGTATTCATAAAGAGCATATAGCGCTATTGGTTGTTTAAATCGTCCGATAACTTATAGGTAGAGTACCATCCTGTTAAACTATTTAGTGGACAGTTTTAACAAAGAAAGAAATACTTTTATTTAAATAAGAAAATTTTCTTTTGTATATTATCCTATTGTATTACTGTTCACAAAGGATTATTGTTTATTTTATTATTTTATAACTTGGTTAATAAACAGTAATTTTGATATATTTAATTTCGATAGCAATATACTTTGTTAAAAAAAAAATTAAAAACAAACAATCTTATTTTGGTTACTGTCAATAAGCAAAATTATATGTTGTATTATGATAATATCATATTTATTGTGAATTAATTATGGTAATATTTTATTTCATGTGAACAATACTTAATTTTTGTAATTTTTTTGTAAATTAAAAGCCTGGGGAAGAGTTGATTAAAATCGAAACGTTGCTGAAATAATTAATTGTACTAATTTATAATAAACATATTTAATTCAAGTTTCTGCAAATTTATTATTGAAATTAAAAATAATGGATGCTAATATCAATAAGGATTATATTTTATAATTACAACTAACGACTGATTAAAAACACGTGATTACATCACATTTTAATGTGCCAATAAAATGTAAAAATAAGAAAATATCATAGGCATAGGAGGAAAATATGATCAAATATGATAAAATATTTAGGGAAATTTCATGTTACTAGACATCCACTGAACAGTTTACAATTTATAATAAGGACGCAAATCTTAACCAGTCGATAGTTATATATTTGATAATTCTACTTCATGAATACCAACTAAACTTATCGGTTCAATAAAAGTTAACGATTCGATAACTATTGACAGATTTAACAGGTTTTTATGAATACGGCCATAAGTGACATTAGAATAGTAAATTTTTCTAATATCGTATTATAATGTAAACAATAGGCGTTTCATAATATTATAGCAAACTATAATAGCTATTTATTTCTATTGATTTCAATCTTTATGTGGTTTTATGAAATTTAAATCTGCATTCACTGGTTGAAATTGTTCACTTTTTACTCCTCCAAACTGACACAATCTAAGGTCATCGCAAACTAAATATGTTGACAATACTTTCTGCAACCCAGCATAAATTTAAATTGAACTACACATAGAAAATCGAATTTGCAGTCATTGGTTGAAATTATTCATTTTTTAGTCAAACACACAATCTCAGGTCATTGTCAAAGCAAATATTGGCAATGCTTTCTGCAACCCAACATAAATATAAATTGAATTAATAATAATAGTAATAATGCGTTTAACGTCCGCTGGGTAGAGTAGTGGTGACAGCACTAGACTCGCATTCGGGAGGTACGGGTTCGATTCCCGGCAGGGGCAGATGTGGCTGGGACTTTTTCCTACTGCCTCTCGCCGAGAAACGGTAATTCCTGTACCGGCCATATTGATCGAGGTTTTCCATAGTTTCCCTCAATTAATTCCAAATAAATATCGAGATGGCCGATTACCTGTCAAACTCCTACTTCAAAAATTACCTACCTCATCCTAATTTCCTATAATTCCTTTATTTGCCCATTGCTATTACATAAGTTGCCGACAATATAGTGTATTTGCTTATACAGGCAGTGTGGCTATATTACGCGAACTTAAGTTGGTTTCTGGCAAAATTAAAAATTTGACTCCTTAATACACCCCTTTTTTTCTTTACTGCAATATTATTATCAATCTAACGTCTACACCAAATTAAATACACCCTTCAATAAATAAGTCACTAATTACAAATTAGTGTTTTTAAAAAATTTATAAGTCCGGTCCTGTTGGGCCGATTTTATTGAAATTTTAGAGACACTTTTTAATTGCTACTAACGGGTTAAATGTCAATTTTGAAACGATTCTGAGAATTTTTTCGGTATTTTGGGACCCAAAAACATTTTTCAACCCCTAAAAACTACCCTTAAAATGGCCCGATTACGCCCATTTTAAATAGGCTTCTGGCGGTGATGGATTTCAATACGTGGACCAAATTTCGTTAAAATCAATTAACTCTTTCGAAAGTTATTGCTCGTACACACACATATATATATAAACATTTTTAAAAATGGTGCCAAAGTGTTTAGGAGGTTATGAAACGTCGAGGAATTTTGGTCCGACCCCTAGGTCCCGCCATCCGACCGATGCCAATAGTGTATGTTGCCATATGGCAAATACACTAATAATAATAGATTTATTCCCAACAGGTAGGACCCATTTACAAAGAATTGCGAAACATAGAAACTTCGAATTTGCATTCACTGGTTGAAATTGCTCACTTTTTACCCCTCGAAACTGACTTCACGCGCATCACTCATTGCATACGTGTAACTTTGTGTACAGATATAGCGCGCACTCACCGAGATACCATCACCGCAAGTCTCGGCCTGTGTGAAGAGCTACTCCTTAAAACATAACTCTCCTCCTGAGAGCCGCACACAACTTTGCGATAACAGTACAAAACAAGCCCCTTTATATTATATAAACCTATAGCACGAGTATACGGATGCAGCCACGTCACTTAAAAAGAAATGTGGCGCACATCGCATGTCCATAAAACAAGCAAAAAAAAAAGTAGAAACCGGTTGATCTGTAGACCAAGCCTAAAACTTCCCGCTGTGTGATAAATACGTCACAATAAATTTATATGATTCTGTTTATAATATATTAAAAAACTCCAGCCAATTGGGCGTCAGCATCATTCCAATTTTTAAAATATTCACATTTGACATATTATGATAAATAAAATAAAATTTCTGTTAATACGCGCGCTGACGCGAGTAACGGCTAATGACAAAATATGGTTTCACATGTAAGAATTAATCAAAGTTTAAGTGGGCTTGTCAACTACCTAACTAACTTATTTTTGACAAATCTTCAGAACAAAAGAAGAGCATTTCTTTTTTATTTTAAAAATATTTCCGAAAATGTACCGCTTAAAAAAAATTATATACATATTAAATAGAATAGTCAACCATTATAAAAAGTATACTATTTAAAATTAAAATAATTAATATAGACTAAAAAGTAAAAAATAATTTAAAAAAACCTTTTAAAAACAATGGTTTGCATTAAAAAGAAAAACTTATTTTTATCAGGTAATTTTCAACATTTGTAAAAAACAGGTGCATTACTTTACGACGGTAAGTATAATACGCGCCAAGGTTTTAAAAGGTTCTGAAGTTAGATGCAAATGGAGACTTGTGCAGGTACAGTCGGTTGAACAACTACAAACTCGCGCTATATTATTATTTTTATTTTTAATATAGTCGTCCAAAAAATTATTTTTCGTGCTTGGCTATGCAAAACTGTATTAGGCATCTTGATCAATTAACAATCAAAGAAACAACTTAACAATGGCGTACTGGACTGTAATTTATAGCGGGAAAGCGACAAGTGGCACGACAACCAGCGATAACCAATCACCGACGAGCGCACGTTCTGTGCCGATAACTGGGAGGTGGTGGGAGTCTTCGTTTTCCACAAAACAACCAGGACGGCTCTAAAATATGCATTTGCGACGCTGTGTGTGAATAACTTCAGAACCTTTTAGAACCGTGGCGAATATTATACCAGTACTTTTGCCATCGTTTTGTGAATGGTAACTATGAAAACATCACTAGCTGGTACCGTCGTAAAGTTACGCACCTGATTACATATCTGTCTTTTCAAAGTATAGGGTACTTTTATCCGACTATGCTCGTATTTAGATACGGCGTCAAGACAAACTGCAGGCGAAGGTTAGTTTTCAATAAATTTATTGTCGTTTATATCAATTGGAAATACGCATTAAAAAAAACACTATACACATGCAAAATAGGGATGTCGAAAAAATATCGATGTATCGATATTTTTTATTTGATATATCGTTATTTCTGGGCGATATTTAATATTTTAATATATCGATATAAAACTCCGAGTATCGAAAACCGATATTTTTTCCAGTAGCAACACTTGTTTGTACTACCGCGACTGAATATGGCTGTTTGACGTTAATTATTCCGAAAATATCGAAAACTCCACTAAAAAAAAAAACATGTTTTTGGAAAATACTTTTAAGTGCGTTCCAAAAACAATAACAGTGAATAACGCACATGTAAAACACATTTCTTTTTCAACGGATTTTTCGATATTTTTTCAATAATAAACAGTCAAAATAGCTATTCACACAATATTTCATTTCCTTTCTACAACATCTCGAATATTTTTAATTATTTCGATTGACACCTCAATTCATGCTGTACCAAAAATTTTCTGTCAAATGTCACCTCTGCCTGGTCGGCATGCCATAGGTTTGCCATCCCTGGCTTTATTAATTGTTCGATTAATCTCTAAAATTTATCTACTCCTAAATGTATTAGACGTTTGATTAATAAATAAAACAATTTCTTATCGTTGTTTTTGATTTCATATAATTATTTATTACTTGATTGATTATAAATATTGTTCGTTAATTGCTATTTGAGATTATATAAAGCTAGCCAATATGTATACCAAATTTCTTCGAGTGCCAATGTTCTTTAAAATTGTACCGATATATCGATATTTTTAAAAAAATATATCGGAACCGATACCGACACTTGAAATAAATATCGATACGATATATATCGATACTTTTTGGCACTTCTAACATCCCTAGTTCAAAATTATATTTTCGTTAGTTGGGTTAAAATAAATGTATGGTGGAAGTACAGGTATTAATGGTGGAGGAACAGGTATTAATTGTCGGAAAGATTATCTTGCACGCAAATATTACGAGGTATATTACAATTTTTCATAATTAGTGTATTTGCCATATGGCAACATACACTATTGGCATCGGTCGGATGGCGGGACCTAGGGGTCGGACCAAAATTTCTCGACGTTTCATAACCTCCTAAACACTTTGGCACCATTTTTGAAAATGTTTATATATATATATATATATATATATATATATATAGGTATATATGTGTACGGGCAATAACTTTCGAAGGAGTTAATTCATTTTAACGAATTTGGCACACATGTTGGAATCCATCACCGCACGAAGCCTATTTAAAATAGGCCCAATCGGGTCATTTTAAGGGTGGTTTTTAGGGGTTGAAAAAAGTTTTTGGGCTCAAAAATACCTAAAAAATTCTCAGAATCGTTTCAAAATTGAAATTTAACCCTTTAATAGCCATTAAAAAGTGCTCCTAAAATTTTAATAAAATCGGCCCGACAGGACCGGATTTACAAATTTTCTGAAAACACTAGTTTGCAGATAGTGCCCAACTAGCAAAGTTGCTCTGTAATTTTAAAATTAAAGAACGGTTCTGTTTTTTTAGTGTTGTATTACTGTCGTCCAAAAGCTATTTTGTTCTGTTGCTGTCATCAAGATGAGTATTTTATCATCGGCAGCTAAATTGTTTTATAAAATAGTACTAAGAATGTTCTTAGAACAAAATTATAAAATATTAAAGAGAGTTAGATTTTTACTGTTCAGTAAACGTTTATACAACAATTCTTATGCAACATTTTTGCTGTCGAAACAAAATTGTTTTATAGTGGCTATATAAAGGCAACCACTAGGATCATTTAGTTACTTTAGAAACAATTATAAAATACTTTTTTAAAAGCTGAGCTGAACAATAATAAAATAGTTTTGTAATGCCGTTTTCTGTCACAGTATTGCTGCACAGAACATTATTTAATGCGCCAATAGCCTTTATCCGAGTATTATATAATAGAATCATGCAAAGCTATTATACAACCCTTATCGAATAGTTATAACTCAAAAAAATACTTTTTAGAACGAAAATGTTTCCATCAATATTTTTATAAAACAAAACTATTCAAGTAAGACTCGCCTTATTGATTTATTTTATCAGTTCTGCGGTTTTGCTGTCACGTATAGAGCATATCTATTTTATAATTATCACCGCCTAGATAAATATGTTTTATAAAGCGCAGCCGTTTTTGGAGCTAATGTAGACAATGTATTCTCCGACATTTTTGGAATCTGCAAACAACAGACGACTTTTTTATCAATTGCCTGTTTTAGCTAACAAAAATTTAATTCTGATACTTTTTTTTTGTAATTATATACACATTTAATGAAAAAAAATAAAAAAATATTTATTTATATTCACTAATTTTTTTTTTAATATAAGAAATATTTAATATTTTTATGGCGCTTCAAAATTTTAGCATATATACCCTATATATTGCACATAAAAATTTTCGTCGCATGTCAAATTCACCTTTCTACTGGCCAAATTAGATATTTGTCTATAGTTATAGTTTATAATATTCAGACATGGAAGCCATAATGTTAATGCGTTTTTATTTTATAAAGGTCTTAAAAATAAAACACAATTCAGTTGTACAACTGTTTTCTAAAAAAGTATTTTATAATTATTTTATACAACTTTTATTAAGATTCTATATACGTTTATAAAACTATTATATAACAGCTTTCGTAGTCAATATACAACAAATTATAGAGCTAATTTATTTTATAAAGTGTGCCCATTTTGGTTCTATAGATGTTTTGTAAACATTGTTAAAATGTTTATATCAACATTCTTGTTTTATAAAAAATGTTGTATAAACGTTCTTGCAACAGTTATAAAATATCAAATTGTTACTTGGGTGAGTTATGCAATTAAAAGGTGTTTTTAATTTTGGTGTAGACATTCGATCGACAATAATAATGCAATTAAGAAAAAAATGTAATTTTAAGGGGTGTATTAAGGAGTTAATTTTTTTATTTTGCCCAACAATCACCTTAAGTTCACATAATAAAGCCACAAGGCCTATATTAGCAAATACACTATATTGTCGGCAGGGTTTTGGCACTGCGACCCGGGTTTTTTTAAAGTTATTATTTTTAAATCAATACCGAGCTGGGTAGAGTAGTGGTGACAGCACTAGACTCACATTCGGGAGGTCCGGGATCGAATCCCGGCGGGGGCAGATGTGGCTGGGACTTTTTCCTACTGCCTCTCGCCGAGATAATTTTGTTTTTGTTTTTCCTTGACACTTAGGGGCCCAGGAATCAAACCCTATCAGTCTCTATGTAAATCCATCCCTGTTTATAGAAACATTTTCGGTTATTTTTATCCAAATAATGACCCTTTAAAATTTTTCACAATAAACAGAATCACTCTGTATAACACTTTGAGTTTTTATAAAAAAAGTTATTTTTCTTCTCTAATTTTTGTGTCACATTTGTTTTCACACAAAAAAAAAGAGACAAAGGTTGTTTTCATTATGCCAGTGTAGTGTAGTTCAATATAGACAGTGGCCAATGACTTGGCACCATTGCAATACCGTCATATCCGAATGGTGCCAAGCCATCGGTTCATTTAAGCACTAGAGTATGCTATATAACCATAATAAGCAGAGCTAATGAAATGAAATGTCAGTGGACTGAATATTTCTACTATATTGATGCTGGGTTGCACAAAATATTGTCAAAAAATTTGCTTTCACAATGACCTTAGTTTGGGATCATGCAATTGCAGTTTGAAAGCTAATGTCTCATTCAAACCCCTTTTCATGTAAAACATTAGATTGTATGTTATACATATGTAAAAACAAATGATTGGTCTACATAGAAAGAGATTTTGAATTTTGTTTAATATGAGTAAAAAAATGTTACCTTGAAGTGGAAATTGTACAAAAAACCTTGTCATATACATGTATCAGGCGAGAAATTTATAAAAATGAATAATTCTCCGCTGTCAGGTATGAAAGCTGGAAGCTGAAAAGTCTGGTTTTTAACCAAATGAAAGACAATATAATTTAGACTTAAGTCTACTAAAAAAAATTTTAACAATTTTTGGACTCGAAGTCCATTATACCTGACATCAGAGAATTTTCAGTGTGGCTGGTTGCGTATTTATTAATGTATTTGCCATATGGCAACATACACTATTGGCATCGGTCGGATGGCGGGACCTAGGGGTCGGACCAAAATTTCTCGACGTTTCATAACCTCCTTAACACTTTGGCACCATTTTTAAAAATGTTTTTATATATATGTATATATATATATATATGCGGGCAATAACTTTCGAAAGAGTTAATTTATTTTAACCCACATGTTGTTGGAATCCACCACCGCAAGAACCCTATTTAAAATGGGCCCAATCGGACCATTTTAAGGGTAGTTTTTAGGGGTTGAAAAAAGTTTTTGGGCCCCAAAATACCGAAAAAATTCTCTGAAACAATTCAAAATTGAAATTTAACCCTCTGGTAGTAATTTAAAAGTGTCCTTAAAATTTTAATAAAATCGGCCCGACAGGACCGGACTTACAAATTTTATGAATACACTAGTTTGCAGATAGTGAATTATTTACTGAAAGTTGTATATAGTTTGGTATAAAGGTTCGATTGATAATAATATTGCAATTAAGAAAAAAAAAATGTTATTTTAAGGGGTGTATTAAGGAGTCAAATTTTTAATTTTGCCCAAAAACCAACTTAAGTTCGCGTAATAAAGCCACACTGCCTGTATAAGCAAATACACTATATTGTCGGCAGGGTTTTGGCACTGCGACCCGGTTTTTTTTGTTATTATCGTAGTATTGTATCAGTTTACATAAATTTAAAATTACATTCATGCAATCAGTTGTAAAAAAACAACACAAATCAAGTATTCTGTTGTGATATGAATAGTATTCAGTGAACCTCTAGCTGTATAAATACCAAAAGAGCTAAGCTTTATTCATAAAAGTCGAACCAGACGTTGTTTTTGTTTTCTACAAATTTAAGACACTTGGATTTTATCGTTTATATGCTTTCGACTTATTTATATTTATTTTGTTAGAAAAATATGTTTCTGCTTCAGAATTCAAGATGTTTCCATTTTCTTTTTATTGGATCATTTGTTTGTGTACAAAATAGGTATCTACATGATCTTAACGAAATTTATTTTACAGTGACGTAACATGTTTTTACAATCCATTTACTTAAAGTACTCAATTTTTCTAAATCTCTTACAATATTTCAATAATAATACTGATAGGCAACTTTTGCAATAACTGGTTGAAACAAAAGTTAATGACCTCCGTTGTCAAACGTTCGTTTCAAAAGATCTAAATTATCACCAAGTAGCGTCGCATTAAAGAAGTTTTACTTGAAAAATTGGCATAAGAAACCATGTACTTTTATACAGTAGACCATTTTCAAAATCACTGATCCAGTTGGCATTTTGCAAAATAAAAAATATTCAAATCGGATAGTTTTTTCAGAAATTTTGAACTGATTCATCTACACCAATATTATAAAGAGGAAAGATTTGTATTTTTGTGTGTGTGTATATTTGTAATGAATAAACTCAAAAACTACTGTGCCGATTTAAAAAATTCTTTCACCATTAGAAAGCTATACATTCACCCTGAGTAACATAGGCTATATTTATTGCTAGAAAATATTAGGGATCTGTACTAAAACTTTAGTAACGTAACCCAAGGTATAAAAAAAATGCCGTAAAACATCTTTCGTCGCATGCGCTGCGGAAACTATTGATGATAGAACAAAAGTATGTTCTACAATATTAAAGAACATATCAATAACTACAAAAAACTTCGCGATACTATATGTCCAACTATTATCGTTATGTCACAATAACCACTTTTTACATTTTAATAATCTATATAGATAAACGACGATGTATATGTAATCTATGGACTCCAAACGGGTAGACCATTTTTGATGAAATTTTCAGACAATCTTTAGATTAGCCCAGCGAATGACCTTCTGAAGTGTGGTAGCCATCGGATCAACAGAATTTTTTAAATTTCTTTTTGGGAAATAAGATTTTTCTTCGATTTTTGAACATTCACAAATAAAAGCGATTGAATTCGCGCAAACTCAATACACGTTGAGAATTTAATGATAATGATTCTCATCTTTTTATCCTATATATTACATTTATACCCGGGCGAAGCCGGACTGGGCCGCTAGTAGTATATATTTTAATAATTCTTTATATAACGTTATATCTTCATGAACGCTTTGTATATTATGTATATTAGCAGTTAGTGTATAAATTATATGTATTTATGATGTATATTTGTTTGGAAAGTTTCTTTTTCATAAAAAGAGCGTCCGTCTTAAAATGCGTATCTAATATAAATAAGTTATATGAAATGCCTTTTGTATCATTATATTAAAGTTTTACATTTTTACATTTTTTATCTTTATTCGAAGTTACATTTCGGTGTATATATACAAATAAAACAATATTTGCAAAGCTATCAAAGAAATAAAACTTCCTAGAACAAAAGATAAAGAAAAAAACTTGTCTACTTCCATCACATATAAAAAATTGGAAATAAAACACATCCCCTAACGTTTCAGAAAGAACAAAAAATTGAAACATTTCCATTGTTGTCGTCTTCTTAAATCTAATTCCTGTTCCTGTTATAATATATCAGCAGTTCTTCAAAGTTTTTCTATTTGTTGAAATCTATTTTCTTTTCGTTCACTTTTTTAATGGAAATAGATGTTTTCTTTGCGTATTCAATTTTTTTTATCTTGTTGTATTTCTCTTAAATGACAATATTTCAAAAGTCAACTTATTCATCAATAATATTTTACGAAGGTGACAAAACGAGTGCAGAGTCAGTGTTTTTTAACTGACTTCAAAAAAAGACAGTTATAGATTTCGACGCGTTTTTTTATTTTTTTTATTCTGTAAATTTAAGTTTGTTCTTGCACAAAATAGAAAATTTAACTCCTTGATGCACCCCTTAAATAACATTTTTCTAAATTTAAATTTTCGACATGTATGTAATTTATGCTCTGCAAATTAACGTTTTCATAAAAATTTTAAATCCAGTCCTATCGGGCCTGTTTTATTAAAATTTTAACATCAGGTTTTAATTTTTACTAACGGGTTAAAAAATGGTGCTAAATTGTTCAGGATGATGTGCAGCGTCGAGAAATTGTGGTCCGGTTCCTAGGTTTTTCCATCCGAGCGACGTCAATAGTGTATATGCCATATGATAAACATACTAATAAAATAACAACGTATTGTTTAAAAAATAACTAAAAAGTAGTAATGCTGGGTTCCAGAAATAATTTTCAAAAAGTTGATTTGACAATAACTTTCGATCGTCATCAATTACAGCTTTTATACATACCGGAACAGTTTAATAGCGTTGTCAAATTCTCTGATTGCACTCACACAAAAACAAATTATTGATTTCCATATAGAAAAAGATAGCCATTCAATCTAAATTTTGATCAAAATGCGTAAAAAAATGTCATTAAAGCAGAAATTGTACAAAAAAATTATTTTAAATAAATGTATACACAATTTAAAAAATATATTGTTTCAATTGATCAATTATTATTTTCCGAACAGGATCGATTTAAAAATTCTACGTGTTGTCGATTGTCCAATCAGATTTTCTGACAATACTCTTTGCAGCCAATAGGATAAAGATGATAATATCAGTTTCTAATAGTAGATATTTCCGAAAAGTTCTGGTTTTTCGTTTATACCTTGATACAGAGGCGCATGGGGCCGCCGCTCATCAATTTTTTTATGGGTCGCTAGAAATCTAAAAATTTTGGTGAACGCCGAGCTAATTTTATTTATTTTTTTACAAAGATGTCATTGCTACTTAGAAAGAAAACAAGAATGATGTGGCTCTCAATTATTTTGTCATATAATTTTTATAGAATTTTCTTTTTGGTTTATCATTACAGTTGTATTTATTAAAACTATTTTATTAATATACGTTCCTGTTTGAAAATACATTTGTTAAAAACATTCATTGTTACGTTGCTAAATTAGAAAAATTAATTTTTTTTATCTACTGTCACCGTCGGGGTTCAAATCAGAATTTTTCCTCATTCGCGGCGGAATGAGTTAATCAATTACTACATTCCGCCGCGAAGTGGAAAGATTCGGGTTTGAACCCCGACGGTGACAGTGGATAAAAAAATTAATTTTTCTAATTTAGCAATGTAACAATGAATGTTTATAACAAATTATTATATGGCTCGTTCTGAAGCATTGCACAACTAACATATATCTATATTGAAAATACATATTTTTTTGTCTATGATTCCGAATCATCTTAGGTATTTACCATTCCAATGGGAATGGTACTAATTTATTAGATAAAAATTCACATTTCAAAATTTTGCAATATTTTTTCGTATTGAAGAAAAACATATTTTTGGAAAATGTCGGTTTATTTGTTTGTCTGTTGGTCAGTTTGTCTGTGAACACGATGCAGATCAAACGGATAAACGGATTGTGACCAAATTTTGAGAGGATTTTTTGTATAAAAATGGTATACTTTTTATAACGGTTTATTATTCTATTTATTTTTCTGAGCAAGTTTTGTAAAAAATGTTTTTTTCTAAGCTTCATAGTTTTAGAAATATTTTGAAAAAAACTGCTATTCTTTTCTTCTGAAAATCTGTCATAATAAATTAAACAGCTGACAAACATGCTTTTGTTAATTTTTACGTGTAAGACGATATTATGTAACCATGGAAATGATAATATTTATTACTAGTTGTTACCTGCGTCACCGCACACTTCAACAAAAATTTTTTTTATTTCTTGTAGGTAATATATCAAATGTCAATATTTTGTAAGCTGGAATGGTCCTATCGCCCAGTTAGCTACATATTTTTTCTTTAAATAAGACAAAATGTTAGTGAGCCGGAAAGTTCTTAGAATGCTTTAAAGTTGCGTCTCTAAGAGTTAATATTAAAGAACAAATCCCGGGAGGAGACCCCCCGAACCCTCAATTCATCCCGGTGCTATTATATACTCCATTCGACCCTGCCTTGATACATCCTTCAAATTCTCTGTGGACAGTTGTGATAAAGAAATGTTTTTTGCTTTCCTTGTTTTCGAAAATGGAGTCACTTTATTAAAGCACGACTATCAAATATTTCATCCCCTTTTGTTACATGAAACCACCTATATGTGACAGCAAAGCGCATTGCCATTAGAGCTGAGTGACAAATTGCTTTATTATGAGAAAAAAAATATGCGGAAATGCGTCAAGCTTGTCTGCACACATATACACTAATATTGTCATTTTATATTGGTCTACTGTTTCAAAAAGGTTGGTTTTTATCTTTGATGTTTTTGTACAAAAATTAAATTGCCTTCTTTCTTTCTTAGATAGAGAAATGCATAGGGAACCACTCAAAAGATAATTTAGTACAGACATTTACTTGCACAATTTTTAAGTCCAAAGATATTAACTTTTTAGGAACGAAAAACGTATAGAATTTTAAACATGGACGGTATATAGTAAAAAAAACCGTAGTATAGGATACTATACTACGAAGATTTTTTTCTGATTTACAATACACAAGTTTACAATTATTACCTTAATGATAAAAGTAACATTTTTTTATTTTTAGTTATATAATTTTCAAATACAAATGGTAATATATACAATAAAGTTAGCAGGAAAGTGGACAAATTGATGTAAAGCAATAAACCAATTATTAATTTAGCGACGTTTCGGTCATTTATTTGACCTAATAATAAATAATAAATAAATAAATGATCGAAACGTCACTACATTAATAATTGGTTTATTGATTTATGTCAATTTGTCCACTTTCCTGCTAACTTAACTGTATATGTTTGAAAAAAATATGGACGCAACAATTTCCAATGCAACAAATGGTAATATTTCCTTTTTGAAGGTATCGTAGATACATTACTTACAATGTGTTTGAAGTAACTAAGATACTTTTAGCAGTACCTTGGATGATGACCTTTACGTAGAAAGTATCTTAAGATAACATTTTATATTTATGTAGAAGTATATACTGGATGCACAATGAAAAATAATTTTCATATGCGAGTGTTATGTCAATTTTCCGAATATTTTTTTATTATTGTTAGTATACTTTTAATGTTATTAAATTAACATATTAGTAAAAGGGATTGAGTGAGCATAACCCATACAGAAATGTATCTAATCGCATATCGAAAAAAATAATTGAATTCTAAGACGGTACCAAGTTTTCACTTAGAAAGTTGTCATGTTTTATATTAAGTATAAATAAATGATTCGTATATGTAAACTTGTCAAGTGAAAGCTTGGCATCTTTTTAGATTTCATTTCTTTTTTTCGGCAAAGCCGGAAAACTCACTTGTACTTTCTATCAAACTTAACCCTTTTTTCACATTTATATTTTTGATGGGATATCAAAAGTTACATTCTATTTTAATATTATCTAGAGTCTAGATCCCACTCTTCCTTTAGTCCATATGCCGACTGCTTGTACTTGCAGAAGCCGCTATTTCGTGTCAGCATCCGCCATTTTTATTGATGATCTGATTTTTCTCGTAATTATCACCGCAAACATTACTTGCGTTCCAAATTTTAAAGCTCTATAGCTCGATTATAAGTACCCTAGATTTATGATGATCTATCAATTAGTCAGTGAATTGGTGAATGTCCATAATCTGTTTTTAACATGCTTTTATTAGCTTCACCTCTATGTTTGTTTGTTTGTATATAAAGGAATCTTTGAACGTGAAATTCACCAACTTCAAAACGACAGATTAAACTGAAACTTTACACCTTATCAAGGACAATACAATAATTTAATAAGTTTATTTCATAAACCTGACCAGGACCTTCAGGATAAGAAACTTGAAAAATTACAGCAAGCAAGCTAACACGCTGTACAGTGACGTACGTTGCGTTGCCTATTCTATAGTCAAATGCAATATTGGTTTTTAGTCTTATAAATTAAATTAGAGTTTAATTAAACTAAACCAACACGCCTTTGACAGCAAAATTAGCTTTACTGTAAAAAGCGTAGAGTGCTTAATATCAGTAATACATTTTTTATTTACAGCTAGTTGTAAACGTGGAGTTATTATGAAAATTTAAGTAGATAGCACCACACGCTTTTTTCAGTAAAGCTAATTTTGTTGTCAAATTATTTTGCATTTTTCAGTTTATAAAGGCGTGTTGTTTTAGGTTTTGAAACTCTTAATTTTAGTAATAATTTTTTGGAAATTCGTATCTTGGAAACTATTCCAATCCAGGCGTATATTTTATAACAATATAAAGAAAACATCAGCTGATTTCAAGCCTTCCATATTTCAGTAATAATAGGCTTGGCTGAGCACTAGTGTTTCTTTCCTATCAACACTAGCGCCCTGGCGGGCGCCTTGATCCCCCTGAAAAAGTTCAGTCCTGTAACGCAACTAACCTTGGAGATAGAGAGCGACCGAAAAGGGCTCAAAATGGTTCGTGGAAATATTGCACAGTGCGAGCGCGATCGGTTTGTTGCGAAAACTTGGCCGGTGCAACCCGTGCGTTTATAGACAGCCTGTATAATAATTCATTGAACAGAAAAGCACGGTTTTGTTTTCACCACTCGCTTTTTACAGTAAAGCTAATTTTGTTGTCAAATTATTTTACATTTTTCAGTTTATAAAGGCGTGTTGTTTTAGTTTTTGAAACTCTTAATTTTAATAATAATTTTTTGGACACTCGTATCTTGGAAACTATTCCATAAAGGCGTATATTTTATAACAAAATAAAGAAAACTCCCGCTGATTTTAAGCCTTCCACATTTCAGTAATAATAGGCTTGGCTGAGCACTAGTGTTTCTTTCCTATCAACACTAGCGCCCCGGGCGGGCGCCTTGATCCCCCTAAAAAAGTTCAGTCCTGTAACGCAACTAACCTTGGAGATAGAGGGCGACCGAAAAGGGCTCGAAATGGTTCGTGGAAATATTGCACAGTGTGAGCGCAATCGGTTTGTTGCGAGAACTTGGCCGGTGCAACCCGTGCGTTTAGAGACAGCCTGTATAATAATCCATTGAACAAAAGAGCACGGCTTTGTTTTCACCACACGCTTTTTACAGTAAAGCTAATTTTGTTGTCAAATTATTTTGCATTTTTCAGTTCATAAATGCTTGCTGTTTTAGTTTTTGAAACTAATTTGAATAATAATTTTTTGGACACTCGTATCTTCGAAACTATTCCATCCAGGCGTATATTTTATAACAAAATAAAGAAAACTTCAGCTGATTTTAAGCCGTCCACATTTCAGTAATAATAGGCTGTGCTGAGCACTAGTGTTTCTTTCCTATCAACACTAGCGCCCTGGCGGGCGCCTTGATCCCCCTAAAAAAGTTCAGTCCTGTAACGCAACTAACCTTGGAGATAGAGGGCAACCGAAAAGGGCTCGAAATGGTTCGTGTAAATATTGCACAGTCCAAGCGCAATCGGTTTGTGGCGAGAACTTGGCCGGTGCAACCCGTGCGCTTAGCGACAGCCTGTATAATCCATTGAACAGAAGAGCACGGTTTTGTTTTTAATATAACAGACGAGACGTGTGTGTGCGTTTTGTTTACCCAAGTGTTTTTCTTCGGAAAGTGGAAATATATGTGCGTTTTTATGTGTTCACAATATCTGAAAAGTTTATTCACTACGTGTATAATATTATGTACTATATATCTATCATAAAAATATGTCGCCGGTCCATCAAACAGATGTTAGCAGTCGACAAATAAATGTAAAAATGTGATAGTTTTAAGATTTCGATGCGCGGAATGTGTTGTCAAATGTTGACATCAATGTTTTTTTACTGCTTTTTTTCTCAAAGATGTATTTCATAATAGCCCTTGAAACCGATTCACATTGTTCTGTTATAATAGAAAGAAATGTATTAGAAATTTTTGGAAAAAATAAATAGAATATATAAAAATGATTTTTCGGGAAAAAGGACTTTATTTATAAGTAAAACACTTAATATTTTATTTTCAGCGACGTTTCGTTCCTTGTTTGGAACTTTATCAAGCTTTAATAACTATTAAATATTAATAGTTATTAAAGCTTGATAAAGTTCTAAACAAGGAACGAAACGTCGCTGAAAATAAAATATTAAGTGTTTTACTTATAAATAAAGTCCTTTTTCCCGAAAAATCATTTTTATATTAATTACCAAGGACAAAAAATAAATAAAATTAAATAGAATATCTTCGATGGAGGGACGTATTTGTAAAATTTGTGCCCTGGGCAAAGACAATTTGCTGCTCCCCTTATTAGTTTCATTACTTTTCACAAAATTTAGCTAATCTTTGCAGCTTGCTCGTGACTGTTTGCACAGCTAGTTTCTGTATAATTTGTTTTATGTTATATGTAATGCTTGCTTCTTTTATTTTGATTTCTTGTAATTGTTTGTTATTACCTGTACTTTAATAAGAATACTCTCTCTCAAAACATAGTTTGTTAAATTATGGCACTCTCTCAAGTCTGCCACATGTTAAGACTTTCTTTTTTATTATTTTTTTTAAATGTCGGTTTTTAAGAGAACGAGATATCAGAATTTAGACAGTAGTCATAAAAGAACTATTTGTTAATTCCTAAGGAGGATGAAGTTATTGTTGAAACATTGGCCATTAAATAATTTAGCGAATAATTGTTGGAATTATTGAAAAATTTCGACCAAATAAAGTGTAAAATAATTACTTATTTACCGACATTTTGTTCATTTATTCATATTTTTCAAGATTCTGGAAAATATAACTAAACAATTTTTAAATGACATCACGAATAAAAAAAATTATAATGAGCCTCACCCTCATAAGCTCACATAAGAAGTTTAACTTCTTTAATTTTTAATATTATTTCCAAGTTTATTTTTTTTATGTCAAACTAATTAATAATATTTACTTGCACTTAGGCTATAAACTTCTGTCTTTGTTAGTTTCATGTAATTTTGGAGACAAACTCACTTCCACTTTCGAAGACAATTCTACTTCCCATCGATTTTTACTTTTTTTAAACAAATACGTCGCTAAAGAAGTTAAACTTCATAAATAAAAAATTAAATTCAATATAAATATTGTAAAACTCTTGCCTTACAGTCCTAAAGTAAATATTATTTTAAGCTGACTCAAGAAACCAGTTTTGAAAATCCTGTTTGGAAAATAATTTTTGATATATGAAATTTCAATTCACGTTGTCAAAAAGTCTCTTTATGACACTAAGACGATATTTCTATACGTACAAAATTGCGTTTACACATTTCCAAAACTATTGATCCAATTGACACCAAAGTTAAAAGAATATTATTGATATTGAGATAATTATTATTTTGATACATTCTCAATAAATATGAAAAGTTAAAAGAATATTATTGATATTGAGATAATTATTATTTTGATACATTCTCAATAAATATGAAAAAAAACCCGGGTCGCAGTGCCAAAACCCTGCCGACAATATAGTGTATTTGCTTATACAGGCAGTGTGGCTTTATTTTGCGAGCTTAAGTTGGTTTTTGGGCAAAATAAAAAATTTTACTCCTTAATACACCCCCTAAAATAACATTTTTTTCTTAATTGCAATATTATTATAAATCGAACCTCTATACCAAATTATATACAACTTTCAGTAAATAATTCACTGTTTGTAAACTAGTGTTTTCATAAAATTTGTAAGTCCGGTCCTGTCGGGCCGATTTTATTTAAATTTTAGGGACACCTTTTAATTACTACTAAAGGGTTAAATGTCAATTTTGAAACGATTCTGAGAATTTTTTCGGTATTTTGGGGCCCAAAAACATTTTTCAACCCCTAAAAACTACCCTTAAAATGCCCCGATTACGCCCATTGTAAATAGGCTTCTTGCAGTGATGGATTTCAACACGTGGACCAAATTTCGTTAAAATCAATTAAGTCTTTCGAAAGTTATTGCCCGCACACATATATATATATATATATATATATATATATATATATATATATATATATATATATATATATATATATACGTATATAAATATATATATATATATATACATATATATATAAACATTTTCAAAAATGGTGCCAAAGTGTTTAGGAGGTTATCAAACGTCGAGAAATTTTGGTCCGACCCCTAGGTCCCGCCATCCGACCGACGCCAATAGTGTATGTTGCCTTATGGCAAATACACTAATAAGTAGTTATTTTCGCGAATATAGCCATAATACATATTTGCATTTCATTCTGGCCGTGAGAAATCACTGTTCAGGGAATATAGCGTTTTGTTATAATAAGTATATTATATTTGCGACGAACGCGGTTAGAACATTAATGACGTAACCAGATATTAAAATTTAAAAATTTGTATATCAGCAATATAAAATATAAAAAACGTCATTGTGTTTGTGGCAATTATTTTTAACGTTCAACACACATATATTATTATTTTATTTATTTATTTATTTTTTATTGTCCCGTTCATTGTTTATTTAATTACTCATTTCATATAACATTCTATTATTTTAAATTAAAATTGTTATTCAATGTTACATGAAAAATGATATGAACGACACAGTTTCGAATCCAATAATATCCATTATTTGAGAACAGAACTTAAAATAAAATAAAAATGTACTTCTGAACATCATAAATTATAGATTTCGTGCGTGATAAAATCTCCTATTATAAAGGCTCTTCTATATCAGTCTGTGCCACGTTGTGTTGTATTAAATGACTCGATTCACTATTTGTTATTGAACTAAAAATAGATTTTCAATTCTGTTCAGTAAATAACAAATAGTAAATTGAATTAATTTACATAACATTCAAATAGGCTCAGAATTCGGGATTAAATGGTATCAAACTCATTAAAGTTACTTGTTCTATAAAAACTATAAATCGTATTTAAATGACATTTGAGGTACAGAGAAATATACTCCCTTCATAATAGGAAATAAAATTTAGTACTCATAATGTGTATGATGTACGTGTTATTAGTAAAATTTTCAAAATAGTTCTTGTAATTTTCTTGATACATAATACAACGCATGTGTTGTACCGACAAGGGGTGTCATTGGAAATTTGTTTAATAAAAAAAACTTTTTTAAAATAAAAATATTAACATTCTTCAAAAAACTCACTAAACAGATCAAAATAATGAAATTTTGAGATCGGTTTCAATTTAATATAAGTAGGTGCCTATGTAATTAAAAGTTTTAGTGATGAAATTGGCACCAACCTCAAAATTTTCATTATTTTCATCTTTTTAGTGACTTTTTTGACTATAAATAACCTTTGATTACAACCAATAGTCGTTTTAAGTGTTATCCAGTGGAATTTATAATTTCATATTTTTGATTACTCTGTTTTGAAAGTTATTTCAATTAGTTGAGGTTACTTTTTTGTAAGTATTATTCTTAAACTTTTTGAAGATTTTGTTTGAATAAAGTATTATATTAAAAATTAGTTTTTAATCACACCAAAAAAGTATAAACACCCTGTATATTTGCCGGATACTTGAAGTGCAAGGCCGGCTCACTAAAAGAGTGATTTTTTGTAAGTAATTATGTCTTCCAATAAAAAATTCAGAACCGCTGGTGGTAGTATTAAAACAATTGTTTTATTTTTTATTTATATAATCGATTCTTGTTTTGTGTTGTAGGTGCTATTCTCTATGGTCAATAATTTAAAAATTTACGCTTCTGTTAATTATTTGTCACTTTCTAACTAGTTTAATATCAGATGAGCTAAAGTGAAATAGAAATTTAGCAGCGCTGTTAATTTTACCGTTATTCATACAGAATAGCGCCATAAGTCTTGCTTCATCAAATGATAACATCAGCCAATAAACACTAATAAAAGTTTTATCATAATAATATCACTGATGGCAAATTAAGATAGTTTTCTGTTGGAAAAATATCTATGCTATATTAAACGTACTCATTAATAGAAATTACAACTTTTATTTCATAAAAAATTGTGTTAGTTCTGAAAGCTCATTAGTGCTGTCGACAATATTGTCATAAAACTATTAAAATTATTTATTTCATTTTGTAAAAGCGAAAATAATGAGCAAACATCGATTGTACGGGACCGAGCTGTGTAGAGTAGTGGTGACAGCACTAGACCAGCATTCGGGAGGTACCGGGTTCGAATCCCGGCGGGGGCAGATGTGGCTGGGACTTTTTCCTACTGCCTCTCGCCGAGAAACGGTAATTCCTGTACCGGCCATCTTGATTGAGGTTTTTCCATGGTTTCTCTCAATTAATTCCAGATCAATATCGAGATGGTTCCTTATTTGAGGCCATGGCCGATTACCTATCAAACTCCTAGTTCAAAAATTACCTACCTTATCCTAATTTCCTATAATTCCTTCATTCGCCCATTGCTATTACATAAGTTGAAGTTTTAAAAATGTAGAAAAATAACGGGAAGTGTGGTAGATGGAAAATAGTAATGGTGCGAATGGCGTCTGTTATGACATAAAGTCGAGAAACGGACGTTAAACGCATTATTATTATTATTATTAATTTCTTTTTGTGCTTACAATCCAAAGATTTTACGTCTTTTACATTTCACTATGCTGGCGTCGTGGGAATTGAGAATTAGCGAAAGACGCGTTTTCCATATTTCATCGCACAATTTGTGTGTTTACACACACACACATACACACACACATACACACATCATCTAATATAATATAAAGAAAATGACAAATACACGTAGGAGAGAGTTGGGCAAACAGACAGTTACGAACAAGGAATAGAATAGATGTGGCATCTAGTATGTGACATGTCTCTGCATTGCGGACAATTTTCTTTCTGTTAGAGAAGAGATACTAACATGAGAGTAACGCACAGTATGGCTTCTATACCATCCACCATCTACGGTACTCGTAGTCGTCGTCGTCAACTGTTTTGTGAGCGTTTTTTTTCTGATTACTGTGTGTCATCCAAATCCATAGTTGACTCGATACATTTCATTGCGGATTTTTGAACAAAGACGTCAACATTTCAACTTCATCTTTTCGATTTTGTTTTGTTTCCATTTTTAACGTGTCAAAAGATTGAGGTTAAGATTTTCTTAGAAAACATTCGACGTGTGAAAAGTGTAAATCATTTTTAAGCGAACGACTTTCCATACTTCCATTTAGTTTTTTTGTACTTAGATTTTTCTTTACAGTGTATTTCTTTTAATAAATGTTCAAGATTAACATGGATTGAATATGTCATTACAGCAATTTTTAGTTGACCGACTAACAAACGTTCTTCAATTATTAAATCGACCGATTAAATAGTTTGTGTTGAGTCTGTGAGTCCTGACCGTCGATTGACCGATCGATAATGGGGCAACTTTTAGTTGACCGAACGCTCAATTGCATGCGTGACTTCCCAGGCGTTCTTATATCTCACCTACAACTATTAAATTGGCCGATTAAACAATTTGTGTTGAGTCTGTGAGTCCTGACGATCGATCGACCGACCAATAATTGTGCAACTTTTAGTTGACCGACCGTTCAGTTGCATGCGTGACTTCCCAGGCGTTCTTATAAACACTCTCTCACCTGCAACTATTAAATCGACCGATTAAATAGTTTGTGTTAAGTCTGTGAGTACTAGCCGTCGATTGACCGATCGATAATTGTGCAACTTTTAGTTGACCGACCGTTCAGTTGCATGCGTGACTTCCCAGGCGTTCTTATAAACACTCTCTCACCTGCAACTATTAAATCGACCGATTAAATAGTTTGTGTTAAGTCTGTGAGTACTAGCCGTCGATTGACCGATCGATAATTTTGCAACTTTTAGTTGACCGACCGTTCAGTTGCATGCGTAATTTCCAGGCGTCCTTACTAGCAATCTCTAACCTGCAACTATTAAATCGACCGATTAAATAGTTTGTGTTGAGTCTGTGAGTCCTGACCATCGATCGACCGACCGATAATTGTGCAACTTTTAGTTGACCGACCGTTCAGTTGCATGCGTAATTTCCAGGCGTCCTTACTAGCAATCTCTAACCTGCAACTATTAAATCGACCGATTAAATAGTTTATGTTGAGTCTGTGAGTCCTGACCGTCGATTGATCGATTGATAAATTGGACAACTTTTAGTTGACCGACCGTTCAGTTGCATGCGTGACTTCCCAGCGTTCTTATAAGCAATCTCTCACCTACAACTATTAAATCGGCCGATTAAACAATTTGTGTTGAGTCTGTGAGTCCTGACGATCGATCGACCGACCAATAATTGTGCAACTTTTAGTTGACCGCCCGTTCAGTTGCATGCATGACTTCCCAGGCGTTCTTATAAACACTCTCTCACCTGCAACTATTAAATCGGCCGATTAAATAGTTTGTGTTGAGTCTGTGAGTCCTGACCATCGATTGACCGATCGATAATTGGGCAACTTTTAGTTGACCGACCGTTCAGTTGCATGCGTGACTTCCCAGCGTTCTTATAAGCAATCTCTCACCTATAACTATTAAATCGGCCGATAAAATAATTTTTGTTGAGTCTGTGAGTCCTGACCATCGATCGACCGACCGATAATTGTGCAACTTTTAGTTGACCGACCGTTCAGTTGATGCGTAACTTCCAGGCGTCCTTACTAGCAATCTCTAACCTGCAACTATTAAATCGACCGATTAAATAGTTTGTGTTAAGTCTGTGAGTACTAGCCGTCGATTGATTGATTGATAAATTGGACAACTTTTAGTTGACCGACCGTTCAGTTGCATGCGTAACTTCCAGGCGTCCTTACTAGCAATCTCTAACCTGCAACTATTAAATCGACCGATTAAATAGTTTGTGTTGAGTCTGTGAGTCCTGACCGTCGATCGACCGACCGATAATTGTGCAACTTTTAGTTGACCGACCGTTCAGTTGCATGCGTGACTTCCCAGCGTTCTTATAAGCATTCTCTCACCTGCAACTATTAAATCGGTCGATTAAATAATTTGTGTAGAGTCTGTGAGTCCTGACCGTGAATCGACCAACCGATAATAATTGGACAACTTTTAGTTGACCGACCGCTCAGTTGCATGCGTGACTTCCTAGGCGTTCTTACTAGCAATCTCTAACCTGCAACTATTAAATCGGCCGATTAAATAGTTTGTGTTAAGTCTGTGAGTACTAGCCGTCGATTGATTGATTGATAAATTGGACAACTTTTAGTTGACCGACCGTTCAGTTGCATGCGTGACTTCCCAGGCGTTCTTATAAACACTCTCTCACCTGCAACTATTAAATCGACCGATTAAATAGTTTGTGTTAAGTCTGTGAGTACTAGCCGTCGATTGACCGATCGATAATTGGGCAACTTTTAGTTTACCGACAGTTCAGTTGCATGCGTGACTTCCCAGGCGTTCTTATAAGCAATCTTTCACCTACAACTATTAAATCGGCCGATTAAATAATTTTTGTTGAGTCTGTGAGTCCTGACCGTCGATCGACCGACCAATAATTGTGCAACTTTTAGTTGACCGACCGTTCAGTTGCATGCGTGACTTCCCAGGCGTTCTTATAAACACTCTCTCACCTGCAACTATTAAATCGACCGATTAAATAGTTTGTGTTAAGTCTGTGAGTACTAGCCGTCGATTGACCGATCGATAATTTTGCAACTTTTAGTTGACCGACCGTTCAGTTGCATGCGTAATTTCCAGGCGTCCTTACTAGCAATCTCTAACCTGCAACTATTAAATCGACCGATTAAATAGTTTGTGTTGAGTCTGTGAGTCCTGACCATCGATCGACCGACCGATAATTGTGCAACTTTTAGTTGACCGACCGTTCAGTTGCATGCGTAATTTCCAGGCGTCCTTACTAGCAATCTCTAACCTGCAACTATTAAATCGACCGATTAAATAGTTTGTGTTGAGTCTGTGAGTCCTGACCGTCGATTGATCGATTGATAAATTGGACAACTTTTAGTTGACCGACCGTTGAGTTGCATGCGTAACTTCCAGGCGTTCTTACTGGCAATCTCTAACCTGCAACTATTAAATCGGTCGATTAAATAGTTTGTGTTGAGTCTGGCGATCCTGACCATTGATCGACCAATCGAATAATTGTGCAATTTTGTGTTGGTCGACCGTTGAGTGACTATTAAGCGTTCTTATGAACACGCAACTATTAAATCGGCCGATTAAATAGTTTGTGCAGTCTGCTAGCACTGAAAATAGATCGGCCGACCAAATAATTACAAAACTTTCAGTCGTACGATTGTTCAGTTCTTTCACCTGCAACTGTTAAATCGGCCGATTAAATAGTTTGTGAACTATAGGTTCAGTAGTTCTCGAGAATCCCCGCGACAAAGTAACAAACTTTCCGGTTTATATATAGGTATATTGATTTTATAGGACAGTCTGTATATGCAAGTGTTGTAAAGCATTACTCGGTTCTTCTGCTTGATTCGTTTTCAATCCACGGAATCTGTCGTCGTTGTTCCATTCTTTTCGATGTGACAAAAAATATGACGATATATTTTCCGCGACATATTTAATTTATTAATGTCTCGCAAACTCGTCATTTATTTTAGTTTAACGTATTTTATTAAATTTATGACTGCGATATTTGATATTAAAAAGTGAAGTCGATCTTTTTAAGAAGTCCGTTTGAAAAGAGGGCAAAAAGAAGAAGCGCTTTTTCAAAAGCTTTATACAATTGTATGTATCGACAAATATAGAGTCTATGCAATATATACAAGAGATTATTACTGGAGGGGGGGGGCTTATGTATCAGTCACATAAAATATTAAAACCGGGTCTAAAAGATATCATAAATTATTCATAAACACAGTGTCTTCAAGCAGCATTTTAACCGACTTTAAAAAAAGTGGTTATCAATTCGGCACGTATATATTTTTTTGTTCAGGCATGACTTTTCGAGGGTTTAACAGATTGAAAAATTAAGACACCATTTTGCTCATAATATTCACAAATTGGTTCCATATCGTTCTTTTCTTAATTGGTTTAGTCGTTTTTAACTGACTTCAAAAACGGATATTTTTTTATGTTACCTAAAGTCTCTAGTATTTGTAAACCGATTTTCTATTTAATAGGGCATATCTTTAGGGTGATCGCACATAAATTTTACTTAAATCGGTTTGGCAGTTTTTTTAGTTTATTTATTAACCCTTCGTCGGGCGCCCCTTAAAAACTCCTTAGATTGGGCGCGGTGTATCTGACAGGCTCAGCTTAAAAAATAGCTATATCATTTTTTTAAATTAATATTAAGGAAAAAGTGGAGCATGGCTGTCTTTATTAGGATGTTTAGAAAGTAATTGCATACAATAATACTGGAAAAAAAAGTTTTTATTATTTAAATAATTAAAAAAACAAAAAGACAAAAATTTTCATTTTTCATGAAATAGTTTTTTTTAACTATAAAATTATTATTGCTAGAAAACATTCATTGTTACAATGCTAAATCAGAAAAATTTATTTTAATCCACCAACACCGTCGGGATTCAAACCCGAATCTTTCCACTTTCGCGGCGGAATGAGTTCTCAATTACTCTACGGTGCGCTAGCTTAACAGTTAAATCATCCTAATAAAGCAATTGTAACATTAAATTCACTACATGCGAGAGTCGATTTTTTAGCTAGGTAACGCTAGACACGAATCCTCTCAGTAGTGAGAGTTGAATGAAACAAGTGAAATTTTCCAATCTTTATTATTATACCAACCTAATATGTAGAGATCTTACGTACTATAAACGTAAAGAAATATATTTATCAAAATATAAAATTATTATTATGAAAAATATAAAAGGGGGAAAAACAAATGAAATATGGTTCTTAGAACCTGTAAAAGTAATATTTAACAGGAATCTTCGGATTCGGGTTGGATTACTTTAGGGAACTGAACGTGTGAAAAACAAGGTTCACACAGTATGTTTGCATGTGATAAACACACACCGGCGTTACAATTTCAGCAATAGTAGTTCGACAACCTCCTTTTTCCCGCTTCTAAACTGCAGGCAGTACATTTTCTAACGAAAAAAAGTTCATAACCCATTTTTAAATATGTCAATTTATTTAATTTCATAAAAAAAAATGATTATACTGACCTTCGAAATCGTGACGAGTTCGGGCGCGGTGTATCTTTTAGGCCAAAACTACCCCCTCTGCTTCCTAGAGGCGCGGTGACAAATCTAAACACAAGTGTCATGTAGACCACCAAAAGTTAGGAACCTACTGTCGAAATGGGGATCTTATGATGAAAGGGGAAAACGAGACTCGCGGAAAAATTTTTGCTGTACCTGTGAGATCACTCGCACCCTACGAAGGGTTAAATATTAAGAAAGAAGGCTACTCGGTTGTTTTAAGTTAAATAAAGCATTTCCTGACTTTTTTACGCAAAACATCGTGTTCTCTAGAAAACAATATCACGGGTAATTGGAATAACATATAACATATATTATAACATATATCTGGAATTGAACTTTAAAGATGAATCGTGTTCTCTATTCATCATTGTTAAACTATTCAAACATTCTTGTGTCATCGAAGTTCGTGAATCCAAAATTGAATTTTGCATTAAATTGTGGGAGTTCGTAGGCCCGGGTCCCAAGAGCCCTTATGCAAATCCGGTTCTGTGCATGTTGTATATGTAATATACGAGTAATACACCTATCTGCTAATCAATAAATCACTAAGAAGTTTCCTGCAAAAAGCATACTCATATTTCCTGCAGTGTTTATCAAATAAGTTTGTGCAGTGAACGTTCTCGTGCTGAATCTATATCCTTTCCAATTTCCCTTCTTTCAAAAGCATCATCAGGAACTTCTCTTTATGTCAGCATCCCTTACTTTGAGTTTCATCATCAAGACTTCATACATATAACAGCCGTCCATTTACTTTATTTTTCTATTGAACTGTATTTTCACGTGAATTTTTTTCTCATTCAAATGTTGCTTTTACCACTTCAACTCCAAAAAGTGGGGAAATGGTACTGATTTAAACCAAAATTCACTATTAAAATCCGTATAATGTTTATATGGTCTCCCGAATGTAGAAACTTATTTCAATAAATAAATAAATAAATAATGTTGGAAAAAGTCTGTCCGTCTGTTGGCGATACAGGCCAAACGGCTGAACGGATCGAAACCAAATTTTGGTAAGATATTTGACATGTAAATATGAAGAGCCCTATTGTTTTTGAGAAATATCGGGTAAAGCACAGAAGAGATATGCGTCATATAGGTTTGACCCCGACCGGCGGTGTCATTATTATTATTTTTTTTTGTTTTTTTACACTTCAGTTTTACTTCTCTAGTGTGTAGTGTAAAATACACAGTCTCTTTTTTATAGGAATCTTGAAAACTGTACAATAGCAACAATTTACAATGTTATTACAATTTTATTTATTTGTATTCATTCAACGAACCTTCGTACAATTCATTAAACTCTCGCAGTATGTGAATTTTGTAATTCGTTGCTATGTATACAAACAAAATATTATAAACAGATTAAGTAAGCCGTGCAAAAACGTCAAATTTGTTCGTAACGCCAACTCATCGAGTAGCCTCAAAAAATTGATTCATTGAAATAAGTTTATATGTAGATTGTGTATGATATAAAAATCAAAGACAAACTTTTTGGAAATGCGATTGTTGTAAATAAATATATTCAATTGAAAAATACAATGTATATTTGCAAAACGAAAATGTTTTAACATCCGCTCGAAAATAGTAAATCCCCTTTTGAAATTCGTTTGCAATAAATAGAACATGAAAACATTTCTTAGAATCGATAATGTGTACACATTTTAATAAATTAATCGGAATTTAAAAATGTATCGATGCGAAAATTCCAGCACGTTCTAATTAGTCTTTTCATTTCCATCGTTTTTAATCATTCGGTCACAACGCACCGTCCGTCGTTATGTAAATATAATTTTTTTCTGTTTTTTATCAATCATAAATTCATTTTTCGCTTACGAATCTCCCTACTTACTGAAGTGTTTATTTTATGGTTCGTTTCAACAAAAATATCCAACAGTTTTCTTTTTTAATATCAAATAAGAGACAATTTTTTACAGAACCATCACGAAAGTTTTTAAAAATCCCTATCAACACTTGAATAATAAATAGTAGAATGTTTTTGCGTATTAGAAGCTAGAACTCATGTTCAGTACATCTTAAATATACAATAAATCTGTGTGATTTACTATGTAAACAAAAAAGTAAAAAATAATTCGTAAAATTGGTTATAATTATGTCATTGATTTTTGTCAAAAATCCTTGGACAGATCCGTTTGTATTTTAAAATTGATATAGATTATATTTAAAAAAAAAATAGAATTTATTCTGACATGCTATATTATTAGTGTTACAATAAAAAATCTATCTATCTATCTATCTATGGGCATTTGTTAGCTAGTAAATACTTCTGTAAATTATGTAAAATCAAAATAAGCAAAATATTTTCTATATTAATACGTAATCAAAATATTGTCTCAAATAAAAAAAAGCAAGGAACGAAACGTCGCTATAAATAACAAATAAGTGTTTACTTAAAAAGTCCTTTTTCCCGACAAATCAATGTTATATTAATTACCAAAGACAAAAAATAAAAAAAAGTCAATATTATCTCAAATATTTTCAATAATTGAATATATATAAATCTTAAATATCACATAATTTTCGTTTGCACTGTATGTTTTTGAAATATTTGCGTTGATTTCAAGCATAAAATTAATAGATATTTGAACAATCAACCGACGAGTTAGTATTATAAAACAATGGACGGTTCCATCATTTTTATGTGACAGCTGACAGCAGCTACGATATTATATCTGTGGCTGCGAGACAACGTGGCTTATGTTATTTTGCCATTCCCACTAGTGAAGAATGGTACTAATTTAGGTCATAATCAAGTTGAGCGGATCGAAACCAGGTTTTGGTAAAATATTTGACACATAAATAGAAAGAACGCTATTGTTTTTGGAAAAAAACAGAACATTATTAACAAATAAAAAATTAAAAATTCTATAATCTTCTTTTTATATTCCATATTAGTGAATACATTTTTTACAATGTTTTTGCTTTTAGAAGGCAGAGAATCAAGATATAGTTAAAATGAAACACTTACATTTCTCGCGATGTTTCGTTTAATATTTTTCAAACTTTCTCAGGCGGTCGGAAAAGCAGAAACATTGTAATTATCTATAGGATCTTAATCACTAAATAACATTTTTTTTTAGTTTAACAGTTTTAGTAGATTTTAACATACGCTTATAGCTAACGTACCTGCTGAATTCATTTAGTATAATAGTTATTGTCTGCTATAATTGTTAAGAAACATTCATTGTTGTAGCACTATATTAGAAAAATTTATTATTCCAACACGTCACCGTCGGGATTTAAACCCGAAACTTTCCACTTTCGCGGCGGAATGAGTTATCAATTACTCTACGGTGCACATGATTCAACATTTTAATCCTTCATAATATAGCGATATACAACACTCAAATTCACTACATGCGAGAGCCAATTATTTTAAGCTGTAGCTAGACATGAACTCTCGCAGTAGCGAGGGCTCTTGAATGAATCAAAGATGAACTTTCCATTTTTAATACGGTTGATTAACTCATTCCGCCGCGAAAGTGGAAAGATTCGGGTCTAAATCACGACGGTGACGTGTTGGAATAATAAATTTTTCTAATATAGTGCTACAACAATGAATGTTTCTTAACAACTATAGCAGACAGTAGCTATTATACTAAATAAATTTAATAATTTTGCTAACACCGTAAGGGGCTTAGTTTCCGTCGTGTGTCCGCTGGTCGACGCACCTCTTTTTTTCGTGCGTTTATACACAAAACTAAAATAAATCTATCTAAAAGGAAAGCAAAAATACCGAGAAATTTAACGTAAGCCATTTCATCTTGTAGTCAGAAAATTGCTCGTATAATAAAACCTTTCCAGCATAAAGCCGATGAAATTAAATTCGACGGTTGTAGTAAGTCGCCATCTGTTTGATTTGCTAGACATTGATTTAATTGGAATTTTTATGAAGATATCTGCTAATATTTGGCCGCCGGGTGCGACGACGCCCTGTTCTCTTCTGTGCACACAGCCGTCGCGCGTCGAGTCAAAACCAACACAGCCGCCGACCGTCATCGCCACCTACAACTGCGATCAGCTTTTATAGTTTAATTAAATCCTCTACCTACTACACAGTGTATAATAGCAACCTGCATATCTCTGCCCGATGCCCCGCAAAACGATTTCACGCGAGCGGCCCCGTTTATTTTTTATAATGGGGCATTTAAGGCTGTCGGAACGCTCTGTATGTAAACCAAAAATAGGGCTTCGATTGATAGCTGAACGTCAATAACAAATCTAGGTCTCTAATGAACTACTTTTGTATTTTATGTACTAGAAAAAAGTTGACATTAATTGTGCCAAAAAACACTCGTTTTCAATGTCACACTAAGACCTTATTCGTATTTATTTCACAAAACTGTTCCATCACAAACCTAAAGTGACTCTTCCTTTTTCCAAAAAAGTTTTTTTTAAATATTTCCAAAATTTAGAGTAATCGACTGACAGCGGCACCCCTGCAACAGCATTTTTGTGTGTGGCTTAAGGGGGTCGCCTTTTTAGGATCTCCAGATTATGTTTGTGAAAGAGTTTTTCGAAATTCGAAGTCATTGGAAAGTTACAGAGGTAGATGGCGAGTCAAGTGCTTTTTTCTGTTATGCATACTTGATTTTTCAAACGCGTTTTTCTCGAAACTGTATTTTTTAAAATGGTTGCCACGATATCTCAAAAACTAATGATCCGATTGCGTTGAAATTTTTATGGTATCTTCAGTACATCTATAGTTCTAGCCCGAACCAAAATTGTTGTGATAACTGTAATAGTTTTTTTATTCTTCAAGCTGGAATAGTAAAAAAAAAACGATGAAAATCGTAAATTTTTTTTAAAATCTTCGCCAAACATGAAGTTTTCAATGTTTCGACTTAATTTTGGTACCGGCTGTAGTCACAGGCCTACCAATTAAAACGCAATTTGATTTGTTGATTTTAGATAAGAACAGTTTATATCGTGGCAACCGACTTTTGTCAGCCGACTTTTTTTTTACATGGGCGTCATCCCGGAGATCTACAGTCGGTTTAACTGTACATTTCAACGTGAAAAAATTTGAAAAGATTGGTGAAATGTCAATAAATACATGATGAAAATATTAAGGTAGAATACATTCATTGTTCGCCACGAAAAATTCCCAAAAAAGCGGGAAAAAAACAATTGTTACACCAGACGACCCCCTTAAATTCAGAGCGTTCCTACAGCCTTAATTGTATCTAATAAATTAATGTCTTAAATTAGTAAATTCATCCTTCTTTTGTATTTAAGTATGATGACAGTTGTTTAGCATCTAAAATCTACAATCTTTTTCTATCCATGATAGAATTAAAAAAAAATATTAGTTCGTGTTTGAATCATAAATGTTCTCTTACATAATATTAGAGAGAGAGAGAGAGAGAGAGAGATTGTCGATAATAGACGCTCAACAGGATAATATTAAAATAGCTATATTTGTGAACATGAACGTGATGGATTGATTTCCGTATTATTTGCAGTTCAGTTTTTTAACACCAATAAAATAACAGAGTTGAGATAACTCTAATATTCTCTTAAAAATTACACCTATCAATTTTTCGTAGTGAAACCGCCATGTTCACACCGAGGTGTATCGTGGGTCTTAACCGAGAAAGGGTTAAAACAAGTCTTTCCATTCTTAAGCTCTAAAGGTTCATTTATATTTTGTAATATCAGTACGCTTATGAATAGGGTGTGCGCCTTCCTAAATTATCTGTATAGGTTGAGTGGGGTTGTCTTTATAGTCTCTTCTTCTTGCTTCTATTTAATGAAAAGTTTAAATGATACTTTTACATCGATCATTAACAGTTACCTGTTTAATTATATTCAAATATAAACGAGTCATCATATTTTTTCGAGTCTTTGCTACTAATGAACACTTCGATGTTTTGTGTTTTTTCATTTAATTTCTTTATTTTCATACAACAAGGTTTCACTCATCCCAGAACAAACGATAATTTCTCTCTTGAAGCAGCGAATATTTCTCAATTACTATTCTTAGAATACAAAATACGTGATCGGTACTTTGAATTAAGATATTAATATTTGTGTTTCATATCCAGTATAATTATATTGATATAAGTTAAGAGGATAGTGGATCAATCAAATGCTATTAAGCAATATACAGGGTGTCCGAGAATTATTTTTACAACTTTGAAATTTAATAACTTTTGAAATAAAAAAGATATTCACATTCTGTGTTCTGCAGTTATTAATGCAAATCATAAAGTTTTTTTCTCTGGGGTTATTTGAAGGATATTGTTTATTGGAGAAAGGTTACTGACATTGCTGACTTAAAAACCCGCATTACAGAGGCTTTGGCCACTGTCACAGACGTTATGTTACAGCGTACCTGGCAAGAAATTGATTACCGACTGGATGTGCTTCGGGCCACACGTGGTGCACATGTGGATGTGCTAACCTAAACAAAACAAAACTTTATGAGTCGCACTAATAACTGCAGAAAACAGAATGTGAATATCCTTTTTATTTCAAAAGTTATTGAATGTCAAAGTTGTAAAGATAATTCTCGGACACCTGTATTTTAAAATTAAAACGAAACGTTGCAATTCAATATTGCCTAATAGCATTTGATTGATCCACTTTTCTCTTAACCTATATCAATTTAAGATATTAATGCATTGTAATATTTGTACTTCTTCAGATACTATGTTAAACCAATACATTTGTATGGAATCATGTACCATTGTACCTTCACATATGGATAATGGTAGGTACTAGGTAGTAGTACCTAATTTAGGTTAAAATTTACTTTTCAAAATCTTACAAATTTACAAAGTTTCCGGAATTCAAAAAAACATATTTTTAGAAAAAGTGCGTTCATCTGTTTTGTCTGTGAGCACGACACAGGTCAAACGGCTGAGCGGATCATTACCAAATTTTGGTAAAATGTTTGACGTGTAAATATGAAGAGTTCTATTGTTTTTGAAGAAAAATAGGCGCATTTAGGTCTGTAAAATTATCTTCATTACCGAATCTAATTGTTTAAACATCCTGAAAGGGTACCAAAGACATTGTTTTGATCAAATATTTATCTGGAACAAATAAAATTTAAATATAAAACAAAAATGAAAAGTTTTTTATGTATTTATTGTTCATTATTGAGCTAAATAAAGCAAATTAATTAATTTTACGATTTAGCACATAACATTTATAGCAAATAAAATATTTATTTTATATAATATATTATCTCACTTCTACATTTTTATGTACAAGAATACACGCATATGAAATGGTAGATTCATATTTTACCGTTTAATTATGTGTTAACAGGACTACAATAAAAATTTTAATTTCTTTTTAACGATTCAAAATCTATTATAGCGTTTTAATGTATTGTTTTATTACTATAATTTTATTTATGTGAAATTTATGCAATAAGAGCATATTTCGGAATTAGAACTCGGAACTTCTATTGCGCTGATTAAATTCCATTTTTCAAAATCGTTTATATTTAAAATCCAGAGTGGAATACGTGAAATCCACTTGGTGATTTGCTGATTTACATGCGACGAAGCAACAGAAAAAAGTTATCTTAAATCAGAGGTTCCCAATCTTTTTTGGACCACGTCTTCCTTTAAAAGAACAAAAAAAATAACCCCAATTTTATTTGAAATATTAATATAATTTTACATAATATCTGTGCATAATTTATCTGCTAAAAGCATAAAGCCCCCATGGAAGGCTCCAACGCCCACTGGGGGATCTAAATATCACGTGGATATTTTTAAAAATTACAATAAAATCCTAAAAAAACTATCTGTTTTTTCAACATGTTCTCAATAAAATTATTTTTTGTTCCAGGTAAGCAACTGACAACTACGAAAAATCAAACGAAATATATGTAACTAACTCCGAAAATTATGTAAGTGTTTATTCAATTTCCTTTTATTTTTCTCCAAAGCTCATGTGAGAAGTGAAACTTTTTTAGATTTACGAACTCGTTTCATTAATGCGTTTAACTTCGGTATCGCAAAATGCATAACGCATTGCGTTATGCATTTTGCGATACCGAAGTTTATTTTATATTTCCCCGCCGTTGAATCAGTTTTCCCTTTACCGTTACAGAAAATTTCAAACAGATGAAGTTTCACTTTAAAAACTAGATACAGGCTTTTTTAACTTGAGTTCTATCATCTAATATAAATTTACTAAGCCTTAGTTTAGTATATAAACCGAACCCACATTTTTTTTACAAATCGGACAGACTCTTTAGATAACAAATTAGGGGCTTTTGTGAAAGAAACATTTTCCAGGTTATAATTAATACAAACAATATGTATCTGAGGTCATAAGGCAAAATCGCTTATGTAAAATTTGTAGAAATATACTAAGATCAATGACAATTCATCCAAATATTTTATTCATATGCCCAATAGTGTGAATCTTGACACTTGCAAGGTAAAAGTATCATAGAATGGTTCGATTAATAGTTTCATTTTAGAATTTGCCTTTCCAAATTATATTTAAACATATAAGTTGTAATCACCTTTTAATATTCTTCATTTTGGAGAAAAAAAAAATTTCAAGCCACACATTAAGGCACATAAAATCCGCCATTTTGCTTTTTTTACGTCACCTATCCTAGGACACTTGGCCCTTTGCCTTGCTGAGAAAAATCCAACGATATCCTAATTTTAGAAATTCGTCCAGCCGTTTGGATGATACGCGATAATAAAGAATATTACATACATAAAGTTAAACAAAAATCTAGAGTGGTTACCATCATTTTTAATTAGTGACAATTTAGTCAGTAGCATAACCTAATTTTAACTAATATATTGTTTTATTAATCATTTTAACAATAATTTCTGTATATTAGTGAAGCCTGCACACCACAATCATTATTTTTATTTGACAAAATACTGATATGATTTGACAGCATTTGAAACTCTTAAGATGGTACGAAGTGTGCCGAAACGTCAGTAAATAAATGCAATTTTAAACTTAGTATTGGTTCTCAATTGATCCTTTGCCACGAACTTTTATCCAACAGTCATCAAGGATTAGAATCGCTCTAATTAATCATTTAATTAGAGTCAACCTCGTATTACATACATAGACACGCAAAGAACATAACCTTTCTTGGCAGTCGGGTAAAAATAAAGAAAAAAAATCGACATAGGCAGTTTTGTCTCTTGATCACAGATATATTGTCGGTGGATAACCCACATACGTCGTTAACTAATTAATTAATACCAGCGGGTGTATAGTTGACGACGTGTTTATAACCAGTGCTGAGTTTATTAGCAAATACCTACGTATTACATTCCAAGTACCTTACCTACCTACAATGGAGTACAACTTTGTGTGGACATCAGGTGGATTTATGTATGGGCTGATCGTATAACTCTAATAATATATTTACTCACTTTACGATTATTGCGCAAATTAGTCCAACACCGGCGACCGACATTACAAATACACAAAATATATAGCTTTTATTATACCTTTGTTTGTTACTACTACATCTGCTTAATAAATTTGCATCGCCTTTTCATTTTGGCCCAGTCAAGATGACCGTATGTAATAACTGAGTGCTCCTCGGCGACAATTAGTTCCTAGATTTTAATCTGGCAACTTTATGTTATTGCCCAAGGTTATTAGATACAGAGATGGCCTCGTTTAATATCTGAAATACCGTTTGTAAACAAATGTTTGACCTATAGTATTTAAACGAATGTTATCCATTATTGTTCTATGAGTTATGTAATGCTGAATTAAATATACCTACTTTATTTAATAACTAGCGGCTCAGTCCGGCTTCGCTCGGGTGTAAATGTAATATATAGGATATAAAAGATGAGAATCATTATCATTAAATTCTCAACGTATATTGAATTTGTGCGAATTCAATCGCTTTTATTAGTGTATTTGCCATATGGCAACATACACTATTGGCATCGGTCGGATAGTGGGACCTAGGGGTCGGACCAAAATTTCTCGACGTTTCATAACCTCCTAAACACTTTGGCACCATTTTTTAAAATGTTTATATATATATATGTTATGTATATATGTTATGTATATATGTTATATATATATATATATATATATATATATATGTGTGTGTGTGTGTGTGTGTGTGTGTGCGGGCAATAACTTTTGAAAGAGTTAATTGATTTCAACTAAATTTGGCCCACGTGTTGAAATCCATCACCGCAAGAAGCCTATTTAAAATGGGCCTAATCGGGCCATTTTAAGGGTAGTTTTTAGGGGTTGAAAAATGTTTTTGGGCCCTAAAATACCGAAAAAATTCTCCGAATGGTTTCAAAATTGAAATTTGACCTTCTGGTAGTAATTAAAAAGTGTCCCTAAAATTTTAATAAAATCGGCCCGATAGGACCGGACTTACAAATTTTATGAAAACACTAGTTTGCAGATAGTGAATTATTTACTGAAAGTTGTATATAATTCGGTATAGAGGTTCGATTGATAATATTATTGCAATTAAAAAAAATGTTATTTTAAGGGGTGTATTAACGAGTCAAATTTTTTATTTTGCACAAAAACCAACTAAAGTTCGCATAATAAAGCCACACTGCCTGTATAAGCAAATACACTATATTGTCGGCAGGGTTTTGGCACTGCGACCCGGTTTTTTTTTGTATTTCTGAACATTGAATTTTTTTCTTTTTAATTCTTATTGTGCACAGAATACTGATATATTTTGGTCTACTTATCTTCATTTTTTATGCAATGTTATCTGACAATGAACTATTTTTTCGTTTGTAATAATAGGTGTCATTTGTATGGACCCAGAGTCCGTTTGACATCCATGTTATATAAATAAATAAAAATAAAAATAAAAAATAAAAAATAAGGAACCATCTCGATATTTATCTGGAATTACAACCATGGAAAACCTCAACAAGATGGTCGGTACAGGAATTACCGTTTCTCGGCAAGTGGCAGCAGGAAAAAGTTCCAGCCATGTCCTGCCCTTGCCGGGATTCGAGCCCAGTACTTCCTAAATGCGAGGCTAGTGCTACCAGCACTAATAGAACCTGTTATATGAACCCAGTATTTACTTACGTAGATAGAGTAGGTAGTTACTTTTTTGTAGACTATAATATGTTGGAAAATACATATTATATCACAGTCTAGTCGTAATTTAAAAAAGTGAGTGTATTTACATAAAAACACAATTAGTTGATGAAAACATTTGGTGACCTTTTTTGTAAATTTGTACAGTCGCGAAAAAGTTTTTTGTTGAAGTGTAGATTCATATAGTTTTTGTTTCTTTAAAACCAAGTAATTTTATTAAACTAATTAAAAAATTGAAGAGTAATTTAGTGTAATATACAAAACTAAGCAGAAAACATGTGACTATTACTACATTTGTGGTAATTTTCAAATTTGGATATTGTGGATTATACACGCTCGACAGCTGACGTCATGAGCGTTGGAAACATTTTTAAAGTTGATATTTAAAAAAAAAACAAACAAAATTTAAGCTCTTTCAAAAAAACTACTAAAAAGGGGAAACAAGTTTTGAGGTCGACGCCAATTTATTTACTAAAACTTCTGATGTACCATTTGTACCTACTTTTGTAAAATTGGCGCCGACCTCACTTTATTATTTAGCCCTTTTTAATGGCTCTATTTGAGTGGCTCTACAATACGTAGTTTAGACGTTATTAACCACATTTTCCTTACTGTTTGACTCAGAAAATAGAAAATAAACTACTTAAACGATTTAAGTAAAATGTATGTGGAACTATAGCCTGAAGGTATGCCCTATTAATTAATAGAAAAAGAAACATCAAAATCGTTTCACAAATGCTGGAGATATATGAGGTAGTATATATATGAGCACAATTAAAAACGCCTGAACCGATTCTGTAGGGGTATTCCGTAAACATTTTAAATAAAATGGCGTCGAAATTTTTCGATTTGGTTAACTCCTTGAGAAGTATAAGATATACTTTTATTATAGAAAAACAATTCCAAAATTTTTTAATATAATTTATTTATTTATGAGCGCTTTCGACGATATTAAAAAATTTTGGAATTGTTTTTCTATAATAAAAGTATATCTTATACTATTATATTTTCCAAATTTCTTTACGTAAAATATTATAATGATCCTTGAGAAGTTATGGCTGAAATTGATAAACCTTTTTTTTGAAGTTTAACTTCTTTAGCGACGTATCTATTTGAAAAAAGTAAAAAATCGAGGAGAAGTAGAACTAGCACATAAAGGGGAAGTTAGTTTGTCTCTTAAATTACATGAAACTGACAAGGACAGAAGTTTACAGTGTGTTGCTAAGTATGTATAAATATTATTAATTAATAATTTATAAGTATTTTAGAGGAATTAGGATCAATGAAATTAAAAGACAAATTATTATTTCACAACGTTTCGTATTAAATCAATACTTCATCAGGTGATCTTAATTAATTGTCTTAATAATTAGATTCAATTCAATTATCTTGTTATAACAATCAAAGAAAGCATAGTTACTTCTTACCACAAATGTACATTCAATGAATAAATCTGTTGTGGTTAGAAGTAACTATGCTTTCTTTGATTGTAATTGTTTCAACCACAGTGCTCATAATATATATATATATATATATATATATATATATATATATATATATATATATATATATATATATATATATATATATATATATATATATATCTTGTTATACTATTTTGAGATATCATAACAAATCAAATTTTTAAGTAGTTATATTACAATTTATACAGAGTAAAAATTTCCTCTAAAATACTTATAAATTATTAACATCAAAAGGATTTGATATATACATTATTATTAATTAGTTTCACATAAAAATTAAACTTAGAAATGATATTAAAAACTAAAGAAGTTAAACTTCTTATGTGAGCTTATGAGGGTGAGGCACATTATAATTATTTTTTTTATGAAAACGGTTATTTATATAGTAGATTATAATTTTTTAGCTCCTAAACAGTTGAATTTAATTGCAACGGATAATAAATGATTTTAAGCTAAAAATGGAATATAAGAAGCTATTGGACTACACCCTTAATTTAAAATCAATATTTGAAGAGTAAAGTTTTATACAAATAACATTAAATATCGATAGTATTGTATTTTCAACAATGAATAAAATTTTCACTTTTATCATTCTTCTTTTTAATTATTTGTCGTCACTTTTTGATGTGTTTCCAAAATCTGGTGGCAAAAAAACTACAGAGCATTTCATTATACGTTTTATTCACGTTCAATCCGTTGAATCGTAACGAGTTTTCACAATCGTCCTCTGTGTAGCATTAATTGCTGCGGGTGGCACTTGAACGGGCAACATTTTTAACGGTCTCTTCTCTCCATCGTAACGCCCTCTGTGAGCCAACGGGGCGGTTTTCGTGCCGCCCGACTGTGTTGTTTATACGCCTACGTCACCTTCCCATGGGAATTGCTTACGAATAATAATTGTTGACGCTACTGATACATCATAATCCAAACTCTGACCTTACAAAAGTCTACTGGACAACACTACTAAATTGTATTCCTGAAATTAACAGATAAATTATGACGAAAAACATTAAATCAAATCAATATAAACATTAAGAACACTGTGGTTGGAACAATAAAAATAAAAGAATAGTTACTTCTTACCACAACATATTGTGTTGTGTTGTGGTAAGAAATAACTATTCTTTTATTTTTATCAAATCAATGACAAATCAGCTTTTATTAGCTTCACTTGTATGTTTGTAACGGAATCTTTGAACGTGAAATTCACCCACTTGAAAACGTCAGATTAAACTGAAACTTTGCACACTTATCAAGGATCGATGACAATTCAATAATTAAATAAGTTTGTCCCATTATCCTGACCAGAATTATCAGGATATAAAAATAAATCCAAAAAATAAATAATAGTCTTTAAAAACAAAAAAAAAACACGCTTTGATAGCAAACTGAACTAAAAAGTAAAAAATAATATTTTATTGTAAAAAAGCGTGGGATGCTTATTACTATGTATATACTAATTCTATGTTTACAAATAGCTACTAACGAAATATTTATACCAGTTGATATCAAGCACCTCACGGTTTTTACAATATTTTTTTTTACTTTTAGTTTGGTGTGTTATTAAAGCGCGTTTCTTTAGTGTTTTATTATTTTTTGTTGTTTGTATCTTGAATACGGCTTAACACTACTCTAATTTTTTTAACCTATTTTTTGTATTTATTACCGGACTTAAATTTTACAGAATTATCTCCACCGAAAACAAAACGTCATTAATTTTATGTGTCAACATTTGCAATCATGAGCATGAATTACGTTAAAATTATGAATTTATGCGATAGAAGACTTAAATTCCTGGACCCGGAAGAAGCCTATGAATTCTTAGAATTTTATAGAACCCCCTGCTTTTGGTCAACCTAATTGCTAATTATTGTTAAAAGACATATTGAATGTGTTTATCTTACTTAGACTAATCTGAATTATCGCTTTTAACCGTAGCAAGAAGTTTTTTTCCGATAGTAAACTATGAACTGAGCTTCTGAAATAATAATATAATTACCAAACCCACAAAAAAAAACTTAAGGTGCCTTTGAAAACGTGTGAGCTATAATTTAATAAATCACTTAATTGAAGAAAAAATTAAAATTAAACGTTCGTAGTTTGCTTCTTTGTAACAGCTGTCTTGAATGGCAAACGTTATGATGTTGGCTGTAACATGCACTGTTTTAAGCATTTCAGCAGCACCAAGGGAAATGAACTTTATATTATCCATTCTTGTTTCCCCTTTACAATTTTCCCATGCGCTATATTCTACCCTACCATTTCAATGTGTCGCACACGTATAATTTGTATAACTGAAGTTCTGGCCGCGCGTCTAGTTGTTTCACGGCAGCCTATAGATTATCTTTGTATGATTTCATATAAAGTAAACCAATGTGAACAATGAACGTTCCGCTAAAACAGAAGCTCCCAACTCTTTCTGGACCACCGCCCCCTTTAAAAGAAAAAAAATGCCAATGATTGACATTTAACCCGTTAGTAGCAATTAAAAAGTGCCCCTAAAATTTTAATAACATCGTCTCTACAGGTCCGGACTTACACATTTTTTGAAAACACTAATTTGCAATTAGTGACTTATTTATTGAAGGGTGTATTTAATTGGGTGTAGACGTTAGATTGATAATAATATTACAATTAAGAAAAAAAATGTTATTTTAAGGAGTGTATAAAGGGGTTAATTTTTTTATTTTGCCCAAAAACAAACATAATTTCACATAATAAAAGTATAAAACCACACGGCCCTATACAAGCAAATACACTATATTGTCGGCAGGGTTTTGGCACTGCGATCCGAGGGTTTTTTTATGTGATAATGACCTTTGAAGTCGATTCACATTGTTCTGTCACAATGAACCAAAACATATTTAGTATGAGTAAGTAGCACGGGAAAGTTTGGCAACCACTGCGATCGGGTGTCGGCACAAGCGGTCATTTTGCGTACTATAATTGCGTTCATCCGATGGTACTTATAGAGAGGAATAGCAGTGAGAGCAACGGGAGCATGGCTGCTGCTGATTGCTGTCTGACCCATTTTCTTTGTTACGCTTGTGTTGTTTGTTTCCCCTACTGCTCTGCTTTGCCCCCAGCGACCCTATCTCCCCCACACACACACATACACTTATTTAATGTATCCATGTGTGTATGTGTGTGTATGTTTTGTTTACAGATTTACTCTTAATGCGAATCCCGTTCTACAATGTTGCCATCACACCATGAATATTGTAAATCGATAATGTAGCAAATTTAGTTTTCATTTCATTTGCATTCTGTTTGTTTGTCGCAAATTATTTTTAGAGGGTCAAATTGTGTAGCCGTATACAAAACTTCGTGATTGAAACAGTTGTTTGCTGCGTGTGGACATTTTTTTGTTAAATAAAATCTTCACTATAAAAATAGTATTTCTAAACAGTATGTCCTGGGTAATAACGAACCTCATTGGCATTGCATTGTCTGTATGGTTTCTTGGCTAAATATGTTTCTCAGAATAGTTATTAAAAATCATATAAAGAAATTCTTTATAATAGATTTTTATTTACATATGGACAATAACATTCCAGTGAGCTATATTCTATAAAAGAATTAAAATTAAGTTTTATTCCTTAAAATAAAATAAATACAACTACAAAAGAATCCATTATAAATATTAAATATAATTAAGTGCTTTAATTTTATTGGAAACTAGTGCTAGGAAAATTAAAAATAAAACTGATCTCGGCAAATTTAAAATTGTGGTCGCAAAAGGCATTAAGCTTTACTAAATTTAACTTGCTGCTTAAAAATTTCAAAAAACACATTTTAAAATTATTATTTAAAATTATTATAAAAATTAAATAAAAAAGCGATGTCTGTCACGTCACGAGATTTCGAATTACGGGAAGGCAAATTACAATTTTGAATTTTTTTCTTTGCAAATTAAAATACTGATAGATTTGATTTACTCAAAAATTCTTACAAAAATAGTTTTTTCTATACAAAAATTCGTGTAAAACTTATGCTAATTTTTTCGTTTTTCTTCAACAATTTTTTTCAAATATATTGTTTTATATAACAAAAAAATATTATTAAATTATTTCTCAACGATCGTTTCGGACTATAAGTTCATCCTCAGGAATATAAAACATACACAGATTATATGTTTTATATTCCTGAGGACGGACTTCTTGTCCGAAACGATTGTCGAGAAATAATTTAATAATATTGTTTTTTGTATATAAATCAGTGTTAAACTAACGCCAATTTTGCCATTTTTACCCAATTTTAAATAATTTAGTTAGATTAAATAATATACAAAAAACCTATCTCAACGTTTAGTTTAAAATGCATCAAAGATTGAAAAGATTTCCCATAGAAATTAAAAATATTTGGAACTGCGAGGTAACGTATTTCGTATAAGCATATCCGTTCAAATGCTCGTAACATAACAGGGTTAGTGGTTAATAAGGTGTCATGTTGAACAGCTGGGGAAGAGTCACCTTAATTGGTATTATTCTTATAAGGAAGCATTTGTTCATCTATATTTCTGGATTGTTTGCGAACGTCAAGATATGTACCTAGAGTAACAGCAGTGTAAGATAATCTTCCAGGCACATTTCTAATCCTACAAAATCCATATCAGTCACGCCATTCAGCCCACATTGCACCTTTTAACGAACTTCCGGTTATAGCGAAGAATATACGTTATACAGTGTGTTCAAACAGAACCGTTACATAGGTCACTAGTAGCTTTAAACCTAGTGAGTAGCAGCTGTTCAGTATGCTCCCTTTTTCATCCCCATAGCTCTATCTTACAAACAGTTGGATATACATGTGTGAAAAACCTTTTTCAATCTTCGGTATTAATTTCATTGGAAATTGTTGCGTCCATATTTTTTTAAACATACACAATTAAGTTAGCAGGAAAGTGGACAAATTGATGTTAATCAATAAACCAATTATTAATTTAGCGACGTTTCGGTCATATATTTGATCTTCATCAGGCATCTATAAAGTACAGCACATGTTAAAATTAAGTACACAACCAAATATACAAATGTTTACAAACACAGCATATTTAAAATATGCTGTGTTTGTAAACATTTGTATATTTGGTTGTGTACTTAATTTTAACATGTGCTGTACTTTATAGATGCTTGATGAAAGTCAAATATATGACCTAAACGTCGCTAAATTAATAATTGGTTTATTGATTAACATCAATTTGTCCACTTTTCTGCTAACTTAATTGTGTATGTTTGGTATTAATGTTTCAAAATAAACTTGATTCTTCTCATATGAATTTTAGCCAGGTTTTTACAGTTTATTTGGTTTAAATAAACAATTTAAAATCAGATAAAAAAAACCCGGGTCGCAGTGCCAAAACCCTGCCGACAATATAGTGTGTGGCTTTATTATGCGAACTTAAGTTGGTTTTTGGGTAAAAAAAAATTTTACTCCTTAATACAGCCCTAAAAATAACATTTTTTTTCTTAATTGCAATATTATTATCAATCGAACCTCTATACCAAATTATATGCAACTTTCAGTAAATAATTCACTATCTGCAAACTAGTGTTTTCATAAAATTTCTAAGTCCGGTCCTGTCGGGCCGATTTTATTAAAATTTTAGGGACACTTTTTAATTACTACCGGAGGGTTAATTTTCAATTTTGAAACGATTCGGAGAATTTTTTCGGTATTTTGGGCCCCAAAAACATTTTCCAACCTCTAAAAACTACCCTTAAAATGGCCCGATTGGACCCATTTTAAATAGGCTTCGTGCGGTGATGGATTCCAACATGTGTGCTAAATTTCGTTAAAATAAATTAACTTCTTCGAAAGTTATAGTCCGTACACATATATACCTATATATATATATATAAACATTTTTAAAAATGGTGCCAATGTGTTTAGGAGGTTATAAAACGTCGAGAAATTTTGGTCCGAACCCTAGGTCCCGCCATCCGACCAATGCCAATAGTGTATGTTGCCATATGGCAAATACACTAATGAGAAAATTAGCATACGTTTCACAGACATTTTTGTACACAAAAAGTTTAATTTGAAAAAAGTTATCGACTAAGCCAAATTTGTCGGTATTTTTAACGTAAGTTTGTAAAGTAAAAACTTCAAAAAGTTAATTTACTTTCCCGTAATTCGAAATCTCGTGACGTGTTGTAAAGAAAAATTGACGAATATCGCGTTTTTTAATCAAGTTATAGGGAATAAATCTATGTTTTTTTATGAAATTTTTAAGCAGCAAGTCAAATTTTATGAAGCTTAATGCTTAACCGCAGTTAATAAAAGGAATAATAATAATTTTGCGACCATAGTTCGTTTCTCATATTAACTCAGGTCTCGGGACTGGCAGAGAGCGAGCGAGCAAAGGTCACAAAAAAGGCGCATAGACGTATTTGTGTTCAAATCAGAGTTTAGATAAGAAAAGGTCCATAGACAGAAAGCGTAGACATTATATTATACTCAATGCATTCTTAAAATACTCCGATTACATCTATTTTATGAGCATTTAAGGTAGTTGTCGTGGTACAATATTGTCAAAAAGTTATAGATTATACGCGCCACAAAAGTATACTAGCTTGTAGCTAAGTGATCCATAATTTGTACGCAAGACCGTACCCGTGGAAACGTAACCCATACAGTATTCATATGCATGTATGCTTTTCTATAAATTGTTGAACTTGAAACCGTTATTTATAAATAATTAGACGGTCAACAATTTTTTCTTATTAGTGTATTTGCCATATGGCAACATACACTATTGGCGTCGGTCGGAGGGCGGGACCTAGAGGTCGGACCAAAATTTCTCGACGTTTCATAACCTCCTAAACACTTTGGCACCATTTTTAAAAATGTTTATATATATATGTATATATATATATATATATATATATTTATATATATATATATTTATATATATATATATTTATATATATATATATATGTGTACGCGCGATAACTTTCGAAAGAGTTAATTGATTTCAACGAAATTTGGGCCACGTGTTGAAATCCATCACCGCAAGAAGCCTATTTAAAATGGGCCTAATCGGGCTATTTTCAGGATAGTTTTTAGGGATTGAAAACTGTTTTTGGGCCCCAAAATACCGAAAAAATTCTCCGAATCGTTTCAAAATTGAAATTTAACCCTTTGGTAGTGATTAAAAAGTGTCCCCACAATTTTAATAAAATCGGCCCGACAGGACCGGATTTACAAATTTTATGAAAACACTAGTTTGCAGATAGTGACTTATTTATTGAAGGGTGTATTTAATTCGGTGTAGACGTTAGATTGATAATAATATTACAATTAAGAAAAAAATGTTATTTTAAGGGGTGTATTAAGGGGTTAAATTTTTTATTTTGCCCAAAAACAAACTTAATTTCACATAATAAAAGTATAAAACCACACGGCCCTATACAAGCAAATACACTATATTGTCGGCAGGGTTTTGGCACTGCGACCCGGGTTTTTCTTTTTAAACTCCTAACAAATGCATTGAAAGACTGTCAGTTTTTGGAAAGTTTCTGACAGTTAGTTCTCTTTTTATAAATAAGAAACTGGTTCAGAACTACAGAGATCGTATACAATCAATGTTAATTATCCAATTTTTAATTGAATTTATCTCGGATTATATACGGTCGATCGACTTCAAATTTTCAGAGTAATTGTATTATCATGTCCTTAATAAGTATACAAAAATTAAGAATTTTCTGACGGTGTGCCTTAACCACGACAACTATCTTAAGTATATTATATGTTTCAGTACACGAAATTTAGTGTACATCGATTAAGTATTTTTAGAAAGACATATAGAATTCATGTAACGAAAATCTTTTTGATTAAGTGTAATATCCTATGTACCTCTGTTACTCGAACATGCTATATTTAATGTATTTTGGTCTACATGTCTCACCCCAGTCTTCGAAACAACAGAACGATAAAAAAAGCACCAAAGCAGATTATAAAAAGTCGCCTATATAAAAACAGCACGATAAATATGTAGAATGCACAAATACAGCTGTGGTAGTATTTAGAAAATATATTGGGATTAAACATCTTCAAAAATTCTATTCTTCCTAAATTTTAACCGATTTAAAAAGGAGGTTATCAATTGTATAAATAGATATAAACATTAATAGCGCTGTGGCTGGAACAATAAAATAAAATAAAAGAATAGTTACTTCTTAATTATTCAGTGGATGTACATTTCAAGAGCTAAGCTTCCCATCTTAGGGTATAAAAAATTAACTTTTCCTATGGATCTGGACAAATCAATTCTCCTCTTAAACACATCTTAGGACTTCTTTAAGATAGAAATTGGTTGGTGTTAAGTCATAGACAAAGTTACGCACTCGCACTACGGAACGTAATGCTAATGATAACCTATAACCGTTACAGCGTTTTCGGCACGGCTTAATTTTAATCGTTCGAGCTGAAATGTTCAGAGAATCATTTTTTCAATGTAAAGAACCATTTTAAAGGTTAGCATGTGACAATTTCCAACTTGTCAAAATAACGGTCCGTCTATTAGACTGGCACTTATTTGTGTAAGCCAATTTTTTTTTCAAATTTTTTGAGTTGCCACCCCCTGAAATGGTTCTATATATTGAAAAATGATTAGCTTAAAATTTCAGCACAATTTGTATAGTTTAACCCGTGGCAAAAACGCAGAGAACTTTGAAAATACGTTACGTAGAAAGCAAATTCCGAAACTATTTAACTTTGTGCTTAGGGTATAAAAAATTAACTTTTCCAATGGATCTGGACAAATTAATTCTCCTCTTAAACACATCTTAGGACTTCTTTAAGATAGAAATTGGTTGGTGTTAAGTCGTAGACTTACGCACTCGCACTACGGAACGTAATTCTCCGTGTGGGGCCCGGCTGGCAATCGCCACCTCGACTATACGGCCAGTCCGACGCTAATTATCTCAACATGCTTTTTCCGTGTATTTAAATGGCACTATCACACATCAATACGACAAAATGTATAAAGCAGCTTCAAGCAGGTATATTTTGATGAATGACGACACGTTTAACAAAAACGCTTTTTACGCGGATTTACTTAGAATTCGGCAAAATGTTTTCGCATGTTTTTGCGCAGGTTTTTGTTTAATTGATGCGCAGCCATAGACAAAGCGAGTGCATATAACTGCTGTGCTGAGGTCGCGTCAAAAAATAAATAAACGAACACCATTGTCACATAATTTAGATTATTTAAAAATATTAACACTGGCAAAACTCGTGACATTTTGATGAAAAAAATAATTGGCTACTTTATTAAAATTTTCCGTGATGTTTAAAATTTCCATTTTTTTTTGCACGCGAGAGTTTGAAACTGCGTGTATTTAGCCTCTTATTTCATATACAGGGTTATGACTGGAACTGTCGATCTAATACGACTTAAAAATTTACATGTTATGTAAACTGCCTGTTTGCTATTGTGCAGAATGCAGTGGCATTTCTGTGTTGAGTCAAGCCGGAGGTATGGGGCCATCCATAAATTACGTCACACGTTAAGAGCGGGGGAGGGGGTCGACAAAATATGACGTCACATGTCAAAATCTAAAGTATTAAATCACAAAAATTTAACTGTAAACCAAAAACTTAAAAAAATATTCTATCTTCAAGCTATATAAGGTTTGTGTTGTATAATTTTGGAACTGAAGCTGTTTTCATTTACTCAGTTCTAAGCGTAAAATTGTAAAATATGTGACGTCACATCAGGATGGGGGTCCCACAAATGTGACTACCTAGACGAGGACGGGGGGTGGAGGTAAAAAAATAATGAAATTCGTGTGATGTAAATTATGGGTGACCCCTATTGTTAAATTGAAATATATTTTATTTAATAAATAACCGAATTCTTGTTTTTTAATCGGTTGCATCATTTTATTTCTAACACTAATTTGCAGTAAATTACCTCAACTACGTATCAGACACCATTAGAAGTGTATGTAAAACAACAGCAGGCGCGACTAGTAAATAAACTAATAATAGAAGTGAAATTTGTTTCATAATTGAACTGCCAAAAAAGTTAAAAATGTACTGTATATGAAATAAAAACCAGCTAATTTACAAAGGATACGTTGCAAAAAGAACACGTATCTCGTGCATACTGACTCGTATGACTGTTAGTAACCCATCACGAAACTAGATATATATACAATCTACTATTTATTCATTGAGTTGCAGAATTTTGCACCCTAACACTTTTATTTGAAGGTTTTTTATTTAAAATCTTTCAAGTTAGTCTTTTGATAGGCAGTCGTAGGTCACCACCCAGTATATGTATAACATAGTTTACTTTACCCAAGATTTAAGATAAAAATATTATTATTCTCTTGTTGTTTTGTTTCGTTAAACTTCGAAGCATATATATTAAAATGAACACAGGGAAATTTGTTTTTTTTTTTCACGAAACATTTTTTTGTTGAACGCATGCATATTTTTCATGTTATGTTTATATAAAAAACTACTTAAATATTTCGCTAAAAATTTAATTGCTATGTGAGAACAGCAGTTGATTATTAAGAGGAAAATCCAGAACAGTTAAATATTTTGTTGAATATATTATATAATTATACATCTCAAGATTGAAGAGAGTTGGGCATTAGTCAAGGTCAGATATGCAGGTTACCTCGTTAATGAATGACGTCAGTTTGAAGACCGTTCAATATTTATATCAATTCGACATTATATCGCATCCAAAATTATTACAATAATTCAATAATAAATCACAGGTAATTGAATTTAATAAGACAAAACAACCATGTCATTGTTAATATTGCAACGTTTATTAATTTTTTATTATTCACGGAAAATATCTACATTTGTGACTTTATCAATCCTTTTGAACATTGTTTAAGGGGTAACACCACTGTAACAGCCTAAAAAAACGTGTTTTTTTGTCATTTTTTTTTGGGTGGAAGGAAAGGTAATAAAATTATAATATTGGAGGAAGTTATTTAGCGTATATTTAAGAAACAAAATAGAAAATTATTATAAAAAAATATTCAGAAATGACGGCACCACAGCCATTTTCGCGAGGCACGTAGAATTTGAGGCGCTCTGCGGCACGCAGTGTAGCTGCTGCAAATTTGGATTTAGAAAAAAAAAACACTTCTTGTACATGCTTATAGCTAGAGAAATACGTAGGAGATTTTAAAAATATTGATTTTTGTGTGATTGGCGAGTATTTGAATTAAATCGTTAAATTTTCAAAAAAAAAAAGATAATCATTTGTTAATAAATAATGATTAAATTAACTTATCGAAAATCCCCTACGTATTTCTCTTCAAAATCTTATTTTAAAGATATCGTAACAAATTCGAATGAAAAGAATGAAAATTGTTGGAGTTATGCTGCTTGCCGTTTTGAAAAATCGTGTTTCGAGAAAAACGCATTTAAAGTTTTAAAATACATTATAGACATTATAGACGCGCTTGGGGAAGAGCTCGAAATTACAAGAAAAAAAAATACTTTGAGGTATGAAATATTTTTCCCCATATTCTAAAAGGTTCAAAGTATTTTTTAAGCCTAAAAAAAATCGATTTTTTGAAAAATTTACAGTGGTGTTACCCCTTAATTAATTTTAAATGCGATGTGTGTTCAATATTATAATTTTTAAACATACATTATTTGCTTGACTATTTTCATGTATTAGTTATGAGCCTGATGAAGACTCAATAAAGAGTCGAAACGTCGCAATATTAACAATGACGTCATCTCTCCACTACGAAATAACTTCTGTATCTAATAACCTTGAGCATTAGTAAAATGCAATATATCTCTTTCGTCTATATAATTAGATTTTTACAAAATTAAAATAGGTAGTACTTTATAATAGTATGTTATATAGAAGTTTGTAACAGAATGTTCATACTGTACATTTTTGTGAATACAACTTCTAAATTTTGTCATATAAATGAAAAGTTTTTCCTCTATTCCCAACTTTGCTTATTGTTTTTGTTACCTCATCTTTACATCGCGCTGGGGAAACATATAAAACTTCCGTATGCTAACTTTTTATAATGTCCTGACAATAGTCCCTGCCTAAATTAGAAAATAACTTATTTTAAAGTTCATTTTATATTCTGCAATGTCAATAACCTTTCTTTACTTTCCAATTATCTCTTGCCTTTTTTGCCGGAATTTGCAAGCGTAGGTTCGCCTTCAGTAGATATATAATTATATAATATTACAACAAACTTAATAACCTTCGCTCGGTATCGGTGGCCGAAAAACAAAACCTCTTATGTAAAATTTTTCATAATTCCACTTTCATAATGATTTCATAATTCCAATGACTTCTGTAGGAAGTGTTAAATGAGAGATTTTTCCTACTCTAAAACTAATTAAATTTTTTTTTTGAGAAATATCACTGATCAGGAAAGATTAAACGCATTGCTATCCATTTTTTTAATAATTAATTCAATGCCGGCTTTTAATCTATAAGTTTTAGACATTTTTTCCTAGCAGAAACGACGCAGATTAGATCTTCTTTATAAACAAGGTTTATTTTTTTTTTGTTTATCATAATACAGTGTAACCGTAATATAACGAACCTCCATATAACGATTTTTTCGATTTAACAAATTTTTCGAAATCTCCTAGAACTGCCCGTAAGAATTAATGCAAAATATACTTTACATTACGAATATTTTTTGTGAAAAACCTCTTTATAACAAATTTTCAATTATATAAATAGAAAGTATAATTTACCTTTATTTAACGATTTTTGTCAACTTATAGCGTTTACATAACGTATCCTACTAATCAATCATCACAATTCCACAATAACAACAACAATTCAAGTCTCGGTAAGTTCAGTCACGTTAAATTTATCGTAAGACAATCATTGTTATTTGATGTAAAGTAATGTAAACAACTGATGTTGGTCATTTTTGTTAGTAAATTCAAAGTTGCAGCGGCTGAGAAATCAAAAAGGCGTTCGTTAACCGTCGCAGAGAAACGAAAAATCATTAAGTATGTAGACGAGAATCCTACAAAGAAAAAATTAGACATCGCTAAAGAGTTCGAAATTCCCGCAAGTACATTGGCCACAATTTTAAAGTTTAAAGATGTTTTCAGAAGAAAATGGATTTTCTTACCTTGTTATAACGAATCTTAGACCAACCAAACTTCTGTATATAACAAACTTCATTATAACGAATTACTTAAATTAACGAAGATATTCTAATTCCCTTCAGCTTTGTTATATCGAGGTTGTACTATTTTTATATAAAAAATTGATTTTGTACACTACCATATTTTTGATTAACGGCCGCTATTGATTCCGTATTGCAGGGTCTAACGGCAACGCTCTGTTCGTCCATCTGTCTGTAAGCTGCATCTAGCTTCTAAATGAAATGAGATATTCATTTTTTCTGCAAATATTCACAGCCACGCATAAGGAATTTGAAGGATAGGTACTAAACATTAGGTGCTATAATCAACATATAAATGTTTTTTATGGAAAAAATTTAATATTTTCATCGAGACTCAAACCCGAATTTAAAAGAACAATTTAAAACAGTATAAACTTATTCCTACTTAAAATTATTTACCATAAATAATGTCAATCCTTTATTTTGCATTATACATCGGCATGTGGCAGCGGTAACGGTACTGATGGTGGAAGCGAAGGGCCACGTGCCATGCTTTATGTAACGCAGAGGCAGTGTGCTTTGAATACGTAACGCGATTTCAAGAGAATGTTAAAGTTTTTCTGACAGAAAAACACTACTGAGGAAAAGCTTAAGACGTTGCGTGTAAAGAAAAAAAAATATTGTGCTTCGTTCTAAAAAATAACACCACATTAGAATACAAATTGTTTTTATATAAAAAAATTCTTATTTCTTTGAAAATATTTTTACTATTCCAATGCTACAAATGAAGACTGATACTAATTTAAGTTAAATTTGATTGCCGCAATTTTGCAGTATTTTTCTTACTTGAGGTTCTCGGAGGTCAAAAAATGCATTTTTGCTAAATGTTTCAGGTCAAACACCTAATTGGACCGAAACCAAATTTTTGTGGGATGTTTAGCACATAAGTATGAATAGATCTACAGTCTACATATTCTTTCCTTATAGCTTAAAACCTAGTAAGAGTTTCTCACATGAGTTTCTGCCGACTGAAATTTTGGAGTAAAGCAGATTTTTTTATTGCAGAAAAAGAAATGATCAATCTCGCTGAGCAACTCGGTTCGTTAGCCACCCCTCGTTTTCCAAAATTCTTTTTTTTGTTTTTCTGCACATTAAGATCGCTATATCCTCCGGACAGTCAATGTAATTAAGAGCTTTGAATAAAATTTAAAGACGCTAGTATTTAATTCAATTTTTAAAAATATGCACCTTTACAACCGCCTGTTCAGAGCATCCAAACCGCTCAGCAAATGTTTTTTTCAAGTTGAATATGGTTATGAAAAAAAATTCAAGCTTTAAATTTTTTTTCCGTATTTTCTTTTCAAATTTAAAAAACAGAGAGTGGCACAGCGATGCTGTTCATTCCTTTTTTTGCAATAAAAAATTGCCTTCCTATAAAAATTTCTCTCAGTGAAAACTCATGAAAGTAAAAACGAAACTTTAAAAATATTATTCTAACTGTATTATTATATTAGTAAATTGTTCACTACGGTATAGTTCCTCAGACTAAATTTATATAAAGTAGAATAGCTATAAGTTCGCTATAATTGTTACAGTGGTCATGTGAATTTACTGTTTTGAACTGCTTTATTATGAGAAGGATTCACTGTTGAGATATGGCACCGTAGAGTAACTCATAACTCATTCCGCCGCGAAAGTAGAAAGTTTCGAGTTTGTCCCGACGGTGAAGTTGTTTAAATTTTTTTTCTTAACAATTATAGCAAACTTTTAGCTATTCTACAGTGTATTCTTATGGTGCGAAATTTTAAATTTGCAACATTTACTTACATTCCCATATAAGACTGTCAGAACGCTCTGAATTTAAGCCAAAAATAGGGCTTCGGCTGATAGCTGATTGTAGACTTATTCGTCAACATTTTGCAAAAATTCTTTCTCTACAAGGAAGATAAAGGATAAATCTAGGTCTTTACTTTTGTAATTTATGTATGATTTTATAGAAAAAAATTGGCATTAATTGTGGCAAAAAACAAACGTTTTCAATGTCACACTACGACCTTATTCGTACTTATTCCACAAAATTGTTTCATCACAAACCTAAAGTGACTCTTCCTTTTCCGGAAAAGTTTTCTTAAATCTTCAAAATTTAGAGTAATCAACTGACAGCGACACCCTTGCAACAGCATTTTTTAACCTCGCAGTGTGACAAATTCAGAGCGTTCCGACAGCCTTAAAATTGAAATTCTATCCCAGATACCAAAAAAATCGTCCGAAGCGCCGCGTCGCCTCTTTAAAAAACTAGTTTAGTCTTTGGTCTAGTTTCGATCGCGAACATTAGTTTGGAGCGAAGTGTGGATATAAGCCTATACAACCCAAAACACCGTTAAGCAAAGATGGAACGATATCGCTCTGTGTTTTATCGCAGTTTGTATTTAAATTTAATGTCTCTGTTTTCGCTTTAAAATGTCTTCTTTGTGACTGACTTAAATATTTATGTCTACAGTAGAAGGAACGGTACGTCGTAAAAGTGAATTTCATATTGTTAATTATAATTTTATGTAGCGTTTAATAATAGTCTTACTAAAAGTATTGATTTACGGCGGGAAATAAAAATTCTAGGCAATTGGACGACGAGTCTTAACCAGCTCCTAAAGTACTAACCTTATATAGTTTTTTAAATTAGCAAATATATTTTAAAAAATAGTAAGTGCATGTACATACGCGCGTTTAAGTTATAAAATTGTTTAATGAAGCATTTATTATTTTGTGTCGTCGATCGACGAGTTTATTTTATTAATTTTATTCTTACTACACTCTCGAAACTTTATATCAGTTATTTGTGTCGTACGAACGATAATGATAATACGAAAAATGCTATCTCTCCGTAGCAAAATAATAATATAATAATAATAATAATGCGTTTAACGTCCGTTTTTCGAATTTATGTCATAACAGACGCCATTCGCACCATTACTATTTTTTCATCTACCACTTCCCGTTATTTTCTACATTTTTTACAATTTCATCGTATGATATAGCAATGGGCGAATGAAGGAATTATAGGAAGTTAGGATAAGGTAGGTAATTTTTGAACTATATATGGCCTCAAATAAGGAACCATCTCGATATTTATCTGGAATTAATTGAGGGAAACCATGGAAAACCTCAATCAAGATGGCCGGTACAGGAATTACCGTTTCTCGGCGAGAGGCAGTACGAAAAAGTCCCAGCCACATCTGCCCCCGCCGGGATTCGAGCCCGGTACCTCCCGAATGCGAGTCTAGTGCTATCACCACTACTCTACCCAGCTCGGTTTCTCCGTAGCAAAATGAAAAAGCACAATTTCCATATGTGTAAATAAGGTTTAGTACTATGATGATAATATGTAAAAATGAGAACAGTAACACCATCTCTCGGTATAAAAATGAACAGCCAAAATTAATTGGTATTCCTGTAAATTAGACTTTTTAGTAGATCGTCGGTCGCAGGAGTTCGGCCATCTGTCGATCGCTTCGATGCGATTAAAAAAAGCGCAAAGAACTATTAATATTTGTTTTTCAATTATTAAAACGACTTGTTTATTGAATGAATTGGTGTGTGCAAATAGTACTGTACAATTATCAGTTATTTATTACAATTTTACCGGATAATTTACTGGTGAATTAACCGATTAACTATAAAACAAAATGGCGGCTTTCGGTGTCTCTTTCTTAGAACAACATAAAACAAAGCAATTTAGCCGTTTTCAATTGTAGAATCGAAAGAATTAATTAAATAAAGTAATTATATATTTATGTGTGTGAAAATTACAATTTTTTCGTAAAACTTTCCACGCAGCCTTGTATAATAATAATCATAAATAGCCGTAATAATTTATTTAAAATAAATTACCGCGGTTATTTAACCGAATATTTAACCGGTTAAATAACCGGTAATTTATTCTTTGACACCACTAAGCGCAAATGTAATGGTAACTCACCCATCCTGTATAAGAAGTCTAAAAAGTCTACATTCCTTAAAAAAAACCTTTTGGGGATAAATGGCTTAGTTACTGCTTGAACGTACGTGCCAAGGAGTTTAACAACGCACAGTATATGGTTTTGTTTTATACATATACTCGATTCACACATAGAAAAACATAAGTAGATTTTGCGAGCAGTGGATTTAATATTTTATTTTTTATATTTTCTCACAAATAAAATAATCTCGACCATACTTAACCTATCCTTTGTTGAATTTTTTATTTGAACTACAAAAAGAAAAGAGCCGAATACCAAACATAACTCTTCGTAGCACGTTATTGTTTTAGAATATATTTCATCGGCCGAATCATGTTTCATTTATTTTTTCTTTTGTCGGCAATAATAACATGCTATTAATTTTAAGTGGCCTAAATCAAACGACCGTAAAACACGCTTCCATATGAATTGAATTTTGGAAGTGTAACTTCTTATGCGAGTTCGAGACCAAAACTAAAGACAAAAAAACCAGTGGCGACTCGTGGGTCCCAAGGTTGCTGAAGTGTAAAGAGAAGATTTGTTATTATAATAATAATAATGCGTTTAACGTCCGTTTCTCGACTTTATGTCATGACAGACGCCATTCGCACCATTACTATTTTCCATTTACCACCTCCCGTTATTTTCTACATTTTTTAAAACTTCCACTTATGTAATAGCAATGAGCGAATGAAGGAATTATAGGAAATTAGGATAAGGTAGGTAATTTTTGAACTAGGAGTTTGATAGGTAATCGGCAATGGCCTCAAATAAGGAACCATCTCGATATTTACCTGGAATTAATTGAGGGAAACCATGGAAAACCTCAATCAAGATGGCCGGTACAGGAATTATCGTTTCTCGGCGAGAGGCAGTAGGAAAAAGTCCCAGCCACATCTACCCCTGCCGGGAATCGAACCCATACCTCCCGAATGCAAGTCTAGTGCTGTACCACTACTCACCCAGCTTGGTATTTGTTCTTATACTCACGGGCATAGGCAGAAATTTTGTGAAGGAAGGGCTGAAATATAAAAATTTCAAACGCAGAGGGTGTATACTGCATAGATATACTTGATTTTATATGTTTTTAACTCAAGTCTCTCCCACCGCAGTTAGACGATTGCTTAATATACATCATGCCTTACAAGAATCCTTCTTTATTCCAAATACAGCGGACCCCCGGTAATCCGGCCCCTATCTAATCCGGCACCCCCCGTAATCCGACATGGTCTATTATTTATTATTGAATATTTTTTGACAATAAAATGATTTGTCGGGAAAAAGGACTTTTTAAGTAAGTGTTATTTATAGCGACGTTTCGTCCCTTGCTTGGGACTTTTTCAAGCTTTATAACTATTAAATGTTTTGATCAAGTAGATATAAAAGTTACAATACACATGTAAATATAAATTTGAGTTAATAGTTATAAAGCTTGAAAAAGTCCCAAGCAAGGGACGAAACGTCGCTATAAATAACAAATAAGTGTTTACTTAAAAAGTCCTTTTTGCCGAAAAATCATTTTTATATTAATTACCAAGGACAAAAAAGAAAAAAAGTCAATTTTTTGACAATCTTCGCTAATGCATGATTGAACAAGTTCAGAGTACATATATACCTATATACAGGGTGTCTCACCGAACGTTGGCTAACATGGGCAACTTTGTTATTAGTGGAGATAGAAAGTCGGTTAAATGGGCAAAGTAGTGCAGAAAATTGGGCTCATTAACATCCCGTCGAAAAAACAATTGAATTTTGACACCCTATGAATTTATTCAGAAAATAGTGAAAATTGACATTTATGAAAACTGGTCATAACTTTTTTATTTATGAAGATATTTGAAAATTTCATTCACCATTTTTTGATAACTTTTTAAGGTCTTTTCAGTGGCGTAGGTTTAATTTTTTTATTTCCAGTACATAATGAGATATTGACATGAACTTTGGTTTTTCTTATGGACGGCATTTTTGATTTTCAGATATTCGAATTCTACTTATTTTTCTGAATAATTTGACATAGCATATCCTACATCTAAAATAATCAGAAGCCACAAAACTGACAAAAATAGCTTTTTGGCGTTATCAAAGTGTGCCGTGTAAAACGAAATTTGTTGAAACAAATACATATCGACAGGTAAACAATCTGTCGAGCGATCGCGACAGTTTTGCTAATTCATTTTGTTTGATTTACTCTCTAAGATGGCTCAAGCATTCTCAAATTTGGAGAAACAGGCTATTTTTGCACATCCATTCAGCGTAACAAAAATACCACGTGGGCTCAAGCAGAATACTTGAACCTTTATCCAAAAAGGCGACAGCCTTATTCAATAACTTTTAGGAACTTTTCTCCATTAATTTCAACGTTTGCTAAACCTAATTCTTCTTCACAGTGTTGAATGTTGCCTTTTTTCTTTGAAAATGAACTGTATACCTTGAAATTTCTATTTAAGTTCCTAAAAGTTATTGAATAAGGCTGTCGCCTTTCTGGATAAAGGTTCAAGTATTCTGCTTGAGCCCGCGTGGTATTTTTGTTACGCTGAATGTATGCGCAAAAATAGCCTGTTTCTCCAAATTTGAGAATGCTTGAGCCATCTTAGAGAGTAAATCAAACAAAATGAATTAGCAAAACTGTCGCGATCGCTCGACAGATTGTTAACCTGTCGATATGTATTTGTTTCAACAAATTTCGTTTTACACGGCACACTTTGATAACGCCAAAAAGCTATTTTTGTCAGTTTTGTAGCTTCTGATTGGTTTAGATATAGGATATCCTATGTCAAATTATTCAAAAAAATAAGTAGAATTCGAATATCTGAAAATCAAAAATGCCGTTCATAAGAAAAACCAAAGTTCATGTCAATATCTCATTATATAGTGGAAATAAAAAAATTAAACCTACGCCACTGAAAAGACCTTAAAAAGTTATCAAAAAATGATTGTTGTAATTTTCAAATATCTTCATAAATAAAAAAGTTATGGCCAGTTTTCATAAATGTCAATTTTCACTATTTTCTGAATAAATTCATAGGGTGTCAAAATTCAATTGTTTTTTCGACGGGATGTTAATGAGCCCAATTTTCTGCACTACTTTGCCCATTTAACCGACTTTCTATCTCCACTAATAACAAAGTTACCCATGTTAGCCAACGTTCGGTGAGACACCCTGTATAACATATAAAATCTTATCTTTGGATCTGTAATTTGTCGGATTACATAAGGTACTCTTTAGTAAAAAAATCCAGACTATAGGGGGTCTTAGGCAGTACTCTATAATCCGACAAATTCGATAGTTCAACACTGCCCTGCAAAATGTTTGTCGGATTACCGAGGGTCCACTGTATTATTTTAAAATTAAGCGAGGCTCTCAAATTTTTTGTTTTGTAAATTTGGACTACTGCACAGCTACGTGTATTCAGAAAACAAGAAAATAAATTTTTTATCATATTATAAAAAAATATTTATTTAATTAAAAAAATCTTATCAATATATCTATTTTTAAAATGTTTTTATTAATGAATAAAAAATGTTTTTCACTTTAACAAATAGGATCAGTGTTTTAACACTCATCCAATCTTGATCTTCTTACATGGGGGCCCCCAGAGCCTTTGTGCCCATGGATCTTGAACTATCAAATCTGGGATTGTGTATGACAGTAATAATCAGTTACCTAAGCCATTTTGAAAAATGTTAAGGCTGTCGGAACGCTCTGAATTCAAGTCAAAAACAGAGCTTCGGCTCTCAACTGATTGTAGACTTATTCGTCAACATTCTGCAAAAATTCTTTCTCTATAAGGAAGATAAAGGACAAATCTAGATCTCTAATGGACCACTTTTGTAATTTATGTACGATTTACTAGAAAAAAGTTGGCATTAATTGTGCTAAAAAAACTCACGTTTTCAATGTCACACTACGACCTTATTCGTACTTATTTCACAAAACTGTTCCATCACAAACCTAAAGTACCTCTTCCTTTTTCGGAAAAGTTTTTTAAATCTTCAAAATATTTCTAAAAATTAGAGTAATCAATTGACAGCGGCACCCTTGCAATAACATTTTTTAGCCTCGTAGTTAGCACCAGCTAAAAATTGAAACGTGCAGATGATTTGAGCGAGACAGAGCTAAAGAAAGTCACACCCACAATATGTCTTTTGCCTACCTCGCCCCTTACCGCTGGGTCTCAGCATAAACAAAATTCAGAGCGTTCCGACAGCCTTAATAACTGAAATCCACGAACATAAAGTTACAAATTGACGTCAACCAATTGTTCCTCAAATGAAATAATTATTTTAAAAGCAAAACTGTCGGTTCTCTGTGAATGGCCATAATAACAATACAATTGACATTATTTCAGCGGCCATATAAAACAGAGGGCTGAGATTGTAACAAAGTAATTGCAGAGGGTAATTTTTTAACGTGCCGAGTGATGATGTCGCCTAACCCCAAACACAGAAATGGCCATTCTAATTAACGTTTTTTTTTTGTTGTCTCTACAGTCAGTAGTCAGTGGGCGTACGGTACCTGGCTGCTAGGTTGCGGTAAAACACGTGGGGTCGTGTGGGGCTCGCGGGGTCAGGAAACGGGACCGGCTATCGGACGGTACGGCAACGAGCCACCGCCCTTCATGTCCTCAGGGAACTCGCGTGCGAAATTGAGGGATGTTTGCGATTTAATACACTACAGTTTATTGCTATGTAAACGTGATTTACATATTACAAGAATTTTCAATATTCCATACATGAAAGTGAAAGGAGTATATACCGTACGGTCGACAAAACTGTATTCATACTGACAAAACATCTTCGATATATATTGTTTTTAGTGTTCCGCACCTCAAAAGGAACCCTTATAGGATCATTTCGTTGTAAGTTCGTCTGTCTGTCACAACCATTTTTCTCAGGGACGCGTAGAGATTTATATATGTTTCAGTAAAAAATTATGACATTGACATATTCAACATGTCTTATTAGTGTATTTGCCATATGGCAACATACACTATTGGCGTCGGTCGGATGGCGGGACCTAGGGGTCGGACCAAAATTTCTCGACGTTTCATAACCTCCTAAACACCATTTTAAAAAATGTTTATATATATATGTATATATATATATTTATATATATATATTTATATATATATATTTATATATATATATAATATATATATATATATAGGTATATATGTGTACGGGCAATAACTTTCGAAGGAGTTAATTTATTTTAACGAAATTTGGCACACATGTTGGAATCCATCACCGCACGAAGCCTATTTAAAATGGGTCCAATCGGGTCATTTTAAGGGTGGTTTTTAGGGGATGAAAAAAGTTTTTGGGCCCAAAAATACCTAAAAAATTCTCAGAATCGTTTCAAAATTGAAATTTAACTCTTTAATAGCAATTAAAAAGTGTTCCTAAAATTTCAATAAAATCGGCCCGACAGGACCGGATTTAAAAATTTTCTGAAAACACTAGTTTGCAGATAGTGAGTTATTTCCTGAAAGGTGTTTTTAATTTTGGTGTAGACGTTTGATCGACAATAATGATGTAGTTAAAAAAAATGTAATTTAAAGGGGTGTATTAAGGAGTTAATTTTTTTATTTTACCCAATAATCACCTTAAGTTCACATAATAAAGCCACAAGGCCTGATGTATTAGCAAATACACTATATTGTCGGCAGGGTTTTGGCACTGCGACCCGGGTTTTTTACTTTTAAAAAAAGCATATCACAAACTCTGGCTATCACTACATAAGTTGCCTTGCTATTCTTATTCTGGATATTTAATGCTTATTTTTTTTCTTTTGTATTTCTGAACATTGAATTTTTTTCTTTTTAATTCTTATTATGCACAGAATACTGATATTATATTATTTTGGTCTACTTATCTTCATTTTTTATTCAATGTTATCTGACAATGAACTATTTTTTCGTTTGTAATAAGAGGTGTCATTTGTATGGACCCAGAGTCCGTTTGACATCCATGTTATATAAATAAATAAATATAGATTCGGATCTCCGCTTTAATGACGGCTCTTCAAGGAATATTGGATCTCCAGGTTTTTGTTACCTGACCTTTCACAAGTTATAGTACCATGTATTAATTTTTTATACCTATTTTTGTTATAAATGTAACGATTTTGGCGTAGTAATTTAGTGTAGTGTTTTGCTGAAGATGGGATCTTAACCCTCGAAAAGTACATCCATTAATAAAACTGTTGTGGTAAGAAGTTTCTATATACTTTTATTTTTGTTCCAACCACAGTACTCTTAATGCTATAAAATAGCAAATCGTTTGCTGCAATATTATGAAACACTCATTGTTGCAGTTATAATGCGATATTTGAAAATTTTTCTATTCAGTCAATGTCACTGTCGGGGCTCAAACGAATATTTAGTATTTGTGTAGGAAATAAAATGATGAAAACCATTAATAAACACGTATTGAATTATTAAATAAAGTATATTCAATTCAGCAATATATAATATATAATCAATGTGAACTCCACCCTGTCTCAACACAAAATGCTAGTGCATCCGATTACAATCTTTGCAATAGCAATATACGCAGCTTACATAACACACATAAACCATAACACAATTCATTAGAGAAGGGAAAAACGGGTCTTTTTAGTGATCTGTATCTTTGCATCTGGATCCCTTATGTGAGCCGGCTCACTGAACCGGTTCAAAAAGAGCCGAGTTCTGAATATGTTACTGCAGTCTGCCACTGAGTTACCTAGTTCAGTCAATCATATCACGACCTGTATAGAATCAAGAATGCATAGCCAAACATGTGATGCATGAGTCATTTGAGCTGACAGATGCATCAAAGCAAGAACTGATACGTAAGTGTAAAATGTGCTTCTGTGTGTTAAGTGTCTCACTGAGTTATGCGAATCCGTTGATCCGGCGACTCAAAAAAAGTGAGTCGGCTCTCACGGATCTTCTGTCGGAGTCGGATCTTTGAACCGATCCAGATCTGAGTTACCCAACACTACCATTCATAGGACAATACTGAATAAGATTCATTTAAATAGTATGGGTCAAACATTGATCGTTTACAACTGATATCTTAGAAAAAAATAATTTACAATAAAATTCAAGATAGGTAACATGAAATATATACCAATAATATACGATTTATATAACAACATTGAAAACTTTGTAACAAACACAAAAAATCAAATAAAAACTTTTTAACATAAGAACCACGCTATGACAATTCAACGAGACTAAATTATGACTAAAAACAAACAAATATCAATAAACGTGTTCAAAATAATGATGCGCCGTGCAAAAATAATGACATACTTATATGAAGCTCTTAGACTAATAGACATACGTAACGATGATATTGTAAAAAAAATTTATCTGTGTTTTTTAGTAGACAGCTACAAAAACAATTTGCCGTTCAAAATAATGAAATATTTCTTCTATAAAAAATTGTCTGCGTCGAGGTTCGAAGTTATTGTGTATGAGAGTTTAATGATCTCACCACTGTGTTTCTCACTCGGTCACATTTTATTTAAAACTAGCTGTGCCCACGGCTCCGCGCAATTACATTTCGAACTACTGCTGACTTATTTTTTTGTAACAGATGTAATAGCTTAGCTTGATTTATGATTGAAATTTGGATAGTTCGGGAAGGCTATCAATTATTGTTTTTCAATATTGTATTATGCCAACGTTTATTTTCAAATTGTAGCCCTGAGGAAGAAAATATATTTTGCTAAACGTCGGCATAATATAATATTGAGGAACACTTATTTATAGCCTTCTCGAACTATCCAAATTTCAATTACAACTTATTTTTATCATGATAGTTAATAGTATGTTTCAAGATAGAAAAAGTTGGATCAAAATATATGATTCGCTTTTTTTTTGGCTACCCTTTTTAGTTAAAATACTCTTGCACTATTAATTTTAGGGTTCAAGAAAATAAAATTTGTGAAGGTCAACTTTGATAAACGCTACTTTGGTCTTCCCAAAGGAAAACCTCAGAAAAAGTACATGTCTAATGATAACATTTATTTAGTATTCTAAATGCTCCAGTAAATCTGTTGGTTAAAGCGTATACTTCAAGAGTGGCCTGTTTCATGTTACATAATTGATCATTTATGTTGGCTTCTATTAAAGAAGCTTTAAAAAGAGTTCCTTCAGAAGGAAAGTAAATAAAATTACCTCGATAAACAGTTTCTTTTAGCGTTCATAAATTTTTAATGTGAATGGCCTACAGTACAGTTTTTTTTCTTTTTTGTTGGTAGATATTTATGTGGACATATTGAGGTACTGAAGTTGACGGTGTTGTTAATCCAGCTAATAATCGGTAATTTTTTTACTGAGTGTAGACTTAGTGTTCTCAAATCGTTAATAATTTATTACTAACTTTATGATTCCATTAACGAATAATTAAATATTGTACCATTTACCGTATCAGCGAAATACAGTGAGGTCGCGCTAATCGGGCATTTGTTTGCAAACCGATTATAGAGTGGTGTTGTCATCTCTGGATTTACAATAGGGGCTAGTCCCTAGGGCGGCAAATTTCCAAGGACGACAAAATTTGGAACATGCGGTAAAAAATTTAACATTATAGAAATTTTTTCGAAAAGTGTGATCGTGTTGAAAACATTCATCAATGAAATGCTTTTTCTTTATATTAAAAATGTGTGTAAAATTATAAACATTGCAGTTTTATTTACAAAATTGTGAAAAAAAATTTAGTGTCTAGAATTTTACACGTATTTTTAGTAAAGAGAATAAGTATCTTGTTATTCACATTTTTGAAAGTTTACGGCTCGATCACAGTTTGTTTGATATGATCATTATTTTAGTTTAAATTGCGCACTGCAAAATGCAGAACTTGGTCAGTTTGTAAGTCAAAAAGTCAGACGCGTTTGCTTCTTAAGGTAGTTGTCGTGATTAAGGCACATCGTCAGAAAATTCTTAATTTTTGTGTACTTATTAAGGACATGATAATACAGTTACCCTGAAAATTTGAAGTCGATCGACCGTATATAATCCGAGATAAATTCAATTAAAAAATAGATAATTAACGTTGATTGTATACGATCTCTGTAGTTCTGAACCAGTTTCTTATTTATAAAAAAAGAACTAACTATCAGAAACTTTCTAAACTTATAATGCATTTGTTATGAGTTTAAAAAAAATGAGAATTTTTTTTTGACCGTCTAATTATTTATATAAATGACGGTTTAAAGTTCAACAATTTATAGAAAAGTATACATGCATATGAATACTGTATGGGTTACGTTTCCAGGGGTACAGTCTTGCGTACAAATTATGGATCACTTAGCTACAAGCTAGTATACTTTTGTGGCGCGTATAATCTATAACTTTTTGACAATATTGTACCACGACAACTACCTTAAAAGATATATAATATCTCGCAACTTATGAGCAATCGGTTTGTTTGTCAATTTATGATTTTTAATACGAAAAATAATGTTTTTTGTGTAATCGTCTCGTTTATAATAAAAAGATTTTCAAGTATAAATGAATCATTTCATTTATTTAAAAATTGTATACCACTTTAGGTAACGGGGCGGAATTTTTCACGGTGTCCCAGGGTTGCACTTAGGGTAAATCCGGCCCTGGCTGTGGTTTAAGCCTCTTGTAGTTGGACTAAATAATACAGTATATACAGAATTCAGTAATCGTATTTGTAGGTACAACACATTTATGTTTTTCGTTGCAACTGCTCCATAAATGTTTGTTTTTGTCGTGGAACTGATCAAAACAACATCTGCCCAGTTGCTATGAGAATAAAAAAACCCGGGTCGCATTGCCAAAACCCTGCCGACAATATAGTGTATTTGCTTATATAGGGCCGTGTGGTTTTATACTTTTATTATGTGAAATTAAGTTTGTTTTTGGGCAAAATAAAAAATTTAACCCCTTAATACATCCCTTAAAATAACGTTTTTTCTCTTAATTGTAATATTATTATCAATCTAACGTCTACACCGAATTAAATACACCCTTCAATAAATAAGTCACTATCCGCAAACTAGTGGTTTCATAAAATTTGTAAATCCGGTCCTGTCGGGCCGATTTTATTAAAATTTTGGGGACACTTTTTAGTTACTACTAGATGGTTAAATTTCAATTTTGAAACGATTCGGAGAATTTTTTCGGTATTTTGGGGCCCAAAAACATTTTTCAACCCCTAAAAACTACCCTTAAAATAGCCCGATTAGAGCCATTTTAAATAGGCTTCTTGCGGTGATGGATTTCAACACGTGGGCCAAATTTCGTTGAAATCAATTAACTCTTTCGAAAGTTATTGCGCGTACACATATATATATATATATATATATATATATATATATATATATATATAAACATTTTTAAAAATGGTGCCAAAGTGTTTAGGAGGTTATGAAACGTCGAGAAATTTTGGTCCGACCCCTAGGTCCCGCCATCCGACCGACGCCAATAGTGTATGTTGCCATATGGCAAATACACTAATAAACCAAGTCATAAACTAGATGGGGGGCCCGATTACTGCGAGCTCATTGTAAGTAAAAATGAACATAGCACTAGGCTAGGTTGAAATATGTCATTTTTAAACGAAAATTAAATAGAAACAAAAAGACCAACCGCTTAGAAAATAATGAATTATATTTGTTCATAAAATATGTTTTCGTAACCGGAAAATGCTATGGGTTGGTTTTTATTTCAATAAAAGGACACTCAAAAATAAAAACGTATATTCTGGCATATAATGAAACTAAAATGGAATAAAACAAACATCGAAAAAAGTAGGAATAATGATTTTAAGTAAATAAACGTTCGGTTCGGTTACAGATAAATTTCAGCGAACCCTCCTACATGCACTGGACCAAAATGCAAAACCGCTTATGTAAATTCATTTAACTTATCAACATACATTATAAATCACGAAGCCTCGCCGATTTTGCAAGTTTATTTCGATTTAATTTTTAATTTTAATTTAATTTTTTACTCATAATCGAGGCTTTTATAATTATGAACCTAAATTTTTAAAAAAGATTGTACTTTTTTAGTGCGTTTTAATGAAAGTTTGTCTTTAAAAAAATTTTTTTATTAATATTTTAGTTTGTTCTTTTTAAACTTTCAAAATTTTTACTTTTAAAACAAAAATTAATTGATTATTTAATCCTCAAAAACATTGAATTATGTATTGCTATTGGGAATACAAATGCGTACAAAATGTCAAATCGATAGGATATGTGACGCCCGCCATATGGGATTTACAACGACGTCACATAGCGTATCGTATTCCACTCGTCAAACTCTCTAATTTGATACCCATGTCAAGAAGGTAATCCGCCATATTGTACATATTGTACAAAATTTCAAAGATCTAACTTAAATAAATTTAGTCGAGATTTTGGTTGCAAGATTTGATCCAACTGACAGACACATAATAAAATAAACATAAGTTAAATAAAAGCTTGAAAAATACAAAAACTAGACATACGCCATTTTTCCTTTCGGCCACAGGTAATGTACAATGTACATGCAGTAATATAGAGGTTTGTACAAACGCTAGTAAATAAAGTTCAGTCGAACAGCGGCAGCCGAAGAGCTACTTTCACATAACAATCCATTTATTTCTGCTTCTAACAGCATTGTTGTCCAACCAAATTCTCAGCGTGAACTAGATTCAGTTTACTATTGCCGAGGAATACCTTTGTGTTCTTTTACTGTTCGACGGGAAAAAGTAAAAGAAATATTTAAATATTCTACCGTAGAGAAATTTAAAAATAGTTATAACTTACAAAAGATTTATTTTTGAAATAGCATACATTTTTTTTGCAGTTTGTGTGTAGAGATTTAGATTTAGATATTTTATTCATATCATAACCTGAAATATTTATATAATAATATAGAAGAGAAACGTTTTGTATGTTTGTCGTGGGTGATCTCAGGGACTGCTAAACCGATTTGAGAAATACTTTTACTGCTTCAAAACCTCTTTCTTTCCGAATAACATGGGTTATATATTACTACGTTAGATTTTAAAAGCTTCTAAAATGACTGAAAACTGTCAAAAAAATACATAAAAAATATGAACCTAATTAGATGCTTTTGTCTTGGTGTTACAGATACTTACGTACAGAAATAATGGCTATATGTATAATTCATAGAACCTTCTGGAAACTTCATAGAAAACTTTAGAAATCTCATAGAACCTTCATGGAACCTTTTAGAAAAGTAGTAATGACAAGAAAAAAAGAAAGAATGAAAAATGAATTTTAGTTTTTACTCTTATATACTTAATTAAAAATAAAGTAAATAATGTTTTTTTATTGTAGAACCCTAAAAAGAAGTGATATGTAAAATTTTCAAAAATAATTTTGTAAAAAAGAGTAAATATTTTCCTCTAGTAAGATATATAAATATTATGTTAAAAAACTATCATTATTAAAAACTAAAGTTATGATTAACCAACAAATATATTCTAGACTATTGTATTTGTCTAAATTGCTTTTTAAATGTTTTTTAACATTTAAACATTTTCATCTCTATTATACTAGAGGGAAATATTTACGTTTTGCTCCAAAATTATTTAAGTTTCGAAAATGTTACTTCTTTATAAAACATTTTTCTTATTTTCTGCTTTTTAAAGCCCCTCAATAAAAGCATCGTCTATTTAAAAAAAATATTTTTACTGTAATTTTTTTTGTTTTAAAATAAACACGCTTAAACCACCAAACATTTGAGATAAAAGCTTGGCAAGTTTATAAACATGTAATTTATATGATTAAACTTGAGCTTAAATACATAGTTAGGTTCAATCCTAAATAAATAAGTGAATATATTATTTTCTCTTTACATTAATTTATAGTGTTATAGTATATCGTTGTATATTTACAGATTAAACGCGACCATGCACATTCAAACACAGAGGTTCAATTAATAGAACAAAGCGTATTCATTAATCAAACTAATATATAAAACTACTAGATTCCCAGTTCGCCATCTCCCAGGTGCAGATTACTATTTTCACTCACTACTCGTCCTCTTTTTGTCGTAGGCTACCAGCGTTTATAATTTGATTAAAATTAATATTAAAGAATTGTAGACATTATATCGCATCCAAAATTATTACTATAATTCAATAATAAATCTCAGGTATTTGGATTATTATACTATAATTGAATTTTTATATATATGCATTTTTCAGAGCCTGACGAAGACTAAATAAAGTAGTCGAAACGTAGCAAGATTAACAATAACACGATTGTTTTGTATTATTAATCCAAATACCTGAGATATTATTATTGAATTATATTAAAGAATATTATTTAAAATTTGTTATGTAATAAAATTGTTTAATGTTAATTTTAATCAAAATATAAATTGCAGTAACTTTAAAATTATGATCATGTATATTATTATTGGTACAATTTACCAATCATTAACTTGCCTAAGGCTCTGAAGATGAAATAAAATATTTTGAAACGTTGGCCACAAGCGAAACATCGGTAAAGCTTTTTTATTTTGAGTGTTCCTCATCAAAACTCCCTTTCAAGGACTCCATTTCTATTAAATTAAGGATCTTCATATTGGAATTTAAAACTAGTTTTAATAACATCAAAATGAGATAAGTTCCCGTCATCTTGTAGAGAATTGTTTCCTATTTACGAATAAATAGGCTTTGGTGAAGTTATCTTCAAAAACATTCCAGATACAGGCCTGGCGAGTCATGTCTATGGAAACCCCTGTATATTCAATTCTTTCAAACGATTATCCCCCAGACTATACTCAACGCCAGCTTATAAACATCTCTCCAGCTACTGGATTCACAACGTGAGCTTCGCCCCAATCTTGTACCAACATACAATGACTGCTATACTAGTTCTCAGATCACAAGGTTTTCGCTGACGCTTGCACATAACCCGTTATTGCTCTATGTTGAGAGACTGTTGAAAAAAAAAACTCCACGCAATTCACGTCTATTCATCAGGGGCGTTATTTGGGAGACACCCGAGGCAAAAATTGTCGCTTCTTGACCTTGAAGCTGCATTTTTTAAGTCGATAAACCGAATTCAAACTCCATGTAAATAAAATTCTAAGGAAGTGTGTATATTTTTGTACAGGAATAGAGAAAAAAAATGACGTGACTCCACCGCACTAACTGCCTCGACCGCGGATTTTCGTTCATCAGTGAACTGGATTTTCTTTTGACGGGTTGAGAGTAAAATTGTAGCAGGCAACGGAAGTGCATGCACACAAGTAACGAAAATTCGACAGTATGAAGTTGGTCGCGCTTATGAAAATTCGAGAGTATGAAATTGACCGCGCTAACGAAAATTCGACGGTATGAAGTTGACTTATAAGAGGCTCTACTGAAATGCCAGAGGGACGAAATCAATGCACTTTCTGTTATCTGAAAACTGTATAATATACTAGACGACTATTACATTTGATTATAACCAATACCTAGTCGTTTTAAGTCTCATACAACGGAAAAAAGAAAAAACAAAATTTTGAAAGTATTTTCAAACATTTGAGTATAGTTTTTTGTAAATATTGTTCTTAAGGGGGTATTCTCATGTGAACGCATAAATTTTACCTCTTTTTGGGGAATTTTTTTTTAGACGACAATAACATTCAATCATTTTAATTTTTTTATGTTTTTGTTTGTATCTTTAACTGTATAAAAAAATGTTTGTTCTCTTATTTTACATTTTTTATATATATATTTTTTTTAATTAAATTAGACACTAAAAAAAAAGCAGCTCACTGGTCATGGTAATAGCGGCTGTTCATGTTGTCTGAAATAAAAAAATCTAATGGATCATTGTTCAGTAGGGATGTCGCTATCTCCCTACCAAAATTAATCAATTTCATAAAAAAAACAAAAATGGCGGACTGTAGAAAAAAAGTTTGTGTTTTTGTTAATTTTTTTGTTAAAAATCGTTTAAAAAAATAAGAAAATATTTTCGAAAATAAGCAATTTTGGTACAGACGATAACCATTAATGAGTAGAAGAACATATATAAATTTCAAAGCAATCGGGTGAATACTTTTTTTTTAGGACCATGACAGTTTTAGAAAATAATGTTTCCAGATAAATGCGTTTAAAGTTTCAAGAGCCAACAAGTCGCTTATACGGCTCGCTGGCGACTATGAGTTGTAATTTATTTAAAACTAGGAATTTCGGTCTCTATCTTTCATAGCATATTTTCGATAGGTTTTACTATTGAAATATGAAAAAGAAAAGTCGATTTTTCGAAGTGGTCACATGAGAATACCCCCTTAAGCTATTTGAAGATTTCATTTGAATACATTATTTGTTTGTATATTAAAAATTGGTTTTTAATCACGCCAAAGAAGTATAACTTCAAACGCACTAGATCCACTTTTTTTGCAATAAAAGACAATGTTGACGAGTAACACTGCTATTTATAGCAGTTATTGGTATCCGGTTGTTTTAAGTGATTCTGTTATCTCAAAATAACAATTTTGACCATCACTACAACGAACGACTATGATTGCACAGACTTCCCTTATTTTTCAATGGTACGTGTAATATTTATGTGAAGCTGGCTGCAGCCAGCCAAGCTGTTTATCCCACTGATCTGTAATATACGGATAGTGAACATTATGTATTATTTGGAAATCAAATACTTTAAGTGTTTGATAATAATTATATTTAGGTTTTGAAATTGCGTTTAACGTCCGTTTGTAACAGACGCCATTCGCACCATTACTATTTTCCATTTTATCACTTTCTATATTTCAATCGACTTGTTATATGCATTACAAAATTTTAACGAAGATGCTAACCTCAAAACTTGCCTGAAAAAGTTGAAAATAAACCAACGATACGTTGCAAATTTTGAAAATTTAGCATCAATTTATTAAATATCCAAGTTCCCAATTAACTTATTAATACATCTGGATATTTATCTGGAATTAATTGAGGGAATCCATGGAAAACCTCAATCAAGATGGCCGGTACAGGAATTACCGTTTCTCGGCGAGAGGCAGTAGGAAAAGGTCCCAGCCACATTGGCCCCGCCGGGATTCGAATCCGTACCTCCCGAATGCGAGTCCATAGTGCTGTCACCACTACTCTACCCAGCTCGGTAGGATTTGAAATTATCATAAGATAATTATTACAGATGTCAAAACTATTTTAATTAGATGGTTATGGCTTATAACTGACTGTAGGAAATTAATCGCATTGATTGAAAGATGTCTTAATAACAATTATGTGAAACCAACTTATTCAACTTCATATTGAGTAACTATATAACATATTTCAAAAAAGCAAGAATCGATCTGTATTTTTTTTTTTTGTGTAGATCTACACAAAAAAAAAAAATACAGATCGATTCTTGCTTACAACTGGCAGAAATATCGTGCAACATATCTATATGTTGCACGATATTTCTGCCAGTTTTAATAATTTCTGTTCTATTTAAAGGAGCATACTTTCGAGGTGGTCCCACATAAATTTTACTAAAATCGGTTCATCAGTCTCATGTATTTTTATTTGTTAAGCAAGCGATATGTTGCATTTGGTATCAACTGCGCCATATTCACTTGGAACTTTAAGGTAGTTGTCGTGGTACAATATTGTCAAAAAGTTATAGATTATACGCGCCACAAAAGTATACCAGCTTGTAGCTAAGTGACCCATAATTTGTACGCAAGACTGTACCCGTGGAAACGTATATAACCCATCAGTATTCATATGCATGTATACTTTTCTATAAATTGTTGAACTTTAAACCGTTATTTATAAATAATTAGACGGTCAAAAAAAATTTTTTTAAACTCATAACAAATGTATTGAAAGACTGTGAGTTTTTGGAAAGTTTCTTTTTTATAAATAAGAAACTGGTTCAGAACTACAGAGATCGTATACAATCAATGTTAATTATCCAATTTTTAATTGAATTTATCTCGGATTATATACGGTCGATCGACTTCAATTTTTCAGGGCAATTGTATTATCATGTCCTTAATAAGTATATAAAAATTAAGAACTTTCTGACGGTGTGCCTTAACCACGACAACTACCTTAAGCGCAATCCGTGTAATTCTAGATCGGTGGTCAAAGCTATGCTATGCTACGTAAGTATTGAGGGAGAACCCGCAAGCGGCATCAGGTATTGCGCTATTAGTTTACAGTCAGCGGGCGGACGATGATCCGCTTTTTGCCGTTCTGTAAACTCGCAGACGAATGTTCAGAAACCCTCAGGGAATCCCTAATGAGCATCGTAGCGTACCGCATTGTTATTGTAGGTGTACATGTACTAGAGGTGCGAGATTGGGCGTGAAAGTTACACTGAGTTAGTGTCAGCTTCCTTGGAAGAATCGCGTAATGCAATGAATTGATTTTGGTTACTGCAAACAATTATTTTTGTACTCTAGAATCTTGATTTTTAGTGAATGTAGGATAGCTATAGTTTGTTAACAATTTATTGTTGAGAAACACCCATTGTCACCATCGGGACTCAAAATCCCGAATCTTTCTATTATCGCGGCGGAATAGGTCATCAATTACTCAACAGAGTTGGGTAACTCAGATCTGAACCGGTTCAAAGAGCCGACTCCGACAGAAGATCCGTGAGAGCCGACTCACTTTTTTTTGAGTCGACGGATCAACGGATCCGCATAACTCAGTGAAACACTTAACACACAGAAGCATATTTTACACTTACGTATCAGTTCTCGCTTTGATGCATCTGTCAGCTCAAATGACTCATGCATCACATGTTTGGCTATGCATTCTTGATTCTATACAGGTCGTGATATGATTGACTGAACTAGGTAACTCAGTGGCAGACTGCAGTAACATATTATTCAGAACTCGGCTTTTTTTGAACCGGTTCAGTGAGCCGGCTCACATACGGGATCCAGATGCAAAGATGCAGATCACTAAAAAGACCCGTTTTTCCCATTTCTATTACTCAATAGTAACATATCCAAACAGTCAATCTTTCTCATATTTAAAGCATATTTGTAACCCGTTCTTTATTGTCATGCGAGAGCTAATTTTTATTTTAGGTAACGCTAGACATGAAACTTCATAATAGTGACAGTTACGAATGAATCAAAGATGAAATTATTTCCATTAATCAGTCACAGGTTTTCTAATGCTGGGTAGCAGAAAGCATTGCCAGATTTTCTGATTTAACAAGGACCTTAGATTGTGACCACTCATATTTCTCCAAAACAAAGGCATTGCAGAATTTTAAAGTTGACCCTGCTCGAAAAATAATTGATGGATTGAAACGATATTTTCTGTATATACGTATATTTGATATAATTTTTCACGCAATTTCAACTTCGAAACAACATTTTCCTATGCATATTATTAAAAATTTAGCTTGAAAATCGATCTTTTTCTATGTAGATCAATTGTTTGTTTTTGGGTCAATCAAAATGGCAGGGAGTTTAACGACGACATTAGACTGCGTCTAAATGTTTAAAAAAACTGTAATAATGTGATCATAAACTAAAGTCAAGTTAATTTTTTTAACAATGCTTTCTGCAACCCATCATTAAAGTTGTCGTTCTAGACTAAACCGAGCCGATGCAGCTTTCTGCATTACCAGCGGGATTTAAAGAATCTAGTCGGTTTGCATCCTTGCTCTATAGATATGTATTCTATATATAGAATCATTTAATATCAACTCTGTACTCTCATTGACTTCACTCGCTATACATAATGTATTTTTAACAGTTTTTACGTACCCCGTACACGTTTCTATATAGCTACTGGTCTTATAAGTTAAAGAAACTGAAGATAAATCCAAATGTCTTTTATAACTGTATTCTCTGTTTGTATTATTTTTAGGGATATATGAGGGGTTGTAATGTAAAACTACTGGTTATATATGATAGTAACCATTTTAGTCGGACAATTTCCCGGTTAATTAACCGGCTATCTATAAAACAAAATGGCGGTTTCCGGTTTCTGTTCCTCGAAAGAATAAATTAAATAAAGTTCTTATATTTATGTAGATATTGATTTTCAAGAAATTGAAATCTCGAACGGAAATTACAATCATACGCAAAACTTTCTGCGCAGCCTTTTATAATATTAATAAATAGCTGCGGGTATTTAAAATAAACTAACGGGGTTATATACGGGATATTTGACTGGTTATTTAACTGATTCTTTACCGTTTTACATCACTAATGAGACGTTTTTCAAATCACCGAATATCTACATAAGTATCCAAAACGATCGCGTGCGGAGTCGCGGGTAGCGGCTATTTATATAAAACATTAAAACAAATTCAGGACAATAATTTCGAACATATTTAACTGTAATATTTCGAATGATGTAACAGCCATATATTATTCCATTTATGGATTCTACAGATTTAAAAATTTTCAATCGCAATGGTAAATACTAAATAGTAAGTTGTTATCTCAAAGTAGCGCGCAAATGGTAAGAAGTTGGACACTCCTTGTCTAAACAAACTGAGTTTCGTAACTCGCAATTAATAAAACAATTATTGTTGCAAATAATGTTTTGTCAATTGTTACTGTTTATTGTTTATCAATTATGTTTGTCGATAATATAATTGGTAAACACTAAATAGCCTACTTGTGTTTATTTTTCTTTTTCAACATCGATATCAATTCCAACCCCTTGTTTTTTTGTTTTGTTTTGGTCTCCCAAATAAACTCGCATTTAGAGTGCTTCCGTTCAGGGAAGGACACTGACGTCATCATGCCTGTGAAGGGGTGGGAAAATGAGCTGGAATTATTTTTTTTTGAGATTATGGAAATTCTAAATTAATAAATATTATATTAATAAGTTAATTGGGAACTTGGATATTTAATAAATTGATGCTAAATTTTCAAAATTTGCAACATTTCGTTGGTTTATTTTTAACTTCTTCAGGTAAGTTTTGAGGTTAGCATCTTCGTTAAAATTTTTTTGTAATGCGTATAACAAGTCGATTGAAATTATAATATCAGATAAATATATTATATGTAAAGAAAAGCTTCACATCAATTTGACAAATATTTATCTGATCTTATAATTTCAATCGACTTGTTATATGCATTACAAAAAAAATTTAACGAAGATGCTAACCTTAAAAGTTACCTGAAGAAGTTGAAAATAAACCAACGAAACGTTGCAAATTTTGAAAATTTAGCATCAATTTATTAAATATCCAAGTTCCCAATTAACTTATTTTTGTAAATAAACATGGATGAGAAACAGCACATTAATAAATATTAATGTTCTCTAAATTCATTTTTATTTCAATGATATAATTCGTATTGTTTACTTTCCAAATTCGCATATCTATAATTATTAGTTTTCTCCATTTACTAAATTAAAGAAGAATTCAAATTTAATTAAATTTCTAGCACTTACGCCTGTGGCGTTTCTCACCAATTTTTGTGTGCCGGTGTCATTACGCTTTGATTTCCTCTAATTGTAGAGAACCTACAGTTGAAGCATGAATTTAAATTTAAAATGAATTACTTAAAGTTTTAGACATATTTCTGTGTCCAAAAAGTAAAACCTCTTACGTCGAATTTGTGGTAAATTAAAATTTTAGTCTAATGATTTAGCCAAGCAGCTCATTCACTTAATTTTTTTTATCTTGATGGTTTGAAGTGTGACGTCAGATTTGCAGCAAATACAGGACACACATACATGAGTAAACACTAAACGAATCTCGTGTAAACGATACCGAGTTTTATTTGTACTACAAGAATGACGTCACAGTAAGCGGCTTGTGTTTTCGCGTAAGCTTATATATAGGTATTTAAAATTTTGAAACATAATTTGTCCTATAAAATGATTACCTACATTTAAGGTAGTTGTCGTGGTACAATATTGTCAAAAAGTTATAGATTATACGCGCCACAAAAGTACACTAGCTTGTAGCTAAGTGATCCATAATTTGTACGCAAGACTGTACCCGTGGAAACGTAACCCATACAGTATCCATATGCATGTATACTTTTCTATAAATTGTTGAACTTTAAACCGTTATTTATAAATAATTATACGGTCAAAAATGTTTTCTTATTTTTTTTTTAAACTCATAACATATGCATTGAAAGATTGTCAGTTTTTGGAAAGTTTCTGACAGTTAGTTCTTTTTTTATAAATAAGAAACTGGTTCAGAACTACAGAGATCGTATACAATGTTAATTATCCAATTTTTAACTGAATTTATCTCGGATTATATACGGTCGATTGACTTCAAATTTTCAGGGTAATTTTGTATTATCATGTCCTTAATAAGTATACAAAAATTAAGAATTTTCTGACGGTGTGCCTTAACCACGACAACTACCTTAAGTGAAATAAAAATCCCTGTGGACTAATATTACGATAGAACATTTTAAGACAATTTAAAAATAGCCCCTTATCAAAAATTCCACTTAGGCAGTTTTGCCTTTTGTCCATACTTCTAGCTTTATTTAGCTGTACTATAAACATTTTGTCTTAAATCTACCAATGACTGACACAGGGACAATTACGTTACAATTTATTAACTAGGAAAGTTATGGAGTTATACTGAACTTACAAATTGTACTTAAATAAGTTTGATGTCGCCGCATAACAACGATAAAATGACGCCCACTCACTGAAAATGTTAAGTTATATTAGTTCAATTATAATTTATTTATGGAATTATATTAATTAGAAAGTTTAGGTTGGCAGACAGTTAATTACAGTTCTAGAAATGGATCATCGTATCTAATAAATGAAACTTATCTAATTTATAAATAAGTATAAAAATCTATAAACATACCAAGAAGTATTTTCTATTAAATTGTATTTTCGTTTTTTTTAACACGATTTTATTAGCTTCACCTGTATGTTTGTTTGTTTGCTTGTAAAGGAATCTTTGAACGTTAAATACACACACTTCAAAACGTAGGATTGAACTGAAACTCTGTACACTTATCAAGGACGAAAAATATGTTGTAAAATTTTGAAAAGTGAATTTCGACGTAAATTAGTTCCCCACTTGTGCAGTAGGAATACTTAAATAATATTTAAAATAAATACAGACGTCAACAAAGTATAAAAAAACCCGGGTCGCAGTGCCAAAACCCTGCCGACAATATAGTGTATTTGCTTATACAGGCAGTGTGGCTTTATTATGCAAACTTAAGTTGGTTTTTGGCAAAAGAAAAAATTTGACTCCTTAATGCACCCCTTAAAATAACATTTTTTTTCTTAACTGCAATATTATTATCAATCTAACGTCTACACCGAATTAAATACACCCTTGAATAAATAAGTCACTTTCTACAAATTAGTGTTTTCAAAAAATTTGTAAGTCCGGTCCTGTTGGGCCGATTTTATTAAAATTTTAGGGACACTTTTTAATTGCTACTAACGGGTTAAATGTCAATTTTGAAACGATTCTGAGAATTTTTTCGGTATTTTGGGGCCCAAAAACATATTTTTCAACCTCTAAAAACTACCCTTAAAATGGCCCGATTACGCCCATTTTAAATAGGCTTCTAGCGATGATAGATTTCAATACGTGGACCAAATTTCGTTAAAATAATTAAGTCTTTCGAAAGTTATTGCCCGTACACATATATATATATATATATAAACATTTTCAAAAATGGTGCCAACGTGTTTAGGAGGTTATGAAACGTCGAGAAATTTTGGTCCGACCCCTAGGTCCCGCCATCCAACCGACGCCAATAGTGTATGTTGCCATATGGCAAATACACTAATAATATTTATTTGCAAAATTCTTTAATGGCCAATGTTTCACACTAATTTTGCCTTCTTCAGAACATTAAATTTTAATGAATACGGTTTCTGTTGAGGCTTTAATCACTAAAGAATTTAGCAAATATATATTGTCATTTATTTTGTATTCTGTTCTTCTAAAGTAAATAAACTTCAATTAAGATGCTTCAATCATTTCATTGATAGTTATGAGGTTTTGTAACATTCTGTATTTGTGATGATCAATATCCCCATACTATAGACTGAGATGAGGTGGCACCACTGCGGAACCGGAGGTGAAGGGCGTAAAGCATGTCGCTAGGTGGTAACTAGATGTTTGGTTAAAGTTTTTGCATGCGTTAGCAAACTTTTGGCAGCTGGCAAAATTATAGTCGAATGGTTTTGAGCTTGGAATGAGTACCTAATACCCTATACCATGTAATATGTATGTAGTGTTTAAGTAAATACATATGTATTACATAGTGAGTTAGCAAAAAGCAAGCTCTTCTTAAAAAAAGCTTTCCAATTTATTGACGATAGATGAACTTCCATTTATAGAATGGAACTAAACTGTTAAGAAACTTCAAGCCTAAGTTTTGAGTCAAAGTAGTGTTTAAATTTTTCTGTTTGCTTAATTCTTCTAATAGTGTTAAAACATCTTATTTTATTTAATTTATAATAATGTAACAAAGTTATAAAATGATGTGTTTTTTATTTAATAAAAAAAGTAATGAAATGACTTCGTTATATTTAAATCATATGGTGTCAACCAACAAGTGCAGTGCTAGTAACATTAAAATTGTAAGTGACATCGGGAATTACAATGTCGATATTTTACCTCATTGAAATAAAATAAGAGGATAAAACACATCTTTAACTAATTATAGACTTAAAGACTGCCTGGGTTTTTTGAGACTTTTCCCAGAAAAAAACAAAATAAGTTATTAAAAGTAATGTCAACTGTGTACTGAAATCCAAATAACTTTATTGTGGTAGGTTATATGTGCTGTATTCGAAATATTATAAAATATTATGCAAGTGTCTTTTAGTTTAAAAGTATTACATAATTATATTAAGATTGTAAATTCTTTTTTGTAAAATAAAATCTGTTCTGTTTGAAACTCAAAAGCATTCGCTTGTTAAATTATTTGTAATTAAAAGAATATCCTACATTATAGGAACACCATGTACAAATAATATGAAATACGATGTACATCTATTTTATAACTATGACAATAAAGTCTTATCTTATCTCTATGGTTTTCACCCTGCATCACTGTCGATTAATGAGATTAAAAAATAATTATTTAAATAATTACCACAGTAACGGTATATTGTTAAAATGTTATAATATTTTACAACTATATATGCGGTTTTTTATTCCCTAGGATTGGGAGGTTTATATTAATAAGATAAAAAAAACCCGGGTCGCAGTGCCAAAACCCTGCCGACAATATAGTGTATTTGCTAATATAGGCAGTGTGGCTTTATTATGCGAACTTAAGTTGGTTTTTTGGGCAAAATAAATAATTTGACTCCTTAACACACCCCTTAAAAGAACATTTTTTTCTCAGTTGCAATTATTATCAATCGAATCTCTAAACTAAATTATATGTACACCTTTCAGCAAATAATTCACTATCTGCAAACTAGTGTTTTCATAAAATTTGTAAATCCGGTCCTGTCGGGCCGATTTTATTAAAATTTTAGGAGCACTTTTTAATTGCTGTTAAAGGGTTAAATTTCAATTTTGAAACGATTCTGGGAATTTTTTAGGTATTTTTGGGCCCAAAAACTTTTTTCAACCCCTAAAAACTACCCTTAAAATGGCCCGATTGGGCCCATTTTAAATAGGGTTCTTGCGGTAGTGGATTCCAACATGTGGGCAAAATTTCGTAAAAATCAATTAACTCTTTCGAAAGTTATAGCGCGCACACACACACATATATATATATATATATATATATATATATATATATATATATATATATATATATATATATATATACATATATATATATAAACATTTTTAAAAATGGTGCCAAAGTGTTTAGAAGGTTATGAAACGTCGAGAAATTTTGGTCCGACCCCTAGGTCCCGCCATCCGACCAACGCCAATAGTGTATGTTGCCTATGGCAAATACACTAAAAAGACGTGACGAAAGCTTGTTAGCCATAAGAGTCAGTGTATAAGAACTTATAAAAACGTTATTTTTAAAACTTCTTTTTTTCTAAGAAACTTAACTAAAGTACTTATTTGTATGTGCTTTAAATCTTAAACTTGAAAAATTCGATTTCCTAAGATTCGCTCGAACCTTAACAAATTTATTTAAACAAAACAGAAATAAAAATATCCTCAATTCTCTGCTGCCAGGTATAAATAACTTGAGTAAAAAAGTGTCATATTTCATTTTTTAGTGAACTTAAGTCATATTTCGCTTGTTTCATTTATGTCATCAAAACATCATCGACGAACGTGTAGCCAGATTTACTGGAGCTATTTTGACTCGGGCTGGAATCTGGTCGATATTTGTTGTTCTTTTCGACCAGCTTTCAAGTACCTTCCAGCCACGAATATTTGGCGATAGTTGTTGCTGGTGAAGAGGCCACATAATCGTTATTAAACGTTATTGAACCAGCCTTGTCATTCGTGAAATCTACGCTTTATACGAGGATTTACTGTTCTTTCAATTTGCTGTATTGAGTCGGCTCTGCATACCACTGAAGAGATATACAATCAATGTACTTAAAGACCTGTTTATTTATTACAGGAGGCGGCGACGGTGACACAAGCGGTGGGGTGGCGACCACTTTCGACCTGTTCGATTCATCGAGCGGCCACGACCTGACGCTGTCCCCACAGACGTTCACCAGCTCCGCCGAAGCATTCATCAATGATAGCTCGGACAGTCTCGGTGTACCGCCCGACACAGATAACGGTAAGTTTATCACTTTTCTTCCTTCTCTATCGCTTTGTAAATATATGCGGTACTTTGTCTTACATATAAACAATATTAATTACAACCAACAGATTAAAGATGGGATTCTTCGAGTGAAAATTGTCGTACTATTCAATTATTGAAATATCTCGAGAAGTTATTCAAAATCATTCGAATGATTTCTATACCTACGAGTTACCACTTGTAATGCAATCTCCAGTGATAAATTATTATACTACGCTCTTTCTTTACTCTTTAAAACACTGTATACAGCTGTCTCTCTTAGATTGCATTGGCAATGACTAAGATTAAGGCTATCGGAACGCTCTGAATTTAAGCCACACTACGAGGCTAAAACATGCTGTTGCAAGGGTGTCACTGTCAGTTGATTACTCCAAATTTTGGAAATATTTTCAAGATTTTAAAAAACTTTTCCGAAAAAGGAAGAATCACTTTACGTTTGTGATGGAACAATTTTGTGGAATAAGTACGAATAAGGTCGTAGTGTGACATTGAAAACGTGTGTTTTTGGTCACAATTAATGCCAACTTTTTTCTATTAAATCGTACATAAATTACAAAAGTAGGCAATTAGAGATCTAGATTTGTCCTTTATTCTTCTTATAGAGAAAGAATTTTTGCAAAATGTTGACGACTAAGTCTACAATCAGCTGTCGGCCGAAGCCCTATTTTTGGCTTAAATTCAGAGCGTTCCGACAGCCTTAAGCGTTCTGGATGCTAATATTTGTTAAGGAACATTGTGTAACCAGTCTATCTGTTGGTGTCATTGAGTAGAGGGAAACAAACCTTGCAAAAATAATATACGATACAATCGTTTATAAAAAAATTTGACGCAGAGACGAGACTTAACTCGACTCGACAAGAACAAAAGTGGCCATTTTTCTTTTAAGAAAAATAATGACGAAATATTTTGCGTTTTTGTAAACAGCCTATGAATGCTGATGATGCAAATTTCTAGTGTTCAACGATTGGCATCCATTTAAAATTAATTCTTTTTAGCTATATTTGAAACTAGCTCGTAACCTTCGCATCGATGTCAAAAACAGTGGTTTGTTGTCTTCCACTTTCGCTATGAGTCAAGTGACTGGGGATTTAGGATTATAAATTTTTAATATTAATATACTTTCGCTTCTTTGTAAGTCTGTGCTTTCACTCGTCCTGCGAAGTGGAGTTGACTTGTTTTTGACTGTGGTTACATAAATGAAATCTTTTTATGATCTACACCAGCCTTTCCCAAAGTGGGCGATAACACCCCCTTGTGGACGCTGCAGGCCTAAAGGGGGGCGGTAAGAGACCCAGAAAAAAATGGGGGCGTTGTGTAGAGGCTTGGGGGACGATTTGTAATTTCATCTAGTTAGGAGGATTCTTAAAGACCGACTGAGCTCTCGACTCGAGAGGAAATAAAAATCAAGTTCAAAAAAGGCTACTAAGAATTTGGGCTACAAAAACCGATCCCGCAATTGTGGTCAATCGTTCAACGATTCTTGATAGCATTCCCATCGTCATATTTGTGTGAACGTGGATTTAGTGCTGTGGCAGCGCTGCTTACTAAAAAGAGAATTCGTTTGCATGTTACCGAACGTGGCGACTTGCGGCTGTTCTTGAGTAAATTGGAACCTGATATGAACAAACTTATTAAACAGCATCAGATTCATCCTTGACATTAGTTTTTACATAAGAATCAATTATGTTTGTTTTATTTGGAATAAAAGATGCGTTTCAATAATTATTCTCATTGGCAAGTGTAGCCCGTAAGAGTTAACTTGAGACCTGAGCGCCGTTGTGTACTCCCTGCTGCGCTCAGGTCTCAAGTTAACTCTTGCGGGTTATAGTAAAAGTCTCGTTTAGAATGAATGTTTAATCTCCGCTAATATAGCTCACAATAATTAATTAATTTAATTTGAAGTTATAGTGGTTTTTAAGTAGGTGAAAAAATGGAGGCGCTAAAAAATAATTTATTCTCAAAGTGGGCAGTAGAAAAAATAAGTGTGGGAACCCCTGATCTACACCATTGATTCAGGTTTCTCTATAATCCTCAGTGAGAAATTAAACGAGACAATCACTTAAAGAATTAGATTAGATCGTAAATGATAAACGCTCAACATTTGAAGTCATAAGCGTTTATGTAATAAAGATATTACAAAACAAAAATAATACTTAAATAATTATTTTATGAAAGAAGCCTGAATATTCCTGAAAAGTATTACTGCACAGCTCTAACTCAAATTTTAATTATGAACCCTAACGTTAGTATTATTTTTCAGCGTAGTATTTTTTATACTACAATAAATACAAGATTTGTTTACTCTTTTTTTTATTGTGATCAAACTATTTAAAGAAAAATAGTCATTTAAGTGTAATTTATGAATAGCTTCGTTAATTCATTTATAAAGTTTTGTAACTTGCAATGGAAATAAACTTTTTCATTACGCGGTAAAAGCAATAAGTACGATTTACAAACTTTCGAATTAAGAAAGTTTTTTCAGGTGTATTATAAATTATTTGTACCTACCTAAAAAGTCTAGTTTATCAACTAGAAAAGAAATAAAACTTCCGTATATATAACACAGTAATATTCAATGAGTTAAAAGGAGAACACATTTGACGTGGTCTTTATCATGACTTTTTATATCTCAATAATAATTTAAAATAAAAAACCTGACAAGACAGTTCTATTTAAACCGGGCGCTGAAGACTGTGTATTCTATGTGAACTTTTCAATTTCGAAAACTACGTTTCAAACATAGTAGTAATTCTCCTACCTAAGTATAACTAACGTCTCTGATATTGGGTTGCAAAAAGCATATGTTAACAGATTGTGGTGATAAAATTACAATCTTTAAACACGCAGGACTCGTCTAATGTGAAATTCCCTGTCGTGTAGAATATTGTATTGTACTCACAGAAAAACAAATGATCTACATAGGAAAAAATTGCTTCTGAAGTTAAATTTTGTGGTCCCCCGAGTTTAAAAAAACATGTTTTTTAGAGAGCTTTGTTAGTCTGTTTGTCTACGAGCGAAATACAAGTCAAACGGTTAATCGGATTTAAACCAAATTTTGGTAAGATGTTTTGCATGTAAATATGAAGAGCCTTATTGTTTTGGGAGAAAACCGGTGCATGTTCAGAAGAGTTAAGTTCTACAACGCCGTTGTTTCTATTACAATGATATACTGGCCATAACAATTTATTATTCTATTAATCTGCAAGATGTTTTTTCTAAAAAATTCCAAGTATGTGCCTTTTTCTTCTGTAGTGTGTCGTCTCTTTTCTCCAACTTGCTAATTCTGTCACAAAAACTTTTCTTTGCATATATAGTAAGACCTTGCTTCGCGGTTTCAGTATTACGCGGTTTCTAAAAAGAAGTTTAGCCACTATAACGTAAATTTTGTATCAGTTTATACAAAATGATTCAAATGTTGATAGAAGTTCAAAGGCAAGACGAAGTGTCATTGAGGCAAAATCTTGCTATCGACAACAGCTTGCTGAACGAAACAGAAAAAGGAAAACGACATTAGATGATTTCTTCACAAAAAACAAAATATGTCAAATGAGAAATCGTCTTCATCACAAACATAACTTCTTACTGGAACTTTTATTTGTTTTTCATAAATGTTTTATGAACAAAAATCGATAATAGGAATAAACAAATCTATAATTAATGTGATAAAAAAGTATTTAACAATAAATGCTACAAAATAAAACAAAAAAAAACTAACAAATTTTCTTATTCTCGGTTCTGTTTCACTTATGCCTATTATCTGCGTATCAAGATGACCTCGTTTAGCGCTGTTTCGTATAGCACATAAGAGTTTATTGGAACGTATCTTTCGCGTTAAGCGGGGTGTTACTGTATTACTATAAACGCACAGATAAACCTATCATCAATGATCACCTTATTAATAATACTGACACATTTAGTTTCTTGAGTTTGACCATTAATTCAAATTTTGACTGGACTCAACATATTGAAAACTGTAGTAATAAAATAACAAGTTCAATCTTCGCTCTCAGGAGATTATCATCCATTGTTGACAGACAGACGCTGCTTACTTATTATTTTGCGTCCATCTACTCTCACATAAATTATGGCATTATAATGTGGGGCAACTCTTCATGTGCGGATAGAATTTTTATATTGCAAAAAAAGCACTAAGGATCATTTTTAATATTAAGCTGCGGGACACATGTCGCAATGTATTTGTTGCTAATAAATTTATATCTATAAGTGTGGAATCTTCGTCTGGGATAACTACGATTTATTTTCTCAGCATAATCACCAGTACAATACAAGACATAAATATAATCTACTATCTAATAAGCCAAAATTGAGCTTGTATCTAAAAAGTCCAATGTACTGTTGCAGCAAAGTCTACAATACCATTCCAGATGACATTAAAAACGTCCCCAATATAAATATATTTAAAAAGAAACTTAAGGCTTTCTTAGGCAATAATTGTTTTTATACGGTTGAAGATTTTTCAAATTTTGTATAAAATTTTCTCGTAATTTCATTGTATTATATTTGACTTCTCCTATACATGTATGTCCGTGGAGCAATAAAATTATTATTATTATTATTATGCAATATCGCAAACTGGTAAATAAAAGATTTCAGCAATATTTGAACGTTATTCGAAATATTAACAGCCCTTAATAAACTTTGAAAATAACGGCAATAAATAAGTAACTGAAAAGAGAAATAGATTTATCAACATATATATCGAGCATAGACAGGCTGCGGTCGGTCAACCAAAAGGGAAACTGTTCTCTTCTGTAACTAAAGAAAAAAAGAGACAAACGGGAATGACTAGCAGTGAGCTTAATATAAATGTGACAGCTATTGGCCTTTACGAGACAGTTGAACGGCGCCACAGCTACCCCGGATCTTCCATACTAAACACTGAACACACACACACACACACCGCTCCTCCCTGAGACCGTGTGGCGTCCGCCTTTTCTCGATGACACCTCTGTGATTTCGACGATTGATCGCAGACCGACTACAACTTCACTTGCACTTTCGGAACAGTCCGTCACTTATTTGTTTTCTGCGTCTCGCTTTCACTGAAACCGATCTCGTCGTGGGATCGAATACTCAAGAAAAAAATAATAAAAATAGAGTTTGGAAACACTAAAACAACACGCTTTTATGAACTGAAATGTAAAATAATAGGACAATAAAATTAGCTTTGCTGGATTTTTAGTGTATTTGCCATAAGGCAACATACACTATTGGCGTTGGTCGGATGGCGGGACCTAGGGGTCGGACCAAAATTTCTCGACGTTTCATAACCTCCTAAACACTTTGGCACCATTTTTAAAAATGTTTATATATATATGTATATATATATATATATATATATATATATATATATATATATATATATATATATATATGTGTGTGTGTGTACGGGCAATAACTTTCGAAAGAGTTAATTGATTTTAACTAAATTTGGCCCACGTGTTGAAATCCATCACCGCAAGAAGCCTATTTAAAATGGGCGTAATCGGGCCATTTTAAGGGTAGTTTTTAGGGGTTGAAAAAGGTTTTTGGGCCCCAAAATACCGAAAAAATTCTCAGAATCGTTTCAAATTGACATTTAACCCGTTAGTAGCAATTAAAAAGTGCCCCTAAAATTTTAATAAAATCGGCTCAACAGGACCGGACTTATAAATTTTTTGAAAACACTAATTTGCAGATAGTGACTTATTTATTGAAGGGTGTATTTAATTCGGTGTAGACGTTAGATTGATAATAATATTACAATTAAGAAAAAAATGTTATTTTAAGGGGTGTATTAAGGGGTTAAATTTTTTATTTTGCCCAAAAACAAACTTAATTTCACATAATAAAAGTATAAAACCACATGGCCCTATACACTATATTGTCGGCAGGGTTTTGGCATTGCGACCCGGGTTTTTTTTCGTTTATGGTCCGTAAGACTTCTCTACATGAGCAGTAGTTCGCTGATGTTTGAAATGTTTGTTAGAAACATTCATTGCTACAACGCTATATTAAAAAAAAATATTTTTCAAACCACTGTCACCGTCGGGATTCAAACCCGACTCTTCCCACTTTCGCGGCGGAATGAGTGCTATCTACCTAAATTTCGATAATAGCTCTACGTTTACAATTAGCTAGTAAATGAATAATTTAATACCGATATTAAGCACTCCACGCTTTTTACAGTAAAGCTAATTGTTGTCAAATTATTTTGCATTTTTTTGTTCATAAAAGCGTGTTTTTTAGTTTTTCTAAACTCTAATTTTAATTATAAGACTATAAAACAATATTGCGTTTGACTATGAGGTAGGCAACTCAACGTACCTCACTGTACAGCGTGTTAGCTTGCTTGCTGTAATGTTTTAAGTTTTTTTATCCTGAAGATCCTGGTCAGGATAATGGGACAAAATTATTAAATAATTGTATTGTATGAGTGTGCAAAGTTTCAATTTAATCTGACGTTTTGAAGTAGGTGAATTTCAAGTTCAAAGATTCCTTTATTAGTAAATATCGACTACGGTTTAGTTAAGACTAAATTAATAACTGCAATAGGATAGCTACAGTAATTTTGCTACCATTTTTAAGAAACGCACATTGCAATGCTAAAAAATTGTCAGCCAAATTTTTTCACTATCGCAGCGTAATGAGTTAGGACTGATTAATGAATGAAAATAATTTCATCTTTGATTTACCCATAACTCCAGCGGGACAAAAGCAAGACAAAAAAATAAATATATTTACAAAATTATTTAATGGTAGAAAATGCCGATTTGTGACCACACGTATTTCTTTATAAGAAAAGCATTGTAGAATTTCGAATCGAATCTGTTATCACTGATTGAATCGATATTATTATAAACTCTGAATATATCTGTTTAACCTAGTTTTTTGCACAATTTCCATTTCAAACAACATTTTTCTATGCATATTGATCAAAATTTAGCTTTAAAAGAGACCTTTTTCTATGCAGATCTAGTATTTGTTTTTAGGTGAATACAATCTATGTTTTACGTGGCAGGGAGTTTCATATTAGACTGCTTTTGCAGCTGTGATCACAACAATAATCACACTGTATTAAAAAAACTGGTAAACAGTGTAGAATGAGTCCAACAATACATTTTAAATAAAGTCATTTTAAAGAGTGGATACATTAAATAAAAAAAAAACCCGGGTCGCAGTGCCAAAACCCTGCCGACAATATAGTGTATTTGATATATAGGCAGTGTGGCTTTATTATGCGAACTTAAGTCGGTTTTTGGGCAAAATATAAAGTTTTACTCCTTAATACACCCCTTAAAATAAAATTTTTTTTTCTTAATTGCACTGTTATTATCAATCGAACCTATATACCAAATTATATACACCTTTCAGTAAAAAATTCCCTCTGCAAAATAGTGTTTTCATAAAATTTGTAAATCCGGTCCTGTCCGGCCGATTTTATTAAAATTTTAGGGACACATTTTAATTATTACCAGACGGTTAAATTTCAATTTTAAAACGATTCGGAGAATTTTTTCGGTGTTTTGGGGCCCAAAAACAATTTTCAATCCCTAAAAACTACCCTTAAAATGACCCGATTGCGCCCATTTTAAATAGGCTTCTTGCGGTGATGGATTTCAACACGTGGGCCAAATTTCATTAAAATCAATTAACTCTTTCGAAAGTTATTGCCCGCACACATATATATATATATATATACGTATATATATAATATATATATATATATATATATACATATATATATAAACATTTTTAAAAATGGTGCCAAAGTGTTTAGGAGGTTATGAAACGGCGAGAAATTTTGGTCCGACCCCTAGGTCCCGCCATCCGACCGACGCCAATAGTGTATGTTGCCATATGGCAAATACACTAATAAAATAATATTGGAATTAAATTACAAAAAAATTGACATCTTGAAATCAAATTTCAAAATATATACGTACATAATACCTACATAGTTTACAGTTAAAAAGCTAATCGGCCGTACTTATTTAAAAATAAAAGTTGTTTAGTAACCAAAAGTATTTAAATTTTATTTTGTTTTATCTAAGGTCTATCTGCAACTCAACATAAATCTCGTTAATAGTAGAAATTTTTCTGAATGCAAAAATTTTTTGGCACGATTTAAAAAAAATATTCCATTACATTTCAAGCACTGAAATGCAATAATTTTGATCAAACGAAGCAAAAGCGTTCCTCTTCAAATGGTATATAAATCGTTTTTTTATAGTACGACCATTTTGTGTATAAAAAACGACGCAGCTCTATAACGATCCCCACATTTAAACGTCTTACATAATAATATCAGAAATAATCCATAAATGTCGAGACAAACGCTATAAATGACAATTTATTAATCGCTAGTACATGATCGCAGCAAATATACCGCACCACAAAAGTATTTTCATGTCGAGTGATGCGTTTCCTCCTATCAGAAACAAAGTTTTGAAACGTGTCTCCAATACGAATTGATGTCAGCCACACACACACACACACACACACACACACGCACACACAAACAGACGAATAGGTACCGATAGATACGATGAACGAGAGAACAAAAGTCTTCACGACAAACTTACATCAAATCAATCGATGCGTATCCTCCGCATATCAGAGTCTGGCTGTTTCAACATTAAATCCCGTTTTAGACTGAAACAATTTTGACATATAATATCCGTAAAATTTCTCTCCTAAAGAACTTTTGTTTTAAAATCGTTTGTTGATTAAGAGTGACTCCGATCGGGTATCGAAAAAGCTTGACGGAAGTAATGGTGACTAGGGATATCGAAAAAATATCGATATATCGATATTTTTGTTTGATATATCGGTATAAAATTCCGACTATCGAAAACTGATATTTTTTTCCAGTAACAACACTTGTATGTACTACCGCGACTGACTATGGCCGTTTAATTATTCCGAAAATATCGAAAACTCCACTGAAAAAGAAACATGTTTTTACATATGTTTTTGGAACATACTTTTAAGTGCGTTCTAAAAACAACAACAGTGCATAAAGCACATGTAAAACACGTTTCTTTTTCACCGGATTTTTTAATATTTTCGGAATAATAATGTCAAAATAGCTATTCATGCAATATGTCATTTCATTTGTACAACATCTAGAATATTTTTAATTATTTCGATTTACACCTCAATTCATGCTGTACCAACAATTTTCTGTCGAATGTCGTCTCTGGCACGCATGCCATAGGTTCGCTATCCTTGGCTTTATTAATTGTTCCAATAATCTTTAAAATTATCTGCTCCTGAATGTATTAGACGTTTGATTAATAAACAGAAAAAAATTCTTATCGTTGTTTTTGATTTTAGATAATTATTTATTACTTGATTTATTAGAAATAATGTCCGTTAATTGCTATTTGAGATTATATTAAGCTAGCCAATATGTATACTAAATTTCTTCGAGTGCCGATGTTCTCTTTAAAATTGTACTGATATATCGATAAAAAAATATAACGGTACCGATGTCAATACGATATATATATCAATACTTTTTGGCACTTCTGATATCCCTAGTGGCGACAGTATAATGAGAAAAGAATCCAATTGCGATAGGTACTAGTATAGATGAATTAGTTAGCTCGCTAAAAGATGGTAGTAAAAAATGAATGAAAAGACGTCTGCTCTGTTCCAATAAATTGACCTAGATGGCATTTAATTAAAAGTTTGTTTTTAGTGTATGTGAACGAGAGAGGGCGTGAGTATATAATAGAGTGTCACTTCTACTACGCACACTGGACAAGAATGGACCGGCGCGATGAGCACAGAACGAAGCAAAAAAGTTTGGTTTGTGCTGGTTTATGTTGATCTAGTGTGCGATTTCGCGCAGGTTGCAGGTTTGTGCTGTGCTGGTCATGCTGGCACATGCTTGACAAATGTGCGCAGTCTTTGTAGTATTTTTTGTGCGGTATTTTATTTCCTAAATTTGAAAATGGGATGCTATTATAAACCATTTAAGATAAATGTCGGTATTTTACTCTTTTAATAAATAATAGATATATACCTATTAATATATATGTCGCAGGATAATTGAAAAAACCGGATTTTCACGAAAATCCTAGAACGATTGCAAAAACCGGGTAATTGGAATCCGATTTTTTGCAATCGTCCTAAAATTTTCGCGAAGGTCCGACTTTTTCAATTGTCCTGCGACATATATATATATATATATATATATATATATATATATATATATATTTGTGGTAGTTGTATGTTTTAGTACTAAATTTTGATCTAAATCAATTTGTGATAGAATTTCTATGCATTTACTTAATTTATGCAAGAAATGTATCTGTTTAGAACATTCAGTATAACGAAAATTGAAACAAATCAACAAATCAATATTTCATTTTATTTGAAAACAATTTATGTAAAGAGACAGTCATTGTTTCTGCAATACAATGACAAACAACAATTTATTCGTGAATTGCATTTGAATTGTTTCAAGCGAACTGATTTTCTATAAAAGAGCTATTATTTTGTATGACAATAACTCGAAGTTTGCATTTAGTGACTAATTTTCATTCACTAATCGTAACTCATAATCATTAATATAAATAAAAACCCGGGTCGCAGTGCCAAAACCCTGCCGACAATATAGTGTATTTGATAATACAGGCAGTGTGGCTTTATTATGCGAACTTATGTTGGTTTTTGGGCAAAATAAAAAATTTGACTCCTTAATACACCCCTTAAAATAACATTTATTTTCTTAATTGCAATATTATTATCAATCGAACTTCTATACCAAATTATATACAACTTTCAGTAAATAATTCACTATCTGCAAAGTAGTGTTTTCATAAAATTTGTAAGTCCGGTCCTGTCGGGCCGATTTTATTAAAATTTTAAGGACACTTTTTAATTACTACTGGAGGATTCTGAGAATTTTTTCGGTATTTTGGGGCCCAGAAACGTTTTTCAACCCCTAAAAACTACCCTTAAAATGGCTCGATTACGCCCATTTTAAATAGGCTTCTTGCGGTGATGGATTTCAACACGTGGGCCAAATTTCGTTAAAATCAATTAACTCTTTCTCGAAAGTTATTGCCCGCACACATATATATATATATATATATATATATATATATATATATACGCTTATATATATATAAATATATATATACATATATATAAACATTTTTAAAAATGGTGCCAAAGTGTTTAGGAGGTTATGAAACGTCGAGAAATTTTGGTCCGACCCCTAGGTCCCGCCATCCGACCGACGCCAATAGTGTATGTTGCCATATGGCAAATACACTAATAATGATGATTAATAATTAATAATCATATATTCTACAACCCTGATATAACAAAGCTGAAGGGAATTAGAAAATATTCGCTACACCAAGTGATTCGTTTTAATGAAGTTTGTTATATGTAGGTTAGATTGGTCTAAGATTCGTTTTAACAAGGTAAAAAAAACATTTTCTTCTGAAACCTTATCTTTAAACTTTAAAATTGTGGCCAATGTACTTACGGGAATTTCGAACTCTTTAGCAATGTCTAATTTTTTCTTTGTTGGATTCTCATCTACAAACTTAATGATTTTTCGTTACTCTGCGACGGTTAAGGAACACCTTTTTCATTTCTCAGCCGCTGCAACTTTAAATTTACTAACAACAGTGACCAACAGCAGTGTTTACATTACTTTATATCAAACAACAATGATTGTCTTACGATAAAAACCTGTCTGAACTTGCCGAGACATGAATTGTTGTTGTTATTTTGGAATTGTGTGACTGATTGGTAGGATACGTTATGTAAAGAATATAAGTTGACAAAAATCGTTAAATAGAAGGTAAATTATCCTTTCTTTTTATATTCTGCAATGATTGAAAGAACGTTATAAATAGGTTTTTGACAAAAATGATTCGTAATGTACAGGTATATTTTGCATTAACTCTTTCGAAGCATTCGCTAAATCAAGAAAATCGTTATATTGAGGTTACACCGTACCTTTAAAAAATACATACAAGTAAGTACCGACAAAATATAGTGTTCCGCTAGCATACTCATCGCACAAAGTCTCTTCACACACTTCGCGACGGCACTGCCGCTATTATTATTTATAAAACTATCAGCCCAAATTTACGTACCTGTCCCTTCAGAGAACGAGAATTGGTATCAAAGAATAAACGATTTAATCGATTTCACAAATTAAAAATAGAAAAGTTAAAAAACATCTTATATATACGCCAATGAAAGCAATTTAATACTCTTAATTTAAAAGGAAATAATAAATTATCTGTAAGTACACTCTTTGTACTATCATTAAATATCGTTTATATTCCGATAAAAAGGTAAATTAATTAGCATATTATTTTCCTTTATATAAAATAAACTTACATACTCTATGTCATCGCTTAGAGGTTCATCAATTCAGGTATTACAGGTATTTTATTCCTCAGTCTGCCATATTTCTTTGGAAAAAACATAAAATTTAAATGGAAGTCCTCATCAGAGATTTTACATTCAATCTCTATTGAAATTTTCTCGTTTGGAAAACTAATTAGGTAAATTATGAATGAATCTTTTTTTTTTCAATTAAAAAGAAATATTAGATAGAAGAACATCTCTAAATGCTAAATGGGAAGTCAACAAGTTGTTTAATACTGTAGCTGGAATTGAGCGCGTTTTAAGTCAGGAGTGAATAAGGAATTTTTACGAAAAAAATTATAAAACCCGGGTCGCAGTGCCAAAACCCTGCCGACAATATAGTGTATTTGCTTGTATAGGGCCGTGTGGTTTTATACTTTTATTATGTGAAATTAAGTTTGTTTTTGGGCAAAATAAAAAATTTAACCCCTTAATACACCCCTTAAAATAACATTTTTTTCTTAATTGTAATATTATTATCAATCTAACGTCTACATCGAATTAAATACACCCTTCAATAAATAAGTCACTATCTGCAAACTAGTGTTTTCATAAAATTTGTAAATCCGGTCCTGTCGGGCCGATTTTATTAAAATTGTGGGGACACTTTTTAATCACTACCAAAGGGTTAAATTTCAATTTTGAAACGATTCGGAGAATTTTTTCGGTATTTTGGGGTCCAAAAACAGTTTTCAACCCCTAAAAACTACCCTTAAAATAGCCCGATTAGGCCCATTTTAAATAGGCTTCTTGCGGTGATGGATTTCAAAACGTGGCCCAAATTTCGTTGAAATCAATTAACTCTTTCGAAAGTTATCGCGCGTACACATATATATATATATATATATATATATATATATAAATATATATATATATATAAATATATATATATAAATATATATATATATATATATACATATATATATAAACATTTTTAAAAATGGTGCCAAAGTGTTTAGGAGGTTATGAAACGTCGAGAAAATTTGGTCCGACCCCTAGGTCCCGCCATCCGACCGACGCCAATAGTGTATGTTGCCATATGGCAAATACACTAAAAAGTACTATTGACAGTCATAATATTGTACGTATAGAAATTTGGAAAATATAATAGTATAAGATATACTTTTATTTTGTAGAAAAACAATTCCAAAACAAAAATTTGTATAACAAAATGTATTTATAAGCGCTTTCGACCTAAATAAATAAATTTTGTTATACCAATTTATGTTTTGAAAGTGTTTTTCTATAAAATAAAAGTATATCTTATACTACTATTGACAGTTTGAACGTCAAATAAAAGCTGGTCAAGTGCGAGTCTGACTCGCGCATTGAACATTCCGTACTATAAAAAAAAACATATTGCGATTGTCCGGGATCAAACCAGTAATGTTCTGCTTTCAACGCAGACGTTCTCAACCGCTCGTCTGTATGCTTCGTTTACAACCGTTTGTCTGGTACTATACTCAACTAGCCGCTACCCGCGACTCTGCACGCGATTGAGGTAAAACTCGGCAGCGACAACAGTAGTGGAGGCATTTAGTGGCGAGTTACAACAAAACCTTCTCAAACAATCGAAAACAGATATACTAACATAAGTTTTATATACTAGTAGATAGATAATAGGATCAAGACTGTTTGTCCGGTTAGATGCTTATTAGTGTATTTGCCATATGGCAACATACACTATTGGCGTCGGTCGGATGGCGGGACCTAGGGGTTGGACCAAAATTTCTCGACGTTTCATAACCTCCTAAACACTTTGCCACCATTTTTAAAAATGTTTATATATATATATGTATATATATATATATATATATATATATATATATATATATATATATATATATATATATATATATATAGGTATATATGTGTGCGGGCTATAACTTTCGAAGAAGTTAATTTATTTTAACGAAATTTGGCACACATGTTGGAATCCATTACCGCACGAAGCCTATTTAAAATGGGCCCAATCGAGCCATTTTAAGGGTAGTTTTTAGGGGTTGAAAAATGTTTTTGGGGCCCAAAATACCGAAAAAATTCTCCGAATCGTTTCAAAATTGAAATTTAACCCTCCGGTAGTAATTAAAAAGTGTCCTTAAAATTTTAATAAAATCGGCCCGACAGGACCGGACTTACAAATTTTATGAAAACACTAGTTTGCAGATAGCGAATTATTTACTGAAAGTTGCATATAATTTGGTATAGAGGTTCGATTGATAATAATATTGCAATTAAGAAAAAAAATGTTATTTTAAGGGCTGTATTAAGGAGTAAAATTTTTTTTTTACCCAAAAACCAACTTAAGTTCGCATAATAAAGCCACACTGCCTGTATCAGCAAATACACTATATTGTCGGCAGGGTTTTGGCACTGCGACCCGGGTTTTTTATTTGCTTGCGTTCGTAAAGTACTTACAACATTTTTGTTGTTGTATAATTAACTCTTTTTACTATTTCTTATACAATAACTTACAGTTTCTCATGTAAAGTCGTTTTTTGGTACCAAAATATGCCAAAAAATCATGCTTTTGATGCCCCCCCCCCAGAATTAAAGTAAAAATAAAATTAAAAAGTATATTTGTGTTCTGCTAATAAATTTCCAACGATACCTCGCAATCAGAATTAAAAAATGTTTTTTCCCTTTGCACCGAATTCAAAAAAGTTTTTTTTTTATAGCTTCAAATACGATTTTCGTCTTGGGCTTTGGAATTTACTTATTATGTGTGAATTTCAGGTCGATATCTCATTTTGTTTCGAAGCTAGAAACCACTAACAGACAGACGGACGTGCGGACTGACGGATAATGTTGCGTCAACAATAGGGTTCCATTAGACTCTACGATACGGACTTCTGAAATATATCAAAACTAAAAATAAAACTGTAATAGGAAAGTTAAGAGCCTGTCCACGTGTCTGTTAAGTCCCAAATCCAATTTATTTATTCAGATTCGCTCGTATTAAATTAATAAAAATGTTAATAATTAAATTTTTATCAGAAGTTTTACCTGATGATTGTCGGATTTTCCTGGCATCCAGTATTATAAAAAATAGTTACGATGTTTCCGAATTGAACAAATTATTATTTTCCTGTGATGTACGCGATATGCCAAGGTCACGTAGAGAAGTTATAATTCGTGACCTAAATATGCTGCCCACCGTGCAAAATGTGTGTGCGTGTGTGAATGTTCGGTTGCCGTAGCATAACGAACGGTCTTGCGAACATATAAATAAGTTTGATTCTGCCGACCGTTACAACTGAAATACGACGTAAGGGCGGTGACTCTTCGGCCCACTGTCCACATTAAAATGAGGGGACGTGTACTCTTCGGGTAATGGGGTAAGCTTGCACTCAATGATATCTATATTTAATGCATAGATGATCAACAAATCTCTGTTCAACAGAAGTCCCTTTTTTCACATTTAAAGACTTTTTCCACTGGTTTTCTTTAGTTGTCGTGGTTAAGGCATAGCGTCAGAAAATTCTTAATTTGTGTATACTTATTAAGGACGTGATAATACAATTACACTTCAAATTTGAAGGCGATCGACCGTATATAATCCGAGATAAGTTCAGTTAAAAATTGGATAATTAACATTGATTGGATACGATCCCTGTAGTTCTGAACCAGCTTCTTATTTATAAAAAAAGAACTAACTGTCAGAAACTTTCCAAAAACTGACAGTCTTTCAATGCATTTGTTATGAGTTTAAAAAAAATAAGAAAACATTTTTGACCGTCCAATTATTTATAAAACGGTTGAAAGTTCAACAATTTATAGAAAAGTATACATGCATATGAATACTGTATGGGTTATACGTTTCCACGAGTCCAGTCTTGAGTACAAATTATGGATCACTTAGCTACAAGCTAGTATACTTTTGTGGCGAGTATATAATATAACTTTTTGACATATTGTACCACGACAACTACCTTAAGTTCGAAACCACGTCTGTATTTAAGTATGGATCAATTTTAGTGACTGCTTGATCCACTTCTCTTTAACCGGTTGAGTTGAAATTTTGTACAAATATTCTCGAAAACAATACGTGAATAAATTGTTTTTAGAACTAATTATTGTTAAATAATTAATACATTTTCAAAATATTTCATATTAATGAATGAACGTGAAACTAGTATACATGAACTTGGAATTGTATCGCACGCTGGATTAGCTAAACGATTACGAGCGTCATAATAGCAGAGTCGTGGGTTCGAGTTCCAGATTGGGCGAATGTGTCTTTACTGTGAGATTTTTTTTAATTAAAAAAAAATATTTTCTAGCTGTATAAAACTAAATTAATTAATTAAGACCAAAAAGTATAAAATGAAATAAATTAAAAAACAAAATTTTTTAAATTATAATTTTTGAAAAAAATTTTGATCAGAATAACTTTCAACATTTGTTAAAAGAAAACCACTGAGCGTTCATAAAAATAGCAACAGTAATATTTTATGAGCACCCCATGGTTTTTACAAATGTTGAAAAATATTTCGATCAAAATTATTATTTACTTTTTAATGCAAAGGAAAAGCATTGTTTAAAAAATTTATGTTTGTTTGTTTGTTTTTTTATTTATTTTCTCATATGCGAATTTTGTAGGCGGAAATCTTGTGTATAAGAAAACTAAATTTATGTGTATCATAAAAGATATCTTTTATTATAAATAATTTTGTCCATTCTTAAACTTTCTGGAATTCTTCCGGGAGTGTTCCACACTACGTCTCTATGACATCTAGTTACTATACTTTTAGTTCTTATACTAACGTACAGTGTGATCAAAAATGTCTGACCATGACCATAGCTTTGTAATCTTATCAAACATTAGACATTATATCGCATCCAAAATTATTATTATAATTCAATAATAAATCTCAGGTATTTGGATTAATAATACAAAACAATCGTGTTATTGTTAATCTTGCTACGTTTCGATTACTTTATTTAGTCTTCGTTAGGCTCTGAAAAATACACATATACACAAATTCAATTATACTATAATAAGTAAAAAATATATAAAAAATTTTGTAAATTATTACCATAACTAATAAATGAAATAATCAATCAAATGATTTATGTTTAAAAATTTATAATATGGAACACACATTGTATTTAAAATTAATTAAATAATGTTCAAAAATACAATGTGTGTTCAATATTATAAATTTTTAAACATAAATCATTTGATGGATTATGTCATTTATTAATTAGGTATGGTAATAATTTACAAAATTTTTATATATTTTTTACTTATTATAGTATAATTGAATTTGTATATATATGTATTTTTCAGAGCCTGACGAAGACTAAATAAAGTAGTCGAAACGTAGCAAGATTAACAATAACACGATTGTTTTGTATTATTAATCCAAATACCTGAGATTTATTATTGAGTTATCAAACATATTTTTATACAAAATTTTAGATCACTAATGCTAAATGTGTCATTTCGCAATCTCTATACAGACGTGGAAAGCAGCTATTTTTAAGGGAGTGTTAAAAAAAACGTGTGTTTGAACACCCCTACAATAAAATAGAGGCTTTTTATACCTGCGTATCCAATCATGAAATGACAAATTTATAACACTAGTGCTATAAAGTTTCGTAGAAGTAAAATAAATATAATCGTATAACCATGTTCAAAGTAAAACAGTCTAACCGCATGAGAATATAACGCAACCTGCAAATTATTAGAAGTGACCTTGTTCAAAGTTGAACTGTCAAAAATTTTTAAAATTAGGTGAAAACCAGCTATTTTATTGGAAGTACGTGCAAAGAATGTAGTATGAATTTTGTTCGTAATGATATTATGATCCGAGTGACTTTTAAAACTCGCTAATTTTCGTTTAAACGTAATGTCTTTTCTCGCCAAAATACTTTCATTTAGGAACAAGATACATAAACCACTATTTTGCAATGCTACTTAACACTACGGTGCTCGGCTGGCTTTGAATCAGTGTCAATTTGGATTGTTTCGAGTGAGCCGAAAAAAAATGGTGTTAATATATGTAGGTATTGAACACGCTGCAATTTATATTAAGTAGGTAGTGATATAAAAAAATAAATTACAGGCTAATTAACTAGTAAAATATCGGGTTAAATAACTGCGGCTATTTATAATTATTACACAAGGCTGCGTAGAAAGTTTATCTACATAAATATAAATTCATTATTTAATTAATTCTTTCGATTCTCCTGTTGAAAACCACTCTATTGTTTTGTTTTTTTGTTGTTCGAAGAAAGAAAAACAGAAAGTCACCATTTTGTTTTATAGATAACTGGTTAAAAAATGTTTACGGTAATTTAAATCTTGGTTCTCATCCATGTTGTGAAATTAATGAATAAATTTTCTTGGGCACTTGACTTTAAAAATAAGATTTAACTTCTTAAAATTGCAACGTTTCGTTGGTTTTCTTTTAATGATTTCCAACTTCTTCAGGCCAATTTTAAGAAGTTAAATCTTATTTTTAAAGTCCAAGTGCCCAAGAAAATTTATTCATTAAGTTTACGGTAATTTTACATCACCAATTTGGGCAACAAACTTCGTGAACCTACACTGTTTATTGAATTTTTCAAACGTTTATAGTCCGTAAAACTTTTCTACATGAGCAGTAGTCGCTGATGGTTGTTAGAAACATTCATCATTACAATTCTACATTAGAAAAAAAAAATTTTTCAAACCACTGTCACCGTCGGATTTCAAACCTTTCCACTTTCGCGGCAGAATGAGTTTTCAGTTACTCTACGGTACGATGGTTTGAAAAATAACTTTTCTAAGAAAGCATTATAACAATGAGTGTTCCTAACAATCATTGCAAACTACACTGTCAACTTCATTCGTTGCACGATCCAACATCAGAGCCGAGTGGTCACGTCAAAACTGCGGTTTGTGTCGACGACCCGATTTTTTATCTTTTTGGACCACAACGTATTTGACACGTAGAGCGTAGCTGTGCGCTGGCTAAGGTAGACATGCCTACTAACATAGATGAGTGAGACTGTTGAATTATGCATAAGTAGGTAGGACACAAGGCCTAGAGCGTGGGTCATACTCACACTTGTTCACTGACCGAGTCCCACTACCGCTACTCTCCTGTCCCAGCACCCTATCTCATCCGCATCTTTTTCATATCTCAGGGCCGGTGACAATTGTATTCTAAACACACGACTTTTGAGTAAGGATTTTAGTATACTTTTGTTAACCAATAAAGCGTATAACTACTTACCAAACGTATTTTAATGGACATGGCAGCAAGTAAATAATGACCTAAGTTATGGTTGGAATTTCACAGTATAGTAAAAACCAAATCTACGTGTTTATAAATTGCGCGATTTAAATAGGAAATAATTCTAAGTAAATCTGTGATGTTTTAATATTATAAACATCATTTAAGTAAATACAATTTGTTTTTCTATCTGAATTTAATAATAATAGTAACAGAAAACAGTATCGTGGGTAATTGGAATAAAAATAAATCAATTTAAACACTCATTGATTGCAACGTTTCGTCGTTATTTAATTAAGACTTTTTCAAGCTTCTGAAAAAAAAAATTTTTTTTACAAAAATTAACATATATATAATAAAAATATTAAACATTATGGATTAAATAATTTACTAAAAAGAAACAATGGTGTGACTAACCTCATTATGTTTAAATGATAATTAAACTATGATATAATAAGCAATTTCGCATTACAAAAAACAATTAAAAATTGAAAATTGTAGAAAATAATATGTTCTTTTTTTTAATATTTTATTTATTTTCTACAATTTTCAATTTTTAATTGTTTTTTGTAATGCGTCACTCACTCGGATTATAACATTAATTTGGTTACATTGACAATGAAAGCAGAATCGGTTTGTACAAAATGTTCACCTCTGAACGATAGTCGGAATATGGTCGGTCCTTTTTCTTTTCCCGGTTCAAACCGCTGCTGCGACCGCCTCCTGCTGCCGTCGGAGGTATCATCATTAACGTGACCGCACGCCCGGGTGTAGGAAGACCTCCTTCCGTGAGTTTCTTGTGTATGTGTGCATAGAAGAGATACGCGACATAAATCGTACAACCTACAGATTTCAGTAAACATCTTAAAAGCCCAGTATACTCTACAGCGTGAATTTATGTTTTAGTTTTTGAAAAGATGTCTTCCAGCGGAAATTGTTTATTTTTTTTAAATTTTATTAGCATAGTAGCCTTTACCCGCGACTTCGTTCGCATTAAGGTTGGTTTTGCTAGGAACGTTATCTTAACTCATCATAGCCATATAAAAAGTACAGTTTCTCTGCTCATAGATGTTTTGTAATGTCGTTTAGTTTTAAGTAATTATATTATGAGATGTGATTAAGACGGTAATGACCTACGTTGTCGAGCGTCTATAATCTACAATAAATAAAATTTGCATAGTAACCGTCAGATTACAAATGTGCGTATCCAATTACAGATATTTAAATTAAATACCCATTAATATTATGAATGAAACGATTTTTTTGTCGTTCCCATTATGCACAAAGCACGTTAGTTGGGATTCGTTTTATGCTCTGTACAAAAAGGGTCAGTTTATACAACCGATGTCCTGATGCGTGAATCTGACCACATATTATTGTGTGTTATAAAAATGAATGAATGAATTTTTTAATTGACCGAATTTTAATAAAAAAATAAACATACATGCAATAATTCTTTATTTCGAATAAATGTTGAAATATTGGTCTCGAAACAAGTTCGTTAAATTTTTTTTGAAGTTATTCTCCTTTTAGCGCATTGAGAGTAAAATATTAGCAGGCAATGGAAGTTACGTGCTCACAGCTAACGAAAATTCGACAGTAGAAGTTGGCCATAAGAGGCTTCATTTAAACAGTAAAAGCGAGTTCAGACGATTTAACACTTTTGACACTATTGCGTTTGCTATGCAAAAGTGTAAGATGCAATGATGTGTTTGCTATTTCAGTGTCGAACTAAAAAGTACTACAGTGTAGTGCAGATCACCTGATGTATGACAATATGTTTGACAATTGCTGGAACGTAGTTACACTTTTGGCAAACCTAACGTACACTTTTCAGTGTGTATTTATGTGATTTACGCCACAGTAATATGCCAAATACGTCTAATAATATGAAGCTATTATAGTATTCGAATCTGAAACGTTTTGCGAGATTGTTTTTTTTTATCAGATGACTTCAAATATTTACGTTAGATCAATCTTCTATATTAAAAAGTAAATTGTGGTTTTTTGTAGGTTAGAAACTAGGTAAAATAGCATTTTTAACATAATTCTGGAGAAAATTGCGATGGGTCATACCTAATACAAATAAAAAAAATATATCAAAATCATTGAGCGAAAAAATGATTTCACTAATTAATCGTGATAATTAATATAACCAAATAAATTGTTGTTTGATGCATAATTGTAGGTATTCAACAATTCGACTTGCTTTTATTTTTAGCGAGGATAACCGAAACTGTACGAGCATTGTATCAAACACTTCTTTTCTACTTAATATCTCTATATGGTGGATGTTACGGGTATAGATGGTGGAGGTGCAGATTTGCTATTTCTGTCACTACAGCTTTTAATTTAAAATATGAATGAAAACTTATAATTATTTCGGTATGATTTCGTGATTTCAATGCAGTACTAATAGCTAATGGCCTCAAAATCAATATTTAAGAAAGCTAATCGCTTCTAATATAAATTTAACACTAAAGACGTGATCATGCCGTCTTACTTCACAATATAATATCAGCGGTATGGTTATTATGCATGGAACGGGTATGTTTATCATTGCTTCTCCGCTTCATTGAGGGAACTGTGCTATAATGATGACTCACTCGTACTATTTTGGTAGTAATTTCAGTATTTAATTGTGTTACTTGATACTCTTGCCATTTTCCGGGGTGGAGGGTTCTCCATCTTATAGCGACGTCATAGTAACAAAAGTGACATAATATATAAATAGGTATTCCAATCATGCAAATGTATCATGGAAACTATATTAAGTTGTGTGCGCCATCATTAGTGCGTTAAGAAAACTAAATCTAGTCAACAGTGGCGCGACGCTTTGGTTAACATAACAAACTAATAAACTATAGTCTATTTACTATTAAGTTCTTGATCAAAATAATACAGAGTTGAAAAATTTGACACACTAACTCGACACAATAATCTTTTATATTATTGTTTATTTCTCGCATTCGGGAGGTACTGGTTCGATTCCCGGCAGGGGCAGATGTGGCTGGAGCTTCTTCCTACTGCCTCTCGCCGAGAAACGGTCATTCCTGTACCGGCCATCTTGATTGAGGTTTTCCATGGGTTCCCTCAATTAATTCCAGATGATAAATATCGAGATGGTCATGGCCGATTACCTATCAAACTCCTAGTTCAAAAATTACCTACCTTATCCTAATTTCCTTTAATTCCTTCATTCGCCCATTGCTATTATATAAGTTGAAGTTTTAAAAAATGTAGAAAATAACGGGAGGTGGTAAATGGAAAATAGTAATGGTGCGAATGGCGTCTGTTATGACATAAAGTCGAGAAACGGACGTTAAACGCATTATTATTATTATTATTATTATACGAGTATTATTGCTTATTTCATCTTTATACAGTACATAAAAAATATTTCTTTATTCCCCGTCGAAAGTACATACTTTCGTATCAGTGTGCACGAGAAAACTGTTTCGGCCCGCTGTTACAGATGACGTGCGAGTAATTCCAGTAGTGCATAAATGTTAGCCTTTCTGCCTTAAAATCGAAGCCGAAAGTACGTACTTTCAACTGGGTATAAAGAAAAAAAAATGTAATTATAATGGTAACATTATAATAATGCTCAATATTGTTCACGTCCATTATAATTAATAAGTTTTTTTTTTTATTTTTTTTTAATTTTTTTTTTAAATAAAAAAAAATTATAATAATGTTTGCTATCCAGCTTGGCAAAACCAGTGCAAGGACAGGAACCAACATATTGTGACTGTGTAGATGTATTATTTGTTTTAGTCTGCATAATATCTATGTATTTACATATTATTGTTAAATAAATGTAAAAATTATCAAATGCCTGACCTGCGTTGTATGAGTTCGTATTTTGATGTAGTCATATTATAGCAGTATAATATTAATGTAAACAAGACAAACAAAAGTTATTTGCGAAACCTATTTTGTCATCAACACGGAAATAATTATTTGCGAAATTGTTATTGTTTCTAGACTTAGGTATATAAATTCGCTTTCTAATACTTGAATATACGGGCATTGTGTCATCAAATGGGTAAACATTATATAGCTATAAATGTATTCAAACGCATAGAATAACGGCGGCGTATAATATCTTTACTCATAAATAAAACTAGGAATCTTCAAAAGGAAAATGAGGCTTCATAAGTACACACTTTTCATATATACAATGAATACCAACAAACGTATTCTTGTTCTAATAGAATGAAAAGGCGCTTCTCTCACATTTTTTGAAGTGAAACTTCTTTAACGACGTATCTGTTTGACGTTAAAGGGGAACGCGAGAAAGGAAGGGACAATTGTATACATGTACACATTTACACGTGTATAACATATGTGGCACGATTAATTTATTGAATAGTGGGTTTTATACCATTGTATAACTGTCAAAGTACTATAAAATAAAAAAGTTGTGTTGATAAAGAATTTATTTTATTTATTTTTTATTGAATTATTGTTACTATCTGTGTTTTTCAAAATATTTTCTTTACGCTGAAAAATCATGATGCGCAAGTCCCTGTTATAAGTAAAAAACAGGTTTAGTATACGTTTCAGGTATCCGATTCCAAAACCCAACAGGTTTGACCATCCCTTATTTTTAGCAAAAATTAATTTTTGCCCAGCCGTATTCGTTTTCTCGATACTTTCGAAGTATAGACATGTTTTTTGTATTCTGTTTTTGACATGAATTTTCTGAAGTTACAAAGCTATACCGTAATATTATGAAGGTACTTTCCAGTAATACTCTACGCCAGGGGTCGCTAACATTTTTTTTTCCCGGCTGGATACTATCCATTTTTCTGGAGTAGTTCTTGCCGTGCGATATGACTCCCATCCTTAGTTTTTAAAAATTGAACAAATAGGATAGAACACGACATTTCTCAAATTATTATTTAAATTTATTATTACTGAAGTGAAACTTCTTTAGCGACGTATCTGTTAGAGAAAGAGAAATACTTCAACGGCGGAGAAATGTAAGAGAAACCTTGGTAAAGCAAATTGAAATGAGCTCATAACTCAAAAGAAGTTTCACTTCCCTGTGAGTTTATGTATGTGATGCTCACACGTTTTTAGGGTTACGTACCTCAAAAGGAATCCTTATAGGATTACTTCGGTATCTGTCTTAACGATAAGACAACAAGATATTGTTTAAGGCGACGGATCCCTTAGATTGTAAAATATGCTCTCGGGAAATTTCGAATTGTGGTCGCAAAATTCATTTTATTCCTGTTTTTATTAGCTGTGATTACGCATTCAGCTTCGCAAAATTTTGCTTGCTGCTTAAAAATTTCAAAAAACAGACATTTTCGCCCTAAAAATTCAATAAAAAAATGTGATATTTTTCAATATTCTTTACAGCACGTCACGAGACTTTGAATTACGGGAAGGCAAATTAGCATTTTGAAGTTTTTTCTTACAAAGTTATGTCAAAAATACTGACTTTGGTTGGTTTAATTTTTTTTTCAAATTTTTTTTCTGTAGAAAAATTTGTGTAAAGTGTAATTGTCTCGCTTTTATCTGATTTTAAATCGTTTATCTAGATCAAATAAACTGTAAAAACATATTTCTAGTTTATTTTGAAGCAATCAAAGATTTACTAAAATTTGTCATTGAAATTAGATATTTTCGAAACTTGGGTGAGTGCATTTTACATGCTCGTAAGTCACGGTTATGCGGTTGAGAAAGAGTGCATATTGTACAGCTGGTAAAAAATCACCTCAACAGCTGACATTAAAAATGAAATATTAGGAAAAATCAGGTCTTGAAATAATAATAATACCGACGAAACGTCGTATAACGAATAAATGTATTGAAACGTACAGATTGGTCTTTTCACCTGATTAAAAATGAAATGAGAACGAATCACTGACAAAAAATGTTACACCCAAAGTGTCGCAAAGAAGACTCCAAAAAGCCGAAAGTTCCCCATCCCTGTACTATAACCAAACGTAAATATAAGTCGGTCTACTTACGTTCTGGTTTAAGACTTATGAATTAATACTGGAGTGGAGTTAAAATTACTAACAACCACATTATAGAAATGTACTTATCAATTTTATTTAAGTATATTCATCAACGTACTGCATCTCTCGTGGATGGGTTGGTTTGTGGGTTTTTCAGCGGTCTGGAAAATTTGCAGGGAATATTACGTGCATATAAAGGATGTTTCATTTTGTTATTTTTCAGAGTTACGTACTGAGAAATTTGGTGAGTATAGACTTGTCGCACTAATCGACAAATTAGTTTCCTTTAAGTTGCCGGACAAAAATTAAAAATAAGTTATTGCTTACTTTACGCGTTTCGTGCAGTTGTGCAAAAGTACTGACAAAAATATGTTTATACAATACATTTTTATTAAAATTTAAAAAAAACTTTATTTTGATGGTGTGTTTTAAAAATTCAATTATTTTGGCAAGTCTCATGTGAATAATTGTGTGTAAAATGTATAAACTAAAAATATTATCATCAAATTAATCAAATTAATAATTGATAGTATTGAATGTCAAAAATATTTAAACAATCATTGATATGCGAGGTTTCGTTATTATAAGTCAGAGAAAAAATGGATAAAACCCATCTAATCTATAAATGCACAATTTCTTGTTTTTGCTTTGATCAATTTATTTTTATAGGACATGTGCTTAATCGTTTATGGTTGCCTACAGTATATTATGAAATGTATATAGTTAAGATCAGAACCAACATATATTAGTCTTTAGTTTAATTAATGTTTATCTATAAAGTAACTCTCCTCGTGAGATTTGCACGCATTCGAGAGAACTGAACGGAGCCTTCCTGTAGAAATGCAGCGTACTGTATATTATGAAATGTATATAGTTAAGATCAGAACCAACATATATTAATACTTTGTCTATTTAATGTTTATCCATGAAGTAACACTCCTCGTGAGATTTGCACGCATTGGAGTTTTTTCGCTATGCATTTGAAAGAACTGAACGGAGCCTTCCTGTAGAAGGCAGCGTACTGTATATTATGAAATGTATATAGTTAAGATCAGAACCAACTAATATTAGTGCTTAGTTTAAGTAATGTTTATCCATGAAGTAACACTCGTCGTGAGATTTGCACGCTTTGGAGTTTTTTTTGCTATGCATTTGAAAGAACTGAACGGAGCCTTCCTGTAGAAGGCAGCGTACTGTATATTATGAAATGTATATAGTTAAGATCAGAACCAACTAATATTAGTGCTTAGTTTAAGTAATGTTTATCCATAAAGTAACACTCCTCGTGAGATTTGCACGCATTGGAGTTTTTTTGCTATGCATTCGAGAGAACTGAACGGAGCCTTCCTGTAGAAATGCAGCGTACTGTATATTATGAAATGTATATAGTTAAGATCAGAACCAACATATATTAGTCTTTAGTTTAATTAATGTTTATCTATAAAGTAACTCCTCGTGAGATTTGCACGCATTCGAGTTTTTTTGCTATGCATTCGAGAGAACTGAACGGAGCCTTCCTGTAGAAATGCAGCGTACTGTATATTATGAAATGTATATAGTTAAGATCAGAACCAACATATATTAGTGTTTAGTTTAAGTAATGTTTATCCATAAAGTAACACTCCTCGTGAGATTTGCACGAATTGGAGTTTTTTTTGCTATGCATTCGAAAGAACTGAACGGAGCCTTCCTGTAGAAGGCAGCGATATCACGTCTCGACTTGCAGCAGCAAGGTAACGTCGATAGACAGATAGATGTAATTATCTTTCTACGCGAGAAGCCGCTTTCAGGTTAGGTGAGGTTAGGTTAGCATCGTATTTATTGCTTTAATTAAGGTTTTAGATAGTAAGTATACATAATATATACGTCTATGTATTTTACTTATGGCGTCCTATATGTATATATGTATAAAATGTATTCAATTTCTCAAGCAGGAAACCACCTTTTATACACTTTGTTGTTGTAATGTATTTTACTTTTAACACAGCACCAACTTCTTCGTCCATTGTAAACAAGGTGTTATTCATGTTATAGTGACACGTGTCTTCTTTCTATAAAGAAACTTCTATTCTAAAGAAAAGATTTATTTTGTTTATCAGAATGTGCTAGCTTAAAGCTGTTTGTATGAAGCTCAAATCCACGATGACGTAGTACGTAGGAAGAATTTGTGTATATAAATATAAATCTAACCAGAGCTAAATTTATGTATGTACGTTGCATAGATATGCGACAAAAAACCTTTAAAAACAATTGAGCCCCCTTCAAAACAACCGACTAAAAAGCGTAAAATATAGTAAAAACCAAATCTACATGCACAACTACTTAAATAACTTAAATTACCTAGTAACTATTTTGTTGTAATACAGATTTTTACATTTATCCAATACAAATATAATATACATAAGATAAATGAAATACAACAAAATAGTTACTACGTAACTAATTATTTAATTATGCACGTAAAAATCGTTTTTATTATAATAAAGTTTTGACATCGGCGTAAAATTTATGTAAGGATAGATTAATTCTGTAAAGCTTTAGAACGAGCTATATAATTGTTGTAAACATTCATTGTTACATTGCTAAATTAGAAAAAATTATTTTTTATCAACTGGCACCGTTGATGATTTACTAATAATAAAAATGGATTCATTCATACTCTCGCTACTGTGATGATTCGTGTCTAGAGATACCTAACGAAATATCAACTCTCGCATGTAGTGAATTTAATGTTACATTTGCTTTATTATGAAGAATTAACTAAGATATGGCACCGTAGAGTAACTGATTAACTCATTCCGCCACGAAAGTGGAAAGATTCGGGTTTGAAGCCCGACGGTGACAGTGGATAAAAAATAAATTTTTCTAATTTAGCAATGTAACAATGAATGTTTACAACACAGTAAATTTACTTACCTTAATTTTTTATGTATCAATGTATACTTTCATTAAATTGGCACCGACCTCAAAATTTTATTATTTTGCGCTTTTTAGTGACTTTTTTAACTTCCCGCTATTTAAAATTTTCAAAAAAAAAACGTTATTGGTTTCACTCCGATTTTCGAAAATCGTGTTTTCATGCATTCTCGACGTTTTGGGGTTCTAGAAAACTATTCTATTTTTTTGATGGACGTCCGTATGTGTTTGTGTGTGTAAACAACGAATATATCGGTTGAGATCGGGTTTATTGAGACTTAGACCTGATTATATTTTGGAGTGAGTCGATCTAGCAATTTCAAAGTTATGTTATTCAAAGAATAAAAATTTTAAATAACATTATATCGCGTTTTTGTCGCATGAGTCCTAATCTGCTTGGCAGATTAGTCTCAGACTTTAATAGTCTTGAATAACTCTTTCAGTTACCATTGATGTCAGCGTTGCCAGATTTTTCTTTGTCAAATCGGGATTATGGAACTTTTTGAGTGAAAAAAGCGGGATTCTTTCGTCGAAAGCGGGACATAGTAAAAAAACGTATATAATCAGAAGTTGTGAAATATTTATCTTTTTATTTCAGTTCCAATTACGTTTACGTGACAATAGAGAGCAAAAATAGCCATACAAAATATATTTTAATAAAAATATGATATTTTAAATCAGATTTACCCTATCGTTAAATAGTTGAGTCTTATTCGTCTTCTGAATAAAAAAAAAAAAAAAACAGAAATCAAAATCAAAAAAGTTTTATTCATTAGAAAAATATGGCGTTTCAAACAATAGTCTGAGGAGTGAGTGTTACGAATTGCAACTTACAATAAGAGAATAATTATTTATGCACGGTCGAGTTATCCCCAAAAAGCGGGACTGAGCCTGTCCCGTGCGAGACATTTAATTTTGATTTAAAAATCGGGACGTCCCGCCAAAATCGGGACGTCTGGAAACGCTGATTGATGTTGGCATGCGTTGTGTAATCCATAAATAGTGCATCAATTGATGATTAAACCCTATCTCTTTCTTTATTATTCGCTTTTTCGTTCCGTCGCCTCACGACCGTACCCTTACTATAGAAGTTTCATTTCAAAAATTCGAGACGAGAACAAAAGTGGCACTTTCTCGTCAAAATTGTTTCCTTTTCTCTTCCAAAATCCGAACATGTAGGATATTTTAAGTGCAAATAAATGCAACCTCATGGAATGTAGTTTTAAAAGTTGAAAACGTCGAGTTTTTTATGTATAATAACAGCTATACCTTACAGACACTTAGCAGTTAACGTACAGGATGTAAACTTAGCTTCCGGGAGCATGACTGTGCATAACAATTAACATTAATATAGTTGTAAAGTCTAGTACAATAGAGGTGTATGGTGTTGCACATTAATTGGAAGGTCAAGAAGTTAACACCGATGTAGGTCGTAGGACATTCAATATGCACTGGCTTGCATTTTGTTTACTTATTGTCGAAACTAGAGTCGGGTAGTTCCAGCAGGGGCGGATCTACATTTATCGGGGACCAAGCTTTATGAAGTCCAATTTTTGCCGAATTAGAAATATTTAAATTGGGGTTAAAAATTAATTTTTAGTAACATCAAAATCAGTGTTGAAACTTATGACCTGACTAGTATTAGTAATTCTGTAAAATAACTTAAAAATTGTCAAAATACAACCCAAAAAACTATCAAAATTCATCCAGAAAATTGTTAAAATTTACCCTAATATTTGTTAAGATTTACCCAGAAAATCGTCAAAAAAAATAACAAAATTCACTCACGATAATGATTATTACGATAATAATTAGTATTAACTATTTTGTACTATACGATAAGTATTCGTTGTTAGAAAAAGTTCTAAAAATGTATGATTAGTAAAAAAATATTCAAACCTCTTTCAAATCAATGCACAATCACATAACTATGAAACAAGAAATCAAAATAGCTTAAAAATAAACAAATCACATCTAAGCGTTGCTCTCGATGGTACCCGCAATGCCATGATTCGAATGTATAACAAAGTGCCAAAGGAAATAAGCAAGATCACAATTTATGACAGACATAAATCTAATTTAAAAAAAATTTTCTTATCAAAAAACTATTATAATGTCTCATTTTATTTGAACAACGTGTAATGATAATGCAACTGTATATGTACGACGCTATTACATCCTCCATGGATTTTAATAAAGAATATTATTATTATTATTTTTGTAGGCCATTGACACTTTGGAACCAAGGGCTTATTTTATTAGTGTATTTGCCATAAGGCAACATACACTATTGGCGTCGGTCGGATGACGGGACCTAGGGGTCGGACCAAAATTTCTCGACGTTTCATAACCTCCTAAACACTTTGGCACTATTTTTAAAAATGTTTATATATATATGTATATATATATTTATATATATATATATGTGTGCGGGCAATAACTTTCGAAAGAGTTAATTGATTTCAACTAAATTTGGCCCACGTGTTGAAATCCATCACCGCAAGAAGCCTATTTAAAATGGGCCTAATCGGGCCATTTTAAGGGTAGTTTTTAGGGGTTGAAAAATGTTTTTGGGCCCTAAAATACCGAAAAAATTCTCCGAATCGTTTCAAAATTGAAATTTAACCCTCTGGCAGTAATTAAAATGTGTCCCTAAAATTTTAATAAAATCGACCTTACAGGACCGGATTTAAAAATTTTAAGAAAGACTAGTTTGCAAATAGTGAATTATTTACTGAAAGGTGTATATAACTTGGTATAGAGGTTCGATTGATAATAATATTGCAATTAAGAAAAAAAAATGTTATTTTAAGGGGTGTATTAAGGAGTAAAATTTTTTATTTTTCCCAAAAACCAATTTAAGTTCGCATAATAAAGCCACACTGCCTGCATAAGCAAATACACTATATTGTCGGCAGGGTTTTGGCACTGCGACCCGGGTTTTTTTAACATAATATTGCAATATTATTATTATTATACCTATCTGTTTCGAAGGTACTTGATGCACTTAGGGTTGTCATCTCTAAAATTTGGCAACCAGGACAAGATCCGTGAAAACACCGGATTTTAGAGCCCAGAGCCCGGACATGTCAACAGCTTTTTTTAAACATAGTGTAATACATAGCGTAACAGTTGAAAATGTCATAAATCACCTTTTTATTTATTTTCAGACCTTAAAATTAAATTTAGTCATCTTTTATCATCATTTTAAATGCACCTAACAAAACAGAATCTTATTACAGTTTGTTACAAATTGTTTTAATAATAATAATGTGTAGCGGTCGGCCTAAGACTTTAAATTTTTAAATCAGGACTACAAATGAAGCCCCGCCCGGATGCTCCCCGGATGCCCTTTAAACTAGGACAAATCCGGGGAAACCCGGACGGATGGCAACCATACACTTGGAAAATATATATTTTTATTATATCGTAATTCGTTTATTTACGCTATACGTCTGTGATTGGATCATCTAATTCTATATATGTACCTTTTTCGTCCAGTAGATTCGGAGAAACTAAGCTATGACAGACGAACAAACAAAAGACAAGAGTGATCCTATAAGGGTTCTGTTTTAAAATCATCGGCTATACGGAACCCTTAAGGCTGTCGGAACGCTCTGAATTTAAGTCAAAAATAGAGCTTCGGCTGTCAACTGTTTGTAGACTTTTTCGTCAACATTCTGCAGAAATTCTTTCTCTATAAGGAAGATAAAAGACAAATCTAGGTCTCTAATGGACTACTTTTGTAATTTGTGTACGATTTACTAGAAAAAAGTTGGCATTAATTGTGCTAAAAAAACACGCGATTTCAATGTCACACTACGACCTTATTCGTACTTATTTCACAAAACTGTTCCATCACAAACCTAAAGTGACTCTTCCTTTTTCGGAAAAGTTTTTTCAAATCTTCAAAATATTTCCAAAAATTAGAGTAATCAATTGACAGCGGCACCCTTGCAAAACATGTTTTAGCCTCGTAGTTGGCACCAGCCAAAAGTTGAAACGTGCGGATGGTTTGAGCAAGACAGAGCTAAAGAAAGTCACACCCACAATATGTCTTTTGCCTACCTCACCTCTTACCGCTGGGCCTCAGCACAAAAAAATTCAGAGCGTTCCGACAGCCTTAAAAGCTTGAAAACTTGTTTAATTTTGCCAACATAAGATGCACTGCAATTTTGAAAGACGTATATCTCTATTATTCTATATACTAAACTGGTTTTAAAGGAATATTTAGTTCTCAGAAAAGAAAAAGAAATAAATTGTTAGCTCGTTGAAGACTGATTTACCGGAAAGGACCATAACACGAGTCATAGAACATTTATGTACTGACTCCTACCGGAAAGACAATTGATGTGAACTGTTTGATACATTTTAAAACGACTTTTTTTATTACATCTTTATTTTTCATTTGTTATTATTTTATTATGCATGCATTTTATTATTACCTTAAAAAAAGTAGTGAAACTTGACCTTATTTTACAGCGCCATATTGAACTACATAAACCTCTTAAAATAAGGAAATTACAAATCCTGACCTTGTTTCCTAGAACTTCCTGAATAGTTGAACGAGTCTGATTTAATAAACCGTTTCGACCATCAACGCCACTAATAAATTTTTCAGAAGGGGCAAAAATAATATCCATTAAAATTGTAAACTGTTTTCTTTCGACAGTCCATACTCCACCAATTTTTTTTTATAAAACCTTTAACTAATAATCAAGTGTTCTTTTGTAAATACACTATATAACCGAAGAGAATTTTTGCACTACCTTCTATAGAATAACATGTATACACATATACAAACATGTAAAGTGTCCTATTACGCACGTGTGCGGTAAATTAAAGAAAAACGTCACTAAATATCAATCTCATAGTAAATCAATGTTTGTTTGACATACATAGGTACTACCAAAAGCTACGTGTTTTCAAAAGTGAACTGTCAAAATGAATTGAAAAGCAGCTATTTTACAGAAGGTACGTGAAAAATAGTTTGTGTATAGTACGCGCCATGGATCTGAAAGGCTCGGAAGCTAGATGCAAATGGAGGCTTGCGCAGGTACAGTCGGTTGAAAAACTACAAACTCGCGCTATATTATTAATTTTAATTTTTTAATTTTTCTTTGATCTAAAGGTGTAATTCCTTGCATAAAGTCATCCAAAAAAATATTTTTCGTGCTTATCTATGCAAAACTGTATTAGACATCTTGATCAATTAACAATCAAAGAAACAACTTAACAATAGCGTACAGGACTGTATTTTATAGCAGGAAAGCGACAAGTGACAAGACAACCAGTGATAACCAATCACCGATGAGCGTACGTTCTGTGCCGGTAACGGGGAGGAGGTGAGAGTCTTCCTTTCCCACAAAACAACCAGGATGGCTCTAAAATATGCATTTGCGACGCTGTTTGTGACTAACTTCAGAACCTTTTAGAACCGTGGCGAGTATTATATCCAGGATCTCGTTTGTAATGGAAGATATTATAAGGAGTGATCACATAGTGTTATCACGAGCGATTTAGCGAGTGTCATGAGTTGCTCGAGTGATACTATCATTTCAAGCAAGATACATACTACATATTTTGCACATACCTTCTTTAAAATAGTTAATGCTCACTTCATAATAAGTATATATATTTAGTAACATTGACTCTACCAACAGTAATAGAATATTAAATAAAATGAAATTACTTGCAATTACTGTTCAAATTAATTTTTTATTTATAAACGTCTTATAAATAAAAAATTATTTTGAACAGTAATTGCAAGTAATTTCATTTTGTTTAATGTTTTATATATATTTAGGGTTTATATGTGACAGTTTAGCCATATTCGAAATTTCGTTTACAAAGACAACGTCTACTTTGCTTCTCTGTTGCTCGTATAGAGTTGACAGAAATATAACTATAGAATTGATAAAATCGTACCACTTTTGTTTTACTTTACGCACTAGTATGAAAACGGATAATTTACATACAAGCATGAAAAGCAACAATTTTGTGCATAATGCTATTACGATATTAGGTGTACAATCCACTATAATAATAATAATAATAATGCGTTGAACGTCCGTTTCTCGACTTTATGTCATAACAGACGCCATTCGCACCATTACTATTTTCCATCTACTACACTTCCCGTTATTTTTCTACATTTTTAAAACTTCAACTTACGTAATAGCAATGGGCGAATGAAGGAATTATAGGAAATTAGGATAAGGTAGGTAATTTTTGAACTAGGAGTCTGATAGGTAATCGGCCATGGCCTCAAATAAGGAACCATCTCGATATTTATCTGGAATTAATTGAGGGAAACCATGGAAAACCTCAATTAAGATGGCCGGTACAGGAATTACCGTTTCTCGGCGAGAGGCAGTAGGAAAAAGTCCCAGCCACATCTGCCCCCGCCGGGATTCGAACCCGTACTTCCCGAATGCGAGTCTAGTGCTGTCACCACTAGTCTACCCAGCTCGGTACAATCCACTATTTAATGGATAGCATTCAATAAAATCGCCTATATAGACATAAACTGTAAAATATTATATTTTATAGAAAACAATGCAGCGTCAGTGAGTGTTTTGTTTGTAGCGCACGGCAGTCATTTGAAACGGAAGCAGTCGAAGTAATATTTCGTTGCTAATACGAAACAAAACTTGACTACATGGCGCGGAAACGCGCTGATAGATCATTTTTCCGATAATTTCGCGTTTGGTAAATTGTCCGTATGCAACAGCGGTAAGGATAGCTTCAAAGCGTATATTTCTGTTTAAAGCTCAACACTCCATAGTTATCGATTCCCATTTTATTTTATTCACAATCGTCTCTATTATCGTTCTCTGCCGATAAAATCAAACGTATATTTATCGACTTTTTATGGAATCAACTCAGCGACTAACTTTGATCTAATTAAAAAAGTATAGGTAATATCGGCCCGGTCCGGCTTCGCGCGAGTAGCACTAATTATCTATAGCCGTAAAAGATGACAATCATTATCATTGTCAACGTGTATTGAATTTGCGCGAATTCAATCGCTTTTAATTGTGAATGGTCAAAAATCGAAGAAAAATCAAAATTGACAAAAAACAAAAAAAAATCTGTTAATTCGATCGCTACCAAACTTCACAGGATCATCCGCTGGGCTAATCTGAAGATTTCCTGAAAATTTCATCAAAATCGGTCCAGTCGTTTTGAAGTCCATAGGGAACATCGATTTTTATATATAGATAGATTGGGCGACAAGGCCATTCCAATTTCAAAAATACTAACATTTAATTTATTTTAATACATAAAATAACATTTCTATTAACGCGTGCGGTGACGTGGGTAACAACTAGTAATAAATATTATGATATTTGCTATTCGTTTCCATGATTGCATAATTTAGTCCCGAATGTAAAGTAGGTACCTAATTTCTTTTTGACAAAATTATTATTTAAAAATATTTCCGAAACTATAAAACTTAGAAAAAAAATGTTTTTAAAGTTTTTTAAAAAAATAAATAAAATAAACCATTACGAAAAGTATACCATTAAATAATTTATGCTTGTAACCATTTCCTAATTGACATTACATTAATTTTTACATTTACCCAACTGTTAATTCCCTGTTGCCTTCATGACTTCTCTGTTATTAGTTACTATAAATATGACACTTGTGCCGCATAACGGCATCCGCACTGAGAACGGCATACAGCAGAGGTTTATCAAACTTAAACGTTGACGTGGCTTAACTTTCTTACTTTTTAAGATACAACACATATTCTTTCGTCATTCATTACAATTAAGAATTAAAAAATATGGGCAATTTCCTAATTGACGATTTTAATTTACATGTTCTCACATAAGAGATCCGCGAGCATATAAACTTAACACTATTTTATGTTTTAATATATAAGAGCTCTTCTAATGATGCTATAATATAATTCGGAACCTATTATTTTTATTCAAAAATTACCTTTTCATTATAAATTGAAAGCAATAATGAAACCCAATGAACAGTGACGTAACAACAGATCCGCTTTCAGGGAATATACAACAAAAGTATTAATTATTTTTCAAATTCACCGAAATGCCGCGACCCCAAAGTAGTTTAGATACTGCCCATGAATATATTATTATACAGTTTTAGTTGGTTCAGTTGGTAGTAAAAGCATAAAAAATGCGGTTGTATTGGAAATATGAATCGTCCTTTAAGACAGATATATCAAAGCGTTTTCAAGAATGCAACACCATTCCTCTGCCAATTGAAACTTTTGTACATGCTGGGCTGGTGTGTTAGGAATAAAAGATTTTTGTGGCCGGTAGCTACACGGTAATAAGTACATAGACAGTGGTACCAACGTAACAATGTTTTAAACTATTACGTCATAGTACATATATGTCAGACGAAATTTGTAGTTTTTATGAGGCAACGTATTTACTGGCAGTCCGAGCTGGTTTTGACTCGGATTTGTCGAATGTTTATGAGCCACGAACTAGTCTCAAACGCATTTAAAATAAGCTCGTTAATTGCGAAATCTCACTCACTCCGTTCGCTCTACGTCATTTTAAAATTTTTTTTTTTAATATTGTCACAAAAATTAATTTAAAAAAACTTTTTAGAAGCAATGATTTTCTTGTGCACGAAAAGTAGAAAATAATATTGCTCAGAATTTATAAAACAACATTGGTAAATAGAAAATCATTGGGCGCTCATAAAATATTGCTGTCGCTGTTTTTATGAGTCCCAACAAGCCCCGAATCCAGGGCGGGCAACCGGGGCAGTTTCATATGGGGCGCTAAAATAATAATATAATAGGTAATAAAGAGCGCAAATTTATTAAAGGATTCTTATTTTCCCCTTCCGGTCACAAAAAATGCCACATATTCTATATTTTTTAGTTTTTTTAAACAATTTATCTCAAACACTATAAAGTTTCTGCCCCGGCTCAAAAAAATCGTAGATCTGGGGCTGGTTCCAACGACTTACTTTTACAAATGTTAAAAACCCGGGTCGCAGTGCCAAAACCCTGCCGACAATATAGTGTATTTACTAATATAGGCAGTGTGGCTTTATTATGCGAACTTAAGTTGGTTTTTTGGGCAAAATAAAAAATTTGACTCCTTAATACACCCCTTAAAATAACACTTTTTTTTCTTAATTGCAATATTATTATCAATCGAACCTCTAAACTAAATTATATACACTTTTCAGCAAATAATTCACTATCTGCATACTAGTGTTTTATAAAATTTGTAAATCCGGTCCTGTCAGTCCGATTTTATTAAAATATTAGGAGCACTTTTTAATTGCTATTAAAGGGTTAAATTTCAATTTTGACACGATTCTGAGAATTTTTTAGGCATTTTTGGGCCCAAAAACTTTTTTCAACCCCTAAAAACTACCCTTAAAATGGTCCGATTGGGCCCATTTTAAATAGGGTTCTTGCGGTGGTGGATTCCAACATGTGGGCAAAATTTCGTAAAAATCAATTAACTCTTTCGAAAGTTATAGCGCACACACACATATATATATATATATATATATAAATATATACATATATATATATATATAAACATTTTTAAAAATGGTGCCAAAGTGTTTAGAAGGTTATGAAACGTCGAGAAATTTTGGTCCGACCCCTAGGTCCCGCCATCCGACCGACGCCAATAGTGTATGTTGCCATATGGCAAATACACTAAAAATAATTTTTACAACTGAATTAATAACACGATAAATTTAATCGTTGATTTACGCCTAACACTCGCTTATGTAAAGATTCATGTCTAACATTACCTAAAGTAAAAATTTGCTGTCAGGCGCTATAGAAAAAACAGTTGCAAAGTGGCTTTATTAGGAGAAAGGTTGATTGTTTAGGTATGTCACTTAGGAATAATTGATAATTCAACCGCTGCGATAGTACAAGATTCAGGTTTGAGTCTCAACAGTGACAACGTTTGGATAATCATTTTTTCAAATATTGCATTGTAAATTCAACAAGAGCAAACTATGGCTATTTATTTGTGTAGTTAAAAATAATATTCTTGTCAAAAAAATTTTATATTTTAGTACAAAAAAAAACATTATTTTTAAAATATATTTTTTTTCAGTTTATGTTATTTTTCACTTCTTAGTCTAATTTACTCATTCTAATTTCATACGACTGTAAAAACGCATTTTTTTCAATTTATATGTAAGAGAAGCGTTTTTTATTTCTTTCAATTAACATTACAAAAAGTACTGTGTGTACCGAAAGCGAATTTAACGATTAATTATGATACGTGTTTCCCGTTCTCGATGCGCTCTTATTACTTTAGTTCGTAATCGTCAACTTTTTACCCTAGATGCGCAATGTTCTATTGTAACGCCACTGACCGACCCACACACACACACAGAGAAGCTATCTATGTGTATATAGTTATGACCTGGGATCACGAGTGCTGACTTTATACAGTTTATTTCGGATACGTGAGAAATATTTCTATCATTTGTTCGTCTTCCTTTCGGATGGGTTGATTGTTGTATTCTATCACGACCGGCTGCTTCCGGCTCCAACGCAACTCCAGACGCCATTTCCGCAGAATTGGACTAACCAGACTAACTAATGCTGGGTTGCAGAAAGCTTTGTCAAAACAATTTCATTTGACAATGATCTTAGACCAGGCCTTCTTAAACTATGATTCGCTACTCTAAATGGGGTCACGTAGCAAAATTCTGGGGTCGCCAGAGATTTTAATGTCAAATATTTAAATACACGATTTTATAACATCTAGATGTGCCACTAAAAGCTCAAGAGGAATTTGCTGAGCTTTCGAGTGACTCAAACTTAAAACTACAATTTCCAAAAAAGCCCTTGACTGAATTCTAGATCGGAACTAGAACTGAATTTCCCACAATCGCTGATATGGCGTTAAATGTTCTTCTGCCATTCAACACCACATATTTATGTGAAGTTACTTTCTCAGCTTTAACACATATTAAATCTCAATATCGTTCATCGCTAAAAAATGTTGAAGAGGTCTTACGTCCAGCAGTGTCAAACATTCCACCAAGATTTAATTCGTTATGCAATAAAATTAATTTTAATTTAATACTTACCACTCAACGACTGCTTTCGAATATATTCGAGCGAACTAAGACGGTCAGAATTCCCTTTTATTTATGTTATTGCAAAAAATGCAATTTTGATGAAAAATATGATATAAAAATAACGATACGCCACTGGCATAAACTCGTTACGTAATCGCAGTCGAAACACTGCCTCACATTTTTTTAAATAATACTACTATGCACAGTCGCACGTTGTCTATTAAATAATTTATATTTCAAAATCTGTCCTTGATCATGAAACAGATTTACAGAATTTATATGCATTAATTTTAAAATTTAGTTTCGGCGTATCTGTGCTGTCGGTTGTTGTAATCAATGTTTAATTAACATTTGAAAAGTGAAAATTCTCGACAATATTAAATGGTTTTAATTTGAAAAGTGATTATTCTTAAGTGATATCTGAAACTGTACATTTTTCAAGGATTAAACGGTGTACTATGCAGCAGAAGGACAAGACCGTCATTCATTTTGAACATTCACTTTGTGCTAATTGCGTCATTATTCAAAATGTAAGTTTTTTGTTAAAATTTTATTTTCTAGCTAGAGAACATTTAATAAATACATAGTGCAGTTATTAAAATGTATGACAATATGTTTTCTTTATACTCAGTCGAAAGTACGTATACTTTCGACTTCAAAAGTTCCAGATTATTTTTTAGTTTTTTATACAGCTGATGATTTAAAATAAAACTGTTTAATTTTAAAGTTGTTGGCCTATTTTATTTTTAAGTTTTTAGTGTACATATTTTATTAAAAATGCGATTTGGGCCCGAAGAAAAGCCGGCCCGTTCAGCTAGTTATCATAATATTGTATTGTCATCGGAACTACACAAGTTTGCAAAATTTCAACTTAATCGAATGACGGGAAATAGGTAAAAAAGCTGTCGCAAGATTTGAAACAAAGATAGTTATATAAATATACGGGGTCAAGCTAAATAAAACCGTTTAAAAAACGGTCAGCTGATGGGAGACGGTTCAATATTTTTTTATCAACCACGCAATGTCAATTGATAGTCCTTGGAGGACATCATACTATCCAACGGAACAAGGTCACCTCGGTATCTAATAACATTGGTGAAATATAAATAATTTTGGCAACAACGCGCTATACTTTTTATACATCATATTAGTGGCAACACTGGGTTACTACAGCATTTGTAACTTTGCGAAGTCATCACATAGAAATTAAACGATGTTAAAAACTGCGCAAGTTAAATAAATCAGAGCGAACTAAATATCTGTTTGAATTTTAAATTGATGGGTCGAATATAATATCTGTATCAATAGAGACATGGCAGTTGGTAGTAAATGATTCATTCTACGTTATATGTATTGATTTGCAAGTCGTGTATCCTATATTATATAATCGTTTTTTATTAGTTGTACATAATGATTCAAAATACTATGGCTACAGTTTTAAGCAGACAGTTATTTAAAAAAATGGATGTGTGCTTATGACCACACGATAGAAGTGAAAGCTTCTAATTTTCCAGTTTTAAAATATACATTTATGTTATATAATGGATTAGTTTACTTATTTACAAATATTTATATCTCAATTATTTGTATAGATTATGTTCATATAATATAATAATAATAATAACAAAAACCCGGGTCGCAGTGCCAAAACCCTGCCGACAATATAGTGTATTTGCTGATACAGGCAGTGTGGCTTTATTATGCGAACTTAAGTTGGTTTTTGGGTAAAAAAAAAAAATTTACTCCTTAATACAGCCCTTAAAATAACATTTTTTTTCTTAATTGCAATATTATTATCAATCGAACCTCTATACCAAATTATATGCAACTTTCAGTAAATAATTCACTATCTGCAAACTAGTGTTTTCATAAAATTTGTAAGTCCGGTCCTGTCGGGCCGATTTTATTAAAATTTTAGGGACACTTTTTAATTACTACCATAGGGTTAAATTTCAATTTTGAAACGATTTTGAGAAGTTTTTCGGTATTTTGGGGCTCAAAAACACTTTTCAACCCCTAAAAACTACCCTTAAAATAGCCCGATTATGCCCATTTTAAATAGGCTTCTTGCGGTGATGGATTTCAACACGTGGGCCAAATTTCGTTAAAATCAATTAACTCCTTCGAAAGTTATTGCCCGCACACATATATATATATATATATATATATATATATATACGTATATATATATATATATATATATATATATATATATATATATATATATATATATATAAATATATATATATATATACATATATATATAAACATTTTTAAAAATGGTGCCAAAGTGTTTAGGAGGTTATGAAACGTCGAGAAATTTTGGTCCGACCCCTAGGTCCCGCCATCTGACCGATGCCAATAGTGTATGTTGCCATATGGCAAATACACTAATAATAGTAATGCGTTTAACGTCCGTTTCTCGACGTTATGTCATAACAGACGCCATTCGCACCATTAAGTACTATTTTTTCCATCTATCACACTTCCCGTTATTTTTCTACATTTTTAAAACTTTAACTTATGTAATAGCAATGGGCGAATGAAGGAATTATAGGAAATTAGAATAAGGTAGGTAATTTTTGAACTAGGAGTTTGATAGGTAATCGGCCATGGCCTCAAATAAGGAACCATCTCGATATTTATCTGGAATTAATTGAGGGAAACCATGGAAAACCTCAATCAAGATGGCCGGTACAGGAATTACCGTTTCTCGGCGAGAGGCAGTAGGAAAAAGTCCCAGCCACATCTGCCCCCGCCGAGATTCGAACCCGGACCTCCCGAATGCGATCACCAGTACTCTACCCAACTCGGTTTCATATAATATACATGGGTATATAACATACATTTTTATACAACTTATATGACACCGTACAATATGTAAGGCTAGGCGTTAGAAGGAGCTGAGGGGGGAGACTGGATTTTACTGGCCGCATATCTGACATTTTTTTTGCAATGGACCTACTTAAAAACAAATTGTTGACTTCTGTTTATTATTTATAGTATGTTTAAAGTTTGGCAATAGCATTATGAATCAGCCTGTATTTCACCTTATTATGAAATTTTAAAATATACGTCATAGAACATAGATTGTGTGTACTGTGAATATTATAAATTCTGTTTGTGACAAGTTAATTATAAGTTCCACTATATTTTAATGGCCGTTTCAAAATTCCACAACCAAATAACGTCTTCAAAAATATTTTCGACTATTTTTATGCACAGTACTAGTTCAAATACCGATTCTTTGGATGGGGTAGTTCGAGAACGTATCGGAACCTCTCATTAGTGAACATTCGCTCCACCGTGAATTTGTTCATTTCAATTAGCTTAGCGAGTTTTCACGTACATTTTTTTAATTTTTGATCCGTTACAGAAAATTTTAAACAGATACAACGCTAAAGAAGTTTCACTCAAACAATATGAGATTTAATAATTTTGTTGTTTTTTTGTGTATTCGTATAATATGTTAAACAATAATATAAAATGCGAAAGAAGCATAACTTCCGTTGTGTGTCCACGAACCTACGTAACTCTTTTTTCTTTTTAGCAAATTTTAATAAAAAGCTTGTTTAAAAATGCATGCTTTTATTCAGATGTGTTCGACAGACATTAAAAATTGCTAAATTAATTATGTAGATGCCTAGAATGATCATTTCCTAACAAAATCTATCTATACTAATATTATAAAGAGGTAAAACTAGTAAATTTGGATGTAGGAGGTAATCTCCAAAACTACTCATCCGATTTCAAAAAATGTTTCAACAGTATTTAGAATAGACATTCAGGATGGTCATAGGCTATATGTTGTCGCGTTATAATAAAAGCGCTTTTCGTAGAGACCAATTTTGAGACGTAAGTCTACGAAACAACTATTGTTACTATCGAGCGAGGCGTAGCCTAGCAACTCACAACGCAATATTGTAAAACGGTGGAGCTGAAGGCTTCACTACTATTGTTGCTGTCGAGCGAGCTATAAAACATTATTTATTTTAATCTCGTGTGAAGCCGCGAGTATTGACTAGTATACTATAAATTTAATAGGTACAGTATGACCTCGCTTAACGCGGCTCCTCTTAACTCTGTTTCAGTATTACGCGGTTTCTAAAAAAAAAGTGTAACCACTATAACGTAAATTATGGATCAGTTTATACAGAATGATTCAAATGTTGATAGAAGTTCAAAGGCAAGTGTCATTGATGCAATATCTTGCTATTGATATCAGCTTGCTGAATGAAACATAAAAAGGCAAACGACATTAGATGACTTCTTCACAAAAAAACAAAATATGTCAAATGAGGAAGCTTCTTACCCGAAATGTTATTTCATTTTCATATAAATATTTTGTGAACAAAAATCGATATTAGCAATTAATAAAGATCTCTAATTAATGTGATAAAAAAGTATTTAACAATAAATGTTACGAAATTAAACAAAAAAAAACTACCAAATTTTCTTATTTTCGGTTCTGTTTCACTTATGCCTATTATCCACGTATTAAGATGAGCTCGTTTAGCGCTATTTCGTATAGCGCAGGAACTTATTGGAGCGTATCTCCCACATAAAGCGTAGTCTTTTTTTTTTTTTTTTTTTTTTTTTTTTTTTTTTTTTTTTTTTTTTTCGGTAGGGGAAAATCTTTAAAAGACACAATAATGGTAGTGTGGGATTTCCACCCACTAAAAACCCCTACCTCTTCGCCCACCATTCCGGAACTGCGTGAAGCATAACGTCAGAATGGCCGCCGTCAGTATATGTTTATTCCAATTGTGTAACCTTTTCATCCTTTTCCTTCCTTGCCATAATATTTTTTATCAGTTCTTTTGTTATTTCCCACGCTTGTCTTCGTTCCGTAATTGTTTCAACAAAATTATCGACCGTTAGTGTTATTCCTAGCCGCACATTTGCTTCTTGTCTATCCAGTTCCCACCTTGAGCAGTAAAAGATGGTATGTTCTGCTGTGTCAGGTTCGTCCGTTTCTGATTTACCAATTTTTGTAGTGTAGCTCTTAAAGCTTCCATGACCACTTAAAATTTGAGTCATGTAATAATCCACGTTTCGATGTTTGCACCTCAGCCACGTACGTACGTCGGGAATTACTCTCTTGGTCCACTGACCCACCAGTTCCTTTTCCTCCCATGAGTTTTGCCATTCCTGGATAATGTCCTCTCTCACTCTCTCTTTTACCTCTATTAAATGTCCGTCTCCAATCTGATAAAGCAGATTCCTCTCTTTAACCAGCAGCTCTATGGGTATTACTCCCGCTATCACTTGTACTGCTTTTGTGGACACTGTTCTGTAGGCACTAACCACTCTTAGCAGCACCTTTCTCTGCACCCTTTCTAACATCTCTCTATATTTTTTCCACCTGAGTACGGTGTGCCATATGGGGGCTCCATACAGTAACACTGAGTGAACTACCCCGGATATCAGCTGTCTTTTGATGCTTCTTGGACCACCAATATTTGGCATTATCCTAGCTAACGTCGATGCTCGAACTTCGGCCTTCGTAGTAACCCACTTGACGTGTTCTCCAAATGTACATCTGTCATCAATCATTACCCCTAGGTATCGCGCCCTTATTCCTGGTACAATGATAGTTTCCCTTATCTTAAAACGTATTTCTTTTTTCCTTTTCCTAGGTCCCTTCATAATGATTGCCTCTGTTTTTTTCTGGAGCCAGTTCCAGGTGATGGTTTGATATCCACAAGTCAATTCGTCTTAGAGATTCATTTACTCTGAAGACGAGCACATCTTCCTCCTCTGCGTTTACTATTAGCGCCAAGTCATCAGCAAAACCTACTGACATCGCACCCTCAGTTAGTTCTACCCGTAATACCCCATCGTACATAATGTTCCAAAGGGTAGGTCCTAAGACCGATCCCTGTGGGACCCCTCCTGTCACCTCGACCTTCTCGCCACATCCTATTCTTATTTTCCGATTTTTGAGGTAGTGATTAACGACATTTACCAAGTATTCGGAAATACCTCTTCTTCGAAGCTCCTCAATTACAAGACTCCACCTCGCAGTATTAAATGCGTTTCGAACATCTAATGTAATCAGGGCACTCCAGATCCCTTTTCTACTCTCGACGGCCTTCATCACACTATCCATAGCCTGTACTGTCGACCGTCCTTTTCTGAAGCCATATTGGTGGCGTGCTAGTCCTCCTCCCTCCTCTATCTCATTTTCAATTCTTTTCCTTATAAGCCGCTCATACAGCTTGCTTAGATAAAGCGTAGTCTAACTGCATAATTGTCCCATAACTGACTGCCTGGTAATCGTTTTGTTTTTGTTTTTTCCATTTTCTTACCCTACTGCGTATTAGTGCTGATTCCTAAACTTGCTACGTGTTCTGAACTTAAAGAATAAATTATTACCGGTCGGCTGTTATCATCGTTCCGTCGACAAAGAAATCACCATTCTAAGGGAGACTAAGCTATAAACGATAACGTCAATGGCGTCGCAGTTTTATTTTTAGATAGGCGACGACGGATAGAAACGAATCAACTCAAGAATAAGGCCGCAGTATAGTTGCACATAGAAATTGAGTTATGAGATAGCGTCTTGTGTTGACAATCCCCGGTGGAAATAAGTTGTTTGCGCCGCTAACTCGAACACTCCATTACTCTTGCACCCCGCGTCCCGCCCACTTTCTCCTCCTCCTCCGTACCCTTCAACATCCTCAGATCCAGACGCATCGATGGAGGAACACCGAACGACTCCCATGCATTGACTGACTGACGGCTGACTATGTTAGAACCAATCATCGATACAGTTCAATTCAAAACTACGCATATCAAACATCACACGACAAAAACAGACTATATTGATTAATGTTTTGTCGAACGTCTATAATTTACAATCAATCGTTCACAAAATACTAAAACTAGAAACTATATTAACAAAAAAGACACTGTGCATTTTACACTATAGAAGTAAAACTGGTATTAATGTAAAAAACGTAATAACCCCCGAGATAGAACCTATATTTAGGTTACAAGTCAAGTGTTCTACCTCGCGCCCACCGTAGCTTGTTGTTTATAGTATACGGTATACGTACATTGCGACACGTTCGTTACATTTTTAATCTCGAGAATACATTTTACTTTGCCGTGCTGAAAAAAGTTTGACTTCAAGAATTTAGTTTCTTTTTAACCGTAATAATTTTATTATTCGACTAGCAGCCCGGCCCGACTTTTCCCGAATTTGTAGATTGCTTATTAGGTTGTAGTGGACTTTCTTAATGGAATATAACCGTATTTAACTGGCGATGTCCGGGAATACCTGCCCCCTGTTACGAGAACATAATGAGATTTAGTTTACAACCATCCCACATATTTTAGCTCGGTATTCGTGGAAGTAAAAAAAAAGTCTCTAGGTTCGGAAATGATGCTCTTTATGCATTTAATTAATGAAAATTTTCACATGTACCTATAATAGACCAGTCTGTTAAATTGAGTATATAATACCATTTTGTTTCTATTGTTCTTTCCTTGTCTAAGCTATGATTTGAACACAAATACGCCTTTGTTTCGTGACGCTCGCTCCCTCGTTTCATCGCAGTTTACTGCCAATCCCGAGGCCTCCGTTAAGAAACCTAAAGACATATTAAAAAGTTGCGTTTTGAACTGTTCCTTTATAATAAAGTCAACATTAAAACAAGAATAATATTGTAACCTTTTGTGCTAATGACCTCAGCAGTCGAAGCACCATATTGTAAATAAAAAAAAAAAAAAAAGAATAATTTTAAACAGAAAATTGGTGACTTCCTGGTGAACAGAAACCGCTGGTGGACTGTAGAAAAAATAACGGCTTTTGTATTAAATAATAAATGTATTTCAATATTACAAACGTAAAAGTTGTAAGCCGTGATATGAAATTAATTAAATATTTTGATTCTTTTATTTGAAAATTACTTAAACGAAGCTTAGGACATGACGTCTTTGGCACGGTACGACACTGACAAACATTAGTAAAATCGAATAGGGTTTCAAGGATGCGCTTCGATATTTCACAGCCGGTGCAGTGTGACAGAGTAGACCACCTGATGTAGGTGCGTAATTATTTATGGCTCGGTTATATCAAGTAGTACCCGGTACTACTGTAGGTTACGTAATATATATACAACCAACAACATATCACCGTACATGCAGACGGTAAAGGCGACGATGTATGTGACGTCATCAATAACACTGATGCCCGGTGACTGCCGTTTGCTTCCATAGCCGCGCATTAGGGCTGCCCTTTTTCCTACCAACAACGATTTTTACCTTTATATAAAAATTGTACAGTAAAATCCAAATCTACATGCACACATGAAAGACACATGAAAGAGCAAAATAGTTACTAATTTACTAATTTATATTTCTCAATATTGTTCACGTCCATTATAATTAATAAGTTTTTTTTATTTTTTGGACAATTGGACAATTGGACAATTCAATTTTAATATAGTTAAACTTAATTAAAAAATTGCGACGTTTCGTTAAATCTTTTTAACTTCTTTGGGCAGAACTGAAATGATTAAAAATAAAAAATTGTAATTATTTCATTAACTAATTTGTATTTTTAATCATTTCACTTCTGCCCGAAGAAGTTAAAAAGATTTAACGAAACGTCGCAATTTTTTAATTTAGTTTAACTATATTAAAATTGAGTTGTCCAATTTCCCGTTAAAAAATAAAAAAAACTTACTAATTTATATATTATAGTGTGCACGTGATTTGGCTTTTTGCAATACAAAAATCGTTAAAAAAACAGCAGTAGAATAGAATTCGGCTCTTTAGTCTTAAGTTTCTAAGGAAACGCCGCATAGTGACTTTTTGCGGGCGTTAATTCCGTAAGAAAAAGCTTGTTTTATTCAAAATTTAATCAGATTGATCCCTATTAGGGTTCCATACAAGAAACGAACACTTATAGGATCACTCCAGTGTCTAACTGTCCGTCTATCCGTCTATCACAGCTTATTTTGTTTGAGTCTACTAGATAAAAAAAGTTGAAATTTGGTACATAAAGCTCTATTTAATTGTACAGGCGTATTATTGTTCATTAGATAAGTGCTTTAGGGATCCCCTTTAATTATATTGACCTTTGACACTATTTGTTATCTAGATATAACAAATAAAGAGAATTATATATAGAGTTAAATAACCCAATAACGGACGCATGACATAAACGAATTCCAATTTTGGAGATTAATTTGTGGTGCAAATTAAAAATTTAAAAAAAAATATTTTTTAAATGAAAGGGATTATTATGAAAAATACGAAAATATCTTTTTTAATAATTTTAAAATGCATAGTTTAAAAGTATACAAAAATCGAGCATCCTCTTATCTCCGAAACTACTAAGTTTAAAATTTTGGAAAGAAATAAGGAACATGACCTCACTCATAGTTTGCAGGATATATTAAACGAAAATCCAAAGTCTTAAAATTCTCATGGAAAATGGAATAACACGGAACCCTCTCCACGCGAATTTGACTCGCACTTGATCATTTTTTTTTGTCATGAAGTTGGCTGTTTTCGAGTTATTAACTGTATTTGAAATTCCAAATCTCGTCGCTACTGTTCGCTTTTCCCACTCTTGTTACTACGCGGAATCCTCACCTTGCTACAATCTTCTCTAAACGGTACTACTCTAAGTTTGCAGGATATACTAAACGAAAATGCAGTCATAAAGTTCTCATGGGAAATGAAATAACACGGAACCCTCTCCGCGCGAATTTAACTCGCATTTGATTATTTTTTTGTCATGAAGTTGGCTGTTTTCGAGTTATTAACAACTGTATTTGAAATTACAAATCACGTCGCCACGGATTGCTTTTCCCACTGTTGTTACTACGCAATATCCTCACCTTGCTACAATATTTTCTAAACGATACTACTCTATGGATATCTTCAATCAGAACTGTACAACCCTGACGAACATGTTACAATATCCAGACTCCCAAAGCTGGTCTTCTATGTACACGTACCCACAGAAACATTGTTCTTCTCTGTTCACCGTTCCTCTATGTCTATCACACACACACATCTGTATAAACTCACTATCAGCGTGGATGGCTGATGGACCAATATTTGTTATCAGCTATTCTTAAGAAAAGTCGATCTAAGAAATCGCTATTAAAAATATAATATTATTTATATGAGACATTATATCGCATCCAAAATTATTACTAGACTTCAATAATAAATCTCAGGTATTTGGATTAATAACACAAAACAATCGTGTTATTGTTAATCTTGCTACGTTTCGACTACTTTATTTAGTCTTCGTCAGGCTCTGAAAAATATAGAGACGATTTTTTTATTTTCTGTTATTAATTTTTATTATTCATGTAAAAATAACTAAATTTGAAACTTTACCAATCTTTTTGAACATTATTTAATTAATTTTAAATACAATGTGTGTTCAATATTATAAATTTTAAACATAAATCATTTGATTGATTATTTCATTTATTAGTTATGGTAATAATTTACAAATTTTTTTTATATATTATAGTATAATTGAATTTGTATATATATGTATTTTTCAGAGCCTGACGAAGACTAAATAAAGTAGTCGAAACGTAGCAAGATTAACCATAACACGATTGTTTTGTATTATTAATCCAAATACCTGAGATTTATTATTGAATTATTATTTATATTGCTTTTTTTTATATCTAATATCTGCATTTTTGTCCTCATGTAGGCTCTTGCTTTTATAACTTTGTGCGATGAACTGTTTTCAGTTAGTAAATAATATGAAAAATATGAAAAAGTTTGGCAATAATATATTTTCTTACTGTTACAATTTATACAAAGTCTAAACTTTTATTTTTGCTGGCAGTTTTAAATTTAACTCGGAAATTAAAAGACTTTTGCGTGTTCTAATGACACCATCAATGGATCTAATTTTTTTGGGATCTGGGGCTTCGAGGTGTCTAATCTTTATAAATGTAGATTTGAAATTCATTTTAATAACCTCAAAATCAGAGCTAGAACTTGACCTGATCAAATAAATAAAACACCCAAAACATTATTTAAATTTACACAAAAATTTCATCCAAAAAACTGTCAAAATTCATCTCTAAAACTGGGAAAATTCAATCCAAAAATTGTCAAAATTCATCTAAAAAATTGTTAAAATTCATAGTATTAACTATTTTTTAGTATACGATAAGTGCTCTTTGTTAATGAAAAAATATTAAAAATTTATGCAAATTGGCCCTTGACACTTGGAGGCCCGGGTTTTAAGCCCTATTAGCCCATATGTAGCTCCGTCCTTGAATGCCGCCATTCTGTTATAATGAATAATTAAGAAGACTATGCTTTAAATAATATAAAAGAAAAAATAACAAAATATATAGTCAATCACCAACAATTTTATCAATGGATGAGTGGATTTCAAGACTTACTGCCAAAAATGAAAGCACATTTCTCGAAATGCACATCCATTAATAAGATTGTTGTGGTAAGAAGTGTTGTTTTTTAATAGTTTTATTAAAAAAGTGAAAAATACATTTTCCTGAATTTTTACATACATTTCTACACATTTTCACAAACAGTTCCATTCACGCCAGATGTATAGAAACTTTTTCAAAGGGTCCCACTGAATAATGTGATGGAAGAAATCATCATATTAGACACAATTCCTTCGCAAAACTCTTCGAGCCAATATGAAAGATTAAGGAATTTCCATATTTAATAATCCATAGAAAGAGTATCCCTTGACCTTGATGTCGCAACAAAACTCTTCGCACCAATCTAGTTGTATAGAAGATTTTTTTTAGTTGAAGGCCGTTGTGTTTAAAGACCATTAATCAATAATTAATTGTATTAAAAAGTTCTTCTAACCAAACATTTTGAACGAAACTCGTTAAATCTATGATTTAAATGTTTAGAAGATATTTTTTTAGAACAAGTGTCTTTAAAATTAGAAATATTAATAAACGGAATGCAAGATTTCGTTGACTAGACTGCGTTATACGTATCTGACAAGTCAGGTTCTCTCCATTTAGAGACCTGCCTGGAGGACGAACGGGAGGTGGGAGAGACCTCTAAGAAGGATGAAGTCTGACAAAGAATCAGACGACGTGATAGCATTTCTGGCCGACACTTTCTGACAGGCGTTATAGATATAGGTCTTACCTTTATAGAGCTCAGTGTCAGCTTAAATGACGTCATTTAATTAATGATATCAAATCGATTGATCAATTTAAGTGAAAGCGTTTTGCTTGTCTGTTGAAAATATTAGATTTTGTTTCGTTTGACGCGATAAAATATTACAAGACTGAAAAATACTCTGTAAGAAAATCTCTCACCCTTTTCCGGTTGTGTTATTTATGTTTTTGAAAAAGTTTTCAGTGGGCGGTTGGATACAGCCAAGTAGACACTTTTTAAATAAAATAGTTTCCATTATGATATTTTTCATCCCCTTGAGATATTTCCGCTGTCTGTCAAAACTCTATGGATCTAATATACAGAGTGTAATGTAAACTAATTAAAAATTAACAGGTGTTTCTTAACTTAGTGACCTCAGATGAAATATTTGGGATAATTGAAATAATTATACTTACTTTTAGCTATCACTTATCTTTGCATTGCATCACTTTCATTTACTTTTGACACTTTCAATGATGCTTGTATTAGGTACTAAACTTATTAGTGTATTTGCCATAAGGCAACATACACTATTGGCGTTGGTCGGATGGCGGAACCTAGGGGTCGGACCAAAATTTCTCGACGTTTCATAACCTCCTAAACACTTTGGCACTATTTTTGAAAATGTTTATATATATATGTATATATATATATATATATATATATATATATATATATATATATATATATATATATATACATATATATATATATACATATATATATAAACATTTTCAAAAATAGTGCCAAAGTGTTTAGGAGGTTATGAAACGTCGAGAAATTTTATATATATATATATATTTATATACGTATATATATATATATATATATATATATATATATATACGTATATATATATATATGTGTGCGGGCAATAACTTTCGAAAGAGTTAATTGATTTTAACGAAATTTGGTCAACGTGTTGAAATCCATCACCGCAAGAAGCCTATTTAAAATGGGCGTAATCGGGGCATTTTAAGGGTAGTTTTTAGGGGTTGAAAAATGTTTTTGGGCCCCAAAATACCGAAAAAATTCTCAGAATCGTTTCAAAATTGACATTTAATCTTTTAGTAGTAATTAAAAGGTGTCCCTAAAATTTAAATAAAATCGGCCCGACAGGACCGGACTTACAAATTTTATGAAAACACTAGTTTACAAATAGTGAATTATTTACTGAAAGTTGTATATAATTTGGTATAGAGGTTCGATTTGTAATAATATTGCAATTAAGAAAAAAAATGTTATTTTAAGGGGTGTATTAAGGAGTAAAATTTTTTATTTTGCCCAAAAACCAACTTAAGCTCGCAAAATAAAGCCACACTGCCTGTATAAGCAAATACACTATATTGTCGGCAGGGTTTTGGCACTGCGACCCGGGTTTTTTTGTAATTGAACACCATATCTTTTTGACGAACCCTGCTTGTTGGCTGTTTCGGATAATACATTTATTCTATTCTATTCTATTCTGTTCTGTTCTTTATGTATTGAGTTAGAAGTTGAAAATTTTTACAGAACTATAGAGTTATAGACCTTGGTATTTGTTATTAATTTCAATTTAATGCCTCTATCCGTTTCCGAAAAAAATGTTTTGACGAAACCTTAAAAATTAAATTGATTACGTGATAATTCTACATAGAATTGGAAATTAATGATTGGAATTAATGAATGTGATTTATTCAGTTTAGCATTATTCTGATCCCGCCAATGGAACTGACCTCAGATAGTAAAAAACCAAACCTATCTCACTTTACATAAAAAATGGATTTATCTGGTTTTGTGTAATAGGGATGTTGACTATTTTTGGGAAAGTGTTTTAAATCGTGCATAAGTACCTAATATAGCCACAAATATTTATTATTTTTATTTAAATACAACTCAAGCCTTAAAAATCATGTATTTTAAATCCCGTTTCAAATTTTGATCTAAAACGCCAATACTAGTCGCGTGACGTCACCTGTTCATACCAAAGGAGGCTCAAAAGTTTACACGGGAGCTACCATCCTATAGATGCGTATTCTGTGGACATAAACGTTAGTAAACTGAGGTGATGAAAAGTTGTTTCGTAGTCGTTGCTATAGTTACATGTAATTTGACGTTTCCTATAAACAAATAATAATAAATTACACACTAAATATTAACCAAACAATGAAGTTTTTTGACAGCAGCGGAACCTATGACGTCATGCTCTCTGATTGGTGTCTGTTGTCACGTGACTTGAGAGTGATTTTATTAGGTTTTATTTATTAAATATTAATTAAATTCCTTAATAATAAAGAAAAATATAGTGTTTTTTCGCATTTCTATGATAGAAACTACCACTTAACGTTAAAATTATGTTTTTATTTGAATACAGTCAATATCCCTATTGCCTCACATTTGTAGACCAAAGTTTTTCGAACATCTTGTATACATTATATACCAAAAGATCAATATGAACGGAGGTGACTTTTCAATATAAATAAACACATAAAGTATATACCATAGGATATATTTGAAAAATATCGAAACAAAAAAATAATAAAAAAGGTTCGTTCAGTCGTGTGTACTGCAAAAGCAACAACTGCATCTATACTGAAAAATATAAATCGCCAATAGCACTTAAAGTCTCTATCGTCGTCTCTTTCCCTCGCGGCTGTTATTCATCCGAACAAAATCAAATGTCAAAACTTTTTACAAGTTGAAAAATCCAAATTGAACAAAATAAAGTATAGAATAAACGATGTATTCGACAGGTCAAATACTGTAGTGCAACTACTGTACGTTCTCATACATGTAATACAAAAGTTTAGTTTCAAAAGAAGGTTGCGCAGACAACTGCAATACGAATCCCCAATGAAATGTCCACTCCATCACAGGTATGTTATCTTGGAGATTCATCAAAAACATTCCTTTTAGACAAACACAGTGACATACCATCAGACTTTACGATAGTCAAACTAAAGAAACAATAGATGTAAAGTTAAAATTCTTGTTTTTATTGTTTGATTAACTTTCTGACTCGGCTTCGCCCGGTTGCAACTATTTTTATGATACTAATGAATTTTTTAACTTTGTATTTTGATCTCATCTTACGTCATTCTACGAGGATCAATAAGTATCCGTGTTTGACGACAGCTGGCGTTGACGAGTGAAATTGACTTTACCATCGTGTATTGCAGACTTTTAAACGACCTCGTGCTGAGTTGTAGATAATGTCATAGCTTAGGTTATTTTTGACAGCCAGTTGCATCATTCGCGTTTTGTATCGTAGGGAATTGGATAGTTTACGAAAGAATTAACTTTGATTAAGTTGAACGTTTCGTTGCTAATTTCAACTTCCTCAGGAACTTATCCCATAATTTTATTGTTAATTTTGTTGATATTATTATCATCTTGTGGCAAGTTTTTTCTCTCTTCCAATTTTATAAATAATCTTTAAAAAATATAAACAGTTTTTAATACAAAAGTTTTATGTCTGTAAAAACAGATGTATATTACGTTTATTCTGTTTTTAGAGACATAAAACTTTTGTATTAAAAATGGTTTATATTTTTTTAAAGATTATTTATAAAATTGAAAGAGAGAAAAAACTTACCACAAGATGATAATAATATCAACAAAATTAACAATAAAATTATAGGATAAGTTCCTGAGGAAGTTGAAATTAGCAACGAAACGTTCAACTTAATCAAAGTTAATTCTTTCGTAAACTGTCCTATTTCCTACGATTCCCACTTCATTAAAATATGGACACGAATTTACTAACATTCGTGTTTTGTATTTTTCGACAAAATGAAAAAAAAACAATATCGATCCGTAATTCGTTTTTATACGAATATTTCACCGTGGTCATAGATGGTGAAGGGTTCCCATAAACAGCATCCAACTTCAGTTTTATTTTACGCATGTTTGATGAAAAACGAATTACGGATCGACATTGTTCTTTTACCATTTTGTCGAAAAATACAAAACATGAATGATACAACTGGCTCTCAAAAATAACTTAACCCATAAATTTGTCGTTTAAAAGTCTGCAGTACACGATGGTAAAATCAATTTCACTCGTCGCCATCTGTTGTCAAACACGGATACTTATTGATCAACCCTCGTAGAACGAAATATTTGGTTAGAGTTATCTGTTTGTGTACAAGGAATAATGCGAACTGTTAAAAATTACCAAATTCTTGATAAGAGGGACAACTCTATTATTCTATTGATTTTTAGAAAACCGAAATGCAAATAATAGTGAAATCAACCCGTCACATTCATCTTCACAAATAGTTATTCTAATATTATCTAAGAGAACATTTACATTTTGATTCAAACACGAACTAATATTTTACACAAATGAGAAAGTTTTGAGTCGATATGCTATATATAGACAGCGCACTGCAGTCAGGTGGCAGGAAATGGGTGGGTATTAATGAAAATGTAATTAATGTTGACTATCCAAGTAAATATTAGAACATTAGCATTTAGAGATCTGGTGAAAGCCATATTGCGGTTATGTTAAAGCTCTTACCGTATTGTATAGGTCTAGACTCTAGAGCAGGAAATACCAACCAGTGTTCCAGTAAATGTGGGAACTGTGACGTAGTAATAGTCCAAGACCCAATGAACTTATTACAAGCTTTTATTTTAATAATAATAATAATAATAATTTATTTGTGGTGCCATAGTGGATACAAATTGTCAATTCAAAGTCCATCAAAGACATTAGTAGGTCCATCAAGAACACAGTCGTTCATGACCTAACAGAAATTCGTCTAAATTATAAAAAGCGCTTGCTAGCAAAAATTCTTTCAAGTATTTTTCAAATTGTGATAATTCGCCACAATTTTTAATGTTTTGAGACAGCTTGTTAAAAATAGTAATACCCAGACAATTTGGGGATTTTTTTGAAATATTCAAATGCTTGAAAGGCACTCTAAGCTCAGAATAAATATAATTTAAGTTAATAAATTATCGTTTCAATAATTTTATAAACCTTTACAATATAAATGTGTCACAAAAATCTTATTATCTTCAACTAAGTTCGCTTCTGAGATGAAAATGTTTGGGAGTCCCTGCTTTAGAGCATAGCTCTCCAGTATGTCTTCATATTTCACATTATAATGTACGTATTAACATTGTAGTACAGTTAATACCCTTTCTCGTTGACGTCGTTGTCCAAATCGCTTACTGAGATAGGCGGAACACAAGATTATTAGATACAGAGGTGACCTCGTTTCGTCACGTAATAGTGGGGTGATGGCGTCATCCAGTGGACTGTCAATTGATATTGCGTGAATGATAAAAATATTGAACGGTCTTCCAGCTGACGTCACTCAATAACGAGGTAACCTGTGTATCTAATGACCTTGACAGAACACAAGGCTATTAGATACAGAGATGACCTCGTTTCGTCACATAGTAGTGAGATAATGGCGTCATCCAGTGAACTGTTAATTGATATTGCGTGAATGATAAAAATATTGAACGGTCTTCCAGCTGGTGTCATTTATTAACGAGGTGACCTGTATATATAATGACCTTGACAGTACACAAGATTATGAGATACAGAGATGACCTCGTTCCGTTGAATATTAGTGAGGGATGACGTCGTCCAGTGGACTTTTAGTTGACGAAAATATTGAATGATTTTCCAACCCACGTCATTCATTAACGTAGATATTATCTTTATTGATTTAGATGATATATTATGCTTTTATCGGAATTCGAATTAACAAATAGTAAGACTTGATATACGTAGGTAAATCTCTCTCTCTCCCTCTCTTCCTCTCTCTTTCTATCTCTACGATAAACAATGTTGCAACGTGGCTATAATTTTCATATCCTGTTTCCAGACGAAGATGAAATTATAATACATGCAATATATATTATCAGAGTAATTTTTGACCTTATCTTGCAAACATTATATTATTGTATGTCAGATGAACTACCAAACTATACGAGGTAACATGAAGACATTACAATTATTTTGGCTGATACGCGAAAACTCCGTTTATTTATTGTACAGCTCTTACGCTGAACAAATTTATAATTTGTGTTTTCTTATTTATGATACTTTAAACCGAGCTGAGTAGAGTAGTGGTGACAGCACTAAACTCGCATTTGGGAGGTCCGGGTTCGAATCCCGGCGGGGGCAGGTGTGGCTGGGACTTTTTCCTACTGCCTCTCGCCGAGAAACGGTAATTCCTGTACCAGCCATCTTGATTGAAGTTTTCCATGGTTTCCCTCAATTAATTCCAGATAAATATCGAGATGGTTCCTTATTTGAGGCCATGGCCGATTACCTATCAGACTCCTAGTTCAAAAATTACCTACCTTATCCTAATTTCCTATAATTCCTTCATTCGCCCATTGCTATTACGTAAGTTGAAGTTTTAAAAATGTAGAAAAATAACAGGAAGTGTGGTAGATGGAAAATAGTAATGGTGCGAATGGCGTCTGTTATGACATAAAGTCGAGAAACGGACGTTAAACGCATTATTATTATTATTATTATTATTATTGTATTTATGATACTTTATCAGTGTTTGTAGAGTTTTTGAGTTCCGTACAAATCCAATAGTTTTGAAAAGTAAAGGAAATATTTATTTAGGCTAGGGAAAGTATTTTTAGGCACTCTAGTAGAACGTCTCCATTTTGAAAAATATTTATTTTTTATAATTTTTTTTCTGATTTCCATCATTGGGTGGTAATAAAAACCTCAGAAAATATTTACCGTAACACATAATCTGTCATAAAAGGTACCTACTTTTAACATTATGAATTACATTAATAGTTTTCACCGTAAATGTCGCCAATATTAAAAACGTGAAAAACATTCTTCGACTTTTTAAAATTATTATCATTTCCGATTAATACATATTGATCATTGAGTTTGTTAATAAATCCCCATACTTCCATCATATGTGTACCTGCTCCTCCACCATATGTGTGCCTGCACTTCCACCATGATAATACCCGCCTTTCCACCATAAAAATTGCAGAAATGTACTGTTCGTAAACACGATTATATTTTTAATGAATATTTGTATATAGCGAAACTTTATTTGTAATAACTTTTCATTTGTTGGTCCAATGAAATGTAAAAACGGTCCCAAGTCGACAATTTTTCGACATTTTTCGAAAAAACAATTCTATGTTGTGATGACAATACACAGTATTAATGTTGATGCAAGGAGGCACAATGATGATGAAAGAGGCAAATATTACCCGTTCACCATTGTCGATAGTTTGATCTATAGAAAATGATAGCGACGCGTGTATCTACTCGAAATTTCCCTGCGTGTCAAAAACGATTCCGCGTCCGGTCTAAATGTGTAATATGAATGTATGATTGTAATATGCGATGAGTTATCTGTGTTATTATCTCAGTAGAATAATGCCGTATGCAGATGTGAACCGTGACCAGTGAGTCTGTGCATAAAGACGGATTTACATATATTTATTAGAGTACTCCATGGCTTTTTCTTCGCACATTCCGTAAAATGTATGTGTCAATTTGAACTAAACTCTAAAATCAGATATGTGCTTAGCTCCGTTGACATTAAAAAAGGATACGTGTAACCTTCACGCACGGTTTAAGTAAAATATATAATCAATATTGTTAGGTTTACAGTTTATTTATTACAGACTATAGATAAATAAACAGGTAAAAAACGATGAAAACGAAAAACTCGCTCTAGGAGTCTTTAAAACTTATCAATTACATACTAAATTCAACTAAATTCTGTATCAGATCTCATAGTTAGCCCGGTCTATGTTGGATTTATGCGGAATGATTTTTTGTAACATATTAATAATTTCCGTAGCTACCAAATCAACAAAACTCATGCATGTTGCGTCAAGATGTATGAGAGGTATCTCAAATCACCGCGAATTGAATGAAATTTTATCAACTTATTTCTTAATATACATGCAATGACTACTCAAAATTTCAGAACGGTTTAGTAAATAGTTTACAAAATTTATAATTATGAAATTAACATAAGCTCTCACAGGAAAATCGTGCATTCGTAGTTTAATACCGGTAAAAAAACTATCGCTGAGAAAAATTTGTAATTTTTTGGATATGTTAATGCCATATCTAAAAAGCTCTGTTTAATATTTTATCTGTTGGCACTGATGAAAATTACGAGAAAAAAATCATTATTGCTGAAAAGTATCAAACGAACAACCTACTTTATGTAATGCATGTTCACATTCGATAGCAGGGCACTCTCATGGAGTATAATAATAATAATAATAATAATTGTATTTATTTTTTGTTACCAGCAGACTTAAAAAACGATGCCTTACTTTTTGACAGCTAACTAATGAAATCGAAATAATTACTGTTCAAATCTTCCATAGTAGTATATATATTACTATAAATATTAAGAGTACTGTGGTTGGAACAATAAAAAAAAAACCCGGGTCGCAGTGCCAAAACCCTGCCGACAATATAGTGTATTTGCTTGTATAGGGCCGTGTGGTTTTATACTTTTGTTATGTGAAATTAAGTTTGTTTTTGGGCAAAATAAAAAATTTAACCCCTTAATACACCCCTTAAAATAACATTTTTTTTCTTAATTGTAATATTATTATCAATCTAACGTCTACATTGAATTAAATACATCCTTCAATAAATAAGTCACTATCTGCAAACTAGTGTTTTCATAAAATTTGTAAATCCGGTCCTGTCGGGCCGATTTTATTAAAATTTTGGAGACACTTTTTAATTACTACCAAAGGGTTAAATTTCAATTTTGAAACGATTCGGAGAATTTTTTCGGTATTTTGGGGCCCAAAAACATTTTTCAACCCCTAAAAACTACCCTTAAAATAGCCCGATTAGGCCCATTTTAAATAGGCTTCTTGCGGTGATGGATTTCAATACGTGGTCCAAATTTCGTTGAAATCAATTAACTCTTTCGAAAGTTATTGCGCGTACACACACACACATATATATATATATATATATATATATATATATATATATATATATATATATATATATATATATATATATATATATATATACATATATATATAAACATTTTTAAAAATGGTGCCAAAGTGTTTAGGAGGTTATGAAACGTCGAGAAATTTTGGTCCGACCCCTAGGTCCCGCCATCCGACCGACGCCAATAGTGTATGTTGCCATATGGCAAATACACTAATAAAAGAATAGTAACTTCTCACCACAACAGATTTATTCAGTGGATGTACATTTCGAGAGCTAAGCTCCCATCTTCAGCAAAACACTAAATTCTTTATTACTATCTAACAAACTGTACCGAAATAGAAGTTTTGGTACAATTTGACTTTGTTGCTACTGTCTTAAGGTACGCGGTAATAAACATTCTTTTGTTTATAAGGATATACCTCATACATCCTTAAATAAAATTCATTTTATGCCTGTTTCTAAACAGATGTAAAACCGCCTTAAAACACTCACCGACTGCGTACTAACGCTGTAGGTATATTGGTTCCTAGAGTTAGTGCGGGTTTGCGGCACGTCCGCGCTCAGACCCTATCTCTGGACATAACATAATGCATGCTCTGCCCTCATTGCGCGTGATTTACGTTCATGCATCTCGATACCTATATCGTTATGTAACTACATAATATACGATGTGTCACAAAAAAGAGTCATTGATATTCATGCACTGATATTGATGAAGCTACTTATTTGAACAAAGTTTTATTTAACTTTCCATGTCTGTCAATCTGTCCATGTGTCAGTTTATGTCAAACTTACTGCATGTACATTGTACATTACATAAATGGAAAAATCGCGTATGTCTAATTTTTGTTTTTTCCAAGCTTTTGTTTACTTTGTTACTCTGTCAGTGTGTCTGTTGGGTCAAATTTTTCAACCAAAATTTAGACTAGATCTAAGTTAGAGCTTCGAAATTTTGCATCCGTATATAAGTCCGGTGACAATACATAATTTTAGTATGGCGGACGCCCCAAAATGACGGACTACATTTTTTCCAACAGTCCTCTTAACATGGGTAGCAAATGAAAGAGTTTGACGAGCAAAATAAGATAAGCTATATAATGTCATTGTAAATTCAATATGACGGCTGCCCCAAGATGGCGGATTACCTTTTTCATCATAGCTCTCTTGACATGGGTATCAAATGAAAGAGTGGAATACGATAAGCTATGTGACGTAATTGTAAACCTAAAATGGCGAACGCCGCATATATCCGTTTGGTTTGAAATTTTGTACACATGTTTTATCGGTGCGATAATTCATGATGCAATTATTTTTAATGTTAAGTAATCAATTAATTTTAATAAATTAATGTATTAACAGTAAAAATTTTGAAATACTAGAAAGAAGAAAGTAAAATATTATTGAAAACAATTTTTACTCAGAAACGTGATAAAAAACTCTTTCAAGGTTAGTTTCCAGTTCTTCATAATATAGTTTCAAACAGATGAAACGAAAAATTTTATACTCATAACTAACCAAAAACCTGTTTCTTGACCTAGCACAAGTTGTTTTCAAATATTACTTTGACCTGGTAACCTAGAAAGCGAACATTTATTATCTACCTAATGTTTTCTTTATTCATTTTCAATATAAATTATATTAATTTTCTTTTCACCTGACGCCGAGAATCACAAGAACGACGTTGAATAACAATTTCATACTATAAATTTTGTTTCAATCTGCGTAATCTTAAAACTGTTCCATCGCTTTATAATATTCTTTAATAGCTGGTACATTAATTGATAGAATTGTTATGTGCTCAGAAAACAGTGAATTCATGCCAGAGGTTGTTCAGGCAATTATTTTTTAAACGGAGGTAGGCAGTCGTTGATTTTTTCCATTTTATTTATATAGCATGCGTTCAAAAAGTTTATAAGCCTAGGCACCTATGGGTGTATTATCTTCATTCCAACACAAACATGATTTTGCGTGACGTTTTGTTTAAAGTAGTTCTGGTCTTGCGTAAGATTGTATAAATAAGAACAGCTATCTGGAACGGTTTACCCCTAATTACAAACTTATCCTATTTTATGAGCTTATTTTATTTAGCTAGCTGTATTCGAATCTAGATTTTTACGCATTTCTTGAGAGTTGGTTGTTACGATCAAACATACAAAAACAATTTAGACAAGGCTCAATGCTCAACTACAACAATGTTATTGTTGCAATTGTTACATTAACAAAATAAATGCATTTAAGATTACTGAGTACCAGCTCTTTAAAATGCTCTCTTTTTCACCCACATAGCTCTATTTTACAAGCAGTAAAATGCATGTAAAATGCACTTACTTATGTTTCGGAAATCTCTAATTTCTATGAATAATCTTATTCAATCGTTGATGTTAATGCTTTAAAGTTAACTAGAAATATGTAGGATTCTTCTCAATTCAAGTTTTTATAGGGTAAACGACTAGTCATTAGACATTACTAGTCATTGGACAGAGCACATTTTCATTAGCTATAATAAGAATAAGAACGATACTAAATCAGTCATTCAAATCTGCTTTAGTATCGTTCTTATTCTTATTATAGCTAATGAAAATGTGCTCTGTCCAATCAACAGGAATGTCCAATGACTAATCGTTTACCCTAGTTTGTCTAAATAAATGATTAAAATTCGGATAAAAATGAGAAAATTAGCATAAGTTTTATACAATTTTTTGTACAAAAAGAATTAAATTTGAAAAAAATTATTAGTCAACCAGCATTGTCAGTATTTTTAATATAGCTTGTAAAGAAAAACCTTCAAAATGTTAATTTGCCTTCCCGTAATTCGAAATCTCGTGACGTGCTGTAAAGAATTTTGACAAATACCACGTTCTTTGATTCAATTTTTAAGGCAAAAATGTCTGTTTTTTGAAATTTTTAATTAACAAGTCAAATTCTATGAAGCTTAATCACAGCTTATAAAAATACTAATAAAATGAATTTTGCTATCACAGATCGACATTTTTTAGTGTATTTGCCATATGGCAACATACACTATTGGCGTCGGTCGGATGGCGGGACCTAGGGGCCGGACCAAAATTTCTCGACGTTTCATAACCTCCTAAACACTTTGGCACCATTTTTAAAAATGTTTATATATATATATATATATATATATATGTGCGGGCAATAACTTTCGAAAGAGTTAATTGATTTTAACGAAATTTTGTCCGCATGTTGGAATCCACCACCGCAAGAACCCTATTTAAAATGGGCCCAATCGGGCCATTTAAAGGGTAGTTTTTAGGGGTTGAAAAATGTTTTTGGGCCCCAAAATACCGAAAAAATTATCCGAATCGTTTCAAAATTGAAATTTAATCCTCTGGTAGTAATTAAAAAATGTCCCCAAAATTTTAATAAAATCGGCCCGACAGGACCGGATTTACAAATTTTATGAAAACACTAGTTTGCAGATAGTGACTTATTTATTGAAGGGTGTATTTAATTCGGTGTAGACGTTAGATTGATAATAATATTACAATTAAGAAAAAAATATTATTTTAAGGGGTGTATTAAGGGGTTAAATTTTTTATTTTGCCCAAAAACAAACTTAATTTCACATAATAAAAGTATAAAACCACACGGCCCTATATACAAGCAAATACACTATATTGTCGGCAGGGTTTTGGCACTGCGACCCGGGTTTTTTATATTTTACAATCTAAGAGATCAATCACCTTAACGTTAAAATCTTTTATCCATATACTTTCCTCCTCCACCTTCATGATGTTCTGTGAGCGAGCAATCGACTCCCAACTTGGGGGGCCAACCAGGTGAGCATATTAATCACAGTCACATTGTATTCCTTCGAATGCATTTATCTCTCAGCACACGTGCCACTGTTCACGTGCAGGTCTACCTCTGAGACGAGGACACCATCGCCGCGCCCCGTGCACATGTCGTCGTTATTCCGGTCAGGAAGTGACGTACCGATGTTCACCCCACAAAACCCACTCTTTGTTTCCGTCGTTTGTAACTGAAGTGTGCGGGGGTCGAGGGGGAATTGGGCTTCAATAGAGTTCATCGCGCAACACGACCGCTGCTAAAGACACGAATCGAATTCGAAATTACTTGAATCAAATATACTTAGATGCATTTGAGTTCATAATTTGATATTGGAAAATTGACATTTCATTGCAATTCAATGCATAAAAGTATAATAAATCACTTCGCTATTCTGAAAGTATCTGCATCAACTTCGAGAAAAGAATCAAATCACAAGAACATTCAGATAGGTCGAATAAATGCTTGAAAGTAGTTGCCAACAAAGTTACTAACCCAGATAAAATTTACTTTTCTGAAGAGATTATTTGATGGTTATAGTAGGAGAGCTCTTAGACATTTTTGGGTTGGTATTTGAAACACTGTGAAAATTTATACAATACCTCTTTAGTAATATCCGAATGCAAAAACACAGACCTGGCTGAAGGGTAGCGGGGCTTAACCGATCCTCAAATCTTTAAATTAGTCAATAATTTTTCGCAATAAAAAGCCCTTGAGGCATTTTGAAATTCTAGTACCTTGAAATTTAGTATTTAAGCAAATTTATTAATCGGATCTAAAACCCAAATGCTTGCAAAATTATATTTTTGAAAAATTTAAAAAATATATTTGAGGCAAGTTGAAATTTAAACAAAATAATATTGGTGACTTAAAATAGATATATTCCCAAAAACAGTTAGTTTCGGTGGGACATTCTACCTGACAGGTGATTAAAAGTTTGAGGGTCGGTTAAGCCCTGCTGCCCTTCAGACAGGTCTGTGTTTTTGTATTCGAATATTACTTAAGGGGTTAGGTGTAGTCAGGGGCGTGAAAAAATGCCATTTTTTATTAATTTTTTTTACTAGTAATTAAGTTTATTTCACATAAGTAAAAACATAGTATCATTTCATCATACTTTAACATTACTTCACTTAAATTTCAAAAAAAAATAATAATTATTTTACAAGTTATGGCGGTCTAAGTTGAACAGGTTTTAATAATGGGTCCTTGCGGTGACCATTACAGCTCCTTGGAGATTCATCTAAAATCAATGAAACAAAAAAGATTATTTTTATGGATAGATAATCTTGTGCCTGATCGAAGCTTTTTTTTCAAAATTAACAAAATGGCGGTCTCTGGAAATTTTTTTGCAGATTTTCGGGAAAAAACCAACAATTAATTGTTTATAAAAAATCGAAGTTTTTAAAAAAAAAAATCCTTCGATCAGGCACTAGCTTTTTATGTTTTCTAAAAGCTGTATAAGTTTCATTCAAATCTATCGAGCGGTTTTTGAGTTACAGTGGTCACCAGTTCAAAAAACATAGTTTTGAGAAAAACGCATTTAAAGTTTTACAGTCGATTGATGTACAGTAATACGAATAATTTCAATACTTACACTGAGTCATCTATTCCTGGACCATATAAGAGTTCTTCAGCCGTTGTAGAACTTTCTAAAACATCAATTTGTTGTTGTCTACGTCGCATTCTACCTTCGCGAGTGTTGTCGTTAGCGCGCTGATCAGCTACTTTTACACGTGCACTATCGGTTTTTTCAGTATACCGATGTGAATTAGGCCCACAACTAAGTCCCAGTATGTTCATTATTACTAATAACGACTTTGTACCTTCATTAAATATACTCATAGCTACGTATGCAGCAATTTGAACGTATAAATACATATACATCGAACCGGTCAGATATTCGTAACAATAGAACCCAAGAAACGTTTGCTTGCAGCTGCCGCTAGCTACCTGTTCTCGGAAATATTAGACCTCTCGAGAGCCTTTTATTCTTCGCTGAATAACTCGAAAGATATTTGTCGGATTCACTTCAAACTTTCAGAGAATATTTTTAAGATACTATACTTTAAGAAAATGCTAAAAAAAAATCAATTTTTTGAAAATTCTGACTACCCCTAACCCCTTAAGAGGTATTGACTTTTTTTTTCTTTTTTGTCCTTGGTAATTAATATAAAAATGATTTGTCGGGAAAAGGGACTTTTTAAGTAAACACTTATTTGTTATTTACAGCGACGTTTCGTCCCTTGCTTGGAACTTTTTCAAGCTTTATAACTATTAAATGTTTTGATCAAGTAGATATAAAATAAAATAGTTTCAACATCAATCGTAAAAATATTTAAAAAAAAACGGAATTATTACAAACAATTATTACAAACAATTGTTTAACTCAAATTTATATTTACATGTGTATTTTAACTTTTATATCTACTTCATCAAAACATTTAGTTATAAAGCTTGAAAAAGTCCCAAGCAAGGAACGAAACGTCGCTGTAAATAACAAAGAAGTGTTTACTTAAAAAGTCCTTTTTCCCAACAAATCATTTTTATATTACTTAAGAGGTATTGTACAAATTTCCACAGTGCCTCAAATACCTACTCAAAAATGTCTAACAGCTCTTGACCTATTATTATTATTATGGTAGCGTTCGACCTAGGGCTTACAATACCGAACTAAAATCTGAATACCGGTATTTGATATTTGAAATTTGAAATATCGGGATACCGGTATTAAAACCGGTATTATTAATAAAAAATTTACTAGTTATATTTTTACTTATTTCAGTTGTTATATTGACTTGTTAACAAATAATATATGAAATCCAACAAATATTGTTCTGAAATGAGTAGATATTATTTATTTTATTACATAGAGAGTAGGAGTAGATAGATACAAAAAAACGTGCCAGTAAAAAAAAGTACATATTAAATTCTATGTTACATTTTACATATAATAGGCTCGTATGGCATTATATAATTAAAGAAGCAAAAAATATAATTAAATTGTTTGTTTATCTTCAAAAAAAATTTCTTGTAATTAATTAATATTATTTTAAATTAGATTTATATTGTGCATAAATTCAATTTTTATCAACTAATGTAATACCAAAATACCGGTATTTTTACATAAATACCGGTTTTTAATAACGGACAAAAATCGTCCGGGATTCCGGTATTCGGGATCCCGGAATCCCGGTATTGTAAGCCCTAGTTCGACCTCTGAATAATGTTTTATAATGAGTATATCCATCCGTTGAAGGAAATGTGTTCTATTGGCTGAAGGGTTCAGAATAACAATATAAAATATTAGTTTATATCCGTCAAACAAAAGCTATTTAACGATGCTTGGCAAATCCGGATGAATGTAACTATTTTTAGCACGGTACTCCGGTCCCTTCTCTTCTCAATCTATGTTACGGAAATCGGAAAGCTAGCTTTATTCAAGAAGTCAAACCATTCAGCCAGCATTTATATAAAACCCATTAGAAAATATTACTAACGACTTACGTGTTTTTAATTTTTAACCGTCCGTTTTGCCATTGGCGTTACAAGACTATATTAGAGAAAAATTAAATGTCAGTCTCCCTCACATCGATTCAAGATCCGAATCTAATATTCCTGGAGTCACGACCCGTCAAGTAATAAACACTATTCAGAATAATTGAGGAAACTGTTATGGTGGGTTGCAGAAAGCATTGGCAGAAAATCTGATTTGTTAAGGCTGTCGGAACGCTCTGAATTTTGTTTTTGCTGAGACCCAGAGGTAAGGGGCGAGGTAAGCAAAAGACATATTGTGGGTATGACCTTCTTTAGCTCTGTCTCGCTCAAATCATCCGCACGTTTCAATTTTTGGCAGGTGCCAACTAAGAGGCTAAAAAATTTTATTGCAAGGGTGCCGCTATCAATTGATTACTCTAATTTTTGGAAATATTTTGAAGATTTAAAAAACTTTTCCGAAAAAGGAAGAGTCCCTTTAGGTTTGTGATGGAACAGTTTTGTGAAATAAGTACGAATAAGGTCATAGTATGGCATTGAAAACGTGTGTTATTTTAGCACAATCAATACCAAATTTTTTCTAGTAAATCGTCCATAAATTACAAAAGTAGTCCATTATAGACCTAGATTTGTCCTTTATCTTCCTTATACAGAAAGAATTTTTGCAGAATGTCGACGAATAAGTCTACAGTCAGTTGACAGCCGAAGTTCTATTTTTGGCTTAAATTCAGAGCGTTCCGACAGCCTTAAGGCGGAAACGAGATCCTATCTGATATTTTTTGAATACAAGGCTATACGGTTCTACCACAAGGGATGCTAATAATGCATTAGTTCAGGATTATATATTTTTTTTAATTTAAAAATCGTGAAATCTGCACTACGGATTATTTTCAAAAAATAATAATTCCAAAATTTGCATTGAGGTTAATCTTACAAATTCAACTACGAATTATTTATTCTTATTAAATATTTTTGATGGTGAATTATATTATTTGAAATTATTAATTCAAATAATTAAAAAAAATAATAATGTATTATTTTTGGATTCTTATTCTTACAACCTTGAAGCCAAGTAAAAAAAAACCCGGGTCGCAGTGCCAAAACCCTGCCGACAATATAGTGTATTTGCTTGTATAGGGCCGTTTGGTTTTATACTTTTATTATGTGAAATTAAGTTTGTTTTTGGGCAAAATAAAAAATTTAACCCCTTAATACACCCCTTAAAATAACATTTTTTTCTTAATTGTAATATTATTATCAATCTAACGTCTACACCAAATTAAATACACCCTTCAATAAATAAGTCATTATCTGCAAACTAGTGTTTTCATAAAATTTGTAAATCCGGTCCTGTCGGGCCGATTTTATTAAAATTGTGGGGACACTTTTTAATCACCACCAGAGGGTTAAATTTCAATTTTGAAATGATTCGGAGAATTTTTTCGGTATTTTGGGGCCCAAAAACAGTTTTCAACCCCTAAAAACTACCCTTAAAATACCCCGATTAGGCCCATTTTAAATAGGCTTCTTGCGGTGATGGGTTTCAACACGTGGCCCAAATTTCGTTGAAATCAATTAACTCTTTCGAAAGTTATCGCGCGTACACATATATATATATATATATATATATATATATATATACGTATATAAATATATATATATATATATATACATATATATATAAACATTTTTAAAAATGGTGCCAAAGTGTTTAGGAGGTTATGAAACGTCGAGAAATTTTGGTCCGACCCCTAGGTCCCGCCATCCGACCGACGCCAATAGTGTATGTTGCCATATGGCAAATACACTAAAAAGTAATAACAGTTATTTAGAATGCCGAAAATCTCAGTATAGTCGCTACAGAAATTAAACACAGCAAAGATCTCTGTCCTATCTGATATACCGTCGGAAACTGAATTAAATATTTTTCGCCTAGTAATAAATGTTAATAATAATAAGGCAGATTTTAAGTCGGTTTTGGTAGCTTGTTGAGAGATTGTTCATAACGTTAAACATCGTAATCATTCACTTCATTAAAGCAAACAACGAGAATTTAATATCGCGAGCAATTGTTTTCACATAAACAATACGGTCCATTGTCTGCTGATGTGTTTACTGTACCTACGGGCTACGCATGTAAATAAAATCAAACCGACTTCAGTTTGGTTCGCAAATCACCAATAAATGGATGCGGCATGATTCTGCATTTGCGTCTAGCCGAAGTTCGAAGCACAAATCCCGAAATTTCTCGATTTGCCATGGTATCATAATATTATTACTTAACATTACACTGTTCCATAAAAATGGTGCAAATGGTTCCGACAGCTTAATGGATATAACACCTGTTTCGTACGCAGAAGGTCGCTGCTTCGATTCCGGTCGACGCCAGTATTTATTTTACAACGATTCCATATTTCTCTTGATATTTCTCTGTCAAGATGAAGATCTTAAGTCAAAAATTGTAAAATTTTATTTTTACTGGGCTTAAGTCTAAGTGGTATTCTCATTCGCTTAAGTATAAGTGGGACGTCTTTGCCAATTATTTTGGAGCCGTACTATAGTACTGTACAATGTACAATGCGAATGATGCCGCTTAGCTGATATTTTTTGGTGTCAAGTATAAGGGATTTAAGAAAAAAAATTGTTAGACTTCATTTTTTATTGAATTTTAACTTGTATTCTCTTTCATTATTAACGGCTAAACCAGAGATTCCCAAACTTTTTCAGTTCGCGGCGCACTTATACGTTTAGTATTTTGTCTCGGCGCCCTAGCTAGTCGGAATAGGGTAAAATGATACTACATGAAGCTAAGTTTTTATATTTATATTGACACATAAGAATACGTTTACATATTATTTAAGAAAAATTGTTTATTTTGTAGCCTCAAATACCTAAGTTTAGTTTCCGCACCAGAGCGCCGCGGCGCACACTTTGGGAACTCCTGGGCTAAACAACTAGGTTTTTCGACTTCAGTCCTTTATACTTGACACCAAAGAATTATTATTTAAATATGTATTTTCGTATTTAAAGTAATATGTTTTTCGATTGGTTAATATTTATGTTGCTAAAAAAATAAAAAGTACACAATTATACAAACCAGGCTGTAAGCAATATTTGCTTTGTTTTAGCATGGCTATATTTTCTACTGGAAATAGACTAATTAACAAAATAATAATTACACATCATGTTAATTTCATTTGCAAAGGTTTCCTTTTTTCAATTTTTTTAAGTTTAAAAATGTACCATTCCCGTTCACGGAAGTGTATAAAAATACGGTTGAATAAATAATAGCCAATGGTAATTTTCTAACTATGCGGAAACCCATCCTAAGGCATGAGAAGTCCTTACCAGAGACGTTTTTTCAGGAGAGAAATAAAAAAAGATATTCTATTCAACATAATCCTAATCGAATATATTTATTGAAAAAAGAAATTTGCTTCAGCCCAATGTTTGTGGCTAAAAATGATTGAATGATGGTTTAAAAAACGATTTAGGGCCTGGAAGAAATTAAAATTTAAATGATTTCTGACACTACCAACAATTACGTAGTGCTTTTTTTATCGACTTCTCATAGACATACTGTATAGACTTATCTGGTGTTAATGTTTTTTTTATACCCCGGATTCAAAATTGATTTTTTACAGACTTTAAGTTCACTTTAATTTTTACCAGTTCTTAGAATGTTTAAATAGAAGGAAACGTATCAAATTGATTTTGATTCATTTCAAAATTACTCAATTTTTCTATTTATGTACACCAGTTAGTTATCCTTATTTAGGGGACTTAGAAGAGAATAAAAAAAATCTCGTAAAAATATTAAAAATATTAACTTTCATATCCCCGCATATAAGGGAAGATCCAAATCGATTCTAATTAGTTAATTAGTGTATTTGCCATATGGCAACATACACTATTGGCGTTGGTCGGATGGCGGGACCTAGGTGTCGGACCAAAATTTCTCACCGTTTCATAACCTCCTAAACACTTTGGCATCATTTTTAAAAATGTTTATATATATATGTATAGATATATATGTATATATATATATATTTATATACGTATATATATATATATATATGTATACCAAATATATGTATACCAAATTTCGTTAAAATTAATTAACTCCTTCGAAAGTTATTGCGCGCACATATATATATATATATATATATATATATATATATATATATATATATATATATATATGTGCGCGCAATAACTTTCGAAGGAGTTAATTAATTTTAACGAAATTTGGTATACATGTTGGAATCCATCACCGCACGAAGCCTATTTAAAATGGGCCTAATCGGGACATTTTAAGGGTAGTTTTTTGGGGTTGAAAAAAGTTTTTGGGCCCAAAAATACCGAAAAAATTCTCAGAATCGTTTCAAAATTGAAATTTAACCCTTTAGTAGCAATTAAAAAGTGCTCCTAAAATTATAAGCAAATCGGCCCGACAGGACCGGACTTACAAATTTTATGAAAACACTAGTTTGCGTATACGAATTTACTTACTGAAGGTCGTATTTAATTTGGTGTAAATGTTGGATTGATAACAATATTTCAACTAATAAAATTATTATTTTAAGGGGTGTATTAAGGGGTTCAATTTTTTTTATTTTGTCCAAAAACAAACTTAAGTTCGCATAATAAAGCCACAATACCTATATTAGGAAATACACTATATTGTCGGCAGGGTTTTGGCACTGCGACCCGGGTTTTTTTTTAATTTTAGAGCATTCGCAAATTAATAATAATCCAAAGATTAAAAATGTGCTTTCTATAAAAATAGTTTTCGTTATAGGTAACTATGTGACCTATCATGTAAATAATTTAACAACGATCACTTTTAATTCAATACATTTTTGCTCTAAAACAATCTGGAGAGCAGAAAATTCATGGAAATACTGTAAAAGTGATCATTTTTAAATCATTAAATTTTTGCTCTAAAAACAGGAGAGCAGAAAATTCATGTAAATATATAATTTAACAGTGATTATTTTTAATTTAATAAATTTTTGCTTTCAAAAAATCACGAGAGCAGGAAATTACATACTTATGACTACATGTTAAATCTCTTTTTACTCGTAATTAATTCATCACCCGGTATCGCTTTTCCTAATCAGTTTTCGAAAACTTTATCCTACTTTGTTCCTGTACAACCTACAGCCCACGCGTATTATATTGTACTGTATATGAAATATAATTAGTAAATATGCTAATCCAAAATCTATCTCTACTATAAATAAACCAACCGGTCACAAAATCTGATTTGAAAGCCACTAAATGGATATTGGATGTAATCCTTTGTTTTTATTTTTGCAACTCATTTTAATAACTGTGGTGTTTGTATTTTTAGCAATAAATAAAAATTACGTTTGAATTGTTTTTACAATTAAATGAAAAATAAATTGCAGAGTATGACAAATTAAAACATCTGCATCATAATATTGAAAAACATTTGCACGGTTGAATGATTTAAAAAATGGAATTTCTAATTATAAAATGCGATGCTGTAGGTTGGGGGCCGAGGGCGACCGCCCGACGAGAACCGAGCATTACCGAAAAGAGCCCATTCCCATGGACAATATGATGAGATGGTTGGTATACTAATACCACACGAAAATATGACTAAAAATATTGTCTAAATTATTTATAAATTATTATCATATTTGTTTTAAATTAATCGGCGGGTGAAATCGCGGGTCACAGCTATATTCTATATATTTATACCCGGGCGAAGTAGGACTGGACCGCTAGTTGTTTAAATAAATGATTCGTGTATGTAAGCTTACCAAGTTAAAAATTGGTATCTTCTTATTTTCGACAAAACTGGCAAACCGATTTTTTTTTTATATAAAACTTGATTTTTTTACATTTATATTTTCGGTGGGATTTACAAATTGCCGCACTCAACCGAGCTGGGTAGAGTAGTGGTACAGCACTAGACTCGCATTCGGGAGGTACGGGTTCGATTCCCGGCAGGGGCAGATGTGGCTGGAACTTTTTCCTACTGCCTCTCGCTGAGAAACGGTAATTCCTGTACCGGCCATCTTGATTGGGGTTTTCCATGGTTTCCCTCAATTAATTCCAGATAAATATCGAGATGGTTCCTTATTCGAAGCCATGGCCGATTACCTATCAAACTCCTAGTTCAAAAATTACCTACCTTATCCTAATTTCCTATAATTCCTTCATTCGCCCATTGCTATTACATAAGTTGAAGTTTTAAAAATGCTTAAAAATAACGCAAAGTGTGGTAGATGGAAAATAGTAATGGTGCGAATGGCGTCTGTTATGACATAAAGTCGAGAAACGGACGTTAAACACATTATTAGTCGGTCGGATGGCGGGACCTAGGGGTCGGACCAAAATTTCTCGACGTTTCATAACCTCCTAAACACTTTGGCACCATTTTTAGTTTATATATATATGTATATATATATTTATATATATATATATATATATATATATATATATATATATATATATATATATATATATATATATATATATATATATATATATATATATATATATATATATATACGTATATATATATGTGTGCGGGCAATAACTTTCGAAAGAGTTATTTGATTTCAACTAAATTTGGCCCACGTGTTGAAATCCATCACCGCAATTAAACCGCATTTAAAGTGGGCCTAATCGGGCCATCTTAAGGGTAGTTTTTAGGGGTTGAAAAATGTTTTTGGCCCCTAAAATACCGAAAAAATTCTCCGAATCGTTTCAAAATTGAAATTTAACCCTCTGGCAGTAATTAAAATGTGTCCCTAAAATTTTAATAAAATCGACCTTACAGGACCGGATTTAAACTTTTAAGAAAGACTAGTTTGCAGATAGTGAATTATTTACTGAAAGGTGTATATAACTTGGTATAGAGGTTCGATTGATAATAATATTGCAATTAAGAAAAAAAAATGTTATTTTAAGGGGTGTATTAAGGAGTAAATTTTTTTATTTTGGCCAAAAACCAACTTAAGCTCGCAAAATAAAGCCACACTGCCTGTATAAGCAAATACATTATATTGTCGGCAGGGTTTTGGCACTGCGTCCCGGGTTTTTATTATTATTATTATTATTATTATAAATTGCCGCACTCAATTTTCTTAAAATCACACCGCCGATCTCTCGTCCATGAATAATTCGGCCCAAAGTTCAGTGTCTCACTGACTATGATTGCTCAAGAAGTCTGTTAAAAAGTAGAATGCTGTCTGGTAAATATAAGCACGCTTCTAGATAGGAAAACGGATATATAAATAAAATAGACATAATAACTTTGTGAACAATTGCTATAGCGTGTCTCGAACATAAATGTCATATGAATTACACTTAGCTGCAACATTTCTCTATGAAGTTGAGGTCACATTAATATTAAAACCAGTAGTTCTTATTCTGTTGTGTGGTTCCAAAACTTTTCATGATCAGGAGTATTGTTTTTCATTATATATAATCTACAATCTCGGTGTAGTATAGACCACACATTTGTTTTAAACTGGATGAAATACAATATTATTCTCAATTCATCTTTAAAGTTCAATTCCAAAATATGTAATAATAGAAATTAGTTTCACGGGTAATTGGAATAAAAAATCACTTATTGATTGCAACGTTTCGTCTTTATTAAATCAAGACTTTTTCAAGCTTGAAAAAGTCTTGATTTAATAAAGACGAAACGTTGCAATCAATAAGTGTTTAAATTGAGTTTTTATTCCAATTACCCGTGAAACTAATTTCTATTATTATTCTCAATTTTTAGGCCCTCAAAAAAAAAGACTTCTTTGTAATTCTGACTCTTGGATTAGCTGTGGGTACGCAAGCTTCATAGCTGTACAAAATCTTAAGTCGACAATCTACGCAGTTTCTGAGAAAAAAGACTTTGAATTGACGATGACTTAGTTTACATCCAGTGGTTCAATCCCGTTTCGTTCTGGAGTGAAATGGGTTTAAGGTAGTTGTCGTGGTACAATATTGTCAAAAAGTTATAGACACACAAGTATACTAGCTTGTAGCTAAGTGATCCATAATTTGTACGCAAGACTGTACCCGTGGAAACGTAACCCATACAGTATTCATATGTGCATGTATACTTTTCTATAAATTGTTGAACTTTAAACCGTTATTTATAAATAATTAGACGGTCAAAAATTTTTCCTTATTTTTTTTAAGCTCATAACAAATGCATTGAAAGACTGTCAGTTTTTGGAAAGCTTCTGACAGTTAGTTCTTTTTTTATAAATAAGAAACTGGTTCAGAACTACAGAAGTCGTATACAATCAATGTTAATTATCCAATTTTTAATTGAATTTATCTCGGATTATATACGGTCGATTGACTTCAAATTTTCAGGGTAGTTATATTATCATGTCCTTAACAAGTATACAAAAATTAAGAAAATTCTGACAGTGTGCCTTAACCACGACAACTACCTTAAGGGATCGTTTCCACGTGATTTACTTTATTCTGAAACAGAGTGGAAATAAAATGAAAAATCAGAATTACCAACTTAGTAAATTATATCGAAACTTAAACAAATGAATAAAAATATTACCTGTATAAATATCTTAATAATATAACCTACAAAAGCTCATGGATTTAAAACAAAACACCAAACAAAAACAACGAAAATATTTTCGGAATTGATTCAAAATTGAAATTTAACCTATTAGTATCAATTAAAAGGTGCTCCTAAAATTTTAATAAAATCGGCTTGACAGGGCCGGACTTATAAATTCAATGGAAACATTTGTTTGGGGATAGAGAATTATACTTACTGAAGGATGTATATAATTTTGTGCAAATGATGAATTGATAAAACAGGGACAAAATGTTGAAATTAGGTAAGAAAATATTATCATTAATTAGAACAGATGGGAGTATATATTTTTAATGCCGGATCTCGCATTATAATAAAATCCTTGCCAGTTTGTTGCAGTCTGATTGCAAAATGTCTTATGTTGATTTTTTATCCATTCCCATATTTTACCCCGTACTGTGCTAGTAAACTTACTCTAAGTGGATTAAATATTTGTATAATGCATATCTAGCTAATATTATTAGTATATAATTGAATAGTTTTATATGTAAAATTATTCATTAAACTTTTCTGTACTGCGACAAACAACAGTTCTACAATAATGTAACATGCATGAAGCTAGTGCCGAGGAGTCAGATATTCATCGTAATATGCCGATGTCAGCATCAAATTCACTACTGCGGAAAATTGACACTCACGTCAACATGTTTGCTTGTCGTATATACAGCTGCGACAATTCGCTATTTCAACGTTTTTCTACCGAAAATGAATATTCATTTACTATGACCTCTTAAAGCTGATATCAGATGCTTCACTTTTTGTGTATTTCTTTTATTTAGCATCTTTCACTCGAAGTGAAACGCCTAAACACAAAGTGAAACAATAGTGACGAAAGAATTCATTAGTGAACCGATCTGACAATGATATCGGTATTCGATATCATTCATTCGCGCTCCGAATGAACGAAAAATGAAACGTCTGAACTTGGAGAAATCATTCACTCAGATTTGTCCATTTTGTCTCGCGTTTTGTAGCGGACGGACTTGGAACTACGACACCACATAGTGAATATATTCTGCCCGTGTATGAGACAAAATTGTACTCGAGTGGAACGACCTAAACACGCTGCTGTTTTTGGAGAATTTAAAAAATTATCAGTGTTTTTGGAACCACAAACTCGACGAATACAAAGACAGAACAATACGGGCAAATTCTATAAAATCTCTAATTAACGATTTAAACTTAGACTTTGCTTCTTTTTTGTCAATTCTTCGATCAAACGAATGAACTTTCATTTCTCTGTCATTCTGTCTGTGCCGTGTGAACGCGGAATGAAAAAAAATGAACATTCACCCGAGTAAACCTAGCTGAAAAATTCATACAAGGTTGCAGAAGTATTGTCAGAAAGGCTTGCTCGAAAATGTTTACTATCGTTGTCAAGCTTTTTATTAGGTAGAACATACTGTACACAGAAAAAACAAGCGTTTGAAGTGATTAAGAACTAATTTTTAATATACATGTAAATTATTTATTGAAATAAAATCTTCAAAAAGTTTTAGAATAATATTTGAAAAAATTTTCAAAATTTTATTTTGGCTTTTACTTTTCTCTGATGAATGACACTTAAACGACTTGTGGTTCTAAGCAAAGGATAAGATAAGATAAATATTTATTCATTAAATGCCAAGAATTGGCGTAGAATAAGTGATACAAAGTACAAAAAAAATACATAACAATACATATTAAATAATGCTTATATCAAAGTAATCTTTAATTGAGTAAGGACATTTAAGTAACAAATCTTTTTAAGTTCACTTCTCAATTTTCTTGCTTGCATATTTTTTAGTCTGTACGACAAATGATTATAGAAATAAATACTTTGTATAACACGAGGTGTTGATTAAGGATCACTGATTAAGTATAAATAATTACTAATGGACCCGTGCGAACACTCCCACCGTTAGTGGTCCGTTAAGTAATATGAGAGGGCGGAAATAAATTTTATTCTATTCTATTCAGAGACTTCAGCGCCGCTACGTCACTTAATTTTACCGACAACTGTTTAATTAAACATATTACTACCAGATGGCGACATTGGTTTTATTTAATTCTATTCTATTCAGAGACTTCAGCGCCACTACACGTTATATTACCGACAACTGTTAAAATAAATAGATTGCCACCAGTTGGCGACATTTGTTTGTTATTTTCTGTACCTAGTGAAATTGTCAAAATTTTTAAACTGTAATTTTTTAATGAAAACGTGAATTCTAAGATATGAACTTAAAATAATCTTTGAAATGGCGTATCAAAATTTAATTTTGATACAGTATTACGGGAGATATTTCATACCGACAAAAAATACATTTGAGAAATAATATATATCTACCGCCAATCGTCTTAGAATTTGCTTAAAACCAAACGCAGTTTCTTTTTCTGTACAACTGTCTTTTTCAATTTTCTTCTAACTGATCGGATGTTCTATGATGGTCAATTTCTTACTATCAACACTTGGGCTAGTACGAACCGTGAAGGTAAAATGAGCTCGAATACATAATTTGTGCCCGTTTTGAATTAGATACAGCCCTGTTAAATGTATGTTTTCATTTACATTTGACTATATATTATGCATTGTTTGTTTTGTATGAAATTTAACATTTTCCCCGTTGCGAAAATTATTTAAAACTATAATAATCAATATTTCATAGCGCAAAATAGTTCGACACACAGTCTGACAGGCATTTGTTATTTATTCGCCACGCGCTATAAAATACTAATTCGCATCTGTTTAAATACACATAAACGGCAATATAATTATCTAGGTTATGTTGAATTTATGTTAATCAGATTTTCTCCGTCCAGAATTACATGCTCGTACAAATCTGTGACCAAAAGATAAAACTACTCATGTCAAATTTTTGAAGTTATACTGTAACAATTCAGAGCTCTTAATTTTAAAAGGTATAAATATTTTTACAAGCGGTAATTAGAATTAGGTATTACTGTATAGTTGATTAGATGTTTGGCCACGGCGTGTATCTTTTTGGTTTTTCGAATGAATATGGTTAGTGGTGTTTATAAGTTGAATGTGGATGTATCTATGATAATTGATTGTGAAAAGGTGAAAAAATAATCGTTTAGACCTCGTCAATAGGAACCTGGAGTACTTGGGTGAGACCGATCCAAATTTCTTTTGCATGTGTTGTTTGAATGATTATTTTTACTAGACAGCAAAATTAATCACATTACGATACCACTGAATTACTATGTGCGAACTTTTGTCATATATATTTCACGCCAATTTAATAAAACAAAATTCAACGACATTATTTTAGACTGTTTACTTATTGATATTTTTAAATTAAGCTATTTCAAATACCATTATTTTAAATTGTTTATTATTGTTATTAAATAAATTCGTTTCCAAGTTCCGTTAATTAATCTATTTAAGTAAAATTGTATTACGAGACGATTACCGGAGCCTATCCGGCCAAAAATCCTGGTGTAAAACGTCTCAATACTTTTAGCACTTTTAATGTAAAATTTCAGCATGCAATGGAGGTTGCACCGCATAGCTAACGATAATTTGACAGTATAATATATTTGTTAAACTTTGAAAATGCTTATTAAGCATAGCTAATGCTTAATAAGCTTGTTGAATGCTTATTAAGCAATTTATAATGCTTACATGCGTAATAAGTAGTAAGTTTTTATGCAAGTGCTTATTAGACTTAACAGACCGACACTCAGAAAGATGATTGGACTCTTAATCGGTCATGATTTTCTGAGAAAACACCTATATGTGACGAGGATTCAGTAAGAATCAACACTATGTAAATTTTGCGAAATGGAGGATGAAACAGCCACCCATATCGTGTTTTAAATTCCAGGAAGACAACCATCTTTGGTTACATTGATGAGGATGGAATAGTTCCACAGGACAATTTAACAGGCAATCTTCTAGAGCTCATAAGAAGATCTAGATTATTTGCTGACCAGAACCAGTAAAAAGGGGAAACACAAAAATCTTTTCAGGATGTGGTGGCCAAGCAGCGTTGCCAGGCGTCCCGATTTTTAAATCAAATTTAAATGTCCCGCGCGGGACAGGCTCAGTCCCGCTTTTCGGGGATAACTCCACTGTCCGTAAATAATTATTCTCTTATTGTAAGTTACAATTTGTAACACTCACTCCTCAGATGATTGTTTGGAACGCCATATTTTTCTAATGAATAAAAATGTTTGATTTTCATTTCTAATTTTTTTTATTCAAAAGACGAATAACACTCCACTATTTAACGATAGGGTAAATCTGATTTAAAATATAATATTTTTATTAAAATTCATTTTCTATGGCTATTTTTGCTATCTGTTGTCACGTAAACGTAATTTGAACTCAAATAAAAAGATAAATATTTAAAAACTTTTGATTATATTCATTTTTTTACTGGCCCGCTTTCGACGAAAGAATCCCGCTTTTTTCACTCAAAAAGTTCCAAAATCTGGCAACGCTGTGGCCAAGAGACCATCTCATTCTATTTTAATCTTTTAGTGCTAGCGCTCTGAGTATAGGTATCAAGCATCTGCTTTACAAAATGCTTTAAACATTATAAGTGCTTAATGCATTATTACAAGCACTAAGTTCAAAATGATATAAAAGTATTTCAAAGATTGTTCCGATCCTGACTAATTAAATAGATGAAAAATTGTCCGAGGACTTAGGATCAATTTTTTAAGTCAATACTAAATTTTTTAGAAATAAAAAATTTAGTATTGACTTAAAAAATTGATCCTGAGTCCTCGGACAATTTTTCATCTATGATATAAAAGGTTGAGATTTTTTTGCCCGACCACTTTACGTCATCTGATCAACGCCAGTAGCCCATGTGCCATATAAGCAAATACACTAATAATACGAAGTGAACTTAATACTTAGGAAACCTAATACCCCGATGTATAATACAGTAGCTATATTATACCTGCATAGTAACACATTGGGAGGGTATACAGAGTACTTTAGTACCTACGTATGTAGGTAAGGTAGGTATTGTATGTAAGTGGTACAGCTACTTAGGTACTCTGAAGGGATTTGTCGATATGGCAGCAGTTAAACACAGTGCAGTGGTACCAGAGTACGAGAAGCTTCTTAAATGATGTAAGTTCAAATGATGCTGCCGAGTTTAAGAGCATTGCTATTGCACGATATTAACTTATATCGATCCCCTGACGAAATATCAAAACAATGAATATGCATGCACGTATACTACTGAGCTCTAATTATATGGATTACAGATAGTCGGCTAGCTCTAATTATATGGATTTTGGATAGTCAACTAGCTTCTGTACAACGCCTGAAGCATCTTAGAAACGATATGGGAAACTGGAAATAGAGATGGGATATTTTGAGTGAAAATATTCAAATTATTCGATTGTTAAGGCTGTCGGAACGCTCTGAATTTAAGCCAAAAATAGAGCTTCGGCTGTCAACTGATTGTAGACTTATTCGTCAACATTCTGCAAAAATTCTTTCTCTATAAGGAAGATAAAGGACAAATCTCTAAATGGACTAAGAAAAAAGTTGGCATTAATTGTGCCAGAAAAACACACGTTCTCAATGACATACTACGACCTTATTCGTACTTATTTCACAAAACTGTTCCATTTCTTCTTCCTTTTTCGGAAAAGTTTTTTAAAACTTCGAAATATTTCCAAAAATTAGAGTAATCAATAGACAGCGGCACCCTTGCAATAATATTTTTTAGCCTCGTAGTTGGCACCAGCCACAAATTGAAACATACGGATGAACCGAGAGCAAATTCATTCGAGAGTTGAAACATTCATTCATTCACGCATGGCACTAACACACCTTATTTTGATAAAAAGGCTTCCATTATTCACAGAATGAGGTGTCCTAAACTGACCAAGTTCATTAAAAAAAATTCGATGGCAACAAATAGCCAATAACATGAAATATCACTGCGTACGATGCTCAGTGAGTAACGAACACTGCACAAGCCATTGGCGTGTTTATCCGAATAGCCATAATACCTGTATTAAATGATAAATTGCATATCCGGTGTACCTTTGTGCTATGTATACAGTGTGTCTATCTTTCCGTGTTACATAGACCGCTTCGTAAATGCGCCAGTAAAAAGTATATGTAAAGGAATTGAAAACCAATGTATTAAAAACTTGCCTAGTTTACCGATAATGAGAACGCCCTGTTTGATAATAATTGAAATGAGTTTTTTTGTGAGACAAATTTAACCATACAGAAAAGCACCAATAGATAAAGCGTCTGAAAAGTAATAAGAATAAAACAATTGGTACGACATATGCTTAAATTAATTTACTATGAGCAGAGATAATATTTTTTTATCTAATTTTCTTGAAAATTTGAATGTATGTTATATTTCTTATCTCCGACTTACTATTTTCGCTATACGAAAGATCACAGAGGTAGCATCTACAGAAGCTGCCATCTCAGCATACTACGGTATGTTCCATAGTGGTATGGCATATGGATCATTCTTTGGGACAACTCCCCACACGCATATAAGATATTTACACTCCAAAAGAAAGTTGTAAGAACAATAAATAAGGCCAAATACAATGAACACTGTTCTCCGTTATTTAAAAAACATGGCATAATGTCGTTACCATTTATCAAACATTGATGTATGCAAAAATTAACTTAAACCGCTTCGAAAGCCATTCTGACTACCACTGCTATAATACCAGGTCAAAAAATGATATATGCCTGCCTCATAGAAGGCTAAAACTGTCCCAGACTGCCACATATTATATGGCCAGAAAGATATATAACAGGCTGCCAGAGTCAATACAGGAACTACCTATTAAAATATATAAACAAAAACTTAAAATATTCTGTAAGCAAAACTGCTTTTATAATGTAGAGGATTTTTATAACTATAGCTTTTAAACTATTTATTCTTTGACGTTTTGTACTCACAATGTGATTTACAAATAAAGCATCTATTCTATTCTATTCTATTGATGTAAAATCTATAATAAATAATAAGTTACCGGCGTCACACAATATTCTACTGTCATGTCAATTGCGAGCGGGCATCGAGGACACGTCGTTTTCTCTTTACTAATCTACACCAATTTTCATGCGGTTTTTACAGATAGGTACCGAGAAAGGTTCTGAGAAACTCCCAGAAAATACGGCTATGAAATAGTATTATTAATGAAGCGGCTAAGCAATAAAACTGCGCTGCTTATATTGTATTGTAAAAGTTTAAAGTACCTATCAGTTTATGACTCAATCTCTACTAAATTAATATATTCTGCTAATTTAATACATTTCATATTAGCGGTGTAAATTTAACATGTAAAATGGATTATGTTACATTCTCGGAAGGACACATCGAGCAACATCCACCCACCCCTCTTGTTTGCAGGTGTTGCACGTGTTAGTTCGTTTTTATTTATTGACAGTTTTTGACCATTTCCAATGACGGATATAAATTGAATAGATAGTTGAACTGTCAACTGACCTCAATAATTCAAAACTGACATTTGAAACTAAATACGGGAATTCGTTATTTTGTGTACCTGCGTTACTTCCGATAATAATCACAAAAATTATTAATCCATAAACTATGTACCTATAGTAAAAGTCAAAAACAATGCATGTAAAAAATCATGTGACCGAAATCCTCGGAAACATTGATTTTATTTTTGTAAACGAAATTACGTCATCAGCCTTTTTTGGATGATACCTTGACAGTTTTTTTATGCAGATTGGGATAGATGATCAAATTCTTGTTTCAACGATATGCAGTTATTTGACATTTGCACTGACAGTTTCCGAGATATTAATTGTTAAAACATTCTGAACAAAATGGTATTGAACTTTTTTTTTAATCTGTTAACTTTCGAAAAGTTATGGCTAAACAAACAACAATATGCCTATGTATATTATAGTAATACTTCAACATACGCTACCCCTTATTACGCGAATCCAGAATTACGCAATTAGCAACATTGAAGAACCTGATTCTTTAGACCCAGTTAAATTAGAAGATCAAATAGCAACTTGAAACTTGACAGACGTCAGACGATTTTATAATATTTAATGAAGCCTTCTACGTCAAAATAACTTATTATAATAATTTATTAGTTCCATAAAGAATACATTGATATATAAAAACAAAATGTTATACAAAATGAAAGTATATAGGTTCCTTCCAAGGAAAACCTGTGCTGAGGGAACCATTCTGAGAGAGATGATGTGGACATTTAACTGAACTTAAATAATTAGAATTTATCTGGACACTAAACATTTGAAATAGAAAAAAATCGATTTACATTTCTGCTAATAATAATAGAATATGCTGTATTTAATCTAAAATTTTAATACGTTTTTTTCTAAATTGTCTTCTTTAGTCTCCAATCCCAATTAAACTGTACCCCGACTTTCGCGATCTCGATTAACACGATTATTGCGTGGCTCCACCTATCGCGTAATTTCGCAATATTATTGTATATAGATGCCAAAATGATAACAAAGATATAGCTGCGGAATTTTCAGTAACTTGTATTAAAAACAGGTGCACTTATATCAAATAAAAAGAAAATATCAGTTCAAAAAACAAGCAAAAAAACAAATAGCCTTCAAATCGGGTTCCGTCAACTTCTTGGCAACTACATCTAGAATTTTTGTATTCATATTTAACAATTAATATCTCTGGAACTGACTCGTTTAGCTCGCAGTTAATCTATCCTCACTTTTAAATGCAATAACCAAAACATTAGAGGTTAACACGCCTTTAAAAAAAATAACTATTGCATAACTAACATTGCATAGAGTGCGTTGTGAGGCTCATATTATAATTTCAACACTGCAGTTGTACGTTTATAATTCATTTTACGTGAAGTGATTAACAGCGTTTCCTAAACTTTTTCGCTTACAGACCTCATAGAGAGACTAGCAAAATTGTCGCGGACATAGCAGAGTAATTTATTTATTTAATTTCTTTAAAATGTAAAGTCGTTCGCGCCCGAGGCAACACGAAAGCAATTAAAGTCACTAGGTGATGTTGGGGATATCGATGATCAGAGCAACGAGGCATTGCACACCAGGCAACATTTTAATCAGTGTATTTCAAAGACAAGGTGCATCTACATCCATTTTCGATTCAGCACTTTTAATATAGCAGTGAATTTAAGCAAATAAGTGTTTACACCTACTTTGCGACAACAATTTCTGCTCTTTTAGCGATTACTTTGAGAAGAAACCGGTACTTTTAGGTTTTTTGGAACTTTTTAAAGAAAGAACAAAACATACGACATTTTTACTTGGCCTGATAACAAACTAAACACGCAGAAGAACGACAGAACTGAGTGAAGTTTGTCAACAGTGCTGCTTGACGGCTCCATACGGTACGGTGATTCCCCGATCGAAGACAATATAAACTTGGTCTGGCTTTGGTGTTCGGATACACAAATAATGAAATACAAGTGAGTCCAAAAGTAATCAGTTCTAGTAAACAAAAACCGGTGTTTATCGATTTTTACAAAAAACGTTTTTTAGGTTTTTCTAAAACCGGTTCACATCACTAATTTATCCATAGTGGTATTTTTCAGGTCCATGTAAAATTATAAATTAAATAATCAGTTTGATCAGACCAACAAATTTTTTAATGTTGATTAAACTTTCATAATATTACAACGTTCATCGGCCATCCCGACTTCATCAGGTAATCTATAGAACACATACATAACATTTTTTTACAGTTAACGTTATAATTCAATAATTGTAAATAAGTAGGTAATTATTTATAGAAATCATCATACCATGAAATTATATCAACATATTCTTAATAAGTATACACTTGCTTTGTGTAAAAATTATACACAAAGCAAGTGTCTTCATTTCGTCAAATATAATATACTTATTAAGAATATGTTGATATAATTTCATGGTGTGATGATTTCTATAATTAATTACTTATTTTCAATTATTTAATTATAACGTTTACTGTAAAAAAATGTTATGTATGTGTTCTATAGATTACCTGATGAAGTCGGGATGGCCGATGAAACGTTGTAACATTATGAAAGTTTAATCAACATTAAAAAATTTGTTGGTCTGATCAAACTGATTATTTAATTTACCACTAATTTATATAGCTTTGCCCACTGATACCAGAGATGAGTCCGCAGACCCCAGTTTTGGAAACTCTACAGGAGTACCAACAATAAACAACAATATGTTTGGATACTTGCGTTTATTTTATTTTGAATTGCATTCACTGAGTACATAAGTCGATGTCGTCGTCGTGTAAGGAATATTTGGCTACACGCCAAATGGTTCCCTTGTTGAAATGTTGTTTATATTTCTGTAACCTACAGGGAAAACCGCTTATGTTGAATTTGTGGTTGAAATAAGATTAACTAGTGAGATCCGTGCAAGAACTATCTTGCTACAGATACAGGTTGTTGCAAAAGAAAACAATCATACTGCTAAAAAAACGATTTACTGAAAAAAACAATAAATTAAGAAAAGACTACGTGCAAAGCGAACTAAAAATAAGAATTGTATAAACTTAATGCTGACGTCCAGTGGCATTTGTGAGATCAAGAAAAATTTTTCGACACTTCATTTTAAAAAAATCATTCAACCGTTTAAGGGTGGATCCCTCAGATCGTAAAATATGCTGTTAGGAAATGTCGAACTGTGGTCGCAAAATTCATTTTATTACTATTTTTATTAATAATATTAACAATAATATATTTACCCATAAAAACGCTGTAGAAACAGGAAGGTTCGTCGTCTGGTACATAAGTTGTAAATTAGCTGTGATTAAGCATTAATCTTAACAAAATCTGGCTTGCTGCTTAAACATTTCAAAAAACGTGAATTTTCCCGTAAAAATTGAATAAAAAAAAGTAATTTTCGCGAATATTTCTTTATAGCACGTCACGGATTTCGAATTACAAGAAGACAAATTAACATTTTGAAGTTTTTTTTCTTTGCAAACGTATATTAAAAATACTGGAAAATTTTGTTGCTCAAAAAAAATTTCCAATTCAATTTTCTCTGTACAAAAAATTTGTGTAAAACTTATGTTAATTTTCTGGTTTCTATCTGATATTAAATCGTGTATTTAGATCAAATAAACTATGAAAATTTGGCTAAATGGCATATTGGAAGAATAGTACATATTAAAGATGTTAGAAGTGTCAAAAAGTATCGATATATATCGTATCGATTTTTTTTCAAGTATCGATATATCGGTCCAATTTGAAAGAGAACATTGGCACTCGAAGATATTTAGTATACATATTGACTAGCTTAATATAATTTCAAATAGCAATTAACGGACATTATTTCGAATAAATCAAGTAATAAATAATTACCTGAAATCAAAAGCACCGATAAGATTTTTTTTGTTTATTAATCAAACGTCTAATATATTTAGGAGCAGATAATTTTAGAAATTAATTGAACAATTAATAAAGTTAGGGATAGCGAACCTATGGCATGCGTATCAGAGGTTACATTCGGCAGAAAATGATTGGTATAGAATGAATTGAGGTGTAAATCGAAATAATTAAAAATATTCTAGATGTAGAAATGAAATGAAATATTGCATGAATAGCTATTTTGAGTGTTTATTATTCCGAAAATATCGAAAAATCCGGTGAAAAAGAAACGTATTTTACATGTGCTTTATTCACTGTTGTTGTTTTTGGAACGCACTTAAAAGTATGTTCCAAAAACATATGTAAAAACACATGTTTTTTTTTCAGTGGAGTTTTTGATATTTTTAGAATAATTAACGTCAAACGAACATAGTCAGTCGCGGTAGTATTTACAAGTGTTGCTACTGGAAAAACTATCGGTTTTCGATATTTGGCATTTTATATCGATATATTAAATATCGGCCAAAAATATCGATATATCAAATAAAAAATATCGATATATCGTCGGCTAAGAGTGTAAAACTGCTTATTCCGTTTTAAACAATTTTACAGGAGAAGGAAAAAACGCTGCTACAGACATGACACATTCGCAGCCGGGGGTAAAAATACACAAAAATCTTCATACGCGGTTTTGTGTTTTCGCCACAGATTTAACTGAAACAAACACACACACACACATACATGATGCATGATCACTTATCGAAACGATAAAAACGTTTGTCTACACTTTTACAGTCTACGGAAAAATACAATGGACTTGCTCGTCTTATCTTCATTTTTCAATTTATAACTTGGATACTGACCAATAGACGGTGGCATTAAATACGAGTTTCTTTTCTTCTTCTTAGTTAATCTCTAAGTTGCAAAAAGTAAAGATTGTTTTTATAATTGGAAAAATAACTCGGTGTGCCAAATAAAATTATATTTAATGACAATGGTATCTGCAATATTATGTATAACTACCTCGACGAATAGGGTAGGTTTTTACAGGGTTCCCAATATTAAAAGTCCTTATATTCTAATAAAGAAAAGTTTAAAAACATAGTTCGTGTATCTAGATTGTAATGTATTATTATTTTTATTGTGATGTTATGGAAAAACGAACGACCCCTCTAACGTTATAGAAAATTTCAAACGGATACGTCGCTAAAAAATCTGATTTTTTTCAGAAACCAAGAATTTTCTCCGAAAATCTGTTTGTTTCATTTTGAGTGCGGGACCCTGTATAACAATTACGCCATTAGTCTGTTTTTTTGCCAACGAAATGCATGCCATCGTGTTTTAATATTACCCAGACGAACTCAATTCTCATTTCTTAATACACAGGGGTGGAGCTACATAGAGCCTATTATAGTGCTCAAATTTTGATTTTTTTTTTTTTTTTTTTTGATAAATTTTAACACATTCTTGTGTGCAATTTGACAGTTTTTTGGTGAATTTCGACATTTTTTCGGGGAAATTTAGGTAATTTTTTGGGTGAATTTTAACATATTCTTAGGTGAAATTTGATTTTTTTGACTATTTTTTTGATTATTTTTTGGATGAATTTTGACAGTTTTTTGGGAGAAATTTAGCGTGTTCTTTAGTGAAACTTGACAATTTTTTGAGTGAAATTTGTCAGTTTTTACCGGTGAATTTTTACAATTTTTTTACAGTATTATTTGTTATTTACAGTATTATTTGTCACCAAATTCAGCTATGGTTTACATGTTATTAAAAATTGATTTTAAACCTCAATTTAACAATCCCTGATCTAACGAAAAATAATAATAATAATAATAATGCGTTTAACGTCCGTTTCTCGACTTTATGTCATAACAGACGCCATTCGCACCATTACTATTTTCCATCTACCACACTTCCCATTATTTTTCTACATTTTTAAAACTTCAACTTATGTAATAGCAATGGGCGAATAAAGGAATTATAGGAAATTAGGATAAGGTAGGCAATTTTTGAACTAGGAGTTTGATAGGTAATCGGCCATGGCCTCAAATAAGGAACCATCTCGATATTTATCTGGAATTAATTGAGGGAAACCATGGAAAACCTCAATCAAGATGGCCGGTACAGGAATTACCGTTTCTCGGCGAGAGGCAGTAGGAAAAAGCCCCAGCCACATCTGCCCCCGCCGGGATTCGAACCCGGACCTCCCGAATGCGAGTCTAGTGCTGTCACCACTACTCTACCCAGCTCGGTGATCTAACGAAAAATGGGGAGAAACATAGACCCGTCCCTGGCAGTATATTATAGATATTTGTATTACCCACGCTGCATCAGGTCACATAGCGAACATTTTATAAAATAGCTTATTATTAAGATCTTTGCAACACTTCCTGGTGCAAATGTTATTTTATTACGAATACTATATAGAAATAATAATAATTTGTTTGTATTACCAAGTCTCTGTATTCCATGCGGAATAAAGTTAAATTGTTTTGTGCAATATTGTTTTCTACCGTGCGTTCAATAATTGTGAAATTTATATAACAAGTCTATAAAAATATACTCTTAAAATTTAATCTTTTGCTCACTTGTCACAAGTTAAATTTTTTATTAAACTCAAAACTCGAATAGATTGATTTTCTTTTTACATCAGGGAGCGAAAAATAAAAATTTAAGTTCGGAATTATATTGCAATAATAAAATGTAAAATTACTTGTTTCGTTCGATCTTTTTTCTGGATGTATCTAGGTTCGAACTCCTAAAAAATTTCATAATTTTCATAAGAAACGAATGATATGCCCGACTATTCCTGTATAAAAACTTTATTTCATTTCTGTAACAGTTACATGAAAAAAAAAATGGAATTCCGAAAACTTCCGGTTGATAGGTATTATTGTGTAGGTACCTTTGAGTAAAACAAAAAAAAATTGTTATAACTCATCTAATTTCAAAATTTTCACATTATTGAAAAGGAACGTTTTTATTAAAAAATCTTTATTGAAATATTAAATCATAGAAATAAAATTCCGATAAAAAACATATTTTCATCTTGTAAATGAAACTGTATATGAAAAATCTATTAATGTCAAAAAATGTTTGCAATAAATAGCTTTAATTTTGTTGTTTTGCTACTTTTCTTTATAGCCGAGATAAGTAATAGAATATATATTACCATTAAAATCTATATAGAGTGAAAGACTTCAACGGCCAATCAGGCGAGTAACCCAAAATAATTAAATCGATTATAATGCATGTATTTTCAATATTTTGATATTATTGAAAATAGACATTTTAGTTAAGTCGGTTTACTTGTGAGTCAATCCTAAAACTTCCTGCTATGTGCTAAATGCGTTACAGTAAATTGATACGTACGATTGTGTGAGACTATGTAAAAAAAGAAATTTTAGTAACGCTTGATGCTTCGGGCCAAGCATGAAACTTGTTGTTTTCAAGCCCTTTGAGCTGGTATAGGGTTCCTACTTTTTATCTGATCACGCTGTAGTATAATAATATAATAGTGACTTTGTAATCCAATTGAAAAAAACCCGGGTCGCAGTGCCAAAACCCTGCCGACAATATAGTGTATTTGCTTATACAGGCAGTGTGGCTTTATTATGCAAACTTAAGTTGGTTTTTGGGCAAAATAAAAAATTTGACTCCTTAATACACCCCTTAAAATAACAGTTTTTTTCTTAATTGCAATAATATTATCCATCGAACCTCTATACCAACTTTCAGTAAATAACTCACTATCTGCAAACTAGTGTTTTCATAAAATTTGTAAGTCCGGTCCTGTCGGGCCGATTTTATTGAAATTTTAGGGTCACTTTTTAATTGCTACTAAAGGGTTAAATTTCAATTTTCAAATGATTCTGAGAATTTTTTCGGTATTTTGGGGCCCAAAAACATTTTTCAACCCCTAAAAACTACCCTTAATATGGCCCGATTAGGCCCATTTTAAATAGGCTTCTTGCGGTGAAGGATTTCAACACGTGGGCCAAATTTAGTTGAAATCAATTAACTCTTTCGAAAGTTATTCCCGCACACACACACACATATATATATATATATATATATATATATATATATATATATATATAAACATTTTTAAAAACGGTGCCAAAGTGTTTAGGAGGTTATGAAACGTCGAGAAATTTTGGTCCGACCCCTAGGTCCCGCCATCCGACCGATGCCAATAGTGTATGTTGCCATATGGCAAATACACTAATAACTCATAGAACCGTACCATCTACGTCTATATAGTTACATTGAAAATAATGTTATCAAAGAGAAATTACCTCTTGAACACATCAGCAATATTAAAGTGAAACATCGTAATTTCTTTCCTACTATTTCATTAAAAATTATATTGCTTTGTGAACGATCAAGTTAACATTTTTATTTATTTTATGCCGTCAGATGCAATCACAAAAGTATCTACAAAAACTTGTGCAAAAGAATTTTCAATATGACAAATAACAGACGACACGAATTTTACACTAATTCTTTTAAAGTTATAAGAGAACAAGAAATGTAGAAAATTAGTTAATGATATTTCAATTTATACAATTTATTTATTAATAAATAAATATAATATTTTTAAACCAAGCTGTATAGAGTAGTGGTGACAGCACTAGACCAGCATTCGGGAGGTACCTGGTTCGAATCCCGGCGGGGGCAGATGTGGCTGGGACTTTTTCCTACTGCCTCTCGCCGAGAAACGGTAATTCCTGTACCGACCATCTTGATTGAGGTTTTCCATGGTTTCCCTCAATTAATTCCAGATAAATATCGAGATGGTTCCTTATTTGAGGCCATGGCCGATTACCTATTAAACTCCTAGTCCAAAAATTACTTACCTTATCCTAATTTCCTATAATTCGTTCATTCGCCCATTGCTATTACATAAGTTGAAGTTGTAAAAAATGTAGAAAATAACTGGAAGTGGTAGATGAAAAAATAGAAATGGTGCGAATGGCATCTGTTATGACATAAAGTCGAGAAATGGACGTTAAACGCATTATTATTATTATAAATAAATATAATATTTTTTACAATATTCCCACGTAATATCAAGGAAACTGCATTTCCCGCACAACAGTTCAAACGTCCTCCACTCACAGCAACGTGTTCTAATTATTCCTTCAAGCCATTTTTTTGACATTACTTTTGAACTTCTTGTATCTTACTCCGTGGCTACAACATTCCACTGTAAAAACATCCATTTCAATATTGCGACACATCAGTTTTTCTTCTGTTGTAGATAGTAGTTTGCACAAAACAGTGTGAGCTTTATATGCAGTAATGAATGTTCTTGTTTCAGTGACCACAAATGATGACACAAAGAAGACCACCACAAGTACGGCGCCCACGTCAACCACAAATGAAGCAACCAAACTTACCGTCAAAAGAGCACGTCCAAAAGCTGTGTCACCAAATCGACAAGGACCGCAACAATGCCAGGTAAAAGTCGATTCTAGAAATATATTAAATGCTTTAAAATCTTTGGAAGTAAACTTTTACAACAGCTTAAACAAAATTGCGTAACATTTTTAATAAACACGACTAATTTTACATTGCATTACGAATTTGTAAAATTGTAAAAAATTGTAAAAATATACTCCGTTTGTACAAAGAAGAAGCTGTGCTTGCAACTATTATGTAATATATACGAGCTCCTGAAAAACTACTGCGCCGATTTTGACAAAGACTACTTTCTTACCAAATTTCATGTTAATTAGTTTCCGAATAGCACTTTGGGGATTCCATACGAAAAAAAGCGTGTGTCGCGACATACACTACCGAAATATGATTAATATAAAAATCAATTAGGGTTAAAAGTACACCGTGCGGCATGCAAGATCTGAAGACGAATGACTTCTTTTAGCTGCTTATAATACATATTTCGTGAGAAGAGGGGGGTATGCATCTATAACATATAACACAGACCACCCGAGGAGAGAGCGTACATTCCAAAAATTCTTTCCCGTTACACATTTTTATATACTTACATATTTTTATACACATCGAGCTAGCATTTTACCCTTCAAATCGTCGAGCAGCGGCGCCAGATAGGAAGTTTCACTTCAGAAAATAAATTTAAAAAAAAATTTTAATATATTCGATGAAGCCTATTCTTGGGAGTTTTATTTTTTATTTACTTTTTTCAATGTACGGGAATCATCTAAATAAAAAACATCCTTTAAAAAAGTAAAGATTTGTCTAGGTTAGGGTCATCAATTTAAAATTGCGTGATTGTAACATGTACAGCTCAGGAGCTATGACAGACGGAGAAATAGAAATTCTCTGCACTACTTTATCATAGAATAGCAAAAAATTGAAACCCTTTGACTGACTAGCAGAGTTGACTTATCAAGTAACGTCTTAAACAGTCTAGAAAATAAATTCGAAATCTAATGTATATTTAAACAAAATACTTATAAAAGTATTATCTTGTTTTAAAACAATAGGGCTTAGTTTACTTTTTGCGGGGAAGCCTGAAAGCAATTAATGTAAACACATCTACTTTAATATTTGAAGGTTTAAGTTCGAGTCCTGACAGTGACAGATAAATATGATATCCTTAATTATAATTACAAAATATCCAATATAGTTTGCAACTGCATATTTTTTAGTTATGCAGAAACTAATATGTATTAGGAAGGCACACAAAAGCAATAATGTGTAGTACATATAATGTCAAGGAGTCTCGGAACTGCAAATACTATAGCTATCGTATATTGTAGTTATGGTATGTATAGTAACAGTTATTTGAAAACCGGTACTGGAAAAGAACCAGTTCTAAGACTAACAGTTCGCAGAATTATGCTAGCTAGGACTAACAGAAGATAACGGCTTCTAAAAACAATATTACTCATGTTTATGTTAATAATTTTCTTAAAACATCTTGTTTGAAGTTTACATGCTTTAGGCGAAATAATTAAAAAAACAAGGCAATATTTACTTATTAACTTCTTTAACCCGTTCTCGGTAACGAGACACGAGACGTATCAATGTAAGCATGGATGTACAGGAACCACTTAAATCGTGTTTTAGAAAAACTATGAGATTTGAGAGTAGTAGTGAACTGTCTCTGTATGAAATCTCCACTCCACCGACTGTCTTTCAATTTACGCAGTGTCGTGTTATGAAATATGAATAAATTAACTGCCTATAACTATGAACGTAATACATTAATATGTAGTTTAATCGATTCATTTAAAAATTCTCTAATATTTATTATAACTTTTTTTTAAAAACGTCTGCTTTAGGATTTTTTTTTTTATTTAGGCACAACAATGTGAATCGGCGTCTGGGGCCATTATGTTTTAGGAAATAAATATGCTTAAAGTTCAATTCTTTCAGTGGCATACTGTATTCTGTTTATTATATTTGTATATATCGAGTGTTTTTTTTTACAGTGATAGAACTTTAAATTAAAATAAAACACATTTAAATTAAGATTGAAGCCAAATTTTTGTTTATTTGAAAGATAATTTTATGACATTTAAGTTTCAAAAATAATTTCCGGCATATGTCCATCACGACTAGCTGTGAGAGACCTCATTCGATCAGACCAATTTTGGACCACTTTTTCGAGTAATTCGGGCCTTATTTTATCATTAACACGAGTTATGTTGGCTTCCAAAGCATCTATTGTTTCTGGTTTATCAGCATAAACCAATGACTTCACATAACTCCAAAGAAAATAATCCAGTGGCGTTATGTCGCATGATCTTGGAGGCCTATTTATTGGACCATTTCTCGAAATAATGTTATCACCAAATCTTTCTTTCAATAAATCAATTGTTATGCTAGCAGTATGAGGCGTAGCACCATCTTGTTGGAACCAAAACACTTCCGGGTCGATAGCACTCAAATTTTGAAAGAAAAAATTATTGATCATCGATCTGTAACGAGCACCATTCACTGTAACATTAGCTCCAGCATCGTTTTTAAAGAAATATGGACCGATGATGCCTCCAGCATGTAAACCACACCATACGGTGCATTTTTCAGGATGCAATGGAACCTGCAGAACTTCTTGAGGACTGTTTTCGCTTCATATACGGCAATTTTGCTTGTTTACGTAGCCATTCAACCAGAACTAAACACAATTTTTTCGAGAAAAACTTTGGCGAATAGAACTCTGATTTTGAAAATAAATTTCAACCATTTCTAAGCGTTGCTGCGGCGTGAGTCTTTCCATGATAATTTGTCAATGCTTACTGAACAGAAATGTAAAAACAACATGACTTCTTCTTTTTGTCAAAGCACAGCTATCCCTATCGAAAGTTTTATCATTGTAAAAAAACACCCGATACGTCACTGGTCACCCAATATCGTCTCTTAATGCTCCGCCTAACTCTAAAGTAGATATGCAAGGCCAATCGGAGTAGGTTTAATAGTCAACGTTTCAACACTGATATTTAATATTAACAAATATTTTAAAATTCGAATTGTAAGCCCTCAAGAAGACACCGTGTTGGAACGTTAGCATTTGTTTAAAGTGTTTTGATTTTTTTGATCTGGAGTGCTGTGGAGATATATTTTTAAAACAAACTGTCATTTCGTAATAACTGTTTAGAACCGTGTCTTTTTAAAGAACAAGAACAGTAACACCTGTAATTGGAAAAGAACTCTTTAGTCCATCACTAATATATTGTTATTGCAATTATAAGCTGCGCTCCGTATCTTGCAGCGAGGTAAACTAAATTAATATCTACTTTCAGGTCACTGAATCTACTAAAGCACTTTAAGACGTGGAGTACAGAGTGCCATGTCTACGTCCGCACTTATAGTAGCTTTTATATTATACCGGCTGTACCTCAAATCAAAGCATTCTTTAGATCAGTTTTCCATAAAAAAGAGGTGCGTCGGTTCGTGGATACACGACGGAAGCTATAATCCTTACGGGTTATCATTTACGTCACAATGACATCTAAGCAATCAACTTTTCCATAATAATGCACATGGGAAAGTTGTTTGTTAAAAATTATAATGAGCCTCACCCTCATTAATTCACATAAAAAGTTTAAATTCTTTAGTTTTTAATATTATTCCCAAGTTTAATTTTTTTTATGTGAAACTAATTAATAATATACACAATTAAGTTAGCAGGAAAGTGGACGAATAGATGTTAATCAATAAACCAATTATTATATATGACCGAAACGTTGCTTAATTAATAATTGGTTTATTGATTAACATCTATTCGTCCACTTTCCTGCTAACTTAATTGTGTATTTTAAAAAAAATATGGACGCAACAATTTCTAACTAATTAATAATATTTTACATACATAGCAACACACTATAAACTTCTGTCCTTGTCAGTTTCATGTAAATTAGGAAACAAACTAACTTCCCCTTTATTGGCAGTTCTACTTCCCCTCGATTTCTTACTTTTTTCAAACAAATTCGTCGCTAAACAGCTTAAACTTCAAAAATGTCATTGTCAGTGGCCGGTCTAAGTTTTTATGAACTTAGGGCTTACAGGAGACCAATGGGGTTCCATTTTTTTGTTCGATTAACAATCTTTAAATTAGTTTCCCAAACTTTTTAAACTACGGTTTTAAAAATTTTCGCAACTCACCTTATGAAAAAAAAAAACATTTATTTACACAACAAATTTTATTTTTTAATAGAAATCAAATTATTTGTTTGCTTATTTCATACGCAAAACTTTACAATTTTTTTTTGCCACCCGGCAAATTTTTTCTACGACCCGGTACCTGGTCGCGACCCACATTTTGCGAAACGTTGGCTACATTGATTTTTTTGTTCATTAGTGACGTACAAATATGCACGTTGTGCTTCAAATCTATAACAAAGATTAACATTATATTCATCTTCAAAGCTTAATTCCAGATATATGTTATAATAGAAAACAGGATCACGGGTAATTGGAATAATGAAAATAAATCAATTAAACACTCATTGATTGCAACGTTTCGTCTTTTCTTTAATTAAGACTTTTTCAAGCTCTCAATATGCTTAAACGATAGTTAAACTATGATATAATATACAATTTGGCATTACAAAAAACAATCAATGAGTGTTTAAATTGATTTATTTTCATTATTCCAGTTACCCAGGATCCTGTTTTCTATTATTAACATTATATAATGTTATTAGTTTATGCGTCATCAAAATGGACACTCTGTAGAGTGTACATGCGTGTATATGCCGTTGTGTACGTAATATTCTATGTATAAAACAAATTAGAGCTTAATTTGAACAAATGCAACTTACGTAATATACGGAGAAAACTTTGCCTACGAATGTTTTCTCCCCTTCCGCCTTTCCCCACCCTCGCGTGCTACGTTTCAATAATATAATTCGCAAACAAGCTGTTCAAAAGTTCAGTTTCATGTTTTTGCAAGTCAACGGTCAAACATGCACGTACGTATTTCATGCGCCGAGGAACCCTCGTCTAGTTCGATATAGTTTCCCTCCAAACTTTATCAGCCTTTGCGATTTTTTTCAAAACGTTACACCGAATATATATTTATGGTTAGCGGGTACTTGGACATAAATAAATAAAAATCCTAAGTTTTATAAATTTTGCGACGTTTCGTAGGCAGTTTTCCTACTTTTTCAAGCAATTTTATAGTTTAGAATCTTTGTGATGTTTTAGTAATATCTACTTGCTAAAACATAACAAAGATTCTAAACTATAAAATTGCTTGAAAAAGTAGGAAAACTGCCTACGAAACGTCGCAAAATTTATAAAACTTGGGATTTTTATTTATTTATGTCCAAGTACCCGCTAACCATAAATATATATTAACATAATGGACGATATCAACTCAAATATGTTACACCGAATACTCTCAAATATAAAGGAGATTTTTTGGTATGTGTCTGAAAAATAACCTATAAAAATTGAAAAAATAGTGGTTTATGTATCTAGAACCTAAATGCAATTTTATGTACGAGCTGTGACATTATGTTAAAACGAACAACCAGTGAATTTAACAGTCACACGAGTCATAATAGCATTAGATTCGAGATACATACTACATATTTTGCTCGTACCTTCTATAAAATAGCTGATTTGCACTTTATAATACGTATACATTTATATATCTGACAGTTGAGTGTTCGGCCATATTGCAATCTTTTTGATTTTTTTTTAAAACTACGCCTACTATGCTGTCTCTGTTGCTCACATAGTGTTAAAAGGAACTTTATAGGTCACTTTTTGATATTACTATTGGATCGTTACAATCGCATTTATTTTTTTTACTTTACGCACTAGTGTCTACTACCAATATATACAAGCATGAAAAGCAACTATTTTATAGGTGGAAGTAAGAAAATATTTTTAGTATCTTCAAAGGGAATCATTTCTAACTGAAAAAAATACAGTTTCTTTTTCTCTACTTTCATTTGCTGCAAAGGTCGTTAACATTTTTTGGAAATATCTATGAAACAGTAATTTGAGGGACTTTTTAAGAAAAATAAATACTACTTTTGAAAAATCCATTTTTGAATTTTAAAAACGTTCGTAGAACATTCTAAAACTTAAGTTTTATTGATGTTGAAAGGAATAATACATAATTTTTGAGCACTCAGTCTCTAAAAAAGTAATAATTTAGTTCCTATAAAATCACCCCACATTTTGTTTCATAAAAAGCAGGATATGGAAACTTTTGACGTGGACTGTACAATAATATTAACGCTTTGAGTTTGTAATTATTATAATTTTGATTAATGATTTGTGGAACATACAGCTCAATTTAACAAACTATTTAGTATTTATTCAACCTTAATTTAACAAGTCGACAGTTTAATTACTTTTGTGACAGTTTTGAGGACCAAATGTAAAACAAAATTTTTATATCTACTGATTCTACCTACTACTAAATCATTTCTGTTTTATCACAGTTCGAATAAAATTTTTAAAAGAATCGTCAAAAAAAAGACAACTTAAATTTCAATAGTGATATAAGCATTTTAATATCTACATATAGAATTTCCTAATGTACGTCCGGAGGTCTATTTTTTATGATCTTCTAAAAGGCCTCCGTTGACCTACTTGTAGTACAGGACTCGGAACAGAACTTAACGAAGCCGGATTTTCAATTTTCATTAGACAAAAACTGGTCAAGTGCGGGCCGAACTCGCCTGGAGTGGATTTCGTACCATTCCGTTTTCCGTGAAAACTTTAAGACCGAGGAGTTTCGTATATATTTTCCTGTAAACTATGAGTGAGGTCCTATATTTCTTTTTTTCAAAATTTAGGCTCAGTAGTTTCGAAGATAAGAAGGGGAAATGCTTGATTTTTGTATATTTTCTTTAATCTCTTTTGAACTATGCATTTTAAAATTATAAAAGAAAATATATGTAGTTTTATCTTTCATTTGCTACGTCACGTGATTCACTTAAAAAAAGTTTTTTATTTTCTAATGTGCCCCCAAAATTAACCTCTAACATCGCAATCGTTTATTTATGCTATGCGTCCGTGATTGTGTCATATAACTCCATGTACCAGATTTCAACTTTATTCATCCAGTAAATTCGGAGAAAATAAGACAGACAGGATAGTGATCCTATAAGGGCTCTGTTTTTTCATTGGATGTATGGAACCCTAAAAATAGGAAGGTTTTTTGATAACATCCTTAAAAAGGCTCCCATTAATCTAGGAAATAAAAATTTTACACACGTAGAATATAGGGCACACAGTGTACAAGGAATTTTTTCAGTAGGTTGTCCGACATTTATTTTAGACTCTTTAATTTCCTTTTGAAGATTTCAAACACATTTTCAAATCTTGGACTTCGATATTGCGCCTGACGAAGGCAGGTTTAACCACTAATTATTGCGATTATTGTTTTTTCTACTTTGTAATCCCAGTGTTCTTAATACTCTTAACATTAATTTTTATATTTGCCAATTTTAAGTTTAAACCTGGATTTCCAGACGACAGTCTGCATTAAATCTAAATTTAAGGACGTCACTTATTCAGTTGAAAACAAATGACATTCTTTAATATGGACAGTCTCTAATGTCTGGAGATTGTTTTAGTTTGGTTAAAAATCGAAAGTAAAGGGCGGTAGTTAAATTCTTTACCTTTGACAATATAGTGTACATTATTTTTCAGGTTTGCTCTAAAGTATTCGGCAATGCGTCAGCGCTGGCAAAACACAAACTGACCCACAGTGACGAGAGGAAATACGTCTGCTCAATGTGCGGGAAAGCCTTCAAACGACAAGATCACTTGTAAGTCACCAACAATTAATAATTTAATCCTGATTCAAACTTGTTCATACCTTATCGGTTAGTGACCAGACGTCGATCAGGCACTCTTGTTAATAAAATAGCAAATCAATTACAGATTGCATTCATATTTTGATAAATTTAACAAATTTTTTTTTGACGAAGTTTTTAGTGATTTTGAACAGCTTTTTTTAATCAAATTTTACTCTATCTTGAACGCACATATGAGTTTACTTGAAACCCTACTTTTTATTTTAATCGTAGTTGGCAAGATATTAACTTTAAAAAAAATTGTTCTTACAAACAAGATGCATCTTAATGGCCTGCATAATTGCTGAAAATTTTATAATGATTGCTTTTAAAATGAAAAAGTTATTTAGGTGTCCTGATGTAAAGTGAAACACACTGTATATTTTATATATATTTGATATATATTATATACATTTTATATATATTTTATATATTTTTATATATATATTATATATATTTTTTATATATATTTTATATATTTTTTATATATATTTTATATATTTTTTATACATATTTTATATATATTTTATATATATATTTTATATATGTTTTATATATATTTTATAGAAATGGGCACATGTTAACCCATCGCAACAAAAAACCATACGAATGCAAAGCGGAGGGCTGTGGAAAATCTTATTGCGATGCTCGTTCGTTGCGACGTCACACGGAAAATCATCACAGCGGCGGCATTCCAGCACCGGCGTCGCTTTCACCGGCTCAGGGTGCAGCCGCTGGAGATGCCGCTTCGCCGCACGCAGCGGCCGCTACATGCATACAGTACGCACCGCCTCCGACGTCCACGAAGAACGGCGCTGTTGCCACGGCGGCAGCGACATCCACGACGTCGACGGTATCCGCGAAGGGACAGCAGCAACAGAACCAAACCGCTGGCGGTAATGGTTCTTCTTCTGCTGGCACGAACGGTACCGCGCCCAAGAGTCAATTGCAACAGCTGTTGGCCAGTGAACCTCTTAATGCTACCAAGGTATTTCCAATCTCTTTAATTTCATCCAGTTATAAGCAAACCAGCAGGGGCGGATCTAGGTTTTCGGGGCCTAGTTCTAGTCCAACGCGTCCCATTTTTCGTTGGATTAAAGATCTTTAAATTGGGGTTTAAAATTAATTTTTAATACCATCAAAATCAGAGTTTAAATTTGATAACATGACCACACAAATAATAATATAAATTCATTCAAAAAATGTCAAAAATCACACAAAAAATTGTCAAATTTCACCAAAGAATATGTTCAAATTTAACCAAATAATTCACCCAAAAAATTACCAAAATTCACCCAAAAAATTGTCAACATTCATTCAAATAATTGTCAAAATTCACCCAAAAAACTGTCAAAATTCACCCAAAAAATAGTCAAAATACACTGACGATAATGATAATAGTCATTACTTAATATTAACTATTTTTACTATACGATATGTGCTAAATGTTAATGAAAAAGTATTAAAAATGTCTGATATTATAATTTTGTGGACCCTTGACACTTGGGGACCCTATTAGTCTCCTCTGCAAACAAGGTTTAATCGTTTCCTCTTTAACATTAAACGGCACAGAAAATTTCAAACAGATAGATTGCCCTAGAAGTTTCGCCTCAATAATAAATATGATATTTTATTATTTTCATTCATAAATACGCGTGTGTAAATATTTATCAATTTTATTATTTGCGACAGAACGGCAATGGCAACGATGGCTTAACAAAGCAGCAGCTGGATTTAATACATCAGATAATGGAGCAGACGCAAAGACAATCTCAGCAGCAAGTAAACACAACCACCTCCAAAGCTGCAACCCCTAAAACAAACTCGCATCCCAAACCGAAACTTGCTCGAACATGGAGTGCACCGGTAAGTATTTACTTTACTATTGTATTTATTTATAAATAAAACTATACGACCCAATCTTCTCGTACCCAAGGAATTTTACTTTAATTAGTTCTGGTCTGTTAATAAATGAAATAATAAATTGTCCCATATTTCATGAATTTTTGTAATAAATTAATGAGGAAAAATAATTTCTCCATATTTTTTCGTTTTTAAAAATATAAGAAAGTTCTAGCTAATTAAAAAAATGGGCACCTATCAAACAAGGCATTTTATAAAAAAAAAAATTCACACACCCAATTGCAAAGTCCTTGCCGTGGAGAATAGTGAGAAACTGATCTGAAATTTTCATGCAATCGCTGTTTCCAAAAAGCCAGAAAAATAAAAGTTCATATTCCGGCGATATAGGCGCTGAAGCTACAAGACTGCAAGTAAAGTGAGGAGCCGAGCGATTTGAATATTGTTTTTTTTTTTACAAAAAGTACCTATAAATAAACTAATTTACAAAAATAATCGATCAGATTAAATGTGTTTTAAGCCGCTGCTGTCCACGCTAGGCAAAAAGCTGATATTTAGTAAAGCATATGCGAGAAACTAAATGTACGACTATCTCTTAAAACAAAAACGCGCGACATTCCTCATTTTTTATAAAGTAAACTAAATTCCTCAAATTGGATACGGGAAAGTGTAAGTTGGATTTGATCTTTCTGTCAAACGCTTGCAGCTAAAGTTTCTATACAGAAAAGCGACAGAAACTGTAATTTTCGTACATAATTATGACGTATTTACCTTATTATAAATTCCGTTTGATATAAATTAGTTAATAGTTTATTCACCGAGCATCTGTTACTTAGGTTATTTCTTTTTGGAAATTGATTCCGTACAATATTCAACATTTAAACTTACAAGGCGCAAATAATTTTTTGAACTAATTGCTTTTCATATAGCGCTCATAAAATGACTCATTTAACACTAGTGTGCAAAGTAGAATAAAAATTTCTAACCTATTTAACAGTAACTTTTATAAACATCCATATCTCGAACGTACTGATATTACCACTCGTATAAGTTGTGATTGCTAAAACTCGCTGACGCTATTTTTAGACAATGTTACAAATCACATAACAATCGCCATTACGTTGAAAATCACGTCCAATCGTGAATCCCTATTCGCGCAGTCCAGTTCTTTATGTCGATGTGTGCTCATACTTTCCAGTGGACATATTATTCGAGTACATTTACGTATATACAGTAAGACCCCGCTTAATGTCAGAGATACGTTTTAATAAGTTCCTGCGCTATACGAAACCGCGCTAAACGAGGTCATCTCAATAGATAGATAATAGACATAAGTGAAACAATACCGAGAATAAGAAAATTTTTTAGTTTTTTGTTCATTTTGTAACATTTATTGTTAAATACTTTTTTATTTTTATTTATTTATTGCCAATATCGATTTTTGTTCACAAAACATTTATGAAAATCAAATAAAAGTTCGAGTAAGAAATTATGTTTGTGATGAGGAAGTCCTCCTTTGACATGTTTTGTTTGTGAAGAAGTCATCTAATGTCGTTTGCCTTTTTCTGTTTCGCTCAGCAAGCTGTTGTCGATGGCAAGATATTGCATCAATAACACTTCGTCTTGCCTTTGAACTTTTATCAACATTAGAATAATTTTGTATAAACTAATCCATAATTTACGTTATAGTGGCTAAACTTTTTTTTAGAAACCGCGTAATACTGAAACAGCGTTAAGCGAGGTTTTGCTGTGTAAGTTCGATTGTGAATGACGCGTGAATTAGCGTTGTTCTGAATCAAGGCACGCCGAGTGCACAGAACGACCTGGCCAGTAATTAGTCACCGTCCAATTGCGCAATTAGTTAAAAGCTGCCGGTAAAGCTCAATGCGGCGCGCATGACGTTTATGGCCATCTAAATAACGCCTGTTTGAATGCGAAAGCTCTGTCGGAATACTACACCGCGCCGCCCACCATTTACGTTTTTATTGCTTAAAAATATAGTAGGCGCCGCTTATTAAAAACGTTATTACGGTAGCCGCACCTTCTTTGAGCAATTAGCGAAATATTGCCCAAACGGTGGACGGAATAAAAATATTAACGGAGCTTTATGCTTCATAGAAATGCTGCATAATGCTCAAGGAAAATTAAATAAAGTTTTGACGGCTAATTATAGAGTTTGATCATATACTAATTAGAGAATACTATAATAGTCCAAGCTCCAACCGCACAAAAGTCTATTGGATGACACTACTAAAATTTCATTACTGAATTTAATATATACAATTATTTACAATTATTACCGTCTGCCTTAAAATTACTCAGCGGCAGTTCGAAATGCATGTAAACTAAGCCGCAGTAACAGCTAGTAGATAACATAATATCGACTAATTCAATTTTTAAAAATCGTTTTAGTGGTCAGTATCGCGTATTTCGGTCAACACTACTTGATGAAACTAGTAGAGATTATGGGGAAACATCAGCTATTGCTATTGCTTTGCAAATTTTTTTTGCATTTAAATATCTGGCAGATCTCATGTGCATTTATTCATTTGGGGAGACCTCTGCATCTAAAACATGCAGAAAGACTGAAAAAACGGCTTACATTCAAAGACGGCTGGGGTTATTTGACCCCTTATTTCATAAATAGTCATTCTTAATAAATTTCGTATATAAATACTGACAAATTATTACAGACACATTAAGAATAAATAAAATAAAACAAAACAACAAATAATATACTTGAATTATATTTTTTTATTTAGCACTACATACAATTATTACAAATAAAAGCTTTGCATTTATTACAAGATCCACATATTTTCTCCTGGTTTGTAGCAGGGCACACAGTTGGCAATAAAACGATTCCATACTTGTGAAATCAGTGCAAATTTGCCTGTTGTCCGCCTTGAAGATCTTTCTGATCGTATGTCGAATCGTATATATTTCATTAGTTCTTTGAATCGATCTCTTGACATGACTTTTGACTAAAATGGTATTCCCCATATTTTACTCCACAAATCATTTACAGATATATTTTTAGATCCAGTAGCACCCCTTACGTACAAAATAGATATAAATTATTCAAGTTCTTCGAGAGAAACCGAAAAGTTGGTATGTCCAAGCTGACGATGTGCTTCAGTCTCAGTACATTTTTTAATATGGCGTAACATTGTATTGTCAATCAAAAGTTTCCAAGCTGAAATAAACTTTGCTCCAATTTGCCTCCGTGCAAATGAAGTAGGTCCTTGCTGTTCAGTCAAAACATTATGATTTGCTCGACGACCTGGTAATTAGATTACACCGTATGTTGTGGGTCAAATGACCCCAACCGTCTTTGTAGGTAGATGTTCTATTTATTTACATTTGTGTAGTAATATTACTATATAAACACGTTTGTCGTGAAATTGAAGCAATTTCATTAAAAGTCACGAAATGCCAAGCCATATAAATAAATAGTACATTATTTATTTGCAGTGTAACTTCAGAATGGGTCATTTGACCCCAGCCCGTCTTTCTAGTGTTAATATATAAACAATAAAACCTGTAAATCCGTCAACATCCCGGAATTTATTTTCTTTGCTCTTATGGTGGCTAGAAAATGAAAATGTTACATCATCATATTGAATTCTTTTCTTTTTTATTTGTGGAAATATTGGATGAAATCGCCAGTCTTCAATGAGGTAGAACAAGAGAAATGAACGAAAGGTTTTTTAAGTAGAAGAGTAATATTAGAGATAGAAATTCGTTGAAACGCTTTTATAACAGAGTTAATTTCTAGATAATGAAGACAGTGAAAATTAATTTTTATTGGTAATTTCGTTTTAATTATGCTGACGTACTGCAATTAAAACGTTGACTTTGTTTTATTTTGACAGCCGTATTATAAAAAAGATATTATTATTCTTTAACGTCTTTTAACTTTCTATTTCCGCTTTTGTACACTTGATTTAATATTTCAATATATACAAATATTATAATATCATTTTTATGTTACCAATTAAGAGTTTTATTACTGAAAACAAAATAAACAAATTTAAAATGCTCACATTATCGAAACAGTGCGTTTCTTCTACTAAACGCTACGCGTATCATCACTACCTTTTTGCAGTGGCCCTTATAAAACTTAAAAATGTGTTTAGTATATCACCAGTTCAAGGATTTTCATCGTTTTCATGCGCAAGCGTCGTCGTCATTGTTATGTTCACGGTATTTAAACGTTTCGGGCAGTTTTTGATGCAATGGCTAACCCAGTAACGTTTTTCAATGTTAATTTAGGTGAAAATATTATTAACGATGCTAAATTAATGAACAAAACCATAGAAGAACACACTTGTGCTCAATTGAGACGGTGGTTGAGGTGCCATAATCGAAAAAACTGGTGAAAGTAAACAAAAACATTGTTTGTGATTGTCAAAATAATAATTTACAAAAGTAGTGAAATATTTTTCTACGCTGTTCTGTCACCTCTTTAAATAATATTTCTTATTTAATTACTATTTACTTTTTTTCAAAATCAATCACTTTTCACCTGTTAAAATGAACAGTGCCCGAAAAAGATGGCGAAAGTTGAGGCATGCGTACACAAAAAATTTCAATTATGAAAACGTCTATTAGAGTAAATGACCTATATATTGGTCGAAATACATAGCCTTTTAAACAATGAAAGATTTTTTTAGACAGACCATAAACGTCATTATTTTCAAACGCTATTTTGTTTTATTAATATCAAATTCTCTCTTCATTATGGACTACGAAATACAATCACAAATTGATCATTCATATTTCATTTGCAGTTTGCGTTTAACATATTATTCAACAAGTCTGGTGACCCAAAAAAGTTGATAACAGTGAAATGTCATAGAAATAATACGAACAATGAATTGTTACATGCTGGCTCTAAACCAAATTATAAAACAAACCTTTGCAGTCCCAATATAGGTTGAACTGTGTTCATTGTTGTATGTAAATATATAGTGACCCATTCAAAAAGCTCAATGATTCGAACTATATTATTCTGTTCTAGCTAGGTCTCTTGAGCAAACATATTTTGGAACTGAAATAGAGAAATACCTTTCTATCTAAACTGAAGCAAATTTAATTTGAGTTTGGTTTGGTTACGGTATACATGGACGGATATTCTTTTACATTGTTTCATTGCTTCGCCGCTCCATTAAGCAAACCGTACTATAATGAAGCCTTACCCCTTTAAATTTTGTTATACCAACGTTTCCCAAGTGTGCGAACAAAAATTATAAATTTTTGTGTATGAAATAAGCAGACAAATAACTTTATGTCTATTAAAAAATAAAATTTGTTTTATAAATAAATGTTTTTTTTATAATAATAATAATACATTTTTATTTGCATGGCCACAAGAGATGGATACAAAAGGTCACTAAAACATGAATACATTAAAACATTAAGATTAAACCTTATAAAATCAGTTAATAAACTATAGTAAAAGTTATTCTACAAGTTATGACTATATGGGCATTTTTGTAGAATGTATTTTTTGACTTCTTTTCTAAATTCTTTTTTTGTTGCTACTATTGCTTTAATTTGGGTTGGCAGTTGGTTGTAGTAGTGCACTGCGCTACAAATAGGCCCTTTTCTATACTTTGTACTTCTGTAATTTTTAATGTATATATTGTCCCCTGTTCTAGTATTGTACGCGTGCATATCTGCAATAGTAGTGAACTTATTAAGATTGAGTGTAATGTTAAATAGTAGCTCATAAATATATATACTATAGACAGCCATAACTTGATATTTCATAAAAATCGGCCTATAACTCTCTCGATACGGCATATTAAATATAAGTCTTAATATTCGCTTCTGTGCCCTAAAAACTCTGAGAATCTCTCCAGAATGACCACATACGTTTATACAATATTTTATGGTACTATATCCGTAAGCATGATATACAGTCAATAGTGCAGATTCATTAAGACTTTCTTTTAATCTCCTTAGAGTAGACTTTATTTAATTTGTTACAAACACTGTCAATATGGGAAAACCATCTCAAAGATGCATCCACAGTGACACCTAAAAAAATAAGGAGAATCGCAAAAAATTTTAAAACCTCGATCCGGGCCGTGGTCAAAAAATTTAGGAAACGCTGACTTATACAATAATTGGTCGCATGTTCGCTATATTTTGTACATAATATTAAGTACATTACGAATATGAGTGTCTTTAAACTCTTATATTGAAAAGTGTTTTAATGAATGCTGGAGTATATTTCCACCAGAACTTAACAGCTCATTAGAGGAGTCTAATAAGTCATTAGGGTTGTGTTTACGAAATTTACGACTGGAAATAATATTTCAAATAAAAATGTAATCCTTCTTTTGTTTTATTTGACTGCATACTATAGAAGCGGAGTAAAAAAAAACCTATTAAATTGCATAGCACAGACAGCATTTATCAGTCGATGAAACATTGCATCCCCATTGAAGTAATTCATAGATACGTCTATATCTATGTGAATTAAAATAGGTTGTTATTTAGTCTAAATAACAATCCATTTTAATACACATCGAATTTTTCGATATACAGTTAAACCTGGATCAGCAAGAATTCAAGGAACCGCGATCTCTTTTTCATTTATGAAGGTTTTTCACTAACCCGAGTTTCTAGCTTATAGAGGTACAGGAGTGGGCTTTCTCACTTATAGAGGTCTATAAAAATACAGCAAATATATAGTGATAAACATGTATGTATTATTCGACATAGATGCTAAAAAAAGAAAACAAAAAACCTTACACTAATATTTACGTAAAGAAATCCATTAATTGCTTCTGCGTTTCTGTTTTTACATTTTGTGTATATTTTTCTAGTTCATTTTTATCAAGTATTTTTTTACCAACAACCGTCGAGTATTCAAAAAAAACGTGGTGCATGATCAGTGCATTCACAGCTATTAATACATTCAACTATCGCTTATAGATGTACAAGCAAGTAGTAGTCTCAGTTATAGAGATCCATGAGTGAAAAACGTTTTTCGCTTATAGAGGTTTCTGTTTCTCACTTATAGAGGTTTTAGAGAGTTACAAAGACGGTACCTGGCAATTACTCTCACGTAGACATAGGGATTGCAATGCTGGATCCAGCAATCTAGCAATGCAGCTGGATCCAGCACCTGGCGCTGGATTCAGCTGCAATGCTGGATCCAGCAATCTAGCAATGCAGCTGGATCCAGCACCTGGCGCTGGATTCAGCGATGCGGATCTGCAATCAGCTAAACACAAGTCATTAATTGGGTCTGAGAAGGATTATGAAAGAAATGTAGAAAGAAATGGCACTTTGGAAGTAAGAGATGAAAATCTAACTTTAATCTATGATTATTTGATGACTCTCAAACCAACCAGCGTAGAAACAGAGAGAGCCGGGTATATTTGCAGTTCTCTAAGAAGTAGGCTGGAAAACGCACCATCAATAACTTTTCTTTTTTGAGATCTTACTTTCAGAAAAGTAAAAAAAAACTGGTACATATTAATTATTGATTGGCTTCATTCTTTAATAGACAAGTGAAGTCTTATATTATATAAGTTGTGTCAAAAGTTTTGTTTCTTATAAGAGTTAACTAAATATTTTATGAGCGGGCTACGCTAATTATTGACACTGAGAAACTGAGATTACATAGTTAGGAAAATAAGTCTACTACATCAATTTAGGTGATTTATGATTGTATTGTAGCAATTAATAACAATACTCCCAATACTCGTAACTATTCCTTACTATTAGACTATTTTACAAACGCCAAAAATTTCTTATAACCCCAAACGAATATTTGATGTAATAAATTGTTATAAAAAATTCTAGAGTTATTAAATTTATTTGAAAAATCGATTAATGCTGGATCCAGCTAGATTTGCTTTGATCCAGCATAAATTCAGCTGAATTGAAAATGCCGCTGGATTGCAATCCCTACTTAGACAGTTTTCTCACTTACACTCAGGTTTGACAGTATATAATAATTATCCCGATTTCTGATTGTATGTAGACAAGAGAGGGAATTGTGAAACGAAGAGAAAAAATATTTTTTTTAGTAGGTTTTTAAAAATTATTGTAAGTGCTTACTGGCAGAGACTTTTCAGTCATGTCACTTCCAGTTTACGAGAACTCAGAACACTGACAACGAATGTGAAACATTTACCATATTATAGGCGGTCATGGAATGAACCGAACGATGGCTGCCTTTGATCCGACTGCAATTAAATTAAATATGCAAATCGTGCAAATGGTCGAGAGCTACGTAACAACCCAGACGTGCGCTTGTATTAGTGTAACCAGCATTCTCTGTCAGTGCCGGATTAAGCCAGCGCGGGGCCTGTAGCAAATTCTATCAAGGGGCCCTTGGTGTGCTTTAGGTTCTCAAGTTTAGGATATTAAATAAAACAAAACTGTTACAAATAAACTTTTCTAGATTTAATATGGGCAAATTTAGTGATAATACTTTCAATATCGACTTCTTTAAGCAAATCATGCTCTATATTCAACAAAGTGAGATGATATTAAGACGTTCTTGGCCCATCGTGTTCCTTAATTCATTTTTAATACGTTTTAATGTTGAAAAAGAACGTTCGCCACTGCAGTTAGTGATCATGAGAGACAAGTAAATGCGCAAGGCAATTTCTAAGTTTGGGAAACACGATTCTAAAGAATTATTTAATAAAAGTTCTCGAAATACTTATAATCGATATTATATTAAAATCGATTAAAAAATTACAATCTCGGCTACGTAAACTCGCAAAATAAATGTATACCTATATAAAAAATAAAAATCTGACCACTTGAACGGTAGAAATGTGGTATAGATGCTAGTCTAAATATATCGATTATAATTAAACATTAGAAAATTAACGTTAAAAAGTTCGTAAAATACCTACTTATTTTAACGATTTAACGTGACGAAATCGAGTTTTAGATTTTCAAGTGGAAGTGAGGCATAGTCTAAGCGCTTCGCGTTTAAGGCATGCAAGATATTTTACGCTCCTATCTAAATTAATATTTTTTTATTACGGTCAGATAGGCGTTGGAGCGCGGAGCCTCCAAATTCGCGGGGCCTGTAGCATTTGCTACTCTTGCTACTTGGCTAATCCGGCACTGTTCTATGTATGTGTGTGTGTTTTCTCTCTGTCTCTCTTTTGCTCTCGTTGGTTCGTACTTGAAGCGACGACGGATACTCGATTAGAAACAAGTACGTCGATACTCGATTGCAAAAATTTATAATCGACATACAGGAACAGTTTTTTCTCCCAGTTTCTAGGTTCAAATCCGAGAACTGTTAAAAAATCAAATGCATTTTTCAAGTGAATTTTCTTTAGCCAAGTGTTTGTTTGAAATTTTCTGTAACGTTAAAGGGGAAAGAGAATCCTTGGTAACGCAAAATTAAAGGGGAATTTCAATTGTGTAGGCTTTCACGGCTGGCGTTGTTGCAAATCTTCTTGATTTCCGGGCTTGTACGCCGTGGTCCATTGGTATTTCTACCTAGGTAGAAATACCAATGGACGACGGCGTACAAGCCCGGAAATCAAGAAGATTTGTAAAGGGGAAATTATTCTGAAGAAGTTTCACTTCCCCTGTAAGCTTATGTGGGTGAAGTTCACGCATTTTTTTATTACTAAAAGAAGTAAAAAAACTTTCTAGTGAGCTGTGAGAGATACGTTTTATTTTGAAAATTATTAAACATAGAGCTGTTGTTGGGATTAAATGTTCTTACTTTCCTACACACGCCGCCCCAAAACGATTTTAAAATTTTAGAAGCTTAACTTCTTTAGCGACGTATCTGTTTAAAAAAAAGTAAAAAATTGAGGGGAAGTAGAATCGACCTCTAAAGGGGAAGTTAGTTTGTCTCCTAAATTACATGAAACTGACAAGGACAGAAGTTTATAGTGTGTTGCTAAGATATGTGTAAATATTATTAATTAGTTTGACATAACCAGAAATTAAACTTGGGAATAATATTAAAAACTAAAGAAGTTAAACTTCTTATGTGAGCTTATGAGGGTGAGGCACATTATAATTTTTTTAAAGATAATCTTTTATTAAAATGTGCTAAAAAAATAGTTTTTAAAAACTTACTCTTATTTAAGAAAGCATGGGTTGTAAACTCTATGATAATTCCAACTCTTTTTGTAGGCCATGATCCATTGAAATTTCTACCTAACGTTTCGTCCACAACTGCGATAGACATTATTAAATGTCTTTGATAATGTCTAACGCAGTTATAGACGAACGTCAGGTAGAAATACCAATGGACTACGACCGACAAGTCCGGAAACTAAGAAAATTTGGAACAACGCCGGCATTGGAACCTACATACTTAGATCTATGATACTACATTGGTCCCAGCCCACGCTTTAAAAATTATAAACCTATAATTCAATAATAAATCTCAGGAATTTGGATTAATAATTCAAAACAATCGTGTTATAGTTAATCTTGCTACGTTTATTAATCCAAATACCTGAGATTTATTATTGAATTATAATAATAATTTTGGATGCGATATAATGTCTAATTATAAACCTATATTATTAAAAAACATTTTCCATTTTTCAATACATTTCAATAAAGGCTTATCTTTAAAAAGTTTTCTTTACAAAAATTTTGCAATATTAAAGTTTCTTTATTCACTAATAACAAAGATAGCAATGTTAGTTATTAACCAATATCGTCTGGGACATCGTAAATAGACCCTGTGTACCTATAGGAAGAAGAAAATTGTAGAATGTAGACGCTCAATAGCTGTGTATAGTCAAGCTAGTCCAAGTTGCATCGGACCGTTATAAAAAACAAATAACTGATAAGAATTAATGACTTTCTGTGACGGGTAAAAACTAATTTTAAATTCGGGTAACCGATTCTTAAAATTAACGAGTATGGTCATCCCTGATTCGCACAAAGCATGAACAACGGGATTGCCGATTATATTTGTATATCCGTACGAAAGAAATTTAAAAACGTAAAACTCAGAATGGAACAAACAAAATTAGCTCCCGCGGGTCACCAATTAAAATACAATCAGAACAATAAAATAAAACAAGTAAAATTAAGAAACCGTTGTTGAACCAAATATTTATTATTTAGGTTAAGGCTGTCGGAACGCTCTGAATTTAAGCCAAAAATAGAGCTTCGGCTGTCAACTGATTATAAACTTATTCTGCAAAAAATCTTTCTCTATAAGGAAGATAACGGACAAATCTAGGTCTCTAATGGACTACTTTTGTAATTTATGTATGATTTACTACAAAAAATTTGGCATTAAATGTGCTAAAAAAACACACGTTTTCAATGTCACACTATGACCTTATTCGTACTTATTTCACAAAACTGTTCCATCACAAACCTAAAGTGACTCTTCCTTTTTCGAAAAAGTTTTTTAAATCTTCAAAATATTTCCAAAAATTAGAGTAATCAATTGGCAGCGGCACCCTTGCAATAAAATTTTTTAGCCTCGTAGTTGGCACCAGCCAAAAATTAAAATGTGCGGATGATTTGACTGAGACAGAGCTAAAGAAAGTCACACCCACAATTTGTCTTTTGCCTACCTCGCCCCTTACCGCTGGGTCTCAGCACAAACAAAATTTAGAGCGTCCCAACAGCCTTAATGGGAAATTTGGACTGAATTAAAACAATGTGTTTTTAATTGCCTAAAACTGCAAGTATGCAGAGGGGAAGGCTCGATTTTCGTATATTTTCTTTAATATCTTTTAAGCTATGCATTTTAAAATTATAAAAATATGTTGCTATTTCTCATAGCGCTTTCATTTGAGACATCACATGATGCACTTGAAAAATATATTATTTTAAATTTTCTAATTTGACCCTCCAAACTTAACCCCGAAAATCAGAATTCGTTTATTTACGCTATACGTCCGTGATTGGGTTATCTAACTCTATATATGTACTTAATTTAATAAAATTTAGTCCTGTAATTCTAAGAAAATAAGCTGTGACAGACGGACAAACACGTACCCAAAAAATCTGAAAAAGCCATTAGTAGCCCATGGATATTTTGTTAACATTATTTTTAAACTGCATTGGTAATGTTCAATTTTACTTAAAAATGGATGAAATATGCTTTTACGTTTATTAGGAAACGTCTGATTTAGATAAATTCATCAGAGAATTATCAGATGCGCACAGACACTTGATTCTTTTTAACATATTTAAAGCCTAACAACAATAGTGACAAAATGTCGGCGCGCTACTGATGAGTCACTCTGCACTTTTCACTCTTTGCAATGTGGTTCGACTTTCGAATCACTGGTCAGCGTTGCTTAATGACACCCCGGTACACCGTTGTTGACCTATTACGTCTATATTTTCCTCCACTACAGGGTTACCAATATAAAACGTTTCTGTTATATCAGAACACTAGCGCAGTTATTTAAGGTAGTTGTCGTGGTTAAGGCACACCGTCAGAAAATTCTTAATTTTTGTATACTTATTAAGGACATGATAATACAATAACCCTGAAAATTTGAAGTCGATCGACCGTATATAATCCGTGATAAATTCAATTAAAAATTGGATAATTAGGTAACATTGATTGTATACGATCTCTGTAGTTCTGAACCAGTTTCTTATTTATAAAAAAAGAACTAACTATCAGAAACTTTCCGAAAATTGACAGTCTTTCAATGCATTTGTTATGAGTTTAAAAAAAATAAGAAAATATTTTTGACCGTCTAATTATTTATAAATAACGGTTTAAAATTCAACAATTTATAGAAAAGTATACATGCATTGAATATATCTCAGAATTGCAACAATTTCTACATAATAAAAAAAATGTCGTAATTAGATTACGAGTAAATGTTAAATTATCAGAACAGTAGAATTGGCATTGTCGCTGAACAATAGTCGACGGAAGCGTTCGTAGATTTGTTTTTGTTTGATCGACGACCCTGTAGTTCAATAACAATCGGCGTCCTGCACTCAATGGATGTTGATTGCAACTATCTCCTGTTTTGTTCCCTCCACCCCCCAAGCACTCCTGACAACTAGTCACAACCGTTATTACGTACTACAGGTGATCAATTTGATAATTTATTTCCAATCATTAACGCCTTTTTTATTGAACAAACGCCCCTCCCTTAATTAAGATAAAAATTAAAACATAATATTAATATACTTAATATACCTTAAAATACGAGACGAACTCATTATTGCGTTTTCCAGGAGAACTTTAAAACTAAACGACATCACAAAACATCCATGAGCAGACACGGGATTCGAACCCACGACAGTTATATCAAGAAGCCAGCACGCTGACCACTGGACCACACTATCCTCTTATAATTTTAAAATGCGTAGTTTAAAAGATATTAAAGAAAATATATGAAAATAGAGCATTTCCTACTCCTTATTTCCGAAACTACTCATCCTGAAATAAAAAATAAAAAATAAATATAGAGCCTCACCCATAGGTTACAGAAAAACCTAAACTCTATATTATATAAGCTCTATATTTATTTTTTATTTTTTATTTCAGGATGAGTAGTTTCGGAAATAAGGAGTAGGAAATGCTCTATTTTCATATATTTTCTTTAATATCTTTTAAACTACGCATTTTAAAATTATAAGAGGACAGTGTGGTCCAGTGGTTAGCGTGCTGGCTTCTTGATATAACTGTCGTGGGTTCGAATCCCGTGTCTGCTCATGGATGTTTTGTGATGTCGTTTAGTTTTAATTGAATTTGTTATTTGATGTAAAGACGCTTATGACCTAAGTTTTCGAGCGTCTGTAATCTACAATAAATTAAAAAAAGTTGAAATTAAAAAAAAAATATATATTGGTTTTTCTCATAACGAGCCCTTTCATTTGATACGTCACATATCTTTGCAATTGAATTTTTTTTTAATTTTCTAATTTAGCCCCCAAAATTAATATCCAAAATTAAAAATTGTTTATTTACACTATACGTCTCTGATTGGGTGATCTTTCTCTATATGTGTACCAAATTTCAACTTTTTTCGTTCAGTATATTCGGAGAACGCGAACGGGAATTTTGCTTTGATATATATTTGATGTCATTATTTTTAATTTACATAATTATTTATATTTTGTATATTATTAAAGATTGTTGGTTTAGAAAATTATAAAATACTAGCGGCCCAGTCCGGCTTCGCCCGGGTGTAAATGTAATATATAGGATATAAAAGATGAGAATCATTATCATTAAATTCTCAACGTGTATTGAATTTGCGCGAGTTCAATCGCTTTTATTTGTGAATGGTCAAAAATTGAAGAAAAATCTTATTTCCCAAAAAGAAATTTAAAAAATTCTGTTAATCCGTTCGCTACCAAACTTCAGAAGATCACCCACTGGGCTAATCTAAAGATTGTCTGAAAATTTCATCAAAAATGCTCTACCCGTTTGGAGTCCATATACATCGTCTTTTATCTATATAGATTATTAAAATGGAAAAAGTGGTTATTGTGACATAACGATAGTTGAACATATAGTATCGCGAAGTTTTTTGTAGTTATTGATATGTTCTTTAATATTGTAGAACATACTTTTGTTCTATCATCAATAGTTTCCGCAGCGCATGCGACGAAAGATGTTTTATGGCATTTTTTTTACACCTTGGGTTACGTTACTAAAGTTTTAGTAAGAATCCCTAATATTTTCTAGCAATAAATATAGCCTATGCTACTCAGGGTGAATGTAGCTTTCTAATGGTGAAAGAATTTTTTAAATCGGCACAGTAGTTTTAAAGTTTATTCATTGCAAACATACAAAAATACAAATCTTTCATCTTTATAATATTAGTGTAGATGAATTTTAATAGTTATTGCAATAAGGTATCTGAACGCGCCACTAAACTTTTCGTAAACATTTTCTCTGGTGGCGTTAAATAAACAAAATGAACAAACAGTACGTCAATTATAAATTTTAAATTAATGAAACAAAACGAAAACATAAAATTGTGACCTAGATGAGTTAAACATTGAAACAGTTTCAACTGGACGCGTCATGCGGGTCAAAGGCCACGCAGTTCCCATCGGACTAGTTGCTGGACCAGTGATCATCCCTTCCATCTTATCACCCCTATATTATTATACTGCATTCGTGTGACGTCATATTATCTTTATATAATCTTATGTTGATTCTTCTACAGTGATGTATCATTCACCCCACTACTCGCAAATATTGATACAATATACAATGTGGTCAAGAATGTAATTTTGTTAATTAATTAATTATTATAATATTACTACTTATTTAGAAAAAATGGTCAAGTGCAACCCGAACTCGCGTGAAGAAGGTTTCGTACCATTCCGTTTTCCATGAGAACTTAAAGACTTCGAATTTTCGTTTAGGTTTTCCTGTAAACCGTAAGTGAGGCCCTATATTCCCCATTTTTTTCAAAATTTTAAGCTCAGTAGTTTCGAAGATATCTTTTAAATAATTCATTTTAAAATTATAAAACTATAATTGGGGATCTCATAACGAGCGCTTTCATTTGATTCGTCACATGATGCACTTGATTTTTTTTTTGATTTTCTAATTTGTCCCCCAAAAACAACCCCTAAAATCGAAATTCGTTTATTTATGCTATATACCCGTGATTGAGTCATTTTAATCGATATTTATTTTTCGATGAGCGGATTGAAACCAAATTTTGGGAGGATGTTTAATATGAAAATATGAAGAGCCCTATTGTTTTTGGAAAACATCGGCGCATGCGCATATGCTATAGTGTTACTTTTTATATAATAATGGTTTACTTTTCATAAGGATTTATTATTATTTTTATTTTTAGAAGAAAATTTTGTGAAAAAGATTTTTTTGTAAGATTCATAGTTTAGAAAATATTTGCAAAAAAAAAATCAGTTATTTTTTTATACTCAATATCTGTCCAAAAGAAATTAGGTAGCTGACAAACATGCTTTGGTTAATTGTTAAATGCGAAACCATATTAAGGTAGTTGTCGTGGTTAAGGCACACCGTCAGAAAATTCTTAATTTCTGTATACTTATTAAGAACATGATAATACAATTACCCTGAAAATTTGAAGTCGATCGACCGTATATAATCCAAGATAAATTCAATTAAAAATTGGATAATTAACATTGATTGTATACGATCTCTGTAGTCCTGAACCAGTTTCTTATTTATAAAAAAAAGAACTAACTGTCAGAAACTTTCCAAAAACTAACAGTCTTTCAGTTATGAGTTTAAAAAAAATAAGAAATTTATTTTGACCGTCTAAATTGTATAATTAGGTAACATTGATTGTATACGATCTCTGTAGTTCTGAACCAGTTTCTTATTTATAAAAAAAGAACGAACTATCAGAAACTTTCCGAAAATTGACAGTCTTTCAATGCATTTGTTATGAGTTTAAAAAAAATAAGAAAATATTTTTGACCGTCTAATTATTTATAAATAACGGTTTAAAGTTCAACAATTTATAGAAAAGTATACATGCATATGAATACTGTATGGGTTACGTTTCCACGGGTACAGTCTTGCGTACAAATTATGGATCACTTAGCTACAAGCTAGTATACTTTTGTGGCGCATATAATCTATAACTTAATATTGTACCACGACAACTACCTTATTCAAACCAATAGAAAAAATCATAATATTTATTACTAGTTGTTATCCACGTCACCGCACGCGTTAACAGACATTTTATTTTATTTATTATTTTGAAGTTGGAATGGTGCTGTCACCCAATTGGCTGGAATTTTTTATTACGACAAAATTCGGGCCCAATTACTTACTGTACGAATACGGTAGTAGGCTAATTACTTTTAAAAATTAGATGAGACGATGCAAGCATTTCTCGTAAATGAAATGCCATGAAAATTCGGAATAATCAGAGTTTGCACTTGTGTTTTATAAAAGATATAAATCGAACAATAGTCATTTAACAAAGCCATCTCAACGCCACTCTATCGCCATCACCACCCCTGAACGGTCAGTTTAATCTTAAGTATAGTTTTGAGGGATGCTGCGTGTACCGGTTTTAATAAAACTCGCTTTTGATTCACTCTCTCCTATTATTGTTATTACGCATGTACTTATTTCTCCCCCTTGTTCTTAATTTTCGTTTTCTTTTTAAATCAGTCTAACGTTTTTAGTTATCATCTAAACGTTAGAAGATTTACGTTTTCGTGTTTCTTGCTGTATGTTAAAATGGTTCGTTAAAAATAGTTTGAATTAGTTTCACTTAAAACTTAGTGGTTAATATTAAAAATGTTCATTTTTTTGTGCATTTTTTGCCGTTTAGTTTCAAAATGGATAACTGGATACCTAGTTACGTTTACAATTTTCTGGTAATATTTGATATTTTTTTTATATAATAATTGCTATAACACATGTACAATACTTGTACCTTTGAATTTTTGAAACACATTTCTTGACTCTAGACTAGAGTCTAGACCACATCTTTACGAATATTAAGTCTGGATATGAGAAAACAAATAAATAATGTTCTTTTTGATAAATAAAAATAACAATTTTATGAAAGTTCGGGGCTGGTTATCAACCCAGACTATCAAACCATCAAAATAATATACATATATTTTTGAATATAAAAACATAAAATATGTAAAATTTTGTTTAACATAAATGTAAAGCTCACATAAAAGTTTATAGAAAAAATATTTTTATTTTAGTTTTTACTTAATTAATAAAAAGCTATATTTCATTTGAAATTAATTTTTAAACTAAATTTCTTTACGCGCCAACAGAATTCAAAGCCGTGTGACGTCGTAATGTTTGATATATTATGGTCTTTGTATACTTTGATAATATGTTTGATAAACATACACAAATTTCAGTAGTGTAAACATTACGACGTCATAAAGATTCCTGGCGCGTTTTGTAGTCACGTGATATTTTATAAAGTTTTATACATTTTTATTAGTTTCCTGGCAATTATTTATGGCTTTAAAATTTTTTTTTGTTTTTCTAGTCTATTCTGTATACATATTAGAAATTTTTCATATAGAAGGTTTTTGCGAGAAAAACACTAAAACCACTGTTTGGAAATAGCTCGAATAAATAAAAAATAAAAAAAGTTGTTAAAAATTTAAAAGTCGTGACTTTGTTATAATATGAAAATGATTAGGTTATTCGGTCTAAATATCCTATAAACTATACTAGAGTGTTGTTAACATAAAAAAAACTGCAAAGTTACGATTTTATTTATTAGTGTATTTGCCATATGGCAACATACACTATTGGCGTCGGTCGGATGGCGGGACCTAGGGGTCGGACCAAAATTTCTCGACGTTTCATAACCTCCTAAACACTTTAGCACCATTTTTAAAAATGTTTATATATATATGTATATATATATTTATATATACAGGGTGTCTCACCGAACGTTGGCTAACATGGGTAACTTTGTTATTAGTGGAGATAGAAAGTCGGTTAAATGGGCAAAGTAGTGCAGAAAATTGGGCTCATTAACATACCGTCGAAAAAACAATTGAATTTTAACACCCTATAAATTTATTCAGAAAATAGTGAAAATTGCCATTTATGAAAACTGGCCATAACTTTTTTATTTATGAAGATATTTGAAAATTTCATTAACCATTTTTTGATAACTTTTTAAGGTCTTTTCAGTGGCGTAGGTTTAATTTTTTTATTTCCACTACATAATGAGATATTGACATGAACTTTGGTTTTTCTTATGGACGGCATTTTTGATTTTCAGATATTCGAATTCTACTTATTTTTCTGAATAATTTGACATAGCATATCCTATATCTAAACCAATCAGAAGCTACAAAACTGACGAAAATAGCTTTTTGGCGTTATCAAAGTGTGCCGTGTGAAACGAAATTTGTTGAAACAAATACATATCGACAGGTTAACAATCTGTCGAGCGATCGCTACAGTTTTGCTAATTCATTTTGTTTGATTTACTCTCTAAGATGGCTCAAGCATTCTCAAATTTGGAGAAACAGGCTATTTTTGCGCATACATTCAGCGTAACAAAAATACCACGTGGGCTCAAGCACAATACTTGAACCTTTATCCAGAAAGGCGACAGCCTTATTCAATAACTTTTAGGAACTTTTCTCCATTAATTTCAACGTTTGCTAAACCTAATTCTTCTTCACAGTGTTGAATGTTGCCTTTTTTCTTTGAAAATGAACCGTATACCTTTAAATTTCTATTTAAGTTCCTAAAAGTTATTGAATAAGGCTGGATAAAGGTTCAAGTATTGTGCTTGAGCCCACGTAGTATTTTTGTTATGCTGAATGTATGCGCAAAAATAGCCTGTTTCTCCAAATTTGAGAATGCTTGAGCCATCTTAGAGAGTAAATCAAACAAAATGAATTAGCAAAACTGTAGCGATCGCTCGACAGATTGTTAACCTGTCGATATGTATTTGTTTCAACAAATTTCATTTTACACGGCACACTTTGATAACGCCAAAAAGATATTTTTGTCAGTTTTGTAGCTTCTGATTGGTTTAGATATAGGATATGCTATGTCAAATTATTCAGAAAAATAAGTAGAATTCGAATATCTGAAAATCAAAAATGCCGTCCATAAGAAAAACCAAAGTTCATGTCAATATCTCATTATGTAGTGGAAATAAAAAAATTAAACCTACGCCACTGAAAAGACCTTAAAAAGTTATCAAAAAATGGTTAATGAAATTTTCAAATATCTTCATAAATAAAAAAGTTATAGCCAGTTTTCATAAATGGCAATTTTCACTATTTTCTGAATAAATTCATAGGGTGTCAAAATTCAATTGTTTTTTCGACGGGATGTTAATGAGCCCAATTTTCTGCATTACTTTGCCCATTTAACCGACTTTCTATCTCCACTAATAACAAAGTTACCCATGTTAGCCAACGTTCGGTGAGACACCCTGTATATATATATATATATATATATAATAACTTTATAATAACTTTCGAAAGAGTTAATTGATTTCAACTAAATTTGGCACACGCGTTGAAATCCATCACCGCAAGAAGCCTATTTAAAATGGGCCTAATCGGGCTATTTTAAGGGTAGTTTTTAGGGGTTGAAAAATGTTTTTGGGCCCCAAAATACCGAAAAAATTCTCCGAACCGTTTCAAAATTGAAATTCAACCCTCTGATAGTAATTAAAATGTGTCCCTAAAATTTTAATAAAATCGGCCCGACAGGACCGGATTTACAAGTTTTATGAAAACGTTATTTTGCAGATAGTGAATTATTTACTGAAAGGTGTATATAATTTGGTATAGAGGTTCGATTGAAAATAATATTGTAATTAAGAAAAAAAATGTTATTTAGTAGTCAACTTTTTTATTTTGCCCAAAAACCAACTTAAGTTCGCATAATAAAGCCACACTGCCGGCATTAGCAAATACACTATATTGTCGGCAGGGTTTTGGCACTGCGACCCGGGTTTTTTTATTTCTATGGATGTTTTTAGGAAAGGGTGAAGTGTTCTTAAAAAATATATATTGCAGTCGCATCTGGTGTATCTAAAAATGGTTGCGACATCATTTGTTTAGTAATAATTTCATTGATAAAATATTGATTTGAGATAGCAATCGTCAATCAGTATATTTTCGTTGTTTTCAGGCTCCGAGTACAACATCAAAAACACAATCATCCCAACAGTCGAAAGCAACGGGCAACGTTAACAATGCGAATTGCACAGCCGCTGGCAATGCAGCCAATGCTGTTCCTCCAAAACCTGTTGAATGTAACTTATGTCATCGAAAATTCAAAAATATCCCTGCTCTTAATGGACATATGCGTTTGCATGGAGGATATTTTAAAAAGGTAAGCTTTTCATTTATTTTTTTTTTATTAAAATTACCATTTAATAACCTAAATAGTCAATGCGGCATTTTTTTTTTATTAAAAAATGTGTTATTGTAAACATATTCAGGTTGAATGAGTATAAAAAATAGGTTGGTATTTTTTCGAATATTTAAAAATACGATTTTTCAATATCTATCTCAAGAATTGCCGCTAATTCAAAGAATAGCTGTTGAATTCATTGACAAGTTAAAAATTTTAATGACAGGATGCAGAAAATAAAAAATGTGAGAAGAAAGAATCGGTAGGACCGCCGCTTCAAACAGCAAGTGTGAGTGTTAGAGCGCTAATCGAAGAAAAAATAATTAATAAGAGAATAACAAACCCTCAAAATACCACGGCAGCTCCAACGATTGTATCAAGCAGTAGTACTTCGACAACGTCGACCGACGCCAGTAATCGGACAACTAATGCGCCTCCCCTCTTCCCTCTTACGGCAACAACAGTTACAGAAGGGACAACGACAACAACGAAAGTTACGTCTTTTGTTGTACCGGCCCCACCTTCCCAAAATAACACTGTTGTCGATAAGACTCGACGCCATTCTGATGCCGAAAAGTTTACCGTTCCTCGAATTCCGACATCATCTGTTTCATCCACAACGGCTCAACAAGAAGCCGAAGCTCTTGCAGATTTAATAATGAAACGTGGAGCAAAAGTGCAAGTGAAACGAGCAACGTCTGATCCAGGACAGTCACCGCAACAACTTCAAATACAATTTCAACCGACTGGAGATTCATTTTCATTGACTGGAGTGACTTATCAATCAGACGACAGTTCAGGATATTTCTCTCCAAACTTGCAAGATGATGTGTTTCATCAAGTCCAAGATACAATGCTACTTCAAGGTGTCGATGCGGCACAATTAGCAGAAACGATACAATTACAGGCAGCGTCTTTGTTACAAGATCAGACGACCGACGAACAGTTACAAGACATTGCATCACTTGAAGATTATGCTAATGTAACGGCCAGTTTACAAGAAACAGGACAAGTTGAAAATTCTAGTTATTCGGGAAATCGAACCGTCAGTCATGATTTGCAAGCTGTGCTAGACTCTCCATTACCTGAAAGTTTAGCCGAATTTAGTACTTACCATTCCACAAATACTTTATCATCAATACCGTCGCCTAAAGATGTATTGGGTACTTACACATCGACGCAATCCCCAATGCAATTCACTGGCTCTCCCCATACTACTCTGGCAACTCAGAGTCCTCTACAATCGCCTTTAATAAAACACGACTCGCCTGGATTCGCATATCCAACACCACCTGCAAGTCATGAAGGTCAATCACCTGGTTTTGGAAATACCTCATTGTTGCCACTTTTATCCCCTCAAAACTCAGATAATTTTACACAGCCAATGAACAGTCATGGTAACAGAGATCCAGAAGAACCTCCACAAGCTTCTAGTCCATTGTCAGCTGCTTTTTACACATCCACAATGTCGAGTGCTGCAGCTGTTGAAGAAGCTCTTGAAGAAGTTCTACCTGGTGAGACAATTGCACCGGACGATATGTATCCATCCTTGACAAATTCTCCACCTCCTCAAAGTCCTATTTCGGTCGGAATGACACCCGTACAGTCACCGTTATCTAATTTACCTAATTCGACCAGTTCAGTAACGTCACCTCGTCATTCTGGTCAAGTGACCTTTCCACTTTCACCACATTACACTCTTCAATCTCAAATGATGCCAAACAGTGATGATCCATTGCTGTCAAGTAGTCCGAAAGATTTTGTAATGAGGAAACAGTTTGAATTCGGAGGCTTCCAATCTTTTAAAATCGTAAGTGGAAATGGTTTAGTAGATTTTGCAAGTCAAGGTTTGACTGGAATATTAGTTGACAGCAACGGAGAGCTGAAGTTTATTCAAACGGCAGGTGCTTTTCCTACAACGAAGAATGTTGTTTTGGCAACAAACAGCAACTTAAATTCTCTTACATCGCCGGTACAACAAGTAACAATGTTGCAACAAGTTCAACAACAAGCCAATAAAAAAGAAGTTCCAGAACAAACGAACAAGATGATTACCAATAATCACAGTTATGTAAATAATCATCATCACAGAGTTCAGAAATTGAGTCGAACAACTCAATATACAGTACCAGGAAAACCTAATGTCATTCCACGGCCTAAATTACATATAGCTTTTGACAATCTTAAACAAGAGGAACAAGACGATGTATTCCTTAGTCCAACTACGTAAGTTAATCTATTTTAATTTGTTGAAATACTTTGTCCACCACTGATTCGTGAGTGACTTAAATTTTTTATTTTAGCATACCAGCAAGTCCTGTCAGATTTTCTCGTAAGAGACCTCGATCAGAACCACTGCTAGCTGTACCCATAGTTCATCAATCACGTTTGAGAGCATCGAGGGGTAGACCGCCCGGAGCTGCCCCATACACACCACCTCCTATTTTAAACCCTCAACGGACCGGACCTGGGTTATATGCACATGCTAAATGGAAACCTAACGGCCAATTTTCATGCACAACGAAAAACATGAATAGTATAGACAGAAGCTGTGCAAACGGGTATAGCGATTCAATTCCCGAAAGTGACTCAACGCCCCATATCAACGTTGGCACTCAATATCAATGTACTATTCCGCCTTGTATAAACCAAGCTTACAAAGACGACCGAGAGCCCACTTACGAGCATCTTCTGTGGGATCCCGGCATAGTTAACAACTGCACTGATTCCGAAAGTAAGTCCTCAAATAACCAGCCTTTAATTTATAGAAATCAAGTTAAAAACCCAATGAAATCTAAAAGGAATGCGGGAAGTTTTTGCAGAAGCATTAATCAGTGCAACATATTTTTTTATTTAGATTCAAATTCTAAGTCTGAAGTAATTTAATACTAGTCCTGATTAAATCAAATTTCATAGATGCGTGTATCTTTCCATTTGAAAATTGTCACTGCCCATAGGTGTTTCAAACTGATTTTGTAAATATTCATTAATATTCAATGACAAATGAAAATTCACATAGAAATCAATATTTTCGCCTAACAGTCAATCCAAAAACATTAATGTTTTTAAATCAATACCGCATGGTATTTGACAATAATGCGAGTAGTGTCTATAAATTTATGGTGATTGGTTATTAAACATTAAAAATTGGTCATTAAATATGTGATACAATCTGGTTTCTTAATTTATATGTAACACATAATATTAGGACTTGATTAAATACTATTGTATTTGCTTATAACTATAATATATGAATGAATAACACATATCCCCAAGGACATTTAACCAGGAATGGGCAATGTTTTCATCAGTGTGTTATTACCGATAATATTTTTATTATTATATTTGTGCAGTTGATACATACTTGGAGTTTGCATGCTGTGCTGCCATTCCGGGTGGAGGTAGAAACAAAGAATATGCTCTACATCTTCTACATTTATGTGGTGGAAATATTCACGTAAGTAGATTTCTTTTTTCCCCAATCATATAGCTATAGCTATAATAACGTTCATTTTTATTGCAGGATGCAATGCTACGATTAATGCAGCAAAGCCCATCGTTGCCACCTGACCATCCTCTTCTAGCCTATCAATACAATGAGAGCGATCGATGGAGTTCTCTAGAAACAGATGCATTTAATCGTGCTCTTTTAAAACATAACAAGGACTTCTATAACGTTGCGAAAGAGGTATTAATATTGAAAGCGGTCAAGGTCGTCACTGTATCTGTTAAAAAAAAGTCGATTCTTATATTAAAATAATTATTCAGCTTCACCTTCATTACTTTAAATTCACCAACAACTGGTTTATGATTCCCTGTTCCCTATAGTTATATTTGATGGACCGTTCTTGCTATCAGAACCTACTGTATATTACAGACGTCTGACAGCTAGTCATCAGCGAAAAAACTATTGACGTTAAGATGGAAGAGATTATTCTATTATCACACTGAAAATTGTGAGACAAGTATTAAATTAGTGCTTCTTGTTCATGTTCTCAATACTTAAACATTAGCTTCTACATCTATTAAAACTAGACATGTAGAATCAACATTCTAAAATAACGACATACTCTATGACAAATTTTAATAATAATAATATAACATTTATAATTACAGGTGGGTTCAAAAACGGTTAAACAGTGTGTTCAGTTTTATTATATGTGGAAGAAGATTTGCGCTGAAGAGCACAGACGCATCAGAGTCGTCAGACAACATAGAGATACAAATCACGTTGGGTCAGAACATGATGAAAAAATGTGGACTGAAAATAAATTACTTGGAGTAAGTTATTTTTGATATCACGAACAATATCTTAATATCTTGTTACCAGCCGAGGTCGTTTGAAAATCGCGTTCTTCAAATGGTCATGCCTCATCTATTTAAAACACTGGATTCTGTTTCTACCATTAGTTAAATGGTTCAATTAACTCCACTTATATAAAAACTAGTGTGAGACCCTTGCAGCAAACATGCTTTTCCAGTATTGATAAAATCTTTTTTTGTTACAGGTTATTGATACAGAACCTCCATTTGCCAATCAAGAACATCGCACCTTTAGCTGTGAATATACTGACTGTTCAGCGGTAAGATTTCTCCACTTTATAATTAATAATTTGCTTAAATTAACATTTAATTAACAATAACTAATACGTGTGTTCGCATTTGCTCCAAAACGGAGTTTCATTAATTTCATATTAAAATGTTAAGTGTATTCAAAAATATCAAAAAATATTCAATCAATCAGAAGTATCCACTTTCACTTATACTTAGTTTTATAAATTGCGGTCGGCAGCTCTTTAACTGATCGTCTCATAATATTTTCAATTAAACTGCCGCTCATCAAAAATCAAGGGAAAATTGATTCATACACACCCTTTGCGTTAGTACGATCAAAAACAAGTCAATCTTGTTGGGACTATTAAAATTCTTGGAGCTCTGTTTAATTCATGGAAAAAGTCGACTGCAATTTGACAACAGAGGCAACAAATTGGTACCCTTTGTAAAGAAATCATTATTTCGCAGTCTAGTTTGATACTAGACTGATTCTCATAGGCGCCGAAGCGTGTAAGTTCAGATAGCTATTAATTTTCTCTGATCTCAAAATGGAACAATCAACTAATATTATTCATTTCCAAATCAAATAATAATAAGTTTTTATCAGATCAAGCTACGCAGCTTCCAAGCGCATGCTTTAATTCATTTTACTATCTTTTCACAAGAGAGAATCTCGACATGCCCAACGCACTTTTGGTTGGAATAAGATTTATTTAGATCCTGAAATGTAAGTTAACCTGAAACGTACCGAGATACAATATATGCCTATTTGTTCCGCAACCGGTTAGATGACCGGTTTTTAAAGAAGGACTTTATGATCCTTATTGAATGGAGAAAATATAAATAAATGATGTAAAATTAATTGTACATATTTAATAAAAAAGTCATGAAGTAAAATATGAAAAAGCAATAACATTTTATGCGAATTTTCTCATCAAAAGCTTACCACCGATTATTTGATCGAGTCTTGGTACGTTTAGCATTAACATTTCGTAAACATTACGGGCCGTAGTTCTTGATAAATATTGCGCTCAGAATTCTGACTTCTTGCGTCAACATTAATTGTTAAGCGATATTCTGATTGGGAAAAGTACCAACGTAACTTTTAAATGTCGGCGCCTATGATTATTATGTATCAGTAATAATAATATGTTATTCAAAAAGTATTACAATTTAGAATGAGATCCATATAACGATATGTTGATGAAATGATGATTCATTTAATTTGGTTGCAGAGTTTCAATTCTCGCGCAGCACTAAACGGTCATATAAGAATCCATGGCGGTACGGTCCGTCGGTCTCCCACACCAACACCAAACTCTAACAGTCACCATACCACCAACCATCATAACAACCATAATCATCATCATCATCACAACAATCAACAACAATGCTCTTCGAGTACGGAGCACAACAGACGGACAAGTATCACGACGAACAATCACGATCCATCAACATCGTCACAACACGTCCAACAACAAACCCTCAATCACCACGTTCACCACACCGTCGAGGAGTTTCCCTGTAAGATCTGCGGGAAGTAAGTTAAACAACCATCTCTAAAACATGGTCTCCTAAATCCACACCGTCTGTTGCGTCCACCGGCAGGTAAATTGCTAGCTCGCCGTTGGCAGACCTGCTGTCTGTGATTTTGACCGCCGTATTAATTACATCACAACGCCACCATTTTTTTTATGATTATTATCTATGACACGCAACAGTAGAGCATGCCTCGCCTCCACTGCAATCTGTCTTTATTGCCTGATCTCTCCCTCTTCTATCGTCACCTATGCGTAACGTGTTGGTATTAATTTTATTACCTGACTAAATTTTACCAAATACTATTGTAATATTTCTACGTTTAAAATTTCGACATTTTCAAAATGACCATTTTCGCTAAGATGCCATTATTTATAGCATTTCCATTACCCAAATCTCAGTCAGGATTTCAAATTTCAATTTACAATAATAATAAATTGAAAATGTTAATTGTTACTTAAAACCGATAACTTCTTCTGGTAATAGAAAATTGGAGTTACCAAATGTTATCTTACGAAAAACTTATCAATTCAGTTACTCATTATATTTGGATGGATTTTGATAATAGAAATTATACAATGCAACTTGTTTGTCAACTCGACATCAGCAAACACAAGAATAGTTTAACTTATTCGATATTGTAATGTTCTTGAGAGCAGAAAATATTACAGTGCAATGTGTTTCAGTTCACAATCTGAATATGTCACTCTGAACACAGACATTTTGAACGTATGAATATTACAATAGCAAACGATATAACTTATTAAACATATTCAATTAATATTTTATTAAGTCTTTGTTGAATTACTCGGCAATATTTATCTACAATTTAAAAAATCGCGTCATCTAAAACATTAACTTGTTTGCACTTGTTGATTCTTTTCAGCTTACATAATTTTATTTTTATCTTTAATTCAAATTAAGAATGTCGTCAAGGTTATTAGGTACAAATGTGACCTCGTTCCGTTGGATAGTAGTGGAGATTGACCTCATCCAGTAGATTGTCAATTGACGTTGCGTGATTGATAAAAATATTGAACGGTCTCCCAGCTGACGTCATTCATTAACGAGGTAACATGTGTATCTAATGACCTTGGAATGCCGTAGAAAAACAAATAGCACAATTTTTAGGTATAATAGTTATGTTACTTAACACTGTACGATACGTAGGCACTTTTTCAAATTCAAGTTAATTTTTCTTAGAAATCTTTTTTAATACTTCAAAATTCGCTAAACAAATATTTAAAAGCTGATTTAAGTTTTTAGATACTATTGCAAAACAGTACATATATTTTTCAATTGTTTGAAAATTCATTTTTGGCCTTAAAATTAAAAGAGACTTCATTCACTGTCATAAAAATCGGGCACTTTATTTTTAATTAATATTTTAAATAAATAGGAAACAGTCAATTCCATTTAAAAATATTAACCAATCAGGACGCCCTTTTTTCCGTTTATCATGATATATCGTCATCATGGACGTACGCAAGGGGAGCAGCTATTATCCCTATCTCTAATACAGCAGAACTCGTGTATTTTCAACTTCTATATTATCCTCACTTCGTGCAGTCATAGACCAAATCAGAGAAAATCGTTATTAATTTGAGGTTAAGCGTTATTAAAATATATTTTTCCATTGGCTGGGCAGCGTAGGAAGAAACACTTAAGTAGGGACTAAGAACTTAAAAATACGTGAATAAAATCAGTTGAAAACACATGTGTAATGATATAAAGCGTTATACTAATTCCTCTTATTTCTGGTTATTGAACTTGGGTCTCAGAAAATTCCCCAAATCATACTTAGAACGCTTGGACTTTGGACTATCGCTTATGATCTGATAAGTTGATAGCCGAATCTCCATGTTTGATTTCTGAACTCTTGATCACCAACAAAATTCTGCGTACGCCCTTGACCGTCGTAACTAATTTGTTTTAAAAGGAGAGGCGGGATTTTGATTTTAAAATTAGTTTACAGCTTTCGTGTTAAATATTAATAAATAATTTATTGTCAGTACCAACAAATTATTTGTCACAATATATATCTGTGCTTTTTACAGGTCAAATAGCGGCTTTCCTTTAGGTCTTAGTGCGAATGAAAATTAGTTTATAGTCATGTTTGTATAAAATATTTAAACTATTAGTGAAATAATCGAAACAAAATCATGAATGGTAGTTTAAGTAAAATTTTTTTTTTGTGTTTATGTTTTAACAGAGTATTTAACAAGATAAAAAGTCGCAGCGCGCACATGAAATCGCATCGGCCCGCTGATTCAGAACCACGGAGACCGAAGGCTGTGCCCTCACCGACGACGTCATTGTCTTACGACACTTCTTCATTGTCACCTACCACGTCTGCTGGAGCTCTCTCCCCACTAATTATGCAATGAAAACTCTGAATTTCGGATTTTTGTTAATAAGTCCTGTAAGCATTTCAATAATGTTTAGGTAAGTAAGAATTATTACTTAATATAATTTAGTAATGAAAGTACTTAATTGTTTTTTATTTTTAATCAAGTACGTACCTAAACGTTATGCAAATGACACTGTTATTTCCATTTTTTTCTTTATACATCAGAAGCTAGTAATTTAATTTTTTTACATGTTAACTATGTGTATAAGATACTGAAATTTTTTATTTGATTTTTTCAACCACGTTGTGGTAAATAAATATTTTGTGTTCTTTTGATCTTCGTCTGGAGATTGTGTTCTTTGATTGAATGTTTGAAATTTAAAAAGGGATAAAATTTATAGTTTGAATAAAGATTATATCTTTAAAATATGTTCTTTTTTTAAGGAACTTGAAATAGTACCTAATTAATAGAATACACGGTTAGTATGAAAATTTTGAACAAGACTGTTCGTCATAATTTGTCATCTTTGTGGAAAAAATTAATTATGCTTCTAAAAAATGTTTAACTGTTTGGCATTTTCTTTATTAATTTTTTACTTTTGTTGAAATATACCATATTATGGAAGATCCCTGAAATGTATGTATAATATATGTATATTTATAACTTGAAGAGATTTTTCTATATTTTACTGTTGAACATTCTACATTATAAAAAAAGAAATATATTAATTATATAAAATTTAAAAAGCAGGGATTTTCTAACGGACATAGACTAGTGTTTTTACAAAGTAGAGGATAGTTTTTGTAGGTATCTGATCTTTAAATTAAAAAAATTAATAATAATAATTAATAGATAAATAAATTAAAGACAACAGATTGATAAACTATTTAACATTAAAAAAAAATGAAAAACGCTCAAATTTTAAGCAATCATGCAGAATGCTCACAGTATTATCCGAAACAATACGAGATGAAAATATTATTTATTTTTACTATTTTCCTCCCTTAAATATGAGCTCAAAAATTGCATTGTATAATCATAAGACATATCCTAATACAGCAATAATAAAAAAAATATGTATTAAATACAATCAAGAAGAAATAATAAGAAAATTGATATTAATAAAGTGTATAAAAAAGTGCACTGAAATTCTATATAGATATATATATATTTATAAATTTTATATATCGTATGCAAAGCATTGCAATGGAATAGCCTAAAAAATGTAATTAAAAGATCGATTAATAACGAAATTTGTTAAAAAGTCACTTCAGTTAAATACTGTTCAAGATATTTCCAAATAAATGGAAAACAAATGAGAGCTTGACATTAAATTACTTAATATGAATTGTGATAAACTCGGTATGTCTCAGTTTATTCTTTTATTCATATAAGCGCCCGACTTAAACGCAAACATTTTCATTCAAAAATCTCAATAATAATTTCTGACGATTCATTTCTACTAAACTTGAACTTGTCGTCTGACAATGAATTATAAAAAAAAGAACATTTAATTCGTCGAGGTATTTAAACATAGTTCTGTAATACTCTGTGTTGTGATTATTTTAATACAAACTGTAGATAGAAAATGTTTGTACTTTAATCTAAATCTAATAAAAAAAAGATTAGAATATCCTAGGTAAACTAAAACTATTAAATTACAATATTAATAACTGAAGTCAACTGAAATCCAGATGATCTGCATTTAAAACAATTATTATTTCCATTTTAAAGAAATGACAATCTTAGACCATTCAATCATTATACTTATTATTTGTTTTATTGAATAAACACGTAGTGAATATTACTCATTGAAATCGATGTATAATTAATAAATGTTAATCACTTCATAATCTATATAGATTTTAAATAAATTTTAATTGTTAATTGTTCAATTATTCAAGTTTTGTAACCCCTATAATCTATATGTGGTGTTATTAAGAATGTTTATTAAAAATATTGTGTATATAATTGTAGAAATTATTATGATAATTGCAGTATTTCTGTTATTCAGTTGGCTTTTATTAGTATATTAATTATTAACATTCATATGGCCAATAATAAAGAAATTTTATAAGCTCAGGAGTTTCGTCACTAAAAACGGATGCCATTTTATTAAAACTTTGGTAGATGCATACGTATTATATTATGTAACGCTTATAATATTATTATTGCTGCATGATGGACACGACGCTGTTTTGTCGCTAGCTGCGAGGATGGAGATGACGTCACTGCGGGCTCCGTTACAAGCATGGTTACAAGCCAACTTTCAAAATTAGAACCGGGACTATTTTTCTTGTTTGATTCTCTGCTGGCTTTGAGCAAGAACCAATCAGAAAACAGTATCTCGTCACGTGGGCAACATAAACAAACATGGCGTCATAGCGTATACTTTTACAGTTCGTAGTTAACAAATTAATAAAATATACAGTTTATAAATTAATAAAATTGCAATAAATAATTGCTACTCGTCTAAGACGAACAACTTCTGCTATAATGGCGTTGTCCATCCATTTTTGTTAACATTTAACAAAACCGTCTACAAATTCAGCTTGAGAATGCGAATCTTGTCAAGCCAACACGTATACAAATCATCACAACATCCACAGCACGTCTAGAATCTAGTAGCGAAAACAAGCAGTCGATCCAGCGGCAAAACCATGTAAAATCATGTATTTTCAATTGATTTTGCTCACGCATTTTCAAAGTTTTTAGTCGCTAAAGTGTCGCCTCGACTACGCTGTTCACCTAATGGTAAAATAGTTTTAACCGCAAATTAATAACGATTTTTTATGATTGGTCTATGACTGTTACGAACTGAAAAGGAAGGACAAGTTGAAAATACGTAGTCCCGACACAGAGCCGTAGCGAGTCTCTCTGGCGCCCGAGGCGAATTCAAAAATTTGCCCCCCCCCCTTCCCCTGGAAAAGGTGAAATTTCACAAAACTCGATTGCAAAATAAATAATAATTGTCGTTTTGATAAGCATGTTAAAAAAATGTTTGTGGGTAATAACAAAAATTTTTTCTACGAAAGTCGACCAAATTTTGGCGTCCTCCCTGCGATGGCGCCCGAGGCAAATGCCTCGCTCGCTACACCCTCGCTACAGGTTGAAAATACATGAGTCCTACTGCAGTATGTTTTTTTCAATCCCCCTGCGTATACTGAACAGCAAATTTCTTGACCAGAAAGGTAGACCGCAAGCAATGTTTATAAGTGTTGCATAATATATGGGTAGATATGATCTTGTTATAGATGAGTCAATTGACTTGGATATTATCAAATCAAAAGTAATTTTAAACATCGTACAACATTGTCTTCATAAATATTAAATCAATATGGGAAAAAAGTGTGATATTTCCCTGTTATTATTATGTTATTAACTATAGGAAAATAGCGGAAAAGAAACGCCAAAGTAGGTAAAAAAAATGTCTGAGCTGATAGTAGAGACTATGATTGTACATAAATAAATAAATAAGTTATGTAGTCATATGTACGATATCGTGTGATTTTTTTAAACTAAAGTAAATTTTAAGTGAAAGTGATAAAAAGTTTATTTCCGAAATGGTGATTTTTTTCAAAATTACAGAACGTGACTGGAAAGTCACGCTAATACAAAATTGTTTTAAATATTATGTGATGATAGAAAAAAATCAAAGAACAATCATTCATGTAAAAATAATAATGGAAATGATATTAGAAGTATGTATGATTTGCTGTGTCTTTCAAAAATATAAAAAAATAATTAAAAACACTACCTGATTGTCCACAAAAACTAAGTGTGTCTGTTATTATGGAAACCTCTGTAGCCCGAACATGGAGATATTCTTTTGCTATATAATTGTTTATTACCTATTAAATGTAATTTTCTATTGAACAATGTTTATGTCAACAATATTGGGATCTGACATATTTGAAATAATTTAAAAACCAGTACTGTTGGGTCTTTTTGAGACACCATTAATAATAATGTTTTGAGTTTCTATTAGCTACGCTCTTGAAACAAACAAGTTCTATTAAAATTTTCAATCTTGTTGTGATCAGACCTCTTGATTATATCAATTTTTATTAATAATAAAGATCTAATTGATCAATCGATATAAAATAAAAATAAATAAATAAAACGCAAAAAAATTTGATTTTAATCAAGACGAGTTCTAATACGTCTGATCACAACAAGGTTGAACATTTTAATTGAAATTTTTTTATTCTAAAGCGTTGCTAATGGAAACTCAAAACAAAACAATGTTGTGGACTGTGGTCGACAATTAAGATTATTAATATTGTCTCAAAAACCCAACAATTTAAAAAGAATTTTTGCTTTATTCTGTTCAAAATGGAAAGTGTCTAGCAGTGACCAAGTATGCAATATTCTTACAGAAATTTCGTTAAAATTTACGTCAAAAACATATTAAGGAATACAGAAAGAATTTATGCCTTTTAACATGTGAAATCATAGAGATTTCACATGTTAAAAGGCATAAATTCTTTCTGTATTCCTTAATATGTTTTTGACGTAAATTATAAACCTACATATTTAAAGTTATAATCCAAAAATAATACATTAATTTGTCAGTTTATTATTAAGAATATTAATTAGGCCGAAAAAATCTGAAAGATAAGGGTTTTTGTTATAAAAAACACACATTATCGCGATCGTTAAAAACCCGGTTAGTGAAGTTCAAATTTTTATCACCAGACGTCACGGCGACGTATGTCAGTTCTCAGTTCACTTCAATGAAAAATATTGTGACATAAAACATTTAAAACAATGAATGTGTGCCTGATGTTTTATAAAAATATGTGCCAATAAAATTGTTATCACTTATGTAATGTTATAGGAACATAATATCAAAATATATACCTACTCAAACACAGAACGATTGCAGATTTAGCGCAGCTGTACTTTATTATTATCTTTTTTTATTCTGGGCTGAGCTCAAAATAATTCTGTGTTTAATGTACACATGTTTTTTAATTCTATTTGCGTATTGATTGTTAAACAGTTTTATAAATATGTCCAATACTGTACATACTGCTGTTAAAATGTATTAATATTTTGGCAACTTAATTACTTAAATATTAAAACTCGATTATCGAAATTGTTGAAGTAAATATATTTAAGTTTATTTAAATTTAGTTTTTTTAATCATAATTGCAGCTATCGCAAATGCAAGCAGTTTCCTTTTGTTGCACCTTTTCGCCGCGTCGTTTCGTTTCAGTTTATTCTACTAGGCGTAAAGAAGTTTCTCTTCAGATGGATGTTTAATATTTAAATTTACAAATTACCTTTTGCAGCTCATCAGATCGTAAAAATAATGGTTAATCTTTAAAAAAAACTGTTATTGTTGTGGGTTGCCTTTCTTATGTGGCGTTGAAGTCTCCGCATCCCAATTATAGTGTTTTCTTGTCTATTGCTTTTTATATTAAAAATACGAAATAATTACAAGATACTAAATTTGCAGCAATTGACTTAAAAAACATAATAATATAAATGTTTAAAAAGTGAAACTTCTTTAGTGACGTGTGAAATTTTCTATAACAAACATCAATGAACGACTTCATAACTAAGAGATTTCTTCCCCTGTGAGCTTACGTGGGTAAAGCTCTCAAAATTTTATTCGTACGTATTTTGTACGCATAAAATCTTTTGTTTCTTTACTCTGCATGCCAATGCCTACTTTCTAAGCTTCTTGTTTCTTAGTTTACAAAATAAATATTTTGCCTAATAAATATTAACAAATTATACTATCGTAAAATTTATATTTCTAAATTTATGGTTTAAAAAAATATTTTATTAACAAATTATACTTACCATCATGGGCGTACGCATGGGCGTATCACTAGAATCTGAAATAATAAAATAAAGCGCAAACTTACGACTAAAAATTCCCTAAAATCCTTGAACTATCGTTTTTGGCCTAATTGCACTATAATAAATAAATAACTTGATGTGCCCCATGATCAAAATTCTGCGTACGCCATTGCTTGTCATAGTGTGCAGTGCTTCTCACCACTCATACATAATATTTGCTTCAACAATTTTTTAGCGTATTGTATGTAACTTTTATAAAAAAAAAATAACAGCAAACCCTATACTTTACAAATATTTACATCATAAGGGGTCGTGTAGAATGCAATAAATTTAAGTTAGTCCGTATTGTATTAATTAGCCATATAAATTATTTAAAATTACTAAACATAAACAAATAAATTGGTTTTAATACTAATTTATTTGGAAATCCCAGTTTAAGGCTCAGTCAATATTTTCAGTAAAAATTGTACTGAATAATTTTTGTGGGAATGGATTTTAAGCAATTACTGCAATGGAAAAAGACAGTGCTGCACTGTTTGAGGCAAAAAAAAAAATAGATCAAAGGTTCCCAACCTTTTGTGGACCACCACCTCCCGTAATTCAAAACAGTTAATTTAATTTTATATTAAATAACTTGTCAAAAGCTACTATTTCCCAAAAAAATTGAAAACAAATTTGTGAGAAAAGTTTTTGATAAAAACTTTTCGACCTTCAAATTTCATTAATTTCCTGGTTAGATGGGCACGCCACGGCCGCCTTTCTTGACTGCCTCAACGCACCTCATTTGCCTCTGAATCCGCTACGGCCTCTATGGAAGGTTCCAGCGTCCCCTGGGGGAGGTACCGTCGTCAAAACCTCCCAACTCAATAAAATGGCGTTTATTTAAAATAACTTTGAAGAATACATTCGTGTCGTTTGCTAAACTCGTGTAGTGGGAATATCCCTCAAGGTGATACTGTCTCTTTCCGTTGCAGTGAGAAATGAACTGTCGCGACCGTCAGAGGGCTAAGTAATTTTACAGATACTGAACGTTGAAATGTAAGGAAAAAAATACGAAATACTTGCAGTGACGTTTGGAACAAAGTGAAGCATGTCACATTTTTGTTTCGTCGTTAAGAATTTCGAATTTAGATGTTGTGTAAATTTGAGACAATATATTTGGTTTTTGAAAAGACTCAAAACGCAAATTTCATAATTTATTTATCCGCAGCCAAAAATACTAAAAGAGTCATCTCGAATATAAAAGTATCAATTTTTGTATATAAAAAACTGTCAATATTCATAAATACTGTACTAGAGTAAAGTTAGAAGAAATCGAGACGTCGGCATAAAAAAAAACAATGACGAAATCAAGGTTACAAAATTTTAGTAATATTCCAAGTGTTTGAACCATGGAGGATAGATAGAAAGAGGAATAATCTTCATGCATACGCCGTTATCCAAAAAAGAAAGAAGAAAATATGTTCAGTTTTTCCACAGCTTGCAACCAGGTCACTCAAATGTCGCCTTTTTTTTTAAGTAAAAATAGACACAATAAAAAAATAATCCATCAAAAATCCATTAATTGTCATTAAATATTATTTAATCTCGCCTTTTTTTAATACAGTGTAAACTCTTTATAACGAAACTCAAGGGACCGAGCATTTTTTATCGTTATAGAGAGTTACCGTTATATGGAGTGAAGAAAGAAAAACAACCAAATTAACAATAATCTTTAATATGTATATTTTTGATAAAATTAATACATATAGTCAGTTAACTTTGCCTGACGTTTTTTGCTTTGCCAGTACTTGTTTTGTATTTTCTTATGTATTCTATCCATCTCTTGATATGTGGTGGAATCTTCTTGATTAAACAATAAAATTTTTTCTAAAGGTTTAGTCGGCATATTTTGTAGCCTGATAAGATAACATAAACAATAACATCGACAATGACGATTTTCTGTGTCTAAATATGGACACATTCCTTCGTAATAGAGAATGGCTGCTGCGTTATAAAGAGTGTATCAATGTATGGGTTTTAAGGTAAACCAACCAAATTGTGATCTTTTCTATGTTATAGAGAGTTTATCGTTATAAAGAATACTGTTATAAAGAGTTTACACTGTAGTAGTATGTATAGAAAAAACAGGTTAACTGATCACCACGTTGCCGTGAAATCAAGACCTCGTAGCTGCAGCGCCGAACCAATACAGTAATTGTTTTTCGGGACGCATGCTTCGCATTTCGATCAGTCTTCTGTCTCTTTATCCTCCATGGTTTGAACGATAAACTTGTACATACAGATTAATCCACGGCTTGACCTTTTCTAATGATAAAGCTACTGTACAGCTAATTTGTATGTTTTCTCTTTTACAAATATTTTTATACAATAATTAAATAATATTTGGTGTATATTTAAAAGTTTTTTATACTTTTTATGATAAAAGAAGCACAGTTTTAATAAAAATCGTATCTTTTACACAATACTGAAAATTTCAGCAACAATATCTCCGTAGCGTTATTATTAACCATTGTAAACTATACTTAACAGGTGTGTTATGTTGTATCCAAGAAGACTAAAGAGACGGAGACCGAACTCGAGTAGTTGGAACGGAACAAAATACATCGCGCCCGGTCTTGTTCGAGCGTTTCAGTCGTCAGACGTCACTTGTTTTCTTGTTGTCAAAAACGAGTAAGTGTAAGTTAAACAGAGACAAAGAAGATGAACGCATGCGCAGTATTGCAGAGTCGCATTGCGCATCCACCGATTGAGGCCATGATGCGCGACATATTTTGTTTCACCTCGAATCTCGATCACTTATGTTCGGTCTCCTATCTTTAGTTGTTATACACTAAAACATCGTTTATCCGAGGTAATGTGGAGAGGAGGTACATCGGATAAGCGAAAACTCGGATAACACTGAAGATATAAAAAATTCGAAAATTCTTCTTTTTTTGTGACATGGTGATGTTCTTTCATTGGGTGTTGAAGCCCAACTGTTAATTTTTAGCTCGCATATATGGGGTATAAGAAACAAAGTATTAGTCGGAAAAATACTACGGACGTACAGCATAAGCATAGCGACTTCATCTGTTTTATCCGAGTTTTTCCGTATTATCCGAGCATACACTTCAATTAATGTGGAGTGCTCGGATCAGTCCGTTGTCTTGGATAACGCGGAGACTCGGTTGATCGAGGGCCGGATAAACGAGGCTTTACTGCATATTTTGCTAAACTGATTTCTCCATAAACTAATACACGTCCCCAGTAATTACATGCTAATATTGTTTAATATTAATTATTACAAAATTTATATTTCAATACTAATGCACAATTTTATATTACGTTGATCATTAAATACAATTCAAATTATTTTTGAAGTGAAACTACGTTAGCGACGCATCTGTTTGAAGTAACTTTAAAGGGAAAATAATTCAACGTCGGGGAAGAGTAACCTTGGTAACGCAAAATACATTTAGAACATTTTGTGGAGTCTCAGGGTTCCCTGGAACATAGTTTGAATAATACTGCTTCAATACTTTTGAATTTCCGCTAGTAATTAAGTATTCAAAGTATGTTTTATTTTTGGAGTATCTAGATACTTTTTCAAGTAGTATCTTCTGCAGCTCTAGCTGGTTGGAATATACAAAATATATTATTTACTAGTCTTGAAATAAATTTTGAATATAAAATGCTTAGTAATGTAGTACCTATATGATTGCTTTGAATCTTCCTCTATCGTATTTAATTGTTAATAAATAAAATTGTTGTTTTTTTCATCATAATCAGCTTTTACATCTGCCCAGTGTACCTGACCCTTGTTAATTGCACAAATTAAATTTATTCTTATTATAAATTAGTTAATTGTTTATGGTATCTTTAAATTGTTGTATATTATAAACGTATTATTACAGTAAAGTTTAAATTTTCCCAGACACTAAAGACCTTAGCTGTCGAACGTTTATAATCTACAATCTATTCAATTTGGAATAAGCTCTATCAAAGGCGATATTTCAGCAACCTCATTTGGCAAGCAACGTTGGGTAGCGGCCAAGACTAGTATATTACAAAAACTGCCTCGTTTGGTCGGATAGTAGTGAGAAGTGACGTCATCCAGCAGAGCTGTCAATTGAGTCCGTGGCAGTATTTAACAAATATCAAAGAAATCAAAAGACAGATTTGCAATAAATTGAATTTTTAAGATAAAAGATTTACATAGTCCTAGTTAAATACAAATTACATTTTTGATATTGTCATCATCGGTTGACGAAAGTATGAGCAGTCCGCCAGATGACGTCATTTCCGCGTTTACGCTGATTACTCAAATGGAATGAGGCGGCATCTGTAATCTATTAACCTTGTAATAATAGACCTAAAAATACCCAACATGTATTATTACTCCACCTTTTTTGAAATTTAGTTCTGTATTCTGTCTCATGAACCCCTATAGCAATAAAACCGGGTGATCAGCATCTGATTGGTCGCTTGAAACTGTAACAACCAATCAGATAGTTTGTGTGACCTAACAGAGCATAGCTTGTTCATGTGTTAACTGTATCTGTTAGTGGGAAAAACGACCCTACTTCGACAGTGCTGGAACAATTCTAGATTGCTGTTCTACTATATTCATATATTCTTAAATAAAAAACTTCACTTTTCTTAAATTCTTACCCGAAAATTAAAAGAAATATATTAATATTATGTTACTAATAACTACAAATTTTAAACCGTCTCAAAGAATAGAAAGATATTGGAGCGAATGATTTACAAAATAAAATTACTATATTCTTTTGATTTGTGTTCATTATCAACGCATTAAAACTCCCGTTCTGATTTCAATTAAAAACAACATTAATTAAAAGAAATATTTATTATTGGCACTAAGTCACGCCGTTTAGTGAATCGTTATCAAGTGACGTCACTTAGTGCCAACGTGTACTTTTATTATAGTTCGAATCTTGTTTTTTCATTGATCTTCACTTTGTGTAATAAAACCCGACAGGTCTAAGTTTATTTAATTCGAAATTTTAAAACGTTTATATATTATTGTATACTACATTTCCGGCTCAGGCATAACTTAAAAACGTGAAATAAAGCTTTTTTTTACATTTGTTTTATAGAGTAAACGACAGAATAACTGAACTGCACTTAACTGAAATATGATAAAAAAGAAGTGTGTATAGTTTTTAAGTAAAAAAAAAAGAAATAATTATAACTTGTAATAAAAATTAGCTCAAAATATTTTCTATATTTTTTTGACTTCCTATAACATGTAATAATAAAATATATAAAAAGAGAATTCTCGAATCAATAGACCTTAGCGCGCGCAGACTAAGCAGACTAAATGGCTCCTTTGTATAGTGTACAGCTGGTTATAACCTAAAAATTAATTCATATTATTGTAATGAAATTATATTCGTAATATTTTTAGTATGTGTTAATTATCTTTGCAAAATAATAATAAATAAATGTTAATATTTTTATAGTCAGATTTCAAGAGTGAGTTCTGTGGTACTGCATTTGAAAGAAGAAAAAGTAATCGCATCATTTTTACTTATATAAATATTATAATATTCATTCATTTTGCCATATTAAAAGTATAAATAAAATAAAAAATATTGTTATGAAATGTTATGAAAATGATCATAGATAATTATATGTATGTAAGAAAAATAAAATACATAAAATCTGACTATGAAATGTATTTTTGTAAGAGTGATGTTGTAAATCGCTCAAAATACAATTTTGAAAAGTGTGTTCAGCCTAATTTTTAGATGTTAATATTGAAGTTTTCTTATTAAATTTATAATTCACAGCACATTTTATATTTTATGTTAATATGTATCATAACTATTATAAAATCGTCAAACATAACTTTTTTTTTGTTTTTTTTTCGTTTATCAAAATATCTCAAATTTTTAAACTGAATTTAGAGTTCACATATTATTACAAAAATTGTTGTTGAAATAACTCTACATGTCCAAAAGTATTTCCATATTAATACGTATATTTTATTTATTATAACTTGTATATGTATATACTTGTATTATGGTAGGTATATTGTATGCACAATAAAAAATTATGTCAAAAATTTTAAGTTTATTTTTTGCTATGAATATTTGTACCTATACTCCATTTCTCTAAATATTATAAATATTATGAGCAAATCATCAGATAACTGGAATACTTGGAACACTTAAGGTAGTTGTCGTGGTTAAGGCACACCGTCAAAAAATTCTTAATTTTTGTATACTTATTAAGGACATGATAATACAATTACCCTGAAAATTTAAAGTCGGTTGACCGTATATAAACCGAGAGAAATTCAATTAAAAATTGGATAATTAACATTGATTGTATACGATCTCTGTCGTTCTGAACCAGTTTCTTATTTATAAAAAAAGAACTAACTGTCAGAAACTTTCCAAAAACTGACAGTCTTTCAATGCTTTTGTTATGAGTTTAAAAAAAAATAAAAAAAGATTTTTGAGCGTCTAATTATTTATAAATAACGGTTTAAAGTTCAACAATTTATAGAAAAGTATACATGCATATGAATACTGTATGGGTTACGTTTCCACGGGTACAGTCTTGCGTTCAAATTATGGATCACTTAGCTACAAGCTAGTATACTTTTGTGGCGCGTATAATCTATAACTTTTTGACAATATTGTACCACGACAACTACCTTAAAAAAACTTTTAATCATTTTTGTTGAATACTCTAGGACTAAGGAATTGCAGTCTGTCGACGAGGGGGGGATGATTTGGTGTCTAGATTTTATTGGTTGAGTTCTAAACATTGTGTAAAGTTTCACAACACAGCTCTTGAAGCGTAGTAGGAAAGAGACGATCAGAAAAACGAGGACAAAGTTATCTATCAAGCCATGCTATGGGCGCCGCGCCAAAAAAGAACCCGGTTCTTCGCTAGTCGTCAATTGATTCGCTCCATGTTGCATATCTTCAATTTCTCCCCTTTTATTTTTTTCTAGACATATTTGTCTTGCACACAGACAGGCACGAAGGACGTTTTAGTTTTTCACGCCCATAGGTGTGCTTTATTGAATTGTCCGTTTACGACAGAAATTCTTAAAATTTGACATTTTAGGAACAGGGCACCATAAACTCGAAGAGGTTTGTGTTACACTTGAAAAATATCTATCTGTTGCCTAAAATTTGACATTTTAGGAGTAGGGCACCATAAACACAAACAGGTAATTTTTACGTGTTACATTTTATCCGTTTACGACAGAAATTCTTAAAATTTGACATTTTAAGAGCAGGGCACCATAAACACGAAGAGGTATTTATACGTGTTAAATTTGAAAATATTGTTCGTATACGCAGATCATTTCTCAAAATTTGAACATTTGACAATAGGAAATCATCATAATATATAAGGAGGTGTTCCTACGCAAATTTGTATTATATTTTTTATAAATAAAAATATTTTTTCAGTTAATTTGTGTTTATTTTCTCACAATCCTTTACCTTACAACAAAAATTTAGTAATTCAAACATAATTTACAATCATTATATTTATTGTTAGATGTGTGGAAAGTTCCAACAATGGGGGTCGCGCAAGTCACTTGATGTCGATTCAAAACGATCTGTATCTGCAGATACAGATCGTTTTGAATAACTAACAAAAAAAATATTTTTCATAAATACACACACAATTCGCGTTCATGTAGAGTCTCGTTATTTTGAAAATAATGGACGCTCTACAACTTAAGGGTTAGTGTCTAAAGGTTTCAAGTGAAATGTAATTGGCATAAGCGAGAATTAGATATTGTTATAAATTCTTGGTTCTAACCCCTATGACCAGCCTCTGACTGCTGCGACAAGATTTTCACCATTTTCATAATTACAATTTCCTAAATGTTTGTTTTAAATAAAAAAAATTAAAGTGGTTATAATTTACAAGATGCTTAATCTGTGTTGTCAAGCGTCAACACAGTACAATTTATAATCTGAAATCGTATTCAAAAAAATGTTGAAAAAAAAATATAATTAAAAAACTATTAAAATTTCGAGAAACTTAAAAATCAAAAATCTCTTATCCAGCTCCCAGAAGTATTTAAGAGGTATTCGGTGCTGTGAATAGAACGTATACAACTATAAAATGTAGTTGCATAAGTCTTTATATACGGAGTGTTTCATAGCTCTATGTCGTTGTTGTGTGTTAAAATGACAGATTATCTCAGCATTTATTTTTAATTTGTAATTCAGTATGCTTAAAGAAAACATAGATTGTAGATTATATAGATGCTCGACAGCAAAGGTCATCAGCGTCTTTGTTTACAGAGGAGTCGGATATTTTAGCATTAAATAAAAGGTATTGAAAAACGAAATTACAGACATGAGACAGAGAGCCTGTTACAATTTTGTATGTGAGCATTGAGTATTGATTAAGTTACTACCATTATGAATGGAAATACATATTTCAGGAAACTTTTTTACAGTCAACAAAACACTTTGTTGATAATTCTTCAACAAGAGTTGAACAGGCGGATTGGACGATCGCTTCTGAAGATCTTAGTCGCAGATTCCTATATATATGGAGTTGGAGTTGGTGTCAAAATTGTTGGCCAAAGGATCAAACGTTTTTCGACTTCATTTTAAAAGACACCCACGTTGAACCTGCAACAATCAAAATAATGTTTTATGAGATAAGGTTGTGTAACACATTTTAACACAGTCAAGGCAAAAAAACATCAAATAAACATAATATACAGGCAACAAGGCACAAAGAAGGGTTAGATAATATTAGCATAAAATATTAATTGGTGTTTGAGAAGGAAAGGTAACTTCAATAATTTGTTTAGACCCGTCTGCAAAGAACATCAACGTCAGTTCGAAATTACTAATCCGGAATTTCAGTAATATGTGTAATACAGGTAGGTACAAAATATGTAAAATATGTAACAACTGACTTTTCGAATTATGTTCATGTCTTTTTTCTTTTTTTTTAAGTCCTGTATTCACAAACTTATACTTTCGATATGTTATGAGACACTGCGTAAAATATTTCTCAAATATATTGTTCTGATTTCACCTTGAAATAATAAAAGTAATAATTATTGTATTAGGATTGCAGTTCGAAACAGTTTTATACAATTTCACGTTTATTTTTCAGTCAGTAGCGTGTACAAAATTTTTGGCCGAGTCAAATTAAAATCGAAAGTTTTATATTTGGTGTTTTATAATAGACATCTTTAACAATTATTTCGATTAAAAATGGCGTTCGAAATAAATTCAAACTGTTCTAATTTCAAAAAAAAAAAATGTCAATAAGGCTGCATCCACATTTAATTAAATCCTTAAATTTTACAATTCGTGAAACAAATTAGGTACTCTGACACTAACAGGTAAATCAGTTTTTCGCGCCACATTTTATAAAAAATATATGCTTCGAGGCGACATAATCATCAGTTATACCTTAGAAGCTATGACGTTTTAAAATTTTTCAAGAAAAATTTATATAAACGCTTTTATTTCCTAAAGTGATTATAACAAAATTTTGTGGCATTTCGTCTGTTTTTCAAGTTTTTTTTTATTACAATTCGTGTTCTTTAGAATGAACAACAAGTTTATATAAAAAATGTTCCAAATAAAAGTTTCTCAATTCTAAGCAACGCTTATTTTGGTGACAAAAATTTCCCCTCTCGGGGGTATGGAATCAACTTTAAAATTTCAAATGGCAAACCCTATTTTTCTCTATTTGATCGTATTTTCCAGACAACCAGCGATAACCAATCACCGACGAGCGCACGTTCTGTGCCGGTAACTGGGAAGTGGTGGGAGTCTTCCTTTCCCACAAAACATGATCAATATAGGATATTGTAATGTAGTAGACGCTCGACAATACAGGTTAAATGTATTACCGAGCTGGGTAGAGTAGTGGTACAGCACTAGACTCGCATTCGGGAGGTCCGGGTTCGATTCCCGGCAGGGGCAGATGTGACTGGGACTTTTTCCTACTGCCTCTCGCCGAGAAACGGTAATTCCTGTACCGGCCATCTTAATTGAGGTTTTCCATGGTTTCCCTCAATTAATTCCAGATAAATATCGAGATGGTTCCTTATTTGAGGCCATGGCCGATTACCTATCAAACTCCTAGTTCAAAAATTACCTACCTTATCCTAATTTCCTATAATTCCTTCATTCGCCCATTGCTATTATATAAGTTGAAGTTTTAAAAAATGTAGGAAATAACGGGAGGTGGTAAATGGAAAATAGTAATGGTGCGAATGGCGTCTGTTATGACATAAAGTCGAGAAACGGACGTTAAACGCATTATTATTATTATTATTATTACAGGTTAAATGTATTGTAAATTATAGACGATATTATTTTATTTAAAATTTCAAAGTTTAAGACAAAAAGTTGTAAATGTGAGGCGGCGGCACTCTCGACGCAATCAGTATGTCCAGTAGTATAATGCTCGAGAGTCTAGGCCTCTGGGGGTTAGGACCAAAAGCTTATTACAATACCCGGTTCTCGTATGTGGACCCTTAGAGCGTCCGCAATCCACAAAATATTGAAACAAATATTGAGACATGAATTTTTCTCTGTTGCTAACGTATAAATTAGGTCCCGTCGTTCCTGAGTCCAGGAACCCGTAAGCCATGGAACCCCCTTAACTCCTGTGATAAAAAAACAATTATAATTTCAATGTTTATATTTATAAAATTAAAAACTGATTTAGGTATCTGAAATGCTGCTCGCCTGATACTTTTGTGTTTATATATGATAGATGAATTTTTAAAGATTATGTCATGCTGTATACTGCAGTCCCAAACCAAGATATCAGATCTGCATTTTTTACAATTTTGAGATATTTAGACTTATAAAGTTAAAATATTCTCTGACACATTTAATTTCGTTATCAAACTTATGTAAACATACTAGTATAATACGTATCAAATGTGGGAAGGTGCTTCCTTTTTAAAACTCATGCGATGTTATTCAAACTCGTTTCAAAACATCGCGCGCGTTTAAAAAAAACGAGCACTTTCTCACACTTGTTACAATTTATAACGAGAACACGTAAACGTATGTACGTAAAAAGTAAGTCTTGTATAAAAAGTGAAACAAAAGAGATACTCGTGTGTAAAAAGGGCTTTTACATACGGACTATGCAGTGGCGGATTTACCAGCAGGCTGAGTAGGCTGAAGCCTAGGGCGGCAGATTTTAGGGGGCGGCAGATGTGACCCAAAAATTCTCGTATTTTTTTTTTATTAATCATTATTCCTTACTATAATTTTTTTCTCCATGTAGGGTCAACAACTAGTCATTGGACATTACTAGTCATTGGACAGAACACATTTTCATTAGCTATAATAAGAATAAGAACGATACTAAAGCAGATTTGATTGACTTATAAAATGAGTCATTCAAATCTGCTTTAGTATCCTTCTTATTCTTATTATAGCTAATGAAAATGTGCTCTGTCCAACGACTAGTAATGTCCAATGACTTGTCATTTACCCTACCTAAATGTTACTAGGTCCACTCATATAATTGAATCAACGTGTAATATGTTTCAACATTTAAATTATTTTTTTTTGTACAACGTCGTTTTTGTAATTAATATGATTGCGAACTAGGGTATCGAATTTCAGAGGTCAGTAGGGGCGGCAAAAATTTAATAGCCTACTGGCGGCAAATTTGTAAATCCGCCACTGGGACTATGTAAAAACACAATTTTGTATGTCCGTGTTATAAAAATTTAAATATGTAAATGTTGTAGGTTTTTCAATTTGCGGTCATTAACAAAATACGTCACGCGAAATTCACTCATGTTTTACCCCCACTTCCACTTTGTCACGCTGTATCACATTTTCTGCGTGGAAGCGCTCTTTTTTCATATTTGATTTACGCGTGTGTGATTCCACGAGTTCAGAAATAATTAAAATAATTAAAAATTTGGGTACTGCATGATTTAATACAATTGCAATGGGAGTGGCTTTATTTTATTGTATTTTATTAGAACACTCCTCTTTCAAAAATTGAAGTAGTTAGATAACTGTCGTTTTTTCCAGCGGCGCTACAAAAAAGTACCACTAATAAAAATGTGTTTTTTTATATATTAAACTTCTTGTTCATTCTAAAGAACAAAAATTGTATTTAAAAAAAATAACAGACGTAAAGAATGTCATCAAAATGTTATTACGATTATTATAAATTCATATATAAAAAAGCTATTTTGACCGTGCAGTATTTTTATCTTTTCATCAGTTATTATTTTTCTCTTGTAAAATTGGTTATTTTATTATACTTCAAAAAACCTGCTTACGTCTTGGAACATAATTTTGGGCGTCTCATTCCTATTCCTAAACTATTGTAGCTCTTTTTTATATTATGATGGGTTGCGCTGCTTAGTCAAAGTGCATCAAGGTTAGTTGATTACAGAGGCTGCCTCGCTTCGTTGGATAGTAGTTGGAGAATGACGTCATCCATATAACCTGTCAATTGATTGCGTAGCAACGGCTGTTGTTCACAAAAAGTATTTATCAATTGTCAAAGAAATCAAAAGATAGAATATTGATATTATTTGCAATAAATTGAATTTTTAAGATAAGAGATTTTCACAGTCCTAGTTAAATATAAATGACATTTTTGATGTTCTCATTAGGTTGATAAAAACATGAACGGACTACCAGCTGACGTCATTCCCGGGCTTACGCTGATTGGTGAGATAGAACGAGGTAATATAGTGCACTTTCAGTTTCAAAGACTAGAAAATCCGTAATTTAATAAATGTGAACTAAGTGAAATAAGCCTTCCATAAGTATGTATATTCTAAACCCTAAGGGTATATGAGCGTTTCACGTGGATCTTACTTACTTCATTTTTAATTAGATCAGTCTGAATATTGTTTCTGCACCATATTTTATCGAAATTATATTATGTTATAAAACGCAAAATATAAACTGACTTTTTTTATTTGACCAAAATATTATAATTTTGCACACGCCACTGAGTCGTTATGTATAACTTGTTCGAACTGCTATCCTAATACAATTTTTTTTATTAACTGCGGACGGAATCAAAAGTCAATGCTTATAAATGAAATATATTATACGTAGTGTCTGATAAAAAAGGACAGTGAAATAGATTTTGAACTTAGAAAAAATTTAACAAAACACACATGAGCATAATTTAAAAAGTACGGATATATCTTATACTTACTTGACTGAGACATATTAATGCAATTTTATAAACAGTTTTGTCGTTGGAAATTTGACAAGTCCGAATTAATAGTTTTTAATTGACGTAGCTGTTGCAGACGAATCAAAACAATTTGCGCTACATTTTCTTCTCAAACACATATTAATTTCATAATGCTAAATGATCCGCAAGTAATCGTGTCTAGCCTTTCTTTGTGTCTTAAGACCGCCTTAACCCATGGGGGGCTCATGGCACGTTAGTATAAATGGTGCCTCTTTAACAGAAATTTGGGTTATTAGTAGAAATAAACAAGATTCTAGCTATAATTGTTATTTTGTCACAGGAGTACTATCGAGCGTCTATAATCTGCAATCAATCTTTTTTATAAGCATATCGAATAATAAATTAAAAATAATTCATCGTCTAGGTAGTCGAAAACACCCCGTATATAAAGACTTGTGTAATTGCATTTTATTAGCCGTGCTGTGTTATTAGAAGTAGAAATACCTCTTACAAACTTCTGGGAGCTGAATAACAAATTTTTGATATTTCAGTTTGTTGAAATTATTTCAATAATTTAGCAAAATTTTTGTTTTTTTACTTTTTCCATACGGTAAATTTTATGATCAATTATTGTAATGTAATAGACGCTCGACAACACAGGTCAAACGTATTGTTTAATTTTATAATGCTAAATGATCTGCAAGTAATCGTGTCTAGCCTTTCTTTGTGTCTTAAGACCGTCTTAACCCATGGGGGCTCATGGTACGTTAGTGTAAATGACCTCTTTAACAGAAATTTGGGTTATTAGTAGAAATAAACAAGATTCTAGCTATAATTGTTATTTTGTCACAGGAGTGCTATCGAGCGTCTATAATCTGCAATCAATATTTTTTATAAGTAATAAATTAAAAAAAAACCCGGGTCGCAGTGCCAAAACCCTGCCGACAATATAGTGTATTTGCTTGTATAGGGCCGTGTGGTTTTATACTTTTATTATGTGAAATTAAGTTTGTTTTTGGGCAAAATAAAAAATTTAACCCCTCAATACACCCCTTAAAATAACATTTTTTTCTTAATTGTAATATTATTATCAATCGAACGTCTACACCGAATTAAAGACACCCTTCAATAAATAAATCACTATCTGCAAATTAGTGTTTTCAAAAAATGTGTAAGTCCGATCCTGTCAGCCGATTTTATTAAAATTTTAGGGACACTTTTTAATTACTACTAAAGGGTTAAATGTCAATTTTGAAACGATTTTGAGAATTTTTTCGGTATTTTGGGGCCCAAAAACTTTTTTCAACCCCTAAAAACTACCCTTAAAATGCCCCGATTATGCCCATTTGAAATAGGCTTCTTGCGGTGATGGATTTCAACACGTGGGCCAAATTTCGTTGAAATCAATTAACTCTTTCGAAAGTTATCGCGCGTACACATATATATATATATATATATATAAATATATATATATATATATACATATATATATAAACATTTTTTAAAATGGTGCCAACGTGTTTAGGAGGTTATGAAACGTCGAGAAATTTTGGTCCGACCCCTAGGTCCCGCCATCCGACCGACGCCAATAGTGTATGTTGCCTTATGGCAAATACACTAATAATTCATTGAACGATTGTCTAGGTAGTAGAAAACACCCCGTATATAAAGACTTGTGTAACTGCATTTTATTAGCCGTGTTGTGTTATTAGAAGTAGAAATACCTCTTACATATTTCTGGGAGCTGGATAACAAATTTTTGATATTTCGGTTTGTTGAAATTATTTCAATAATTTTAGCAAAATTTTTGTTTTTTTACTTTCTCCATACAATATTGTAATTTTATGATCAATTATTGTAATGTAATAGACGCTCGACAACACAGGTCAGACGTATAGTAAATTATAGACGCTCATATTTCAAAGTTTAAGACAAAAAATTGTATATATGAAGATGCAGCAATCTCGGCGCAATCAGTATGTGCAGTAGCATAATGCTCGAGATTCTAGGCCTCGGAGGTTAAGGACCAAAAATTTATTACTATACCTGATTTTCGTCTATGGACCTTAGAACGTCCACAATCTCCAAAATATTGAAACATAAATGCGTATTTTGTGTATATGGTGCTCTACTTCTAAAATGACAAATTTTAAAAATTTCTCTGTAGAAATTTATAGCTGGATTGCAATAAGGGGTGTCAAGAAATCTGATTAGTTTAAAAAGTCGCTGGGGCGCTTTTTCACATAATGCCGCATGTCGTCGGTAATAAAATTCATTTCGTTTTTGAAAGAACTTCTAAAGCTAGGATGAAAGTTATTTTAAAATAAAATTTCAATGCATATGTAAAGCGTAAATATTTTCATGCGCTAAATTCTAGCCAATCGAAGGTAGGCATCCATAGAGCTTCACGCCCGAGGGTTATATATTCCTTCGATGAGAATAGATATCTCTAGGTTAACTTTTATGAGTTACATACTGTTTCAGATAAAGACAAATTTAATTACTTAAGGCTGTCGGAACGCTTTGAATTTAAGCCAAAAATAGAGCTTCGGCTGTCAACTGATTGTAGACTTATTCGTCAACATTCTGCAAAAATTCTTTCTCTATAAGGAAGATAAAGGACAAATCTAGGTCTCTAATGGACTACTTTTGTAATTTATGTACGATTTACTAGAAAAAATTTGGCAGTAATTGTGCTAAAAAAACACTCGTTTTCAATGTCACACTATGACCTTATTCGTACTTATTTCACAAAACTGTTCCATCACAAACCTAAAGTGACTTTTCCTTTTTCGGAAAAGTGTTTTAAATCTTCAAAATATTTCCAAAAATTAGTGTAATCAGTTGACAGCGACACCCTTGCAATAAAATTTTTTAGCCTCGTAATTGGCACCAGCCAAAAATTGAAACGTACGGATGATTTGAGCGAGACAGAGATAAAGAAGGCCACACTCACAATATGTCTTTTGCCTACCTCGCCCCTTACCGCTGGATCTCAGCACAAACAAAATTCGGAGCGTTCCGACAGCCTTAATACGATGTATTTACTTTATATTATGACAAATATAAATAAATGATACAAATTGCTTTAAAAAGTATATTTGAGAGTTTTTGATACAACATATTTTTTGCCAAATTTCAGATACACTTGAAGATTTCAAGATTAATCAAAATGTCTTTTTGAAATATATTCTAATATAGATACAAAACATTCAGAAAAAATCAATCCACAGTCTTGATTCTGCATTCCAAAATATTGGGCACGTATATAAGGATCCGCAAAATAATTAATTTCCGGCTGTGCTTCTTCAAAGTAATCTTCAGATGGACTGCAATGTAATATTAGAATGTGTACGAGAATCTAGGGCGTAATGAAATATTGTATAGCTCACAAATCCGGACACATAAGGAGCCGCGCATGGATCGGGATGGTTTGAGGGTTGTGTGAGTTGGTAAATAAATGCGTTTTATTTATCTGCTTTGTTCTTTTTTTTCTTTTTAGTGTATTTGCCATATGGCAACATACACTATTGGCGTCGGTCGGATGGCGGGACCTAGGTGTCGGACCAAAATTTCTCGACGTTTCATAACCTCCTAAACACTTTGGCACCATTTTTAAAAATGTTTATATATATATGTATATATATATAAGTATGTGTGGCATACAGTTTGGGAGCTCGGATAATCATTTAATATATCGTTTAGGCTCTTTTGCCGTCTTAAGGGAGCGGCACCCAATGAACAAAATCGTTTGATTGTCAACTTTGGGAGCTTCACCCTGAGACGTCTATTGATAAAAATTAAAACTACATAGAACCATTTTGTGAAATGAGAGGTCACTGCGAGTATTATTTCAGCGGTTTTTTATGACAAAAAGTATGCAACCTTTGCAGGAATCTATTGGAGTATGGGGTATCTCATAATAAAATAATATTTTTTACTGTCAAAAACCGTAAAAATTTCTAAATGAAGTATGGTTAGGTTTCACACATAAAGAAAAGGGAAGTAAATAGTCAAGAATAAATGTAAGTAAAATTCATATAATTCTATAAAAAAGTGAATTATTAATATAATTTACACAAAAAATAAATTTAATTATTTTCAGTCATTTATTAACGTAGAAAGACGAAAATTACGCGACAACTCAAATATACATTTGAATATTCTGATACGTTTATGAACGTAATACATCTTATAGAAACTGCCCGCAAATTTGATCTTTTTATATACAAGGAACATTTGAACAACATTAAATAAAGGTAAATATTTATTTTTATAAGTGTTTATTTCCAGATAATCAAAGCGTTGTTATGTCAATTCTTTTTAAACGGTACTAGTTACTTTGTCAAATTATCGCCAAGGCTCCCGATATCATGTAAACTGAATCTTTTCACTCTAACAACATATCAAACCCATGTCGAACATTAGATTTACATGAGATTCGTCGACAAGCGTTAAAACGTCCGTACTGACGATGCAAAACATTTTCATCTATTGACATTGGAAAATTTTCATATCGATGGAAATACCTTTCCATTCGAATAATTTCATCGAAAAAATTAACTCGAAACGATCTTAGTAATAAGTATTAATAGATCAGTGATAATTGAGAGTATTGTATTAAAATTATGTTCTCATATTCACAGGTTATTCAAGTACTATCCAACAATGGATGTTCAACAATGTCTGCAAATATAGGGCCCGAAACCAACAACGATTCTGTAAATTACTCTGTTTATGTTTTAATGTAAAATTGATATATTTGCTTTTTTTAATAAAAAACTAGACAACAGAATATATCTTTAATTTTTTCATACATTTTTATTTATTATTTATTTTGACGTAGCATCTACATTGCGGAATGCGTATTATGACTAATTAACAACGAAATCTAATATTTGATAACAGAAATAAACAAATTTATTAACGAAATGATAAAACAAAAATAGGTATTTCTTATTTCAGTCTTAACATATTTAAAAAAAACACGTATTAAAATATTGTACATGCAATTGTTGACGAAATATGTAAATAAACCGTAAGCCTTGTTTACACGAGTAAACAAGGCTTACGGTTTATTTACATACGAGTACTCGGCCGAGACACTGAACTCGGCATCGACTATTAATTTTGCTGATGAGATACTGCTGATTTTCTCTGTCGTTTCGATTCGGCTTGTACCCAGGATTTTACATGAGCGACAGTTCGTTTTTTCAATTCACTATGCTTTGTTATCGTGTCGAAGCATTTCTGCGAATTCGGAACCTTTCCTGTAGCTATCTCAGTATCAAAAAGTTTTCGCGCAACTGTCCTTTCTGGTGTAGACCATGTGTTGCGAGTCTTATCTGGAGAGAAAAAATATTAAGAATATACTATTTAAAAGTTATAATATTATAAAAAGTTATGGTAGTTTTTAACTTAGTGAGATTTCATTTAGCATAGTTTCACTGCAGCCAAAACTTAATTTACCGAGGACCAAATGCTCAATGAAAAGGTAAGAAGGTTTCACGTTCCGATGGGAATGAGCACAGGGTCCACGAACAAGTGTTTACAATGAAAAGCATACTGTACGTACCTTTCGATTTGTGTTTGTTGATTTCATTATTTATCCATAAACGAAGCTGCATTGCAGTTCATTTTTGTAAGTTATTATCAGATTTGACAATCATTTCGCATTCATTTAAAGGGAGGATTTTTCGATTTCGAATATAACCAGACAAGTATTTACTCGCCGCAAATTTCTCTGGAGCACTCCAAGTTCTTCTAATAATTTGCGGTTTGAGATCTAGTTCTAAAAACAATAGAAAATTTCAGTGAACAATAAGATATGAAAATCAAACAGATACAAAAATATTAAATCGGTTTGTGTTTCGTTTGTTTAGAAAAGCTTTTGAAAATTTACCCAGTTCTGAGTCACTGGAAGCCGAAACGTTTTCATCGACCGGTAACTCCTATTCATCGTCAACACGATCTGCTGTTCGTTTTCGTAAGTCAGTAGTCGATTTTACAACTGTTTCACATTTAATAGCAGGAAGAAGTATTTTTTTTTTCGGAGTAGACCACATCCTAGTAATTTGCGACCTGAAATGTAATTCTAAAAACAATAAAAATTCGCAGTTGTAGAATATAGAACCGTGTTTCGTTTATTTAGAAAAGGTTTTGAGAATTTACCCAAATCCAGTGAATCGCTGTCACTCGAAGCGGAAGGGTTTTTATCATCCGGTAAATCAAGTGCGCTCGTGTCTTGTAATCTGTCCGATCTGTTTTCAGTGACATTGGCGTATACTTCGGTATTGCAATTGATAGACTCGTTTTCGTCGACACCATACGATATGTTAGGAAGCGAATCGTTAATATAAATGTCTGTCCCATCGTCATTCGAAATAAATATATTGTCAAGTTTTGCATTTGAATCGTCGGCATTATTAGATGATTCTGACGTATGTTTGTTGACATTTTTTTTCTTTTCGGGATCAATCATGTTTATTTCGTCACTTGTTCGTGTACCGCCACGGTATTTAACGATACAAATATTTCCATTTTCTATGCGCACGTCTTTTTCTTTGCACATATAATATGGATTATGGTCTCAAAATTGAACCATGTAGGTAATACATTTTGTATTTGTTTTATGTAATGAAAGTATGGCCTTTTCAACGAGCAAGAGTAACGACGGCTGAAAAAGAAAACAAAACAGTAAATTAAAAGTGTACTGTAGTTCTATAACGTACATATATTATGTTAAACACTTACTTTTATAATTGTTCTATTATATCGCCTTCTGTTCGGCAAACAGGACAGCACAGTGAAATTCTATCGACAGTCACTGTCGGTTCCAACAAACACCCGAGCGAAGTTTGGAATGAGGTATCTCTTCCAGACACACTGGACACTTAATATTGTGCGGACAAGTTTTGTTCATATGATAGGTCATACACACGTACACTTTTCTGTTTGTAGATATATTAGTTCCTCTCCTTTCGTGACATGAACTAAATTACAAATTGACCGGGAGCATTTAGCGCCCTGATAGTCCTTGCAAAAATGTATTTTCAAATGGTTGCAAGCACCCGAACAGTTACTGTTTCAGTAACTTGAAACTGATATAGTTAACGTAGTTTTGTTATAAAGGAAAGTAAAATAGTAATATTACTTTATTATTATTATTATTAGAGAACGTTTTAATTGAACAAAATAAAGAATCACGTATGAATGACGACGGACTTGACTTAACTGAAACTAGGAACACATTCATCAAAACCTAAATATACGTAAATAACCAAGTACAATTCTGTGGCTTGATCGAAAAAGGGCCTAAGTGCATTTTTTTCATTTTTGATTTATTGGTCCTATCTTACTAATGTCGACATGCTCTTTTCAGTGAAAAAGGTTCTATCTCATTATCTTTAACGCTTACCGAGATAAAAAATGTAAAAAGATCCTAACTGAGACTACGTCAATGAAATAAAGGCTTATATTCACTTTAGGCCCTTCATATTGGGGCCTAAGTGTTTTTATAAATTTTTTTCTATATTTAAAAACAACCTAAGTGACATATAAGCCCTTAAATATTGGGCCTATTTACTCTTAGGCCCTTTTCGTAATAATAATTTTATATCAAGAAAGTGCTAACTGCGACTTAGTAAAATGTGACGGTAATTGTCGGTGGCCTATGTTAACATAGGCCTTTTTTAAATAGATTTGTACATTTTGTAAGAAGACCTAAGTGTCACATTGGTTATGGAATCGAAACAAAAAGAAAAAAACTGGAAGATATCTTAAGCTTATTACTATTTATACATCCAAAAAGCAGATTATTTTATTCAAATTTGAAGAGTGATGAATCAAAAAATGACGACGATGTTTGTCCTACAGAATTAATATTGGAAATTATAGATTAATTATACTTATTTTGTCATCACGATGTCCTAAGAATTTTATTTTCATCTGCACGGTTTTCGTGTTACAATAAATACTATTGTTTATTTTTGTATTTTTAATTCTTATTCGAATAAAACCAATATTTTTGTAGAAGTGTTTTACATTTTAACTACAACCATGAATTTCTCAATATGTGTTTTCTAAGCGGTATTGTCTTATTTAATAATATTTTATCATATACTATTATTAATTTTCAAATATCTAAAAAAGGGTAGGTGAAAATCGCTTACTTTTTATACAAAGTACCTCTTATAAAAGGGCTTAAGTGCAACTACATTTAAAGAAAGGGCCAAAGTACATTATTTGGGGCCTATATGCTAGTTTTAGTGCCCTATTGCATAGGCCTATGTAACACCATATACATTTTCTGGGGCCTATGTGACAAAAACTTCTGGATTTTTTAAGAATTTTATTTTTTTTTACAAAAAATCAAAAAATATGCGCTAAAAAAGCAGTATTACAATTATCAGACATTTTGGACAGAATTTCGCTGATTTACAATAGTTTGAAAAAAATAACTTCAACTCCAATTACCTTAAAACTACGTTTTTGTAGTTAGGCACTTTTGCGACCAAGCCACAGAATTTACACAGTATAAAAACTTAACAGTACAGCCATGTTCATAAAATACATAGTGGTGCACCAGAAGAAACAACAATAATAAATATGACATATTATTATCTGTAAAACAGTTTAGATCAGGGGTGGTCAACCCAAATGATCTTACGGACCATTTTGGAAATGCATCATAAGGGGACATTCATTAATTACGTGAGTCGATTTTGGCGATTGTTCGACCCCCCCCCTTCCCCTTTGGTAAGATGACGGGCGAAACCGGGTCGGACCATAAGTACAAAAAATTTCATCAAAATCGGTTCAGCCGTTTAGGCGGAATAGATTGACAAACGCTTGTACAGAAATATTATTTTTATATACAAAAAAATATTAAATTTTCAATCAAAATTGTTTTCGGAGACACATTTTTTTTCTAAATTTAATTTTAGAAATATTTTGAAAACAAAAAAAAAATCTGCTCTTTTTTTGTTCTGAAGATCTGTCAAAAGGAAATTACCAAAACAATTTTGATTGAAAATTTAATATTTTTTTGTATATAAAAATAATATTTCTGTACAAGCGTTTGTCAATCTATTCCGCCTAAACGGCTGAACCGATTTTGATGAAATTTTTTGTACTTATGGTCCGACCCGGTTTCGCCCGAGTGCGTTTCGGGTCCAATTTAGAATTTAAACTATCTACGGACCGACGCAAACGCACACACAAAATTTCATTAAAATCGGTCCAGCAGTTTGGAGGAATAGAGTCCGTAGATAGTTTAAATTCTAAATTGGACCCAAAACGCACTCGGGCGAAACCGGGTCGGACCATAAGTACAAAAAATTTCATCAAAATCGGTTCAGCCGTTTAGGCAGAATAGATTGACAAACACTTGTACAGAAATATTATTTTTATATACAAAAAATATTAGGTAAATAATCGTTAGTCCAACCTTGTATAATTTCTTAAAAACACAAATACATACTATTATTTAAGTTTTAAAATTTCTGTGTTTTACAAAAAGCAACGCTCGTAACTATATAAGGATTTCATGTCACGTATTTGTGAAATCTAATATTTTTTCATTTCATCCAAAGTTACCGAAAAGTTATAATAATTCTCAAAGTCTTCATAAATTTTAGAATAATATGTTTTTGTGTAAAATTTCAAGCATTTCTGTACAAATAAACCATTAATTAAGTAAAAATTAAATAAATTATTAGTATTAAAAGTTGCCTACATTTAGAATTTAAACTGCCGCGCTGAAAATAACGAGTTGCATATCTCGAAAGTAAAGAAGTACCTTTATAAGTTTTATTAAAATTCGATTTAAATCTTTAATAATCATAACATAAACTAATTATTATTAAATTTTTAAAGACATACCTATGTTCTTTTAAGTACATATTTTTAATCTTTTGACGATTATTAAGGTTATAAAAAAAGAACAGTCTAAGTTCCCTGAAACTTATATTTTCCATTTAAAAAAACATTAGACGGTGACGCAACAAAAAAATTTTTTGCCCAAATATTCATCAACTGTATTAGAACATCTGTCAAATTACCAGAAATATTTTACGCCCCCCTCAAATTCTTAACAGGTACGTTAAAATAGCGAAAACAATTATGGCACATATGACATATATATATGTATTATATCTGCAAAACAGCTTAGATCAGGGGTGGTCAACCCAAATGATCTTGAGGACCATTTTGGAAATGCATCATAAGGGGACATTCATTAATTACGTGAGGCGATTTTGGCGATTGTTCGACCCCCCTGCCCCCTTCCCCTTTGGTAAGATGACGTGAGATTTATCTCGACCCCCCCCTCCACCATTAATCTCACGTGAGATTTTTTAAAATGCTTATTTTTAATGTAAATATGTTAATCGCTGCTTGATTGCGTTGGATTTATTTAATTTGCTTAATTCTTTTTTTTTCAGACTAGTATTTAAGACTTTAATTTTTTCTCATAATTTCGACAGTTAATTTTTCAATATATTTTGATGCGCAAATAAGGTATTTTTTGATACATTGATTTTCACTACTTAGGCAACTTTAAAATAAATATATTTTGTAAAAGTGCGATGAATCTCGCAGGCCGGAAAAATATTCAAGGCAGGTCGCATGCGGCCCGCGGGCCACGGGTTAGCCACCCTTGGTTTAGATTGTGACTATTATTTTGGTGTTTTGGTAACACCTACCATAACAGCAAGAGGCATACGAAAGGTCGTATGAAGGAGTTATGCAAAAAAGATGGTGATTTTACAATAAATTTCTTCGATTCACGTTATTGAATCAGTGGTTGAGTTCCACATGGACAGGTTATACAGACGTTTAATTATTTATTACCAATCGGTACCCGCGACTTCGCATACGATTGAGATAAAACAATCTGATGTAGCTTTTTCCCGTGGCAATTTAATTTTGCTGTTTAAATCTTATGTGTTATAGCGACCCGGCCCGGCCCCCGGCTTCGCCCGAGTGCGACAACAGTAGTGAAGCATTCGGCTCCACCATATTACAGTCTTGCATCGTGGGGCTGCGCCCCGCTCTGCAAGACATTAATTTATAAAGCTTTCGACTCCCCCAAATGCATATTCTCTAAATAGTGTATTTTCTGACATTTTCATACATTTTGTAAAGTCAACATAAGTCGCTAGTTGAATAACACCGTCCAAATATTTATTTTAGTAAACATAACAGTATACCTACTGAAATGAGACAAGCGCACGGCATCGTTTGTAGTTTTTTCCAGAGCTGCATTATCGATTTTATACTGTTTCAATATTAAATTTTCAATCAAAATTGTTTTGGTAATTTCCTTTTGACAAATCTTCAGAACAAAAAAAGAGCAGATTTTTTTTTATTTTCAAAATATTTCCAAAATTAAATTTAGAAAAAAAATGTGTCTCCGACAAACAGATAAACAGAAACACACGAACTGACAGCAGTCACTCTATTCCTCCAAACTGCTGGACCGATTGTAATGAAATTTTGTGTGTGTGTTTGCGTCGGTCCGTAGATAGTTTAAATTCTAAATTGGACCCGAAACGCACTCGGGCGAAACCGGGTCGGACCATAAGTACAAAAAATTTCATCAAAATCGGTTCAGCCGTTTAGGCGGAATAGATTGACAAACGCTTGTACAGAAATATTATTTTTATATACAAAAAATATTAAGGTAAATAATCGTTAGTCCAACCCTGTATAATTTCTTAAAAACGTACAAACACTATTATTTAGTTTTAAAATTTCTGTGTTTTACAAAAAGCAACACTCGAATCTATATAAGAATTTCATGTCACGTATTTGTGAAATCTAAAATTTTTTCATTTCATCCAAAGTTACCGAAAAGTTATAATAATTCTCAAAGTCTTCATAAATTTTAGAATAATATGTTTTTGTGTAAAATTTCAAGCATTTCTGTACAAATAAACTTTTAATTAAGTAAAAATTAAATAAGTTATTAGTATTAAAAGTTGCCTACATTTAGAATTTAAACTGCCGCGCTGAAAATAACTTTAGTTGAATTTCTCTATGGGAAAGAATAGAAATACCCTAGATGACACTGACGTAAGGTTTTACAATACAATTAATTTATTATTTCAGAGAAAATACAATGAAATATTTGTCAAATAAGAAACAGTTATCAGTTATAAGTATCATTGACAAAAATACGTAAGTAATTTTATACTTCTGTCACATATAAATTGTTTCGAATATTGCGAAATATTAATTATTCGACTGAATAAGTTGTTTTTATGTTATTATGTGTAATTTTTTCAGATCCAAACGTGCGACCCATTAGTAATGATTGTCGAAATCTGCATAAAATTGCCATGTATTGATGTGAAAGTCGTCTCTGTTCGGGTGTCAAGTTTTGAAGTTTGGTCAAAGTGATACGAATGTGCTTTTCTGTCAACGTAACGCTGGGTACGCATGGAAAAATGGTAACCGATAACAATTTTAATATTTTGAAACGAAGACAACCATTAATCAGATATAGACAGCACAGGATTCGGTTCAACCGATGGAGCTATTTACCGCTAATCTAGGATATTCGTATACCGAACAGTCATATTTTGTCATAGTCAGCTACTGATCCGAAAAGACGAAGTAAATTATAATGTACGACAATTTGAACAGCCACAGAAATGAGTATGACCTGCTTTCTTTAAATATTTTGTGTGATTTGAAAAAATCCGGCGCCAATTTGTTCAAAGCGTTCCCCATTGGGTGCTCTGAAATTTTTTAAAAAATTGGTGTAGCCGTTTTCAACTGATTTCAGAAAGAGTATTTTTTTATATCTTACTGTATATTTCCTACATTTATGAACCGATTTGAAAAAAATCGATGCCACTGTGTTCAGAACTTTGCACACTTTATGTGCTCTATTTTTTTTTTTTACTATGACTTACGGCTTCGTAACAGCGGAGGTGGTTTTATCGGAACTGATAAACTCTGCCTTCGGGTTTTTGTCCTACAATGCCTTTAAATAATAAATTGTATAATAATGAATTTCATACTATTTCAGGATCGGATTGACGCCATGGCTTTCTTGATCTCACTGAACAGAGGTGAAACGACGACCTACTATCTGCCAGTTTTTGTTAAGGCAATATAACTTGGCGACGTTTAAAAAACTTAAGTCTTCTGTTTTATAGGATAATTAGCTAATAAAATATTATAATAGTGGGGCGAAAGAGATAATTGTGCACTGAACGATAAAACCACTAAATTTGAGCTGCTTTATATTGTTAAAAGATGTAGATATTAATACAAATTATATCTATTGTATCGCTTATCAGAAAGTGCACAATACTGGTATATTTTTAGTCTCATCTGTCCGACTATAAAGAATTCTAAGATAATAATATTAATAAGTGTTTGTTAATTGAATGTCAAAATAAAACTTGGTAATATATAAAAGTTTTCATTAATTGTTGTTTTCATATTTCCTTTTACAGTAGCAATAATATTTTCTACCATACGTTTTAAATGAAATTCACTATATATAATAATATGGTAACTACGGAAATCAAAAATGCATTATAGAAAATCGTTTGTTGCAATTTTTTGTGGAACGATTTTCTATAATGAGTTTTTGGTTTCCATGATTACTATATCAACAAAACTCATGTATATATTGCGTCTTAATTAAATGAAATTCCCAGTATAATATACATTTTTTAATCAAATCATTGAAACTTTGACAGAATTGTCAATTTCCTATTATAAAATTTATGTAGGTTTTTTCAACATTTATTAATCTTATTAAACTGCCAATTTGCTTTATTTTTTCATAAATAAGCCTTTTATAAGAAGCAGATTCTTCTGTCAGATGTTAGCTTTGAATAAAATTACAAATGTGCGCTTAAAAAGTTAATTAAAAATTGCAACAATAGATGTAATGTCTTATTGTAGATATTTCTTTTTTTATGAAAACACGGTTATAGTGGCAGATACTCAACTGTTTATTATGAATCTAATGCCTACAAAAGGTGTGGGTGTTGGTAGTATAAACAGCTTTTATATATAATTAATGATTATTAATCTTTTGAACATAAAAATATTTTTTTAACTATTATGGGTTATCTATTGTAAAGTACGGGAGCTTTCATTTTGAACAATGCCGGTAATGCAGTTCTCGATTTTAGAGCTCCCAAACTCAACAATATATCATTAAAGTGAAATAACTTTAAAATCTATTGATGCATATTAATTTGCTCTTAATATAATGTTTACTAATTAGTTTCACGTAGTTTGAATGCAGTTTTGAACTAGGCTCCCAATGATACTGCTACACATATATATATATATATATATATATATATATATATATATATATATATATATATATTTATATATATAGGTATATATGTGTGCGGGCTATAACTTTCGAAGAAGTTAATTTATTTTAACGAAATTTGGCACACATGCTGGAATCCATCACCGCACGAAGCCTATTTAAAATGGGCCCAATCGGGCCATTTTAAGGGTAGTTTTTAGGGGTTGAAAAATGTTTTTGGGGCCCAAAATACCGAAAAAATTCTCCGAATCGTTTCAAAATTGAAATTTAACCCTCTGGTAGTAATTAAAAAGTGTCCCTAAAATTTTAATAAAATTGGCCCGACAGGACCGGACTTACAAATTTTATGAAAACACTAGTTTGCAGATAGTGAATTATTTACAGAAAGTTGCTTATAATTTGGTATAGAGGTTCCATTGATAATAATATTGCAATTAAGAAAAAAAATGTTATATTAAGGGCTGTATTAAGGAGTAAATTTTTTTATTTTGCCCAAAAACCAACTTAAGTTCGCATAATAAAGCCACACTGCCTGTATCAGCAAATACACTATATTGTCGGCAGGGTTTTGGCACTGCGACCCGGGTTTTTTATTAATTTTAAATTAAAAGAGACACATGTATTGTTGTAAAACATGTTTTATATGTGCTATTTTCTCTAGCTCAACTCTCCTGAATCCTACATCTCTATTCTAGGTTTACTGTTTACTGCTTAATGTTTTTTTTACATTTGTAATCATTTTACAAAATAAGATTACACTGTGCCAATAATAATTACAAACTGCGATCTAATTCCTGAGCAGTTTTGTAAATATAAACAGGTCATTAGTTTTTATATGAGTGTCAGAGTCCGGGTTGATATCTGTTCGAGTTTTTGAAGCTGTACTGTATATTTCTGGGTTTAATAGTCACACGAGTCAAAAGTATTGGAATGGGAACGGGCCAGGATTACTAACTGTCCCGAATTAATAGGGATGTCTATTTCTGACACCTCTTGTGTTCCGACAAAGGAGCTAGCGGGACTTATCAAGATTGTACAGTATACAGAAAATATAAAAAATCGTCATTTTTTGTTACTTACGTTAATATAAAATGGAAAATGTCTTCATAAATTAAACCTTTCCTTCGTTTGAAAGGAATTCTGGCAGCTTCACAAATACTTTTTAGTAAACATTTATGTCCGTTTAATCCAAAACTATAAAAAAACTTCAATTTTGAATGACTAACAAAAATATATGAAACTAGAAATATGAAACATCGTCACGTAAACTGTTTTCAAATAGAAATTTGAAAATCTAGTTGACATTTTTGCCAGTTCCCGGACAAGATTCACGGTTGTATTCTATATTTAGCATCTTCTTGAAATCAATTCTGCAGTGAAAAACTTATAGGGGCCTCCGTGTAAGGAGATCAAGACTGGATGAATATTAAAACACATGATGCACTTTGTTAAAGTGAGAAACTTATTTTTTTATTCATTAATGAAAATGATAAAGCTTAAAACTATAACATTTACAATTAAATATATTGATATGATATTTCAATTAAATAAAGCATTTTTTAAAATTTTATTTTGAAAAATTATTTTTTTTTAGTAAAAATTCATTAAAGCCGGGTCCAGACGTGTGTAACGCGTAATGTAATCTGACATGTAATGTAACACGAATTCTGCGTGTGGACGGCACTACGAGCATTACATGTAACGCTCGCGCCGGCGTTCGCCGTGATCCATCGGCTGTCGGTTTTTAGCGCGAACACAAAGGCGCTCGCAGTACTCGTTTGGACGGCGTTCGTGACGATTATGTCGCGTGTACGTTCATGATACGAACAATCGCTTGAACTTATCAGTTTATATCAAGAAAAACGTGTTATTTGGGATACAAAAAATCCGGATTACTTTAAAAAAATCTGAAATCTTCAGTAAATAAATATATATAAATGAAAGCAGCACCTGCTATCATGACTTTCCTATTCGCCATGTTCGTAGCAGCTGAGTGGAAACAGCTTTTGACAAAGATTCGCTTTCACGATTCGCGTTGAGTTCGTGTGCTGTCCACACTCTTGACGCTAACTTACACGTAATCTTACATTACACGTTACACACGTCTGGATTGCATTAGGTTGTGGATTCCTTGGTTTGTGGAGGCTCCTGACATTGGGCTGCAAGTATCCTTATGTAAATTAAATACCTGTCAATAAAATTTTCTATAATTTCATAGAAATCAATCCTGCTGAAGCACGAATTTTCATTATTTTCACTTCGTTTCTCAATTGTCGGTGTACTATATTGTGTCACATTATACGGTAGCATATAATTTGCTTGAAATCCTACATTGGATCGAAAAGTTCTATTGCGCACAATAGTAGTTGGAACACAAATACCAAAAACAAACTTAAAAAAGAAACAAATTATAAATAATCGGCGCGGTGCGTGAAAAAAGAGTTTAAGTCCAGATATGTTTTAAGGCCCCAGTACACAGTGGTCTGTAGTGGGCCATGCTTTGCAATGTGCAACTGTAGGCCACTATCACTTGGTGTTCACACAATGGCCCATGGCTCATTTCTGCGTGGCGAAGCACTTGCGATGGACGTGGAAGTAATTACGGCCGCGGCTATTTATTTATATACTGTTTTAAAGTATTATAGTATTATAAACTTAAAAGTCTCTTTATTGCTCCAGGATACTGACATTTTGAGCGATTAAAAATTTAAATAGTATAGCACGCAACAAAAAAAGTAGGCACCTGTCCAAACAATGGGCCACTGTGTGAACACCACAGGCCACGCTACACCACGATTCCTTTGAAGTGTGTCAAAAAAACCGACAACAAATGGATTGCGCACCACGATTCACAATTGTCCGCTACTACAGACCATTATTCCCTGTATACTATGACGATGGTCTACAATGGCCCACTACAGACCACTGTGTACTGGGGCCTTAACATTTTCAGGAAATTAAACAATGTACATTTTTTCATGTATGAAAAAGACTGTTTACACTTGCCAAGCATAAGCCTGCACGACCAGCACACCGCAAACCAGCAAACTTTAGTGCAAGTTTCTTGATGTGTGGTAAACGTTTAGAAGTTTTCAAGTAGTTTTATCAATGCAAATTAATGAATAAAAATGACACATCACGAGCACTAGATCGGTCCAGCACGGCTAGACAGAAATTGCAGGCGACTGACTGAAGGTCCTTGCTGGCAGCTGGTTGAGCGGTTTAGTTCAATAACATGGGTATCTTCACGAACAGGATTTTTTGGTCCGTTATGTACTGGTCGTTGAGGTTTATCTTGTGCGCATGACTCTCTTTCTCACTGGGCACTCTGGGCACGTGCCCAGGGCCCCTCAATCGATAAGTCCCGTAGATCAGATCAGCATTCGTTAACCGATACTGCCGACAAATATCATATATCGATATATTTTTAAATAATGTATTTGGTAATTATTGATTTGCTTAGTAATTACCCTCTTTCTTTAAGAAAAAAATAGTCTTCCATAATAGTCATATAGGCCCCATTATTCTACAGTGCCCATCAGGGCCTCCAATAGGTTAAAGACGGCCCTGCTTGTGCGCAGACTTTAAAATCTAGTCCTGAGACATACTATTGAAAAATGACTCGAAAACTATAACTGAGAAATATTTATAGGAAGAATTTAGTGAGCTTTTTTAGGAAAAACTATTCTTTATTTTTTTAGTAAAATGAACAACTTGAGTACAGGAGATAAACTGGTCTTTCGTTCACCAATCATAGTACAGGATTGAGGCATAAGCTAGATTTGAACGCATTCATTGTAAATGATTATTAATAATTATCGTATTTAGATTTGTGCCTTTAAAAGTTTACGTCAAAATAATTAGGTTGCCCCTGATGAAATACTACAAGATATCTTAATTTTAACAATTAAATGGCTTAAAGAAATTATTACAAGCAAAATTTATATTATTTATTATTTATTAAAATTTATATTTATTTACAATGACTTGAGATGCGCCATTTTCGTAAAATTTAAAATTATATCAGTTTAATATAAAAAGTTTTAATTATTTATTACCTGAAGTATTGTGGGATCAGGATAAAGAAGAATGGCTCTTTTACTTTTATGATGTTCACTTGTCACATAACAATATTCAAAAGTAATTATGATTATGATAGTATTGTATTTTGAAAGTCGCATCTTTAACAAACTTATATTGACTACTACTTTCAATCTGTGTGACTTCCAATTTAAGACACTTAAATACAACGCAATTAACAACAACTTTAGAGTAGTATATAATTACGTATTAAATAAATAAGTACAGCTCATCGTTTTTACAGTTAATGATTGAAGCAAAGAAATAAGATAAATCAATGGCTCCCAAACTTTTCCGTGCTAAAATAGTCGTCGATTTTATGCACCTCTTTAAGAAAAAGTTTGTAATGAAAATGATGGATCTAATGGTAAATTCTACAGCCGATGGATCTGGTGATCAATTCTTCAAAAGTAAACATGAAATGTCAATTAAAAATGTAAAAATCTTGTACCGGTGGGTTCGTATCTTTTTATTTATAGGCTTAAGGTCTCCTATGCTGAGTTCCAGAAAGCATTTAAAATTTGATTTGACAATGCCTAGATTGTAATCATATTATTATGTTACACACGCAAAAACAAATGCTAAATCTACATAGAAAAAGATCGCTTTTGAAGCTAAATTTTCATCAAAATACAGAGAAACAAAAAACGATGTCAAATACATGAATAATCAGTTAAAAAAATATCGCTTCATCAAGCAATTATTTTTCGAGCAGAATCGATTTAAAATTCTACAATGCTTTTCTTGTGGAGAAATATGCATAGTCAGAATCGAAGGTCATTGTCAAGTCAGTTTTTATAACAATGCCTTCTGCAATCCAGTACTAGACTCACAATCTAGGTCTCACAACTTCGCACTGGCTAAGGAAAGAAGCATGAATTAAGAGAAATTATTTTTGTTCCTTCCGGGAAGTTCTTAAAAAATGCAATTTTATTTTATATAAATAATATATATTTTTGTGATACGGAATGGTTTAATTTTTGTACAGTCTGCAAACCGCCGTAGCTAAACCACAACTGATGAGTTTCAAACGAAGATTCTTTGTGTGAAATATTCCACAAATGAAAAGGAACAATCTAAATAAACATGTTCGCAATCTGTAGCTTGTTTTCCAATATTTTCAGCTTGTAGATAAACGTCGGAGATGCTGTCATTTGAGTATTTAAAATGAGTTTTACTTAACGATGGTCTGAAAAGATGTGAAATAAATTTTAAAACAATATTTACTGATTGAATCAGAGCTAGGTTTATAATTTTAATAATGGTATAATGAGCCAAGCGCCTCAATACACAGTTTGTCCATCTGTATATTTTCCTACGACTCTTAATTAAGCTCATAATCAAGTTTTAATGAAATTTGGTTCACGCATAAAGGTTACTTGATGTCTGGCTTCACCCACGTTAAATTAAAATTAAAAGTATATATGCTGAGTAAATTTTAAACATGGCGCAATATTGGTCCCATATTGACCAGGCTAAAATATATCATTGGACAGGCCAAGTAAAATATATTGTTCAGATACAGAAATCTTCATACAAGGTCGATACAGAAAAAAATCTATTGGTGTAAGTTTGGTCTCATATCGAAATACCAATATTGACTGTCCAATACAAAGTTCACCTTGAGCCTATATCATATGGTTTATATGGACAAGTCATGTTCAACATAGGTCTGATAAAAAGATGTTTAAATGGATCCTACATAGAAATTTCTATATGGGTGCTAGATTGTTCTGACATTAGAAATCAAATTATTCATTAGCCAATATAGGACCAATTTTGGGATAGTATTGTATAACCAAAATAGAAAGACCAAGTCAATATGAAGCCCACGTTGAATCAGTATTGGTCGAGATAGAAATTTACTCTGGTAGCTTGGAAATTGCAAAAATGAGTTCCTCTGTTTGCTATGCGTTATCCTACTTGCTGTCCTTGTGTACCAGATACCAACATTAATAATTAGTAAACAGTAGAATAACTATAGTTTACTAGTTTGGCCTGTTCTATGTTATTGTCGCAACCTACAGAATAAAAATTGTATCCTATTCTATTCTATAATTATTAAGAGACATCCATTATTACAATGCTGTATTAGATCTTTTTTCTTTTCTTTTCAAACACTGTTACCACCGGTACTTAAACGCTCTGAATTTAAGCCAAAAATAGAGCTTCGGCTGTCAACTGATTGTAGACTTATTCGCCAATATTCTGCAAAAATTCTTTCTCTGTAAGGAAGACAAAGGACAAATCTAGATTTCTAATGGACTACTTTTGTAATTTATGTACGATTTACTAGAAAAAAGTTGGCATTAATTGTGCCAGAACAACACACGTTTTCAATGTCACACTACGACCTCATCCGTACTTATTTCACAAAACTGTTCCATCACAAACCTAAAGTGACTCTTCCTTTTTCGGAAAAGTTTTTTAAATCTTCAAAATATTTCCAAAAATTAGAGTAATTAATTGACAGCGGCACCCTTGCAATAGCATATAGCCTCGTAGTTAGCACCAGTCAAAAATTGAAATGTGCGGATGATTTGAGCGAGACAGAGCTAAAGAAGGTCACACCCACAATATGTCTTTTGCCTACCTCGCCTCTTATCGCTGGGTCTCAGCACAAACTGTGTGAAAATGATCCAACACTGTTAAGCTCAAGTCTTTCCACTATCGCGGCTCAATAAGTTATCAGTTATCAGACCGTGTTTGTAAAGAAAAGAAAAAAGATCTAATATAATATACAGAATTATAGCAATGGGTGTCTCTTAAAAATTATAGTTAACTATAACTATCCTACTGTTTATTAATTTAGTCTTACGAACTATACCGTAGTGAACATTTTACTAATATTAATATTTAGTAAAAATATTTTAGTAATTAAATTTATAAAAAAAAATCGCTTACGTTAAAATATAATATATGAGTGTTTCTAGGAGATTGTCATCGTCTTCATTGAATGGGATTTGAGCTAAATCGCATATTGACTTCAGTATGCAATCACGTCCATTAAGTCCTAAACTGCACAATAAAATAATAAAAATAACTTCTAAACTTTCCAGATGGAGTACAGTCAAACACAGATTACCGCTGTTATATTACACATAAGTCACCTATAATTTATACAAAGACTCAGGTCCGCCGCTAGTCGCCCATCTTAATTTACCGCCTCGTGAATGTCTCCTATTTCTCCCTTTTCATTTTTTTCTAGACATATTCTACTTTGCAGATAGACTCGCAGTATAGATACGTTTGGTTTTTAAGTAAAATTAATCTCACCAAATACATAAATGTGAAAAAAGAGCCAAGCTCGATAAAAAGAACAAGTGAGTTTGCGGGCTTTGCCAAAACAAACGTGAGATCTAAAAATGCCTCAAGTTTTCATTGGCCTTCACGAGTCATTTAATTATAATTAATATATAATACTTATAAAAACTTGTCTTTCTCATTTGGACCAAAATTAAATAATATAATAGAAAACAGTATCACGGGTAATTGGAATAATGAAAATAAATCAATTTAAACACTCATTGATTGCAATCAATGAGTGTTTAAATTGATTTATTTTCATTATTCCAATTACCCGTGATACTGTTTTCTATTATAACATATATCTGGAATTGAACTTTAAAGATGAATTAAATAATATCTTTTACAGTAGAGGCAAATTAGACTTTTTAAGAGAAATAATTTACATAGGTACTATCGATCTTTTATGAAACATTGTTTTAAAAGAATTAGAACTAAGGGACTATAAGCTACCTTTGGAGCAGACCCGTTTTGAGTTTTCGTCATTTATTTTCTTGGTCCTGATTATGTGTAATTTAACAGCTTCGAATCCGTTGACAATATTTTGGCGTAACTTACCTTTCCAAGAATTGTTCAACATAAAGATAAAATGTGGATCTATCAAAAACTTCATCATTATGATTAGTTATCGACCGTTTACTAAGAGTGGGGGTTTGATATTGTGTTACATTTGTTGCTAAATCGAAATTGGCTTGAAACCCTGCACTGATTTGGAAACTTCTTTTCTCCAGTGTTCCTGGTACCGATATTGCAAAGACAAACTACAATACATTATAGTCTCGTTTGACTCGAAAATAATAATAAATAGAAAACAGTATCACGGGTAATTGGAATAATAAAATAAATCAATTTAAACACTCATTGATTGCAGCGTTTCGTCTTTTCTTTAATTAAGACTTTTCCAAGCTCTCAATATGCTTAAATGATAGTAAAACTATGATATAATATGCAATTTAGCATTACAAAAAACAATTATAAAATTGAAAATTGTAGAAAGAAAGAAAAAAAATTATAATTGCTTTTTGTAATGCTAAATTGCATATTATATCATAGTTTTACTATCATTTAAGCATATTGAGAGCTTAAAAAAGTCTTAATTAAAGAAAAGACGAAACGTTGCAATCAATGTGTGTTTAAATTGATTTATTTTATTATTCCAATTACCCGTGATACTGTTTTCTATTATAACATATATCTGGAATTGAACTTTAAAGATGAATAATAATAAATATATGATTATAAATCATACTTACTTGTAACAATGTCGGATTCGGAAAAACGATAGATCTTTCATAAACATGATGTACACAATGTGTGGTTAATATTAAAGAAAGCAGATATAAGCTGGTGATTACAACATTATTATCAACAAATTCCATTCTTTAACATGCGATATTAACGTCATCATTGTTAAAGACATATCTCTCACCTTGCTTAAACAATATTTCCCGTTGTGTTTATCTGTTGATTGTCGCTAATTGTTGATTAAATAGTAACGCCAAATATGTTTTTAATCTATTATAGAGGCGATCCAAAAATAAAGATCGAAATTTCGACAGATCTTTCTATGGCTAGAAAAATACTCAGCTCGTCAATACATATTATTTTTACCCTAGAATAATCTCCTGAAATACTGATCTCCATTTTTTTATCCTCTGTTATATGCTGACTGCACGCTTGAAACTCTCAAGGTTACCAGAATACTAGAAGGTTGGGCGTAAGTGGCTATAAACCTGGTCACGTCTGTGATTGGTTGAGTCGATTGCTTGCGTCACCGATGTCTATGGCTTGGTTTCACTATTATCCCAACTGTTTGGAAAATGTCTTCATGTGACGTCGCAAGCCTACTTTCCTCGCCCTCTCTCGCGTCTCGCCTAGTTTCACCTTCAACAATGCTAACGCCCAACCTTATAGTTTGTAGTAACCTAGTGAAATTCTGGCCAGTTAAACGGTACCTACTATTTTTTTATTGATTTACAGCTCCGAGTTTCGGACGAAACTCAATAAGAACGTGTGTTGCTTTGCAACTAGCGCGTGGATTTGTAATCGGACTGTTAACCGTGCACTCAACACATAACTATAAGTTCATATTTGGGAGCATACATACGTATTAAATGGTACATAAGATTATATACTTCAGCATTAATTTTGTATTGATTTCCAGCACAGTTAGATACGATAGTTGTATTAATATCCTTTGTTATGCAACAGAAAAATATTTAGTACTATTAAAAAACAAATTAACTGTTGGGACTTGAACCCGAGACTCTCAAATTACAGTAGAAATAATGTATTTTCAACCTGTCAGAACTAATCGACTCGTGTATTTTCAACTTCTCCTTCATCATCACCTCGTGGCAGTTATAGACCAATCACGAAAAAAACTATTAATTAGAGGTTTAACGTTGGCTAACGTATTTTACCATTGACTGAACAAGGTACGAGGAGACATTTTGAGTCAAAAGTAGCAATTAAAAACCTGAAAATATGGGAGTAAAATAGACATCCTTATGGGAAGATCCTGTATATTGTTAGTTATAATCTAACACCGTGGTCATAGACGGATCGTTTGAGCAGTTAATCGTCGAACAACAACAGAAACCGCCCAAGCAGTCACTATCAATTGCCATTTTCACGAGCAGTCAGTATATGTGTTGCAACTGCCGACTACATGACTGCTTCTATAAAGATTTGTATTTCGTCATGCAGTTAATGCTTGAAGCAGTTAGTTTCGACTGTTTTACGTTGTCCGTGTCCACCCAGCCTAAGGGTCCTGTGCATTATTTCGATAAACAATGGCATTTTTTTATATAAGTGAAAACAACTGATTTGTCTAATGTTTGTTCAAATAAAACCAGTCAAAATGTTTATTTTCTGCATATAACGAAGGATAATATTAAAAATATCAACAGTAATGCAAATCAGTAGAACGTTAATGCTGAAAGATCACAACCGTATAAAAATATTGCAGTCTTAAATGTGACGATTTCATTCTCAAATTAATAACAAATGCTATTATAAATGTAAAATTCTGCATCAAACTTTTTTTGATATAATCATCTCTATAACCATAAAGCAAAAAAATGCCTGAGAATATTTTTTGATATAATTTTAGTTGTGTAAAACAATTCTAGTGAAAATTTTAAATGCTTTTCTAGACCACGAACCCCACAAACAAGTAGAAATGTAGTTACTAGCAAGCATTTTAAAGACAAAATAATACTAAACTGAAAATATGAATTACTAATAGGTTCAGATAATGTCGGCAACTGGTGACTTTAAATAAATAAAGACGTAGTTCTTTCAATTTCCTTGAAGAAAGTTTTTGAAATAAGCTCCTGGTCCAAAATTAACGCACCACTCTAGTTTTGTCCTATTTTTTGTAAAGAAATGATTGGACAGAGCATGCCTTGTTTTCTGATAAGACCAGGATAAGTTTTAAAAAACCCGGGTCACTCAGTCAAGAGACGCGTCTGACCCTGGCTTCATCAGAAAACATACTTTAAGTCAAATTATTATATAACCGGGCGTTAATTTTGATCTGGAGTGTGTTTGGGAGTCATCTGAAAACTTTAGTTTTCTTGAAAAAAGCCACTTTATATAAAAAAAAGAATTTTGAATCATATTTTATATGATTTGTGCTTAATGCCTGATACAAAATTCTACATGGAAATAAAAAATGACCTCGTGATACACTTCATCCTTTTGTATTTTGATTTTATTTATTTTCATGAAAAATATTAGCAATTTTTGAAATATGTCTAAAAAACATACCTATGCTAAAGCAGATTTTTTTTAAATCATCGTAAGTTCATTCAAATGGTGAATGTATTCATCTGATAATAATAATAAAAGTGTTTTATGTATACTAAATAATTTTCAACATATTTTTTTTATTAATTTGCAGAGGCTGCTGATAATGGGAGGCTGACTGTTAATAGCAAAACTAAAAGTAAAAGGTAAAACATGGTATAGAAAAAGTCCTAAAATAAATCATTTTGATTTAAAGCTTTTGACAGATTCCAGTGATACAACAAAGCAGGTACCTAAACCTTGTTTTAAATTATTCCCAATTAATACAGGTAAAAACTTAATAACCAATAAACTTTAGAGTATTCTAAATATAGTTTATTTATTACAGTTTATAAACAATACGGTTAGTTATATTAATAATAAATTAATATTTATTAGTTATTAAGTCGTTACCTGACAGAATGATTTAAAAGACGGCTAGGTATCTACTCTACGGTAGTATTTGAATCAGTCAAAAACTTCGAACCAAAATTATTTATTTTTCTAGTCTATTTCAGGATGTATAAATTATATGGGCATTACTCGAATATTAAAATGTTTACAGAACAAGAACTGTTTGGAAAGTTTATGGCCTAATTTAACAGTTCTTAAGAATTAATTAATTGTTGATTGTCAACGTATGTAGTAATCAACCAATCAGAGTAGCGTCTCAATATATGGTTGTAGCAATGGACAATGTTGCAAAAATAATTCCCTTAAAAAAGTAAAAGTAGAATATATATTAGAACTCAAAAAAATAATTTTCGTAAAAATCAGTCAGTGCCCCATTTACATTTTAGCTTTTTTTCAATTTGAGTCTTTAATCAATATGTTTGAGATGAAAATTTTCACAAGTAACAAATTACTAGAACATCAACTTTCTTCGAGCCTAACAGACGTACGCTTTAAACAGCTACGCAGACATTGTCGATTATGTGGTTAAAATATTTTTTGATAGTCAATCTAGCAAAAAATGTTCAATTCTCATTGAACTAAAAATTTACTTCACGAAATTTCTAGTCAGTTAAATTATACTACTTGATAAAGAAAACTAAAAGCATGTCACATATTAACCACAACAATTTTATTATTGGATGTATATCTCGAGATTAATACTCCCATTTAAAGATGGGGTATTTCGAGTGAAAATTGTTGAACTACTCGATTATTAAAATGTCTCGTGAGGCTATTCAAAACCAATTTAATGATTTGTATACCAACAACATACGACTTATAAATCTCCAGTAATAAATTACTATACCACGTTCTTTCTTTACTCTTTAAAACACTGCATACAATTTTTTCTCTCAGACTGTATTCCACAGTATTTACTATATTATAGGTACTTAGTCTTTTATCTGCCAGTGTTCTATAAAGCATTGTATGCAGGTGACTCACTCAAGTCTCATAATCGAAAATTCATTCGTTATTCTTAATAATCATATCGAATGCATAGACAGATAGAACCACTCAAGATGTTTATATGCATTGCACTGTACTGAATACGATTACTTACGTCTTTTATCTGCGTTTTTACTATGAAGCACTGGTATGTAGGTGACTCTCAAAACTGACAATCGAAACCGAGAGGAAAATTTATTCGAGAGTTGAAACATCCGCTCATTCACGCATATTATTCACCTATTATTATGATACTCCAGCTGAAGGAATCATTTCGAATGAATCATTTAATTGTAATAATCATTCTAATAGCAATCTGTCGATTATCAAATTCATTCGATTACTCCCATTATCAATAAAAACAGTTTAGTTTTTATTGATGAAGACTACGTCCAATAATAAACTTGTAGTTTTTGCAGCACAATCTGCTACCGATTTTGTAAAACAAATATCTAGTCTGATTAGAAATAAACTTTTGTGCGAACTGATTGACAAAAAATGTTTTAGTTGCGTAATGAACTGTGTCGACGTTATGAGAGCGTAAACTTGTTGGGTTTGAAAAATGTTGCGGCTCTACAAATTACCGACAAATGAAAATTTTAATATTTTTACATTATGTAAAATTTGTCACATTTCAAAACAAACGTGTGTATCTACAAACAGAGCATTTTTTCGACATAAAATTTTTACTTACGGGCATTTTTATTGGATGGATATTTTTTAAATTAATTGAGTCTGGTATTATAAAAGGTCCTCTATAATTTTCAAAAATAAAATTTTCATTTTAATTCTGGAAAACGCAGGGTTTTTCATAACGAACTGCCTGTATCCATAACTTCCAGAAAATGCATAGAAAAATTTAAAAATTTGCTTTCAAATAGAATTTTTTCTCATTGAAAATAATTTAGTTTTGTTAGAACTTCCTGCTAATTGAAAGTTGGCTAAAACTTTCTTAATTTCAATGAAAAATCACATGTTATTACATTTTAACATGTAAAATCTAATAATGCATTAATATACAGGCTGTTTTAAAAACAAAGATGTTTGTGAAAACTGCCTGTGTAACCAGAACTGCCAACAAGGGGACATAATTTTCTTTGAGAAGAACTGTAAATTTTAAAATTCTTACATTTCATTTTGAGAAATTTATAGGTACTGACAGCTCGAAATGAAAAACTCTTATACGAAATTCTATGTATTATTAAAAAAACAACAAAAAAAGCTGCAAGGCAGATTGCTTCATAATATAAATTAGCAACATTAACCAGTAATCAGGACCTGAAATCAGGGGCGTAGTAAAATAAATTGTTAAGCAGCTGAAAGACTCAAACAATTCAATCCACTTTAAAAAGAAATTCTGTATTATAAAATGTAAAAATGTTTTATCGTACAGTTAAAGCTCAGATAATAGTGGAATAGAAAGATCTGCTTAGCAAACTTATTAATTAAAACACGACTGAATATTTACGTTAATAATATAGATTATATTGACTTTTTTTCTTTTTTGTCCTTGGTAATTAATATAAAAACGATTTATCGGGAAAAAGGACTTTTTAAGTAAACACTTATTTGTTATTTATAGCGACGTTTCGTCCCTTGCTTGGGACTTTTTCAAGCTTTATAACTGTAATTGAATTATTAAAATACAATTTATAAATTTACAATTGAAATATAAAATATATATAAATTGTATTTTAATAATTCAATTACAGTTATAAAGCTTGAAAAAGTCCCAAGCATGGGACGAAACGTCGCTATAAATAACAACTAAGTGTTTACTTAAAAAGTCCTTTTTCCCAACAAATCATTTTTAAATATAGATTATATTCTAGATTCTAGACGCCCGGTCAAACAGAGCTAAGGAGTATCATTTAATCTTTTTATTTTCACTCAAAGTATTCGAAAATTAAAATATTTCTCAAAAGTATCCGGCATCCTCTAAGATAGTTTTGAACTATCAAAGGTAGGTACTTTTAAAGTATCTAATAAACTTTTAAATGACCTAGACGAATATATCGTTTTCTGTTAGCGATGAATTTAGAAAATTCAGTCATTATGGAATATTTCTTTTTAACTACGCCCCTGCCTGAAACTGTGCTTTTGAAAGAAAAGAAAAACAAAAAACCGCAACAAGCATATTTATTGCTGGCAAGAAACTACTGTATCAATCACTGCACCCAGCCGGACGCGCTGTTTCACTGCTTAGATTAATATTCATAATATAAATTTTAACAACAGTATTCTAATATATAAACAAATATTTAACAGCATTTTCAAGAACCTTATGTTATTGACATCACTGACCTTGAGAATTAACTGCGAAACCAGAAAACGTGTCGTTAAAAAAAAGGGGATGACTGCCAACTTCAACTCATTTTCAATGAATCGAACTAGGGTTTTTTCTACAATTTTAACCTACAGACCACTGTTTCTTAAACCTTTTTAGGGTTTTATACATCCGTTGGAAAAAAGGAACACTCTCGTATCTGTCTGTGTGTCCGTCTGTCATAGATTATTTTCTCCGAATCTACTTGACGAAAAAAGTTCCAATTTGATACATGTATAGAGTCAGATAACCCAATCACGGGCATATAGCGTAAATAAATGAACTTAAGGGGGTTAATTTTGGGGGCCAAATTAAAAAATAAAAAAAATTCTATGGGAAATTTTAATAATGTATTGGCAAACATTTGTATAGTTTTTTAATTTGTTTCTAAAATATATATTTTTGTTTTATTTAAAAACGGTCATTAATTATTATTTTAATATTTCTGGTCTTTTGTAAGATGTATTTTGTTGATTATTTTGACAAAAAAAAACAAACCAGATTTGTGTCTTCATCCTACTAAAGAGAATGCGTTCTGAGTAAATTAAAGACAATTTCCAGCAACCGATCGTATTTTAAGAAAGAGATAGAAATTGGCAGTCACTTTATTTTCATCTCGCTCACACAACTGTGGACATTTCTAGCACATAGTTGAGATAGGAAACGCGCAGTCAATGTTCCAAGTCAATGACGACATACAATAACTCAGTTATTGTATGTATAACTGTTGTTAATTGTTAATATATATTAACCAGTTTATTTTTTTCAAAGAAATGGTCGTATAGATATCTTACTGCATTAAAAATAAACAGAAATTTGCACAATGAAATTGCAGCATGAATCATAGATCATAGTCCGTTTTTAGCTCAAATGGGAAGAAATAGCACAGCTAAGTCATATACTTTTAAGTACCTTCCCCTTACATGAATCGAATGAAATTTAATCATCAACTGGAACTCAAAATTGTTACTCCTCTGAGGCACGAAGTAAAGATAGCAAAGGAGGTGAGACGATGTAGGCTTTATCATGATTTTTCGTTCACAATAGGTTCACCGAATAGTTCATTTTTTAAACACAATAGCGCTGATGTGCAAGTTGTACTAAAATCTCTAGATTTGACAAAGTACCGCAATTATTCACCGTTTTGAGATATACGATTCATTCAAAATAAGTAAGTATATAAAAGTTTTCGTAACTAAGGAAAAAGTAATTATAAGTTAAAAAATAAATATAATGACAAATAATCATTTTCATATTCAAAAATACTATCCAAATTATACAAAATTGTGTAAAATTCACTGTAATGTTTAAAAATGGATTCCGGTACTTGATAAATTTAGGAACTTTAGGGCGTACCAGAGTATAGATGTACCGTTTTACAAGTACGTAGTGGACAGTAGCGTACTCTACGTGTCCATCAAATTGAAGACACCTTTTTAACATTGCGCTTCATCTTCTTGTATTATACTTAGTGCTCTATAGGATCGTACTTTATATGAGGTTAGTAAAACAAATTTGTCTGATACGTCATTCACTACATTCGTGTAGTGGCAAAATGTGAACATGTACTACCTTTTTCCATCGCGGCGCAACATAGACGAAGCGACGGCATGATTTGATTCACCTAATAAAACATTTAATTTTTTCTGTTTGTGCAAAGTGAATTTTATAAATCAATAAATCTCTTCGTTTCATTAAAGACAGTTTTAACAATTTTTTATTTTCTTTTTATATGCCCCTGAATTTATACGAACTTTTCTTTACAACAGCTAAAAGTTAAAAAAACATACAAAATGGTGCAATTTCAATATTAAAAGCAATTTACGATAGATTCCATTTCTTTGAAATGAAATGTGCTCAAACAAATAAAAAAAATGAGTGTGTGGTTTTAACAGCATTGCTTCTATTATTATTTTTACTCATGTCGTTTATACATTAAAAAAATTAATTTCTTGCAAATTGCAGAATATATTTTTCAGGAAATCTAAATTTATTCATGCAACTATAAAACTGCAAAATAGCGTTCATTGATTTGCTGAAAAAAAATATCAAAACACCAATCTTAAATAGATACTTATTTAATTATATTTTAAAGATTAAAATTATATATACACTGATAAGATATTTTATACTTTTAAAAATATAATTTTGATTTAATAGTTAAAATATAATATTATCCACAGATAAAAATATATACATAAATTTATGTTGTGATATTTTAGCAGCAAATCAGTGATTATAACAATTTTTCAATGTTATTTAAAAAAAAAAAACAATGAAATTGATAAATGACATAAGTAAAAAACATATTAGAAATTAGTCTCTTGTATTCATTCTCATACAAAATTGTTACTTTCTGATCTATAGCGAACGATGGCTGCGATAATACTTTTGTAAATTACACTTCAAATACTTTTTTATATAAAACATGCTCCCAATGGCGGTTTATAGAGAAATGCAAAACAGAAAAAATTTACAAAAAAAGCTAAATTGAATAGAACTACTACGATGGGCTCGGATTAGTATTTTTAGGGGTACCTATGTCTTGTTCAAATATTGTCATTGGTTGTACCATTTTATACCTGCCTTTATTCCAGCCCCTCGCTAGCAAATTCTATTATTATAACAGGTAAAACTAGTGCCGGAATAGGGCTGCCCAAGTAACGTCGATTCTTTTCATAGAGATCTGTTTTATTATAAAAGAATGACCTGTTACCCACATTTTATTCCCTAAATAATTATTTTATTTATTGAATAATAATTTAGTCATCAAAATATAAAGAAATGACAAAACCCAGTGCATATTTCGCGAAAAAACTAAGCATCATCAAAAAATGAATACCCACTTACTGATGACGCAAACCCTGGTAGCTAAACAAACATGGAGTTTTTTTTTAAAAACCACTTTGCTATGTTTTGACGATAAAGTTATTCTTTGTTACTAAAAATATAACTTAAATATACTTAAACCTCTTTTATGCAGTGGCATCAAGATGTCCTTGACGATGTATTTGTACCTATCTATTATTGCCAATAAATTTCGCGAGAGTTTTATCGAAAAAAATCAAAACTGGGTAATCAAGCAACTAGGATTTCTTTTTCGATTGCCTTTACATATTAAATTATGATGTCGATAGTAAAAAAAAAGGATATTTTAAATAAGAAAAACAAGTTTTATAACGAAGTCAAATTTCACGAAACAGTTATTGAAATCAACAAGTTTCAATGAACCCATGTTAACACAATTAGGAATTAGATGTTAAATCCAGATTAGTGTTTGTTAAAAAACAGCAAAAATGCGTTAATTAAAAAAATACACAAAAAGTAACAGTTTTCGCATGAGATTGAATAGTATGTAACAAAAGACATTCGCAGTTTCATGAGGCTGGGTGAACACGCATAAAATCTCATATCTTGCTAAAAATTTGCACTCATTATAAAAATAATGGGCCCATACTTACACGTTAAAATATTTATAATCTTATAATTGTGCTCCGTTATTATATAAAAATTTATTAATTTACAAATACTTAAAACATAAACTCTTCATAATTTTTTATCACCCATCCGCCGAATTTAGCTAACATTTTCACTTTGAGTGAGGCTATATTCGATTTATGAAACAATTCCGTTACTTCTGATTGAAAACTGAATATTAATGAAAACAATAAAATTAATAGTCCAGGCAGAGTGAATTTTTTGTCGGAAAAATACACGAAAAACTGAAATCTTTTCAAATATCTTTTTTTAATTTTAAGCAAGTAATATTTCAGGTCCACCAAGCGAATTCGCAACGCCTAAAAAGTACGAAATATTAAAAAAAAACTCAAAAAAGTATTCATTCACAAAAAAAGTTGTATACTGATCGAAAAAAAGGTCCTATACGGTTTCTTTCGTAGAACCGTGAAATGTGTATTCAACAGAATACCAGAGACACAAAACGTTACCAAAACGCTATTGTTTGGAATTAATTTTTTGCTCGAGACAGCAATGACCTCTGATATACTTGCGAATAGCTAAGCACATAGGCATACCGTTATTTGTATGGGTTTTCGCGTTTCTTCAGGTTACAAATTACCTGGACAAACGCGAAAACCCATACAAATAATAATTAATTTATCATAAAAAAAAATCCGTAAGACGAGTATTTTTTTATTTATTTTTTTTTATAAAAACCTGATTTCTTATATTTCGCACGCTGCAAAAAGGGAATCACTTAAGAACCTGACATACTACTTATTAACAAATAAAAGAAGATAATCTAAAAGTTATTTTCTGGCACTTTTTCCGAGCATATTTTGAAATCTGACGTGATTGGACTAAGTCAACGTCCTGTTTTTTTAAATTTTAATACCAGGACTACGGGTAAAGAATGTAGGTAATTTGATTGATAGAAGGAGCATAAGTAATATATAAAACTCATAATTATTTTTTTGTGCGATATAGTCTTTAATCAGTTTCCAATTCGAAATATATTAATATTGTTGCATAAAAGCGACGTTAGTAAACTCAAAGAAAAAATCCAGCAGCATGGAAAGTCATGATTTTGTATTTTTAATCACCAGGTATATATATTAATATATTATGTTTGTTTTTTTATTATTTTTTTAAATATTTTTTTTTGCATAATAAGTTGGTGGTTTTGACTCGCCCCTCCCCTAAGAATAACCATGCAGTTCTGTTGATAGCACGTGTGATTTTTAATTAATCGGACATCATTAATTTATAATCATGGATTAGCGTTGAATACGATAATAATATAAAGCACCATAGTTATATATAAATATAACTCACTATAAAATATCATCTGCACTTTCACATTCACCAATATGGCAATTTAAACAGTTCATCAAAATGTCGTCCTGCTCACAAAAATGTACGTCCAGAGTTCTGTTCAGGCTGACGGGAAGCCACCATTTTGTGCTGCCGATGTTTACTTTACATATTGTGTTAATTTTTTTTTACTTTGGCAGTCTGTTTGACGGTTTTTATTACACTTGGAATTGTCGAACGGTCAGTGTTTTATTAAAAACTTGGTGCCATTTATAATTTTTTATTGAACTATAATAGTTTGTTACTGTGCTAATAAAATCAGTCATTGCAATAAAAAAATTACGACATAGACATATTCTTTTTCAGTCAACAAACAATAATATGTCATTAATTTTATAATTTTAACGTCTCATTTTTTACATACCGTAACTGCCTTTATCTGTTCGGGAAAAATCGATAAAGTCACTTCGGTACGTACTGATATTTATGCTATGTTGTAATAATGATTAATTGTATCATAATTCAATTAACTGATATAATTCCGATCATCCGTAAATTAATTGAAACTGTTTATTTAATAAAAAACAAGCGGAGTTCTTTTTTTCAATAACACTGCCTGTTCGACTCTGTAACTATAAAATGTAAATTTGTAATCGAGGCGAACAACAAACGCGTATAATTCGTAACCATTATCACCACGAATGGTTCGAATTTAAAGTGTGTTGTAAATCGCCTTTATTACATAATATTAATTTATTATTAATATGCATTTATATACAATCTAGCGATCTGTATGTTCAACATTATATAGCATTATGACACAATAGAACACGCGGCGGTTATCTATAATTGCCAACTGTTTTTCTCTTCGATAACTATGATGATTTCTGTTGGATTTGGGTTATCGATCGAGTAAGTCTTGTACTGAAACATTACTATAATTAGCTAGATGATTTTTTTAGACTTACGCTATTTTAAAATTTGGCTACTGTAATGTCTACAATTCACTTTTTTTTATTACATATTAATAATAACTAAGTCATTGCAGATGAATTTATCTTATATATAAATATCTAAGAGATTGAATATACCAATAACCCAAATGCAAACATCAAATTCAATCAGGTGATTACAATAAATATTCAAAGTTGTAACTTATTCGTTGTTTTTGAAATCGAATGCGCTGTATCTCTATACACACTTTTCGTGTTAAATTCATAAAAAAAACGTAACAATATTCATTTAAAAGCATGCCGTCATTTTGGTTTAAAATATTATTTACAAAATGTTAACAAATTACCTAAACTATAATTAATATATTATAGTGTCGATTGTATTTCAGTCACTTAACAATCGAAAAACTAATTATATAAACTTCAAACAGTATCCTTTCAAAACAATCGTCATAATATTTCATTACATCACAAACATAAAGATAACTTAATACCTACTGGTCCGTTAAAAAGTGCCAATATTTATAACTAGAAATTGAATAATAATATAATAAATATAATCACTAAATATTTACATATCAGTTGTCAACAGTAATTTACTAATTTTTTTTACAAATTTTAATTCTGTGCACAATCAACATAAATTTCAGAACAATTTAATAAATTTAATTCAAACAAAACAGTTATTTTTTAAATTATAATATATTATATCGAATCATCATAGTTATTTTAAAATTGAATTTTTCACACAAAATAAATTGCAATGATTTTAAAATATGTTTTTATTAGACATGCACCATTTTCGTCATAACATTTTCGGAGCCATTTTGATGTAAGTAGGGAATTAATACATTAAAATGGCTGTCGGCGTATTTGTGTTAGTAAGAATTTATAACCATAGCATAAATACAGAAAGGCATATCAATAAATTTGCACTTTAATTTTCCACATACTATTGTCTCAGTTTATTAACGAGATAAAGATTTCTTTACAAATTTCAAAACGAAAAAAAAACCTTATTTAAAACAGTAACAGATAACTTGTTTTAAAACAATTTTAATATTATATCTACACAATATCAACTAGTATAATAATAATAATTATTAATATTTAATTTAACATTAACTAGTAACAGTTGAGTAAGTTGTTTTACCAAGAAAACAATATTGATTTAGGTTAACGTTGAAATTGCATGAAAAAATCTTTATCTCGGCGCAGCATGGTATGATTGCAGGTATCATTTTATAACTTGCTATCGTAGTCGAGTTTAACACATCCCTGATTAAACGAGTACTGTGTCCTTCACCGTGCGTGACATAGAGTCTGAGTTCTATTGGCCGTTTCAAGCGAGACTGGGCAGCGAGTCGTTCTAAGATACGTGCTGCAAAATAAACGATCGTGTAAGAGAAATGACCGACCCAGTCTGACTTGAAGCATGTCGTCGGTTATTGTTGAACATGGCATAAGTTTTTATTAGTTATAATATTAATAATAGTAGTAGTTATGTATTTATAAACAAGCAAGCTGAGATGAGATCACACAATAATAATTGAGACAAGTAAAGACATGCCCGAGTGTTCAGCCGTTATATTAATGTAAGTATATATATATATATTTATGTATATATATATATATATAGTATGTACGTATATATCACACAAGTTCAATGGGTTAGAATGAGAAAATACGCAGAAGTACTTTTTGATTATTTCTAAATTCAAGCAAGTCACAACACAACGAACGATAATAAAAAAAAGTCAGGACAATTTGTCGTGCGGTGGTGCCGATCATAAATTTGATCTCTCTCTCTCGCATTCAGCAGCCATCGGCGTCGTCCGGGGAGGGACGGGGCCTATCTCAGACGTCGGCGGTCCTCGAGGTGACGCTCGGTGTGCGAGAGTGGATGACGACTCGATGTCCGTTCTTCGTCACGTGACCGTCGCTCTCGACCAGCACGGCCGTCTGCACGCCGGCGCCGCCCTCGCCCTCACTTTCGCCCGTCGCGGTATCTTCTCCACCTCCGCCGGAACGCAGCCGCTTGTGCTTTATTGTTAATAGTGTACACACAACCGCTCGATTACAATCTTTAATTGTGCGTCTCGCGCGCCTCTGTCTGTCGTCTGTGTGTGCGCTTTTATGACTCGAGTACCGCCTTTTACTGTACTCTTTTTTATATTGTTATTTCGATGCATGATATTCTGTCACCGATTGACCTCACTGACTGACACTTTCGTAATCTTTATACAAGTAACAGGTATGGTATTTCTGTGTAACATTTATGTACAAGAGTGTCATGTCATTCGAGTGTCCATTCCAAATATCACACGGAAAAAAAATGATGATAACGGCCAATTATTCAACAAAACAACAAAAAGAAAGGAGAAAAAACAACAAAAACATTACAAAAAAGTAAAAATTAATTTTGTGGGAAACAAAACTAAAACGACGTAATAACAATTTTTGTCATAAATATATATGTTTATTTTTCAAAAAAATATCAATTAACAAAGTGTATGTGCGTGTGTGGTTGTTAGTTAATCAGAAGTTCATATTTTACTAACCTTTCTCCAAGCATTCTGTATGAGTCTTGCGCAATATTCCTCTCTCTGTCGCCATAATGTGGACGAAACGGGTTCGTAGCCCACTTCGTCTGGTCTTCCAGGCTGCACTTCACCTAATTCAGCCGTCTCCTCGATGGGATTGCCTTTGCGCGCGAAGAAATCTTTCGTCAGCGCGTCAAGAATGTCGACGCAAAACATCAGATCTCCTTTACATATAGGAATGTCCATTGACACGATTTTGTATTTGTTAGGTTTGTGAATTTGCAAAGGCGGCTCGAGAACATCTAAGAACTCTGACAACTGATCATAACGTATGTACTGAGTGCCGTCCGGATCGAAGTTCTGCCAAATCTCATAATACATATCGTAATCGTCGTCCGTGAGACCTTCTTGAACATCCTCTGTCGCCTGAAAGAATAATTAACAAATAATAAAGATATCTTGCGTGCGAAGTCAACACTTTATTTTAGGGTTTTATTTCAATAGAACATGAAAACCAACGTTATCATTTTTGTTCTACACAACGCAGTGTTGACGAGGAATAAAGTCCTCACGCCCTCCATTTTAATCTTTAATCATTTTTGTTTTTAATTACTTTTACAAAAAAAGATAGTAGTATCGCCTTGCGTTCCAGGGACACCAATATTTGTATTACATAACTTATTTTATAAGAACAGCGGCACTCTACCATGGTGTAGCCAAATATAATTAATCAAGGGATGTACAAATAATTGAACATTCATCGAACTGATAATTATTATAAAAATGAATTATATCCAACCTGTGAATAGTTTTCGAGAATAACAGCAATGTACATGTTGATGACAATCAAAAAGCTTATTACTAGATAGGAGAGTAAAAAAGTGATGCCAACAGTTGATGAGCCGCAATTTCCTGGAAATCCAACTTCCGGGTTTGGCTCTAAACAATCCTCTTCGTTCATAATTCCGTCTAAAACACCATCCCAACCAGCTGACGTTGACATCTGGAAAAAATAATATTCAGGGTTAATTAAAAAAAATTCTTTAACAGAGAAGCACATTTTTTAATCTATATCTCTATATGTATATATCGTAGGATAATTAAATTTTCCTAGAATGTTTGCAAAAAACCGGATTTCAATTACCCGGTTTTTTGCAATCTTCGCAAAGATCCGATTTTTTCAATTATCCTACGACAGTTTTTTAACTACCCGTTACCCACGGCTGTACTTCGCCAAATTTTGCTGGTGGTAACATTAGTCTTAACGGAAAAAACTATCATTTACGTTAAGTTTGGAGTATTCATTAAAATTGAAAAAATGGATTTTTGATATTTTACGGGTTTTAAAATATTCGAGATAATTTTTTTAAAAGTATAATTCTTAAACTTTGTGAAGATTTTATTTCAATAAATTATTTGCATGTATATTAAAAATTGGTTTTTAATCACGCCAAAGAAGTATAACTTCAAACGCGTGTACACGCATTCAATTATTTTTTTTACTTACTTGAAAAAGTAAAATCATGGACTGTCCAAATGTCTTGAAATTGTAGACATCGTCGAGTCCACCTTTATTTTTAACGTGCATGAAGAAAGACATGCCGAATATGGCGAAGATGAACATAACTAAAAATAGCAGTAGACAAATATTGAACAAAGCAGGCAGTGACATAGCCAATGCAAATAGAAGTGTACGAATTCCTTTAGCACCCTTGACTAAACGCAACACTCGGCCCACTTTTGCTACTCGCACTACTCGAAGCAGTGTTGGAGAAACAAAATATTTTTCGATAATATCACTTAACACCAATCCTGAAAAATAAACAAATATTTTTATTAATCGTCCATCGATATCACAATAATGCACGATTTAAGATAGTTGTCGTGGTACAACATTGTCAAAAAGTTATAGATTATACGCGCCACAAAAGTATACTAGCTTGTAGCTAAGTGATCCATAATTTGTACGCAAGACTGTACCCGTGGAAACGTAACCCATACAGTATTCATATGCATGTATAATTTTCTATAAATTGTTGAACTTTAAACCGTTATTTATAAATAATTAGACGGCCAAAAAGTTTTTCTTATTTTTTTGTAAACTCATAACAAATACATTGAAAGACTGTCAGTTTTTGGAAAGTTTCTGACAGTTAGTTCTTTTTTTATAAATAATAAACTGGTTCAGAACTACAGAGATCCTATACGATCAATGTTAATTATCCAATTTTTAATTGAACTTATCTCGGATTATATACGGTCGATCGACTTCAAATTTTAAGGGTAATTGCATTATCATGTCCTTAATAAGTATATAAAAATTAAGAATTTTCTGACGGTGTGACTTAACCACGACAACTACCTTCATAATTAATGTTGTTTACCTAAAATTGAAAGAATAACAACAACAAAATCGAACAAATTCCAAGGTTCCTTAAAATAATGGTAACGTAATGCAAACATTTTCATAAGGCACTCCGAGCTGAAGATAACGATGAAGATCATGTTCAAGTAATCGAGCACATTATTGAATGAATCCTTCATTTGATAATGGTCTAGTGTCATTGTTAACATGTTCAGACCAATGAAAATCATAATGAACATGTCGAACTTTTTATCTGTTACTATTTCAAAAACAATCGCTTGAGGTCGCCACTGCAATACAAATAATAAATCATGTATTTTGAGAGAGAAAATCAAGATCGAGGGTATCAGAAGGATGATAGAAGTGGTAGCGGACTTGGCGAGTAATGAAGATTGTATGAGGATGGAGGAAAACAAATGATTTTCTAGGATTAGGAAATGAATGCTCAGATAAAGACAAAAGAAGGAGAGGAGACAGAAACTCCTGGAACAAAAGATAGCAGGGAAGAAGGGCGATTAGATACATTACTTTGGTTATATTAATATAGACTAATTATTGCTAAACAATATTTTGAAAGAACTCTAAGAGAAAACGAGCTAAAACGTCAATACAAATTTTAAAAAATGGTATATGCGTCATTCACAAGCGCATGGCTGGAGCGAGCCTTCTTTCGTCTTGGTCAACCATGCGATTTTAATTAAATAATTCATTCATCATTTTATTTGATTTTTATTTGAGGTACACATTCAACCTTCTTCTAAGTTATTTCTGACATTATATAATAATTTACAACATAATTTCCCTGACTGATAGCTCCCTGCTTATTTAATTTCTATAGTAAACGCTTTCCCCCTCCTAGCGTTTCATGTTAGATTTCCATGTCGAAATCACTACCCTCGCTACAGAAGTTTCACTTCAAAAAGTCAGATAAAAAACCGTTAGACAGGCTCCATGACGCTAATAACAAGACATTTCTAATGTAGGGCACACAGTTATGAATCCACAGGAAAACGGAAATAAGCGAAACCCGGCTGGGATTTTCTAATAGACTAGCGGCCCGGTCCGGCTTCGCTCGGATAGCACTAATTATCTAATTATCTGTAGCTATAAAAGATGAGCATTATTGTCATGAAATTCTCAACGTGTATTGAATTTGCGCCAATTAAATCGCTTTTATTTGTGAATGTTCAAAAATCGAAGAAAAATCTTATTTCCCAAAAAGAAATTAAAAAAAACACCCGGTATAATCTAAAAACACCCGGCATAGTCTAAAAACACCCGATATAATCTAAAAACACCCGGTATAATCTAAAAACACCCAATATTTTCTAGCAATAAATCTAGCCTATGTTACTCAGGGTGAATGTAGCTTTCTAATGGTGAAAGAATTTTTTAAATCGGCTCAGTAGTTTTTGAGTTTATTCATTACAGACATACAAATCTTTCCTCTTTATAATATTAGTGTAGATAAGGATATCCAGTGCTGGATTTACATAAGGGTACTTGGGACCCAGGCCCAGAGGCCCCCATAAACTAGGGGTTTCCACAACCTAATGCTAAATTAACTTTCTGATTCAGGAACTTCGATGACACAAGAACATTTGAATAATTTAACAATAATGAGTACATAATTCGATATTTTGCGTGGAATAAACATCGATATTTGTTGATCAAAAGTCAGAATGTGCTTTATTAGCTTAAATATCTTGTCGATACATCTAATTTTAAAGTGTGGTTTTACGCTTTATCGTTTTCATTAATGAATAAAAAACGTTTTCACTTTATCCAATCTTGATCTCCTAAAATGCGGGGTTCCAATTCACTTTGGATCCATAGGTCTTGAAGTATCAAATCTAGCACTGGGTGTATCTTATAGTTGAATTAGATGATCAGGACAACAACTATTAATTTTGGGTTCATAGCAATAGTTTAGAAAATACTTCTTACCCTAGGTCTGGGAATGGCCTTAAGTGGCTTTTTCGAGCCCATTTTTTTCATAGCATTGTAATACTTCTTCTGATCCTCAGTCATGAACATCTCAAGAGAGCCTCCAGCTTTCTTTTTCTGTTCATTAAAATTATCGATAATCACACCAATAAACAGATTAAGAGTAAAAAATGATCCGAAGATAATAAAGAATACAAAATATAAGTACATGTAAATATTTGTCTCACGGATTGGTTGTTTATTCACCTGAAAATCAAATTGTATTTATTATTAACAATTACAGAAATTGTCTAAATATTTACTCTAAATTAGGGTTGCCCTTAAAACATTCACAAATTCGATGACATGTAACCTGGGGGTCTCTACCGCTGATATATTTACTAACTGGATTTAAAAATATTAATTAAAAAAATGTTTAAAGCCAAGCTTTTATTAAAATGTACTAAAAAAGAAAAAACATTTTTTTAATAATTTAAGTTCATAATTATAAAAGCGTGGGCTGTAAAATCTATGATCATTTAGTAGTCACAACCCACGCTTTCATAATTATGGACTTAAATTATTATAAATTAATTGCATTTTAATAAAAGCATGCCTTTAGAAATGTTTTTATTAATATTTTATTTTGTTCTTTATAGTCTTTTGAGATGTTTACTATTAGAATTTTAATTTACTAAAAATTGACTATTTATTTCTAAAAACGATTGAATCATGTATTGTCATTGCATATAAAATTTCAATTCGATCGGATATGTAACGTTTGCCATATTGGGTTTACAATGTCGTCACACAGCTAATGGTATTCCACTCGTCAAACTCTTTTATTTGATACCTAATGTCAACTGGGTTGTGAAGAAAAACGTAATCCGCCATCTTGGGGCGTCCACCATATTGGATTTGTGCATTGTCACCGTACTTGTACACGTGTGCAAAATTTCAAAGCTCTAGCTTAATTAGATCTCGTCGAAATTTTGATTGCAAGATTTGACCCAACAGACACACTGACAAACATAGCAAGTTAAATAAATTAAAGCTTGTAAAAACATATAATATCAAAATCGGTCAAGTGGAAGTCGCTGAAAGTTCTCGGACAAAAAAAAAACAGCTTGTGTTTTAAATAGATTTGATTACTTGAGGTATTTTACCAATTAAGGCTGTCGGAACGCTCTGAATTTTGTTTGTGCTGAGACCCAGCAGTAAGGGGCGAGGTAGGCAAAAGACATATTGTGGGTGTGACGTTCTTTAGCTCTGTCTCGCTCCAATCATCCGCACGTTTCAATTTTTGGCTGGTGTGAACTACGAGGCTAAAAAATATTGTTGCAAGGGTGCCGCTGTCAATTGATTACTCTAAGTTTGGGAAATATTTTGAAGATTTAAAAAACTTTTCCGAAAAAGGAAGAGTCACTTTAGGTTTGTGATGGAACAGTTTTGTGAAATAAGTACGAATAAGGTCGTGGTATGACATTGAAAACGTGTGTTTTTTTGGCACAATTAATGCCAACTTTTTTCTAGTAAATCGTACATAAATAACAAAAGTAGTCCATTAGAGACCTAGATTTATCCTTTATCTTCCTTGTAGAGAAAGAATTTTTGTAGAATGTTGACGAATAAGTCTACAATCAGTTGACAACCGAAGCTCTATTTTTGGCTTAAATTCAAAGCGTTCCGACAGCCTTAAATGTTTTGTCAATAAAACAATAGATTGGAAGATTGCTATTTCTTGGATGGTGAAAATATACATACCTCGCGTGAATCAATAGCGTCATTCATAATTCCAATCCAGCCTTTAAACGTGGCTACTTGGAAAAGACACAAATACGCTTTACCGACGTGATCAAAATTCATTGCTGAGTTCTCCCATGTGTGATTTTCTGCTTCACATGTATTCCGATCAGGAATTATTTCATAGCTAATAGTTTCTTTATCTTCATTCACGCACTAGAAAAAATATTTTTTTTAACACTTCTGATTTCCGCTGACATTCACAGGCGGTGGGAACAGCGCCCGCTCAACCGGTTACGTCGTCTCGGACAAAAAGTCAAACTGGCTATAAAATAAAAACTAATATCTCGACCGGAATTTCCGATCATTATATTAAATTAAATGTTATAAAAGAGTTAAAAAATCAAAAACTAATTTTACCTTGAAGTACTTTCCCGCGAATAGTTGGACACCCATAATTGCAAAAATAAGCCAGAAAATCAGACACACCAATAGCACATTGAAGATAGATGGAATAGCTTGTACAAGGGCGTTTACGACAACCTGGAAAAAGAACATAATCTACAATAAATATCTTCAACTTAATATGAAATTTAATTAAGGGAGTAGTTCACTGTGACAGGTAACTATAAATAATGTCCTATTAACCACTCGATTCACGACATATACATTATACATCCAAATAGGACACGGTGTATAATGTTCGACTAAAAATGAAAACTTACCCTCATGCCCTGCATTCTAGACATAGCTCTTAAAGGTCTTAGAGCTCGCAAAGTTCTCATTGTCTTGAAAGCTTGAATTCCACCAGCACCGCACAGCGACGCAATGAAATTAATTAACGATACCTAAAAGAAAATAGTTTTTTTTATAATTACATTACAAAAAGAATGTTCCATTTAATAATAAAAATTTCTTTTGAAATTCTTACCATAACAATAACAAAGTCAAGCCAACACCAAGCATTAGTAAAATATTTTGCAAAACCAAGGGCCAGCCACTTGATTAACATTTCAATGAAAAATATAACAGTGAAAATTTTATCCATGTAATACAATATGTCTTGCAAAATTGGTCTATGTGGTAGATTGACATCTTCCAGCGCCTACAAAACAACGTACATAAAATTATCTACATATTTACTATTATTTTACAACTATAGAGCTTCGTACGAGGCAAAACAAATCGAAATTTTTGAAACAATAATCTTAATTTTGATAAGCAAAAGGAAAATAATATTTAAGTCATCGTAGATCAAAAGAATATAATATCGTCAAATAAAATCATTGTTTCGTTTAATATATTCGCATTTTCATTTATTGTTTTGGTAATTTAAGACCGGTTTCGTCGAGACAAAATCGATAAAGAATAATTCAATGTCCAACATGTACGAAACTTTGCGACTTAAAAGAGATTACGGTTATGTTATAAAAAACAAACTTACCAGCGCTAAACTACTAAGCAAAATCATGGTGATAACAGCGGTTTCAAAATATTTATTTTCTATTAATTGAAATGTTTTAAGTCGTAAGTTGTCCCATCCTTGCCAAAATGGCGTATCGTCATCACCGGCAAGAAATGGGAATCTCTTATACCAATTTTCTGGGAAACAATCTGCTGGATAATCGTCTGATAGAATCACGTCTTCAGTGTTGGCGTCTATTATCATTTCTTCATCTAGGGGTGCAGCCTCACAATCGCACTCCTCGTCGTCCTCGAAATCTATAGCAATTTTTAAAATCAGAAAAATACCCAATAATGAGCCTATAAACGGCTTCTGCCGAAGGACTATCAGCAGAATAATTTTTGTTTGAAGATTAATGGAATATTTTACCGTCTTCAATGCCTAGATCTTCTTTGCTGGGATCGCGTTTTTCTTCCTCGCCGTCTAACGTATCTGCGCTACCTTTGTGACTTTCATCTTTAAATGGTCGGTGCTTGTGACTGCCGTATGAAATGTTACTAATTAAATCATCTTCTATGCAACCGATGCCGGTTATGTAATCCTGATGAATCGAATTTCCTATTGTTTTACTCTTGTTTAGACTATTCTTTCCTCTCTTCAAACTAGCTTTCGAATCACCTGAAAATAATAGTTCGCGCTGTGCAATTTTTTTTTGCAAATTAAATTAAAGGGGATCACGAAATATCCATGAGAAAAAGTGGGATTGATCATGAAAGATAGGAACATTCAAATTGAAATGGATTTATAAGAAATTATCCATAATAATGATGTACGATAGAAATTCGGAATGATTAATATTAAAAGATATTTTGAGTTAAAGAATTACAATTCCAAAGTAAAATTTTATTAAAATAAACGCTTTCGACATGTCATCATTAATTTGAATTTTATGATCGATGATGACTTACATGTCGAAAGCGCTTATTTTAATAAAATTTTTCTTTGGAATTGTTATTCTTTAACTCAAAATATCTTTTAAGAAATTATCCACCATAAAAAAAACATAAATATAAGGACCAAGATGAAATGGATAAGACTATTGCAATGGAAAATCACCCTCAACTTATTAAATTTATTCATATTTTAAATTTAAAAAAAGTAATTTTATTTAAATTATAATTTGTTTTTCTTTTTTATTATGACGATTTATGCAGAGAAAATCAATTGATTTTTAATAATTATCAAAAATTTGATATCTCGAAAACTAAGCGAGATATCGAAATTTTTTGTTCTTTTTTTTTTTTTTTGGTCAGCACATCGAAATCTATCGAAATAAGTCGCCAGATGGCGACGTCACGAAAATGTAATTCTCCTTGATATGTATCACAGAGGTTTACTTCACGTTTATAACAATGAATTGAAGAGAAATAATTACCATGTATAGTAAATTCCATGCCATCACCAATTGTGACTTCCAACCGATCTTTTGGACTCTTTTTGTCTTTATAAATGATTCCATCGGCCAATATCTCATCTCCAGTTAATTCTAAACCACCATCACGATTATCTGTACAAAATTAAAACATTATGATTCTCTAGATTTTCAAAGAAAAATCCAATATTTATTTACAATATTCTAAATTAAATAAAATATTTTCAGGGAGTATAAAAAAAGTTATTAATTTTTATTAATAAAATCTTTAAAGTTTTGAATACCGATTAAATTTACAATTTTTCCCTACCTTCATAGACTGCAGTTGTTTTTGCTTTCTAATTTCAACAAACATGACAAGCTATTTTTAGAAATACAGTGAAGTCCGTTTATTCTGACCCACCGCTTATTATGTCGTACTTTGATCCAATAATTTGGCTTTAAAACAACGTGTGCATGACTTTTACCATCTGATTAATAACTCATCCGTTTAAGGTGAGTGTTTATCAAGTGTTCAATATACCGCCTTTTTCACACACATGGCTCTCTCTTACGAGTTGGATGTAAAACGCACTTGCTCACGTTTCTATGAAAAATCTTATTCAATTTTTAATGTTAATGCTTCAATATAAACTACAAATATGTACCTTTCTTCCCATATGACTTTTAACCAAGTTTTTACACTTTATTTAATGTGGATAAAAGGATTTAAAATCAGATAAAAACGAAAAAATTAACATAAGTTCTACAGAAATTTGTGTACAAAAAAAAAATAAAACTGAAAAAAATTATTTAAAAACCCGGGTCGCAGTGCCAAAACCCTGCCGACAATATAGTGTATTTGCTTGTATGGGGCCGTGTGGTTTTATACCTTTATTATGTGAAATTAAGTTTGTTTTTGGGCAAAATAAAAAATTTAACCCCTTAATACACCCCTTACAACAACTTTTTTTTTTCTTAATTGTAATATTATTATCAATCTAACGTCTACACCGAATTAAATACACCCTTCAATAAAAAAGTCACTATCTGCAAATTAGTGTTTTCAAAAAATTTGTAAGTCCGGTCCTGTTGAGCCGATTTTATTAAAATTTTAGGGGCACTTTTTAATTGCTACTGACAGGTTAAATATCAATTTTGAAACGATTCTGAGAATTTTTTCGGAATTTTGGGGCCCAAAAACCCCTAAAAACTACCCTTCAAATGGCCCGATTACGCCCATTTTAAATAGGCTTCTTGCGGTGATGGATTTTAACACGTGGTCCAAATTTCGTTAAAATCAATTAACTCTTTCGAAAGTTATTGCCCGTACACATATATATATATATATATATATATATAAATATATATATATATATATATATATATACATATATATATAAACATTTTTAAAAATGGTGCCAAAGTGTTTAGGAGGTTATGAAACGTCGAGAAATTTTGGTCCGACCCCTAGGTCCCGCCATCCGACCGACGCCAATAGTGTATGTTGCCATATGGCAAATACACTAATAAGTCAAATTTGTCAGTATTTTTTATATAAGTTTGTAACGACAAAAACTTCGCAATGTTAATTTGCCCTTCCGTAATTCGAAATCTAGTGACGTGCTGTCAAAAAATATTGGCGAATATCAAATTTTTTTAATCTACTTTTACGGCAAAAATATAAGTTTTTTAAATTTTTTAGCAGAAAGCCAAATTTTGTGAATCTTATGCTGGATTGCACAAAACATTATCAAAAAATTTGATTTGGCAATGATAATATAATAATATAGTTATAGTTTTCATACATGCAAGAGCAGTCTAATGTCGTATTCAAACTCCCTGTAAAGTACAATATTAGATTGTACTCACACAACAGCAAATGCTTGATCTACACAGAAAAAGTCCGTTTTTCAAGTCAAATTTTGATTAAAATGCGCAGAAAAATGTCGATTCGAAGTAAAATTTATGCAAAAAACTATATTAAATACACGTGTACACAATTTAGAATAAATGTCATTTCAATCGATCAATTATTTTTCATATTCTACAATGCTTTTTTTATGAAGAAAAATGTGTGTTCACAATCTAAGGTCATTGTCAAATCAAATTATTTGACAATCCTTTCCGCAACCCAGCATTAATGCTTAATCATAGCTAATAAAAATAGAAATAAAATGAATTTTGCGACCACCGTTCGAAATTCACCTTTGAATGTCATTATAAAGAGACTCCACTGTATTTTCATGCGCTTTAAACAGGAACTTACCGTACTAATCAATCTTTGATTTCAATGTACTGGAAAATACTTATTGCTTCGTTAATAAAAAGAAAAATTAATAAGTTCTAAAACAAAAGTATTAATACATTCAATTCATGCGATAAAAAATGTGACGAAATTCTAAATAAATAAATATGTGATTTTTGTGCAGAACTATGAATAAACATTATGATTAGTTCTAGTTTTAGATAAACAGATGACTGTGAATGAGATCACAAAAAACGTGTGCACAGAAATAAATGAATGTGGTTTTCTCAGTAATGGCGGTACCATCGTAACGTAAAAAAGCGACATCCATTTACTTCTATGCATAAGTTTTTTCGTTACCAACAACGCGTTCTAATCTTGGACACAGAAAACTCAACCGACGCGTACGCTCTGAATTAATAAAAAATAGTTTTAGACACAAAAAATCCAAAAAAACATTTAAAAAAAAATATTGTCTTTCAATTGAATGTAAAATAGTAGGAATTTATACTAGAACTATTCATTGACAAATAAAAAAAAACTTAACACATTATTTAGATTAGAGTTAGATTATAATAATTTAGAATAAAAGAGGGTTAATATAGATTAGATTAGATCAAAAAAACAATTTTTGTGCAAATTGTGTACTTAAATAATGCATTAAGAGTATCTAACAGAGATGACGACGAACACCCGAAAAAACTCGAAATCCCCCGAATAACTAGTCGATTTAAAAAATTCTGAATTAATATACCGTTATTTATCTTTAGTCAGAAAATCATTTGTGACTTAATTTAAGACAGCAGAAAATTACTGTCATATGTAAATTACTGCGATCTTTTTGAGCGTTACCATTTTGAAATAGTCTATTACAGACGTTTGGCAATATATTCATTATTTTGAGAATGATTAATGTGAGGATAATATTTTAATAATCAAAACACTTTTAACTCGAGGATACACAAGTTTTCCAAAAGATTGGAAAGACACTTAATGAGAAAAGTATAGTCCCCATATGGTCACAGAGACGAGACTAATAAAGTTTCGCTCACACGCGAAACTGAGCCATACCCAGAGCTACAGCGATTGGGGGCAAGAAATTCGTTTTTATTGTAAAACAAACATGCCATATTTTTAAACAAGATAAAAAATGAATAGGGTAGTGTAAGACCAGCCGAACACGGGCAGCTTCAAGCAGTTGAAACTGACTGCTTCAAGCATCGACTGCATCTTCGTAAGAAATATTCTACTGACATACATGCGCCCGTCCGAGCAGTCATTTAGGCGAGATATACTGACTGCTGGAGCTGTTGACTGCTCGTCTAGGAAACGCGACAAGGAACAAGAAAACACTTGAACAGTAATTGACAGTGATTGCTTGAGCCATTCGTATATGTTGTTCGATATGCAATTCGTATACGGCCGGCCTAAGTTGTTTAAAAAAAGAACGACAATTCCTTCAGGCTTGCTGGCACTTTTTCAGCACCTCATGGTTCAAAATTTTACTCAATTTGTGTACCCGATTTAACGGTTTTCGTCATCTCTAATATCTAGTTATTAAAGAAAAACAATTCAATTTGTACTCGACTAATAAATTTCAGTGCTTCTGTAGAGTTCAGCAGCGGTGCACATAATTACTAATAGCGATAATTATGAATCATAAAATATTTAATTAAACAGAAATTATTTCAATATTGGCAGTCAGTTGCACAGCGCGCTTGCAAATAGCTTTTTTTGACATTTATAATTTCAGCTGAGGTTTATATAGAGTGGGTCCATTCTTAAATGTTACATAGTACACAACGTGACTTGTGATTTAGAGACACTGTAATTCCAGATCTATTCACTTTCAGAAACTACACTTTCAGTGTTTTAGTAGAAGTACGATAATTAAAAATAATATATAGCGTATCCTATTTTCTAATCTTGGGTAAGTAACATCCGTTCAAAAACTCTTTCAAGGTCGGGACACACATAACCACACTGATTCTGCACCGGCCCGTTTCGCATCGAAACCGCACCGCGTCCACCCCGTGCGAGAATACTTTTGTTTAGATATTATCGGACATGGTGGGGTTTCGGAAAAATCCTCTACACAGATGCGGGCATGTGTGGTCTCACTAGGACCGATAAGTCACTCGGCCGACTGACGCGGAGGCGCGGTTAGGCTAAATGTGTCCAGACCTTTAGTTGTGGACGCTCAAGAATTGTAAAAGGCATGTATGTCATTAGTCTGTATTACAAACGTCAATTTGAATGAAGATTGTTTTATTAACTGACAATTACTAGAGGTTTTGCTCCCGTTAAAGTCTTTTCGCTACCTCTTAGTACAAACGTGAGGACTGAGGGTTCAGAAACAGCTTCTTCTCCTGAAATTGACTCCACTCGTGTGGTGACTCCGTAAGACTCCGAATTTACGTCATTTGTGTAGCGCTATAAGTGACCTATGTAACATTAAAAGATGGACACCCATCATAAGAATCGGAAACGAGCTTATCTTTACTTTGAGATTTTTTATCGTTTGAAAGTGTCAATCCCGGTTTTCAGTTAAATTACAATAGCGGCAATAGAGATTTTTCTTCAAAAAGTAATGAACCACCTTATTTTTATTAATGATTCAATTTTCATCGACGTAAAATTTCGAGCGCATACCAAAACAGTTGCATTAAAAATGCTTAAAATTTAATCCAAGTTTAAACAGCTGAGCTAGGAAAACATAATCTATTATGGGTAAATTTTGACATTTTTTGTTTGGTGACTTTTGACAATTTCTGGGAAGATATTTTACAAATTTTTGGGTGAATTTCAACATGTTTTTTTATGGTTTTTGGTAAATTTTTGGATAAATTTTGTAGTAATATTTGTTTAGTGTGGTCACCAAGTTCTAAGTCTGATTTTAATGTTATTAAAAATAAAAATTAAACCCCAATTTAAAGATTCTTAACAAAAAAGGGGGCCCCATTGGACTTCAATAAGCTCTAGGCCCCTAAAAACCTAGATCCGATCTTGTCACCAAATTTCAGGAATGGCGTTTTATTGAATTTTAACTTAACGAAACGAATTTATAAAATACACGTATAAAATTGGTTAAAAGATGTAAATATCTGCTTAATTGAAACTTAAGAAATGTTTATTTGCTGAAAATAAATTTCTGGTCAATATTTTATAATATAATATGTTTTTATAAGATGAAAGCCGTTTTTAACTCTGTCATTCTGTCTGATATTTTATAATAGATCGAGTCATGAATGCCACTAAGAAATTTTCAAAGGGGGAGCAAAAATAATCAAGTAATTGTAAATTTTACAAATACATAATGTAACTTTCAAATTCGATTCGATAATTTGTATTTTGCAAATAAACATTCGTTTCTTCATACTTAAACAGACAATTCGACTGAAGAATTTTTATTTCTAAAGCAAAACCAGAAAAAATTTCATTGTTTCATAAAGAATTTTTCCTCGGGTTTTTCTATGTTTGAATGTTTTTTTCATAAACATTTTAAAGTTTAGATGTTTTTTTGTAATTTATAAATTTTAGGTAGCTGAAATTATAAAATACATAATGTATAACAATATCTCTTTTGAATATTGAGATAGAATCATGCATGAATGTACATTGGGCCAAACACAAGCATCCAGGGCAAGCGATCTGAGTGGATAAAAACCTTGATTCCAACTGGTGGAGGGTCCCTCACCTGGCGACTGATCGGATATTTGATTGGTTAACTTGAAACGGATCATCTTCAGCATGTAACCTATGCTCGACTTAACCCAATCAGAAAAGCGGCCAATTCGATCAAACGCTTCGGCGATCTTGTTCGTTTCTTGATCGGCTGTCGGAGCTGACAGACTCGATGAACCAAAGTTGCTGAGCAGCAAGGCCAAGAAAAGGTTGAGAACCTGTTTTTGGATATCACAACAGACGATTTGAATTCGCTCGAAAATAATAATTAAACATAAATTAAAGCAAGCGCAAATCTTAAATATCGAGAAAAGATCAAAATGGATACTTAAGGCGCATTCCGCATTCCGATCAGATTATTAAGGAACACGAGTTTTCTTCAGAACAAAGAGTATTTTCCACTTAAATAAGAAATGAAGCACTGCTCAGACTAATACGTTTATACATTAAGAAGCATATGAAATACGTTGTTAACCATGTCATGTAGAACATCAGATTGTACTCACACAAAAACAAATCGCTTTTGAACCTAAATTGTTATTAAAATACGTAGATAACAGTTGTTTCGATGTGGAAACTGTACAAAAAACAATGTTATTATATACATCTATACACAATTTAGAAGAAAATATCATTTCAATCGACCAATTATTTTTTTACCTGAATCGACTTAAAATTCTACAATGTGATTATCATCTAAGGTCATTATCAAAGTAGATTTTCTGACAATGTGTTCTGCAATCGGGCATGAGTGGTGTCTTTGATAATGTGTTCTGCAATCGGGCATGAGTGGTGTCTTTGATATTTTCTCGACGTTTGAAGTATAAAATAAAATTTATGCTTTATTAATAAGTATGAATCAGCGTGTCAGATACTTACTACAAGATTACCAATGACGACAGTCGCTAAAAAGAACGGAATACATGATATTTCACTACCGACAAGTATACAGTCCCACATCGATTCTATCCATTCGCCGCACAACACCCGGAACACTATCATAAAGGAGTGCATAAAGTCAATGAAATTCCATCTCGGCACGTCGTGGTCATAAAATCGGTCCTTGTTGTCTGAAAAAAACATTTTTATTTCTTGTAGATAATAGACACTTCGTAAGTATTTCGAACTTCGAATATTAAAACATCGGAAGGGGTTATTCAAAATCATTCGAATGATTTTTATGTCTACAAGTTAGGACTTATAATAGAATCTCCAGTAAGAAATTATTATGCTATGCTCTTTCTTTACTGTTTAAAACACTGCATGCAGTTATCTCTCTCAGATTGCATTTCACAGTATTTAAGGCTGTCGGAACGCTCTGAATTTTGTTTGTGCTGAGACCCAGCTTTAATGGGCGAGGTAGGCAAAAGACATATTATGGGTGTGACTTTCTTTAGCTTTGTCTCGCTCAAATCATCCGCACGTTTCAATTTTTGGCTGGTGCCAACTACGAGGCTAAAAAATGTTATTGCAAGGGTGCCGCTGTCAATTGACTACTCTAATTTTTGGAAATATTTTGAAAATTTAATAAACTTTTCCGAAAAAGGAAGAGTCACTTTAGGTTTGTGATGGAACAGTTTTGCGAAATAAGTACGAATAAGGTCGTAGTGTGACATTGAAAACGTGTGTTTTTTTAGCACAATTAATGCCAACTTTTTCTAGAAAATCATACATAAATTACAAAAGTAGTCCATTAGAGACCTAGATTTGTCCTTTATCTTCCTTATAGAGGAAGAATTTTTGCAGAATGTTGACGAAACCGAGTACCAAATTTATTTGAGAGTTCATTCACGCATAGTACCAACACACATATTATTATGATAGAGTTGAAGGAATCAATTAGAATGAATCAATTCGAATAGCAGCCTTTTGATTAGTTATCAAAATCATTCGTTTATTCCCAACACTAAACATAAGCTTCTAGCGCGTAGATTGGCTTCATGAGCATTGGCTCAATATTTAGAATTAGTCGTGTTGTGAAATTGCTCTAAGTCCGGCTCTGTACTATACTAACCTGTGTAATTCTTTCCAAACAACTGCATGCCCATGACGGCGAATATGAAGATGATAATACACAATACAAAGGTCAGGTTACCCAACGCACCCATCGTTCTGCCCATAATCGAAATGAGTAAATTCAGTGTCGGCCAAGATTTGGCTAACTTGAACACTCTCAGCTGAAATGCACACAAATTTTATATTAATTCAGGAAGCGTGTATAGATTGCATACACAATTTATTTTTGAAGCTATGCTTCTTAACACAAGCCTCGGGACTGATAGTTAACTGCGAAAAAATGATCAAACGAGTGTCACGAAACAAAGGCGCACGTATTTAACTCTTTAACGACTACGGGGACACAGTTATCCCAAACAAAAAATTTAAAAGAAGTGAATAACTAAGAAACGAGTGGGTTTCATTTTACATTTATTATTTCCTGAACGTATCTTTTCATTTTTTATATATGGCATAATGCATCTGAACAGTCATTCTTTGATTATGATCACTGGAAATTGGATCATCCTAAATTGTAAAAAATGGTTACTTTCGCTCCTACAATCTTATGGTCCTGAAAGGGTTAAGGTAGTTTTCATGGTACAGTATTGTCAAAAAGTTATAGATTATATGTGCCACAAAAGTATACTAGCTTGTAGCTAAGTGATCGATAATTTGTACGCAAGACTGTACCCGTGGAAACGGAACCCATACAGTATTCATATGCATGTATACTTTTCTATAAATTGTTGAACTTTAAACCGTTATTTATAAATAATAATTAGACGGTCGAAAAAAATTCTTATTTTTTTTAAACTCATAACAAATGCATTGAAAGACTGTCAGTTTTTGGAAAGTTTCTGACAGTTAGTTCTTTTTTTATAAATAAAAAACTGGTTCAGAACTACATAGATCGTATACAATCAATGTTAATTATCCAATTTTTAATTGAATTTATCTCGGATTATATACGGTCGATCGACTTCAAATTTTCAGGGTAATTGTATTATCATGTCCTTCATAAGTATACAAAAATTAAGAATTTTCTACACAAGATTAAAAAAAAATGTATACTGACCAGCCTGAACGATCGCAATACGGAGAGACCCTGCACACCTTCGAGTCCAAGCTCAAGTAGAGACAATGCTACAATAATGAAGTCAAAAATATTCCAACCTTCTTGAAAGTAGAATTTGGGACTCATAGCTACTAGTTTCATAGTTGCTTCGATGGCAAATGTAGCAGTGAAGAACTAAAACAATAATATAAATTTAACACAAATACGAAAAATGTATATACCGGGTGTTTTTTTTCAAAACATTGAATGGATTTTTTTGTTGATACACCGGTTGAATAAAAAAAAGTTTTAGGCAAAAGTTGTTGGGTTTTGAGGGGGAAATAATTTACACGTAATACCAACCCCCTCCCCCCACCCCTCAGCAGGGCAAGGGTGTAACTTTTGTTTTTTAAATGAAAACCCCCGATTTTTATGATTAAATTTTTTTTGTGTAAAAATGTACAACTTTAAAATTTAATTTAATTTAATCATAAAAATCGGGGGTTTCCATTTAAAAAACAAAAGTTACCCCCTCCCCCTGCCGAGGGTGGGGGAGTGGGTTGGTATTACGTATTAATTATTTCCCCCTCAAAACCCGACAACTTTTGCCTAAAACTTTTTTTGATTCAACCGGCGTATCAACAAAAAAATCCATTCAATGTTTTGAAAAAAACACCCGGTATATATATTGTTATAAGGTTCATTTGTTCATGATTTTTTTAATGGTCTTTGCTCTGATTTTCAATTAGCCAGGGCTACATTTAATAGTAGGACATGAAGCGAAATTTGATTCATAATACATATTTCTCTTATTATAGCACGAAAATAGGTATTAAGTATTTCAACGTCCATCTTCTGTCTAGGGAAACAACCTAGCAAAAAGTTTACGTTTAGCGGCCAGTTTTCTTCTCAGAACGGCAAGTGTAAAATGGGCTTTAGCGTGACGGTGACAAAGTGATGCGAAATCATAAGTTTTTACCCATCCAAAAATTGCACAACGCGCCTAAAGAAGTTTTCACTTACAAAATTCCAAGAAATGGTTACTTACATAGTTTCCACTTTTCAGTGCCTTTTCCATATCCTTGTTCATGTCGTGATGATCGAGCGCCATGAAAAGTGTATTGACAACAATACACAGCGTGATGAAGAGTTCAACGAACGGATCGAACACGATTATCTCAACATATTTTTGTATGATAAGCCAGGGTTCGCAACAATCCCAGACGCAGAAAATGTCGATAATCTTCATTGCATTCTCTAAAAGTTTCTCTTTTAATGTGGGTCCTTCGTCGTCGTCGTCCTCTGGAGTGAAATAATAAACAACTGTACAATGCATTAGTAACGAAATAGCTGAGAACACACTCTTTTTTGGTGAAAGAGGTTTTTGGTGTGCGGACAGATGAATGATGCAAAATGGCTGCACGGGAGATGCGATGCTTCGCTCATTCGCAACTATCGAGCTCTATCGAATCGTGCGGTGCATCGTGCCGTGAGCTGGCAGTGAGAGAGCGCAGGCAGAAGTTCTTAACCGCGCACTTCCATTTTTTGCTTTTGCTTTTTTTTTTGTTTTTTTGGTAGCTGCGTACCGTTTGTCATTATAACGGTACTACATTTAGTCGTAATGCACTCGTGTCGAGTTGTAGAAAGCATTGTCAGGAAATTTGATTTGACAATAGGGATGTTGACTGTATTCAAATAAAAACATAATTTTAACGAAAAGTAGTAGTTTCTATGATAAAAATACAAAAAAATACTATATTTTTCCTTATTTTTAAGGAATTTAATTAATATTTAATAAATAGAACCTAATAAAATCACTCTCAAGTCACGTGACAACAGACACCAATCAGAGCGCATGACGTCATATGTTCAGCCGCTGTCAAAAAACTTCGTTGTTTGCTTAATATTTAGTGTGTAATTTATTATTATTTGTTTATAGGAAACGTCAAATTACATGTAACTATAGCAACGACTACGAAACAACTTTTCATCACCTCAGTTTACTAACGTTTATGAGCACAGAATACGCATCTATAGGATGGTAGCTCCCGTGTAAACTTTTAAGCCTCTTTTGGTATGAACAGGTGACGTCACGCGACTAGTATTGGCGTTTTGGACCGAAATTTGAAACGGGATTTAAAATACATGATTTTTAAGGCTTGAGTTGTATTTAAATAAAAATAATAAATATTTGTGGCAATATTAGGTACTTATGCACGATTTAAAACACTTTCCCAAAAATAGTCAACATACCTATTGACCTTGGATTGTGACCGTACGTATTTCTCCATAAGAAAAGCATTGTAGAAATTTAAATCGATTCTGCTCGAAAAATAATTGATCGATTGAAATGATATTTTACACCAATTTAATACAGCTTTTTTACATAATTTCAACGTCAAAACAACTTTTTTTCTACGCGTATTGATCGAAATTTAGCTTAAAAAACGATGTTTTTCTATGTAGATCAATATTTTGTTTCGTTGTGTTTTTTCTTTTTTTTTTGTGACAAGGAGTTTCACAAATCACGACATTAGACTGCTCTTACATATCTAAAAATAGTAATTATATAATCACATTATAAAGGTCATTAAGAAATCAATTTTTTTGACAGTGCTTTCAGTAAATGACCATCGCTACATTTATTTGCCCAGTTATCGGATTATTCCTTAATAATGATCAGTTTAAGGAATGCATGTACTTCAACAATAATATCTTGGAATTTCATAGTTATTGATCAATTGTATTTTTCTCCCTAGTTTTGTGAAGTATTTATTTCTATAAGAAAATCCTTAAATTTCATAAGAAGTACATACAGCCTTAACCAAAACTTCCTGTTCCCTAAAGATCTAATCTTACTTATGAAAAAAAAATTGAAAATTACAATGCGTCGTAAACAAAACATAAGATCCACTAATAAAAAACGTTGTATAATTTCTGTCTTAAAATGGTTACCCCTTAAATGTTTTCACGGACACTGCCGGATTTAAGCATTGGGCACTAATATATAATTGATATTTCGATGAAAAATCCAAAATTTTAGTTTTTTTATTTTTTGGTTGGATTTTGTGGAGCCTATTACCCATAGGCCCCACAAAATCCAACCAAAAAATAAAAAAACTAAAATTTTGGATTTTTCATCGAAATATCAATTATATATTTTATTTTGAAATTTCAAACTTTTTCCAAAAATTTATATTTTTTTGAAATTTATTTTTTTTTATTTTGAACTTTTTTTCGAAATTTAGAATTTTTTTCGATATTTCGAAATTTTTCAAAAAATTATTATTATATAGGCACCCACTAGGGTAAACCCGGCATCGAATACGAAAACTTATTTATAGCTTACATTATTATGAAACAACTAAAATAAACCTAATAAATCATAATTAGTCAATGAAAATAATTAGTTTCTATGATTTGTCGATTTGATTTTTTTTGCGACACATTGAATCGGTTAAGAACATCAAATATTAATTTCGACTAATCGTCTACATGTAAAAGTCCAGTTATTCTATTCAAACAGGCACGTATCAGTTCAGCATTGAAAAACATTTCATTATTTTCATGTGTGTACTTCGCTTGAAATAAAAAATTTCAGTTGTCGATAATATGACGTGTAGTTGCGTTGAAGTCTCTAAATAGAATAGAATAAAATAAAACAAATATCGTCATCTGGTAGCAATCTGTCTATATTAACAGTTGTCGGTAATATTAATTGACGTAGTGGCGCTGAAGTCTCTGAATAGAATAGAACAAAATTTATTTCCACCCTAACTAACGGTGCTAAGTATTCGCTCGGATCCGCTAGCTAAATAATATTTGTCGATGCTGAATTGATTCGTTTCTCTTTGTAACATAACTCAACTTTTATACTAATTTTCAGCTAAATCATTCATCTGTGTTCTGATCCAGTCAAGTAATTTAGTCGGCTACTTGCATAATCAACTGCTAAACATTCTCAAGCAATGTAATAATTACTAAGTTATGTTTACTGACTAGTGGCTACTGTTGATCTTTAATTCACTTTAGCATTTAAAGCTAGCGAGTGTAAAAAATCTGTTAAATTGTTGATGTTTCGTTATTATCATTGTATTGTTTCTTAGTGAAAGCGGTAAGTAACAAAATTCCAGCTATAAAGAACAGTTTCTTATTTGATTTGCCACGAAACTTTGTAAAAAGCGTTGAATGTAGTGTTGTGACACGTAATACAGGATGTTCCATGACTTCATGTCATAATTTCCAAATTTTAATTCTAAAATTGGAATTGATTTTGATATGTTAAGTCGGATTCTGACGGAGGAATTTTAATTGATCAAGTTAATTGAGATTGATCAACTTTTCGTTCACACGTTGCAATGAAAAACTAATTGACTATGTCAATTTTAAAATGGCGTTAAATGCAGGTTTCGTGCGTGTAATAATTATAATTTTTTAAAAGAATTATGAAAATTTATTATTAAATGTGTAACAAGCAGAGAAAACATAAAACAAACGATAATTAATCATTAGACTGAACACTCGAATTATTCGATCTCTTGAAGTTGGTTGCGACAACTAATCTGAAGTTCAACTTCGACCCACGCTTAAGGCTGTCGGAACGCTCTGAATTTTGTTTGTGCTGAGACCCAGCGGTAAGGGGCGAGGTAGGCAAAAGACATATTGTGGGTGTGATCTTCTTTAGTTCTGTCTCGCTCAAATCATCCGCACGTTTCAATTTTTGGCTGGTGCCAACTACGAGGTTAAAAAAATATTTTGCGAGGGTGCCGCTGTCAATTGATTACTCTAATTTTTGGCAATATTTTGAGGATTTAAAAAACTTTTCCGAAAAAGGAAGAGTCACTTTAGGTTTGTGATGGAACAGTTTTGTGAAATAAATACGAATAAGGTCATAGTGTGACACTGAAAACGTGTGTTTTTTTAGCACAATTAATGCCAAATTTTTTCTAGTAAATCGTACATAAATTGCAAAAGTAGTCCATTAGAGACCTAGATTTGTCCTTTATCTTCCTTATAGAGAAAGAATTTTTGCAGAATGTTGACGAATAAGTCTACAATCAGTTGACAGCCGAAGCTCTATTTTTGGCTTAAATTCAGAGCGTTCCGACAGCCTTAAGCGATAAATTTTGTTGGATCAACTAAAATTGATCAAAAAAAATTGAAATATATCACACGGTCATTTCAGTTCAATTTTAGTTGCATAACTAAAGTTGACCAACTAAATATGCACCGTGAGAACCGGTCTTTAGAAACTATAACTTCGGAACAAATGACAATCAAAATTGTTTTGATACTACACTTTTAATATTTTATACTTTGTTAGCGTTTAAAGAAAATAAAAGTAAACGAATGAAATTTGAAATCACATAGTTCAAAATATATATTTATTATATGTTTTTTCTTTAAGGTCCAAATCCGGACTGAACCGTTGTTCACTATTATTTTTTTTCAATTGTCTGTTATTAGCCGTTTATTTTATTTACTACATTTTAAAATTAAAATACGAATTTTTGGTATGAAATTATGGAACCGTCCCTATCTACATTTTATAATAAAAACACATTTTTGTTTTGTTAAAATGTATGTCTAGCTCGAACAAAAATATTTCCAGAAATATCATTGACGATTAGATTAATTTTAGAATCTACGATGATGCACAAAACAATAAACATAAATTTGCACCATGCACGGTACAGGTTCCGCTAACAGTATTAGTAACGTCAAGGATGATTATTATCAAAACGCGTGCCGGAACGCTTAAAATAAAATATGATTTAATTATATATCGATACTATTATTTTATTTTTGCCCGGCTTCAAACATACATCATCTGAAGAGTTCGGTATTTATTTTAGAGAAAATCATCATCTGGTACCCTTTATAATTTTGAAAATAAATTTTTCTCAAATGTTTATTTTAAAATGTAAAGTCGCAACACAAGTGTATCTGTGTTAATTGTGTGATGGACAACCCTGTTATAATAAGGGTGAGCTGTGTATCAGTGTTTTTTAATGATGATGTAATATGACCTTTTCAGTGGAAGTGGTTGCCAATGTAAGTTAGATTCATGTTATTACACTCGGACCTCTATTTTACGTCGGGATTATTGTTAAAATTATGAAATGTTACATTTGTTAGAAACTAACAAAAAATTAACAACACTGTAAACGACCATACAGAATAGTACCATATGTTTTGAAATAACACTACTCATAAGAGTAGATTTTTACATACGCTTGTAGCTACGTACCAGCTGAATTCATTTAGTTAATAGCTATTGTCTGCTATAATTGTTAAGAAACATTCATTTTTGTAGCACTATATTAGAAAAAATTATTATTCCAACACGTCACCGTCGGGATTTAAACCCGAATCTTTCCACTTTAGCGGCGGAATGAGTTATCAATTACTCTACGGTGCTCAATATTCAACATTTTAAACCTTCATAATATAGCGATTTACAACACTCAATGAATGTTTCTTAACAATTATAGCAGACAATAGCTATTAACTAAATGAATTCAGCTGGTACGTAGCTACAAGCGTATGTAAAAATCTACTAATATGAAATGATGGTGTTGATCATTTACCAATATTAAATTGTCGTTTTCCGCATTTAAACAGTTCTAACGAAACAGAAATATTCTGTGACTTAGGACCGTATTAAAAATGGAAAGTTCATCTTTGATTCATTCAAGAGCCCTCGCTACTGTGAGAGTTCATGTCTAGCTACAGCTAAAAATAATTGGCTCTCGCATATAGTGAATTTGAGTGTTGTAAATCGCTATATTATGAAGGATTAAAATGTTGAATTGTGTGCACCGTAGAGTAATTGATAACTCATTATGCCCCGAAAGTGGAAAGATTCGGGTTTAAATCCCGACGGTGACGTGTTGGAATAATAAATTTTTCTAATATAGTGCTACAACAATGAATGTTTCTTAACAATTATAGCAGACAATATTAACTAAACTACTCATAATATTTGAATACAGTTTTCTATTCGAGTATTGCGAATAAATACCGATATATGAACTTTACAAAAAAGTAATTCTACATCCAGTTAACTATAAATTCTAGCATGAAACTATAAAAATAAATCAGTAATTATCTAACATAAAATATTAATCAACCGCATCCCGTTACTTCCGCCATATATGTCCCGTTTCTCACACCACATAAAATACATTTTTGCGCGATCCTCTAAAAAAATAACTCGTTTTCATACCTGGATAGCGATTGTAAAATTACACTTTTTCGCGTTAGTACGAAAAAAAAAAGAAATGCGATTTTATCAACCCAATGGTTATCTCTGTCACCTGTCTTTTAAATCCAAATGCGCGACAGAAAAGCAAAGTATTCGGCGAACAGTTTACAAAGATACCAATATGGTCGAACGTGAACTGTCCAAAAATATTACGAATATACTTATTATGATGTGAAAATCAGCTATTTTGTAGGAGGTACATGCTCAAAATGTTGTAATGTTTTTATGACCCGTGTGACTGTTAAAACTGGCTTATTAACACAATGTCACAACTCGTAATAAAATAATGCATTACAAACTAGATACACAAAGTATTATTTCATGTTTCTGAACAAAAACTTGATTGAAAAACTATTTTTAACCAAAACCTTAGTAGTAGATATATTGTTAACTTTTATACGTATGAACGTTACCTGTCTATTATTCGCTTGCTTTAACCCTTATTTAACTTCAGCATAGCCGGGTAAAAAATACGCTTACTTTAAGTTCGTTAGGTGATTTCAGTACAAACAGACAGGACGAAAGTCAGACAACCAAAAATTCAAGAAACACGTTTTCGTACAAAATATACGAGAACCCGCAAGAAAATTACGAATATTTTATATCTCGATTTAAATATGCAATTTCGAAGTGACGCAAATCGAGGTCTTGGTGTACGTAAGTGTAACTGTTTTTTTATTCGTGCTACATGGACATGATGGAATATTTTCTGAACGGAATGATTCTACGTCACGTGATAACAAAGTGCTGTGTGTACGTTGTTAGAATCTTTTTGGAATTACCTAGTTTTGAATCGTAAATGTGTCAGAGGGAATTCGAGTATGTTCGGAATAAAAACAAAAGAAGAATATTTACCTCCATGATCACTCGCTCTACTTTGTCTACCTGCTGCTTGTTCGATGATGTCGTTTAGCACCATGACATCTAAAAAAAAATGTAAAATTAAATTATGAGATGATTATATTTTTAAATCGTTAAATAAGATGTAATTAGGATGTTGATTCAATTAGAATAATTTTTGATATATTTTATCATTGATCAGCGCCAGCCTGAGCAAATTTGGCATCTGTATCGTACCATCGCCATGCTGCCCCCCAAATTCGAACGCTCTAGATCGACCCTGTCAATAGTCAACGGTTTTGAACTTAACTGATGCTCAGTCTCAGGGCATAAAACTAATTCAATATCGGTATTTAAATTCTCGTAATGTACAGAACAAGGAACTTAAAAATGTATTTAGTTCATTTATAAAACATGAGGACGAGGATACTGCATTACCGAAATATAAACAGAAAAGATCCCCAAACTCGTGTATTCCCTAAAGATCAAAAATCTAAAATTAAGCCTTTGATGAAACTGCAAGATGAAGGCTCGAATACCGTGACCTCATTATATTAGTTTGAATTAATAAACTTTTTATGATAAATAAGCGAATTTCAGTACAATTTTTAATATCGAACAATTTTCACTTACCTTTCATATCGACTACGGTTTGTGGTTGTGTGTTGTCTAAGAATGGATTGTCTAATTGCTTGCATTTATCTGTGCCACATAATCCTGTTGCACTCCCGTCCTTAAAAATTAAAATCGGTTTTTTATTTAACAAAATTAATAAAGCTGTTATCAGACGCTTCACTTTTTCATTCAGCATCTTTCACTCCAAGAAAAACGTCTGAACACAAAGTGAAACAATAGTGAAGGTGATATCAGACGGTTCATTTTTTGTTAATTTCTGTCTTTCATTCAGCATTTTTTACTCCAAGTGAAACGCCTGAGCACAAAATGAAACAATAGTGACGACTGAATTCATTAATGAACCGATCCAACAGCGCTAGATATCGGCATTCGGCATAATTCACTCGCGCTCCGAATGAACAAAAAATTAAATATTCACTCGGGTTTGGTCATTTTTATCTCACGTCTTGTGGCGGACAGACTTGGAACTACGACACCGCATAGTAAATATATTCAATCTGTGTATGAGACAAAATGGTATTCAAGTGGAACGACCAAAACACGCTGCTGTTTTTGGAGAATTTCAAAAATTATCATTGTCTTTGGAACTACAAACTTGACGAATACAAAGACAGAACAATACGAACAAATTCCATAAAAGCAATAATTAATGATTTAAACTTAGACTTTGCTTCTTTTCTGTCAATTCTTCGATCAAATGATCACAAATCAAACGAATTCCAAGGCGCACAACTTAATTCGACATCTTCGAAGAAAAGATTGGATGAACTTTCATTTCTATGTCATTCTATCTGTGCCGTGTGAATGCGGAATGAAACAAAAACGAACATTCAGTCAAATGAACATTCATTCGGAATGAACCGTCTGATATCACCTTAACTAATATCAACGCTTTTTTAATATCTCCTCATCTTATGAATACAGAAGTAATTTGTTTATGTAAAAAATCGGTTTAAAATAATTTACCATTTCTCTGTGCGGTTTGTGATTGTAGCCAGCGTAATTGTTTGGTAGGGGCGGCCCATTGCCCATTCCTCTGCCTCGAAGCTGATCTTGTTTTGTTATCACCTTATTGTTACCGACAAGGTCAGCGTGCGAAGTATAGGACATTCGAGATGCATGCGACGTATATGACGAATGACGTGAACCTAGAAGAAAACACCGTTTCATTTCATTCATTCTTAGGGTTTGTATCCAACACCACGAAGTCTAGATATAGAGGAGATGAAAAGAGATAGGCTTTATCATGATTTGTTCGTTCATAAAAACAAGTGCACACGATAGCTCATTTTTTGGGCACTAATAGCGCTGACCTTCGAGAACTACTAAAGTCCATAGAATTGACAAAGTACCGCATCAATCGCCCACCATTTTGAGACAAACGATTCATTTAAAAGATATAAAAGTTTTCGTAGCTAAGGAAAAATAAAAAACCCGGGTCGCAGTGCCAAAACCCTGCTGACAATATAATGTATTTGCTAATACAGGCAGTGTGGCTGTATTATATGAGCTTAAATTCGTTTTTGGGCAAAATAAAAAATTTAACACTAATAATCGTTTTCATTAATGACTAACAAAAAGTTTTCCACTTTAACATTTAATATTAATTCAATTTTGATCTCCTTTCATGGGCACAAAGGCTATGAGGGCCCCAAGAGCCTTTGTGCCCATTGACCTTGAGTTATTAAATCCAGCAATGAATCGCTGCTAAACCCTTGAGAGAAAATGATATACACAAATCGCGCTTACTTAAATTTCCATAATACATAGGTACAACCATGGCTCCATTTTCTTCACTCATAGGCGTCACGGCGTTCGAATCGTCGGCGTACGGAAGATGTTCCTGTGCGTCGAGATACGTCGACAGCACTAGCGGTTTACGATCTCCACCTGGAGGACCGCCCATACGTCGACCGTTACGCATTGTGAATTGATGACTTCCACGAGAACCTCTCCGTAAATTGAACGGTGAGCCCGGCAGGCTTAAACTTGTCTGAGAGCATGAAAGTGAAGCCTAACTTGAAATGCAAATGCGTTTCACGGACCCATCCATCCAAATTTATTGACCATTATTACTTTTGTCAGAATTTAATAAGTGGCCAAAAATTGCAGAAAAGCTTATTGCAAAAAGCAAAAGCGAAAGCAGAAAGCCTGTTTTATTTTATTTTTTTTTAAGATCGTGGTAATGAAAAATGGATAAATGAATAATAATAGTCAATTGATTATAACAGAATTTCTCAAAAATGTCTTAAAATGTATCCACATAATAATACTGTGTAATTTCCATAGACCTAGGAATTAAAAGACAGAGGTGCTAAGGTTTTAGGTGAGCGAAATGAAGTCGATTTGCGGGACGCGACGAGGTAGACTGGTGTCAATTGTTCATTGGCTGGCGCACTGCACAGTGTTTTTTTAATATTAAAATAAATAAAAACATTACATAAAATGCATATCAAGTAGTATGGTATAAAAAGACAATGTCTTTAGTAAAAATTCATTCCAATTATTTTTGTTCAATAAATTATATGACAATTAATAAAATAAAATCATTATTCTACAAGAAAAATGAGTATATTATAAAAAAGTACATGTTTTATATATCAAATGAATTTTTTCCAGCAAACGTTTTGACATGTGTCAAAAGAATTATTATTACGTTTCTATCGCATGCCACTAAACATGCCCAGTGCACCGGCCAATCAAAAATTGACACCATTTTTAGCTCGTACCCGTCTCTCAGTGGCTTCTCCACCGTAGCCGTTTACTCAATCCATATAATTTCTAAATCAGTGGCAATTTCTCGTAAGTTATAGTTCACGAATTTTATACTGAATAGAAATCTTTAAATGTTTTTGAGAAATTCTGTAATTATTGAAGTTTTAAAAAGTAAGGTTTAATTATGGCCTGTTCCAACACCAGATGAATACAGCACTAAATCAAATATATTATTTACAAATTCCAATGCAAAAATTGTCTTAGTTCAATTAATGTAATCTACTGTGAAAATTCAGACAAGTGATTTCTTGTATTGATCGATAATAAAACTAATCAGTTGCAATTTCGATACAACATTCAAAAATATCATTTACAACATGCAAGTGTCAATTGAAAAATATCGTTTTTTCTAAGATTTTTCTAAACAGAGAGGTAAAAATATACGAACTAATACATTTTTGTAAAGAACTGCTTCTCGGGAAATAAAAAAGTTTGCAAAATAATAAAAAAAATAGACAAATAAAATTCGTTTTGGAAATATTTCAAATTTAAACTGAAATGTTTGTTATACAATGATTCTACAGACCAAAAAAAATTGCTAAAACTATAAAAAATATTATTAAGCTAACTAAAGTTTTATATGTATTTGTGTAGCCATGCGGTTTTAAATTCATAGCAAAAAAAAATGAAATAAAAAACATCAAAACAAAAAAGCATGCTTCAATTACTTAAAAAAAAACTGAGTGCATGTAAATCTCACGAGTCGTCTGAAGTGAAACTTTATGGGTAAATATATTTGTATTATCTGTAAATAGCATTTTTTTTTTACTTAAATGCGCAGCATCGAGGCTATATGCGTTATTAGTGAAGTAGTACAGTTAAAAAACACTGTAAATAGCAATTAAATAAACGAATATGTTGATTATGATCTTAAGAATATAGATTGCGTATATAGTTAATTTAATCAAATGGGCATAGGCACATGACAACGTAGATGGCAGCAGATACATAACGACCTAAGTTATGATTGGTTTTCACCAAATCTACGTGTTCCTTCCTAAGTTGTGTGATTTAAACAAATAATAATTCAGAATAAGTCTGTGATATTATAACCATCATTTAAATAAATATAAATCGTTTTTCTATGTGTAATTTTTCCCTTCTTTAGTAAAGTGGGTTTCACAAACGATTGTCCCAGAGTATATAGTAAAAGTTTTTTCCCTTCTGATAGCGTACAACCACTTATTTTTCAGTTTCTGTTCCTTTGAAACTACAAAACCCTTATAATTTGAATATTGGTAAACACAGCAGATTGGTATTGTCAATGTTTTATTATTTGAAATAAACATATTTCGCACACACTGCTATGAACTGTTCACAGGCTAAGGTCATAACATAGCTGGCGCCCCTAGCGCTAACATTTGGCAGTACCCACCTTCTTTATCACATATATTAACGTCTCGCTATTCAGACCTACTCTCTGGGTATTTTTTTACTATGCGAACAGAAAGGAACATATCGATTGAATGAATCCTTCAACGCACTACCTGGCAGTCAACCCGGTCAATACCCGCTAGCAGCTTATTTCATCACCCCGTCCCGATGGTGTCGTTTTTTAATTAAACGAATTGTTCATATGTCGCAACTAGAAAAGTTTCACTTCAAAAGTGCAGAGGTATTTTTAAAAAGTGTCGCAGAACAAACTTTCATAATATCAGAGAGAAAAGTATTTAAATAACATCATTTTTTCTTCTATTATTTAATTTAATTAATTGGGACTTTTTCAGCCGAGTGGCAAAAATATATTTGCAATGCTTTCAATAAAACCAAGTAAGGTATTGCTCAAAATTATAGCAGCAGTTCCCAAGAAGCCGTTCCTATATTGTTATTGTATTACATAATATGTACAACATCGGATTGTGTCGTAACAATTCGGGAAATCATATAGAGAATATATAAATTACCACCATTACCAGCACGCACGACATTCTACTGCTTACGTTTACAAAACTCACTGTGCTGATTTTTCGCATCTTGGTGGTATTGGACGGGGCCCTGGTTCGATGCTCGCTCACCGAGTCCAGTCCCTCTGATCGGATACTGATTCCTTCTTTGCTCTCCTTGTTGTTGTCCTCGTTTCCTTTTTCTTGATTTATAAACAACTCGTAGCTTTTGTAAGAATCTGACGGACTCTTAACAATGTGTTCGGCGGCTTCGGTTGCGGCGTGGGCTGCATCAGCTGCCGCAGCTGCTGCAGCCGCTCTTGCTTCCAGCTTGTTCTGCTTTGCTTGCGCTGCTTCCTCCGCTTCCTGAAAACAGTTCAATCATTAATCACACTACAAACACTACAACTTCGAATAAAGATAAAGAGATTTCAGATTATAGACGCTCGGTCGACTCAATTGAAATGAAACATACCAGCAGGGGTGTATTTGGCATTACTAGGGTACCTACGCCACTGGAGATAAAGTGATAAATCAAAAGGTAACTAGGGAACAAAAGATGCCGAAATTTAAAAATTGGTAAGCAGTGTCAGCTGTAAACAAATCGTCTATACAAAAGTAGGAAATGGAAAAATAGTTTACCCGGATGGCTTCTTCTTCAGCAGCTTCTTCCTCTTCGGCTTTCTTCTGCAACTCATCGTACGACATAGCGACGATGGCCAAGATCAAATTCACGAGATAGAACGAACCCAAAAAGATGATAACGATGAAAAACAACATATGCCATGGACCGGCTGTTCTTAAAATCTGCAATTCAAAAAAATATTTTTTTTAAAATGTGTCATTTTCAAATACATTTTATTAACGTCCCTTTACATTGGTAAGTTATTGTATTGGCTCCAAAAATCGAAACAATTTTTTTTAACAAATTATGTTTCAAGGTTACTACACTATTTTTTTACACTATCTGAAATCTCGAGAATAAAAAATAATATCGACTACGTTAGGGGCCAATCAACGCACATTAATCCTATGATATGAAAGAATTTTTTTTCAAAATCAGTTTAGTAGGTCTTTTTGTTTCAACAAAAAGACTGCAAAAAAGTGGATGTTACACGAAATCTATCGAATAACAGATATTATTGACTTTGTTAGGGTGCTAATCGAAGTGTATTAACGTCAATATGATCCGGAAGATTTTTGTCAAAATCTGTCCACTCTTTTTTTAACAAAAAATTGCAAAATTGGTTTAATTTGTTAAGATCATATTTGGAAATTGGTAGTATGGATCTCAAGAGTCGTACTTGAATAGTCCTAATATACGAACTTCACAGCTTGTTTTTAGATAAACTGTAGACTATAGACGCTAAACAGCTGAGACCATCAGCGGCTAAAGCATTTTGTTTTAATTAATTCTTAGATGTACGTACCTGTTGATAGAGATTCTCCCAGAAATCTTGTGTCATAAGACGGAAAGCCGAAAGAAACGCCCATCCAAACGAATCAAAACTGGTGTATCCATAATCTGGGTTTGGACCAAACCCTTGAAGGCAATGGTAGTCTTCCTCACATGTACTAATTATAATAACGAATAAATAAATCAAAAGATTGTACAGTCAGGAAATTGTATTGGCATTTTCAGAGCTGGGCAATGATTAGAACTTAGTAATTGTAATAATGCTTTAAGAACTTATAATGTATAAAGCACTTTGGTTAAAATATTTTGTAAAACAGATGCTGATGCTTAGAACACTTGCACGAAAGCATTATAAATTGCTTAATAAGCATTCGACAAGCTTATCACTGCATCAACTTTTTTGAAGAACATATTTTATAGAAAAAGTTTAATTTAAATTATCAAAACTTACCCAGCACCAGAGGAATTCCCACATAATGGATACGTATTGCCATCTTCTGTGTACCAGTTTGCTAAAAATTTAAAAAAAGAAATTTACAATTTTGTTTCAGCGAGGTTCGATTTTTTTTTATTTTTTACATTATTAACAACAGCTTGCTTTAAATTTCAGCAATTAAATTTGGTTCAACAAAATGAATTTGTAATAATATAAGAGTATGACTTACTTTTATTACTCATAAAATTAAACCAGTTTTCATGCGTGAGGTTGCCCCACGAACCATCCGTTGGGAACTTTCTGACACATTTTTGAGTTAGAACACCCATATAAATTTGTAAGCCCATTAAAGCGAACACAGATAACGAAAACATAGTGAGAATGATTACATCTCGGAGATTTTTTACAGACTCTATCACAGCGCCGACGATGGTTTTTAGACCTAAAATATGAAAATTTAGTCAAATCCTCTACCTTTTTTAGAAAGTTGAGTATCAAAAGCATTAGCATTTAGATTGAGAATACTAGCGGTGCGAAAATTAAACCTAGGAAAGAAAAAACACTGATTTAGAAAATATCGGCTTGGTAAGATATTGGCGCCAGCAGAATTAATTCCAAAGAGGGTGAAAAATTCAAAATGCTTGTGGAGTTTTTCTATTTTTCTCAATCTCTAAGCGAGGAGAATTTATATTTTCAATGTTTATTATTTTTAATTACAAACAGAAAATTCATATACTTGTCAAAGCAGTTCTCAAATTTGATATAAACAAAGAGTATCGCTACTTTATTTTCAATATTGTAGATTATTGATGTTCGACAATTAATGTTTTATTGTATTTAAAAAATGTTGAGTTACCTGGAACAATAGCTACGGTTTTAAGAGCTCGAAGTACTCGAAACGTTCTCAAGGCAGCGAGATTTCCAAGATCAATTCCCATAGTTACGTATCTGTAATATATCAATCGATAATCAATCAATATTTTTATTCTTTCATGCACGGAACTATTATTCTTTTATTTAAATAATATACATAATATGATTATAGACATAATTACACAACTAAAAAAATAAACCTGCACTGAAAATTTGTTAATTAATTGTTCTACGTTGAACGCAAATAAATTTGGAAAAAGAAATTAAAAAAGAATACATTAGTTTATTCTAGTGAAATTCTAACAATATTTACATGACGTCATGAATACAAAATTAAAACAAAGAATAAATAAATTAATGTTTAATTCTTCTGGAATTATTAGTATTTTTAGGCTTATTCTAGCTGAGTTTTCGTAGAAATCTAATATCAATTTTCGTGTTACGTGTATCGTGTTGTTTGGTGTTAACATTTTTTAAGATTATTTATAGAAATACTATTTTTAATAGTCGTTTAAAATAATAGTTTTGTGCGTGTGAAGCAAAACTATTGTACTAAAGAATTAATTGTCAAAAATTATAAACAAAAAAATTCAACTATTAGCATTGTTTTGTTGCAATGGGATAGTGCCATGTTTTTTTCTTTTTTAACATAGAATACGCCGCTACCGAAATAACGTAGAAATATTCAGTCTCAGATTGGCAACAAATCTGTGTCTCGTTTACTGATTTTTCATGATTGAAAGTGATCCACAAGATAGATAATTTATATCTTCTACGTCATCTTATGGACCCGTTTTTTCTCAGAGTTTAAGATATGAACATGTTTAATTCTTAATTATATTGACTCTACCAACAGTAATAGAATATTAACAAAATAAAATTACTTGCAATACTGTTCAATATTTTTATTTATATAAAAGACGTTTTGACCAACTGTTGCTCGAAACGTCTTTTATATAAATAAAAATATTGAACAGTATTGCAAGTAATTTTATTTTGTTAATGTTTAATTCTTGTTTGCAATCAAGAAGAAGAATATAAGAACGAAACAACTGGATTACATAATTTGTTTATGGGAATAATAATAATACTTTTGATACATTAACAGAGTCGGTAGCCTCGCGAAGTTACGTATTTGTTCTTTCAGAAGACGAGTATCATTGCTTTCAAATTTTCGGATTATTAAAAATAGTATATGAATAAATAGTCCTCAATGTTCTTTTTGGTATTTTTACCTTTTAGTAATAATTATTTAACATTTCGTCGTGAAAACACAATTATTTTGTGTTTTTAAATTACGTTTTTCATAAAAAATCAACCCTAAAACTTTCTGGAAAACTAATCCCTACTCGAGCTTGAATCCGCCATTTTAACTAAGAAATATTTTCATTCTGAAAAAAATCGCTTTTATTTTTAATTTTGTGATGACTAGCTAAACTTATGTTGATATTTGACTATTCGTTAAAATGTAAAAACTAATCTAATAGAAAACTTCAAATATGGTAGTAAATTATTAATTTATTATTTAGTACTCATTGTGTGTTATGAAAAAAAGTCATAAGCTTTATATATGCAAATATAAAACCATATATTTTGGTCAAATTACACTTTCAAAGAAAGGTATAACCAGATGGGGATCACTTAGGTCCAGTTCACCCCAAAGTACAGTGAGACCTGTCCTATATAAATAAAAATTATTAAAAAAATAATACTACGTTTCTTTTAATGTTCTCTCAAAAGAAAAAAAACTGATGAGACGGACAGACCGAAACCTTTAAATTCTAGTTATAAGTACAGAATATAAGGTGTTTAAAAATTAAATATTAACTTTTTTTCTTTTTTGTCCTTGGTAATTAATATAAAATTGATTTGTCGGGAAAAAGGACTTTTTAAGTAAACACTTATTTGTTATTATTTTTCATAGCTTTATAACTGTAATTGAATTTTTAAAAATTCAATTACAGTTATAAAACTATGAAAAAGTTCCAAGCAAGGAACGAAACGTCGCTATAATAACAAATAAGTGTTTACTTAAAAAGTCCTTTTTCCCGACAAATCAATTTTAAATTAAATATTAATTTTCTCAAAACACCTTCTTTAAAGTTATTACTTTAGTGCTGGCCTGCAGAAATCATTGTCAAAAAATCTGATTTGACAATGACCTTAGATGGTAATAATACAATTACAGTTTTTACACATGCAGGAATAGTTTATCATCGTTATCAAACTCTGTCATGTAGAACATTAGGTTATACGCACACAAAAACAAATTATTCGTCTAACTAGAAAGATATTTCGATAAAAATGCGTACAAAAATATTATTTTCAACTAGAAATTGAACAAAAAATATGTTAAATACTTGTACCGACACATAGTTTACAAAGAATATCATTTCAATCGATTTTCGAGCAGGAACGATTTAAAATTCTTATTCTTATAGAGAAATAAGTGTGGTCCTAAAGTCATCGTCTGGATTTTCTGGCAAAATTTCCTGGAACCCAGCATAACAGAAACGGGATACAAGATAAAGAATAACAAAATTTCTTTGCTAAATTCAACAATGGGAAACGTTTGAACAAAAAACTCTTGTATTCTTCAAAAACTTTGCTAATTTTTAATGTCTTGAAGAAGACACATTTTTTGTAGAAACGTTGACCATTACAGAGTTGAGAAAATAAACATTGTTATTTGTTATTCTTTAGCATTGTATTCTGTTTCCCTGCAGTAATAAGTTTTTTGTATTTAGCAACTAAATTGAAAACATCATATATAGAACACACATTTTCAATTTTTATAGGCAATATTTGAATCAATATGAGTACTAAACAATTTGTATTTGTTCTGATGTAGTATTATTGGGAAACAGAGTAACCTATGTTTAGAATGAACTAGTCGCGTCATTCATGGTTGGTTTCTGTAGACATATGTTTTAAAGTGTTAAATAATTATATTCAGCATGGAATTATTTCAACGTCAGAATTGCCAAAAGTACAAATAAGGCACTAAACTAATGAACCAGTTTTATAGAATCTGTCACGGTTTTAAAAATAAATCTTGATTGAACCTTCGGTAGACAACAATGGTTACGTTTACAAATATTCAGTTATTTAAGGTTTTAACCGTTTAAAAATTAAATCTAAGAAACAGTGTTCATGTATTCCAGTATTCCAGAGTACAGACCACAGCTTGGCATCTTTTAAAACAGTGGCTCGATGATTGATGTTTAAAGGACTTGCATAAAGGCTTGCTACTTACTAAGCACGTAATCATCATAAACTGCTTAATAAGCATTCAGCAATGCTTAATAAGAATTCTAAATGCTAGTTTAATAAAACATATTTCGTCTTTCTTTTATGATTCTTATTTCGTTTGATGTTAGAGATCAATTTCTTTTTTAGTTAAGTCCAAACTTCCGCAGCAATTAGAAATTTAATGTTGGAAGTTGAGATTTAAGAAGTTACATTAAAAGGCTTAATACTTGATGCTTTATAAAACTGTAGTATAATTACTTGATGCTTTTAAATATTTTTCAAAATGAAGACCGTACTTGTTGTAACCAAATTAAGTACATGATGCTTCAAACACTTAAATTCGGTGCTTTGCCAAGCTTTGGTATACACTATCAATGCGATAACAGGGTCATCCCGAACTTTTTTTAGGGGAATGTACAATCTCATGACGACCGTTTTTCTATCTTGCTCTTTTGCATACGAGATATCCAATGAGGCCAGTTTAGATTAGCGTGTGCGTAATAACAGTTAACAACTGTTGTTCATGTTTAGTTAGGTTTGACGCGGAAGTTTCAAAACAATAGTCATAATGTACCTACAAGCACGAAACTATTAACCTCTACGTCTCATGGAAGGGGTAAGTGAAGATGTTGAAAAAGTTTTTATTTACAATTTGCTGACGGAAAAATAATGGGGAGTGTTGAAAACTATCAAATTAGGTTTTTTACATAAATGGAAAGATCACATACAAGTTTTATAACAAAACTACTTTTATTATTTTTTTTTTACTCCAGAATTAAGGACTTACACTTAATTTAAAAATCATTTTCAAACTAAGTTCTGATAACACACCAAAAACGTGTGGGTCGTCGTAACATTTTTATGATCCTTGTATCCGTGGCATTCAAGAAACAATTCAAGAGAGGGGATTGGAAGAAGGGGACTAGGATAGCCAATGTTTGTGGAGATTGAGGGCGGGAAAAAACCCGCTATATATACCGGGTGTCTCAGAAATCGCGCACTCAATTGTTGGGATCGAAAAAGAAAAATATATGAGCCCAAAAATCCGTATTTGGAATTTTTTGATAACGTAGTTAATTAGTAATTAATTAATAAAAGTGACCAGTCAGGAGCGCGCTACAGAAGAGAGTGTCGTTGGCTGACTTATTTTTGTTAATTAATAAAATAATAATAATTATTATTACAATAAAAAAATAATGGACTCAGACAAACCGAGAGCGTGCCGTCGGCTGATTTATTTCTCTCAGGAAACTTCTGTATTTTTATTCTTCCGTTCTCCTTGTTTATTGACTTTTTTTTCATCCTAATTGTTGCCATTATTTCGACTCACTTTTAATTCTTCTGTAGCGCGCTCCTGATTGGTCACTTTCATTAATTAATTACTAATTAACTACGTTATCACAAAATTCCAAACATGGATTTTTGGGCTCAGAATATTTTTCTCTTTCGATCCCAACAATTGGGTGCGCGATTTCTGAGACACCCGGTATATTGTTAAAAATATAAAAATTTCACGTTTTATTTCTTTAATTCAAAAGCCCAATTTTGACATGTAAGACGACCTCATTATTTTAACTTTAAATCTATTAGAACCTCTCATACACGAAAGCGTTTCCTTTTCTTTGGCAGTGAATTGTATGAGGATACGAGTAACCCATCCCTAACGTGAAAAGAGACTTCAAAACTGAAAATATTACCTACATGTAATTAGTGATGTAAATTTAATAACTTTCAACTGAAAACTTACAGTGTTTCTACAGAATAAGTTTTAGAAATTTATCGAAACTTATGAAAGTTAAGCTTCTGAGATATGGTAAATGTACAGTCGTATCATAAGTTTCATGCCAATTTTCAACGTACCTATTTTGAAGTTTTGAAATTCTATTATCATTATGAACTATTACCTTCAGAAACCAACCATCAGTGATACTTCAAAAGTGAAGTTCGTTCATGGAAGTGTACTAATAATTGTGCTGAATATATACAGGGTCGTTGAAAAGTTCGGCAAAGGGTCGATAGTTATTATTACTTTTAGACCAATACTTCCAAATAAAAGTTAAAGTTATACATAAATTGACTTTATTTCTTTTTTGTCCTTGGTAATTAATATAAAAATGATTTTTCGGGAAAAAGGACTTTATTTATAAGTAAAACACTTAATATTTTATCACTTAAAGGAAGATTTGGTTTGAGGATCATAAATAAATAAGCTTTACCAAATTTTCGCTAATGGCCAACGTTTCGAGAATTATATTCACATCATCATATAATATAATATAATTCTCGAAACGTTGGCCATTAGCGAAAATTTGGTAAAGCTTATTTATTTATGATCCTCAAACCAAATCTTCCTTTACTGTTACATTCTATTGGATCAACACCACCATACGAAGTTAATATTTTATTATCAGCGACGTTTCGTTCCTTGTTTGGAACTTTATCAAGCTTTAATAACTGTAAATAATTTTTTTTTAAATACAATTTATAAAATTTACAATTTAAAAAAATTTATTTACAGTTATTAAAGCTTGATAAAGTTCCAAACAAGGAACGAAACGTCGCTGAAAATAAAATATTAAGTGTTTTACTTATAAATAAAGTCCTTTTTCCCGAAAAATCATTGTTATACATAAATAGCATACTGAGAGCAGAGCAGAAAAATATACCTCGATTTTTTTTAAATTGTACGCTGCATACTATTCGAATCAATTTCCTGGACACTGCTTTTCTATATTTGCATGTAAAAAATATTTTAAAATGGCATAAGAAAAGTTTTAAGAAAAACGCAATTAAAGATAGTAAAAATAAACAAAACACTTTAAATATTATCGTAGTTACTGGGTATATTATTTTCATATTTTGATGCTCAAATATTTTTTTATTATTAGTGTATTTGCCATATGGCAACATACACTATTGGCGTCGGTCGGATGGCGGGACCTAGAGGTCGGACCAAAATTTCTCGACGTTTCATAACCTCCTAAACACATTGGCACCATTTTTGAAAATGTTTATATATATATGAATATATATATATATGAATATATATATATATATATATATATATATATATATATATATTTATATATATATATATAGGTATATATGTGTACGGGCAATAACTTTCGAAGGAGTTAATTCATTTTAACGAAATTTGGCACACATGTTGGAATCCATCACCGCACGAAGCTTATTAAAAATGGGCCTAATCGGGCCATTTTAAGGGTAGTTTTTAGGGGTTGAAAAATGTTTTTGGGCCCTAAAATACCGAAAAAGTTCTCCGAATCGTTTCAAAATTGAAATTTAACCCTCTGACAGTAATTAAAATGTGTCCCTAAAATTTTAATAAAATCGACCTTACAGGACCGGATTTAAAAATTTTAAGAAAGACTAGTTTGCAGATAGTGAATTATTTACTAAAAGGTGTATATAACTTGGTATAGAGGTTCGATTGATAATAATATTGCAATTAAAAAAAAAAGTTATTTTAAGGGGTGTATTAAGGAGTAAAATTTTTTATTTTGCCCAAAAACCAACTTAAGTTCGCATAATAAAGCCACACTGCCTGTATAAGCAAATACACTATATTGTCGGCAGGGTTTTGGCACTGCGACCCGGGTTTTTTTTTTATCTACCTTTTTCCATTTTTATCTACGTTTTTCTCGAATTTTTTTATACCTCAATAGGTTTATGAATGGTAGCAACCCGATACTATTGCAAGTCGGCCATTAAAACAGTAACTATTTGAAACATATTTCCGAATAAAAACAGAACTATCAAGCTATTAATGAACTTTTCAGCGATCTATATATATATATATATATATATATATATATATATAAATAAATTGTGTCTAAAAAATAAGTTCTTAGAGCTGATATGTAGACATGGGTTCGTAATACCTAACTATTTCATGTTTATAATAATATAACGGATGTTATTTACAAGAAAACTAAGTAAATTTCTAAAATGTTAGAACTGCTTTTCTCGTTCAATAGATTTATCGTATTTTACAATAAATCGTAACAAATATTCATCTAAAAAACTGTATAGTAAAAGTACTTCAAACAACTTGTCTAATAAACCTAATCTAGAAAAGAAATACGTAAATTAATATTGAAACATTCAGAAACATCCAGAAAAATTAATTATATTTTATTACTTCTAAAATTAAATAGGATTGTTGCAATAAGTTCATATTTCCAGGATATTCTAAAAGTAAATCCCGTCTCTCGAGGAACGGCTTAGCTTTTGCGTCTTTTTTAGAATATTACTGATTTTAAGGTATTTTTCATTAAGCAAATATAACTCAGATTCACTTTTAAAATTGAAAATAAGATAATATTTTGATTTTATACGGTGGAAGAGCCGGTACATATGGTGGGAGTACCGGTTCATAAGAAGAGGAGAAACCTTTGATTAAGGTTTATTATGAATAAAATATGAATTTAAATAATTGATTAAACAGAATCAAACTTAAATTCTGTCTATGTGAGTCGAATAAGAATTTTTTCACAGTTGTCGATAATATTCAATTTTTTTTATGCGTTTCTGTTTACAATGTCTCCATCCTAATGCGTAGAGCTACCTCTGTTTTTAATTTATATTTTTAATTAAATATAAAATACGATGTAATGCTATTCTTTAAGTATATTTTTAATCAATATTAAACTAAAAAATCCAAGCACAGGTATGTGCTAGATAGCTTCCTAAGGAAAACCTCAGTATAAAAATATACATCTAGTATTATTTTGATGTTTGTCAACAATTTCTTTAACCTTGAGACAGCCAATCACCATGGTTCAAGTGTCAGTTCCTTCGATTGCATGTAGTGTAGCAGGGCTGCATTAAAGAAATGTTTTTAAATGCTACCATTGTGTTCCAAATCGAATAAAAATTATTGTATTTTATAAAAAATAACACATATTCTAGCATATTCTGTATATGTTTATTATAGGAATTTTGAATTTACTTTGGAAGAAAATTATTTAATTAATAAGTTTTTTACTGAGGACAAAAATTATACAGTTAGACTACTGTAAAATTGCTACGCTTCGTATATTATTTATACTTCATCAGACAACTGAAATTATTGATTATTAGACGTGAACAACATGGAAAATTATTTAATATTTTATGCAACAATCCCATTGTTTTGATGAAATCTATGAGAAACGCTCTTTCAAAATGAACATTTTCAGCTTCAAAATAAAAATGTTAAAACACATAATATTGGAGTACAGAATTGTACTAAATCACTACGCAAATTCTACAAACACAAGAGAAAATTATATTGAATAAAACACATTGACATTATATAAAATAGATAATTAAATGAATTATAATATATTAAATACCATCAATTTGTAACTATTTCCTAACTAAAGCCTAGTTAAAAAACAATTTTGAAACAAATATGCACAAGATAAAAGTTATTACAAAAATACTCACGTTTTATTTAACGCGTTATTGAAACTCATTTATTTTTGGAAATTGCGTATTAAAAATTTAATAAATTAATAGAAAAAAATGCAACCTTGCCGATACGATAGTAAAAATTAAAATAAATCAATAAAAAATAAGTTGTGAAGCCAATTATTAATTTACTGCTTGTGGGAAACAATTCGGATTTTGGAAAAATGGTTTTTTAAGGTTCTTGAAAACTTGTCAAACTTTTAAACCATGAAGTTTTTCATTTTTAAGCAAAATAGAAAAAAAAATCTACAGTTTATTATTTTACTCGTTGTTCCATGATTATTAAAAGAATGTTATTTCAAAGGGGTTTACTTTTTGAATAATAACTGACATGCAGCATTCTCCAATATTTTTCTGTAACAATTTTTGGTCAAAATAATAAAAGATAAACAATTTTATGAGTGACATGGAAAATAATTTATAATTGTGTTAATAAAAGATGTTTTATTTTAAAATAAATTCTGTTGACGAAAAGAAAATCACGTTATATATTTTAATTATATAAAACACAACGTTTTAATTTCTTCACACGTCTATGTAGGTAAAAGACCAAATCTACAAGCACAGTAAATAATTTAGTTACCTAATAGTAATAAATTATATTTGTAACAAATAAATGTAAAAGTCTGTATTACAACAAAATAATTACTAGATAACTAAACTTTAGTGTGTATGTAAATTTGGTTTTTACTATAAGAATTTTATTTTATAGCAATTTTTCCGCATAATAGTGTGGCTTTGACCATCTGACAGACAAAAATACTTCATTTTAAAACGTAGTTTTGTTGACGATACAAAAAGTATTTTGTAAATAAAACGCTATACGTTTCTACCCGATATTGGTAGCCTAAGAGCAGTTTTAGTATATTGGTAGTACTAAGGGCGTGTTCTACCATTGTTCTATTGATTACAGCTATCAGCTACAAATAGCTATGAAATCTTTTCAAAATGTATCTTAATTTTTTTGCGAAAGAGCTATTTATATAGTTTTAAAAATTTCTGTACTAGTCTAAATATAAAATTTCATTTAAACCATGGGACATGCACAATACCATTAAATGTTTAGTAGTATTGGAAGCCAAGACTCAAAATAGTTACAGGGTTGCCAGATGTCCTGGATATGTCCATAAAAAACAAAGGTCAGTAAGGTGTAAGGTATTCTAATTTAGATACCTGGCAACTCCATCATAAATTTTTCAAAACAGTTAGGAGACTAACTTTTACGAAGTCAAAAATCATCAATTTTCATACTCATGTAACTTTGAGAAAAAAATCATAAACATTTTTGAATATAGCATTTTGACGGAAAAATTCTCAGCTTTCAGCTTTGGTATAGATTTTTTTTCGTCGCTGCATCACTTCAAAGTAAACCCTGAAATATTGCTAAAAATTGTCTAATTTGAGTGATCCACGGACGTACAATTTTTTTTGCAGTTTTTCATCATCACAACATGATAGACTAAAGTTTCAACTTTCAATCCAGCTACTGAAAGTTGACCTCCGATTTTTTTTACTCAAAAATACGGTGGTTTAAAAAAAGCTTCGATTTCAAACTTTGCATTGTATGTACTGTCCGCTTCTGTGTACTTGTTCTTGTTTTATTTTCGATTGTCTCATGTGCTTTTAAAAACACAATCAAATTTATTTTCGAAAGCTCCGTATCAACTTGGTCAATTTGTAGTGTGTCGCACATGGTAAGGTTTTTTTCCATCGCCCTATCTTCGAGTCAAAAAAAAAACGGTAATTCGACTGAATACTGAAACTTCAATCTTTCACGTTGTGATAATGAAAATTACGGGGGAAAAATCGCACGTGGGTCCACTCAAAGTTGACAAGTGATACAACGACTCACAGAAACGTTTTCAGAGAACATGAAAAGCTGAAGCCTTTCCCGTCAAAATGATATATTTGAAAAATGTTTGTAATTTTTTCTTATTTGTACAAGGCTTTGAAAATTAATGATTTTTGGCATCGTAAAAGCTGATTCTATTGTTGTTTTGAGAAATTTATCTGTATATATGGTTAATTAAAGGTCGATACATATATTTTGAAAATTGCAATTAATACGTCGAAATATACCAGCAATATTAATACTCCAACAGTAAAGGCAGCTCTTCAAAAATTAATAAAAAGCCAACGAAATACAAAACACTCTTAAAAGATAAGACTCTTAATAATTAAAAGTTATTAGCTCATAAAAGCATCTGAAATGAGATGAGAAGTATAATTTATTCGAGATTAAAATATCTAAGACATTTATTTTCCCTAAAATTTTTGCTGTTTTCCATATCCATAATATTTTCAAAAAGCATCTGTTACTAAAATTCAAGGACATATATTGGAAAATTTGAGGGCGACCAGTTTCTATGTCTATTTATTACTCGGATTAAATGCTTCATGAAATTCAAGTTTTTTTTTAATTTATAAGTACTAAACTATTTAAACATCAATTCAGAATATTCCGACCGAAAAAAGGTTAGTAAGATTTATTTTCCCGTAAATTGGTTAACGATGCCGACTCTAAATCATTTTGCTTTGAAGTGATTGAAAATAATCACTTAAGGCTGTCGGCACGGTCTGAATTTAGTGCCACACTACGAGGCTAAAAATGCTGTTGCAAGTGTACCGCCGTCAATTGATTACTCTAAATTTTGGAAATATTTTGAAAATTTTGGAAATATTTTGAAAATTTAAAAACCTTTTGCAAAAAAGGAAGAGTCACTTTAGGTTTGTGATGGAACAATTTTATGAAATAAGTACGAATAAGTAGTGTGACATTGAAAACGTGTGTTTTTTTCTAGTAAATTCGTACATAAATTACAAAAGTAGTCCATTAGAGACTTAGATTTGTCCTTTATCTTCCTTATAGAGAAAGAACTTTTGCAAAATGTTGAGGAATAAGTCTACAATCAGTAGCTCTATTTTTGGCTAAAATTCCGAGCGTTCCGACAGCCTTAAGCTTAGATTTTCTAAGATAGCTAGCGTTCGTCTTGCCAAAATGTCACACTGCGTCGTAAAATAATAATTCACTCACTAGATACATAATCTATTATTAACGCCACTCCAATTTTGTTCGAATCTTCACCTAGTAATAAATATTGTTTTGGTACATTTAGGATTCTTCTGAAGTCATTTGGTTAGTGATTAAAAAAAATATAGAAAGGATTTTTGTCCAAAAACCTGACGATTACCAATTTACATTTCAAGAAAAAGTTTTAATATCGAACAAACAGATATCAGAGTTCATAGCATATTGTAAAATGCTGCACTGAAGTTATATTCTAAACAAAACAAATAACAACAAATTAAAATTACCAAAAGAGAAAAAAGTACTGGAAAAATGATGACAGTAGGTGTGTTTGGTACATTAATGTAGTGTAGATTTTACACCGAAAAGTGTACGTTAGATTTATTAAGAACCAAATCTACGTGCACACTAAATAAATTAGTGTAACTATTTTGTTGTAATACAGACTTCTTCATTAGTATAACATAAATTACATTTAATATAATAGCTATTGTCTGCTATAATTGTTAAGAAACATTCATTGTTGTAGCACTATATTAGAAAAATTTATTTATTCCATCACGTCACCGTCGGGATTTAAATCCGAAACTTTCCACTTTCGCGGCGGAATGAGTTATCAATTACTCTACGGTGCACACAATTCAACATTTTAATCGTTCATAATATAGCGATTTACAACACTCAAATTCACTACATGCGAGAGCCAATTATTTTTAGATGTAGCTAGACATGAACTCTCACAGTAGCGAGGGCTCTTGAATGAATCAAAGATGAACTTTCCATTTTTAATACGGTCCTAAGTCACAGAATATTTCTGTTTCGTTAGAACTGTTTAAATGCGGAAAACGTTTCGGGTTTAAGTCCCGACGGTGACGTGTTGGAATAATACATTTTTCTAATATAGTGCTACAACAATGAATGTTTCTTAACAATTATAGCAGGCAATAGCTATTATACTAAATGAATTCAGCTGGTACGTAGCTACAAGCGTATGTAAAATCTAATAATAAATTATGTTTGTATTATATAAATGTAAAAGTCTGTATTACAACATAATATTTACTAAATAACTAATTTATTTAGTGTGCAGGTGCATTTGGTTTTTATTTTCCGTATATATATAATCCGTATATATATAATCCAAGGTAGCTGGGTAGAGTAGTGGTACAGCACTAGACTCGCATTCGGGAGGTCCGGGTTCGAATCCCGGCAGGGGCAGATGTGACTGGGACTTTTTTATACTGCCTCTCGCCGAGAAACGGTAATTCTTGTACCGGCCATCTTGATTGAGGTTTTCCATGGTTTCCCTCAATTAGTTCCAGATAAATATCGAGATGGTTCCTTATTTGAGGCCATGGCCGATTACCTATCAAACTCCTAGTTCAAAAAAAATTACCTACCTTATCCTAATTTCCTATAATTCCTTCATTCGCCCATTGCTATTATATAAGTTGAAGTTTTAGAAATGTAGATAATAACGGGAAGTGGTAAAATGGAAAATAGTAATGGTGCGAATGGCGTCTGTTATGACATTAAGTCGAGAAACGGACGTTAAACGCATTATTATTATTATTATTATTATATATAATCCAAGGTTACGCAAAAGTGTCAGCACGTTTAACACAAGAGCACGATACCAAACACACCTAATAATATAAATAATATGCACGTAAAAGACAGATAATGAAATTTATAATCAATAATAATTAATAGATAAATATTTAAGTAATAAATACTAAGACTGTTTCTATGACTACAATGTGTCTACTCACGCTAATGCTATCACTACGAAGTCGAGCCAATTCCATGCATCTCTAAGGTAGGTGAATGGCTGCAGAATGAAACCTCTCGCCATCACCTTCACGGCTGACTCAAATGTGTAGATGCCCGTAAAAATCACTCTGCAAACGTAGCCAACACATTTGTACTATACTTAGATTTATGGTGGACTCATAGCAATGACGCAACGCAACTTAAAAAAAGACAATTCTCCATTTTTTATATCGGAATTACACGACTCATGTCCTTGACAAATGTTTGCCATTGTCGTCCAAGGGCCCACGACCAAGAAACACGCGTAAATCTTTGTGACAGATTCTTTCTCGCCAATAATTGTATACTTGTCAAATTGACTATTTAAGTCAGAATCCCAGAACTGAAATGTTTGCCATTATAGTCCAAGGGCCCACGACCAAGAAACACGCGTAAATCTTAGTCATGGATTCTTTCTCGCAAATAATTGTATACTTGTCAAATTGACTATTTAAGTCAGAATCCCAGAACTGAAATGTTTGCCATTATAGTCCAAGGGCCCACGACCAAGAAACACGCGTAAATCTTTGTCAAAGATTCTTTCTCGCCAATAATTGTATAGTTGTCAAATTGACTATTTAAGTCAGAATCCCAGAACTGAAATGTTTGCCATTATAGTCCAAGGGCCCACGACCAAGAAACACGCGTAAATCTTAGTCATGGATTCTTTCTCGCAAATAATTGTATACTTGTCAAATTGACTATTTAAGTCAGAATCCCAGAACTGAAATGTTTGCCATTATAGTCCAAGGGCCCACGACCAAGAAACACGCGTAAATCTTTGTCAAAGATTCTTTCTCGCCAATAATTGTATAGTTGTCAAATTGACTATTTAAGTCAGAATCCCAGAACTGAAATGTTTGCCATTATAGTCCAAGGGCCCACGACCAAGTAACACGCGTAAATCTTAGTCATGGATTCTTTCTCGCAAATAATTGTATACTTGTCAAATTGACTATTTAAGTCAGAATCCCAGAACTGAAATGTTTGCCATTATAGTCCAAGGGCCCACGACCAAGAAACACGCGTAAATCTTTGTCAAAGATTCTTTCTCGCCAATAATTGTATAGTTGTCAAATTGACTATTTAAGTCAGAATCCCAGAACTGAAATGTTTGCCATTATAGTCCAAGGGCCCACGACCAAGAAACACGCGTAAATCTTAGTCATGGATTCTTTCTCGCAAATAATTGTATACTTGTCAAATTGACTATTTAAGTCAGAATCCCAGAACTGAAATGTTTGCCATTATAGTCCAAGGGCCCACGACCAAGAAACACGCGTAAATCTTTGTCAAAGATTCTTTCTCGCCAATAATTGTATAGTTGTCAAATTGACTATTTAAGTCAGAATCCCAGAACTGAAATGTTTGCCATTATAGTCCAAGGGCCCACGACCAAGAAACACGCGTAAATCTTAGTCATGGATTCTTTCTCGCAAATAATTGTATACTTGTCAAATTGACTATTTAAGTCAGAATCCCAGAACTGAAATGTTTGCCAATTTAGTCCAAGGGCCCACGACCAAGAAACACGCGTAAATCTTTGTCAAAGATTCTTTCTCGCCAATAATTGTATAGTTGTCAAATTGACTATTTAAGTCAGAATCCCAGAACTGAAATGTTTGCCATTATAGTCCAAGGGCCCACGACCAAGAAACACGCGTAAATCTTAGTCATGGATTCTTTCTCGCAAATAATTGTATACTTGTCAAATTGACTATTTAAGTCAGAATCCCAGAACTGAAATGTTTGCCATTATAGTCCAAGGGCCCACGACCAAGAAACACGCGTAAATCTTTGTCAAAGATTCTTTCTCGCCAATAATTGTATAGTTGTCAAATTGACTATTTAAGTCAGAATCCCAGAACTGAAATGTTTGCCATTATAGTCCAAGGGCCCACGACCAAGAAACACGCGTAAATCTTAGTCATGGATTCTTTCTCGCAAATAATTGTATACTTGTCAAATTGACTATTTAAGTCAGAATCCCAGAACTGAAATGTTTGCCATTATAGTCCAAGGGCCCACGACCAAGAAACACGCGTAAATCTTTGTCAAAGATTCTTTCTCGCCAATAATTGTATAGTTGTCAAATTGACTATTTAAGTCAGAATCCCAGAACTGAAATGTTTGCCATTATAGTCCAAGGGCCCACGACCAAGAAACACGCGTAAATCTTAGTCATGGATTCTTTCTCGCAAATAATTGTATACTTGTCAAATTGACTATTTAAGTCAGAATCCCAGAACTGAAATGTTTGCCATTATAGTCCAAGGGCCCACGACCAAGAAACACGCGTAAATCTTTGTCAAAGATTCTTTCTCGCCAATAATTGTATAGTTGTCAAATTGACTATTTAAGTCAGAATCCCAGAACTGAAATGTTTGCCATTATAGTCCAAGGGCCCACGACCAAGTAACACGCGTAAATCTTAGTCATGGATTCTTTCTCGCAAATAATTGTATACTTGTCAAATTGACTATTTAAGTCAGAATCCCAGAACTGAAATGTTTGCCATTATAGTCCAAGGGCCCACGACCAAGAAACACGCGTAAATCTTTGTCAAAGATTCTTTCTCGCCAATAATTGTATAGTTGTCAAATTGACTATTTAAGTCAGAATCCCAGAACTGAAATGTTTGCCATTATAGTCCAAGGGCCCACGACCAAGAAACACGCGTAAATCTTAGTCATGGATTCTTTCTCGCAAATAATTGTATACTTGTCAAATTGACTATTTAAGTCAAAATCCCAGAACTGAAATGTTTGCCATTATAGTCCAAGGGCCCACGACCAAGAAACACGCGTAAATCTTTGTCAAAGATTCTTTCTCGCCAATAATTGTATAGTTGTCAAATTGACTATTTAAGTCAGAATCCCAGAACTGAAATGTTTGCCATTATAGTCCAAGGGCCCACGACCAAGAAACACGCGTAAATCTTAGTCATGGATTCTTTCTCGCAAATAATTGTATACTTGTCAAATTGACTATTTAAGTCAGAATCCCAGAACTGAAATGTTTGCCATTATAGTCCAAGGGCCCACGACCAAGAAACACGCGTAAATCTTTGTCAAAGATTTTTCTCGCAAATAACTGTATAGTTGTCAAATTGACTATTTAAGTCAGATTCCCAGAACTGAAATGTTTGCCATTATAGTCCAAGGGCCCACGACAAGAAACACGAGTAAATCTTTGTCGAAGATTCTTTCTCGCAAATAAAATTATACTTGTCAAAGCGACTATTTAAGTCAGAATCCAACGACTGGTGTGTTCAACGAATATTTGTCGATTGTGAATAGTTCACACGTCGTGGGAACAGGTGCACTTATACAAATATTAGTTACCGCAAATAATTGTTAAATGATGGCAAATAATTGTATAATTGACAAGTCTATTAATTTCTATGTCAGAATCTCACGAATGTTGTACTTGACAAATATTTGTGAGTTGTGGATACTTTTCACATCACGGTCATAAGGGCCTGCGTACTTGTTGTCAAAGGGCCGCAAATAGTAAATTTTTGTCTACTTGATAAGTCGATTACACCATCCTTCTCATCAGTTTCCATTATTGCAATGGTGGTTTAAGACTACCTTTCTTCATAAGTATGAAATGTCATGATAATCGCAAAAAAAAAACATTCAACAAGTATATCTAAGCACCAGGCGATGTACGTGGAATAAACCGATTCACTCACATCAGAAATATGCTATGGTAACCGAAAAAATAGTTAATTTTTCCATATTTAAAATCGTTTTAATTGACAGAAACATCAATTATTTTGTTGTTTCCCTCTGCCGCCACCTATGCCAATGAGGCGAAATATATTGCGTCATTGTTATGAATTCCTTTAAAAGTTATGTTAGATATGATATTTCAAATGAATTCTATGTTTTACATAAGATGATGATCCTACCAATTACAGATTAAAATACAATTGAAAATTCATAAACAAATTTGTTGTCATAATACAGGTGATTTATTTTTTTTAGAGTGTATCAAGTAGTTAATATTTTATTTACTCTTATTTTTTTAATAATACTATCAACGTCATTTATTTTTAAATCCCAAAATATTTTCATGTTTAATTTTTTGGTACTAGCACATTTGTTTTGCAAAAGATATATTTCCCATATCTACGAAAAATTCTAAAACAAATAAATAGACGTATTTCAAATCAAACAGAAGAAAACGTTATTGCGCTACCCGTTGACTAATTGGCTTTATGAAATATTTTAAAAATACACAATAATTTTACAATCAACAATCTAACACACTCACTTCTATTATTAAGAAAAAAGCAAAAAACTAAACTGACAATTTACAATTTGACATCAATTTTTATTTTTCAATAACCCTTGCGACGAAAAAATATTCAACCAATAAATCATAATATAGGGGAGATTATATCATCAAAATAAAATAAATGTAGTAAAATTTGGTTCAATAATGAATATTTGAGTTATTGTGACAACTTCAGTTAAAAATGTTGGGTCACTATTAATCTTTATTTTATAATTATTTTTATAGAACTTATTTTATAAAAAATAACCAAGGCAGATCAGTAAGTTATGATACTATAAAAAAATATAACGTCTAATTTCATCTATAATACGAAACTTCATAACTTCATAAAAAACTACTCAACATCAGTAGTTTTTGCTCCATTTTGTTTTGTTAACAGTTAATTATAAAACTTAAATCAATCATGATCATTCAACGTTGCTGAGATGCAAACCAATATTCTAAGCATTTTATCAACGAGTAGTTATTCTATAAGAGGTGATACTCTCACAATTAATTTTCGACCCAGAAAGGCGATTACGTTATATTTAAAGATTTGTCGTAGATTTTCGCTCACCCTCGGTTCGGTAAGTAATTGTCCTTGGAGCAGTGCTTCTTAACTAGGGTTCTATGAAATTTTGCTAAAAAAAGTCAAAATTGTTCCATTGAAACTTGAAGTTACTTCCAGTTATATATATATTTATTATCTTTACTGCTTTATGCTGGATTGCACAAAGCATGATCAAGAAATCTGATTTGACAATGATCTTAGATTGTGATCATACGCTAGAATTTTTATATATACGGAAGCAGTCTAATGTCGTATTCAAACTCCCTGTCATGAAGAACGTTAGATTATACTCACATAAAAACAAACTACTGATCTTTATTTTTCAAGCTAAATTTCGATAAATATGCATAGAAAAATGTTATTTCGAAGTGGATAATTGTACAAAAAACTATGTTGAATACATATATATGTCGTAGGATAATTGAAATAATCGGATCTTCGCAAAAATCCTAGGACGATTGCAAAAAACCGGGTAATTGGAATCCGGTTTTTTGCAAACATCTTTTTTAATTATCCTACGACATATATACAGCTTAAGTAAAATTTCAATCGATCAATTTTTTTTCAAACAGTATCAATTTAAAATTCTACAATGCTTTCTTTATGAAAAAATATTTGTGGTCAAAATCTAAGGTTTTTGTTAAATCAGTTTTTTTGACGCAACCCAGAATTTGTCATTTTTTTGTAATTTAATAATATTGACTCTACCAACAGTAATATAATATTAAATAAAACGAAACTACTTGCGATTACTGTTCAAAATTTTTTTATTTATAAAACGTTTCTACCAAATTTTTGGTACTTTTCAATTTATAATAATATATAATAAATAATAATAATATATAATAAATTGAAAAGGACCAAAAATTTGGTAGAAACGTTTTATAAATAAAAAAATTTTGAACAGTAATCGCAAGTAGTTTCGTTTTATTTAATTTTTGTAATTTACTTCTATCAAACCTTATATGTGCTTTACTTATCAATTATCTCCATTAATAAATAACAATTTTTTGGTCCACGTTCTGTACATTTTTATTCTATAGTTTAAAGGTACTGCGTGTCTTAGGGTCATCAAAAAAGTGTCGTCTCTTATAGAACTTATCTACTCTTTGATTTTATGTTGAACAAAAAACACACTGGGCTGGTTGAGTAAGTTGTTTCGTAATATAAACGTATTGTTTCAATTGCTAACACATAGTATATTTATAGAAAGCAAACAAAATGTACATCAAAACACGTATTACAAATAATAAAAAATAAATTTTTATAATTTTTTTCTAAAAATTAAGAATTTAACTACAATTTCGACTCATCCAACAAAAACAGTAGTAATTTGGTTATCGCAAGATTTGATATTATATGCCAGATTGAAGTTTATTTTAAGAAAGTTCACATAAAATCCAACTACCACAATCAGTAATCGGAGTTATACGCACAACACAGTAAAAAAAACCGGTCAAGTGCGAGTCAAAAACGCGTGGAGAGGATTCCGTACCATTCCATTTCCATTTAAATTTGACAAGATTTTCGTTTAGGTTTTCCTCTATATTTCCTATTTTTATATTTTTTCTAAATTTTAGATTCAGTAGTCTCAGAGATAAAGAAGGAAAAGCTCGATTTTCGAAGATTTTCTTTAATATCGTTCAAATTGTGCATTTTAACATTATAAAAATAATTCATTTGTATTTCTCATAACGAATCCTTTCATTTGATAGTCACATGACGCACTGAAAAAATATTTTTTTTAATTTTCTAATTAGCCCCCCCCCTTCCAATCAACCCCTAAAAGTGGAATTCGCTTACTTGTCTTATCAGTCAGTGATTGGGCCATCTAACTAATGTATATTTTCGTCCAGTAGATTCGAAGAAAAAAAGTGTGACAGACAGACAGACAAGAGTGATCCTATAAGGGTACGTTTTTGATAGGAAACCCCAACGAATGTTTTTAAATGTTTGATTTTTGTGGAACATGTAGGAACGTGGGCTAGTTACTCTGAAAATAATAAAGCAAAACATAAATATTTATTAGTTTTAACATCAACTGTCAAAACAAAAACAGAAAAGGACTTCTCTCTCTCTCTCTTTCCGAAAGTTGGTACCGGAACTTTCGGAAATGCTCGATTATAAAAGACGCCCAATTAGACGGGGTCCCTATTACGGCCGATCCCACTACATTAAACAAAAAATGAATTGTACACATAGCCTAACCACAGGTTTTGTAGGATAAGTCGAATTATAAAAACATTATAAATAATCGTATTTAATATCAAAAATAAATTATTGTAGATTCATACTCTTCCACGGATTTCATTTTTATAATAACATAAAAAGCAAATATGTTTGACTTCTAGATGACTTCATTGAAAAATAGATATTAATATTATTTTGTACACACAAATAAATAGCTATAGTTTGCTATAATATTACACCCACTGTTCAAGTTGCAATATATTGAAAAAATTCCAGCCAATTGGGTGACAGGACCAATGCAACTTTTAAAATATTCACACTTGACATATTATAACAAATAAAATAAAATAGAAAACATGATCACGGGTAATTGGAATAATGAAAATAAATCAATTTAAACACTCAAGCTCTAAAAAATTTTACAATAATTAACATTCATATAAAAATATTAAACATTATGGATTAAATTAATAATTTACTAAAAAGAAACAATGATGTGACTGGCCTCAATATGCTTAAACGATAGTTAAACTATGATATAATATACAATTTGGCATTATTATAACATATATGTGGAATTGAACTTTGAAGATGAATAAAATAAAATTTAGTTGACGCACGCATTGCGCAGGTAACGGCTAGTAACAAAGGTAATATTTGTTTCCATGGTTACATAATATTGTTTAACATGTAAAAATTAATCAAGCATGCTTATCAGCTACCTAATTTCTTTTTGACAGATCTTTACAACAAAAGAGCAGCTTATTTTTTTTATTTTCAAAATATTTCCGAAATTATAAAGTTAAGAAAAACATTTTTTTATAAAACTTTCTTAGAAAAATAAATAGAACATAAATCATTATGGGAAAGTATATCATTAAATGAGAAAAAACAACGTTATAGCGTACATATATTTCTTTTTTGCATGCGACGACTTTCCCCAAAAACAATAGGGTTCTTCATATTTGCATACCAAACATCATTCCAAAATTTGGTTTCAATCCTTGCATCCGTTTGACCTGTATCGTGCTCATAGACTAACAGACGGACGCACAGAGTTTTTCCAAAAATGTGTTTTTTTGGATTCAGGAGACCTCAAAACAAAAAAAATATTGTGAAATTTCGAAAAGTGAATTTTGACCTAAATTAGTACCATCCTCCACTAGTGGGTTGGAATGATAAAATTTAAATCTTCTACTATCGCGTCGACTGATTTATCATTTATTATTTGTTATTTTGTGTGTCATAATATAGTGAACTGTAATCCAGTGTTGCCAACCCCAAGAATCTAAAAAACAACAGTTCACCAATAAAAAAACAGGAGAAAACAGTAGGTAAAGTAAAAAAAAGCAGATTTCATTCTTTCCTCATATAATTAAAACAATCACCTACTTTTATTAGTTTCCAGGACTCACATACATTGTTATGTTATAATATTGATCACAACATAATAAAAAACAAAAATCAAAGTAAAATTATTTTCCACTTTCATCCTCAATTGCTTCATCTTCAGTATTTTCAGACTCATTTTCCTTTTTAAAATCATACATATTTTTGTTAAATTTCTTCATGTGTCTTTCTGTGGCTTCAATTTGAAGCCACAGAAAGACACATGAAGACAGTCATATTTTTATGTACGGGGATTTCCCCGTACATAAAAATATGACTGTCAATCACATAGACTGTGGTCGGAGAATTCCCTCGAGATTCGAATCGCGACAAGAGCAGATACTGCCATCTAGTGTCTTTACGTTTTATTACATAGTGGTTATCAAAAAATATTTGCATAATGTAATAGGTAGCGCTGAACGCTAATTGAAAAACAGTAAAAATTAGGAATAAAACAGAAAACAGGAGCATCAATACGAAAACAGCAAATCTACTGTTAAAACAGTAGGGTTGGTAACACTGCTGTAATCATTTATAATTTTGTGTGTCATCATATAGCAAACTGTAGCTATATATTTGTGTACTTATAATCCTTATTCCGTAAAGAAACTATTAAGTTATCATTTTGAACACTTACTCTGTCGACTCCACTGTGGGACTGGAAGGCATTATCATGAGAATGCAATTGGCTAGAATGGTGCTGATAATGAACAGTGAGAAGAGGGGATGTACCAGTATGTAGATGGCCACCCTGCGGATTGGATTGAACGGATCTAGGATCCACAGAGCGTCCGTCGCACTAAACCGGAATATATCCTTGCCTTTGCTTACGACTACGAATGTCTGGAAAGAGAAAAAAACAAACAGATCGATAACGAGAAGTTATGGTGCTGTGTTCCGAATCAAGGAGAAATGTCTGTTAATTAAAGTTATAGTTCAAGTTCTGACCGCACGAAAGTCCGAGCGCACAACACTACTAAAATTTTATTGAAGTAAAACTTCTTTTCGCACGCTAGGGTAAATTAGATTCATGAGATATAACGAGACGCTGGAAAATAAGGGGTCTAGGAATCTAACCATGCGGAACTCCGATGATGCAAAAACATTGATTGTATATGCATGTGTGTATCAGAGCTGGGCAGTAGTTAACTACAAAAGTAGTTAACTACGTAGTTAACAACTTTTTTTGGAAAAGTAGTTGTACTCTAATTACTTTTCTCCACATAGTAATCGTACTCTATTATTTTGAATATCTATCAAGTATTCACAAAAAGTAGTTAAAAATGTAGCTAACTACTTAGTTCTAACTACTTTAGGTAGTTTAACTACTTTTTTGTATTCTAACTACTTATTTTGAATTTTAACTACTTTTAAAAATATTTTAATATATTTTATTTAACCGACGTGTTAGCATAAGTTCTTATTCGTTATGTATTTTTCTGGATTCTGGAACACGACCAGACTTTTTTTTAAATAATGAAATATCAGTTGCTTGAGTTTTAGTTTGAAATACAACGTGGAACTGGTAATCGTATCGTTGCTATTTGCAAAATTTAATAAAAACACGTTTCGGCCATGATATCAGCCCTTTTCAAATGAATATAAATAAAAGATCCTACAAAAAATAATAATCATTGAAGAAAACAAAAATAGCATTAAGTTAGAAACAATTAACAGCCTAGACTGTCAAAAAGAAAGACTAAATTATACAAAACTTGACGGCAATTGACAGTAATATACCTATATATTTTTTAAATATCGTTTTTGGACATTCTAGATTGTAAATAGTTTTTTGTAGAATTTTTGATTTATATTCATTTGAAAAAGACTGACATCTTGGCCTAAACGTCGTATTATTATTAAATATAAGTTTTAAAATAATTTTCATATATTATAAGTGCAGATTGTACGACATAAATAAAGAGATTTATATTATTATTATTATAGTAGTTAAAAAAGTAGTTAAAATTTTAACTACTAACTACTAGTAGTTAGTAGTTTAACTACTTTTAAGAACGAGTAGTTTAACTACTAAGTAGTTTAACCACTTTTTTACTTAAGTAGTCAGTAGTTATACTCAACTACTTTGTCAAGTAGTTTGCCCAGCTCTGGTGTGTATGTGCTTATGCGTATGTATGTAGTTTTACTTCTGTAGTGTGTAGTGTAAAATACACAGTATCCTTTTTATTGAATTTAACACATAATATTTATTATGATGAAAAGTGTCTCATATCGGTGGTATAATAATTCAATTTTTTTGTTGTAATAAACATCAACATAGATAGATTTTTTAATGCTTTCTAAGTCTTGCCGAAAGAGACGCAGCCCTACGAGGCAAGACTGTAATATGGTGGAACCGAAGACTCCACTACTGATTACGCTGTCGAACGGGGCGCAACCCTGCGAAGCAAGATCGCAATACGCTATTGATGCTACCGAGTGGGACGCAGCCCTGCAAAGCATGGTTGCAATACGATGGAGCGAAGGCTCCATCACTGTTGTCGCTGCCGAACGGAGCGTAGCCCCGCGAGGCAAGTTTGCAATACGGTGGAGCCGAAGGCTCCACTACTGTTGATGCTACCGAGTGGGATGCAGCGAGACACGGTAAGATAGTAATGCGATGAAGACTTCACTACCATTGCCGCTGTCGTGTTTTATCTCATTCGCGTGCGAAACCGCGGGTAGCGGCTGTTAATAATAAACAGAATACAACACCAAGCAAATTCGCCTATCAATCTATAAGAAAATCTCCTGCAGCATAATATGTCTATATTTATTTAATAGGTAATCCGAGTGAAGCCAGACTCGATCGATACTTTATAATAAATAAATTGATATTTCTCAAATTTCGTCTCGTAGTGTTAAGTCGTAATCGAGATACTGACAACAAAAAATTGAATTAGCCTGTCACCAATATGATATTTTTCATCACAATACGATCTGTTAAATTCAATAATAAACTTTTTATAAGTACAAAATACGAGTTTAAAAATGGCGTTGTAATTGGATAGCCTCCAAATTTTTGAACAGCTATGGTTCGTTGTGACACGCAATGACATAATGGAATTGCATAATTTTATGAGATCATGCATCTGACATTTAAGACAAAATTGGTTATGTCACTTTTTAACGTCTTCTGACATTGCCAAGAATTTTTAAATTGCAGTTAGAAATTAATATAATAGTTTTCTATATAATATGAAATCGGTGGTGTGGTCATAATCTAAAAAATACCATCTCTATTTTAGCTCACTTTTAATTAATTCAATTTCTAGGTTTTTTATGAGAATATCTGAGAAAGTAGTAAAAGCGCTAGCTTAACAAAAAATTTTTCTTTTGTTTGTAGTGTATAAGAACTTAAATACGCCAACAAGTCGGAAATGTTGCTCAACAGACTTAATCAATTTAAACGAAATTTATTCTCCGGGTTGGAATCCATTAACGCACAAAGTTTATTGAAAATGGGCCCAATCAGGCCATTTTGAGGGTAGTTTTTAGGTATTGAACAAAGTTTTGGGCCTTAAAATACCGAAAAAATTTTCAGAATCGTTACATATTGGAAACTTAACCCTTAGGAAAAATTAAAATGTGCTGCTAAAATTTTAATAAGCAACCCTACTTACAAATTTTATAAAAACATTAGTTTGCAGATAGTGAGAGTCTATTTAATTTAGTGTAAATATTGCAATTACGAAAAAAAATATTATGTTAAGGAGTGCATTAAGGGGTTAAATTATAATTAATTTTGCTCAAAAACAAACTTATGTTCACATAATAAAACCACATAGCGTGTATTAGCAAATGAGGAGCAGCTTTTCAAATTGAATTATGTTTTTAAAAATTTTTTTTTGAGTAGAAGCCAAAAACGTGTTCCCTAGTTGACAAGAACCCGTTTTTGGCTTCTACTCAGAAAAAAATTAAGAACATAATTCAATTTGAAAAGCTGCTTCTCAAAAATTGTCGACAGGGTTTTGGCATTGCGATCCGAAATTTATTTTATTTTTAACAACACTGTACAGTATTATTGACAGAATAAAGAAATTACAGTACAATCTCGGTAACATGAACACAAAAAATCCTGAAGATTCGCAAGAAATATGTATATAGGGTGGTCTTTAACAGGGGTATTGTCAAATTTCTATGCTCTCAGGGGGTCAAACGTTTCCAAATTGATAAAAAAAGTGCTCTAAAAATTTGAGCTCTTAATATTAACTCTAAGGTAGTCCTCATTCCAACCAAAGTTTCTTATGGAAAATAGCATGTGGAAAACTCTTTTTGTTCTTCAAAATTTTAAAACTTGGGGACAAATGAATCTACAAAAATGGGACACATATTTTTGCAGAGAATTTAACGCTTTACAAAAAAGGTATCTTGTAATTTTTCGCCAAGTTTACTGGCTCAAAAGCATTCCGAGGATAAGTTTAAACTTTTTTTGTAGAGCGTTAAATTCTCTACAAAAATAATTATGTTCATATTACTGAGTCGTTCATAAGAGTGCATATTCATATTATCGCGATTGTACTGTATCTTATTAATGTATTTGCCATATGGCAACATACACTACTGGCGTCGGTCGGATGGCGGGACCTAGGGGTCGGACCAACATTTCTCGACGTTTCATAATCTCCTAAACACTTTGGCACCATTTTTAAAAATGTTTATATATATATATATATATATATATAAACATCACCGCAAGAAGCCTGTTTAAAATGGGCGTAATCGGAGCATTTTAAGGGTAGTTTTTAGGGGTTGAAAAATGTTTTTGGGCCACAAAATACCGAAAAAATTCTCAGAATCGTTTCAAAATTGACATTTAACCCTTTAGTAGTACCTAATTAAAAAGTGTCCCTAAAATTTTAATAAAATCGGCCTGACAGGACTTATGAAAACACTAGTTTGCAGATAGTGAATTATTTACTGAAAGTTGTATATAACTTGGTATAGAAGTTCGAATGATAATAATATTGTATTAAGGAGTCAAATTTTTATTTTGCCCAAAAATCAACTTAAGTTCGAATAATAAAGCCATCCTGCCTGTATACGCAAATACACTATATTGTCGGCAGGGTTTTGGCACTGCAACCCGGGTTTTTTTATGGATGGAATTCTGCAGAAAAAAAAACGGCAAAAAATCGACATAAACGATTATTATTTGTGACTCTAGACATGAAACTCACCCTTTGGTTACTGTAAAATGGATCAATGTCCTCCAGTGGCGTGCTGGCAAGCTCGGGAGGGAAAGTGCCATGCAGTCGTACCGGTAGCGGCACGCCCTGCTCCAAGGTGGCGTCCGGCTGTGGACCTTCATCTTCGTCCTCGTCCTCATACCGAACCTAGAGCATCGTCACATACATTTATAAACAATTGCACTGCACTGCGTTTTGTGTCGAGTTTGTATCGAACTTTAACCGTCGCATTATATAGGTCAAACATCTACTCTTTAAAGCGGTGCCGATTGATCTAATATTCACTATGACACCGGAAATGCATTCAAAAAATTCGAAATACTCGAATACAATCCGATTATCGTATTACAGTGACGAGTTTAATGGAACAAAACTGTTGTACTTTGTTCCACTATTCGGTCGACAGTGTATCTCTCGGAAATTGGTTTAACTGCTTTACAATCTAAATCTTTTATTTTAAAAATAAAATATGTGAGCATAAAAATAATAAATTAATATGAATTTGGGATAATTCTATTTGGTCGTCTGTAAAATGAAATAGGAAAATATTGTATAAATAAAATATAGGTATAGAAAAATAGTGATTTCTTCAAATTAAAATTAGTCAAATTATTAAGGGGTCACATCTACCTGAATGCATTCAAAATGAACGTAATTTTGGAAACAAATTTTAGGGTCCAGATCAGGGGCGTAGCTACCACCGAATCTGCCGTATCAATTATACGGGGCCCCCGGGCTACGGGGGCCCCCAACGTGCGTAAGCAAAAATTAATAAAAACTTCCCAATTTTTTTTTATTTCAGAAATGACAAAAGTCAAAAAAAGCAATTTCTTTTTTTTCCCGCGTAAAGCGTGCGTTCAAAAATTGGCAACACCCTACATCGGTTATCGCGGGCTGTGGGATTTCCCCGTTTAAGTCATTTACTTCAACGGGGGAAGGGCCCCCAAAACTAATTTTTATACGGGGCCCCGCCAAGAGACGCTACGCTTCTGGTCCAGATATAAAAACAATTAATTGAAATAAAAATGATGTCATTTACTGACCACTATTATGTTTGAAAAACTATTAAAAACTTTTTTTCTTATAAAAAATTATGTTTAGCTCAGAAAAAAACGGTCTAACAGGACAAGGAATATTTTTTGTTGCATAAAGAACACACTTTTGTTATAACAAAATCAATTATAGAATGAATTTGTTAACGATAAAATAAAATAAATTGCATAATGCTTAACAAAAAATTATATAAAAAATAACAAACATAAATAAACAGATTCTCATAGGCGTATTTAAAGAGAAAAAAATAAAATTTAAATACACAAACAGAATATACGTAGTGAGATTTCAGAAGGTTCTATTGAAAAAACAACCCGCCACTGTCGGCATGATAACAGCTCAAAATATTAATGGATCTGAAAAATTCAAAAAGATTATTGTAAAGTAAAATTACATTTATCGCGTGTGAAACCATTTTTTTTAAATTTTTAATCTTGTTTTAATTTTTATGACAATTTGAATTTAAAATTAATTTTGTTCGTGCAAAATGTTAGTGTTTAATTGTTTATAAACAATGTCTGAAACAAAATTAAAAAAAAAAAAAAACTGTTTCCATACACGATAAAGGTTACCTTACGTTATAATAATATTTTTTAATTTTCCAGATTCATCAATATTTCGAGTAGTTAGGCCCCATTTTTTCAACAAGGTCTAAAAATATCGTTATATATATTCTATTGTTTATATTTTTTTTTAATAATTTCCAAACAGTGATCAATAAATACAATGCTATTTTTATTTCATTTAAATGTTAATCCTGTATACCCAAAAAAAATTCCAAAAAAAAACACCAGTTTCGAATGCGTTCAGATAGATGTGACACCTTAAAGAAAAAAATAAAAATTATTAATTGTTAAATGGATTAAAGTTTGAGCTGATTAAAAAACACAGCTCTAAAAATAACGAAACTATCATGCTACGGATAAGTGCAAGTTGCAAGAAAAAATATGTAGAAATATGATTCATTTTTAAATCTGAAATAAAATTTTAAAATGTCAAAATTTACTTTCAAAAAAGTACGAAAAAAAAATTGACACACTATTAATCATGCCGTTAAGTACTTTTTTTTTGGTATTCTGACATTTTTGAAAAATCATTTTTTTTAACATTATTCTATAACTCATGTAAGTAGATAAATAATTAATCAGAATGAATCAGTTTAGAGTACACTTCCACTAAATATATTAGTTATTTTTATTAAAATTTTAAAAGTTTTTAAATGTATAGAAATATGAAAATATAAAACAAATTAAATCCTAAACTTTGTTCAAAGATCCGTTCTTGCAGTAACGTTTCTCGGAAACGAAAAGAAACAATACTGCCGATCAAAATACTATCAGACAATTTCGTATTACACGAGCAATAAATGATAAATCGACGTAAATTTTTAAAAAATTGGTGAATTACTTTCGTTAGTCTTGTCAATCGTGACGTTCGTATAGTAGAAAGATATAACATGAATTCTTGTCTTTTTGTTTGAAATGAAACCCAAATAAACCCAACATGACCCGCGAAGGATTCTTAATCTTTTTCTGTCACATCTCTTTTAAAATCCGCATTACGTTACAGATATAAAAATATTTGGAATAAATATTCGTTAGAGAATATTGATTTTACTATACGATTTGATAAAAAACAGTATGTAAAAAGTCATCCGTCAAATATCCGTGATGTCGCTCACAATAGTTGCAATTCGCTATCCATTAATTAGACATCAGTGTTTAGAACCGTTGGTGTATTTGATCATGAATATAATATGAGGTCATCAGCCTGTCTTTTCTGACATGCAAAACCATTTCGAAAGACCAATATTTATCTGTTTTATTTATTTTTCAGGGCAGTAAACCTGTCTACTGAAATATATGGGCGTCGTTTTCCCATGACATTAGTACTTTAAATGCAACTATATATGAACTTAAAATATACAGGGTGCTCACGGCTACAACGACCTAAAAAAGTACGTTGCATCAATGATAACCAAACATTGTCACAGGAAAACTGAGTCAATGAAATGAACTAACACTGTGTTCTTTTCTAATTCCTGACGTGACCCCCCTCTTATGGTAACGAAAAAATAAAATTAAAAAAAAAAACGGTCAAGTGCGAGTCGATCTCGCCAGAAGAGGGTTCCGCACTATTTCGTGAGTACTTTAAAACTTAAGATTTTTGTTTAGATTTTCCTGTAAACCCGACATTCCTTATTTTTTTTTTTTTTTGAAATTTTAGACTCAGTACTTTCGTTAATAAGGGGTGAATGGCCAATTGTTCATCTATTTTCTTAAATAACTTTACAACTATTTATTTTAAAATTATAAAATTATATATATTTGAGACCCTTACTACAAACCCTTTCATTTGATATGTCACACGGTACAGTTTGCCAAACTTGTTTTTTTTTAATTTCCTAATGTTTTCTCAAAAAATGACCCCAATGTTCAAAATTCATTTATTTACGTTACACGTCCATCTTATGATCACCGACTTACATATGTGTACCAAATTTCAAGTCAATCGGTCCAGTAGTTCGGAGCAAATTGGCTGTGACAGTGGGACGGACAGACACACGAGTGATCCTATAAGGGTTCTGTTTTTTCCTTTTGAGGTACGGAACTCTAAAAACTAACAAGTTAAAAAAAATTAAAATAAAATTGATGAATTGCGAACGTTACGTTTTCTTAGAGTCAGCTTGAGCGCGGTACAGCACGGAACAATCGACAGTTTAAAAAATAACAGAGGATCAGTGAGCTGCATTAATCGATTATATGGCAACTCCGACACATTGCAGTATGTTAGAGTATCGATTGTTCTGTGCCGTACTGAACAGAACGCATTCAGTCCACGATCTTCCGTCATGTTTTTTTCTCGTAGTAGTGTACGTAAGACCTAAAATATTCTCATATACATAAACAGAAATCTCTTTAAAATCTATAATTTCAAAGCTAGTAAATATTTAAGTCGTGAATTTCTGTCTTTATACTATCAAAATTAAAGACAATGAAATTCTCTTCAAATTTGATTTTAAAGATATTTTTCTTAAAATCGACAGCTTCGCTTCAGCTGTTCAAATAATTATTACCTAAATAAACTAAACTATCTCAAAGATTTTTAAAAGAACTGATTCATTCTGATTTTTTTTCTGAATAATAAGTTTCTCGTAGTGATGTCACTGCGCTGAAAATGTATTTTGAATTTTGAAATACACATTAAACAAATTTTAAATTTGGATTGACGAGTACAAAAATATTATTCAGAATATTATAAAAACATACATTTTTAAAACAATACATAAATTGTATGGTAATTCATTTTAAAATTGAAATTTAACACATCATCTGCCATATTAACGAAGTCTACTCATATTTAAATAATTGTTTGCTACGTAATTCGAGTAACTCATGCTGACGCTAAGTCATGCTCGGGGACATTTTTTTGTTATTCGTTCAGGGCTTTTGGCAGTCAACGTGTTAAATTAGTTTGAACACAATAAAAAATATATTAAACATTCCGCTATTCAAATTTTTAGAGTGTATTTTGGAGTGTGAATCGTTGAGTTGTATCCAGTGTATATATAAATAGTAAAATCTACCCAGTATGGCAGTCATCTATTATCAGGCAATGCTAGATAATTTAATAATGGCCACTTCAATCAAAAATTCAAATAAATTGGAGCCTAAATGCTTCACTACGGTAATAAAAAATTGACTTCGAAAATAACATTTTGTCTGATTCCCTTATTGTTTTCAAATTTGAGTGGAATTATTTGAATAATTTTGCAACACAGTAAATTTACAAATCGTTGTTCATCTTACATGAAGTCGTATCTCATTTTTCAAACTGCAAAATATGTCTGGGAAAATAACTTACTTTCATTATTTTATGAAATACGATCTTATTATAAATGAACAACGAAGGTATTAATAAAGACCAAACTCTGATTATAATACTGAAATGTTCAATTTGTCATTTGCTCGGATCCCAGTTTTTTCCAATTTCTTTAAAATATTAATTGATGTACGAGGTCTAATATAAAAGCAAGGTTATGTCCTTATTTTAAAAACTCTCCACCTGGCGACAGTGTAAGGCTGCACTTACATTGAATTCGTATTTTACCCGATTCAATGTCGGCCGACATCGGAAGAAGATTATAATGTAGACGTCTACAAATCGGGCTTCCCTTTCCAATGTAGGCACCTATATTATATAATCTTGCTGTTTGCTTTTCTTCCAATGTCGACCGATATTGGATCAGGGCAAATACGAATCCAATATAGATGCAGCCTAAGAATTACATCTCTGTCGGCTAGTAGCATAAATCCTTACCAACATGCAGTATAAATTTCGACTCGATACTTTGCACATGCGCGATTTGATCGTTGCTATACGAATATATGCATGAGTTTGTTTCTACAAAACCAAAGAAGATAAGTAAATAGAGAACCATGATTGGTTTTAAAATGTATCCGTGTTTCCATATTCTCTATATCATGAGGCTTCTTATCGTTTCGGTTTTTTATTTACTCAAGTGAAGTTTTTTCGGTTTTGAAGAAATTTTGCAACACGCACTCAAAATATGCAATCAGTGGGTATTGGGATTTGACGGGAAGACATGGCAAAACATTTTGCTTCAAATGTCAAATTGTCAAATCTCTATTGAACCCATGTAATATTTGACATGAAGTTTACAAGCGTCGCAGCCAGGGGCGGATTAGGTTTTTCGGGGTCTAATGCTTATTGAAGCACAATGAGACTTCATTTTTTGTTAGATTAAAAATCTTTAAATTGAGATATATAACATTCATTTTTAAAAACATCAAAATCAACGTTGAAACTTGGTAACTGGACCAAACGAATAATACTATAAATTCTCCCAAAAATTTGTTAAACTTTGCCGAAAAAGTTGTCAAAATTGATCCAAAAAAATGTCTAGAATCTCCAAAAAAAATCGTTAAAATTCACCCAAAAATTTTCAGATAAAATTTCCCATAAAAATGATAATCACTAATATAAAATATTTTACTATACTATGTGTGCTCATTGTTAATAATAAAGTATTAGAGATTAGTAACAAATTATTAACACCTGGGAGTCTATAGGGCTTAAGCACCTATTAGCTCCTATCTAGGATCCATCTCTGGTCACAACCATATTTTTTTTTTCAGATGTCATAGCTTCAAATGTCATATCTCTATGAAAGATTTAATAAGGAGGTCTGGCAATCGTCCAATAATTATTGGCATGGAGCCGTCGCAACCATATTTGGCTATATTTTAATTTTCTGCCTTCAGATAATATAACGTTAAATGTTAAATATCTATAAGGGATTTGAGAAGGCCTGACAATCGCCCATTAATATTCGCTATAGAGACGAGACATTCACATTTCTTAATTCTTTCATTTTCTGTCACAAGACGTCAAATGTCAAGTTCCAATTACACCGGCAAAATCGCACTCGTTCAAATTATCGAATCGAAACTCGAACTGTGCTGCAAAAGACTCACGCAAAGTCATTAGATACACAGGCTACCTCGTTAATGAATGATATCAGCTGGAAGACCGTTCAATGCTTTTATCAACTACGCAGTATCAATTAACAGTCCACTGGATGACGTCATGCCCCCACTACTATCCAAAAGAACAAAGTCACCTCTGTATTTAATATCATTGTGTTTTGCCAAGATCATTAGATACACAGGTCACCTCATTAATGAATTATGTCAGCTGAAATCGTTCAATATTTTTATCAACCATGCAATATCAATTGACAGTCAACTGGATAACACCCTCCCTCTACTACTGTCCAATAGAACAAGGTCACCTCTGTATTTAATAACATTGTATTCCGCCAAGGACATTAAATTCACAGGTCACCTCGTTAATGAATGACGTCAGATAGAAGATCCTTCAATATTGCAAAGCTTCTTGGTTTCCGGGCTTGTACACCGATGTCAATTGGTAGAAATACCAATGGACTACGGCGTACAAGCCCGGAAACCAAGAAGTTTTGCAACAACGCCTGCCGTAAAAGCCTACACAATTGGATCCTTCAATATTGTTTATAAAGACGCAATATCAATAGACAGTCCACTGGATGACGTCATCCTCAAGCTACTATCCAACGGAACGAGGTCAGCGATGTATTTAATAACCTTGGGGATCATGCTACCAACCGGCATTGATGCCATACTTAACTACAATGTTGCCAGTTGGAGAGTTATAAAAATAAGTATCGTTACTTTTGTCTCCGTACTGCATGCAGATTTATCTTAATATGAATTAAAAATCATTGTTCCGCATACTAAATAGCATTATCAGTGGATTATCTTATAAGCTTGAAAGCGTTTATACAACTGTTTAATTTAATGAAAGCTTTGTTGAATTAATTAAGTGCGAAATAATAACTAGATGTGCTTTTTTACTGTATTGCAATAATATGTAGCGATAATTGTTTTACAGTGATATTATTAATTAAAATTAGAGCTAATATTTGCTGTTTTATGTGAAGTAATTTACTAAAATTCATTAATCAAAATTAAATGTCAATATTTTAGCAAATCAATTCACGATGCAGTATAAATATCGTCTAAAAATAGGGAATCGGACTAGAATAAGTTTGGTTTATGTGAGTGATCAGTTTGGTTTTGTGTAATTTTGGTTAATTTGTTCATTTGATGAAGTCATTTGTTGTGATTTAAAAGATAAACAGACCTTTTCGATTTGTCAAGTTCTATTTATAATTCAATTCAGAAATATCTAAACGACTCGTAAAATAGTGAGAAAAGTTATGTTAAAATGTTCACTTCTTTTATTGGCTTGTAATTTGTAATGAATGTTAAAGTAATCGTGAATTTCGATTTAAAAAAATGGTTCGATTACTGATCGATTTTTGAACATTTATTTATCAATATATTAACAAACATTTTTATTACTTTCTTTTTAAAGTTCAAAGATTCATTAACATCTTGATAATAACGTATTCAAAAACCATTTAAGCAAATTTAGACGACGACACATAATAATATTGTTATTATTATTTATATAATAATAATATTATTACAGAAAATAACGCCATCTTTATGCGCAGAAACATATGATTCTATATTCATGTTGCACGCATGCGCAGAATAAAACACGGTTTCTGTGAATTAGCGACATTACTTTTGACAAGTTTTCTTTGAAATGTTATAAAAGTTTAAAAAAACAGGATTTAGGTAACATTTTTAAAGAAACTTGTCATTAATTTCGTAGTCTAAATTTGCTCTCAAATTTTCATTCCTAACTTTGAAGCATGTTTTCTCGATAAAAATTAGCATCATCAGAAAATAACTAAATTTAAATATTAAAACTTGGTATAAATAGTTTTTCGATGATGCTGACTTTTGTTGTTGTTGAAGTTGTGAGGTTTGAATTAGTACAGTTGTAAATCAAATATGATTTTAATCTTTTGTTGACAACAACCGAAATTCTAAATCTGATCCAGAGTTTTAGAGTTTCACCAGTTTGCTTAATGCAAGTTGTTTGAGAACTTAGTAGCACTCACACGTTTCGAGAAAATTTTTTACTCGGATGTATTCAGTATTAAAAAAGGGTTGAAAATTAAACTGCATTGAATTAAAACGACGTGCCGCATTTATGTTCACATAAATGTGCGGCGTGCCATTTAATTCAATCCAATTTATCTTTCCGCCATTTGCCGAAGCATTAAGGTCCAATTATACACAGTTATGTGCATCCATGTAATTTCCGGGCAACAAATTTATGTATATTTGTGTATAAATTTGACGTCCGGAGCGTACACTTAACAGCTGACCTTTCAGACTGATTGGATCCGGGTCGACGCGAACCAAATCGAGTAGATCCGATCCGAGTCGTTGCGAATTGAATCGAATACATCCGTTCCGAGCCATTGCGAATTGAATTGAATGTATTTTTTAGCTGAGTCGATGCGAATTGAATTGAATCTATTCGATCCAGGTCGATGCGAATTGAATCAAATCTATTCGATCCAAGCCGATGTGAATTAAATCGAATATATTTGATCCGAGTCGATGCGAATTGAATCGTATATATTCGAACCGAGTCAGTGCGAATTAAGTCGAAAGATCCGATCCGAATCAATGCGAATCGAATCGAAAATATGCGATCCGCTTCGAATCGAATAAATCCGATCCGAGTCAATTAGAATTGAATCGAGTAGATCATATTTGAGTCGATGCAAATTGAATCGAATATATTCAAACTAAGAGGATGCGAATTGCGTCGAAAAATTCGATTCCACTCAATCGAATCAAATCGAAAATATTCGATCCAAGTCGATAAGATCCGTTACGAATCTATCCAAATAGAACCGATCTTAGTCGATGCGAACCAAATCTAATAGATACTATTCAAATCTATGAGAATTGAATCGAACAGGACTCGATGCGAATTGAATCGGATATATTCAAACCACGACGATGCGAATTGAGTCGAAAGATTCGGTCCAAGTCAATGCGACTCGAATCGAAAATATCCGATTCAAGTCGAATAGATCCGATGTGAATCGAATCGAATAGGTGACAGTCGAGGCGAAATGAATCGAATACATCCGAAACAAGACGATCCTGTCAAGTGTACGTCCAGCTTTATAGTCACCACTTGCACTAATAATTAACTAATTACTTCGTGTCGTTGAATAGAACATTTAAGTGTGCTGTCAACTTGTATTAAAATCATAAGTGATTCACCAATTTAGCAGCGGCTTTAAACGAATTTCTGTTCAACCCACCATAAGAAAAACACACTTTTCTCAACAAATTAAGTTTAAAAACGGGCATCTATTAGTTGGTCGCAGAAAGGGGGTGGACGAGGAACTCAGTGGAGCGATCACTCACGCAACCTTCTTGATCTTATTGAAACGCAACAGCAAATTAAATAACTATGAAGCACTGCAATGCTTTGGGAGTGCTAGTTTAGCTGATGATCTGTATTATTTAATCGGAAGGAATCTTAGGATTATTGGGATATGCGATAAAGGTCAATATAAATACATAATAACAAGTCGGATTCAAAGAAATAAACGAAACTGAAATACCTACGAAGATTCAGTATCATTCATATAGTTATATAAACTAGATTGTAGATGACCCTGGTGTCTCCTATCTCCATTAGAAGCCAAACGCCGTAAAAAAGCACGCGTGATTTCAAATTATTTAAAAGCTTACAGACGGACAGACCCCAGACAATCGTTTTTACATCATTTCTTGGGTTCAGGAAACTTGAAAATGTAAATTCAACAAAAATTCAAAATCGATTTTTTGCACGCCCACAAGATTTCCATACATGGTAAAGTTAAACATTGACAGATGTGTGAATCATTAAGCATCTAGTGAATTATTATGACCAAGTTGTAATTATCTATGTAATTAATTATATTAATAATGAAAAATACAACTAAGACAGCTGTCAGTAATTGTGAAAAATGTTAAAGGCTATTGGGAATTTAATAAAGTAATGAGTTTTTGTCCTATCCCCTCCACAATATCTACCTTTCATCCATATATATCGGTCGTAACTTGACTCATTACAGGTCGGTGACGGGAAGTGGGCGATAAAGCAATTTTATTTCCCGTCGGGCGTTAAGGTAAAATTCAATAATAATATAATATTTTTCAATTTGTTTTTAATAATAAATAAAGAAAAATTCAAAAATTATAATATTTCAAATCACTCCAAGCTGGGCACGAACCTATGAGCGGTCACTGGATAACCACGTATCACAACTTAAAAGACCGTCTTAGGTCAAGTGGGAACTCATGGTACTTTAGAATATATGGGGGCCCCTTTTCCAGAAAATTGAGAAACAAAAAAATAATCAGATATAACTGTTATTTTGTCGCAAGAGCTAGGGATCCTATGAATCGAAGGACCCTGGGTTTAAGCTAAGCGAGCCTAAGCGGAATACAGGCCTGCATCTAACGTCGATTATTGCAGGTCTTTTGCAAGTGAAGCTTGTTATTTTTTAGGCTTGCATACTTTTTATATTAAGTAACAATTATTTTGAGAAAATTAATAAACAAACAATAGGTGAAGAAAATGTATGTTCAAGGATTAAATAATATTAAAAATATAAAATTTAAACCATACATATTCAAATGTGTACAACAAAACAAAAATAAAAAAATTATTGTAAAGAAATTTTTTGGTTGACCAGTGTCATCAACTTTAGGGTTATTTGAACCAACACTACAAACATAATGAAATTTCGTTTTTCTTGACTTTTTTTAAACATAAATACCTAAATTAAATATAAATTTAACTCACGAGGAAAAGATATAGGATGTTTAGTAAGAAGAGTAGAAAAGAGACGTTGTCATACTATTTTAAATTCATTTTGAGAAAAAAATATTAAAAATATAATTTTATTTAATGTCCAAAAACAGTAAAGAAAACAGAATTATTAGGTGCAAGAAGTAAAAATGAAATATTTTCCTTTTTCACGTCTGGCTGCCATTTTAAACCCATTCTCTTTATGTTTACAGACTGCCCGGCAGCCAAATGTTTTTCTTAATAATAAAAGCTACAATAAACCGACAATAGTATGGCAACATCCCAAACGGAGTGACGTGCACAGCAAACAGTTTCATGACGCAGAAACATTTCTGCCCAATGTTGAGCCACGCATGAAAATAATTTCAATCAACCTTTTCAATTGCATTAAGCTGTAACGTGTACGTCACTCTAAAAAATACAGTGTGTTCCAAAAAAAAATCTTCAAATCACATCAAAGACTTTTGGGTCACACAATACGAAATCATCAGCTAAGCCATTTGCTAAGAAGCAAGTGATAATTCTGAAAAATACATAATGTTTATAGATAAATATTTAATTAATTATATATATTGAGGGTAAATCTTACTTCTTTTTTCTTTTTTCTTCCTTTATATTCCCCGGTCTGGAATAAAGTTCGTACATACTTTAACATCAATAAGCTGGCGTCATCATACATCCACACATAACAACCACTCATATACAACACAATAGTAATATGTAAATAGATATTTAGTTACAGATGGTTATATAGAATAATAAACAATAGCAGATAAATAATATATATAATAAGTATTAACACAGACGGCAATGAAGTGAAATGAGTACAAAATACACACACAAATGAACGAAGCACGGTCAGTTCAAATTCCAATGCAGACGACACATCCATACATCGATTAATACACCTACACTGCATCTCATTAAACCTTAAATTATGAAGGTGCCATTACACGGATCATGGTTCGCCGAGCCTTGCTCGCGACTTGTCGGAATGATCCGGCACAGCGCGACCCTGACTCGCGACTTGTCGCGATGCAAGTCGTATGGAATAGACGGAACGAAATCGGAACAGCTCGGAATGATTCGGCACAGCGCGACCCTGACTCGGGACTTGTCATAGTGCGAGTCGTATGGAATAGAGCAGCTCGGAATGTTTCGGCATAGCGCGACATTTCCCAGGAATTGTTGGTAAATATGACAGAAGCCAAAGGAATTGCACCGTTCGTCGAGGTTCGGATCGCGAACACTTTAATGTAGATTCTTTGTTTGTGTATTGCGCATGACAAAATTTCTCGTTGATTCAAATGATAAGAGAGATTAGCAAATCACCGCGCGGGGATTTACAAGACCTGGCACGACTCGCCTTTTCCCGTCAATTATCGTTAAATGTTACGCGAACCAAAAATGAGCTGCTCTTCGAAGTCCGACTCGCGAACATGTTCTTATAGACAATGGCTTGTGCACAGTGCGCGAAACAACTAGTTGTTTCAAAATTTCGACGGGGGTTTGTAAACCACAGCAATCGTGCCTTTTTAAAGTTTAGAACGAACTTGCACGAGTCTCGCCGATCTATGCGCCGTGTAATGGCACCTTAAGAAATACGTCGCAATCTTTTCATAAAATATACTTATATCTTGATGTACAACACTTTAATAGGAGAGCTGTTAAACATTTTTGGGTAGGTATTTGACGCACTGTGAAAATTTTTACATTACCTCTTTAGTAATATCCGAATACAAAAACACAGACCTGGTTGAAGGTGAGCGGGACTTAACCGACCCTCGAATTTTTAAATTAGAAAACATTTTTCGCAATAAAGAGCCCTTGAAGCATTTTGAAATTTTAGTACCTTGAAATTTAGTATTTAACGAGTTGAAAAATAAAAAAGCCAGATTTCTTAATCGGGTCTATAGCTAAGTGTTTGCAAATTATATTTTTTAAGATATTTGAGACACATTGAAATTTAAACAGAATAATATTGGTAACTAAAAATAGATATATTCAAAAAACAGATCGTTTCGGTGGGACATTCTACCTGCCAGGTGATTAAAATTTTGAGGGTTGGTTAAGTACCGCTAACCTCCAGCCAGGTCTGTGTTTTTGTATTCGGATATTACTAAAAAGGTATTGTACAATTCACAGTGCCTCAAATACCTACCCAAAAATATCAGTGAAAGTTCGATCGAAATCGGTTCAGTAGTTTCTGAGTTAACTTGGAAATAACAAAACAGACAGACAGACAAAAATTTTGTATCGGGCTGGGTATCTTATAATTTTTTTTACCGCACATTGAATAACCCAAACATATTAACGGCTGATGCGATTTTGAATTTTATATAATCGTATTTATAGATATGAAAGAAAACAGATTATTTTGAAAAGAACACTTATTTTAATGAATGTAAATTTTCACTGTTCATTCATCGCATTTCTTGTCTTCAAAGAAAATGAGAGAGCGTACGAAAATAAAAAAATATACACATGCTTTATTTAGTAGATTTCAAATAAAAATTCAACAAACTACGCCGGTAATAATTTCATTTCTTTCTGTTAACTAAAATACAGACAATGCTTTAAAAATTTTGGTTGAATTTTTATAATACGTTGAAACGTTTCTTCCTTAATTATTGAATCAATAAACCTTAAATATTTTTATTTAATCTAAACTAATTAAGATGTATACTAAAATAAATAAAAGGTTCCTTTTTCCTTGGTCACTATTTTAAAACTGAAATATCCTTAAACTTTAAATATAAATAAAATTTAAACTCGATGTTCATGTACGCTTTTTTAACATAAATTTCGGTTCGCAGTTTTAGTGCAAGCAAAATGTACGGATTAGATAATATCAAAAATTCAGTAAAACGACTGCGATTGTGACAAGACGAACTTATCAACTGCATTCTAAACAAGCCCATCCATAATAGAAAGATAATCAGGGCATTGTCGCATTTTCAGTACGTAAAGTTTTTGCATAGGTAGTACTACTTCACGCTATGAAATAGCTGCTTTTCATTCCTGTACAGCGGTCGTGAAATGACACATTTAACACTAGTGCTGTAAAGTGGCGTAGAGTAAAATAAACGCAATCGTACAAACATTTCCGTAGTAAATCATAATCTAACCGCATGAGAATTGAACGCAGTCTACAATCAGCTCACCTATCATCAAAATATCTTCTTTCACGAATCAGATACATAAAAATTTTGAAATATAAAAGGTTTTATTTTAAAGTACTAGGCCACATTGTGTATAGTGTGACACAATTTCTTAAAACAAATGTATTATAACATATAATAAGAGTGAATAGCTATAGTTTGCTATAATTTTTAAGAAACAACCATAGTTACAATGCTATATTTAAAAAAATATTTTCAAACAACTTAAAGGACTTAAACCCGAAATTTCCCACTTTTGCGACGGAATGGATTATAAGTTATGTTTAACATTTAATCTTTTTAGTGTATTTGCAATATGGCAACATACACTATTGGCATCGGTCGGATGGAGGGACCTAGTGGTCGGACCAAAATTTCTCGACATTTCATAACCTCCTAAACACTATGTGTACGGGCAATAACTTTCGAAAGACTTAATTGATTTTAACGAAATTTGGCCCACGTATTGAAATCCATCACCGCCAGAAGTCTATTTATAATGGGCGTATCGGGCCATTTTAAGGGTAGTTTTTAGGAGTTGAAAAATGTCTTTGGGCCCCAAAATACCGAAAAAATTCTCAGAATCGTTTCAAAATTTACATTTAACCCGTTAGTAGCAATTAAAAAGTGTCCCTAAAATTTTAATAAAATCGGCCCAACAGGACCGGACTTACAATTTTTTTGAAAACACTAATTTGTAGATAGTGACTTATTTATTGAAGGGTGTATTTAATTCGGTGTAGACGTTAGATTGATAATAATATTGCAGTTAAGAAAAAAAATGTTATTTTAAGAGGTGTATTAAGGAGTCACATTTTTAATTTTGCCCAAAAACCAACTTAAGTTCGCGTAATAAAGCCACACTGCGTGTATAAGCAAATACACTATATTGTCGGCAGGGTTTTGGCACTGCGACCCGGGTTTTTTTATATTAAAGCAAACTGTAGCTGTAAATTCACATCATGCGAGAGCCAATTTTTATCTTATGCAACGCTAGACATGAACCTTCACCGCTAATGACCTCAGTTTTTAAAATAAAAATTACAAAACGCTCACTACTGTGAAGGTTCAGAACTGTAGGTTATAGAAACCTACAGGTCTGAACCTTTACAGTAGTGAGCGTTTTATAATAATATAATATAATATAATGAAGGCAGATTTGAAACAACCAATGAAATTTCCCAGGAAATTTTACACGGCTTGTTAGTGTATTTGCCATATGGCAACATACACTATTGGCGTCGGTCGGATGGCGGGACCTAGGGTTCGGACCAAAATTTCTCAACGTTTCATAACCTCCTAAACACTTTGCCACCATTTTTGAAAATGTTTATATATATATGTATATATATATATTTATATACGTATATATATATATATATATATATATATATGTACGCGCGATAACTTTCGAAAGAGTTAATTGATTTCAACTAAATTTGGCACACGCGTTGAAATCCATCACCGCAAGAAGCCTATTTAAAATGGGCCTAATCGGGCCACTTTAAGGGTAGTTTTTAGGGGTTGAAAAATGTTTTTGGGCCCCAAAATACCGAAAAAATTCTTCAAGTCGTTTCAAAATTGAAATTTGACCCTCTAATAGTAATTAAAATGTGTCCCTAAAATTTTAATAAAATCGGCCTGACAGGACCGGACTTACAAATTTTTGAAAACATTATTTTGCAGATAGTGAATTATTTACTGAAATGTGTATATAATTTGGTATAGAGGTTCGATTGATAATAATATTACAATTAAGAAAAAAAATGTTCTTTTAAGGGGTGTATTAAGGAGTCTAATTTTTTATTTTGCCCAAAAACCAACTTAAGCTCGCAAAATAAAGCCACACTGCCTGTATAAGCAAATACACTATATTGTCGGCAGGGTTTTGGCACTGCGACCCGGGTTTTTTATACTTTAGATCGATCTTTAATCGGGAAATTTTGTGTAAGCGCGTTAATAAACGAGGCGCTTTAAGTGGAAAAATCAGTGCTATAAGTTTTATGGTTAAAGCGGCTCACATAACTCAAAATGAATATCTCATTAGTTGGAAAACGGAACCTTTTAATTACGCTGAATAATGAATATACGAAGCTACCAGTACACAAGACTAGATTACGTAATGTTAAAAGGGAAGATATTGTTATATACAGATTGTATCAACTTAAAGCTGTCCATAGGGCACTCTGTGTGTAAGACAGAGCTCTATATACAAACGATAAGTAAGAGTGAGAAAATGATCGCGAATAGGTAGTAATTACTGTGGTTACTGTAAAATAAATTTAAATAAACGTCTTTGTTTTCTAAGTAAAAATAGCCATTTTATCAATTAATGACAGTCTGTAGCCACTACCGAAATTATTGATAAAATTGCTATTTATACTGTTCACGAAAAAATTCAAATAATTAAATGGTTTTATAGTGGTAATTCAACCGCCGACGTAATAAATTTATTTGTAGCTGCCTTTGAAAACAGACCGACTTCTTCTAATAATTTAAACGAACTAAAAATACAAATTTCTAATGCATGTCAGTCCGTTGACCATGAGATGTTAGCCAATGTAAGGAAAAGTATTTATAATCGATTAGGTTATTATTTGGCAGAACGTGGAGGTCTTTTCGAACACTTAATAAATTAATTATTGAAATTATTGTTCAAACTGTTGTACCAGATATAATAATAATACGAATTAATATTACGGTTTAGTTGTTTTAGTTTGTAAACTGGTAAAAAGATTTACAAGTATTATTTATTTACAGTAACCACGGTAACTATTAGCGATCATTTATCTCACTCTTACTTATCGTTTGTACATAGTGCTCTGTCTTACACACAGAGTGCCCTATGGACAGCTTTGAGTTGATACAATCTGTATAGTTTTTATATACATATTTACATAACGCTATGTAAGTAGCAGTGAAAACACATAAACAGAGAATAAAGAAAGAAAGAGATAATAATATATAGATGCATATTATATAATATATTTATATTAGTAGAGATTATACGTTTATGAAAAGAGACTAATAATGACCGCCACTTTTAGGTTAGTTTCAATTGAAAAAGAATTATTGTTGTATTGGAATGATATTTAAATTAGTACTGTCGAATTAAACACAGTTTTACGGTCGCCGAGTATCGCTAAATTAACAAAATATTAGGGTTGTAACTATTTTAATTTCTAGCTTCAATTACTAACAGTCCACACTCTTTGAATCAAATCAGATCGCCTTGGCATGATCGGCAATTTTTGGGATATATGAAGTTAAATGAGTTTTTACGCACTTCTACATCATTGTAATACTCGAATTTGTCGCTTAAGGTAGTTGTCGTGGTTAAGGCACACCGTCAGAAAATTCTTAATTTTTGTATACTTAATAAGGACATGATAATACAATTACCCTGAAAATTTCAACTCGATCGACCGTATATAATCCGAGATAAATTCAATTAAAAATTGAATAATTAACATTGATTGTATACGATCTCTGTAGTTCTGAACCAGTTTCTTATTTATAAAAAAAGAACTAACTGTCAGAAACTTTCCAAAAACTGACAGTCTTTCAATGCATTTGTTATGAGTTTAAAAAAAAGTAAGAAAAATTTTTTGACCGTCTAATTATTTATAAATAACGGTTTAAAGTTCAACAATTTATAGAAAAGTATGCATGCATATGAATACTGCATGGGTTACGTTTCCACGGGTACAGTCTTGCGTACAAATTATGGATCACTAGGCTACAAGCTAGTATACTTTTGTGGCGCGTATAATCTATAACTTTTTGACAATATTGTACCACGACAACTACCTTAAAGGTCCACTTACACCGAATCGACTCGGATCAACTCGGCAACATATACTGCCGTGCCGAGCCAATCCGATCCGGTGAATGTGAATCTTTAAGCGACACATTTGAGTATTACTATCACGGAAAACAACTGTAGATCATATTTTCAAAATAATGATATTAATTCCAAAACTTCTTGGCTTCCGGGCTTATAGGCCGTGATCCATTGGTATTTCTACCTGACGTTTCGTCTACAACTGCGGTAGACATCAACGAGGATGTGGTAGACTAGCGAGCGAAGTGTCCTTTAAGACGGCTCACAGTTTGGGCAGCCTGCTACCACATCGCCTTTAATAATGTCGGCCGCCGTTGTAGACGAAACGGTAAATACAAATGCTAATGGAATACGGCCTATAAGCTCGGAAGTCAAGAAGTTTTGGAACAACACCAGCCTCTTGGATAAAACGATATAAATTTTCTTATTTCAAATAGAACATCCTGAATATGTTGAATCGAAAAGGTTAATAGAACTATAACCCTAAAATAAACGATAAAAAAGATACAGGTATTTTAACGTCGTATTTAAAATATAGAGACTATTCCATTCGAATAAAAAAGTTAATATCGTTATCTCAAAAACGCGACGCTCAATTATTTTATAGTTTTTACCATCATAATTATCTTAAAAGGACACCACATTTTATTAATTTGAAAGCAAAACTCCATTAATAACAAAGTTAGCAATAATTATTAACATGAAAATAGTTCTCCCCATATCTATGCCTATTAAAAAAATAATCAAATAGTTTTTGCCATGTTTCATTTTATTAATTTCGTGGTTTCCCATTATAGATTTTCCATCAGTAATGTGCGACTTTTACGTTACTACGACGCGATATAAATGAGAGTAATTAGTTAAAAATCAAATAACTACGATTTTCACGTCACAGAACGCATCTTTAGAAAACCTGTTTTGACAATGACCTTGTATTGTAGTCCAGTTTTTATGTATTCAAGGGTAGTCTAACGTCGCAGTCAAACTTTGTTTTATGTTGAGCATTAAATTGTACTCACAGAAAAACAAATGACCGACCAACTTACAGAAATATCGCTGTTCAAGCAAAATTTTGATTAACGTGCGTAGAAAAATTGTCAAGTGAAAATTGTACAAAAAACTACGTTAAATACACGTTTACACACGTACAAAAATCAAGAAATTCGAGCAGACTCAGTTTAAAATTCTGCAGTGTTTTCGAAGGGAAAAATGTGTGTTAATAATTCAAGGTCATTGTCGAACTAAATTTTCTGAAAGAAAAATCGTACTGTAACGCTAATGTCGCAAACGTCAAAATTTGTAACTACGACGACACGTTCGCAAATTTTAAAAATGCGTAATTATGAACAATACGTGTTTTTTCTGTGACAGAGCTAATTTAAATATTTCAGTATTTTTTGAATATTTGAATTTTGTAATAAGTATTTTCATTCAGTATATTTTCATGAATGATGTGTATATTTTGTTACATTTTATCCATTCACACATGTATCGCATTCATTCAGTATTTTTTTCAGTATTTTCTCCAACTGCAACCAAATCTCACCTTTTCTTAAAACGATCTTTTGTTTTAATAATAAATGCACATCTAACACACCTGTGACAAGTGACAATCCATTGTACTGTAAATTATGGTGGCGAAAAAGGGTCTTCGTGGTGTACGAAAAGGGTATTGATGGTGTGAGAAAAGGGTCTCGGTGGTGTAAGAAAAAGGTCTCGATAGTTTAAGGAACGGTTTATTAGACATCAGACTTAAGGGTAATAAAACATTTCTATCTGACATTAGAAGTTGCCATTTTGTTTTAATATCCGTAAAACGCCTGCATTTCGTTTCCAAGTCTACACATATGAGAATAGTCTCTCCCAGTTTATGTTACAGAAAATCCACGTTTTCATTTAAGTTCGCCAACAACAAACGCTATTGGGATTTAATACCAATTCTAAATTTCCGATGTTCATAATAATAAATTGAAAATTGAATTAATATTTTTCTTAGTTCTCAGATTCGAACTTAGGAGCTGGGGGCGTGTACGAAAACAACATATAAAGTACAAGTCATTTGTATTTTTAATTCAGTTTTAAATGAATGTATTTTCTCTAAAAGCTTCTGGACAATATACATATCGAAAATGTTATTTAAATGGTTTAAATTAGAAGATAAATTTCAAATCTGGCGCGCAACTTTACACTTTAATACACGTTTTGTCTCCCCATTTACATCATTTTATCAGTTAGATAAACATGTCTTCTTTATGAGCCTTTTTCATGAGAGCAATGTCTGATTAGCCTCGAATAGCGGCTTTTGAGGTAAGGACAAACAGTATTTATTTCATTGGCATTGAGTTGTTGCAGTGACACTTTATATTAGAAATTATTAGACAACAAAAAATAAGTAAAAATGATAGTGGCAATACCAGCAAAACATTGTAGTTTCGCTAATTGTACTTCGCATAATCGATAACCAGAGCAAAACGTATTTTTTATACTAGTTTCGCCTTAAAACTCATTTAAAAAATAATAGTAAAGTCACGAAGATACGTATTAATTGTTGGTCGTATATTTTTAACGAAGCTTCCCTTGACATTTAATATATTATCAACAAAAACCTTTTCAACTTATTTAAACATTCTAAAGGTTCCGTAAAAGTTTGTCCAGGTATTTCGGGAGGATAATGTTCGTAGAATGGCATTCTTCAACACAAAAGAATTTGGTATACTGTGTAAAATTCTCTGCATATTTTTGCTTAATTTTTGCCTGCATTGTTTTAATTTGTTATTTTTATTTGGACGACTTCTTTTGTTTACTCCATAAACAACTGTATCATCGGTTTACAAGCAAAATATGCCAGACATCTTGGATTTGACAAAATGGAGTTTTAAAGTTTTTATCGTTTTGTCATAACAAGTGCAAATAAACACAAAATTATGATGTACAGGACAATTTTTGTAGCGGTGCCTTTGAATTACCAAATATAGCAGCACGTTATATATTTATAATATACTCGTAGATCTGAAGTAAAAAAAGACATGTGTCGGAAGTTATGCTTCTAACGCATTACATATTAATGTTTAAAAATTATACGTATACATACAAAACAAACAACAAAATTATTAAATTTTTCATTTATTAATAAGGAATATTAAAAAAATTGTCATTATTAAACAAAAAGAAAAATTTTTGTTTGTACTAATTTGCGATTTTATAAATTCAACATAATATCTAATAATTAATAATATACCGACGACGCGACATAACGACTACGGCTACCAATTGTATTTGACGGACGACCCCTTCATAGGTAGAATAGACTGGTTGATGTATTGAGTATATAATATCAACGACATATGGTCGTTTCCTTGTGTAATCTTTGATCTGAACACAAATTCATACGAGCGTCTTTGTTTCGTGATCGATCTCACATGTCGATCGCACGCTCTCTTTTTTTTCAGATGACTTCCTGTCGTAAGGTTTGCGTTAAAAAATCGAAAAATAAATGTTTTATAAAGATAATTATTTATTTATAGAATGTGACAGTTGTATTTCAAATGGTCGAAAAAATATATCGAATAAAAAAGCGAGATTTTCGACTGGATATTTGATCGCTTGACAGCTGTTCATAAAGTATATATTCCGAACAGACTAAACAATGGAAAGTGACAACAATTCGATAAATTCTGAATGACGTATATTCCGGTACACGGGGTAAAAGCACCAGTTCTCGACCATCCTTCTACGATCGCCTATGGGGTATTTTTTTCTAAAACCCCCAATAGTCAGGTCTGTTTGAATCGAGTACCATTTCATATATATGAAATTTTCAATAGATTATTTTTACTGTTCCAACTCCGCAAATTGAATGTGGTTTGAGGTCTACTGATTTCAAAAAACTTTTGGAAAAAAACTATTTGTTTGAACACGGTACGGCTCAAACGGTTAAGGGAATCAAAACCAAATTTTAGTAGAATGATTAACATGTGAATAGGAAAAGAACTATTGTTTTTGGGAGAAAATTAGCCCATGCGCATGCTCGTATAATACCTTTTTCTACAAACGAAATATATAAATCACTAATAGAAAACAGTATCACGGGTAATTGGAATAAAAATAAATCAATTTCAACACTCATTGATTGCAACGTTTCGTCTTTATTTAATTAAAAAATTTTACAAAAATTAACATTCATATAATAAAAATATTAAACATTATGGATTAAAAAACCCGGGTCGCAGTGCCAAAACCCTGCCAACAATATAGTGTATTTGCTTGTATAGGGCCGTGAGGTTTTATACTTTTATTTTGTGAAATTAAGTTTGTTTTTGGGCAAAATAAAAAATTTGACCCCTTAATACACCCCTTAAAATAACTTTTTTTTCTTAATTGTAATATTATTATCAATCTAACGTCTACACCGAATTAAATACACCCTTCAATAAATAAGTCACTATCTGCAAATTAGTGTTTTCAAAAAATTTGTAAGTCCGGTCCTGTTGAGCCGATTTTATTAAAATTTTAGGGGCACTTTTTAATTGCTACTGACAGGTTAAATATCAATTTTGAAACGATTCTGAGAATTTTTTCGGAATTTTGGGGCCCAAAAACCCCTAAAAACTACCCTTAAAATAGCCCGATTACGCCCATTTTAAATAGGCTTCTTGCGGTGATGGATTTCAACACGTGGTCCAAATTTCGTTAAAATCAATTAACTCTTTCGAAAGTTATTGCCCGTACACATATATATATATATATATATATATATATATATATATATATAAATATATATATATATATATATATACATATATATATAAACATTTTCAAAAATGGTGCCAATGTGTTTAGGGGGTTATGAAACGTCGAGAAATTTTGGTCCGACCCCTAGGTCCCGCCATCCGACCGACGCCAATAGTGTATGTTGCCATATGGCAAATACACTAATAATTTACTAAAAGGAAACAATGGTGTGAGTGTGTGACTAACCTTAATATGCTTAAATGATAATTAAACTATGATATAATAAGCAATTTCGCATTACAAAAAACAATTAAAAATTGAAAATTGTAGAAAATAATATGTTCTTTTTTTTATTATTTTCATAGTCAACTAAAAAAAACCCGGGTCGCAGTGCCAAAACCCTGCCGACAATATAGTGTGTTTGCTTATACAGGCAGTGTGGCTTTATTATGCGAACTTAAGTTGGTTTTTGGGCAAAATAAAAAATTTTACTCCTTAATACACCCCTTAAAATAACATTTTTTTTCTTAATTGCAATATTATTATCAATCGAACCTCTATACCAAATTATATACACCTTTCAGTAAATAATTCACTATCTGCAAAATAACGTTTTCATAAAATGTGTAAGCCCGGTCCTGTCAGGCCGATTTTAATAAAATTTTAGGGACACATTTTAATTACTATTAGAGGGTTAAATTTCAATTTTGAAACGATTTGAAGTTTTTTTTCGGTATTTTGGGGCCCAAAAACATTTTTCAACCCCTAAAAACTACCCTTAAAGTGGCCCGATTAGGCCCATTTTAAATAGGCTTCTTGCGGTGATAGATTTCAACGCGTGTGCCAAATTTAGTTGAAATCAATTAAGTCTTTCGAAAGTTATTGCCCGCACACACACATATATATATATATATACATACATACATATATATATAAACATTTTCAAAAATGGTGCCAAAGTGTTTAGGAGGTTATGAAACGTCGAGAAATTTTGGTCCGACCCCTAGGTCCCCCATCCGACCGACGCCAATAGTGTATGTTGCCATATGGCAAATACACTAATTATAGTAAAATTATAATAAAAAAAAAGAACATATTATTTTCTACAATTTACCGAGCTGGGTAGAGTAGTGGTACAGCACTAGACTCGCATTCGGGAGGTCCGGGTTCGATTCCCGGCGGGGGCAGATGTGGCTGGGACTTTTTCCTACTGCCTTTCGCCGAGAAACGGTAATTCCTGTACCGGCCATCTTGATTGAGGTTTTCCATGGTTTCCCTCAATTAATTCCAGATAAATATCGAGGTGGTTCCTTGTTTGAGGCCATGGCCGATTACCTATCAAACTCCTAGTTCAAAAATTACCTACCTTATCCTAATTTCCTGTAATTCCTTCATTCGCCCATTGCTATTATATAAGTTGAAGTTTAAGAAATGTAGAAAACAACGGGAAGTGGTAAAATGAAAAATAGTAATGGTGCGAATGGCGTCTGTTATGACATAAAGTCGAGAAACGGACGTTAAACGCATTATTATTATTATTATTATTATTATTATTATTTTCTACAATTTTTAATTGTTTTTTGTAGGTAATGCGAAATTGTTTATTATATCATAGTTTAATTATCATTTAAGCATATTGAGGTTAGTCACACCATTGTTTCTTTTTAGTAAATTATTTAATCCATAATGTTTAATATTTTTATTATATGAATGTTAATTTTTGTAAAAATTTTTTCAGAGCTTGAAAAAGTCTTAATTAAATTAAAGACGAAGCGTTGCAATCAATGAGAGTTTAAATTGATTTATTTTTATTCCAATTACCCGTGATACTGTTTTCTATTATAACATATATCTGGAATTGAACTTTAAAGATGAATATAAATCACTATTCTAGTTCTAGAAAATGTAAACACAAGAGTGGTCGATTACAGATAAATGGTCGGGAACTGGTGTATTTACCCTATATGTCGCAAACCAGCAATTACGCTACACACACTCAAACTAACACAGAAATTGCTAGCGTGTAGTGTGTTCAGGTGGATACTTCACTAGGTCTCATCGATTTATTTTCAACAAAAACATTTTAATAGGTCACTGAAAATAATAGAGAGCAATTTACAATTGAGACAATACCAGTAATCAGTTTTCACAGGTGTTCTGTTTTGTGAAATAATTATTTTTCGTAATTATTGAATTAACTCCGCAAAATATTAATAATTAAGGCTGTCGGAACGCTCTAAATTTAATCCAAAAATAGGGCTTCGGATGATAGCTGATTGTAGACTTATTCGTCAACATTTCACAAAAATTATTTGTCTGAGGAAGATAAAGGACAAATCTATGTCTCTAGTAGACTACTTTTGTAATTTATGTACGATTTACTAGAAAAAAATTGTGCCAAAAAAACACACGTTTTTAATGTCACAACCTTATTCGTACTTACTTCACAAAATTGCCTCATTACAAACCTAAAGAGTGACTCTTCCTATTTCGGAAGAGTTTTTTAAATCTTCAAAATATTTCCAAAAACTAGAGTAATCAACTGACAGCGGCACCCTTGCAATAGAATTTTTTAGTCTCGTAGTGTGGCTTAAATTTAAAGTGTTCCGACAGCCTTAAGGTTGAAATTGTTAGAAAAATTGTACCAAATAAAGTGTAAACTAATGGAGATGGATACTGCCAAACTTGACCGCTAGGAGCGTTAGCTATATAATGACCTCAGTTTGTGAATAGTTCATAGCAGTGTGTGCAAAATAAATTTATTTCAATTTTCAAAAAAGACTTCATTAACAATGCCGCTGTGCTGTGTTTACCAATTTTCAAATTATACAGGTTTTGTATTTGCAAAGAATTCGGAACTGAAAAATAAATAGTTGTATGCTATCAAAAGGGAAAAAAACTTTTACTGTAAATGCTGGGACAATAGTTTGTGAAGCTCACTTTATTAAAAAAAGGTTAGTCACAGAAGAAGAAATAATAGATAGAAAAACATATTAACTTTAAATAATGGTTATAATATTAAAACATCACAAATTTACTTTGAATTATTCCTTATTTAAATCACGCAACTCAGAAAAGAACACGTAGATTTGGTTTTTACTATACTTCATAATGCAAACCAATCACAACTTAGGTCGTTATGTACCTGCTGCCATCTACGTTACGCTTGGATGTGCCCATGTCCATTAATTAATTACCTACGTTTCGTCCGTTTTATTTAGACTTTTTATGTATTTATATCCACGTCATTGCTAAAATAACAACTTGTAAAAACGTTTAACGAAACATAAAGTCTGTTAATTGATTAACTCGAATCAGAAAAGATGGCTGGATGATGTTCACTCATATTTTGTATATTCATTTCGAGCTAAATAATTAATAATTTATGTGAAGTTCTCGTTTGGTTCTGTTTTATACATTTATTATTTCAACAATGACGTGGGTATAAACATCACACTTAGAACCTTGAAAAAGTCTGAATGAACGAACAAAATGTATGTAATTATGTAATTAGTTTACACTTTATATGCTCCAATTTTCCAAATAATTCCAACATTCAATTGAACAACGGACGTAAATATTCATATATGAATTTTTAGTAACTGAATTGGTTAATAGATGTAAAAAAAGTCTCCAAACTATGATTTTTAAAACTTTTATTAAATATAAGCAACTGATAAGTATTTTAGTTTAAAGAATAATAACAAATTAGTTTCAGAAGAATCTTATGGTCAATTTTGAATATTGTAACGCGCTCCCAATTGTTACGTCACTGGAAATGACAGAGGCTTCTCGAACTTGAACAGAAGTTTCTGGAATGATCGAGAACGAAATGTACGCGCCTATAAATACAGCGCGTGTAGGGCGATATAGTCAGTCAGTTGCTTGCTTGCTACAGTGAGAGTACATTCAGTGGATGCGTCACAGTTAAATAAATAGTGCGGTGGTCCATAAATTTCGGCGCGTGTTTAAAGTAGTGTATTGTGTACATAGTCATTGTTGTCTTATTATTTATAAGAATCTGTTTATTTGTTTCATTGTTTAGTTTATTTCATTATTAGAGAAATACGCTTAGTTAATTTTTTCACTATTACTAGAGAAGTACGTTTTAGTTTATCTGTTTTGTATTTATTTCGTTTGTTGAAAATAAATCAGTTTTAAACCACCACCAAGAACAGTTTTGTTTCAATATCTTGAATTTTAAACAAATTTATAATCACAGAAAACAATGTTTTTCGTATTTTTCATGCAAAAAATTTCAATTAAATTAGTTCCCGATATAAGTAAATAATAAAATAAGATTTTTATTGTTACAGTTATAAAATGGACGTACATCGTATTACATATTTTTACGTGGCGTTCCTATAACCTACTACAATATTTTTTTTGTATTTCAGTTCACAGAGATAAGTATTTGCTTATTTTGCCCCCAAAAGACCCCGGCAGTCACCCCCAAAAGACCCTGGCAGTCATAAGTAAATACTGTTTCTATCGGAGGTTAAATTAAAAAATACTAAACCATAAATTTTGGTTCCAAAGAAATTAAGTCCCATTATCTTTTTTGCTTACTATAAAACTGTTTTCCGGAATACTGTTTTTCAAATAAATGACATCGCTTTATAGATTGGCCGCAATTTGTGTCCCACAGGATAACCTTGGTTGCAGATTAAGTCCTGTTTCCTTCATCACAGTTCAAATCGATATTCCCGTGAACATTGTTCAAATATGAATGGACTTTCAACTATGTTCAGAGCGGTTTAATTTCCGACAAACTTTTGTTTCTAGAAAGTTTAACTAAACTGACATTTTGTCGTTCTGTTCCATTTCGTAAGCTTTTCTTTTTTAAAAAAGGTTCGTGTAATCATATTTGAATAAATTATAAAACTATCGCTGGATTACAGAAAGTGTTATCACTAAATCTGATTTGACAATGACCTTAGATTGTGACCACATATATTTCTCTATAAAAAAAGTATTGTAGAATTGTAAATCGATTCTGTCCACAAAACCGTCGATCGATTGAAACATTAAATTCTGTATATATGTATTTAACATATGTAGGTTTTGTACAACTTCCATTTTTAAACAACATTCTTCTACGTATTTTATTCGAAAGTTAACTTGAAAAGTGGTGTTTTTATATATAGATCCATAATTTGATTTTGTATGACTATAATCTAATGTTCTACATGACAGGAGTTTTTACGACGACATTAGACAGTTCCTGCATGTACAAAAACTGTAATCATCACAAGCTAAGGTCATTGTCAAATCCAATTTTTCGACAGTACTTTCTGCAACCTGCAGCGTAAAACCACTATAAGGCTGGAAACAATTCCACGGCACCACCTGCATTTTAGCGCGTAAATTAACGCATTATGTATAATTCATCTTTAAAGTTCAATTTCAGATATATGTTATAATAGAAAACAGTATCACGGGTAATTGGAATAATGAAAATAAATCAATTGCAACGTTTCGTCTTTTCTTTAATTAAGACTTTTGCAAGCTCTAAAAAATTTTTACAAAAATTAACATTCATATAATAAAAAATATTAAACATTATGGATTAAATAATTTAAATTGATTTATTTTCATTATTCCAATTACCCGTGATACTGTTTTCTATTATTATGTATAATATGTGGCCAGTGTTTTAATGCATTATTTTATATAAACGAAATTAGCAATGGCGGAAAGAGTTATGCGATAATTCGGGTGGCTGTTTATTTCAACCCATCAGACGGCTTAGCGCGTTTGTTGGTAAACGATCGTAGCAGCATTTGCTTCACTTAATAAATTGATTATTAAGGCTGTCGGAACGCTTTGAATTTAAGCCAAAAATAGAGCTTCGGCTGTCAACTGATTGTAGACTTATTCGTTAACATTCTGCAAAAATTCTTTCTCTATAAGGAAGATAAAGGACAAATCTAGGTCTCTAATGGACTACTTTTGTAATTTATGTACGATTTACTAGAAAAAAGTTGGCATTAATTGTGCTAAAAAAACAGACGTTTTCAATGTCACACTATGACCTTATTCGTACTTATTTCACAAAACTGTTCTATCACAAACCTAAAGTGACTCTTCCTTTTTCGGAAAAGTTTTTTAAATCTTCAAAATATTTCCAAAAATTAGAGTAATCAGTTGACAGCGGCACCCTTGCAATAAAATTTTTTAGCCTCGTAGTTGGCACCAGCCAAAAATTGAAACGTGCGGATGATTTGAGCGAGACAGAGCTAAAGAAGGCCACATCCACAATATGTCTTGTGCCTACCTCGCCCCTTACCGCTGGGTCTCAGCACAAACAAAATTCGGAGCGTTCCGACAGCCTTAAGTTTTTAAAGTAAAGCTTTTTTTCGCACGTTAATCGCTCGAGGGATAAATTGGGAAAAAACGTCATGCGTGATCGTTAATTGCGCGCGAGTACTATCCACGCTTCCTTAGATAGTTCGCTGATTCAAATCATTAAATGCGTAAACGCTTTCCTTCTATCGGAGGTCCCCCGACACCACCCGTTTTTTGTATTTTTTAATTTTATATTTTATAAATAAAAAAAATTAAATTAAGTAAGTTCGAATTTTTTATATTTCTTAATAACAAATTAAAATTTAAAATGTAATAAATTTGTTGTTTTTTTTCCTGTATAAATTTTAAACATTAACATAAAATAATATAAAATGAATAGAGAATAGCTTCCCTCGTGTGTCTACGAACCGACGCACCTCTTTTTTAATAACCTTATTAAAATTTGAAATATATTAGGTATTAAAGCTGCCACAGATGATTGCGGGATATGCGATATCCCGTCATATAATTTTTCTCGCAGTCCTGCGTTAGTTTGTGGAATCTTAGCAACAATATTTTAATTTCGATATGAACTATTAGTAGGCACGGATATTTCCAGGCTTCAAAAAAATACACAATGGCAATGTCACAAGTGGCAGGGCAATAAATTTAAGGCGAATGCAGTTTAAACGGCGTTTAAATATTAAATCTCAACGGATGGGTGTGTCTATGGCAAAATACATTCAAGACAAGCGACTATCGCCTTCGCCGCCACCACGAGATGAGATTTGGTTGTTAAATATGCAACGGTTTTGGAGCGGACAGTGAGATGTATGAGAGGTGATTGGTGTACAACAAACATACACAAACAATAAAACCTTTGTTCCTGTGAATGGCCTCTAACCGTCATTAATCAGAACATTTTCTGTGGGCGATTCATTTATTTTAAAGTAACAAATGATCGCCATCTTTGTTTTCACCTTGGCACTTTTAGATGACGTACTGGAAACGCTTATTTTTACCATCCTTTCACGTTTTCTCCCTCCGGTGGATGCATTCACCGCAATGCTAACATGTGTAGAGCTGATGATTCGAGTTCATGTCATGCGCAGTCGACTAGAAAGGATTGTAGTCCGATTTCGCGTTGCAATGAGTTTGTGTAGCAAAGTTGCTAGGCAAAGCCTGAGTAAAATGACGCCGAATCGAGTCTTGAGACTCTATGGTCGACTGCGCATGATGCGATTTCGAGTCATGCGCAGTCGACTACAAATAATTCTAACCCGATTTTGCGTTGTGATGAGTTTGTCTAGCAAAGTTGCTAGGCAAAGCCTGAGTGAAATGACGTCGAATCGAGTCTTGAGACTTTACAGTCGACTGCGTATGATGCGATTTCGAGTCATGCGCAGTTGACTACAAAGGACTATAACCCGATTTCGCGTAGCGATGAGTTTGTCTAGCAAAGTCGCTAGGCAAAGCTTGAGTAAAATGACACCGAATCGAGTCTTGAGACTCTATGTCGACTGCGCATGATGCTATTTCGAGTCATGAGTACGGAATGTTTTAAATAGTATATACTAAAATGAATACTACAAATAAGGCGATCAAAGAACGCCATTAAAATAATAGCCACAACATTCTTTTCTCGTACATAAAGATTGTTAAATGTTATTTGTTTAATCATGAAAAAAATAGACAGAAATTTCGTAGGAACAATTCTCTTTTATATATTATATCTGTGATAACTTAGATAAGTATTATAGGGGTAACAAACTAGATCAAATGGAAAAAAAGACTTATAATATGGAGTTTTTCTTTTGAAATGTTTTCTAAGGATGCTAATAGATCATTTCTTTTTAATCACATGATAATTTAGATTCCGTCGCTTTTCTCTTTTTAACGACTGCCAGAATTCATTTCTGTTACCGCCCCTAGTTTTCTTGAACGCGAGTGATTTTAGGACAGAAATTGTAGCTATAAAATATGTTTAAAATAATATTTTGAACACGGTCTACTTAAAAGTTGATCAAAGTATTGTTTGAACAATATGTTGTATTATAATTCTTGCCCTAAAGCCAACCGTTTTTCAGGAAATTTATAGCGTCGACTAAAACAAATGTTGGCAACTATTAAAAAACAAAAACCTACAGAATCCTGATCAAGTAACCAAACTAATAATAGTTCCTTATCAGCCTAGAAAAACACGCCAGAAAAGAAATATTATATACGTTGATTTTCCAACAAGCATTTACTTTAGATTAACGCTAGATATCTATTTCAATGCGAAAAGTACTTTTAATAATAATTTAAAAACCACGATGAATTCCAACGCCAAATTCAAAGACAAAAATATTTCTATAATCTTTGAAAGTCGTACTAGAAAACCAAGAGGCTTTGGTTTTGAAAATAATAAAATTACTAACATAATTTTCAAAACAGAAATCTTTAAGACTTTAATCATATAATTTCGGGACATTTAAGTTACTTCAAGAAAAAAAAATTAAACGTTTCCGAAAGTGTGGACATTTGAACTGGATCTATATTTGATGTCAATTTCAAATACATTTTTTCATAATTCGATAAACATTCGAATATTAAATTGGTTTCTAGAATCTGAAAAGAATATATTCAAATGCATGTAACAGCTTTCGTTGACATTCGACATACGAAAAAAGAACGCTTGAACTTGTATCACAAACTCTACAATTTCTCTGAAACACACTTCCGTTCTCTCGGAGCCACACACACACACATACAAGCAATATGTTTAATGTTAAACAGAGCGACGTGTTTCAAACAAGGACGGATATATTATTATCCGTGAACGTTTTTGAACTGAGCATATGTGTACATACCTCTCCTTCAGCTCTCTTCTTTTCGAGCTCTTTCTGTTTGGCATATTCCTCGGCGATGCGAGCCTCGATGGCCGCCAGAGACTCCCGTGTGAATGGACGGAATAAGCTACGTTCCTCCTCAGATAAAGAGTCTGAGTCTTCGGACATGTCTCCTCCCCCCTAGACTGTGGCGATACCCTGCAAATAAACAAAACGACACTGTAATGCATTTCAGGATTTGTGTTCGGGTCAGTGAGGAACCAAAACTTGTAGAGCTTCGCTAGGCGCCATCAGAACTAATTCTTTCAGGATATCTGCAAGAATGAGTCTATATTACCATCTTATAGATAATGGCGCTATCCGAAACTTTTCAAACGCATCAGAGAGGTCAAACTCCATTCTCTTTTGTGTCTACAGTCTAGAAGTTTCATTTCTATAGTGTGTAAGTAACACGGTCCATTTTTGAAGTTATACAATTACCGGTTATTATGAATAATCAGAGCATCCATTTAAGATAACTGATTCTAAGGATGTCGGTAAAGTATCGATATATATCGTATCGATATTTTTTTCCAAGTATCAGTATCGGAATCAATATATTTTTTTAAATATCGATACATCGGTACAATTTTAAGGAGAGCATTGGCACTCGAAGAAATTTAGTAAACATATTGGTTAGCTTAATATAATCTCAAATAGCAATTAACGGACATTATTTATAATAAATCAAGTAATAAATGATTATCTGAAATCAAAAACGATACGAATTTTTTGTTGTTTATTAATCAAACGTCTAATACATTTAGGAGCAGATAATTTTAGACATTAATCGAACAATTAATAAAGCCAAGAATGGCGAACCTATGGCATGCGTGCCAGAGGTAACATTCGACAGAAAAATGTTGGTACAGCATGCATTGAGGTGTAAATTGAAATAATTAAAAATATTGTAGATGTTGAGGAAAGGAAATGACTTTTGACTTTATTATTCCAAAAATATCGAAAAATCCGGTGAAAAAGAAATGTGTTTTACATGTGTTTTATTCGCCGTTGTTGTTTTTGGAACGCATTTCCAAAAACATACCTATATAAAAACACGTTTCTTTTTCAGTGGAGTTTTCGATATTTTAGGAATAATTAAACGGCCATAGTCAGTTGCGGTAGTACATACAAGTGTTGCTACTCGAAATTTTATATCGATATATCGAAATATTAAATATCGTCCAAAAATATCGATATATCAAATAAAAAATATCGATATATCGATATTTTTTCGACATCCCTAACTGACCCCTCAGATTGTAAAATATGCTCTCTGTGATCGCAAAATTAATTTTATTAGATATTGTTTTTATTAGCTGTGGTTAAATATTAAGTTTCACAGAATTTGGCTAGCTGCATAAAAACTTAAAAAAATATATAATTTTGCCCTAAAAATTAAATCAAAAAACTTAATATTCGTCAATATGTCTTTACAGCACGTCACGAGATTTCAAATTACGAAAAGGTAAATAAACATGTTTTCTTTACAAACTTATGTTAAACATACTGACAAAGGCTTGCTCAATAATATTTTTCAAGTTTATTTTTTTTTTTTGCACAAATATTTTTTTCGGCCAAATTATCCGACCGAAATATTTACTATTATAAATACTCGGTAATTTAACCGAGTTGGGTAGAATAGTGGTGACAGCACTAGACTCGCATTCGGGAGAGACGGGTTCAAATCCCGGCGGAGGCAGACGTGGCTGAGACTTTTTCCTACTGCCCATCGCCGAGAAACGGTAATTCCTGTATCGGCCATCTTGACAGAGGTTTCTCATGGTTTCCCTCAATTAATTCCAGATAAATATCGAGATGGTTCCTCATTTGAGGCCATGGCCGGTTACCTATCAAACTCCTAGTTCAAAAATTACCTACCTTATTCTAATTTCCTATAATTCCTTCATTCACCCATTGCTATTACATAAGTCGAAATTTTAAAAACCCGGGTCGCAGTGCCAAAACCCTGCCGACAATATAGTGTATTTGCTAATACAGGCAGGGTGGCTTTATTATGCGAACTTAAGTTGGTTTTTGGGCAAAATAAAAAAAATTACTCCTTAATACACCCCTTAAAATAACATTTTTTTTTCTTAATTGCAATATTATTATCAATCGAACCTCTATACCAAGTTATATACACCTTTCAGTAAATAATTCACTATCTGCAAACTAGTCTTTCTTAAAATTTTTAAATCCGGTCCTGTAAGGTCGATTTTATTAAAATTTTAGGGACACATTTAAATTACTGCCAGAGGGTTAAATGTCAATTTTGAAACGATTCTGAGAATTTTTTCGGTATTTTGGGGCCCAAAAACGTTTTTCAACCCCTAAAAACTACCCTTAAAATGACCCAATTACGCCCATTTTAAATAGGCTTCTTGCGGTGATGGATTTCAACACGTGGGCCAAATTTGGTTAAAATCAATTAACTCCTTCGAAAGTTATTGCCCGCACACACATATATATATATATATATATATATATATATATATATAAATATATATATATAAATATATATATACATATATATATAAACATTTTTAAAAATGGTGCCAAAGTGTTTAGGAGGTCATGAAACGTCGAGAAATTTTGGTCCGACCCCTAGGTCCCGCCATCCGACCGACGCCAATAGTGTATGTTGCCATATGGCAAATACACTAAAAATGTATAAAATTTCGGGAAGTGGTAAATAGAAAATAGTAATGGTGCGAATGGCGTCTGTTATGACATAAAGTCGAGAAACAGACATTAAACGCATTATTATTATTACTTGGTAATTTTATATCACTTGTTTACAGTAAACAAAATAGGTACAGAAAAATTGCGTTGTTAAAAAAACTACTTTTGTTTAAAAAATTAGTGCTCAATAAACGTGTGTCCGTGTTTTCTGTTCCTAGAAAGATGAAGACGCTACAGTTAGCGTCGGTTGTAAATAACATACGTGCTCGTGTCAGTCAGTCCGTCGGTCTGTCGGGCACAATCTATTGCGCCGCAGTGCTGCCTGTCAGGGCCGTACATTATTGCTCTAAAAGCTAAATTATGTACCATTAAAGGCTACAAAAAATTGCGAACAGAGAGGAAACCTTACTTTAACAGTTTCTGCGGAAATTGAATTATGCAGCGCATTAATTTGTCTATTTGGGTTTTAGAAGGGCCGATATCGTAGGAACGTCGTTGTTTATATAACATTTATGTGGGCTTAATTTGATTATTGGTGAATAGCAATTTAAATTCTCTCAATGATTAATAATTTAAATATATAAATATCTTAACTCCATCTTGTAGAACATGAACAAAGTTTTTCATGGTCTACAACCATGAACAATCTAATAGATCTGAAGTTTGTTGTGCAATGGAACTGTCAAAAAAGTTCAAAGTATACTAAAAATGAAGTGAAAACTAACTATTTATAGGGATTATATGCAAAAAATGGAATATATTTCTCGGGCGTAGTGATATTTTGCCAAATATGGCTATTAAAACTTGCTGAAGCTCGTTTCAACATAATTTATTGCAATTTATTTATTTATTCACACCAACAGTTACAAGAATAATCAATTAATGCTATTAGTTATAAGAACAGAACAAAAGTCCAAAATAATTTATAAATATTTTAGAGGAATTAGGATCAATGAAATTAAAAGACAAATTATTATTTCACAACGTTTCGTATTAAATTAATACTTCATCAGGTGATCTAAAATAAATAATAATTTGTCTTTTAATTTCATTGATCCTAATTCCTCTAAAATATTTATAAATTACTATCATCAAAAGGATCTGATATATACATTATTCAAAAAGTCCAAAATGTTAAAAATATCAGAAAAAAAGCCAAATAGTTAATTATAGAAAAACATTGATATGTAGTCAATATTTTCAAATAAATTTCCTTTTTACTCTTTAAGTTTCAATTAATGAATATCTATATTTAAAAGACTGGCTTGGTTAAGAGCCCTAGTCATATTATACTCGCCGAAAAAACCTGTATTATATCCTAGATACACAAACTATCATTGCCCATTAAACATGTACCAAAAAAAAAACTCAAGAAAATGAAATTACAGACAAAAGTCTCGTTATAATATTGAGGGCAGAGTAAATGTCATAATACTGTGTATATAAATAATATCCAAATATAAACGTCAAAACGGATCGATTTCAGTGTCTGAGGTAAATTCAATAATCTAAATATAGAGCTAATAAAATTTTAAACAAATCAATTGATTACGTCAGCAATCCCTACACTATAGTTAACAAGGTTATAACCGCTTCATTATTAAGTGTTTACAATTCGTATTTTGCAATTTAATAATATATATGTATCATTAGATTCGTATTTTAAGCATCTAGTTTTCACCGGCGGCTTTGTTTACGTGAACGTCTTACCGATCAACGCCGGATTTGATAATAATTCAAGGCCCGTGTAAGGAAATCAAGATTGGATGAATTATAAAGTGAAAAAAAATGTTTTTTTCATTTATTAATGAAAACGATAAAGCTTAAAACTACATTTTAAAATTAGATATATCTTTAACTTAAATAAAGCATTTTATCAACGAAGGTATTAATAAATAGATAGATATTTCTTTATTTTGACAGACTAAAGTCTGTATTATAGCGTCAACAGTACTAAAGAATCACAGTTTTGGCCCCATAGGGGTTACAACAGCGTTACATATACATATAATAGAATGATAAAATTAAAACTTAGAAGTTAAAATATTCTGCTATGTTATAGAAAATATTGTCTATTAAGGACTGTTTTAAATGTTTTTTGAAATTGTTAAAATTATTTATTGTTTTGATGCGATAACATATTTATTTCACGCAATATATCGCGTACTATAGGTACACATTAATTACTCAAACGTTCTTGTGTCATCGAAACTTGTGAACCAAAAACTGAATTTTGGATTAGGTTGTGGGGGCCCCTAGTCAGGGCCCCAAGTGCCCTTATTTTATCCGAAACTGCTACCGATTTCTACCTCAAAAATTGTGACTTTCACGGGAACATCTTTAACCCATAGACAGGTAAAAATTAATATATATCAATTTATCGAAAGTGTAGGAAGTCTTATCAAAACCGATTACACCGATTTCGATGGATGCTGGTACAAACATCAGACAAATCAGCAAACGCGTTCTTCTAGCTATTTATAAATATGTATCTCTGAAAGCTTTACAAGAAAAGAAACTACAGCCTTTGATAGAAAATTTCTCTTAAGGGTTAGTTTTATCCAAACAAACAGCTGGAACTTTCATGTTTTAATTTTACACGCCTGGTTTTCAAGTAATTTACTATTAAAAATCTGAGTTTTAACAGAATGATAAATGAGACGGCTCGCTGAAAGTTAAATCAAATTGACTTCAGACAACATTATTAAAAACGGATTATTCGAAAGTTTGAGTCTTTTAATGGAAAAAATTCATGTGTAGTTTTGTAGAAATACTACTAAAAATTATCGAAACAACTCTCAAATTACTTATCAGTCACATCTGACCTATATCTATGTCAAACACATTACGCAATATGCTGCTGTTGTCAAATTATGTCAAATGTAGAATTACTATTTTCTCCAACATTAAAATATTAAATTTTGATTTAAAGGATGTAATATTTAAATAAGAAATAATAATTTATAAAGTCATATAACAGTTTTCATTACAAAGAAATACAAAAAATACAGATAGCTACAAAAACATTAACACGTGTGTTTATTTGCTGTCCAGATATCATACAAAATACCCTCTCTCTAAATGAAAATTTAGTAAAAAACAAATTAAAAATGCAATAATATTAAAAATAAATTTAATTACCATTGACATACATTTAAAATCTTGTCCATTGTAATATGTTTTTAATATACAAAACACTGAATTCATTTTCACATAATAGTTTATTTGGGAGAACTAAATATGACCAAAATCTTGTCACACTATCAATATTATAAAAATATAATAAAAAAGCACAATAAAATATAATAAATGAACAAAATAAAACAGGTAACGTGCCGTCGCAAAATATCACTGAAACTGAATAACTTTTACAATTTATAAATTACAATTGTGTCGCGTCTTACATAACTCGGACATTAAGGACAAAGTTTAAATTTCTAACCAATGTAATTGCATAAACTAAAAACAGTGGCGTACCACAAAACAATCAAAGACTACCTAAATTATTAATTAATATCTAAAATAAACATTACTACACCCAACGGGATAATATAAAGTGAACTTTCAAAGCAAGTCGAAGCAAATGTTGAATCTACAGTATTTAAACGAACCGTATTAAGTGTGTTATATTGTTCTTTGAATTGTCTAATGTTTCATGTTATGTAAACTGTATACAGATTGTATCAACTCAAAGCTGTCCATAGGGCACTCTGTGTGTAAGACAGAGCACCATTCACAAACGATAAGCAAGAGTGAGATAAATGATCGCTAATAGGTAGTAATTACTGTGGTTACCGTAAAATAAATTTAAATAAACGTCTTTGTTTTCTACGTAAAAATAGCCATTTTATCAATTAATTTATTACGCCGGCGGTTGAATTACCACCATAAAACCATTTAATTATTTGGATTTTTTCGTGAACAGTATAAATAGCCATTTTATGAATAATTTCGGTAGTGACTACAGACTGTCAATAATTGATAAAATGGCTATTTTTACTCAGAAAACAATGACGTTTATTTAAATTTATTTTACAGTAACCACAGTAATTACTACCTATTAGCGATCATTTATCTCACTCTTGCTTATCGTTTGTGTATGGTGCTCTGTCTTACACACAGAGTGCCCTATGGACAGCTTTGAGTTGATACAATCTGTATACTGATATTGTAAAGATTGTAAACAGATGTAGGGCATTCTGTGTCGGGACAGGATAGAGTTCTCATCACAGTATAAGAAAGAATGGCAGTGTATCTTATATTCTTTTATACAAGGAAGAAGTGAAGCTCTTATTGGGCGACTACACAGAGGACCCGCGGAGTAGCGCTGCGAGCGCACCAGCAATGCTTGCTGTGTTAAAAGAGATGCATAATGGGTTTGATTATGCGTTGGCGTTGCGTAAGGTACTTTGAAAATTGAATTTTATCTTTTTACTCTTTTTATTTAATGCAGCAATCAATGCTGCTGAGCTCGCAGCGCTACTCCGCGGTCTCTCCGTATACTAGGTCAATAAGAGACTGGCTTTTTATGTGGCAGATATACTACCATTCTTTCTTATTCCGTGGTTCTCATCGATTGTATTGCTGAATTAAAATAAACTTACCAGTTTATAGGAAAGTTATTGTAATGGATTCGATAATGAAAACCGTGCTTTTCAACATATTTTAAAATTACTTAAGGTAGTTGTCGTGGTACAATATTGTCAAAAAGTTATAGATTATACGCGCCACAAAAGTATACTAGCTTGTATAGTGATCCATAATTTGTGCGCAAGACTGTACTCGTGGAAACGTAACCCATACAGTATTCATATGCATACTTTTCAATAAATTGTTGAACTTTAAACCGTTATTTATAAATAATTAGACACTCAAAAAAATTTTCTTATTTATTTTTAAACTCATAGCAAATACATTAAAAGACCGTCAGTTTTTGGAAAGTTTCTGACAGTTAGTTCTTTTTTTATAAATAAGAAGCTGGTTCAGAACTACAGAGATTGTATACAATCAATGTTAATTATCCAATTTTTAATTGAATTTATCTCGGATTATATACGGTCCATCGACTTCAAATTTTCAGGGTAATTGTATTATCATGTTCTTAATAAGTATACAAAAATTAAGAATGATCTGACGGTGTGCCTTAACCACGACGACTACCTTGAGTGGAAATAGCATCGCAACATAATTTTGAGAAGAAGTTTGTGTGCGTGTGTGCGTGTGTACGTACTGAACCTGTGCTAGCACATCACTTTCGCCCTTAAATAAAGAGAGGTCTGTCTATGGAAAGACATGTATATAAACCAATTATCTATATAAAGAAGCAGTGAGCGTGATTCAACAACAGGAAACCAATCGGCTGAAGCAGTCTAGCGATTACGTATCTCTGACCGGGATTATTCTATGTTTAAAATCATACTTTTAAGAATTTTTTTCTAATAAAAAAGCTTCTAAAATTTTTTTAATTTTTTTGTTATTATCCATTTGTAAGTTTCCAACTCAAAAAAGCCTAACGAGCCCAGTATCTTGTTATCATGTTATTTAGCACAGAAGAAGGGAAAGTTAGCGTAGCGAATTTTTTTTTTCTATTAAGAAGAAAGTTCTTCAACTTTTGTCATTAAAAGTAGGTAATAATTAAAGTAGGTACGAAAATTATTTTAATCCATTTAAAAAGGAGGATCACAGTCGATTGAAAATTACCCGAGTTACTGAAACTGCTAATATGTAAATAGCTATTGGCAGAAAAGTTAATTAGATGGAAAATTTGTAATTGATACAAAAATTACATCAAAGGGAACTTAAAACTTTGTTATGTTTCTAATAACATTTTCTGTTAATATTTACTAGCTGTTTTCAAAATCGTTAACGTTTGTTTAAGTTAGAGAGTCTGAAAGTAATTTAATCTCTTATAAGTATTTTATGACAGTGACCTTGATATAAATTTCAATTTCAAGGTTTCCGTATGCAATGAATGAAACCCTATTTTTTGTCTGTTCATCTGTCACTGCCTTCTGGATCCTGAACTATAAGTGCTACAATAATGAAACTGATATTATGGAATGGACAAAACTCGGACAAATCTCAAAAATCAAAAAGGAAACAAAACATAGCGATATGAGATATCTATGAAAAGGTCTCAACGAGTAGTGGAAGAAAAATGTTTTTTTTTTCTTTTTTAGTTCAAAATAGGGTAAACTACTAGTCATTAGACATTACTAGTCATTGGACAGAGCACATTTTCATTAGCTATAATAAGATTAAGGATCAGATTTGAATGACTCATTTTATGAGTCATTCAAATCTGCTTTAGTATTGTTCTTATTCTTATTATAGCTAATGAAAATGTGTTCTGTCCAATGACTAGTAGTTTACCCTATGCTAGTTACAAAAAAATCTAAAAAACAATTTTTTTTACATAAAATAATACAAATCAAGCTAATAAAGGTAACCTTGATAAAAAACCTTTTGTTTAGATATTACATCAACTTCCATAAATCATTGCATTTCAAGGAGTAATTCGATGTTTTTTTTAAATTGAGGTTTATTTAAATTACCTATCTATTGTATATCCCGTATAATTCAAGAAGAATGCCGCGTGGATATCTTATTCATAAAGGATTTCATTTGAAATACATTCTATTTCACCGAAATATGCCGGGACTTTTGAGACAACTGTAAATTAATGTATGCAACCCACGATAGCCATTGTGTCACTTCTAGTTTCTATTGATTTCTTGATGAAAACTGGATAAATGCAGTTCATTTACAGCGTTACAATTGATGCCGCCGAGGCGTATGCAACCAAAATGCCAAACGGTGACATAAAAGGTTTGTTTGTTGGTTTCATTTCCGACGGTTCTGTCAGTTCTAAAAGTGTTGGTTGGTACTTAGAATCGGAACTGTTATGATCTCAGACTGTTCGAACTTAAAACTAGCAGTTCTAGGTCTAGTGATGAAAAAGAATACATTTGCCGGTTAATTAACCCACTAAATATCTGGTTAAATAACCGCGCTAGTTTATTTTAAATAGCCGTGGGTATTGGTTATTATTATACAAGGCTGTACAGAAAGTTTTACGCATGTTGTAACTTCCAGTAGATATTTTAATTTTATAACCAATATCTACATAAATATAAATACTGTGTAAACTCTATATAGCGACGCTGAAGGGACTGGGCATTTTCTGGCGTTATAGAGAGTTATCATTAGACGAAGAGAAAGAAAAATCAATATTGTTTTTCTATTATGGTATTATTAAATAATAACGCATAAAATTTACAAACATTACTATTAACACAAATGACAACTATTGCTCAAAATATGTTATATTTGTCTGATGTTTTTTGCCATGCCAGTATTTTAATTCTGTTTTCCTTTGTAATTTGCCGAAATTACTTGTTTTATAATGACATATGGTCGTTATTTAGAGTGGGTGTGATGCTACATAGAGTGTATCATTGTATGGACGATAAGGCAAACCAACCAAAGTCGAGTAATTTCGACGTTTTAGGGAGTTTGACGTTAAATCGAGTGACGTTACATGGAGTTTACACTGTATATTAATTAATTCTCTCTTCTGTTCTGAGAAATGGAAACCGGAAACCGTCATTTTGTTTCATACATTGCCGGTTAATTAACCGATAAATTATTCGTTCAAAATGATTACTTAGAATTGATTTTCTAAGGGTATGTAAAATTGGAATATTTTAACAACATACTCGGGACTCATTTTAGAAATAAATCTGTATTATTGGGACAAAATGTTTGACCCATAGTATTTAAACGAATGTTTTGCAGTATAGCTCAATAAATTGGGTAAAAGTTTATGTTATGTAAGCTACGTACATTGATACTGTAAAGATTGTAAACGGATGCAATAGCATTCTGTGTTGAGACAGGATGGAGTTCACATTGATTGTATTGCTAAATTGAATATACTTTATATAATAATTGAATACGTTTTTATTTATTGATTTCATCATTCTATTTCCTATATAAATGTGTTTAGAAATGCATTTCTGACACCCAGAAGTCGATTCAAAAACACGTAAGCTATGGTCCAAATATAGAATTCCAGTTATTTTCAATCAGAATAATATTAATATGTTATCTGATATACGACTAGCGAATATAATTTGTATGTTATTATGTATAACTTTCATATTGTAACCACTATCACACAGACCGATTTATTATCTCTCTCTCTGTCAGGCCAAATCCAGTGACGATTGAGTGTAAGAGAGACGAGAATACTATGTTTCATGCTGTGGCCACCGAGCGGTGCGTGTCGCGTCATCGCACGCGTTGCTTACGTCGAACGGCAGTTAATGTCAGAAAGCCGCAGTTAATGTCGTCGTGTCATACCATTTGAATTATTGAAATAACTGTTACAATAAACTTTAATGTTTCATTCTACATCATGTCCTAGTAAGGTCGAATACAAGGAAGGCAATCGTTCATTCTTCTCTTTTTAATACTATGACCTATCTAAACCAGTTTCAAAAACATCGCGCGAGCTTTTATAAGAAGCACCGTTTCACACTTGTCACGCACGGCTCTTTTTATAACAAGGTCATGTAACAGATTGTGCGTAAAAATTAAAAAAAAATTAACTTCCTTAAAAAAACACTAAAAGGAAGAAAATAATGCAATTTTCAAGTCGGCGCCAATTAATTCCTAAAACTTTTTACATATCTATTTTTATTATATTGACACCATCTCAATTTTTTATTATTTTTTACCTTTTAGCGGCTTTATTAAATATTAACTTCTTTTTTTGATATCTGATTACTAAACTTAAAACTAGACATATGTAGAAAAAACTACTGAACCGATTTAAGTAAAATGTCTGTGGGATCACACTAAAGCTATGCAGGCCCCTGGATACTCTGGGCAAGTGCCCAGGGTCCCGCGTTCGATGGGGCTCCATAGTTCCTGCTAGATTAGCATCCGTAACCGATACTACCGACAAATGTTTGATAATGTATTTGTTAATTATTATATCAGTCTTTAAAAAAAAATAATCCTCTGTAATAATCATAAGGGTCTCATTAACCTAAAGTGTCCATGGCCTCCATTAGGTTAAAGACGGGCCTGAAGTTATGTTCTATCAAACAAATGCTGGAGATATGAGTAAACATATTTTTAAGTCAATTAAAAAATTTAATTTTATCAAAAAAACTGTATGCGACCAATCAAATAACATTCTGAATAAAATGTAATTTTTCAATTCAATTCACAACTAACGGAACATCACAAAATAACAGGCGTCTTTTTTTGACGTCGGTTGAAAAGTGAAATCCGTGTGTTTTTCGTACCATGACATGACATCGTGCGCAAAAGTGACTTTACACGGCTCAAAATGTTAGTTTTTACACAGGATTCGTAATCATGTAAATACACTATTTTGCATGGTTGTGTTATAAAAATAAAAATTATCAGTGCAAATAAATATAAACGCATAATTGTAGCTATGATTAGAACAAAAAAAAAATACGTCAATTGGTTCAGGGAAAATCGCCTGTGACAGACGGACGGGCATCGAAGTGATTCCATAAGTGTTTCGTTTGCACGGAGCACTACACTTTATTTTTATAAAGAGTAAAAGGTAATATTTTGAACGAACAATGACGCAGAAAATTGTACAATAATATCTAGCATCAACATTAGTTGAGAGGGCGGAAAGCGTTAGTATGTCACGGCTCATTTTTTTACATAAACTATAACGAAACGAGGTCAAGACATTCATAAATATATACATTTTAGTTTATAGTAAGTTATGGTAAATCTCATATAAACAATTGACTAGTTTCTTTTGCTCGATGTAAGCGTTGAAAGAATACGTGATCAACATATTTATAGCCAAAAAACTGATATTTTGTGAATTTTCACGTTTTTTATGTGACTAAAGTATTGCTGTCATATGTGAGGGAAGAGATCGAGCGATTTTGAAAGATAGATTCGAAGAATGCATGATAGACCTAAACAAATGGTTCACAAACAACAGTCTTAAAATAAATAACGCAAAAACTGAAATAATTAAATTTGGGAACTACTTTACTATTCCACAATTTGCATATAAAGACTCGGTTAAATTCCTTGGAATATATATAGACAGTAATTTAGACTGGAAACAACATATCAATTATATTATGCCAAAGTTAAATCGAGCTAAGTTTGTGCTTATGTACTTAAAAAAATACGTCAGTTTTGATATCTTGCTTAGTGTCTATCATGCATACTTCCAATCAATTATTCAATTTGGAATAATGTTTTGGGGGAATTCGGTGTGGGCACAGAAAGTTTTTATTTTACAGAAAAAGTGTATCCGTATCATGGCGGGTGCGGCGCCTAGAGAGCACTGCAAGGATTTATTTATAAAGTACAATATATTAACTCTAGTTGACTTATATATTCTAAACTGTGCAAACTTTGTTCAAAGCTATCCAAGTTTTTTTAGTGAAAACCATACGAATCATAAATATCTAACAAGACACAGAGATAATTTCAAATCTTCCATCTGTACTCTTGCAGTAACCCAAAAAGGTGTCCGCAACGCTATGATACGGATACACAATAATATACCCTGTAACATAAAAAAATGTGACAGCAGACAATTTAAGACTATATTAAAACAATTTTTACTAACTAAGGCTCACTATAAATTGAGTGAATTTTTAGAATTTTTATAAATTCTGTAAAATTGTGACACTATTTATGTATACTAGTATACCGACCAAATAAAGATTATTAGTGTATTTGCCATATGGCAACATACACTATTGGCGTCGGTCGGATGGCGGGACCTAGGGGTCGGACCAAAATTTCTCGACGTTTCATAACCTCCTAAACACATTGGCACCATTTTTAAAAATGTTTATATATATATGTATATATATATATATATATATATATTTATATATATATATATATATTTATATATATATATATATATATATATATATGTGTACGCGCGATAACTTTCGAAAGAGTTAATTGATTTCAACGAAATTCGGACCACGTGTTGAAATCCATCACCGCAAGAAGCCTATTTAAAATGGGCCTAATCGGGCTATTTTAAGGGTAGTTTTTAGGGGTTGAAAACTATTTTTGGGCCCCAAAATACCGGAAAAATTCTCCGAATCGTTCCAAAATTGAAATTTAACCCTCCGGTAGTGATTAAAAAGTGTCCCCACAATTTTAATAAAATCGGCCCGACAGGACCGGATTTACAAATTTTATGAAAACACTAGTTTGCAGATAGTGACTTATTTATTGAAGAGTGTATTTAATTCGGAGGAGACGTTAGATTGATAATAATATTACAATTAAGAAAAAAATGTTATTTTAAGGGGTGTATTAAGGGGTTAAATTTTTTATTTTGCCCAAAAACAAACTTAATTTCACATAATAAAAGTATAAAACCACACGGCCCTATACAAGCAAATACACTATATTGTCGGCAGGGTTTTGGCACTGCGACCCGGGTTATTATTATTATTATTATTATCGGCAAATACAAAATAAGAAATAGCGTATAAATATCGATCAACCAAATGCTAAATCCTTCCGCGAAAAAACGTTCCTAATATTAAGAATTATGATTTCCTTGGTTTGTGTTATTTTAAAAAAATGTGTTAAAAGTTTTCAAAAAATCTTTTATATTATTTATTATTAGCCGAAAAGTAATGAATATAATAAAGTTCAACACACTTTTTCGTCTGGTAAAACGAATTATGTCCATTATACATAAAACTTAATACCAGCTGCCAGTACCACTTCGTCTGGGTTCAAATCAATATTCTGTTCACATCAGGGGCGGATCTAGGTTTTACGAGAACCAGGACTTATTGAAGTTCAATGGAACTCTAATTTTTATTACATTAAGGATTTTTAAAATGAGGTTTAAAATTCATTTTTAATATCAAAAGGAGATTTTAGACTTGATGACCTTACCAAACAAATGAAACTATAAAATCATCCAAAAAAATGTTAAATTTCACCCAAAAAAATTGTCAGAAATTATCAAAACCACCGAAAAAATCCTCAAAAGTCATTCACTATAATAATAATCATTAATAATGTATATATCAGATCCTTTTGATGTTAATAATTTATAAATATTTTAGAGGAATTAGGATCAATGAAATTAAAAGACAAATTATTATTTCACGTTTCATATTAAATCAATACTTCCTCAGGTGATCTAATATTTATTTATTGGTTGTTAAATTGTCTTATTATTTTATTTTAGATCACCTGATGAAGTTTTGATTTAATATGAAACGTTGTGAAATAATAATTTGTCTTTTAATTTCATTGATCCTAATTGCTCTAAAATATTTATAAATAATCATTAATATTACCTATTTTTTTACTATACGATAAGGGCTTGTTGTTATTAAAAAAGTGTTTAAAATTTATTTTGATAATTAAATTTTTATAGGTTCTTGACACTTAAGGGCCCAGGGCTTAAGTCCAATTAATCTTTATGTAAGTATATCCCTCTCTAGTATATAATATAATAATTATAATAATAATAATAAGACCGAGCTGGGTAGAGTAGTGGTGACAGCACTAGACTCGCATGCGGGAGGTACCGGGTTCGAATCCCGGCGGGGGCAGATGTGGCTGTGACTTTTTCCTACTGCCTCTCGCCCAGAAACGATAATTCCTGTATACCGGTCATCTTGATTGAGGTTTTCCATGGTTTCCCTCAATTAATTCCAGATGATAAATATCGAGATGGTCATGGCCGATTACCTATCAAACTCCTAGTTCAAAAATTACCTACCTTATCCTAATTTCCTATAATTCCTTCATTCGCCCATTGCTATTACATAAGTTGAAGTTGTAAAAAATGTAGAAAATAACGGGAAGTGGTACATGAAAAAATAGTAATGGTGCGAATGGCGTCTGTTATGACATAAAGTCGAGAAACGGACGTTAAGCGCATTATTGTTATTATTATTATTATTATTATTAATAATAATAATAATAATACGTTTATTGCCAAAAGATCTACAGAGTGATGCTTGGTTTGTCAAATACATATTTTGTTACAAAAAATAGTCATTTATAGTATAAAAAGACATATCTTGTAAACATTTTTGAGAGCTATTTTGAATTTGCTAATAACCTCAATGCCCTTTATTTCTCTAGACAGTTTGTTAAAAACAGTAATTGAGAATTTTTTTGGACTGTTATATGCTGCCGTATTACACTTTGGCAGTTTAAGTGCATCGCCATATCGTGTAGGATAACCTATGACGCTATGACGTAGACTTTTAAAAAATGAAAGAATTTTTCAAATCGGTTCGATGATTCTCGAGTTTTAAGAATCTAGATAGAAGAAAATCCAACTTTTAATAAGCTCATAAAAATTCAAATGGTTAATAAAGAAAAGTAGAAAGTAAAATAAGAAAAGAAAGCAAACAAAAGAGTTTAAATCTCAAAACAAATGATGAAACTTGAAAAGTGTGAAAGAGGAAGCTTTTGTTATTAGTTCTCAAGAAACAATCAGTAGTCATATAGTGAGAAGAAATGAGTTGAAATACAAAACCAATCGGCTGACATTTTCGTTCTGTGAGTATAATAATTCTTCATTAGTGGAATCAAGCCAAATGAAAGAACGGTGATCAAAGAAGACTGCACTTGTGACAGAGAATGGCCGCAGGATATCGGATATAAACGGCGCTGTGACGACACGATTGTCTCCGCTATAGAATCACGGAATATGGCTAAAAAGGTAGCGTCAACAATTTCAAGTATTGACCCGTCAAAAAACGAAAACAATTTTATATTAGTAGATATTTTACATACGCTTGTAGCTACGTACCAGCTGAATTAATTTAGTATAATAGCTTATGTCTGCTATAATTGTTAAGAAACATTCATTGTTGTAGCACTATATTAGAAAAATTTATTATTCCAATACGTCACCGTCGGGATTTACACCCGAATCTTTCCACTTTCGCGGCGAAATGAGTTAATCAGTTACTCAATGGTGCACACAATTCAACTTTTTAATCCTTCATAATATAGCGATTTACAACACTCAAATTCACTACATGCGAGAGCCAATTATTTTAGCTATAGCTAGACATTAACTCTCACAGTAGCGAGGGCTCTTGAATGATTCAAAGATGAACTTACCATTATTATACGCTATATTATGAAGGATTAAAAAGTTGAATTGTGTGCACCGTTGAGTAACTGATTAACTCATTCCGCCGCGAAAGTGGAAAGATTCGGGTTTAAATCCCGACGGTGACGTGTTAGAATAATACATTTTTCTAATATAGTGCTACAACAATGAATGTTTCTTAACAATTATAGCAGACATAAGCAAATTACATACAAGGTCTTTCGACATTGTTAAAATTTGTGTAGGCATTTGCAAAAAAAAGTGGTGCGTGTAAAAGCCATTCTTACGTAATATTTTATAAGTCGTAATTTGAGATTTCTAGCATAGAGAGATGGATATTTGAGGAATAAACAATTTAGAGATGTATTTTTTTTTTTAATGTACAATTTTATTTAGGTAGTACATATTTTTATTTTGAAATCTTACGTAAGAAGGGGTCCGAGTAATCTTATATGCTCTCACATGGGTGTAGGGAGGGGTCAAATTTGGCGAAAATCGTCTTTACGTAATTGATGAATGACCCTTACCCGGGCGCCAGACATAGCAACAATATTTGAACACTTGTTTTAACTAAGGATGGGGATTATAAATCGATTATTCGAAATAATCGATTATTTTCCTGCAATCGATTCCGATTATTTCGAAAAACCGATTGTGGGGAAACCCGATTATTTTATTACCCTAAAATCGGACAATCGGTCCAAAAAAGAATATTTTTCCCGATTTTATAGAAGAAAAAAAGTTTTAAAAGAACAATAAAACTTTTTTTCTTCTAAAAAATGGGAAAAAATAACCGTTTGTGATTATTTTGAATAATCGATTTATAATCTCCATTCCTAGTTAAAACAAGTGTTCAAATAAGTGTTCAAATATTGTTGCTATATCTGGCGCCGGCATTATACTACTTTCAAGAACATTAACAAAATGTTTTCAAAGTTTTTTTTGTAAATATTCAACATTAACGTGGGAGAAACTGTGAGTAAAGGCAATAGTTATAAACGGCCGCGACGCTGAAATTAACGTATTGAAACATTTAGAAGGCGAATCCGGCAGGCAAATAAATCAATAAAGAACTAGCAGAAAGATGCGGATAAACTACTCGACGGAGCTCTGCAGTTAATCTATTTATTTCCTTGTTTGAAGCTAGATAAAAGTATAGCTGTCATTATTTATATTATTAGAACAGTCTAGTTGGCGTATTGAAACATCTGCTTAGGCACCCAAATCGATAACTGAAATCAGCTGAAGGATATGGATTAGGGCTGGGACCGCTGGGGGGTATTAGAATATCGTTTATATTTTTGTATAAAATATAGTCGTGTAAAATAACCGATTGCTTATGATAATAACCATTTTAACCGGAAAATTTACCGGCTAATTAACCGGCTATCTATAAAAAATGGCCTTCTGAACCAAATTATTAATTAAATAATGTATTTATATTATTGGATATAAAATTTAAATATCGACTGGAAGTTGCAATCATTCGCAAAATTTTCTGCGCAGCTTTGGTATTAAATAGCCGCAGCTGTTAAAAATAAATTACCGCAGTTATTTAACCGGCTTAATAACCGGTAATTTTTTACTTTACATTACTAATGAAATATAATCCGTACGTGCAGCCTGAGTATTGAAATAACATGAGTATACGAATTTTCCGAATATAATATGTTGACGTGAGTGAAATTAGCCCCCCAACCAAGCAATATTGGTTCCAAACAATTTGTAACCTTAACATTTAGATTTGTAACTAGTTAAAATTTTTTTAGAATTTGTAATTAAATTGTTCCTGAGCTATGACATTTTTCTCGATACAGTCAACAATGCGTTAGTTACCTGAATCGAGAAAAAGGACATATCTCAGGAATAGTTTGGTTACAAATCCTAAAAAATGGGTTATAAATAGTTACAAATTGTGTTGGATACATTTAGCAATTTGGTGGATAAGCAAGTCTCTCATTGAGTAGCCGTTTATATCTATGAAACGGTTTGGTTACAGATTAGAAAAGATTTGGTTACAAAATAAAATATTAAGAAATGATAATATTATCACGGGTATTTGGACAATTCAATGTTAAAACAATTAAACAATTATTGGTATGCGACGTTTCGTCTTTTTATTAAAACTTTTTCACTCAACTCAACAAGTCAATTGACTAACAACATAATAAATATATGGTACATGAAATTAATGATAAACCATTATTAAAAACATTTTTTGTGATATTAAAAATGAAATAAATTATTTTATTAAGGTTACAAATTGTTTTGAAGCAATATTGCTTGGTGGGAAGGCTAATTTCACACATGTCGATTCGATATTGATATTTTGTTATGCTTAATAATTTTTGAAAGATTTCAATCAAGTCTACCGACTTGGTGAAATTATTGCTGTAGATATGTTAAAAAGTAATATTTGAGATTTAAAAACCTGCGATTTTAATATTAACTCAAAACTTTCAGCTGTATATATCGTATATTCAACTTTTTCAATTTTCATTAAAACATGAAAATTTGTTATCCTTCCCTAAGTTCGGCCCTGTTTGTAAGTCATCGAACTCGTGAGTATCCGAGATGTGAATGAAACTGGTCTGAAAAAAAACCTTTGATGTAAACTGATATTATAGAACGTTACTCTTGTCCAACGTCAGGGTGTCAAATGTAAAGATTTATTTCTCTTAGTTTAACGCGTCTAATACATCTTATCTTGGTGTCACATTGGCTGTCCCATGACGTGTACATCGCGTGGTTGTTACAAAATTTTGGTACTGTATTCATTAAAATAACGATGTCATATCAAGCGGTGTAACGCATTAAGGAGGTATTGGGTTCGAATCCCGGCGGGGACAGATGTGGCTAGAACTTTTTCCTACTTCCGTTTGCCGAGAAACGGTTATTCCCGTACCGGCCAACTTGTTGAGATTTTCCACGGTTTCCTTCAATTAATTCCAGATAAATATCGAGATGCTTTCTTATTCAAGGTTTGTCAAACTCCTATACTCTCATATCCTAACTGCTATGATCCCTTCATTCGCCTATCGCTATTAATTAAGTTGATGTTTAAAAATGTAAAAAATAACGGGAAGTGGGGTAGATGGAAAATATGGTGCGAATGGCGACCTTAAACGCATTATTTAAGTATATTTATAAAATAACAACGTCATGTTATTATAGGTTTATTACTTTTTCAATTTCTTTTTATTAAAAATATCTGAAAGCATATGTCGCTCGAAAATTGTTTCGAGAACTGACGAACGTCACAGCAAAATAAATTCTTCTGAAAGCTCAGGAATTATTAAAGTTTTTAATAATTTTTTACAACGTTTATTAGGATAAAGCACTCTTACTTCAAACTGTTATTTAAGAAATAAAACAACAAGTTTCATAGTTTATACTGATGCAGATAATATTTTATTAGTTACTATTCCATCATAAGTTAGCCGCTTGAAATTTGTCAGTCGGTTCTGAACATCCTGTATAATCCGGTCTAACTCATTTACATGCCGAATTCGCATAAATTGTCACCAAATATCAATTAATTTTCATTCAAATAATACTGAAATATACAAAAATTAAAATAAATAACATTTATGAATAATCCCGGTATAAAACAGCAGCTTTTGATGGCGTGTGATGTATTTTGATAAATGAAAGCAAATGCTTTTTGTTTTTATTGCGAAAAATGACAAGAAATTTCCATTGAAACATTCTTCTGTTTAATTAACGTACAGTCAAAACGAGTAGAGGATATATTCGAGGTCATTGACCTCGAATACCGGAAATTGTTGCCTCTGTCAACATATTTAAAACGAACAATTGAATCTTCGAAAAACAGTTGTTTTAAATGTCTATATACTTTAAGCAGGATATTTATAGTATTTTAACGGTTCAATGAGATGCCGATACTCGTTTAATTTTGGGCTTCTGTACCGGAATCGAAGAGTTATCGTAGATTTAAAGATGGTGCCGTCCCACTAAATGAAAATTCACTTTTAAGTTATTCATATATGAATTAGGAAACAGAGAATCATAGTTTTATTTGAGATTAAGATTATTTTAAATGCTAACTTTTAGCGTCTTATTTAGCAGGGTGCCAAACTGAAGTTTAGTGCGCACTAATAACGCAGTTACGCGATTAAAGTTGCTCGTGCTAAGCTTAATTTCTGAAATAAATCTCCAATCCTCACTTTTCCAGCAATGGCTTTGTTTACGCGAAGACTTAAGCTAATCTTGAAACTATTAGAACGTTTTAACATAGATTTCCTAGCTCATTAAAACGCATACACTTTACATAGCATAGTGTTTTTAAGCCTTAGACAATGTGTTAAGACAACACAACTCACGAAACAAAAAGTCAGCTAAGAACTACGCGTAAACTCTTCAAACGGTTTTAATGTACGAGTGTAAATGACTACGCATGATTGACAAAATCGGAAAACCTAACCTCAAACAGTTTAAAATTAAATCAACTGTCAACAATTTCACCTACAACCGAGGTGATTAGATATAGAGGTGACCTCGTTCCGTTGGACAGTAGTGAGAGAAATAGACCGTGGTTGATAAAAATATTGTACGGTCTCTGACGTCATTCATTAACGCAGTAACCTGAGTACGTAATGACCTTGAATCCTAACGCGCATAAATGCTCTTAAAAACTACGACTAGCAACGATGATAAAACTCATAACGCCGTCGCATAAACAAGGAGAATAACCGCATTTTCGCAACAACCACGCTTTACTGGTGAACGGACGGGTGTTTTATTTTACTAACGATTGACTATCTTACTAATTTAAATCAAAATTAACTTTTTGCAGTTTCGTTTTATGCAATACCCGGAAAGCACGAGGCGTGTTTTTGCCAAAAGTCTGTTGTTATGCTTTTCTGGTAGAAGGACGGGTATTCGTGATTAATTTCATCATTTCAACATCATGAATGGTACCATTTGAAATCGAAATTTGATTTCCAAAATTTTATAATATTTTCACTTCTTTAAAGTGTCTGCAGTTCAAAAATCGTAGTTTTGCAAAAAATCTCTGTAATTCGTAATATTTAAATTTTGATGGTGAGAGGACGGGTATTCTTGATTGATTTACCATTTGCTTCCATGATTCGTACTAAATCAAAAATAGTTTTTCGCAGTTTCATAGCTTTTTCATTTCTTGAGATAGCAGTAGTGCAAAAAATGCATTTTTGCTAAATGGCTGTTTGTCTATGCGCCCGTCAACACAATTCCGGTTAAACAACAAAACTGATCGAAACCAAATTTTAGTCGAATGTTTAACACATAAATAAAAACAGCTCTAAGAAGAAATACGATGCATGCGCAGGAACGATATCTACTCTAACTTTTAATTTTATTATTATGTTACTCATTTTTCAAAACAAAATTTTGTACAAATTTTCTTACTCTAATAGTTTCATAATTTTTTTTCTTGTGTTGGAATTGTTACGTCACAGTGGTGGTAGTTTTTGTAACTAAACTACCAACTTGATTTAAGCGACTAAATATGTGCTTTAGGTGACTGTTTACCAGCTGTGCAATATACCACCTTTTTCATCCGCTGTGCATGTAAAATGCACTTACGTTTCGGAAATTTCTAAGTTCTATGGAAAATCTTATTCAATCTTTGATGTTAATGCGTCAAAATAAACTGAAAATATTAGCCATTCTTCCCATATGACTTTTAGCCAAGTTTTTACAGTTTATTTGATCTAAATAACCGATTTAAAATCAAATCAAAACTAGAACATTAACACAAGCTTTACACATATGTAGAAAAAATTAAATTTAAAAAAAATATCGAACAAGCCAAATAGACAATATTTTTAACATAAGTTTGAAAAGAAGAAACTTCAAAATGTTAATGTGCCTTCCCGTAATTCGAAACCTCGTGACAAGCTGTAAAGAAATATGGACACATATTATTGAATCAATTATTAGGACAAAAATAGTTATCTTAACAGCAGACTAAATTTTATGAAGCTTAATTAGTGTATTTGCCATATGGCAACATACACTATTGGCGTCGGTCGGATGGCGGGACCTAGGGGTCGGACCAAAATTTCTCGACGTTGCTCCTAAACACTTTGGCACCATTTTTAAAAATGTTTATATATATATATATGTGTGTGTGCGCTATAACTCTCGAAAGAGTTAATTGATTTTAACGAAATTTTGCCCACATGTTGGAATTCACCACCGCAAGAATTGTATTTAAAATGGACCCAATCGGACCATTTTAAGGATAGTTTTTAGGGGTTGAAAAAGGTTTTTGGGCCCCAAAATACCGAAAAAATTCTCCGAATCATTTCAAAATTGAAATTTAACCCTCTGGTAGTAATTAAAAAGTGTCCCTAAAATTTTAATAAAATCGGCCCGACAGAACCGGATTTACAAATTTTTTGAAAATACTAGTTTGCAGATAGTGACTTATTTACTGAAGGGTAGGTATGTTTAATGTGGTGTAGACCTTCGATCGACAATAATTTTGCAATTAAGAAAACATGTAATTTTAAGGGGTGTATTAAGGAGTTAAATTTTTATTTTGCCCAAAATCCAACCTAAGTTCGCATAATAAAGCCACACGGCCTGTATTAGCAAATACACTATATTGTCGGCAGGGTTTTGGCACTGCAACCGGGTTTTTATTTTTTAGTATAGCTAACAAATACTCGAAATTTCCCGACGGCATATTTTACAATCTTGTCTTAACTTAAGCACTAAAGCGAGCAAACTTTCAGTTTAAGAATGGATCTCAAGTAGTCATCCTTTCAACGTCAACGTATAGTCTCATTATCACTATTAAACTTGTCGGCTTTACGGTGTTGCGTCTTTGGAAATAACACCGACCTGTCTGGTCTGACATAATGAACAAGTAAAAGCCGCACAAAGCTTTCGTATGAAACAAACAACAATACAATAATTTCTAGGTAGGAATAACGCAGTAGCGTATAGGTATAGAATACAGAACATCACCATATTATGGTGTTGTCCTATGTACAGGGCTTCCAATAATAGACTGCCCATTTTAGTATTCGAATAGGGTTTGAATTAAAACATAAAAAATATCAGATCAGTGGCAGACTGTATTGATTTTTTATATAATTTTTTATTATGACATTTATGGAGATATATCAATTATTTACAATTATCATTGGCTTGCAAATTGTTTTTGCATAATGACACTAATCCATTTGGGGAGAGTTACGCCAGACATGCAAAAAATTTGCAAGGCAGATTATGATAATTGTAAATAATTGATATTTCTCTATAATCTGTCGTCAAAATAGACACCGAACTTCTTCCAGTTTTAATACAAATTATCCTAGAAAATACTTTTTGTTGGACTCAATAATCCATAATATTCCGAAAATGTAACCAATTTGTCAAAAATGTATGTTTAATTTTCACCGAAATATCACCTAGTTTTACAATAGGTTATGCGTAATTAATTATATTTTGTCGAGCGCCAGTGAGTTTTAACAGTCACACGAGTCAAAATATAATTACGTAGGAGATATTTTTGTTTTACTTTATCGCACTAGTGCGTATTTGGTCTGTAAACACGCATGTAAAGCAGCTAAAATAATTAATGAAACTACATATGTGACTCAATAAAGGTACGTTGACATTTGACTAGTTTGCCTACCCAACTATAGATGACAGTGTCGATCAAACGCGCTATGTAGTTCATAAATAGTGTCTTCATCTGTCTATATTACTGATGTAAAAGAATAAATTCTCGGTTAATTAACCGATTATATATCCCAATAAATAACCGCCGTTTGGCGAATGGTTGTACATTTTAATTTTATAGGTACCTAACCAATATCTACATAAAAAAATAAAAATACAGTACTGAATTAATTTTTTCGATTCTACTGATGAAAGCTGTCCCATAGTTTAATTTTTTGTTGTTCTGAGAAAGAAAAACCACAAGCAGCGATTTTGTTTTATAGATAGCCGGTTAATTAACTGGTAAATTATCTGATCAAAATGCTTGCTATCATAAATAACCGGTACTTTTCCATTGCTAATCTGTATCTGTCATGTCGTTTTTTTGTTTAATCGGCTTACGTTAACATCACTACCAAAGTTTTACTTAAAAAAATTAAGAGTTAGAATAGAATAAATTTATTGAAATGCCACAAATGCGGATACAAACGTCAATTAGGCACCCCGTTTGGATTTTATTCAAATATCGAAAAGGGATGTTCACTGTATTCAAATAAAAACATAATTTTAACGAAAAGTAGTAGTTTCTATGATAGAAATACTAAAAAACACTATATTTTTCCTTATTTTTAAGGAATTTAATTAGTATTGAATAAATAAAACCTAATAAAATCACTCTCAAGTCACGTGACAGACACCAATCAGAGCGCATGACGTCATATGTTCAGCCGCTGTCAAAAAACTTCATTGTTTGGTTAATATTTAGTGTGTATATTATTATTATTTGTTTATAGGAAACGTCAAATTACATGTAACTATAGCAACGACTACGAAACAACTTTTCATCATCTCAGTTTACTAACGTTTATGAGCACAGAATACGCATGTATAGGATGGTAGCTCCCGTGTAAACTTTTGAGCCTCCTTTGGTATGAACAGGTGACGTTACGCGACTAGTATTGGCGTTTTAGACCGAAATTTGAAACGGGATTTAAAATACATGATTTTTAAGGCTTGAGTTGTATTTAAAAAAAAATAATAAATATTTGTAGCAATATTAGGTACTCATTGCACGATTTAAAACACTATCCCAAAAATAGTCAACATCCCTATTGGGTAGACAAATATGGAAGTACCTTGTATGTTGTTGATACAAAACAGAGAAGGATATGTCTTTGTGCGAGAAAAGAGAGGCCAACTTTAATCGTATTCGTGTCTGCTCTAGTGGTTCTCTCAACGGAAGGACGATCTTGCTGCTCGAAAAAAACTACAACTGGAATATTTCAACTTTACGCTAGAATGAAATTTACGTTCTTATAAAATATATTGTGTTTCCGGTTCGATAAAGTTATTGAACTTCTTTTTTATAGAACAATATAAAATATTAGTAGCCATTTTCTCATAGTTAAGAGTATAAACATAGAGGTGAAACTACTGTATGTGATACTAGCGAGATCTAGCGAGCCAGAATCATTAATATTGGTCGATTGTGACGCGCGCTATTGTAAACCGTTGTTATCTAGAATAGCGTCGATTTGTTAACACGAATTTGAAACTGTTTTTGATTAAAACAAAATGAAAAAAGTGTGCTATAAGATTTCCACGCGGTTGAAGTAAACACGTAAACAATACTCATTTCGCAGCGAAAGTGGAAAGATTCGGGTTTGAATCCCGACGGTGTTGGTGGATAAAAATTAATTTTTCTGATTTAGCATTGTAACAATGAATGTTTAACAACAATACATATATTGTTAAATTTATCGTTTTTCTTATGTTATGTAGGCATATTGAACAAATAAACAGAGAGCAAATGATGAAAACTGAAAATTCGCTCTGGGAATCTTTAAAACTACAATTACAGACTAAATTACGAGTTTATTTATTTGTAATAATTCAACCTTTGTATAATTCATTAAAAAAATTATAATGAGCCTCACCCTCATAAGTTCACATAAGAAGTTTAACTTCTTTAGTTTTTGATATTATTCCCAAGTTTAATTTTTTGTTATGTCAAACTAATTAATAATATTTACACATACTTAACAACACACTATAAACTTCTACTTCTTCTCGATTTTTTACTTTTTTCAAACGGATACGTCGCTAAAGAAGTTAAAGCTCGAAAACAACACGCAAAAGTGTTCATAACGTCAATTCACCGAATATATCTTTCGTAAAATTCGCGCCTAAGGAAGTTTTACTTTAAAAAAATGGTTCGATACAATGTAAAAAGTTACCAAAGACAACCAGAATTAGTATTTACTGTGTGTCCTGCAATGTAACTACAAAAAATTCAGTCCATCGCAACAGATAGCGCTAAAAATCGTATTCACTCTTTTGATATTGCGTCTTATGGATAATTTTACTTGTATTATAGACTTTGGTCTGTAGTCTTTCCTATCAACAGATATGGTAATCGTCATATTCTTGAACTAGAATAGTAGATCATTGATACGTAAATAAATTCTCTATCTTTGTCCTAAATTATAGCGATTACTATATTTGTTGATAGGAAAGACTTAACTTAAATCGTAACGATGTTTTATATCAAAATATTGGTATAAATATCACCAATCTATGTATGCTTGTATATAGGTTCATTATCTTGTAGAGCTAAATCTACTGGACCGATTTTTAAAATTTAAGTGATATGCGAGTGTTTTAAGCTTTCAAAATATTTATGTAAATTCAATACAGAACTAGAAAAAAATATTGGATTAATTTATCAATTTTTTCTATCGGTAAAATTTAGTAGCGATTTTAAAAATATAATATACTTTTAATATAAAAAATTAGTAAATTTCAATTCAATTAGACTCAATAGGCACAAAACTTTGCAACGAATTTGCTTAAATTGGCAAAACTGCTAAGCCGATTAGCACCAAGTACCGTAAGTTTACCGAATTGCTTTTTTAAACATACCAACCGGAGAGTCAATATTTGTAAATGTCAAGTTTTACATATTAATTCCCTGTGCGTCAAATATTATGCAACAAAATATATAAAGCCTGCCACACACAATATCACTCCTTTTGGCTTTGCCATAAGTCGGGTAAAAAAAATACCCTGAGGTGTAAAGAACTCCATTATTTCATCTACACTGTATTTCACTGCGCCTCTACATAGGTGTGTATGTGTATGTCTGTATGTTGTGTAGGTGTGTATAGAACATTTTAGAACATTTGCTATAGAATGTAGAACGGGCTTCTCAAATAATTGCAGTCAACATCCATTTATTTCACCTATTTCCTAGTTCTCGAATACACACGCATCTTATACCCAAGATTCAAAATTATAAAATGGCCATAAAAAATTTGAAATTGTCTACTTTACCATCATAATTACACAAAAATAGATATATAATGCGTGTCATATCTGCCGTTAACGAGACAAACCGTCGTAATTCATAAATTTGCAATTTTGAAATAAGCCCCTAAAGAAAACACTATAAAAGATAAGATGAAAACTATCCTAAAACTCTGGAATTATTATTCTAGTCAAGGCCTGCCAGAAAGCTTCCAAAAGAGCTACTATTGCAGAACAAAAATCAGGACACTGTCATCCAAACAAGCAGCTTTATACAATGGAGTTGATTGAAAGTTCCTTGTGAACATAATGTCTTCAAAAACGAGTCATCCTACCACAGAATTGACAAGTATGCTATTTTGGCGGCCCAGGGTTCCCAAATACAAAACCTTTGATGTCTAAGTTCTAGGAACCAATGATTTGGGAGATGTGACCCTGAACTGATCATTTTGAAGACATACCTCAAAAATAACAGGTAAAGAGGTGCTGCAAAAACGCTTTAAACCAGTGGTCCCAGACACAAGTGGTCCTGGAGAGCCTCGAAAGTGGTTCACGGAAGGGCCCGGGCACATAAAAAAGTGGTCATTAAATGGGAATTTTAAAAGCGATATACTTTGAACGAGATCTGGTGAATATATCCTAGCTGACGACTATCATAATAAAAATTGTGTTTTAAAAAACTGTTTTACTACTTAAACACCTTTGAATTTGATTACAACTAGTAAGGATTATAGCCTGGGAGCCCGTACTGATTTAACCCATTAAGGACTGATTTTTTTATTTTTTATTTTTACATCTTTTTTCATAAAAATGGGGTCAGGGAGGCCTAAACTAAATACTGTAATTATTAAAAAAGTTTTATTATTAATAGTTTTTTAGTTATTAGCTGTAGCCATATGGCAACGCTAGGTTAAAACATGTACAAAAATTCGATTATTGTTATTGTGTACAGAGATGGAAAAAAGAAAGTCTGTTTATGGATTTATTTGCTATATTTGCTTACTAAAATAAAAATTATATAATTCTGACAGTAGTAATATTAAGTAATTAATAATATTTCAGAGTAATCTTATCGAAATAAAATTGAAGCGGCAGCTTTTTCTTTGCTTGTGGCAGCTCGTTTATCATAAAAAGCATGGGTGCTGTTGTTTTGCCAAATTTTTTTCTTCTTCAATATTCGCACCGGGAAAACATCCTTGATATACTTCAAAATTAACCAAATATCCACTACTGGTATTCGAGCACCAACACTTATACCCAAGAGTATTGGCTTGTTACGAATGCATTGTTTTCAACCATGTCTACCACAGTATTCAATCATGCTTTCGTCATAATTTAGTTGTTACTCTATTGGAAGATGGTTCAAACATTGTGTTTTCAAATTTAGCCATTTTATCGTTTTTATCCAAATCATTATTATCAGATGCACGAATAAAGCGCATTATTTGTATAAATGTATCCCTTCTCATAGCGTCATGTACCATGGTATTCCGCATATCATCGCCAGAGTCCCAGTATGATTTTTTACTAGGAAGAGAGTTATACCCTGACACAATCAATGTGGCCAAAAAATATTTTATCTCGCCTATAGTGATTTTAGGGTGTACTTACTGCGTACTTACTGTTTTCTTTGATAAGAAAATCACATAATGTGTCATCAAAAACAATTCGAAAAATTTAGTGCAACTCAGATTTTTATAATTTTGGTTCACTAACGCAGAAAACTCTGGTGATGAAAAGTCAGGAAGATCAGTTTTTTTCCATTTGTAGGTTACCTTTTGTCTCTTATTCGAAGGAGCTTCTTCCTCATCATATTCCTCGATTTCGTCATGATTCCTTTGATGTGACACTAACTCAGCTCTAGTCTGAAGCTGTCTCCCAGTCAAATTTTCCACCAATACTCCAGAATCTTCATCAGTACAGTCAGCCACGTCTGGAGGTTCAATGTATACGTCCGGCAGTTCATCCAATTCATTTTCTAAAATATCTACAATCTCAGCCAAAGTCAAGCGAAAACAAGAAATATAATAGATTTATTAGAAAAAATGTACGTGTATCAGCCTAGCGTTGCCATATGGCAACGGACAGGAAAAATAGTCATAAGTTTTACAAATTTGTGATTTGAGTATCAAACTCTCTGTTTCACTAATATTTGAAGTCTAATAAACATGGAAAATACGATTAAACATAAATATATAGCATACAAAATTTAAAAAAAACTACTTACTTTTTTCTGTGTGCCATTGTTACGTTGCTGGAATGAAGACTAAAGAAATGAACACTTTTACAGCCACAATAAAAAAAAAATTAACAACCAGATGTTACTTTTCTATTGTTAATACATTTAGAAACGCGTGTCTGTTAAAGGAAAACACTTACTTCATTTTGTTCTTTTGGAAATTCAAAAAGATTGACCGAATATCAACTGTTGCCATATGGCAACGCTAGTACTTAATGGGTTAATTACAGGTTGAATGGCTCACAAGCTACTACATGGTTGGGACCACTGCATTAGACTCTTGGGAATCAATGATTTGGGTACTTCGAGATTTATTAATTACATTGCGAATGGATTACGTAATTCTCATAAGGATTCAGGAGTATTCGGGACATTTTTTTTAATATGAACTTTTTGGGTTCTATACTATTTGTACATTCAGCTACTATCTAAAAACCATAAAATAAAATAAAACCTTGCATATACATATACAAAACGGGAACACAAGAAGGATGGACCATCAGGACACAGGAAACAGGACAATGGAAGTGCCTCGGACCCAACTCGGCGGGTAAAACTAACATGAGATCAGGAGCACAGACGGCCGGGGATACATGAATTAAATGTCAGTAGGCCTGAGAGAAGTGGAAATTTTTCTTGTCTCCTTTCGCACTTATCTTTCTATTTATGGAAGGAGACCGGCTTTTTCTGTTCCATAAGTAAATGTTCTAGGAAATATATACGCATAGCGGAGTGTAAAGAGCCACTGAGCCACCGACAACGGCAACAAATGGTAATGAATCCCACACATACACATGACACGACGGCAACTCCGTACAGAGCAGAACGAATTAACTTCGGTATTAGTGCATCACGCGATATAAATACAATATATAGTATTATGTAAACATATAGGGCTACTCGTTGGTGCTACGGGGATTCCCGCTTGCACCAAATACTCACAACTGGGTGTATGTATATTTAAAACCAGATTATTTGCTTAGCTGATTATCGGACGATGAAAATATGATACATTCAATTCGTTTAGAGAATGATCAGACCAAATCTACCGTATTGATTTTCCCATCCGACTACACCGAGTGGGGATTTTCGTTTACTACTATCTGCGCTTTCTGAAATCTTTCCCGGGCAAATGAAACGTGGTAGAGTTGTATCGCAGCAAGGTGAGGAGTCCGCGTACATACATACATACATACATAAAAATCTTTATTTAAAAACAGTACAATGCTGTATAAAATGCGTCAATAAAATAAATTTAGTATATACTAAATAAAAGTAAAATCTTCTACCTTATAAAGGCCAACCTCAATCAGCCGCTTCCTCACAATATTCCTGAACTGACTTAGAGGAAGATTTTGAACATCCATGGGCAGTTTATTAAATAATGTAATAGACATGCAGACGAAACTACTATGTGTTTTTTGTAGTCGGTGAGGTGGTAATCTAAGATTATGTTTGTATCTGACATTATAAGAGTGGAAGTCAGAGCTACAGCTCAAGTTCGCCATGTGTTGTTTGACGTACAATAATGCGTGAAGAATATACAATGACGGCAAAGTTAGTATTTTGTAATTAACAAAAATTGGTTTGCAGTGTTCTTTAGGTGAAACTCTGGCCATAGCCCTAATGGCTCTTTTTTGAAGTACAAAGACTCTGTTTGAATCCGTGGAGTTTCCCCATAGTAGTACACCATAGCTAATTAAACACTCAAATAATCCGAAATATACTGTCCGTGCAGCTTCAATGGATACAACATCCGAAACCCGTCTTATAGCATAAATAGCAGAATTAAGTTTATGACAAAGCTGAGATATATGCGCTTTCCATCTAAGAGATTGGTCTAAATATATTCCCAAGAATTTAACATTGGTGATGTAATCATTACTTAAGTGATTAAAAGTCAATATTTCTGTTTTATTAACATTTAAAGTAAGTTTATTAGCTGAAAACCAATCAGTAGCCCTCAGTAGTGTCTCATGCGACATCCCAGCACCATCAACATCACGCTTAGAGACGAAAGTCGTATCGTCTGCATACAGAATTGTAGAAAATGGCTTCATATTATCTGCTAAATCATTAATATAAATAATAAAGAGCACCGGACCTAACACGGAGCCTTGGGGCACCCCACTCTGTATGTTTTGTAATGAAGATGAAGAATTATTGGTAATTACCTTTTGTTTTCTGTTACTTAGATACGACTCACACAATCTAAGCGCCATGCCTCTGATCCCATAATGTTTTAATTTACTTAGAAGAATGTCGTGTGAGACACAATCGAAGGCCTTTGATAGGTCACAGAATGTTGCATCCATTGGTATACCCTCCTCAAATGCATTAAGTAAATTTTCAATCATTGTCGCAACAGCTTTAATCGTCGACATACCCTCCCTGAATCCAAATTGCGACTCGAAAATAAGTCACATAACTTAAAGTAATGTAATAAACGTTTTTTGATGAGCAGTTCAAATATCTTAGAAAAAGAGTGGGAAAAGCGATCAGTAGCGGTGTGATATATAATTTCAGAGACAAACGTAGGCCGTATATGTACTATCGATGACAGCGACGAACAACTAAATTGACCATAATTCATTGGATCATCTCTTACAAGGAAACATAGACCCGTTCGACCCGAAACTCGTTCGTGCGCAAAAATCTTCTCTAAATGATAATACTCATAGTATCGCTTAGAGAAAATATATCAGCAAGGGAGAATCAGCGTCGTAAGAAGGATGCGACGTGTTTTGTAATTTCAGCGACAATCCTAGGCAGTATTTGTACTATCATGGTGCATCTCTACTAGCGACGAACAACTAAATGACCATATTCTTTGGACCACCTCTTGTTAGAAAACACAGATCCGTCCGACCCGAAACTCATTTGAGCGCGGAAATGACACTGCTATATTAAAAAATATTTTATAGTTTTAAGACATTTACCTATCAGAAATCGTATACCATTTCTGCTAAGTAGTTATGGTTGATACTTGATATATACACAGATCTGCCGACATCTTGACGTATTCTATACTCCTTAAGTCTAAGCTGTTCTAGCAGAGATGGAGGTATAAATGCTTCTAATCGAAACAAATCTATGTGTTATCCACCTATGGCTCCTATCCGTCTTATTGAAAATCAACCCTAAGTTCGATTAATGTTTACATTAAAAAGAATTTTTCGTTAAAGAGGGTTTTCGCTGTTGTCATTTAATGTTTGAAGCACTTTTTAGGAAACAAAATGTTGGAACAGACAGATATAAAGACGGAAAAGTAAGAATAGCAGAGATACGTTTGGACTGCAAGGGTACCTATCGAAGCTTAAAAAGAACCGCATATAATATTTTATTGATATTTGTGTAAGAATTGAAAATGTTATGTAAGCAAATATATAAATATTGATGAGATTCGACGCGATATCGGAGATGATTTGAATATATTTAAAACAAATCGACTAGTTCTGTGACATGAAGAATTCATTCAAATACAAAGGTGGTTATAATATAGCAGTCGGTGACAGCTGTTGTTCTAGAAATGTATTATACATATAAAATGTTCTGAGTTATTGTAACTTGGACTCAAAATGTATATTCGTACAAACTGAGATAAAATATATGATAAATGAAATCAATATTATGTAAAAAGAAACAACAAATAAAATGGTTTCAGATTCCAGTGCGTAGTTATTGAATGGGACTCTTGGCTGGCTTCGCCCGGGTTGATTTTGATTTGGCAACTAAATACTCAGTTTAACTTAGATATTGCGTACGGAATCCTTTCTTTGATTGAAATTTTTTGCTCACTGCACAACAACAACAACAAAAAATAAATAAAAAAAACAAAAACCGTACTACAACAAAGTTATAAAACAAGTGGGGTAAAAATAAAATTTTTATGCTGAGTTGCACAAAAGCATTGTCAGAAAATCTGATTTCAAAATAATTTAGATTATAACCACGCATTTTTCTTCATAAGAAAAACATTGTAGGTATAATTTTAAATTGATTCTGCTCAAAAAATAATTGAACAATAATTGAAACGATATTTTTTTAAACCGGGTATACCTACAACCTACATGCATTTAACATTTTTTTTTTGTACAGTTTTACTTCAAAACAACATTTTTCTATTCATGTCGATCAAACGTTACCTTGAAAAGCGTTCTCTTTTATGTAGATCAAACATTTATTTTTGTGTAAGTACAATCTAATGTTCTACGTAACAGGGAGTCTGAATACGAAATTAGACTGCTCCTGCATGTATAAAATCTTTGATTATATGATCACAATCTATAGTTAAATCAAATTTTTTACCAATGCTTTTTGTATTCCAATGTGTTTCAACTATTACAGCTAGCATACCAATGCTGGGTTCCTGGTAAGACTTTAAAAATACCTACCTACATCCAGCATTAAAATTGAGCGTGGATTCTACAACAATTTGGTTTTGAAAGTACTTTTAACGCTGAAAGTTTTTCACATTGAAAGCATTTTTTTTCTTATTTTTATAACAGAAGTAATTGGATTTTTTGCTTTTTGCTATTTCTTTTCGTTTATTATAGGTACTTTTATTCTCAAAGAAGTTTCAAATATCTAGATAATGTAAGAGATAAATACTTCTTACAATTACACTTTCATATTTTAAAGATGGACGAACCTAACATTTCACTAATAACAATTGGTCTAGTAGTTAAAGTTTAGATGTCTACAAAAACGTAGTCACACTAACGATAAATGAACTACAATGTAAACTCTATATAGCGACGCTGAAGGGACTGCACATTTTCTGGCGTTATAGAGAGTTGTCGTTATATGGAAAGAAAGAAAAATCAATAATGTTTTACTATTATAGTATTATTTAATAATAACGCAGAAAATTTACAAACTAGCATTACTATTAACACGAATAAATACGGGCTAGACAATGAAGCTGCAGTTCTTATCAATTTCGGCAACATAGAAAGTACCTACAAACAGTAGGTGCTTTATAAGTTGCCGAAATTACTTGCTTTATAATGACATATGGTCGTTATTTAGAGCGTGTGTGATGCTATATAGAGTGTATCATTGTATGGATAACAAGACAAACCAACCAAAGTCGAGTAATTTTGACGTTTTGGGAAGTTTGACGTTAAATCGAGTGACGTTACATGGAGTTTACACTGTACGCAGAAAGTGTTACTTCGAAATCGGTTCAGTATTTATGGCTAATACGATGTGCAAACAAACAAATTACACCTTAGTGAGCTACCTATGCTTCATTAAAATCGGGTAAGAAAAGAATATTTCCAAATAAATTATGATATTATACAAGTAACGCAAAACTAAATCTTATAATACCGGCCATTCGAAGTCGGAAATTGAATTTTCTATTTAATTTTGTTTTTAATGCAAATCAGTGTGAACTGTGACAGGAGTGACAATGGCTATGAGGTGTTCTGAATTAGATTGTTTCATCAGTGGCGTACGCCAGTTATAATAATAGTTCGTATATATAAATAATAAATTAATTTATTGATCACAAACCCAATGGGATAAACAAATTCAGCAATTCTCCCTCGCATACTAAATACAAAAATTTATGAACAGAACATAATATTATAGATACATATATAATTAAAATTTTATTATGAATATGCAATGGTGGCATCCTTGCATTGTAATATAATGATAATAATAAAATAAAATGGTAAATGCGCAGTTTAAGTCCTATTGTCAAAATGAAGTAAAAAACATTCGGTTTTTTTGTAAAATGGTGTATTTGTATGTAAAAAAAATAATCTAGTTGTCGGAGAAAGCGAATTTTGCAGGGAAATTGTTGAAAAAACAGTGAAAAGTGTCGCCAGTGAGGTTACGAACAATAAGAAAAAATGTGAAAAAAGATGCAGTGCTGCAATGTACTTACGTCTATTGCATTTTTGGGGGATTGTAGTGCGTTTTTAGGGGATTGTATTGCGTTTTTGGGGGATTGTATTGCGTTTTAGGGAGATTATAGTGCGTTTTTAGGGGATTGTATTGCGTTTTTGGGGAATTAGGAACTAAACTGAACATAAAAGCAATATAATCCCCCAAAAACGCAATAGCCGTAAGTACATTGATTGTTCATAACCTCACTCGCGACACTTTTCACTGTTTTTTCAACAATTTCCCTGCAAAATTCGCTTTCTCCAGCAACTAGATTATGTTTTTTACATACAAATACACCATTTTACAAAAAAACCGAATGTTTTTTACTTCATTTTAATTTAATTTCAATAGGAGCTAAACTGCACATTTACCAATAAAATATACAAACCACATAAACAGCAATTATTTTGTACCCGCACGCTTTAATAATGGCGGTTGCAGAAAGCATTCTAAGAAAATGACACAGATCTTCGATTGTGACCACACTTATTTCGCGATAAGAAAAGCATTGTAGAATTTAAAATCAGTTCTGCTCGAAAAACAATTGACTAATTAAAAATTAACAAAATCTACAGACGATTGCAATATAGTTACTAGCAGGTTTTAATGGATCATATAAAACTGTATTTATAAAAATATTTATTGATTTATATTATTTACAAATTATTTACAGAGTATGCCTATATATAATTGTTCCTGTCACCAATTGATAAAAAATTCCAGTAAATGCGTTAACATATTATGTATATTATACATTTTATGTATGTGTAGTGTAAAAAAGTAGAAAAAAACACCACATTAATAAAACTGTATTGAAACTCACCTAATGCCGTCCAAACAATCAATAAATTTTCGATGACACTGTGAGTGGAAAATAATAAAATATATGAACATCCCGAAGATCGAAATAAATGAAAAAAATTAAAATAAAACACGTAACTCTCCATGTGTCGCAGAAAAAAATAAAAATTCTGTCAAAGTAAGTTATAATACATCATTCACAATATTCAACGAATTGCGGAACAAAAAAAATGTAGCAATTGAGTGTAAATATTCGAACAAAATAGTATGAAATGCTATCAGAACGAATGATCGCGCACTACTCATGGCAAATCTGCAAGTCCGACGACCTTAGTATACCCTTAAACTTATTAAATAAGTAATTTACTAAAGCTTACGTAAAAGACCAAATAAAAATAATTACTGTGTACAGACCCAAGGTTATTATAGATGCAGAGGATAGTAATGAAGAGATGACGTCATCCAGTGAACTATCACTGCGTAGTTGATAAAAATATTGAACGGTCTTCCGGCTGACGTTATGCATTAAGCTGTGTATTTAATGACCTTGGTATAGATCGAGGGTTAACAAATAATTTAATCATAGTTTCAGTCAATAGTTAAAATTATTTTTGTAAAAATCATACAAATTAAAAAAGAGCTATAGCTCTTATCTTAAAATTTTTAATCAGGGTAATATCATGTATCACAATTTGATAATTTTGAGCAGTAAATATTATTCCTCATGCATAAATAAATAATGTAAAGTAATTATTTCGTTTCCTTTTAATTGTAAACAAGAATTAAAGAAATATATATATTTTTTAAGTGCTGAGTATAAACCGTCATATGATGACGTAGAAGAACGTCACGCTTCTATATCTTTAGAAAGAGGTACATAAATTATCTTCCTCGAGGTTTGCTTTCAGTTTGAGAGATCAGTAAACGTTATACAATAGATCAAGTCACCCAATCACAGGCTACGTCATTTCTGTACCGGCATACCTCTATGGTTAACATTCCGTTGAAAAATACACACTTTTGGAGTCTTTTTAGTGTATTTGCCATATGGCAACATACACTATTGGCGTCGGTCGGATGGCGGGACCTAGGGGTCGGACCAAAATTTCTCGACGTTTCATAACCTCCTAAACACTTTGGCGCCATTTTCAAAAATGTTTATATATATATATATATATATGTGTGTGTGTGCGGGCAAAAACTTTCGACAGAGTTAATTGATTTTAACGAAATTTGGCCCACGTGTTGAAATCCATCACCGCAAGAAGCCTATTTAAAATGGGCGTAATCGGGCCATTTTAAGGGTAGTTTTTAGGGGTTGAAAAATGTTTTTGGGCCCCAAAATACCGAAAAAATTCTCAGAATCGTTTCAAAATTGACATTTGACCCGTTGGTAGCAATTAAAAATGTCCCTAAAATTTTAATAAAATCGGCTCAACAGGACCGAACTTACAAATTTTTTGAAAACACTAATTTGTAGATAGTGACTTATTTATTGAAGGGTGTATTTAATTCGGTGTAGATGTTAGATTGATAATAATTTTGCAGTTAAGAAAAAAAATGTTATTTTAAGGGGTGTATTAAGGAGTCAAATTTTTTATTTTGCCCAAAAACCAACTTAAGTTTGCATTATAAAGCCACACTGCCTGTATAAGCAAATACACTATATTGTCGGCAGGGTTTTGGCACTGCGACCCGGGTTTTTTTGTTGTAGAAAAGGCTTCCGAAAAATTATCAAAAAAAATTGTTACTTAATTTATATGTAAAGTATAGATTTTTAAAAATGTAGGATTAATACAAGCAAATTAAGAATTTGTTCAAACGAGCTTGCTTTCTACGACACTGACTATCTCTCTGAAACGGGAAATTCAGGAACATCATTTCATATTCCCATTATTACGTCATCGTGTCTCTGGAGCCTGTCTAGTCAACTGGTTTCAATAGATGCATTCATATTTCGTATTGTGAATGTTCCATTGTAATTAATAAAACCCGGGTCGCAGTGCCAAAACCCTGCCGACAATATAGTGTATTTGCTTGTATAGGGCCGTGTGGTTTTATACTTTTATTATGTGAAATTAAGTTTGTTTTTGGGCAAAATAAAAAATTTAACCCCTTAATACACCCCTTAAAATAACATTTTTTTCTTAATTGTAATATTATTATCAATCTAACGTCTACACCGAATTAAATACACCCTTCAATAAATAAGTCACTATCTGCAAACTAGTGTTTTCATAAAATTTGTAAATCCGGTTCTGTCGGGCCGATTTTATTAAAATTGTGGGGACACTTTTTAATCACTACCAAAGGGTTAAATTTCAATTTTGAAACGATTCGGAGAATTTTTTCGGTATTTTGGGGCCCAAAAACAGTTTTCAACCCCTAAAAACTACCCTTAAAATGGCCCGATTGGGCCCATTTTAAATAGGCTTCGTGCGGTAATGGATTCCAACATGTGTGTCAAATTTCGTTAAAATAAATTATGTTCTTCGAAAGTTATAGCCCGCACACATATATACCTATATATATATATATATACACATATATATATAAACATTTTTAAAAATGGTGCCAAAGTGTTTAGGAGGTTATGAAACGTCGAGAAATTTTGGTCCGACCCCTAGGTCCCGCCATCCGACCGACGCCAATAGTGTATGTTGCCATATGGCAAATACACTAATAAGACTCGATATATTATCTATGCCAACAAGGTCGTGTGACATGGAGCCAAAAAAAAAATGGGGCGCGGCTGTGTCGTGGACACGGCCGTGTGTTTTACGTGAATATGTGTACGTTACAAGCAATGCCGGATTTAGAGCTCTGGAAGTCTCGGGGCAACAAAGGAGTGGTGGAGGCCCCCTGGAGACAAATTATTTTCCAAATAAAATGGATAATTTTTTTCAGTCGAGTTTTCCAATAAATAAGTACCACCCCACTCAGCCATTGAGCCAGGGGCATTTAGATTTTTATATGTTACTGATTGCCTGATTAGAGTAAACAAATATAGATCGATGATTTCTGTTAATTGGCTTTTTTTTAGTGTATTTGCCATATGGCAACATACACTATTGGCGTTGGTCGGATGGCGGGACCTAGGGGTCGGACCAAATTTTCTCGACGTTTCATAAGCTCCTAAACACTTTGGCACCATTTTTAAAAATGTTTATATATATATGTATATATATATATTTATATATACATATACGTATATATATATATATATATATATATATACGTATATATATATATGTGTGCGGGCAATAACTTTCGAAAGAGTTAATTGATTTCAACGAAATTTGGGCCACGTGTTGAAATCCTACACCGCAAGAAGCCTATTTAAAATGGGTCTAATCGGGCTATTTTAAGGGTAGTTTTTAGGGGTTGAAAACTGTTTTTGGGCCCCAAAATACCGAAAAAATTCTCCGAATCGTTTCAAAATTGAAATTTAACCCTTTGGTAGTGATTAAAAAGTGTCCCCACAATTTTAATAAAATCGGCCCGACAGGACCGGATTTACAAATTTTATGAAAACACTAGTTTGCAGATAGTGACTTATTTATTGAAGGGTGTATTTAATTCGGTGTAGACGTTAGGTTGATAATAATATTACAATTAAGAAAAAAAATGTTATTTTAAGGGGTGTATTAAGGGGTTAAATTTTTTATTTTGCCCAAAAACAAACTTAATTTCATATAATAAAAGTCTAAAACCACACGGCCCTATACAAGCAAATACACTATATTGTCGGCAGGGTTTTGGCACTGCGACCCGGGTTTTTTGTCCTTGGTAATTAATATAAAAATGATTTGTCGGGAAAAAGGACTTTTTAAGTAAACACCTATTTGTTATTTATAGCGACGTTTCGTCCCTTGCTTGGGACTTTTTCAAGCTTTATAACTATTAAATTTTCCCGACAAATCATTTTTAGATTTCTGTTAATATTTAATATAATAATAATAATAATGCGTTTAACGTCCGTTTCTCGACCTTATGTCATAACAGACGCCATTCGCACCATTACTATTTTCCATCTACCACACTTCCCGTTATATTTCTACATTTTTAAAACTTCAACTTATGTAATAGCAATGGGCGAATGAAATTAGGATAAGGTAGGTAACTTTTGAACTAGGAGTTTGATAGGTAATCGGCCATGGCCTCAAATAAGGAACCATCTCGATATCTATCTGGAATTAATTGAGGGAAACCATGGAAAACCTCAATCAAGATGGCCGGTACAGGAATTACCGTTTCTCGGCGAAAGGCAGTAGGAAAAAGTCCCAGCCACATCTGCCCCCGCCGGGAATCGAACCCGGACCTCCCGAATGCGAGTCTAGTGCTGTACCACTACTCTACCCAGCTCGGTATTTCTGTTAATATTTAATATAATCATGTTTGTACAAAGTACTGTAGGTAAAGGTAAAACGCGAAAAAAAATATCAAAGGAAAAATTGTTTACTAGTGTTTACTAGTCTGAATTTGAATTTTTTTTCCGAAGTCTCTATTGTGGAGGCCCCGGGGCTGTAGCCCCGGTTGCCCTCCCCTAAATCCGGCTCTGGTTACGAGTACGACATTGCATTATTCATTTTAATTTTTTACTTTAACACCTTATATATTCACTATAACTATTTCACATTAATGTTTTATATAACATGCAATCGATAGATCACGACAAGAGCTGACGATTGAAACACAAACGAACGTTCTAGCTTCTGGGTGTCTCTTTTCGAAATTCACAAAACGTATCTAAAGTATTTAGTTTAAAATTTAGTTCCGATCCGCTAAATATACTTTTTTAGAGTTCAGGGACGCCTAAATTCCATCGAAACCTGTCATTCAATTTGTTTTATTACAAAACTTTCATCACTTTTATGGATCGTTCGAAAAAAAGTTGAGAACTGAAAGATGTAATAATGTTAGAAATAACTAAAGTAATTTTTGACTTAATAAAATCTTCTAGCATTGGTATTAAATCTTTAATATAACATCACAAAAATGTCACTGTAACATTTATTTCATAGCTGTCAAAACATTAATTAAAGTATCAAGGTTGGACACATTTTAAGTACTAAGTAACAAGGAATAAAATTTGCGATTTATTAAATATCACCAAAATTTAATATTTATTTATCATAAAATAATAGAATAGACGAGATTTTGCACAGATATATTATAGGTTTGAGAAATGGGATCTGCCAAGTTGGCATATGACATCTGGTGGTAGAAAATTTGACACACACAAAGGAAAAATGTACATATTAACCTAGTTTAAGTTTATCATGAAAGTATTTATTACAGAAATGAAACAATTAAAATACACAAGAAGTTTATTGTAAGGGGAATTCGCGACGTTTTTTTAAAAACCAGGATATCAGCCTGGTATTTAAAAAAACCGGTCAAGTGCGAGTCAAACTTGCGAGAAGAGGGTTCCGTACTATTCCGTTTTCCATGAGTACTTTAAGACTTAAGATTTTTGTTTCAATTTTCCTGTAAGCTATGGGTGAGACCCGACATTCGCCATTTTTTTTTTAATTTTAGGTGCAGTAGTTTCTGAGATAAGGGGGGGAATGGTCAACTGTTCTTCTATTTTCTTAACTAACTTTGAAACTATTTTAAAATTATAAATTATATTTAAGACAGTTTGCAAAACTTTTTTTTTAATTTCCTAATTTTTCCCCAAAAATTACCCCCAAGTTCAAAATTTATTTATTTACGTTACACGTCCGTCTTTAGGTCACTATTTTAAATATGTGTACCAAATTTCAACTCAATCGGTCCAGTAGTTTGGCGCAAATTGGCTTTGACAGTGGGACGGACAGACACACGAATGATCCGATAAGGGTTCCATTTTTTCCTTTTACGAAATCCTGAAAACGTACTTAATCAATTTGTCCTGTATTGAAACGTGGATTAAATTTTACGAATTAAAAAAATATGTATTTATATTTTTCTCAAACTATGCAACCATCGCAACTACCGACATTTTCCCCTAAAATCCACCTTGTTTTTAAATTATCTCCCCTCGACAAATTCCAATAGCTGAGTTCTTAGAAATATTGTTGTTTACTTCAATATTACAAACTCCCGTTTTCTGAGTTCTAATCTAAAAACTGTGTAAATCATTTAATTTTCAATATATAACTAAAAATTATAATCTAACACGATAAATTCGTACTAGGTTTAGTTAATCATGGGAGTTTATAACCTAAAAATAAATAACAAAAAATGGTTTGTTCTTTTTTTGATCTCTGACATGCACGCTAATTCCCTAGTGTCAGGTACAAGGGACTTAAACCAAAAAAATTATTTACTGGACTTGAGTCGAAATTGTATTCTCTTTCGTTTGGTATTAGCGATTATAAAACTTTTCTACTTAAGTTTTTAAATTTATATTCCGAACGCTTAAAACTTTAGTCTACCGTGGAAACACGTGTTTACGAAAGTCCAGCAAATGTCCACACTCATCAAGTAAGGTTTACGACTCTCTCTCTCCGAACTTGGCTTAGTATATACAGAAGCACTTACATTTATTGCTAACGTCAGACTTAATAACACGTCACGTTTTGTATCAGTCGACTCGGCTTCTGAATTGGACACCCTGTCACAAATACCGGATCTCAGCATACGCATGTTATACGAGTGTCCTTGACACGACCTCTCGTCTTGCCTTGGTTTATATCTGTGACTAAAAAGAAAAACCGCTTATGTTGAAGTTTTTGGATTTTCTGTGTTCTGAGCTTTTCATGACATTTTTTTAAGCATTCTGTATGATATTTCACAACGTAATTATAATGCATCTAAATTTAATTAAAAAAATCGTTTTCGCGTCTATTAATGTATTTGCTAGCTTAGGTTCCATGGTTGAACTGAAAACCAATCTTTTAGACTGAATATCGTACCTTCTGTAGATTTTTATGTAATAATAATTTCTGGAATAAATATGTTTATTTATATATTTCTAGATTACATGAAATTACCACAAGACTAAATAAATAACCAGAAGAATGCCTCGAAGGCAGTGTTTTTTATATGGCTGCCACCGGATTCGTGGCTTTAAAAGATGAAATTTTATAGCTTTTCCATAGGCGTAAATAATTAATTTAAAATTTGAATTTAAAATTAAATGAATAGAACAAAATGATAAAACCAATAAGCAAGAATTCAATTATTATAAAGTTTGTTTAATTCAGCAATACAATCGATGTAAACTTTATACTGTCTCAACACAGAATGTCCCTGCATTCATTTACAATCCTTACAATATCAGTTTGCTCGGCTTACATAACATAAAGCATTACAGAATTTATAGAACAACACTTAATAACATTCGATTAAATATTGTAGGTAAAACATTTGTTTAAAATTGAAAAATACACACTTTTGAAAACTTTTTTCTTGTCGAAATAGATTCCGAAAAATTAGTTTGATTATTTATTTGTAAGGTATAATCCAACCCTAAAAAATTGAAGTAACTAGTGCGTATTCCTAATAATAGATATTTTCCGATGACAAAACATTCCGTTATTTTGATTAAAAATGCATGAATAACCACTTCATGGAAATAAAAAACTATGTTATAGAAAATATTAATCTGAAAAATTAATCCGTATTCATTAATATGCATAGCGTTTATTCTTAGTTTACTGCTTATAAATGTAAAAATAACACGCTTTAATAGCAAACCGAACTAAGGAGTAGCTATTTGTCAAAGTAGAGTCAGTATAAAAAGATAATGAGCACCCACGCTTTTTTACAATAAAATTTTTTTTTACTTTTTAGTTCAGTTTGCTATCAAAGCGTGTTTTTTTAACTATTATTCATTTTTTATATTTTAGTCTTTTTTTTATCCTGAAGGTTCTGGTATGGTAAATGAAACAAACTAATTAAATTATTGTATTATCATCGATCCTTGATAAGTGTGCAAAGTTTCAGTTTAATCTGACGTTTTGAAGTGGGTGAATTTTACGTTCAAAGATTCCTTTACATACATGTGAAGCTAATAAAAGCGTGTTAAAAAATAGAATGAGGTTATGGTTCACTCGTTATATTAGAGTGATTAAAGACAACACTAAGTAAAGTAAACATAATTAAAGTGAAGACCAAGAAAGACATTTAAGAGTGAAGTAACTGTACCAAACACTGGCTTGGAAATTAGGCTACAAACAACTTTAAACTAATATCTGATTGCTGTAAACAGGAAAAACTATCAGACTATTTCGAATTAAATATTATACTTTAAACTTCTATGTGTCATAAATATCAGCTCTAAATTCACATCTAGAGGACAGTGTGGTCCAGTGGTTAGCGTGCTGACTTCTTGACCAAACTGCCTCTGCTCATGGATGTTTTGTGATGTCGTTTAATTTTAAGTGATTACGTTATTTTATGTAATTAAGACGCTAATGACCTAAGTTGTCGTCTATAATCTACAATAAATAATTGAATTCGCATTTAACTTCGTTATTTAATAAACAAATCATGGACCAAAAGCCAACCACAAATTTCTAATAATAATTTCAAAACTCGTGAAAATATCAATAACCTGCTGAGCAATGAAAGTCAATTTTCGTGGTCTCCTGGGGCCGAGGTATACCCGAAAATATTTTAAAAATCAACTGTTCTCTGATCTGTAAAAAAATTAGGTAACTGACAAGCATGCGTTGGTTAATTAATTTATACGAAAACATGTAACCATGCACACGAATAGCAATTTAACAAGTATTGACATTTGACATAATATGTATTAAATAAAATAAAATATCCGTTAATATGGTTTCAACATGTAAAAATTAACTAAAACATACTTGTCATCTACCTATTTTATTTTGTCAGATTTTCAAAACAAAAGAACAGAGTAAGCTCATTATCAGACTAGAATTTTTGACATTGCTTTATTAAATGCAGCATATCTATTACTTACATTCAATGTAAATTATGTGGAGAAATTTAATATGTAAAAGCAATATGTTGAATAAAATCAAACGCAATGTATACTATGCATAGGCAAATGCACTAATAATAATTCATATTCATTTATTCTGCGAAAAAACAATATACATCGTATACAGTCGTCAATGGAAAAAAAAATTATAAAATATTTACATATTAAAATTAGTATAATCACTTATCGAATAAAAACAGTTTGATATTAGAAATTGCTTCAGAACTCTTTTAAATGTCAACATTAGGGATACATTTTTTATTTCATTTGGCAAGTTGTTGTACAAAGTAACGGCATTAAAATGAGGACTTTTCTTATAGATATTGAAGTTAGCTTTAGGGACGATTAATAGATTTTTACCCCTTGTAAGGTGATTATGTGCATGAGTGCTAAATAGGTGCAGATTCCTTCGCGCAAAGATGATAGTATTATAAATATAAATAGATGGCAAAGTCATAATTTTATGGTTTAAGAAAATGCTACGGCAGGATTCACGTCCAAACATTATGCGTAAAGCCCTTTTCTGCAGGATGAATAGGCGCTTAGACTCAGAGCAATTACCCCAAAGTATGCAACCATAATTTAAATGAGGAAATATGTAAGCATAGTAAATACTAAGTAAGGTTTTTAAAGCTACTATTGAACTATTGTGGCTGTTACTATAGGTTTCAGACAGCACTAGTTCAGTGAGAGCGAGCGAGTGAGTGAGTGGGTCCGTTCTTGTGACCAAACAGTTCTAGTATAGAACAGAACAGAACTGGAACACAACTGGGTTTCATTCATATGAAGGGATCAATACCGACGCACCGTCGCTTGTGCCGTGCCACTGCAGTTATATTATGTAAGTGTGTGTGTGTCTGTAACGAGAACGGAAAACTGTGTGTTCGAAGTTAGCGGCGCTATTCTCAATATTTACAGTGCTGTTAATTTTTTTGAAGTTTATCGGCTTCTCTATATGCACTTTTTTCAATTTCCACGATAAGAGAGCATCTTAACAAAAATAATCTATAATTACTATTTCTTCAAATTTACATATTCAACATTTTGAATAAACATTTTTTTTCGTCCAGTCGTTTAGAAGTTACAAACCAGGAGTAGATGATAGATCTATACAGACGGACGGATAGACAGCGAATTAGTGTTCTTCTTTTTGAAGTTTAACTTCTTTAGCGACGTATCTGTTTGAAAAATGTAAGAAATCGAGAAAAAGTAGAATAAAATAAAAAAAAATATTAACCTCCTTCAAAAAAATCCCTAAAAAGATGAAAATAATGAAATTTTGAGGTCGGAGCTAATTTCATTACAAAAACTTTTAATTACATATCTACTTTTATTAAATAGGCGCTAACCACAAAATTTCATTATTTTCATCTTTTTAGTGATTTTTTTTGTAATTAAATTAGCTCCGACCTCAAAATTTCATTACTTTTATCTTTTTAGTGATATTTTTGAAGGAGGTTAATATTTTTTTTAAAGTTTTTTTATTTTTTACTTTTTAGTGGTGGATTTTATTTCGCACTTTTTGAAGATTTCCCTCGATTTCTCCAGGGTTCCATCATCAGATCCTGACTTGATGACCATGGGACCACGTGGGATGTATACCCTTTCAAACAAAAAAAGAATTTTCCAAATCGGTTCAGGCGTCTTCGAGTAATCGGGGAACATACATAAAAAATAAAAAAAAAAAGATTCCGACGAATTGAGAACCTCCTCTTTTTTTTGCAGTCGGTTAACCAATAAAGGAGAAGCTAGTTCGTCCCGTAAAATACATGAACCTGACAAGGACAGAAGTTTATAGTGTGTTGCATTTTGATTCGCAAAATAGTAAGACAGGAATGAACGACTTGAATCTGACCTTTAAAATTACGAACAATTGAAATACAAAATAATTTCTGTAATTTGACGTACAAACGGCAGGAACTGATAATATTTATTTCATGTAAATTCAGAAAGGAAAATATTAAATATCATATTCTCTATTTTGAGATATCAGAACAGTTTTCGGATTAAACATTTTTTAAATACAAATATATACTGAAACGTCGCATAATGTGAGGTTATGACAGACAATTCATATTGAAAATGTTTTTCTGTAGATTATAGTGTGTAAATAAAACTATGGTATGAATGTGACGATCTGTCCATGTAAGAATTTTCACATGACATAAACATCAAAGTGTCCTCTTAAAACGTGTAATAATTTCGCCGTAATTATAATATTAAAAACTAAAGAAGTTAAACTAATGTGAGACCTAATTGGATTTTGGAGTCAATTAATCAAGTAGTTTCAACACTTTTCAAAGCATTAGAATTAGAAATAGCATTTTTATTCAGGTATCGCTTAATTCTTTAACAGCTTACTTATCCGGTAATCAGAAAACTATTAACTTAAATAAAAAATATTGTAAAAGAAATAAAAAAATTTAACAACGTTTTTTCTTATGACAAATTCTTCACTATATTTTTATAACTTTCTTTGGTGTATTATAAAACAATAGTATCAATTTATTGTAACGTATTTAATGCATAGCGGAAGTTTTATGGTTAGCCCAGAGGTCAACCATATTTGTTAGATGTTAACGACCTTTTCATAAATAAAAATACTTTATTTTTTAGTGAATTATTGCTACCGAGAACGTAATGCACACGTTTGTAGGTTAAATCGTTTTCAGCTGATTCTATGTCTACGTGGGAGTAGGCGTACACAGGACATTGTATATTTAACTAACCCACGCAGTACAGCCGGTGGTGTAAGTACAACAGTTAACCCTTTGACATATACTGCTGTAAAAAGCTAAGGTAATAAAGCAAAACCGTTTATCCGTGGTAAAATGTCCAACAATTTCTGCGACATGGACAATTCGAACTCGGAAAACACTGACATTTGAAATAAAACAAAAGAATAGTTACTTCTTACCACAACAGATTTATTCAGTGGATGTACATTTCGAGAGCTAAGCTCCCATTTTCAGCAAATGAAATCTCTACTTTCTGATGGTATGAAAAAAAAATATACATTACTACGGTAAATGTTCTCAAAAAATGCAAATAAGTTATCTTAAAATAGCAATAAATAGGCATCTACGCATATAATTTAAAGAAGATTATATGCGTAGATGCCTATTTATTGCTATTTTAAGATAAGTTATTTGCATTTTCCTAGAACATTTACCGTAGTAATGTATATTTTTTTCATACCATCAGAAAGTAGAGATTTCAACGAACAAAAAAGCAGATATTTTTTTGACGTGAGAATTTTAGATTGAAAATTAGGGTGCTTTTTCGATATTAAGTCAAAATAAGGTGAAAAAATGAATATTTTAAATCAAAAAAATTACTGTGTATTTGGGACATAAAAAGGTATGTTTTCACCAAATTTCGTGAAAAAATTAATTTTTTTGCAAAAGATAAAAATAAAAAACCAAAAACTTGGTTATTGGAATTTTTCACATAAATTTTAAGGTTATGTGAAAAAAGTGTAAAAACAAAAGTTGTAGATATTTTTATTACCTACACCTTTGCTATTTAACTTTTTTTCATAGGGCTTGTAGTTTTACCGGAAATCGAGATAAACCATTTTTTACCCTTAAAAACTCACCCCCTACCCCTTCCCGACCTCAGATCGCCCGTAAATTATTTTTCCTTTCATTTTTGTTATATTCTCTACCTTTTCTAATAGGTTTCATTCCACTATAATTTTTTTTGGTCTCAAAAATTATCGACCCTGGTCTAATATTAACGTTGGTAAAGGTTTGAATAGTGTCTGTTAAGATATAAAAATATTGCAAAATTTTCAACTTGAGCGGTTTTACCTTTGGGTCAGAGAAACATGAATCGATATTGAAGACATTTATTATTCTTGTTATGATAAACGTTTAACATTAAATTGTCCTCCTACGTGAAAGTTTTATAAAAATGTTACCATACCAAAAGCCACTTATTTAGATATACGATTGTTTAACAAGCAAAAAAAGTGTCCTACAAAATCGTTTTCATAATGGTAGTACTAATGGCCGATCAAAACGTTCATGTCAGTAACAATTAATCAATGTTATTAGATACACAGGTGACCTCGTTCCGTTGGATAGTAGTGGGCAGACGACATAATTCAGTCGACTGTCAATTGATATTGCGGGGTTGATAAAAATATTGAACAGTCTTCCAGCTAATGAGGTAATTTGTGTAATCTAATGATCTTGATAATTGATAAGACAACTAAATTTTGTTATGTAAATTCTTGACTTAATTATAATTACGTACATATTTTCAGTCATAATTAAAATTGTCTCAATTTAAAAATTTGATAATTTTGAACGGTGCACAAATAATGGAAACTAACTAGTTCATTCAATTTCAAAATAGCAGTTTATGCATCTCTCTCTCTCTCTCTGTCTGTCTCTCTGAAAAATCTTCCCCGGCTCGCTATAAGCTTTGAACTAGAGTTTCTGTCATCCCGTATCAGCCATACAAAAGAGCAGCATAGCAAAACAGTCGTCTTGAGACTGATTTCAATGCCATCAGAAAGCGAGATATAGTCAAGTTTGAGTGGTTAACAATAGTTCGCGTCACAATAAAAAAATACACACTTTTATGATTATTTTATTGCAAAATAAATTTCTGAAAAAGTAGTAATTAATTATTCTGTCTACCGATCTTTGATTTTCAAAAATCTGTTCCTATTATAAAATGAATTTATATACGCCAAAAAAAAATCGTGGAAGTCTAAAATAAGTTACCTTTTGTGTTCAAAGCTACATTTTAAAATTTATGTAGGACTTATTCTAGATTTATACAGTCATACTATAACATTTGTCAAAAAGTACGAAAATATTGAAAAATATAAAATAATTGATGTGATTATTTATTGCTTGACATTTGCAGTAAAACAAACCACAGTTTTATAAAATATATTCCAAATTTATTCGCAAAATTGTGAATAATTTATGGATTGAGATCTATGGAGCAATTTTTACAAAATTTTATTTACAAATGACATATATTTTAAGATTTTGCTCTAATAACGATGAATAAAAATTGGTTACCAGTCGTTCGAGTTTGTTTTTACAGTCGTAAAAAATTTCATCATTACTAAAAGTTTTGTTTATGTTTAAAACACACAATTAATTGTTAAAATCGACCCAGTTGTTAAAAAACTACACGAAAACATTAGTAGGTTATGTATCAAGAGCGTGAATTATTATTTTATGACGCAATGTGACACTATGGTGAAACGACCGCCTAGCAAGTTTTAACAGTCACACAAGTTACAAAATAATCACGCACAAGATATATACTGTATTTTTCGCACGTACCTCCTATAAAATAGCTGATTTTCACTTCATTATAAGTATATTTTTATATATCTGTTAATTGAGATTTGTATTGTTTACGTAGACATGCCTACTTCTCCGTCTCTGTTAGTCATATAGATTTAAATAACAGCTGACAAAGAAATTACTATTGGTTTGGTAATATCGAATTTCTTTTGTCATACGTTACGCTCGTGTGCGAAATGAATCATTTTACTACGGCTGAACGGGCATGAAAAGCAGCTATTTCATTGGGGATAGTGTAAAATATATTAACCCTTTCTTTTTCGCGGTCGGGGTAAAAAAACCGAAACTATAAGTGACCCCGTTTTCTAAATAAATTCAAGTGAGCGTGTCATCTATTTTTATAGTTGACATTGTTGTGGTTTTTTTTTCGTTTAGTAAACAGTAATCGATTTAACTGACGTATGATTGCACACGTGGGTGACCTATTGATTTTTTTGACAATTGAAACAATGTTTATTGTAGGTACTATTTTGTGAAATCACTTTTAGGAGTCACACGTTTTTTTAAGGTCACCAAGAGCTCAGATTATTAGGATATACTACTGAATTATATTTTTAATTGGTTATATTTGAAAATCCAATTAACAGTTTTATCTAGCTAGTTTATTTAGTGATGATTAAGATTAATTACTATCTATATGACGGATCAAAAAAAAATTACAGAAATCATTACAAATCAGTAATATTAAAATTATAATTTAAGTTTTTTTTTATTTTTTAACGGGAATAAAAAAACACTTATTGATTATAATGGACGCGAACAATATTGAGAATTATAATTTAAATTCGTTAATAATATACTTGTCACAATTATTTTCATTTTCTTAAAAAAAATGTCAGATATATCTTTAATTGTTTGGGGCAGATTGTTATAAGATTTTTGCGATACGTAATGAAAATTGTTCTCAATTCTTGATAGATTACACTTGGGCAATCACGATGCTTTCTTATTCTACATAGTATAGTTATTATTTCTATTAAAATATGTTAGATTACGTAAGCTTGGCAAACATCAAGGGATGATATAAATATAAAGCCGGTAGACTAAGGGCTTGTAATAGACTAATTATAGAGACGCAATTTAAACAACGACATCACTACGCGTTAAAAGTTATATAAGGCAATAATCGTTGAAAAATTAAGAGACTTGAGCAGCTCGTAGAAAAAAAAATGTATTAATTAAATTTCCATATTGATATTAGCATCCATTTTTTTTTATTTAAATTCAATAATAAATTAGCAGGAACTTGGATTATGTTTATTATAAATTAATAATTAATTATTTTAGTAACTTTTCGATTTTTATTCAAGCTTCATCAGGCGTTATAATTAAATTACAAAATATGATAAAATTATAAAACAGTTATTAAATATATATAATTTTTCTTTCTTATTGACAGTTACAGAGAAAATCAATAAAATGAGTGAAATAATTACATTACTTACATCATCTATCCACATTTATATAATGCTTTTAATTTCTCATCATAATAATTTATGCTTTTACTTTATCACGTTTGTATGTCTCAAAAATCACTACAAAAAACACAAAAGTCTTAATGCATTCACAGCAGAATAAAAAACATTAGCACAAATTTATTATTACAAAAAAAAAATACTTTGGTCGGATGATAAAATTACTGAATTTTAGTTATTACAACAGTACACTTTTTACACAGACAAATTTCTAATTTAAAAATCAGCTAAAAAATCATAAATAAGAACTATAACCTCATCCACAATACTTTAAATTTTTTAAAATATTTTAAATAAGTTAAGGAACTTCCAGCACAAGATTTGAAAATGCATTTAGAATGAAATTAGTCATGTAATTAAATACTTTATTATTATATTATATATTTATTATATTATTGTGGGATATACTTGTCAGCAACACGTACTATTTTTTTTTCAAACAAAACAAACATTTTATAATTTTCTGCGCGGTAAAACGTTTACTTCCACCACTAGCAAGACCTTCACTTCCACCATCAGCGACTGTACCCACGATATTGATATGTTATCTGTCGCTATCACAGCCACCTTATTGAGTGAGTGTGTATCGTTTGAAATACGATACGAAACTATCCACTATTAGCAATCTTATCATTCATTTACATTGTAGTATTACATAACCAGCTGAAACCGGATTACGATTAAATCTGTGGTCGCATGGAAACATCGCTTACGCTTTTTTTCTAAATCACAATATAGGTATCTTTATTAACTCTTTAGCCTGGCACTAAATTATACGCAATATGTCAAACATTTAATTATTATAACTTGCACTGAATTTTCACTCGGCACTTGGTAGAACACGATTAATAATAACAAATAAATAAAAATACTTGAAAATTCTACAGAAATTATTATTGAATTATTTCTCGACGATCGTTTCGGACAATAAGTTCATCCTTAGGAATATAAAAAATATACGTTTTATATTCCTGAGGATTGACTTATTGTCCGAAACGAAATAATTTAATAATAATTTTTGTAGAATTTTCATGTGTTTTTATTTATTTGCTATTTTTAATTATTGTTTGATTTATAGATTATCATATATAAATAAAACGTAATAATTTATAAAGTCGTATAGCAGTTTTTTATTACTACAAAATACGGATGTAATTATTAGTAACTAGATGGCAAAAAGATTGCCGAAACGTTAGAAATAAATGCAATTTACATAGTTCAGTATTTGCTTTCTTTTTCGATCCTGTGCTATCTAGGTTATCCTAGGAAATTTCTCAAATTAGTAACTAGCGTCACCTGTGCGAATAATTCGCACTAAAATTCGTTTCTAATTTCTCACACTCTTTATAACTTTCTTCTTTTTGTTGTATTACATTACGAAGCTCAGAGACGGTTCAAGAAAATATTTTTCTAAAACTGTCATATAGAGGCGCAGGTATCGAAAACGTTGAGCTGAAGCGCCGCCATACGAAAAGTATTTATATGTGAATTTTGATTAAAAATTAAACAAAAAAAATTTATCGATCGTCAATTATGTTGACGTTGTTGCAAAGTTAGAACCGTCAGATGGCAGCATTGCTGCATATACTGAATAAATGTATAATTAATTATTTTGCAAAAACAAAAGCAATAATAGATTTTTTAATTGTTGATACACATAGAGCAAGTAATTATCTATAAAATTATACAAAATTTATGTGGAGTAATTGTGAGATTTTTTCGAAAAAGGGAGGCAAACATGTTAACCTTAGCGTATTAATATATATGATACTGTGTTAGACAAATAACCTTAGGCCGCTTTGTCTTGTGGGTAGAGAAATATTTTCTCTGAACTGGATCGTATTACCTATGAATCATTCATATTATGTCAGCATGATCATTAAACAAGGATATGTAAGGATGTATTTACACGAATGCACCAGGGGTGTTGGGACAACTAGTTCAAACCGGATGATGGTGGAGGTGAAGTGTTCGTGACAAACGTCACACAATTCACTATAAACACATTAATAAATTCGGTACAGTTTTTTTGGTGTATTTACACGCAACACACACATTCGGAGAATTTTCTGTCATGTTTGTATAAGAGTCATTTGTTCCTACAATAATGTTTTGTATAAAAAAAGCGCGTAACGCATTGTAGCGGACCTTGAGTAGTTGATCAGCGATTTAACGATTCTTTGATCAAAAGCGATTAGTATTTTGAAATAAAAAAATGACCTTGAATTTTTAAATCAATAAAGTTAGGTAATTTAACTTTGTAAAACAGTATAATATGTACAGCAAATGGTGTATAATGCATCATGGATTGTAGCTTTGAGTTTTTGATCGGCGGTTTACGATTCTTTCATCAAAAGCGACCAGTATTTTGAAATTAAAAAAAATGATCTCAAACTATAAAATCAATAAGATTAGGTAGTTTAACTTTGTGAAATAATATAATATGTACAGCAAATGGTGCAATAAATAAAAGACCTCAAACTTTTAAATCAATAAAATTAGGTAATTTAACTTTGTAAAATAATATATGTACAGCGAATGGTGCATAATGCAACATGGATTATAGCTTTGAGTTTTTGATTGGCGGTTTAACGATTCTTTGATCAAAAGCGACCAGTATTTTGAAATTTAAAAAAATGACCTAAAACTTTCAAATTAATAAAATAATTAGGTAGTTTAACTTTGTAAAATAATATAATATGTACAACAAATGGTGCATAATGTATAATGGATTGTAGCTTTGAGTTTTTGATTGGCAGTTTAACGATTCTTTGATCAAAAGCGACCAGTATTTTGAAATAAAAAAAATGACCTAAAACTTTCAAATTAATAAAATTAGGTAATTTAACTTTGTAAAATAATATAATATGTACAGCAAATGGTGCATAATGCATAATGGATTGTAGCTTTGAGTTTTTGATTGGAGGTTTAACGATTCTTTGATCAAAAGCGTTCCGTATTTCTAAATAAAAAATAATGGCCTTAACCTTTTAAATTAATAAAAGTAAGTAACATTTAACTTTGTTAAACAATATAATGTGGACACCAAAAGAGCATAACGCGTCAAGAATTGTAGCTTTGATTTTTTGATCAGTGATTTAACGATTGTTTGATTAAAAACGACCAATATTTCAAAACAAAAGATAATAACTTTAACCTCTTTAATGAATAAAAAATTTGATAAACATACCTTTGTAAAACAATACAATATGTACAGCAAAAGGTGCATAACGCACCATGGATAATTTTGAGTTTCTGAACGACGATTTACGATTGTTTGACCAAAAGTAGAGAATATTTCAAAACAAAAACGGCGATCAATAAAATTAGGTAACTTTATACAACAGAATAAAATGCACAGCAAAAAGTGCAAACATTTTTGTATTGAATTGAGTTTTTGATCGGCGATTACGATTCTTTGATCAAAAGTGGTCAATATTTCCAAACTAAAAATGATGACCTTGGCCTTTTTAGTTTTTAATACATTGCGCAAACTTTAACTCAACACAGTTTGTCAAAGTTAGAAGAAAAACATACCTTAACAAAACTCTTTAACATTGAACGATTCATTTTTGAGAAGTGGTAACAGCTTTTGAACAATTAGAGAATTTTTCAAATCAGAAGAATAATATTTGACCTTGAATACGGAACCGTCTCGGTGTATTTATCTGGAATTATTAAGGGAACCGATGGAAAGCATCAACGACATAGCGGCTACAGGAATTACCATTTCCACGGCGATATGCATCAGAAAAGAGTCCCCAGTCACACCTATCCCCGCCGGGATTCGAACCCAGTACCTTTCGAATTTGAGTCCAGTGCTCTAACCACTACGCTATATCGTTCAGTTGGTTTTATGTAGAAAATTTTATTGATATCTCTTTGCTGCTTGCATCGTGTATTTGATATGCACAGAAAAGCATTAATATTTTGATGTTTACATATATTTCCATATTTGAGCACGTTGTGTGCGTGTTAGTTATATTTACATAATATTTCTACACACTGCATACGGTTTCAATACAAACACAAAGAAACAAACACTATTATTTAAAGTGCTCCATCGAGTGTCCTGCCATCTCAATGATGGATCTCAACCTCAAAGAAGCTGAAGCAATTGACAAAAGGAGAATGTTGTTAAATTATGTCTATATTACAATAAATATTTGTTTTTTACGCACAACAGCAGCTCATGGCCTCGTATATATAAACCGATTTAATAGTAGTAGGGATGTTGAAAAAATATCGATGGATCGATATATCGATATTTTTTATTTGATGTGTTGATATTTTTGGGCGATATTTAATATTTCTAGATACAAAATTTCGACTATCGAAAACCGATATTTTTTTCCAGTAGCAACAATTGTATGTACTACCGCGACTGACTATGGTCGTTTGACGTTAATTACTCCGAAAATATCGAAAACTTCACTGAAAAAGAAACATGTGTTTTTTGGAACTAACTTTTAAATGCGTTCCAAAAACGACGACATTGAATAAAGCACATGTAAAACACGTTTCTTTTTCATCGGAGTTTTCGATATTTTTCGATATAAACAGTCAAAATAGCTATTCATGCAATATTTCATTTCATTTCTACAACATCTAGAATATTTTTATATAATTATTTCGATTTACACCTCAATTCATGCTGTACCAACAATCTATCGAATGTCATCTGTGGCATGGATGGCATAGATTCGCCATCTCTGACTTTATTAAGTAATTGGTCGATTAATCTCTAAAATTATCTGCTCGTAAATGTATTACACGTTTGATTAACAAATAAAAAAAAATCCTTATCGTTTTTTTGATTTCAGATAATTATTTATTATTTGATTTATTAGAAATAATGTCCGTTAACTGCTATTTGTGATTATATTAAGCTGGCCAATATGTATACTAAATTTCTTCGAGTACCAATGTTCTCTTTCAAATTGTACCGATATATCGATATATTTTTAAAAATATATCGGTACCGATATCGATACTTGAAAAAAATATCGATACGATATATATCGATACTTTTTGACACTTCCGACATCACTAGATAGTACATTTTATATACCTAGTGTCGTAGTGGGTTATATTCCAACAAACCGTACACATTTTAAAACGAACGCCAACGAGTTTTAACAGTTTCACAAGTCGTAATACCATTACGTATAAATATGATATTTTTGCACCATCTTTAAAAGAGCTGCTTTTTACTCCATTTTCAAAATTTTTGATATTATACCTGCATGTAAAGCAGCTGTTTTATAAGTGGTAGTGTAAAAAAAAAGTTTCACCCAATTATTGACAAAAAGACACCGCATTTATAAAGAACTTACTGAAACGAAGAAATCTTTACAGTAATTTTGTATAATAATAAATTTAAAACTATAAACAATATTTTAAAAACAGTTTATTAATTTCGCGGTGGATTTCAATTCAATTATTTCTTCGTTTAAAAAATTACAAAAAGTATATTCCAAAAGCTCGTGAACAAAAATGTCAGATTTTTTTTTTTAATTAGGAAATAGTACTTTGACTACTATAGTCATTAGCACGAAATACATATAATAATGATAAATGCTATCGAAAACATATTATAACAAGTAAGTAAATACAAAATTATATGGTAAGGTAAGTACAATAGTTAATAATGTAAAATGGTATATAACAATATTTTTGTAAGGCTAATACTTCGAGATTAGCCGGCATTTAAGTTGTTGGTCTATATTTACTAGTTTTTTGAATGAATAAAAAATTTAATTAAATTGAAATCCACTAAAAAACATGAATCAATGAACAACGTACGAAATAGGTGTCCGTTTATTAGTTACATTTAATTCGCATTTTATGAGACTTCAAAGATTTAAACATCGGCGCGCAAGCAATTTTTACAATATTTTAGGTTAGGTATGACCTCCCTGATGATGCTATATGGTACTACGGAACGATCCTATATGCCAAGAATTTTTTTCTGATTTAAATAAACCCATAAGAAGAGTAAAAACCTTTGCGAAAAGCACACCGTTTCGAAAAAAATTCTGTTATTGAAATCGATAGATTTTATCGTCAAACTAAACGATCGACAGAAAACTTTTAGAGCTTTGTACATCAAACTCAGCCGCACTAATTAAATTTGTCATTCACCCCTACGAGATTTGATAGCTGATTTTATTTTTATTTTAGTGCAATGCTTACTCGGTTGTACATAAAATGTAAAAACGTCACATGAAATTGTTTCATAATTGAAATTAAAAAAATTAACCGTTTGGTGTCAACGCAAATGACATAAATATAACAAACGAGCTCTCCTGCAGCGAAAAATCAAGGTCAACATTTTTTTATTATATATAACTTTATTCTGTCTCGTGTAGTTCAGCCAGCGTACATCAATTTAACTCAGGAATCGTGCGCGGGATGTCTCCGACTTGCGTAACATTTTCGCTTACCACTCCTCCTCATTCCATTGTAATAATATACTCGTCAATCTATTTACTTTTAAACAATGAAAGAATTTTTCAAATCGATCTACCGGTTCTCAAGATTACCGTCTGCATACAAATATATAAACTTAAATCAAGATAACCAGTACCGGAATTAAGTTTCCCGGAGGAAGATGGCTGGAGAAAGTTACTTTTTATCTTATTATTTGAACTCAGTACTTTTTAAATGATCAGAATGCTCAAAAAGTTTTATGTCTTAATAGCAAATATAGGTTTTCCTCTTACTCATCCTTTACTGCAGCGGTACTTAAACTGTAGTCGACGAATTCCCAATAGTCCTCGACGCCTACGCGAGAAATTCGTTCCTCTATTCTATTAGTTTCCAATATAATAAAATACAAGCAGTCAATTTTTTAGCTGTTAGTTTTAAATAATATAACTTCAGTTCATGTTTTTTTTTTGTAAAAATTACATAAGCTTATTCAATTTTCATTATTTTTGAAAAAGAACAAATGAGTGTTTATTGTTCATAAAAAAGAGACAATGTATTTTACACTATTTAAACTGGTACAAAAAAATAATAATGGCACTGACCGTCGGGATCGAACCTACGACTTTTAGGTTTCGAGTTCACTGTTTGCCATATTACAGACGATTTTTATAATATATGGCAGACATATATTACACGTTCGCTAAACTTTAAATCTCATGAATCAATTTTACTCTACTATACCAAAAGAAGTGTACCTTCAAAAATAAATGAATCAGCTATAACCACCACTTATTCTTATTTCTAAAAGTGTTAAAATCTGCCGGGTCATTAATAAAATTAGGAGTGCAGCTTTGTCTGAATAATAAGGGCGGATACCCTTAGCTTGAAATTCATGAAAGTCGCATTCGGGTTAAACGGTTACGTCTCCTCTATTAATCCCCGACGCAAAAACAGGGGTGTTATAAGTTTGACGGCTATGTGTGTTAGTGTATGTGTGTCTGCCTGTGGCACCGTAGCTCTTAAACGAGTGAACCGATTTAGATACGGTTTTTTTTTATTTGAAAGCAGGCTTTTTAGCGGTGTTTCTTAGACATGGTTTATCAAAATATGAAATAAAACAAATTAAATATTTATAAAACACCCGACACACGAAAAAAATCCTTAAAAAGTAAAAAATAATATGTATTTACCCTTTATCTACAATAATATTATAAAGAGGAAATATTTGTATTTTTGTGTGTTTGTAATGAATAAACTCAAAAACTACTGTGCCGATTTAAAAAATTCTTTCACCATTAGAAAGCTACATTCACTCTGAGTAACATAGGCTATATTTATTGCTAGAAAATATTAGGGATCCTTACTAAAACTTTAGTAACGTAACCCAAGGTATAAAAAAAATGCCATAAAACATCTTTCGTCGCATGCGCTGCGGAAACTATTGATGATAGAACAAAAGTATGTTCTACAATATTAAAGAACATATCAATAACTACAAAAAACTTCGCGATATTATATGTCTAACTATTATCGTTATGTCACAATAACCACTTTCTACATTTTAATAATCTATACAGATAAAAGACGATGTATATGACGTAATCTATGGACTCCAAACGGGTAGACCATTTTTGATGAAATTTTCAGACAATCTTTAAATTAGCCTAGCGGGTGATCTTCTGAAGTTTGGTAGCGATCGGATCAACAGAATTTTTTAAATTTCTTTTTGGGAAATAAGATTTTTCTTTGGTTTTTGAACATTCACAAATAAAAGCGATTGAATTCGCGCAAATTCAATACACGTTGAGAATTTAACGATAATGATTCTCATCTTTTATATCCTATATATTCCATTTACACCCGGGCGAACCCGGACTGGACCGCTAGTATTTAATATAAATACTAATATTATTATCCAAGCGTCGTCGCATAAGGAGATCGCTAAGTAAAGCGACGACGATTAAATAATAATATTAGTATTAATATTAAATTTAAAGGATCAAGACATATTATTTTTTACTTTTTAAACGTTTTTTTGTGTGTCGGGGGTTTTTTAAACTTTTAATTTAATTTTTTAATAGCGATCCGTAACTGTTTTTAAATAAAACCACGCCCTAACTTCTTCCAATAAATATCCCTCCGAACTATTTAATATTAATAGTTACGTGAGACTGAAATACCGATTTTTCAAAAATTCCACTTTCTGAACATAACTTACTCTTTTTACTAAACGTTTTTTTCTTTAAAAAAATACGTAACGTTTTTGTAACCATAACCGGCGGAGAGAAAACAGCGCAAACATGCACACAAACACACATACATACATGTAACCAGTCCTTTAGAGGTATGGCTACATGTGATCGATATTTTTGTCCTAGCGTTACGCCGCATTTTACTTGACTATATAACCTGCTGTAAAATTTACTTTTTCACAGGCGTCGCTAGGAAAACTTTAAGCGGAAAATGCGATCTTTTGTTTCTCAGAAAAGTGTAATGTCTGCTGCAAAAATACAAAACTGTGGAATATATTATATGATTCTCAGAACTTCAAGGAAGCTGGAATCAAATGAAAAAAGCCGGGTCGCAGTGCCAAAACCCTGCCGACCATATATAGTGTATTTGCTTATACAGATAGTGTGGCTTTATTATGCGAACTTAAGTTGGTTTTTGGGTAAAATAAAAAATTTGACTCCTTAATACACCCCTTAAATAATATTTTTTTTCATAATTGCAATATTATTATCAATCGAACCTCTATACCAAATTATATACAACTTTCAGTAAATAATTCACTATCTGCAAACTAGTGTTTTCAAAAAATTTGTAAGTCCGGTCCTGTCGGGCCGATTTTATTAAAATTTTAGGGACACTTTTTAATTACTACTAAAGGGTTAAATGTCAATTTTGAAACGATTATGAGAATTTTTTCGATATTTTGGGGCCCAAAAACATTTTTCAACCCCTAAAAACTACCCTTAAAATGACCCCATTACGCCCATTTTAAATAGGCTTCTTGCGGTGATGGATTTCAACACGTGGGCCAAATTTCGTTAAAATCAATTAACTCTTTCGAAAGTTATTGCCCGCACACATATATATATACGTATATATATACGTATATATATATATATATATATATATATATATATATATATATATATATATATATATACATATATATATATATAAACATTTTTAAAAATGGTGCCAAAGTGTTTAGGAGGTTATGAAACGTCGAGAAATTTTGGTCCGACACCTAGGTCCCGCCATCCGACCGATGCCAATAGTGTATGTTGCCATATGGCAAATACACTAATAAGCGGTCTGACACAACTTAGACTACATTTTCAGGCGACATTTCATTCATATTGTTATGCATTGTATATAAGATATAACTGATAATAATAATACTGACTTTTTGCTTTTTTGTCCTTGGTAATTAATATAAAATTTATTTGTTGGGAAAAAAGGACACTTTAAGTAAACACTTATTTGTTAATTTGCGACGTTTCGTCCCTTTATTGGAACTTTTTCAAGCTTATAACATTAAATGTTCTGTTTAAGTAGATATAAAAGTTAACATGTAGATATAAATTTTATTTAAACAATTGTTCATAAAAACTTTTATAATAAAACCGTTTTTTTAAAAAATTTAAAAAAAAATTCCGGTTGAATTTAAAAAAAAAACGGTTTTATTATAAAAGTTTCTATGAACAATTGTTTAAATAAAATTTATATCTACATGTTAACTTTTATATCTACTTAAACAGAACATTTAATGTTATAAGCTTGAAAAAGTTCCAATAAAGGGACGAAACGTCGCAAATTAACAAATAAGTGTTTACTTAAAGTGTCCTTTTTTCCCAACAAATAAATTTTATAATAATAATACGTTTAGCGTCTATGTGTCGACATTGTGTCCTAACTAGGAATTGCAATCCAGCGGCATTTTCAATCCAACTGGATTTATGCTGGATTAAAGCAAATCCAGCGCGGATCCAGCATTAATCGATTTTTCAAATAAATGTAACAATTTTTTAACTCTAGAAACGTTAATAACTATTTATCTACATTTACATCAAATATTGGTTTTTTTGGCGTTAGTAAAGTACTTTAATAGTAAGTATCTCATATAGTACGTATCCGGAGTATAATTATTAAAAACCCGGGTCGCAGTGCCGAAACCCTGCCGACAATATAGTGTATTTGCTAATACAGCGAGTGTGGCTTTATTATGCAAACTTAGTTGGTTAATTTAATTCGGTTTTTGAGCAAAATAAAAAATTTGACTCCTTAATACACCACTTAAAATAACACTTTTTTTTCTTAATTGCAATATTATTATCAACCGAACCTCTATACCAAGTTATATACACCTTTCAGTAAATAATTCACAATCTGCAAACTAGTCTTTCTTAAAATTTTTAAATCCGGTCCTGTAGGATCGATTTTATTAAAATTTTAGGGACACTTTTTAATTACTACCAGAGGGTTAAATTTCAATTTTGAAACGATTCGGAGAATTTTTTCGGTATTTTGGGGCCCAAAAACATTTTGCAACCCCTAAAAACTACCCTTAAAATAGTCAGATTGGGCCTATTTTAAATAGGCTTCTTGCGATGATGGATTTCAACACGTGGTCCAAATTTAGTTGAAATTAATTAACTCCTTCGAAAGTTATTGCCCGCACACATATATATATATATATATATATATATATATATATATATATATACGTATATATATATATACGTATATATATATATATAAATATATATATATATACATATATATATAAACATTTTTAAAAATGGTGCCAAAGTGTTTAGGAGGTTATGAAACGTCGAGAAATTTTGGTCCGACCCCTAGGTCCCGCCATCCGACCGACGCCAATAGTGTATGTTGCCTTATGGCAAATACACTAATTATCACAATACAGTCTTAAATCACCTAAATGGATATTCTAGATATTTGAAATAGTTATTCGTTTACATATTTTGCAAACTATGTAGTATCAATTTCTCAGTCTCAATAATTTTAGAAATAAAATTGCGTTTCCCGCTTATAAAATGTTTAGATAACTCTTATTAGAAACAAAACTTTAATATAAATTATATTATATAATTTAAGACTTGACTTGTCTTTTGAAGAATAAAGCCAGTCAATTATGTAGGTAACAGTTTTTTTTTACTTTTCAGTGTATTTGCCATATGGCAACATACACTATTGGCGTCGGTCGGATGGCGGGACCTAGGGGTCGGACCAAAATTTCTCGACGTTTCATAACCTCATAAACACATTGGCACCATTTTTAAAAATGTTTATATATATATATATATATATATATGTGTGTGCGGGCAATAACTTTCGAAGGAGTTAATTGATTTTAACGAAATTTGGCCCACGTGTTGAAATCCATCACCGCAAGAAGCCTATTTAAAATGGGCCTAGTCGGGCTATTTTAAGGGTAGTTTTTAGGGGTTGAAAAATGTTTTTGGGCTCCAAAATACCGAAAAAATTCTCCGAATCATTTAAAAATTGAAATTTAACCCTCTGGTAGTAATTAAAAAGTGTCCCTAAAATTTTGCTAAAATCGGCCCGACAGGACCGGATTTACAAATTTTATGAAAAAACTAGTTTGCAGATAATGAATTATTTACTAAAAGGTGTATATAATTTAGTATAGAGGTTCAATTGATAATAATATTGCAATTAAGAAAAAAAAATGTTATTAAGGGGTGTATTAGGGAGTCTAATTTTTTATTTTGCCCAGAAACCAACTAAAGTTCGCATAATAAAGCCACACTGCCTGTATAAGCAAATGCACTATATTGTCGGCAGGGTTTTGGCACTGCGACCCGAGTTTTTTTTAAAGAAGATCTCAAAAAAGAAATGTTATTGATGGTGTTATCTCCCAGCCTACTTCTTAAAGAACTGCAAATATACCCGAATGCGGAAAGGGCTTTCTCTACCTCTACGCTGGTTGGTTTGAGAGTCATCAAATAATCATAGATTAAAGTTAGGTTTTCACCTCTTACTCCCTCACTTTCATAAAGTGCCATTTCTTTCTTCAGTATCTCTTATCATAATCCTTCTTAAACCCAGTTAATGACTTGTTTTTAGCTGGATCCAGTGCCAGATGCTGGATCCAGCAAGGCCAAAAATGTACTGGATCCAGCTGGATTACTCTATCCAGCATTGCAATCCCTAGTCCTAACAGACGCCATTCGCACAATTACTTTTTTTCATCTGCCACACTTCCCATTTTTTTAAACCATCATCTATGGGTTCAGGGCTTATAACCCAGCATCTTTTTCCCGTAACATCAAAAACATATAAAAGTATGACACGTAGATGGACAGATTAACAGGACTTAGGATGAGGGGCAAGGAAATCAATAGACACTTCCCGTTATTTCGTTAAGTTTTTAAACTCTAACTTAATTAAAAGCAATGGTCGAATGAAGGAATTATATGAAATTAGGATAGCAGAGGGGTTTGACAGATAATCGACCATGGTCTCGAATAAGGAACCATTTCGATATTTATATGGAATTGAGGGAAATCAAGGAAAACCTCAAAAAATTCAGGAATTCTCGGCAACAAACAGTAGGAAAAAATCCTAGTCAAATCTGTCCCCGCCGGAATTCGAACCCAGTATCTCTCCAATTCGAGTCTAGAGCTCTCACCACCACTCTACTCTGCTCGGTTATATCTAAGTAATATTTCATTTTACCAGAAAAAACATCCATAAATAAATATGATACAACGAAGCTACGGTTAAGTCGCTCAGTTCCCATTTTTGTTACCCCTACATTTTCCTTCCCAAAAACATGACTTAGATTTAACATACCTATTAAAGCCCTGGTTTACTAGGATAGCGGTACTGTAATCCAGCGGTCGTAATATGATTGCGAATTACGTGACGAAAAAAAGTGTACATAGAAGAAAATACAATTAAATTAAATTAAGGTAGTTGTCGTGGTACAATATTGTCAAAAAGTTATAGATTATACGCGCCACAAAAGTATACTAGCTTGTAGGTAAGTGATCCATAATTTGTACGCAAGACTGTATCCGTGGAAACGTAACTCATACAGTATTCATATGCATGTATACTTTTCTATAAATTATTTAAACTTTAAACCGTTATTTATAAATAATTATTAGACGGTCAAAAAAATTTTCTTATTTTTTTTAAACTCATAACAAATGCATTGAAAGATTGTCAGTTTTTGGAAAGTTTCTGACAGTTAGTTCTTTTTTTATAAATAAGAAACTGGTTCAGAACTACAGAGATCGTATACAATCAATGTTAATTATCCAATTTTTAATTGAATTTATCTCGGATTATATACGGTCGATCAACTTCAAATTTTCAGGGTAATTGAATTATCATGTCCTTAATAAGTATACAATTAAGAATTTTCTGACGGTGTGCCTTAACCACGACAACTACCTTAAATTAAAAAATATTGTAAGATTTTAAAAACTAAATTCGACTAAAATTAGTACCATTTCCATACTTGTGGAATGGTAAAATTGTGAAAATAAATAAATATAGGTGGAATATTGAATAATTCAATAAAAAAAAACCCGGGTCGCAGTGCCAAAACCCTGCCGACAATATAGTGTATTTGCTTGTATAGGGCCGTGTGGTTTTATAGTTTTATTATGTGAAATTAAGTTTGTTTTTGGGCAAAATAAAAAATTTAACCCCTTAATACACCCCTTAAAATAACATTTTTTTTCTTAATTGTAATATTATTATCAATCTAACGTCTACACCGAATTAAAGACACCCTTCAATAAATAAATCACTATCTGCAAATTAGTGTTTTCAAAAAATTTGTAAGTCCGGTCCTGTTGAGGCCATTTTATTAAAATTTTAGGGGCACTTTTTAATTGCTACTGACAGGTTAAATATCAATTTTGAAACGATTCTGAGAATTTTTTCGGAATTTTGGGGCCCAAAAACCCCTAAAAACTACCCTTAAAATGGCCTGATTACGCCCATTTTAAATAGGCTTCTTGCGGTGATGGATTTCAACACGTGGTCCAAATTTCGTTAAAATCAATTAACTCTTTCGAAAGTTATTGCCCGTACACATATATATATATATATATATATATATATATATATATATATATAAATATATATATATATATATATATATATATATATATATATATATATATATATATATATATATACATATATATATAAACATTTTCAAAAATGGTGCCAATGTGTTTAGGAGGTTATGAAACGTCGAGAAATTTTGGTCCGACCCCTAGGTCCCGCCATCCGACCGACGCCAATAGTGTATGTTGCCATATGGCAAATACACTAATAAGGTCTCAGACCGTTGGGATCGAACCTACGATCATTAGATTACGAGTCAAGTGTTATACCATTTCACCAACTTAGTTTAATGTTCTACATCCGGTTTTATATATAATATATGTATGTTATATGTACATTGTAAACCACGTCCGATACATTTTCAATCTCAAGAATAAATTTCACTTTACTGTGTCAAAAGAAGTTCTAATTAAAAAAAAAATACTCATGCTTTGAAGTAAACTTTATCTCGCGAATAAATAAGTATTTTTGATGATTTAAACTACGTCACTGCAGAAATAAAATATTGTATTTTGAAAAAACATTTGCATATATACTAATTATGTATAAGCGGGGCAGTTACACGCCACATGCATACGGAGCTAACCTAGTTAAAATATTATACTTGTACATCGCCTGCATGCCTCAGAACTAACACAGATCCCAACAGAATCGCCATTTTTTAATCAATCAATTGCTATGACAATTTAAATATACTTCTTTAAGACTGATTTTTCAGTATATACTAATAATTTTTTATTGTAAAATCATTTGACAGTCATAAAAACACTTTGAAAAAAATTTAAAAAAAATATTTTCAATGTAAAATCGAAATTATTATATACATCGGCTGAACTAAGAGCGATGTCGCACCGAGCTACCACGGCAGCGCAACTGGTTGAGCTGCCATGTTTTGTCTAGACTGCCAGGATAAGTTTCACGTATCGATAAGCCGCAACCAAGCTACATATACTCTGCCGGTTCTCAACCAATAAGCTTGACCCACATTTTTTTTTAGGTTTGGAATCTGTGTTACCAATAGATAATAGAACAATTTTTTTAGAATTTTTCGAAAGCTTTTTCTATATAAAAACAATTATATTTTTCAATGTAATAATTTAAACGTAGAGTAATCTTGCTAGGTAGATACATCATTGCCAAACAGCTTCAGCTTTTTTGGGCCCCAAAATACCGAAAAAATTCTCAGAATCGTTTCAAAATTGACATTTAACCCTTTAGTAGTAATTAAAAAGTGTCCCTAAAATTTTAATAAAATCGGCCCGACAGGACCGGACTTACAAATTTTATGAAAACACTAGTTTGCAGATAGTGAATTATTTACTGAAAGTTGTATATAATTTGGTATAGAGGTTCGATTGATAATATTATTGCAATTAAGAAAAAAAATGTTATTTTAAGGGGTGTATTAAGGAGTCAAATTTTTTATTTTGCCCAAAAACCAACTTAAGTTTGCATAATAAAGCCACACTGCCTATATAAGCAAATACATTATATTGTCGGCAGGGTTTTGGCATTGCGACCCGGGTTTTAATTACTTGTTGTGATAAATTCTTTCGGTGTTTTCATATAAATACATTTTCGGAAAATGTGAAAAACGAGCGTTTAAGAAATTTAAGAGCTTCGGTTAGATTGATTTTGAGACATATTTTAATAATTAACTGTATATTTTAAAGAAAACGTGTAACTTGAAAAGAATTTTGACATTATTTTTAATTTGTAATACTCACAAGCGTTAGAAAATACAACAGCTGATTCAGTATCTATCTTTTTTTATATATGAATCAAGTCTATGAGATCTACAGCTGAAGCTGTCTGCCAATAACGTATTTCGGTAGCGGGATAATTCTATGTTTTAAATTACATTGAAAAATATATACCTACCTAGGTACATTTAGGAATGTTTTTCTTGTAAATAAAACTTCCGAAAAAATCTTATAAATTAGTTTTACTGTCTATTTGCAACTTAGATTCAAATCCTGAAAAAAATGTATTGCCAGTCCATTCTAGCATAGTTCGGTAGTGTTCGAATGATACCACTTTTTTACTCCCCATTCGACGCAATCTGGCGTTACACTGGCAGTCGAGTCCTTTGTTCTTTTAGTAATTTTTGTTATTTGCAGATTTGATTCACTTTATAGTAGTAATTCTTTAAGTCGAGTTAGTATAATTCAGAAACGAACTTTAAATACGTTTCTTAACACGAAACCAATAATAATAAGTTTCAAGTAACAAATTTCCTTAGCCTGAAAAATTAAACACTCTTTGACAACAGCGCTGTAAAAACATACTTCATGAAACATATTCATGCGTTTAGATGTTTCCTTTATGATAAAAATGATTGCTTATTAGTGTATTTGCCATATGGCAACATACACTATTGGCGTCGGTCGGATGGCGGGACCTAGGGGTCGGACCAAAATTTCTCGACGTTTCATAACCTCCTAAACACTTTGGCACTATTTTTAAAAATGTTTATATATATATGTATATATATATATATATATATATATATTTATATACGTATATATATATATATATATATATATATATATGTGTACGCGCGATAACTTTCGAAAGAGTTAATTGATTTCAACGAAATTTGGGCCACGTGTTGAAACCCATCACCGCAAGAAGCCTATTTAAAATGGGCTTAATCGGGCTATTTTAAGGGTAGTTTTTAGGGGTTGAAAACTGTTTTTGGGCCCCAAAATACCGAAAAAATTCTCCGAATCGTTTCAAAATTGAAATTTAACCCTCAGGTAGTGATTAAAAAGTGTCCCCACAATTTTAATAAAATCGGCCTGACAGGACCGGATTTACAAATTTTATGAAAACACTAGTTTGCAGATAGTGACTTATTTATTGAAGGGTGTATTTAATTCGGTGTAGACGTTAGCTTGATAATAATAATACAATTAAGAAAAAAATGTTATTTTAAGGGGTGTATTAAGGGGTTAAATTTTTTATTTTGCCCAAAAACAAACTTAATTTCACATAATAAAAGTATAAAAACCACACGGCCCTATACAAGCAAATACACTATATTGTCGGCAGGGTTTTGGCACTGCGACCCGGGGTTTTTTATATTTATTATATAATTCAACTACAGAAACTTGTTACATTTTTTATAAAGAATTAGTATATCTAAATGTCTTTATAAGAGTGTGTTCAAGAAAGGCTGTATAGAATTTTGTGCAGATGACGAATTGATAAGAGAGAGACGAAATATTAAAATTATAAAAACAACATTATTTTAAGGTAGTTGTCATGATACAATATTGTCAAAAAGTTATAGATTATACGCGCCACAAAAGTATACTAGCCTGTAGCTAAGTGATCCATAATTTGTACGCAAGACCGTACTCGTGGAAACGTAACCCATACAGTATTCATCTGCATATATATTTTTCTATAAATTATTGAACTTTAAACCGTTATTTATAAATAATTGGACGGTCAAAAAATTTTCTTATTTTTTTTAAACTCATAACAAATGCATTGAAAGACTGTCAGTTTTTGGAAAGTTTCTGACAGTTAGTTCTTTTTTTATAAATAAGAAACTGGTTCAGAACTACAGAGATCGCATACAATCAATGTTAATTATCCAATTTTTAATTGAATTTATCTCGGATTATATACAGTCAATCGACTTCAAATTTTCAGGGTAGTTGTATTATCATGTCCTTAATAAGTATACAAAAATTAAGAATTTTCTGACGGTGTGCCTTAACCACGACAACTACCTTAAGGAGTGTATTAAGACGTTTTAGTTTGGCCAAAAACAAACATAATATATTCACATAATAGTCCCACTGTCTGTACAGGACAGTCTTTAATCTATTGGAGGCCCTGGGCACTTTGGGATAATGAGGCCCCTATGACAACTACGGAAGACTATTTTTTCTTAAAAAAATATTAATTACTAAGCAAATCAATAATTAACAAATACATTAATAAAAAATTTATCGATATATGATATTTGTCGGCAGTATCAGTTATAGAATGTTGATCTGGCAAGAACTAGGAGGCCCCATCGATCGCGTGGCCTTGGGCACGTGCTCACAAAGCCCAGTGGGAAAGAGAGCCTTGTATCTGTATTAGCAAATATTATATTGTCAGCAGGATTTTGGCACTGAGATCCGAGTTTTTTTTTGACAATGCTTTCTCAACCCAATACTAGTCTAGTAGATATAAATAACATTATATGCTGCCGAAACAATTAAAATTAACTAATACCATGCAACAGAATATTTTTGAAAGGTAAATAATTTTATAGATATTAGTATACCTGGGTACTAAAAAGCCGGTTTAAAAAAAAACTTTACCTTCATATCTAAGTACGACACCTTCGCAAGATAATTAATATTCAACAGAATGCAAATTTGTTCTAGATAATAATACTTACTATATACATAGGTACCCGAGACATGAATAATTTCATAAAGCTGTTCTTTTCATAATAATTATCTTGTTTTATAATTTATGAAAATAAAAAAAAGATAGTGAAACTTATTTTCGATAAATTATTTTTAAAAAAAGTTTTTATATTAACAAGTGAAACTCTCTCGCTCACTCACTCGTATAGTTTCGTGCTCTCTCTTGTTCACATATACCAATAACAATGCAAACATTTAAGAAAATCCATTTTAAGAGGTTGACTCTAATTAAAAGGAATTAATTAAAGTGGTTGTGATCCTTGATGAATGTTGGATAAGTTTGGATAAAATCCGTGGCGCAGGATCAATAAAACAGCAATACTGAAATTAAAATTGCATTTCCACTAACGTTTCGGTACGCTTTGCACCATTTGAACTCTGAAAATGGTGCAAAGCACACCGAAACGTTAGTGTAAATGCAATTTTAATCTTAGTATTGCAATTGAGCAAAATTTGCTATTCTTTGAGGTATATGTCACGTACAGTAGGCACTAACACGCTAAGAATAATGTATTTTGGTAGCTTTCTTGCCAGACTTAAATACGGCATCATTTTCCGGGGAGCTGAAAACACTGACGTAATTTTTAAATTACAAAAATATGCCGTAAGAATATTAGCGGGCTTAAGAGCTCGAGATTCCTGTAGAGGGGTATTTAGGAGACATGGTCTCATGACGCTTCCCTGTGTGTACATCTACGAATGCCTTATGTTTCTTAGGAAAAATCCTTTGCTTTTTGATAATTATAAATTAAACCATGATCTTAACACTAGGGGGGCAAATGACTTCCGTTTGCCAGCTCATTCCTTAACTTCCTTTGAGGGAGATGCACTTTATAACTGTTTAAAGATATATAATAATTTACAAGCAAAAATAAAAAACATTGAGACAGATGTGGCAGATGTGGCTGGGACTTTTTCCTACTGCCTCTCGCCGAGAAACGGTAATTTCTGTACCGGCCATCTTGATTGAGGTTTTCCATGGTTTCCCTCAATTAATTCCAGATAAATATCGAGATAGTTCCTTATTTGAAGCCATGGCCGATTGCCTAACAAATTCCTAGTTAAAAAATTACCTATCTTATCCTAATTTCCTATAATTCCTTCATTCGCCCATTGCTATTACATAAGTTGAAGTTGTAAAAAAATGTAGAAAATAATGGGAAGTGGGAGATGAAAAATAGTAATGGTGCGAATGGCGTCTGTTATGACATAAAGTCGAGAAACGGACGTTAAACGCATTATTATTATTATTATCTACTTTTTTTTCTTGCAGAAAAAGTTTCCGAAATATTCTCAAGAAATTGCTGCATTATTTATTTCAACGTACATTCCAATCCGTAAAAAATGTAGGACGGGGCCATTTCCATTAAAGCCAATTCAGACTAGCCGTTCTCGGTTACGATTCACCGGTCCGGTTGGGAGCTCAACCAATCAGGGCGTAGTCGTTCCCGATTGCGGGTCGATTCGAGCGTTTAGGTTCAGCTCTAATTTCAACCGGACCGTTCGCAACCGTAGCCAATGAGAACGCTTGCTGGAGTCACGTGACTAGCACAACTCCACTTGTTTTTGTTGACGTTTAACTACACATCAAACGTCAAATCATATTTCGAAATTGCGCATGCGCACCGAGAATAATCGTAGAACCGAATCGGGATAGTGTGAGCAGCCTAGATTAATCGAAAATCGAACCGGACCGGTGAATCGTAACCGAGAACGGCTAGTCTGAATTGGCTTTTATGACACAATGAACGTGACCAGTCAGCTGCAGCTACATTTCTCTTTCGTGCATGTTTATGGAGAAAATCGATTACTTTCCACTAAATGAAATCTTATTGTGTAAGAATTAGAACAACATGAATAGTACAAATAATAAATCCACCGCTGTATTGTCAAACGGCTTTTAGTAAAAGAGTGCGTTATTAGTTTTTGTTTCAGTCTGAAGTAATCTACAAATGAGTGTAGTTGTATCACTGTTGATAAAAAAAAACATATTTCTGCACTTAATGTAGATATTGTTTGATCAAAACAACGTCGCTCCATGAGATCAGCGTTGTTAGTTGTTACAAAAAACAAGAGAAAAACTGTGTCATCGTTTGCAAATCAATATGAAAGATGTCGATTTTCCTACAATGGTTTGTTATTTCTGCATGGTCAATGTTAGAGTTTATAACGGTTTTAAAGTGCTTGATTCCTCAAATTGTAAAATATGCTCTCTCAGAAATTTCGAGCTGTGGTCACAAAATTCGTTTTATTGCTGTTTTCGACTTGCTGCTTAAAAGTTTCAAAAAAGAACATATATTTTTGCCCTCAAAATTGAATCAAGAAACGTGGTATTCATCAATATTTCTTTACAGCACGTTACGAGATTTCCAATTTTGGAAAGGTAAATTAATTATCATTTTGATGTTTTTTTTTGCAAGATTATGTTAAAAACATTAACCAATTTGTATTAACAAAATAAAATTACTTGCAATACTGTTCAATATTTTTATTTATATAAAATACGTTTCAACCAACAGTTTTGGTCCTTTTCAATTTTCAAATATAAAATTAAATTACAATTGTTTTTTTTTTTTTGGTTGAAACGTCTTTTATATAAATAAAAATATTGAACAGTATTGCAAGTAATTTTATTTTGTCAATATACCTATTACTGTTAACAAAATAAAATTACTTGCAATACTGTTCAATATTTTTATTTATATACCTATTACTGTTGATAAAGTCAATATTATTAATTAACCAATTTGGCTTGTTTAATAATTATTTTCAAATTTAATTTTGTCTGTACCAAAATTTGTGTAATACTAATTTTCTCTTATTTTTATCTGATTTTAAATCATTTATTTTGATCCAATAAACTGTAAAAAGTGAGCTAAATGTAATATGGGAGGAATGGTATATATTTCTAGTTCATTTCAAAGTAATCACATCAAAGATTAAGTAAGATTTTTTACCAAAATTAGAGATTTCCGGAACGTGAGTAAGTGCATTTTACATGAACACAAACATCCAACTACGCATAAAATAGAGCGATTCTGCTAAACAGTCACCTTAAATGACTTCGTCTAAATCGAATGTCATAAATAACAACTTTTTCTATTGCACCTTAAAAAAATGTTTATCCTAGACAAACAGAAATATCGCTTTAACAATATTGATTTTTATAAGTAAATAAAACTATTATAGTGTTTTGTATACCCAGTGTCATAATGTGTGATATTACGACGAGATGTGATATTCACACAAGCCGTAGTACCATTACGCACGAGATAAATTATGGTATTCTTGCACGCACCTCCAACTGACACACGAACATCGATTTACTATCAAATTGGTACAGCGCGACTCGTTTTGTCTTTCATTACAGCACTCGTGCGTAATATAGTGATAAATGACGTCACAAAAAACGTGGGCATAGAAATAAACCACATCCATTTCCTTCTATGCACGCGTTTTTGTAATGTTATTCACTGTCATATTACGACCGCTATATTACGTATCTCTATTATAGGAAATTTATACTGGGTTGCAGAAATGATTGTCAGATAATTTGATTTGACAATGACCTTAGATTGTGATAATATAATTACAGTTTTTATACATGCAAGAGCAGTCTAATGTCGTATTCAAACTCACTGTCATGTACAACATTAGATTGTATTCACACAAAAACAAATGCTTGATCTACACAGAAAAAGTTCGTTTTTCAAGTCAAATTTTGATTAATACGCGTGGAAAAATGTCATTTCGAAGTAAAAATTATGAAAAAAACTATGTTAAAGATCCGTCTACATAGTTTAGAAAAAATATCATTTCAATCGATCAATTATTTTTCGAACAGAATCGAATTAAAATTCTACAATGCTTTTCTTATGGAGAAAAATGAGTGTCCACAATCTATTTTCAAATCAAATTATTTGACAATCCTTTCTGCAACCCCGCACTAGACTTTGTATTTGATAAAATCAAATTTTCTGTGCACACAAACTAGTTAAAGAAAATATAACAACATTTTTTATAGATTCGAGTTGTTATCGTTCATGATGTTATATGTTTATGGATCGTGGGTAATTGGACACAAATAAATGAAAATTCTAAGTTTTCTAAATTTGCTACGTTTCGTAGATTAGTTTCCTACTTCTTCAGGCAAGTTTATAGTTTAGAATCTTTGTTGATATGTTTGCAATGAGACCATCTTGTCATTCATTTAAAAACAATAATTTAAAAAATATATAGTAATTAGCAATCTACTGCGGTTTTGATTTGTATTACAGCTTCTTCAAGTAGGAAACTAATCTACGAAACGTAGCAAATTTAGAAAACTTAGAATTTTCATTTATTTGTGTCCAGTTACCCACGATCCATAAACATTTTTTATAGAATTGCTTCATAAATCAGTACACTGCAAGTGAGCTCATGAAAATGTCTGTGTGTTGTTTTCACGTACATAAATAAAAATGTTTTCTCTTTGCAGTGGCAAAGTTATATCTGTGTGTTTGTGTGTACAAAGGTAGTACGCAATACGACAGTCGATCATTTAGTATCAAACAGATATATATAACCTTCTACAAAAGCAGCCACTGCGAACCTAGTTTTGAACTATGACATCCACAAAAATAAAAGCGAAGTGTCTGTCCATGATTTTAAAATATATATCTATATATATTTAAACCCATTTAGGTATTTTCATGAAACGTAATAATAATAATAATAATAATAATAATAATGCCTTTAACGTCCGTTTCTCGACTTTATGTCATAACAGACGCCATTCGCACCATTACTATTTTCCATCTACCACACTTCCCGTTATTTTTCTACATTTTTAAAACTTCAATTTATGTAATAGCAATGGGCGAATGAAGGAATTATAGGAAATTAGAATAAGGTAGGTAATTTTTGAACTAGGAGTTTGATAGGTAATCGGCCATGGCCTCAAATAAAGAACCATCTCGATATTTATCTGGAATTAATTGAGGGAAACCATGGAAAACCTCAATTAAGATGGCCGGTACAGGAATTACCGTTTCTCGGCGAGAGGCAGTAGGAAAAAGGCCCAGCCACATCTGCCTCCGCCGGGATTCGAACCCGGACCTCCCGAATGCGAGTCTAGTGCTGTCACCACTACTCTACCCAGCTCGGTATTATTTTCATGAGACGTCTTAAGACATGTGGAGGGCTCATGGTACTTTAGAGTAAACGGGACCCCTTTAACAGAAATTTGGGTTTTCAACAGAAATAAACAATACCCCAGTTATATTTGTTATTTTGTCATAGGGGTTAGGAGGCTCCATGGTTTACACTCAAGCCCAGAAAATCCATGTGGATAGTTGGGTCTGCGCTCACATCTTTTATTTTGATCAGCTGTCTTTGAAGTAAACACTTACTCAAGCATTTTGTTCTGTGATTTTTAAATGTTATAATATTTTAAACCAATTTAAAATATAAATTATACTTTATTTAGAAAACTCACCGCTAAAAATGAAAGGAACCGTTCAAATATTCGTCTACTGTTTGGTATAGTTCTAAGACGAGCCAGATATGCACTTTCTATATGAAACAAAAGTGCCTATGACGTACATAAAGTATATATAAATACGCTTGTAAATAAAAAACGTACATACTCTACCAGCTATGTTAAATATAAATGAAAATTTCAACTTTCAAATGATATACAACCTTTCAAACATGTGTATCCAAAATAATATTTGCTCCTAACATTTACGTCACGAAACCAAGGTTATTAGATGGTGACCTCGTTCCGTTAGATAGTAGTGGGAGGATGACGTCATCCAGTGGACTGTCAATTGATATTACGTGATTGATAAAAATATTGAATGGTCTCTTAGCCATTGATTAACGAGATAACCTGTGTATTTAATGACTAAATAACTACCGATTTATTATTGATTCTGATTGTACATAAAATCAAACTAGTATTTTATCACATAAATATAACAAACATACATTTCTGCTTGACTGTTTTAAGTTGATGCATATACAACAGATTTTTCTGAAATTCGGATAGTTTTTGTAAGGAATAATTAACGTGACCTGCAATTTTCTCAACTGGAAATGTCCGAGTGGAAGAATTAGAGCCCAGCAAATGGTATTTAAAAAGCGTCTGCCCGTTGTCTGTCTATATGTTATATCTATTTTTTTATTCGTGCATCTCCAACGCTCCTCGTCGTTTGATCGCTAGATTCTTGTTATTTACTTTACCTAAAAACCCGAAAACTATTGTTTCGATTTGAAAAATACTTATGCGGGGTTGCAGAAAGGATTGTCAAATAATTTGATTTAACAATAACCTTAGATTGTGAACACACATACTTCTCCATAAGAAAAGTATTGCAGAATTTTAATTCGATTCTGTTTGAAAAAGAATTGATCAATTGAACTGATATTTTTTCTAAACTGTGTATACGTGTACATAACTTAGTTTTTTTCATAATTTTTACTTCGAAACGACATTTTTTTACGCATTTTAATCAAAATTTGACTTGAAAAACGAACTTTTTCTGTGTAATCAAGCATTTGTTTTTGTGTGAATACAATCTAATGTTGTACATGACAGGGAATTTGAATACGACATTAGACTAGGTACTCTTGTTTGTATGAAAACTGTTAATATATTATCACAATCTAAGCTCATTGTCAAATCTTTTTTTTTGACAATGGTTTATGCAAACCAGCATAAGAGTGTTTAAAAGCATATCTAGTGACAAATAATATTTCCAGAAAAAAATGAACAACGAACGAAAATAGCTGTTTGCAACTGGCCGAACCCGAAAGCCAGATTAATAATTAGAAATATGTATTGATAATAATTTGTGTCATTTTTAATTATTAAACATTCATTGTTACAATGCTAAATTAGAAAAAAATATTTTTATCCACCAACACCGTCGGGATTCAAACCCGAATCTTTCCACTTTCGCGGCGGAATGAGTTATTAGTTACTCAACGGTGCGATATCTGAACAATCAATTCTTCATAATAAAGCAAATTGTAACATTAAATTCACTACATACGAGAGCTGATTATTTTAACTAGGTACCGCTAGACATGAATCATCTCAATAGCGAGAGTTATGTATAGGTAAATTTCCATTTTTTCATTATTAATCCAACCTAAGTACACCATAATATTGAGATGATTCATGTCTAGCGGTACCTAGTTAAAATAATCAGCTCTCGTATGTAGTGAATTTAATGTGACAATTTGCTTTATTATGAAGAATTGATTGTTTAGATATCGCACCGTTGAGTAACTGATAACTCATTCCGCCGCGAAAGTGGAAAGATTCGGGTTTGAATCCCGACGGTGTTAGTGGATAAAAAGATTTTTTTTCTAATTTAGCATTGTAACAATGAATGTTTAACAATTAAATAGCCCTTCTGCAGCTTGTAGAAATTAAAACTTATATCTTATAAGCAAATTTTTTGTTGGAATACAGCTAAACACATTTTTTTATTCAAACACTAAATTAGTCTTTTGAATAAATTGTCGTATATAGTAACAAATTAATGTTAAATACGTACCGGTATATTACACCATAGGTACATTATAAGAGAATAAGAAATATTAAATTTTATCTACAACATGCAGAACGTCAGATTGTTAAATAATCAATTGTTACAATGCTAAATCAGAAAAATTTATTTTTTATCAACCATACACCGTCTGGATTCAAACCAGAATCTTTCCACATTCGCGGCAGAATGAGTTATATATATCTTACCAGCTGTAAATAAAATCAAAATATAATTCTTATATCTTATGTCATTTTTGTTTTATTTTCACTCGACTTCTTTAATGAAATCAATGAGAGAAACTTACACGTGAACATGAGTACGTTAGAAATAGCTTGAAAATGAAATTGTTGAAAAATAAATGCAAATAAAACATAAAAATGCAAAAGAGATAGATGCACTTCGCTGTACAGTGAAAGTGTTAATGAACTAATAAAAACATGGAAATTCAATTTAAAGATAAATTCAGTTAGGAATGTGTATTCAAAATCTAAATCCGATTATTTGCTTACAAGTAGGACGTGTTTAATTAAACATCGAAACCGAATATGAATATCCGACAGAATATAATCTATTTATAGTTATTTGATAGACGTTTTAAAATAACAAATGCATTTATTTATAAAAAATTTGCAGTCCGTTAAACCAATCTATACAAATCAGTTGTGCCTGTGACTTTTTAACAAATAGACCATTTTTATTGTAAGTTTGCAAACTATTTTAATGAAAAGTATAGCGTTTTTTTATATACAAATTATTATTAACCCATAGATTATGATCATGTATCTAAGATTAGTACAATTTACCACCCTTTGACTAGCCTGAGGTATGTACCCAGTTTGTTAAATTTTAAATTTTATTAAAATTGTGTACGTAATTATTGTAAAATAAAACAATTGTATAATCTTGTACATTTTCATAGGCCCTGAAGATGGAAATATATTTTCCGAAACGTAGGCCACAAGTGAAACATCGGTAAAGCTTCTTTTTTCAACTGTTCCTCAACCAAACTTTCCCTCCACGTTAAAAATGCATTTATATTTAGTGAGCTCTCACTGGTTACCAGGTAACCACTACACAGAAAATATCGCTACAAAGCGGGTACAATAAATTATTTTTTTGGTCTTTGTCAGCTACAAACTTCATAATAACAACAATAATGAACCCATGCTTCTTAGCGCAGGCCTCGGGCCCAGTCACTTAGGAAAAAACGAGCGAGTGAGCGATTTGTGATGTCAGCCAGGAAACAAAGGCGCACATAACTCATTTTGGTTATTTTGGCTTAGACAAGGAAATTACCATAGAAACAAAGCGCGCGTACGTAGTCGATATTATATACTTATTGCGTAAGTTGTATTTGTGTTCAGACCGCTGGAAGATTGGCGGTCGAAATTGGAACTGCATTTTGTGTACCCCTTTTAATGTCGCCATCGAGACAATCGGTAGGTGGTCATATTAAGTCGTCTGTTACCAAAATATACGATATGTCAGCCATCTCTGGTTTAAAATCTTAATTGGCATAGATTATTCTTTCTTTTTTTTATCTTTTTTTTTTAATGACAACTTTTTTTAAATAAAAAATTTTAAATTTAATAATTGCGTTGTTTTTTGTTTATACGAAAATTCTACACATGAATGCAAAATACGAGCTTAGCTTCCGTCGCGTGTCCACGAATAGACGCACCTCTTTTTTGTTTTTAGTGTATTTGCCATAAGGCAACATACACTATTGGCGTTGGTCGGATGGCGGGACCTAGGGGTCGGACCAAAATTTCTCGACGTTTCATAACCTCCTAAACACTTTGGCACCATTTTTGAAAATGTTTATATATATATGTATATATATATATATATATATATATTTATATACGTATATATATATATATATTTATATACGTATATATATATATATATATATATATATGTGCGGGCAATAACTTTCGAAAGACTTAATTGATTTTAATGAAATTTGGTCCACGTGTTGAAATCCATCACCGCAAGAAGCCTATTTAAAATGGGCGTAATTGGGGCATTTTAAGGGTAGTTTTTAGGGGTTGAAAAATGTTTTTGGGCCCCAAAATACCGAAAAAATTCTCAGAATCGTTTCAAAATTGACATTTAACCCTTTAGTAGTAATTAAAAGGTGTTCCTGGAATTTAAATAAAATCGGCCCGACAGGACCGGACTTACAAATTTTATGAAAACACTAGTTTACAAATAGTGAATTATGTACTGAAAGTTCTATATAATTTGGTATAGAGGTTCGATTTATAATAATATTGCAATTAAGAAAAAAAATGATATTTTAAGGGGTGTATTAAGGAGTAAATTTTTTTATTTTGCCCAAAAACCAACTTAAGCTCGCAAAATAAAGCCACACTGCCTGTATAAGCAAATACACTATATTGTCGGCAGGGTTTTGGCACTGCGACCCGGGGTTTTTTTTTTTTTGGATTAGGACAAGCCAATATGAGCATCTCATCATAAGGTATATTTTAGCGAAGTATTTTGCTGATGGCAAAGAAACGCAATTTAATTGTTCAGTATTACCTTTTTTGTAACATATGAATTAATAATAGCTGCAAAAAACAAAAAAGCATTAACTCACTTCATGCACAGAGGTTTCCGTGCATCATTTATTATAGTTTTCCTGTAATCTTTACCAGGCTTTTTAGTAATTTAGTTACACAAACCAAATTCATTATTATCCACCCTTTACCTCCGTCGTATACCAAACCCGCCACCTCCACCATGTAGAACAAATGCAACAACACGGTTCGAAAATTACTCAGCAGAATAAAAATAAAATAAAAAAGTATCTTTATGGCGTTGTTTATCATTAAACAACACTAATAATTAACCGTATAAGTATATATACGGTTACCCAACTCTTCATATTCGGCTTCACTCGCGTTAATGGGCAATTGATAATTAATGATTTTATAAAACATTTTTTAACTACTCCACTGTTAAAAATAAGATGAAATGTTCATTACATATTAACTAATTATTAATAATTTATTTAATATATAAAAAAAAATTCAAAACTTTTTTTGATAACCCTTTCTGCAACCCAGCATCAACGTTAAAATATGACGTAATATATTGAACTTCAAAATCAACATTTATAGAAACATATCTGGTAGTATGCTTGGCGTTCACGGGAGCGAAGCCGCGAGCAAAAGCTTTTGTGAGTGAAGCGAAAGTGTTAGTATAGAAATAAATTTAGACAGTCATAGAATATTTCTTAGTGCATCATAAAATCGAAGGGCAAAGGGTTAACTGAAAATGTGAAGTAACGTAACCACGTTTATTATGTTCAAATATGTAAATTCTCAGCACGGAATACGAAGTTCCATTTAAAAGACGCGTTTAATGCATTCAGTGCTGGATTCGGTTTCCTCCAAACACTTAAGATTTTCTTCATCGGCTATTATAAGCGGAGGAAAACAGGGAGCAAACGCCCACGCATGCCATATGAAAAGCTCAAGCAATTACCAACGTTTCCACAAATCAATAAAATCTATTCTAAGCCCGTTATAATAAAAAAGTTCGTTTTTTTTTCGTTCATTTTCCAAGCAGATAGTTTCATAGAACGCTATTTACATATCTACATGAAGGTGAGAAATATTCACTGTTTAATGAAAAAATGTTTTTACTTATGTTTTGTACTTCAGAATTATGAATCACAAAAGTTAATCCCGTCATAATAAAAAATATTTTTGGAAGTAAAACTTCTTTTGGCACGATAAGGTAAAATTAATTCTTGAGATTGAAAATGTAAAAACGTGTTTTGTGAAGGTTCATGTCTCGCGTCACCTAAGATGAAAATTGCGAATTGGGCGATTTCTTAATTTAAATATGGACAACAAATCCCAAGTTAGGCTCTTTTCATTTCTTAACATTAACAGCGATCTAAAACTACAAAAGAAGAGATATATGTTGTAGGATAATTAAAATAATCGGATTTTCGTGAAAATTCTAGTCGACGTTTGCAAAAAACCGGATTCCAATTACCCAGTTTTTTGAAATCTTCCTAGGGTTTTCGCGAAAATCCGATTATTTCAATTATTCTACGACATATATACGTAATTTCTACCATTTTCTTTATTCCGTCTCATCTCATTGTTGTTGTTCAATTGTCCTCAAAAATTATTCACAATATTTTCTTGAAAGAAAACAGTTTCAAATTACGCGGTAAATTCAAGTGTACCAATAGAATATTTTCAAATGATTCGATGACTGCTCTGAATATTTTGCGTTTTGCGATTTGTGATCACTGATGGGACGACATGGTTAAAATCTTTCTAATAACCCTGTGATGTAAATTTACTGTTACAATTTGCTTTATTCAGAGAAATGTTACAGTGTGGATATGTCACTGCAGAGTAATTGATAACTCATCCCACCACGACAGCAGAAAATTTCAAGTTCAAGTCCCGACAGTTACAATGTTTGAAAACATTTTTTTCTAATATCGCATTGTAACGATGGTTGTTTTTTAACAACGGTAGCTAAACTGTAGCTATCCTAAGTACTGTGTCTTACGAACTATACCGTCGTTAAGCTTTACTAATAAACTTTATTTTTGTTAATGTTGTTAAAATAAAAGTATCTCACTGATATTTTTATAACAATCTTTGTTTTTCCTTTAAAAATTTACTAATTGAATTTAGATTTTAAATTTTTTTGATATACTTAGTTTCATGTATGTTGTGTTTGATAAAAAATACACGCGTACTAATTTAAATAGTTTTTTTTAATATTAAGGTTTTTATTAGATAGCAGACAAATTTGAACTGAGTTATTTTAGATTTTAACACAAATTTTATTTCTGACGTAACTTACATAATTAATAATTCATGGTTATACAATTTATAATTAAAGGCTGGTTGCCATATACTACAATGTAAAAGTATAATTCGACAAAAAGTCAAAAAATTTCATTGCAAAATAAAATTTAATAGTAAAACAATTTCCGAAAAGAAATTCTCTCGAAATTATAAATCCAATATTTTCAAAGTTACTTGAGATGAATAAAATCCTGAGCACATGAACTATGTTTTGAAAAAAAAAACCTTTATTTCATTCAGTAGACATTTCCATTTATCAATTCTCATGAAAGCATCGTAACCCTAGCATAGAAAGTTGTCTACTTTCCAAGAACTGAAATAAACCGTTTCCTAGAATTTTCCTTGTGCATCTCATACGCCTCGCAATGGATAATTCCCGGCATTTCTACAAACTTGAAACGATCAATTATCTACTTAAATGACATCTGTTGACAACAAAATATATTCATTCAGTTAACGGTATTGAAACAACTCCGTTTAAAAAACAGATATTAATTACCGTTCAATCATTAAAAAAAGAGTAGTTTATGTTTGAAGTTATTATGACAATCTACATATATATTTTGCTATTGTGTGTCCGGATGTCTGTCATTCCAGAGCTTCCAGAAGACCCCAATAGACTTTGGAAGCTGAAATTTGGCACATTTGTAGTATAACACACGGGACAGATCCTAACGGAGTCGGATTTTCGATTTTCTCCCCGGGGATCAAGTAGGTTTTTTTTTAAACTTCATAGAGCATAACAGGCCATGAACGGATGTTTGGTTGCCTTGGTTACGAACAACAAACTCTGAAACATTCTGATACCAAATGTCAAATACGTTTTCTAATAATAATTAGTTGTTTATTAAACTAATAATCAGTTGAAAAAACTGTTGAATGAGTGTGTGCGCAGTGAGTTATTAGTTTACAGATTATATTCTATATTATATGTAAAATAAGGATGCTATTTTGAATATTTAAACTTCGATTGCGCCTGACGGAGACAGACTTAACGACTAGTGATTAAATAAATTTATAGTATACCAGCCGCTACCTGCAGTTCAGCACGCGATTGAGATGAAATACGACAGCGGCAACAGTATTACGACCTTGGCTCGGCAGTGTCAACAATAGTGAAGCCCTCGTATCCACAGTATAACAGTCAAGAGATTGGTTTAATAAGAATAAGACATTTTTGAATCAGAAACTTCCGCGAGCATGCGCACAGTAACTCACCAAAGTTTCATCGTAACGGATGAATTGGTACAGGAACGCATAGGTCCCGAACAAACGACAAACACTCATTTTTAACCGACTTCAAAAAAAAGGAGAGGTTTGGTTTTTTGTATGTTTGTTCCGCGATTACTCCGCCAATTACGAACCGATTTGAAAAATTTCAACGCCGTTTTGTTCAGAATGCTACCGGATTGATACCATATAGTGTTTATTAAAATCGGTTCATCTGTTTTAAATGACGTCAGAAAAACATATTTTTGGATATGAATACTACCTCATATCGTTAGCATTGGTGAACCAATTTGATAATGATTCTTTTCTTATGTAATTAGGCATGCCTTCAGGGTGATCCCACATAAATTTTACTTAAATCGGTTCAGAAGTTTTATTAGAATTTATGAACAAACAACTAGAAAATGTTAATAAAAATGTGCAAAATCAAAAAACTTGAAAAAATATATATTAACCTCCTTTAAAAAAGTCACTAAAAAGATGAAAGTAATGAAATTTTTAATTACATATCTACTTTTATTAAATTGGCGCCGATCTCAAAATTTCATTACTTTCATTTTTTAGTGACTTTTTTAAGGGAGGTTAATATTTTTTTAAAGTTTTTTATATATTAGGTTACCTCTTTAGAGATGGAATTTCAAAAAATCTTTTCTTAGCAGCTACCCATGTCATTATGGGAATGCGCTGTCAAAATTTCAGCTCTTTAGATCCAGTGGTTTGGTCTTTGCGTTGCCTGTCATGGTATTGTTTGATATATTGAACTTTCGTTCCCTTTTTCACCCCCCTTCAGGCAAAATATAGCATATGTCCTTCCTCAGGATGCAAACTATATCTTTGCCAAATTTTATCGAAATCTGTTTAGCGGTTTTGGTGTAAAAAGGTAACAGATAAGGGTTTCGCATTTGTAATATAATAATAATAATAATGCGTTTAACGTCCGTTTCTCGACTTTATGTCATAACAGACGCCATTCGCACCATTACTATTTTCCATCTACTACACTTCCCGTTATTTTTCTACATTTTTAAAACTTCAACTTATGTAATAGCAATGGGCGAATGAAGGAATTATAGGAAATTAGAATAAGGTAGGTAACTTTTGAACTAGGAGTTTGATAGGTAATCGGCCATGGCCTCAAATAAGGAACCATCTCGATATTTATCTGGAATTAATTGAGGGAAACCATGGAAAACCTCAATCAAGATGGCCGGTACAGGAATTACCGTTTCTCGGCGAGAGGGAGGAGGAAAAAGTCCCAGCCACATCTGCCCCCGCCGGGATTCGAACCCGGACCTCCCGAATGCGAGTCTAGTGCTGTCACCACTACTCTACCCAGCTCGGTTTATAATATATGTAAATGAGTTTGTTAACCATACGGAACACTCGCACTGGACCGTTTTGTTTTAACTATAAATTAGCGAACGTAGAAAAATACTTGTTAAAAATATGTTAAGTGGCTGACAAAGCATTTCTTAATTATGTTTAGAAAGTATATCAGCTGTTAAACAACTTGAAAACAAAGTTGTTTTCGAATAAAGCGTATACCGCAAAACACGTATAGCGTCCAGAACATAAAAGTTGCACAGTGTTGTCGTTAGGGATTTCCAGGGAATTTTCTTTTGTCTGCAATAAGGTATCCCGAAGGTCCGCACCATAGTAAGCTGGCAAACAACAATTTTTATTTCGTCATCAATAAACGTTCGTTTGAGCTTTAACTAAAGTCGAATGGAATGCTTTGTAGTTTACACAATGAAAGTATAACGAAAAACAAAACAAGGACAGGTAAAACATATATCGTGTTTCACAAATTTATATCCATTCAAAGCAATGTATATATAGCCGTTTGTAACAAAGTCGATTGATGATTTACACAGCTGGTTTCTCATACCTCGAAAAAAATATTCAGACTCTAAACGTTCAATTAAAATTCATTGAAGAAAATATATTGTAAATTGTGTTTATGAAAAATTCATCAATGATATTATTTAAGAGGATAGTGGATGATAATAATATTAGTGGATGCTATTAAGCAATATTTAATTGCAACTGACTTTTTTTCTTTTTTGTTCTTGGTAATTAATATAAAAATGATTTGTCGGGAAAAAGTTTGAACATCTGCCGTAAAAATATTTTTTTGTAAAAACGGAATTATTACAAACTTTTTAATGAACAATTGTTTAACTCAAACTTATATTTACATGTGTATTTTAACTTTTATATATACTTGATCTAAGCATTCAATAGTTATAAAGCTTGAAAAAGTTCCAAACAAGGGACGAAACGTCGCTATAAATACCAAATAAGTGTTTACTTAAAAAGTCCTTTTTCCCGACAAATCATTTTTATATTTAATTGCAATGTTTCGTTTTAATTTCAAAACTCTTCAGGCTCTTAGAAATAGTCTTGAAAATAGTCATTGCGATATAAATAACGATATGTTGTTACCATATTTCGGAGAAAAACTGTGTTATTTTAAAACAAACTTGAAACTAAAAATAATATAAAAAACTTCATTGTAATAAAAACGAAAACGGAACGGTCTGTTATAAATAAATTTAACATTAATAAAACAAGTGCGAGTCGAACTCGCGTGAAAAGGGTTCTGTACCATTCCGTGAGAATTATAACATTTAGAATTTTTATTTACGTTATTCTGTAAGCTACGAGTAAAACCGTATATTCCCTATTTTTTCAAAATTTTAGGCTCAGTAGTTTCGAAAGTAGGGAAGAACGAATGCTCGATTTTCATATATTTTCTTTACTATAATAATAAAAAACCCGGGTCGCAGTGCCAAAACCCTGCCGACAATATAGTGTATTTGCTTGTGTAGGGCCGTGTGGTTTTATACTTTTATTATGTGAAATTAAGTTTGTTTTTGGGCAAAATAAAAAATTTAACCCCTTAATACACCCCTTAAAATAAAATTTTTTTCTTAATTGTAATATTATTATCAATCTAACGTCTACACCAAATTAAATACACCCTTCAATAAATAAGTCACTATCTGCAAACTAGTGTTTTCATAAAATTTCTAAATCCGGTCCTATCGGGCCGATTTTATTAAAATTGTGGGGAAACTTTTTAATCACTACCAAAGGGTTAAATTTCAATTTTGAAATGATTCGGAGAATTTTTTCGGTATTTTGGGGTCCAAAAACAGTTTTCAACCCCTAAAAACTACCCTTAAAATTGCCTGATTAGGCCCATTTTAAATAGGCTTCTTGCGGTGATGGATTTCAACATGTGGCCCAAATTTCGTTGAAATCAATTAACTCTTTCGAAAGTTATCGCGCGTACACATATATATATATATATATATATATATATATATATATAAATATATATATATATATATACATATATATATAAACATTTTTAAAAATAGTGCCAAAGTGTTAAGGAGGTTATGAAACGTCGAGAAATTTTGGTCCGACCCCTAGGTCCCGCCATCCGACCGACGCCAATAGTCTATGTTGCCATATGGCAAATACACTAATAATGCGTTTAACGTCCGTTTTTCGACTTTATGTCATAACACTACCACTTCCCGTCATTTTCTACATTTTTTACAACTTCAACTTATGTAATAGCAATGGGTGAATGAAGGAATTATAGGAAATTAGGATAAGGTAGGTAATTTTTGAACTAGGAGTTTGATAGGTAATCGGCCATGGCCTCAAATAAGGAACCACCTCGATATTTATCTGGAATTAATTGAGGGAAACCATGGAAAACCTCAATCAAGATGACCGGTACAGAAATTACCGTTTCTCGGCTAGAGGCAGTAGTAAAAAGTCCCAGCCACATCTGCCCCCGCCGGGATTCGAACCCGGTAGCTCCCGAATGCGAGTCTAGTGCTGTCACTACTACTCTACCCAGCTCGGTACTAATTCAAATTAGCGACGTGAAAATCTCGTAAACTAGCCAATTTTAACACAATATTACGTCACCTGGTCGAATTTGTAAACTATGAAATTAGTTATGTGTTGTGCTCATGGTTATAACTAACGATAGATACAATCAGTTTGGTTCGTTCTGACCTCGAGAACTCGTGAGATATAATAGCTGCAAGTACGGAAGCAAACGAAGTCGGTACTTGACCGATTTATTAATAGATACCCAATTAGATATTAATATAATATAATATAATTAGTAATTTAAATTAAAACAATAATACTGACATTGTAGAAACACCGTTTGAATATACGGCAGGGTGTAATATATGTGATTCTAGAGTTAACACTGTCATCAACTACTAAGTGATTTGATAGGCGCTGATGACCTTAGATATAGCTTCTATAGTCTACAATCAATCAATCACTAAGTGATTTGGGTGTGAGAAATAAAGGTCACCTAATGTGGGTCCCAGATTAAGAATGAATTCGGGGCAATAAAAGAGCGGACATACTTGGCAAACAAGAGGTGTATGAAAAATACATTGGACCCGAATCAGTCTGTAAAATTTCTTATAAAAATGTCCAATAGGCTCTTAGGAAAGTACCTAAGATCAACATCTCTCAGAATAGTACCAGGTAACAAGCATAGGAAGAAAATGGTCATAAGTCCTTCCCCAAGGCGTATTCAGCGGACTGGGCTTTTTGATCGGACACGCTTTCCTGAGACAACATTTACATGCGATGGGAATACACCAGGAGTCAACGCTATGTAGATTTTTCGAAATGGAGGATGAAACAGTCATCCATTTTGTGTTTTAATACGAGGCTTCAATCTACAGGAGGATAACTATCTTTCAGTTACATAGATGAAGACGGAATAATTCTACAGGATAATCTAGTGGTCAATCTTCTGGAGTATAAGAAGATCCAAATTATTTGCCAACTAGATCAAGCATAAAAGAGGAAGCACAAAAAATCTTTTAGGCTGTGGTGCACTTGGGCCAAAGGGTCACCCCATTCTATTTTAATCTTTAATCTCTTTCGAGATACCAACTTCCTTGAAGCTGTAACTTTTGAAGAATAGGGATAAAAACTAAAATAATAACAAAATTTGTTTGATAAGCACTTTAGTAATCAACGCTTCGACAATAATTGTAAAAAATTAAAACGCTGATCAATAAAAAGTTTGCTAAATAAATAGTTTTATTCTATTGCCTTGCATCTATTTTTCCTAAATGTAACGTAAATAAATTTGTGGCTTCTAAAAACTTCTTAAAGTCAAATTCGGTTTTAAAAGCAATTTCGAATAACGATGTAATACACAAAAAGCAGCAACAAAAAAACAGGCGTTAGTTATATCATCGGTTTATTTTGTTGTTTTAAAAAACAAAGACGTCGAAAAAATTTCCTTTTCAATCTAGTAACATTTCAATAAGAATAAGATAAATTTATACAAAAAAATATATACATCAAATAAAACAAACTTACTTATAATAGACATAATAAATTTATGATATTTCTATGAAAGTTTAAGACATAGGTGCAAGTGGCCATCATTGAGAAAACTTTGACAAATTATTCCGCATACAAATGAAAATTATAGTTAGTAAAAGCGCTTACACAAAGCTATAAAGTAAAGTATGCTAGAACTTACGTATTACTAACTAATCTAAAAAATATTAATAGGAAATTTTTATATAATACATTTTCTTTCTTTTTTTCAAACCGTGACTACAGTAATCATTAAAATCTATATCTTGGCAGTCCATTTTAGCAACTTACGTAATTGACTTTAATTTCTTAAATAAACCTAAAAAATCTCTACCAAAATTTACCAATTTCTAGAACACTTATATGGATTTTCCCAAATAACGCCGAATACATCAATAAGATTTCGGTACAAGAAAAATTTTAATATATATGCATATAGATAATTATTTTTCTCTTTCGAAGTCACATTCTCACAACATTGTGAAGCACTCGTAAACTATAGAAATGTTTAAAATAACTCTTATTAAAAAACGAAACTGGTCACCACATGAAACTACGAAAATAATACTTGAATAGATTGATGGTGGGAGTACGGGTATATGGTGGACGTACGGGTATACCGTAAAATTACGACATTTTTGTAGTAAGGATATGGTGGAAATACGGGTATATGGTGGACTTACGGGTATAACGTAAAAGTACGGCAGATGTCTAGTAAGAAATTATGGTGGGAGGACGGGTATGTGGTGGAAGTGACGATGTAAATAAAAGGTAAAAAATTTAATATGGCAAGTTCAATAATATAGGAAGAGAATCCATTTTATGAAACAAAGACCTTGTAAAACTTTCAAGCAAAAACAATAATAGAAACGGTTTGGTTAAAATCAATAAGAACTAATAAAATATTCCGAATCATAATATTTTGTAAAATGTATGTCAATAAATACATTAATTTATTGAAATTCTATAAACTGTTAAAATATTAAAATGGGTATTTATTTTGAATATTCATATTAAAACGCAAAAACTATATGACACTATCACCGCATTATTTTCTCTTTCGCTCCTCATAAAATATTTAATGAGTCAGACGGAGAAAACATGACACTGTCTACGTCATTTAAATTTGAAATAACTCTGTTTGTTTACTGGTTTCTAGCATAGATATTCAGTTTTTATGTATTCAATTCAGTAACATTTGATTTAAAAACTATTTTCAAGGTTGAGGTATTTTCTTGGCTCAAAATCAATACAAAAATCATACATTCTCTATCTTTATAAAACATGGTAAATTTTTTCGCATAAAATGTTGTCGTAATAATAGACAATGTACTCAGGAAAAGAGCATTTAATAATGAATGATTTAATAATTAGTAATTTTTTGTAACTAAAAAAAGTATGATATAAAAAATGTTATGCATAAACCCAAAAATAGTTTTTAACTTTCATCAGTATTACCTCCAACTATATGAAAATCTCGTACAAAATAAATGGTTTTATTAAGGATTAAAATATAACTATAATTTTAAATGTAATTAATATAAATGTATTTTTTTGACTGAATGACTTATTTCACAGACTAATGTCCCACAAAATAAAAACAATTATTATTATTTTGATGTTTATATAAAAATTGCATGATCGAGATCTTGCAAACAAATAAAAACTTAATAACTATAATTCTATGACAGAAATAAACAGGAAGGTCACAGAAGAGGCAGTAAGTATTTTTTGTGGTTAGTCTGGTCCCCAAATATTTTCAGATAAACATTTTGAGTGGCCCAATGTCACTCATTGCGGTATACGTCAAAATCGATCTGTAGGTACCAACAAGCAAGCAAGCACAGCCAAGTGAGGTGACCCACTAAACACATACATATAGATATATATATAGGAAATACATATAAAATACTCACATCAACTGTTCTTGTACCAATAATGGCTGTTGGAGAAATCATCGGTTACAACCTTCCTCATTTATTGTTTTCTTTTGAGTACCTCACAACTCCGATGAAGGTATTATGAGGACATAGAGAATTGTTGTCGAAACGACGAAACAATTTTAATCTATATGTATATATTATATGCGCGTGTGTATATGGATATATGTTATAGATTGTATATATATGTATATATTATTTCTATAATATTAAAACGGTATAAAACGCAGTTCGTCTGTCATTTTGCAGCGCGCACTTTAACACGTTCGCGCAACACACACTGGTAAAACGATACTCTGTCACTAAACTAACAATCTGCTTACACTAATGCACACTGGATGGTCTTGTTCATTGTTAAAACTTCTCCGATTCCTGCCACGGACGCCATTTTGTCCTCTGTCTGTCGTCGTCGCTAACGAAAGCTGCGCCGATCGCTAGGAATGTGGAACGATCTAAGGCCCGGAAGACTGGCCGGTGTAAGCGCTCCTTGCTGTCTATACACCGTTACTCTATTCGAACCTAACACATTTGCTCTGCCTTTCACATCGCCAGTCTATAATTACGTCCGTAAAATCTGTAGTCAAAAAAATACGGTCATGTGCGAGTCGAACGCGCGGAGAGAGGGTTCCTTCCGTCAGAACTTTCAAGACTTAATTTATAATCGATAATGATCATCATTTTAATCAGGACAATTTTAAATCTCTACATATCTGTAATAAAGGCAAGAAACTTACACTATTAGAAAATGTAAAGATTCAAAAAGCTATTAATAAATAACCTATCACCCCTCCTACAACTACCTTACAGATAGACCTATAGTTGACCCATACCAATTCAGGCCAATTTTTTAGTGTATAAAGTAGGTATAATGAAAATATGTAATTTAGTATAAGTTTTTGTACTCCTGAGGATGGACTTATTGTCCGAAACGATCGTCGAGAAATAAAGAATTATTTGTAGAATTTTCAAGTGTTTTTTAATTACTTGTTATTCTTAATAGTTTCGTTTAGGTTTCCTTGTAAACATTGGTGAGGCCTTATTTCCCTATTTTTTTCAAAATTTCAGATTCAATAGTTTCGGAAATAAATGGGGGAATGTTCGATTTTCGTACATTTTCTTTAATATCTTTTAAGCTATGCATTTATATTATTATACCAAGAAGAGTGATGGAACCTATGGTGTGAAAATACGAAATAAAAATATATACCCACAAAACACCAAACCGTATCGAAAACTCTCGACGTACGTTTCGCCAACCAAGTTGGCATCATCAGGAGATGATTAAATCTAAATACTAAAAACTAGCTTCCTACCTTATATACATAATGGTTAAAAATTACCTGAACAAGGAACAAAAATGACCATAGAGAAAGAAAGTTTAAACTTACTAAGAATAAAATGACCAGAATTAAAAACTATTTACTAGGTCATAAAGCGGACTACCTGGAAATAGTTTTTAATTCTGGTAATTTTATTCCTAGTAAGTTTAAGCTTTCTTTCTCTATGGTCATTTTTGTTCCTTGTTCAGGTAATTTTTAACCATTATGTATATAAGGTAGGAAGCTAGTTTTTAGTATTTAGATTTAATCATCTCCTGATGATGCCAACTTGGTTGGCGAAACGTACGTCGAGAGTTTTCGATACGGTTTGGTGTTTTGTGGGTATATATTTTTATTTCGTATTATTATACCAAAAAATACATTTATTAGTTTTCTGATTTGGCACCCGAAATCGAAATTTATCTATTTTTGCTGTACGTCCGCGATTGGGTCATCTAACTATTATAACAATTTAATATGGTTTACAATCAACTTTTAATGATACCCGTATTACAAAAACTAATTATTATGTCTCTTGCTCTACATATAGTAAACGATGGGTCTTAACTGTTCAAAAAATGAAACGCTTATAAATGCGTTTCATTTTTAGGGTCATTTATAAAGGATGTTAAATTTTTTCTGACCTGTCAAACTATTGGCATTCATACATACAATTAAGATTTTAAATTTAAGAGTATCTAGAATGTCTTTGAAAATAATATTTTAGATTTTATTTCTGAAAACCATGGACACTCTATAAAAGAGTGATTAATATTCTGTATATATCGAAACCATGGATGTCTATGATCAAAACAGTATCGGAAAATAAGGCGACAGTTTAAGGACATTCAAGTGAATCAATTGAGACACCAATTATTAAAGCAGTATAATTTTCACAATTATATTGGTTTATCGATTCAAAGATCAAACTAATTTAAAAATTAATTGTTAAAATGTAATCAATCACTTATTAATATAAAATTCTTATAATCGGATACTGGCAGCTTACTTATATAAGTTAGTTATAAGCACATGCTTGCTTACTTTTCATGTATTTATGATACTTAAATTCTCATTAGTACACTAGAGAAACTAGCAACGCTAGTGATAAGAAAAAAAACCTAATATGTAGTATTTAGTCGGCAGATTCTCTTATAAAGTAATATAGACTGACGTGAAATGAAAAACGACTATAGAGCTGAAGATATTTAAATAGTATATTAAACCACAAGAGCAGAAAGTTGAATTTCCTGCACTGCGTCACATGATACCTGAGGCGAAGTCGAGGACATCATATTATGTCGCGCAGTGCAGAACTTTCAACTTTCTGTTCGTGGTGTATACTATTTTTCATCATACCCGGTCGAAAGTACGCACTTTCACCAATATATAAAATTACTTTCATGTGTGCAGTGTTGAGATTATACGTAATGACACATGGATCTAATAATGTAACAGCAGTTGGCTACCTACTACTGCCTACTGGCGAACACGTGACCTAACAAACTGTAGTTTCACGTATCAGTGCGTATGACAAAACTGTTTAGGCCCGCTTACAGAGACTATATGCGAGTAATTCCAGCTGTGATTATAACAGTGCATAAACGTTATACTTTCTGCCTTAATATCGAATCAGAAAGTATGTACTTTCGGCATGGTATGAAGAAAACACATTTCTTCCGCAACAAACCCCAAACGTCTGGAATTATGAGTTTTGAGTTAACTGTCACGTGATAATTGAACACACACTATGTTTAAAAACTGCCTATTTATAAATGTTCTCTGTTTAATAGTTACAATAAATTGTGTCTATGGTAAATTTTTTGAAACTCCATATTGTATACAAAAAACGAACAGTTTCCATGGTGATTAATTTTTCAAACGGTCACTTATTTGTATCGAATTCGGAACTGATTATAGTATCCGGAGTCCGTTCATGCGCAGGACCACATCAGGAGCGGCAGCGCGGGGCAAGGGGCATGGTGCGAGACTGGCTGGCGCGAGTGACGTCACGACAGTCAGTAATGTTGCGGAAAGCGTTACCCCGGTAACGATAGAGCGCATGCGCGTTCGCGGAACCGTTCACCTTCAAACACCGCCATCGTCAAAAGCTGCGAGGATCGATACGGCCGTAGCCGAGGACCATGGACGACGCGACGACATGATCGTACAACAACTGCACCGGCGATCGTCGACTGTTTCGCCCAACGCACACGCGTAACTAACTTCCAAGTGACAAAATCCCCAGAATGGTAACATTTAATGCCTAAAACCGTGTGTATCTATATAACATTTAAAGAGAGAAGAACTAGACTCTTCTTGCGCCGTTCATCGATTTTTAAATCTTCGTTATACACGAACCGTTTGTCGTTTGTTTGCGTTTGATTTGAAATGTGGCGGGAATGGCGTGACGACAAGCACACCCTATGAACTAATTTGTATATTTTAGCTGCTGTTTGAATAAGTAACTGGCTAGTTCTAGAAGGATGCAATATATTATGTTGGTACATTACTTAGGAAATAAATCGTAGTTAATAAATCAATTCAAATATTTGAATTTGTAACTTATTTTTAAAGTTTAAGAATGATTTTCAATGTAAATAAAATAATTATTAATATTAATTGTGCTAATTTTATTACGTATATCAAATACTTAATTGGTTCCAATGTTTTTTAAAAATTTATAATCTGAATAAAAATGAAAAAAAATGTACTATTATTATTTTGTGTATAAATAGTCTGTAGCCAGTAGATTTTATTTGCAAAAATATAATTACATAAAAAATTGTGGTGTATATTCTCAGGGATTAATTTTTTTTTTTGCTTTTTTGTGTCAACTTTCCTTTTGGAAATAATGTACGTTTTTTTCCCTTCTATAACAAACTCTATTAATAGAATATAATAGATTCGACCATTACTTTATACCAAGTAATGAGTAAAATTTCAAATTAAATAAACCAGGTTTTAAATTATATACGCTGTACAGTCTGGTATAGTGAAAATTAGTCGAGACATCCTCTTTTATTATACAATTTGCACTGATTCACTCGGCACGTGGTAGAACATGATTAATAATAACAAATAATTTTTTTTTTTTATTATTTGTCATTAAAAAATTATACACTCAAAAACATTGTTTCATAACAGTTGATTGCAGGCACAGCATCGTGACTTCGTCAGACAAAGATTTCAAACCATTAAGCTTAGGATTCCTAAGATAGCAGTACCGTAGTAAACCGGAATTTGACAGTGACGTACATAATAAAAAAAATGTGAGCATAGAAGTAAATGCATAGCACTACCATTACGTAAAAAGCGACATCCATTTACTTCTCAATAATCGTTCGCGTTCATATTACGGCCGATATACTACGGTACAGCTATCTTAGAAAACCTAGGCTTATGCGAAATAATTCTTATGAAATACAGTGTTTAAGTGTACATAATTAAAAACATATTTAATTAAATTTAAGACGAATACTAATCAGTTTTGTACTTGTTTATAAACTTTTTGTTTAAGGTGTTTGTGATTGTAAATTATACTCTCGGGAAATTTCGAACTGTGGTCGCAAAACTCATTTTTTTACTGTTTTTATTAGCTGTCATTAATCATTGAGCTTCACAAAATTTAGCTTGCTGCTAAAAAAATTTAAAACACATATTATTGCACTAAAAATTGAATCAAAAAACGTAATATCTGTCAATATTCTTTACAGCACGTCACGAGATTTCGAATTACGGGCAGGTAAATTAATATTTTAAAGTTGTTTTTATAAACTTATATTAAACATACTAACAAATTTGGTTTGCTTAATGTTTCTTTCCAAATTAAACTTTTTTTGTACAGAAATTTGTGTAAAATTTTCCCGTTTATATCAGATTTGTAATCGTTTATTTAGATCAAATAAACTGTAAGAACTTGGTTAAAAATCATGTGGAAAGAATGGTACATATTTCTAGATTATTTTGAAGAATTGACGTCAAAGATTGAATAACATTTTTCATTGAAATTACAGATTTCCGAAATGTGAGGAAGTGCATTTTACATGCATACACATATCCAACTGCTCTTAAGATAGAGCTATGAGAGTTAAGAGCTAGTAAGCAGTTACCTTAATAACAACACTAATTACATTTTTCTGAATTTTAATAAAAGCTTTAATTAAAACAAATAATATATAAATTCTGTGAGCTTTGCCTATATTTTAATGGCAACCGCTGCAATTATTATAGATAGGTCAATTAAAGAAAAGGCACAATTAGTGTAATTAAGTGACACGTGAGATCAATTTAGATTATAACTGCATTAATATAATATGGAGGGTGATTCATGGAGCAGGCTTGTAGACCGGAACTTGGGAAAGACTTAATATGTATTTTTATTGTTAATAGAATATGTGACACTACAAAAAATGAACGATTAAATTATGTGAAAATGGTAATTTAACAAATAACAAATCAGAAAATATTGGTTCGTCTTAAATAAAACATGAGGTAGATTTATTATTTCAATTATAAAATTGCAATTTTTGAACTATCAAAAAACGCTGCCCTGCGTGATAATTTGAAGTGTGACATCAGACTTGTAGTAAACACACATATACTTATAGAAATATACGACTCATACACTTATTCGCGCTTGTTTTTTTTACTACAAGAATGACATCACAGTAGATAAATCCGAAATTTTATTTTGGTGTATACTTTTATATTCCAGCCATTGTGTAATCAAAAATACGGTATTATAAATTCCACTGGATGACATTTAAAACGACTACTGGTTGTAATCAGAGGTTATCGTAGTCTAGTATATTATCATATACTTTTCAGATGACAGAAACTGCCAGCGTTGCCAGACGTCCCGATTTTGGCGGGACGTCCCGATTTTTAAATCAAAATTAAATGTCCAGCGTGGAACAGGCTCAGTCCCGCTTTTACCTTGCGTAAATAATTATTCTTTTATTTGCAATTTTATTGCAATTTGTAACACTCACTCCTCAGACTATTGTTTGAAATGCCATATTTTTCTAATGAATAAAACTTTTTTGATTTTGATTTCTGTTTTTTTATTTTTTTTTTATTCAGAAGACGAATAAGACTCAACTATTTAACGATAGGGTAAATCTGATTTAAAATATCATATTTTTATTAAAATACATTTTCTATGGCTATTTTTGCTATCTATTGTCACGTAAACGTAATTTGAACTCAAATAAAAAGATAAATATTTAAAAACTTCTGATTATATACGTTTTTTTACTTTCGACGAAAGAATCCCGCTTTTTTCACTCAAAAAGTTCCAAAATCCCGACTTGGCAAAAAAATCTGGCAACGCTGGAAACTGCACTGATTTCCACCATCTGTCATTTCAATTTGAGCCTCTTATGATCAACTTCATACTGCCGAATTTTCGTTAGCGCGACCAACTTCACACTGTTGAATTTTCGTTATCACGGCCAACTTCATATTATCGAATTTTCATTAGCTGTGCATGCATCTTCCGTTGCCTACTAAAATGTTACTCTCAACGCGCCAAAAAAGTATAACTTCGCAACGTTTTGTATCTTTCCTTCCATCCCTTAAGACTGACCCACAAAATCAAAATTCAACCTATTGTACTACACAGTTGAATTACTATTTTCAAACTATGCCAAATTTCAAAATTCCATATCAAATGGTTCATCAGAAATATGTCAAACAAACACCGCAGTGATTCCGTAAGTGTTCAATTTTTACCAATGTTGGTACGTAATACTAAACAATAGAGTGGGAAAAAACGGGTCTTTTTAGTGATCTGCATCTTTGCATCTGGATCCCGTATGTGAGCCGGCTCGCTGAACCGGTTCAAAAAGAGCCTAGTTCTGAATATGTTACTGCAGTCTGCCACTGAGTTACCTAGTTCAGTCAATCGTATCACGACCTGTATAGAATCAAGAATGCATAGCCAAACATGTGATGCATGACAGATACATCAAAGCAAGAACTGATACGTAAGTGTAAAATGTGCTTCTGTATGTTAAGTGTTTCACTGAGTTATGCGGATCCGTTGATACGTCGGCTAAAAAAAAAGTGAGTCGGCTCTCATGGATCTTCTGTCGGAGTCGGCTCTTTGAGCCGGTTCAGATCTGAGTTACCCAACTCTACTAAACAAGAACCGGCGTGAATCGAAAATTTTAACTACGCCCCTGTATAAGAGTACACTGGCTGTAATAGCAGTGTAGGTAAATCTAACTAAAAATAACCGGTAATCGATACCAAAGACATGAATACAATAACCGTATTCTTTATATATGTCCAGATGTTGGATATTAATAAACCATAATTGTGTTGACCAACGCGTATACCGCATGTCTCCAAATTGAGTGCACAAAACGGAAAACATATTTGCGATTAAATGTCAACGCAAGATTTTTTTATTGCCTTTAATCAAACAAAAAATAGCAATAGCAGTTTTGGTGGAAACTAGAGGAAATAGCGATTTAATCACTTCTGAACCGTCACCATTTTATAATTAGATCTCCGTTTCGATAGTTCAAACTACGGACATACAAAATAGTTCCGATGAGAGAGGAGGACACTTTCAAAAAAGATTTAAGTACACATAGTTTTTACACGTTAATACATGAAACTGAGTTGCTATTACATCGATCAATTTTTTTAACAAAAATCCGATTATGAAGTTTTAACCAAACCGCTTGTCTCAAACCAAGCATTTTTTTTTTTCGTAAAAACAAATTTATAATAATAGTAAGGTTTTAGCAACGGTAAGAGACCCAGAAAAAAATGGAGGCGTTGTATAGAGGCTTGGGCGGCGATTTGTAATTTCATCTAGCTAGGAGGACTCTTAGACACCGACTGAGCTCTCAACTCGAGAGGAAATAAAAATCAAGTTCAAAAATGGCTACTAAGAATTTTGGCTACAAAAACCGATTCCGCAATTGTACCCTGGATTGTGGTCAATCGTTCAATGATTCTTGATAGCATTCCCATCGTCATATTTGTGTGAACGTGGATTTAGTGCTGTGGCAACGCTGCTTACTAAAAAGAGAATTCGTTTGCATGTTACCGAACGTACTTGCGGCTGTTCTTGAGTAAATTGGAACCTGATATCAACAAACTTATTAAACAGCATCAGATTCATTCTTCACATTAGTTTTTATATAAGAATCGATTATGCTTGTTTTATTTTGAATAAAAGATGCTCTGTCTGAATACTATAAAGTTGCGTTTCAATAATCATTCTCATTGGCAGGTGTAGCTCGTAAGAGTTAACTTGAGACCTGAGCGCCGTTGTGTACTACCTACTGCGCTCAGGTCTCAAGTTAACTCTTGCGGGTTATAGTAAAAGTCTCGTTTAGAATGAATGTTTAATCTCCGCTAATATAGCTCACAATAATTAATTTATTTAATTTGAAGTTATAGTGATTTCTAAGTAGGTGAAAAAATGGGGGCGCTAAAAAATAATTTATTCTCAAAGTGGGCAGTAGACAAAATAATTCTGGGAACACCTGCATAAAAATTAGCTCTAGCATAATGTGAATTTACTAATGAGATAGATTAACTATTGAAATATGTTACCGTAGAGTAACCGATAACTCATTCCACCGCGAAAGTGGAAAATTTCGGGTTTAAGTCCCGATAATAACAATGTTTGAAAATATTTTTTTCTAATATGCATTGTAAAATGGGTGTAAAATGGTGTTAGCCAACCTGTAGCTATCCTATCAACAAAATTGTTTTATCTTTTGTAAACTCCATCTAAGAACATGCGGTATACTGTACACAGAGCGCAACGACAACTAACCACCATACCAAAAAAAAAGGAATATATATATTAGTATTAATTTCTTATAAGAAAATTATACAGGCAACAATTTAACATAACCGCTCTTTTTACTTGAATGGAATTTTCCATTTTTTTTATTTTAATAATCAATGCTTCGACACAAAGCCATTAGCATAAAAAATACATTAAAAAATTACATGAGATATTGTGCAACAAATTAAATTATGATATAATATAATAACATAGAAGGTATAATGTTCATATGGTTTAGACAAAAAGTAGATATGGTTAAACAAAGTGCCGGTTTTGCAGAACAAAACTATATTTGAACGAAACTGTAAAATCTGAGAAACACTACATGATTCGTCAAAGAGCAATATTTTATCGAACTACCTACTTAAAAAAGATGGAACATAACTCAGCTTTGCTAATGTCAAAAGTACTTCATTGACAATATTTGTTCCAACAACAAATTAAAATTAGCGCGACGGTTCACCAAAAAGTTCCAATTTCTGACAATCCCTAAAAAAATGAATGAGCAGCACTTTTAAATGAGATATTTTCATACAGTGTCCGGCATCTTTTATCGTTTTGAATAATATTTAAATACTATTTTACGCATTTTCTGCAGCTCTAATAGTTGCTGAGACATGCAGTAGATTCGTTTATATAGTTGACTCGTCAATCGAAGAATTAAGGCTGACGGGTTCGATACCTTATCGACGCGTTCGTATATTTTTATAGCACATAAATATTACTCAAACATCCTACGTTCCTTAAACTTTGGTCCATCGAACTACTACTTTTACGGTATTAAAGATACGGTAATATTGAAATTTATAATGAAATTCCATACTAGACCTTAAAAACGTATCATTACATCGTTAAAAACACAAAAAGTAAATAACACACTGTGTAGTAATAATATAACAGTACTGTAATATAGCGGCCGTAATATGGCGGTCACAATAACTGTATGTGTATGAGAAATAAATAAATATGGTTTTCTCAGCAGCATCGTAACATAAATGAGCGGTGTCCATTTTTTATAGCGTTATTCACCGTCACGTTACGACCGCTATATTACAGTACCACTGTCTTAGGACACTAAAGCTTTAATCTCATTCTAATAAGAAAGATTTATCTATGGAGTTTTATATTTATGTAAAATATTATTAACGAGGCAAAAATTCATTGAATGTTATAAAAATGCAAATTAACCATAGACCACACATGGCTTCATAATTGTAAAGCTTACGGCACAATGATACATCTTGTTGACCTTGTATTCTCGTTGAAATATAGTACTCTGTTATCAAGCAGTGGTTAGATCACTTAGGAAAACTTCGGTTCTCTTTTCAAATCTAAATTTTTACAAGGTTTAAATTTTATTTAAAAAAACGAGATTGTCTTTATTTATAGAAATAATAGCTATAAGATTATAAAACACGCATTGTTGCAATTATAATGCGATATTATAAAAAAACTATTTATAATAATTGCAACAATGATTATTTCATAATATTATAGCAAACTATTAGTTGTTACTTCTATATTAAAAAAACTCAGGCAATTGTGACTATAATAAAACCATTGTTTTGTGTTTATTATCCCTATGGACTTCAAAACGGCTGGACCCATTTTGATGAAATTTTCAGACAATCTTTAGATTAGCCCAGCGGGTGATCTTCTTAAGTTTGGTAGTGATCGGATCAACAGAATTTTTTAAATTTCTTTTTGGGAAATAAGATTTTTCTTCGATTTTTGAACATTCACAAATAAAAGCGATTGAATTCGTGCAAATTCAATACACGTTGAAAATTTTATGATAATGGTTCTCATCTTTTATATCCTATATATTACATTTACAACCGGGCGAGGCCGGACTGGGCCGCTAGTATTGTATATAATGAGAAATTTTGAGAAACACTGGTATCCAAGTCGGTCGCATACAATTTGTGGACGCATAAATGCATTTTTATTATTTACCTTCCACCATATCTACGAACTTCAATATTTTATGCAAACAAATGTAATATGTACAAAAATATGTACAGACGTATATTTTATTCGCTCCTGAAATTTATTCACCTGATTATTTCAAATTCAGCGGTCATATATAAGACTAGCGGCCCAGTCCGGCTTCGCCCGGGTGTAAATGTAATATATAGGATATAAAAGATGAGAATCATTATCATTAAATTCTCAACGTGTATTGAATTTCCGCGAATTCAATCGCTTTTATTTCTGAATGTTCAAAAATCGAAGAAAAATCTTATTTCCCAAAAAGAAATTTAAAAAATTCTGGTGATCCGATCGCTACCAAACTTCAGAAGATCACCCGCTGGGCTAATCTAAAGATTGTCTGAAAATTTCATCAAAAATGGTCTGCCCGTTTGGAGTCCATAGATTACATATACATCGTCTTTTATCTATATAGATTATTAAAATGTAAAAAGTGGTTATTGTGACATAACGATAATAGTTGGACATATAGTATCGCGAAGTTGTTTGTAGTTATTGATATGTTCTTTAATATTGTAGAACATATATTTGTTCTATCATCAATAGTTTCCGCAGCGCATGCGACGAAAGATGTTTTATGGCATTTTTTTACACCTTGGGTTACATTACTAAAGTTTTAGTAAGGATCTCTAATATTTTCTAGCAACAAATATAGCCTATGTTACTCAGGGTGAATGTAGCTTTCTAATGGTGAAAGAATTTTTTAAATCGGCAAAGTAGTTTTTTAGTTTATTCATTACAAACATACACACACACACGAAAATACAAATCTTTCCTCTTTATAATATTAGTGTAGATCAAAAAACTCAGTTTGTTTTAAATGTGCAAAATAGTAGTTTATAAAGTTGCTGTGCAAGTTAGGTACGTTTTTTGTTTTAATTTACGCACTACAATAACCATTGTTATATAAGAAAAAATGTTTACAGAGTTTATAAAAATAAAATATTGAAACGATTTAGTTTCGAAAGCACAGTTGGAATTATATTTCATCTACGTGAAACAACGGAAATAAATGAAAGGCGAAATGTTCGTGTGATAATATTTCGAAAACATCGGTCACCAGAGAATAGACCATGTGCTTTGTAGATGGCTTTTTCGCGTTTTCTCTACAGAGAATTACAAACTTTCTACCAAACTCTAGATTGATTATCAATTTACTTTTTCTTTTGGAAATCAATTACGATATATCTGTTGACAAAATGAAGGAAACAAACAAGTTTACTGTTTCTGAGAAGTACATACTAACATTAATTTACAAACAAATGGATACACTTAATGAAAGCTCTATATAAAAAAACCCGGGTCACAGTGCCAAAACCCTGCCGACAATATAGTGTATTTGCTTATACAGGCAGGGTAGCTTTATTATGCGAACTTAAGTTGGTTTTTGGGCAAAATAAAAAATTTGACTCCTTAATACACCCCTTAAAATAACATTTTTTTTCTATTATTATCAATCGAACTTCTATAGTAAATTCTATACAACTTTCAGTAAATAATTCACTATCTGCAAAGTAGTGTTTTCATAAAATTTGAAAGTCCGGTCCTGTCGGGCCGATTTTATTAAAATTTTAGGGACACTTTTTAATTACTACTGGAGGGTTAAATGTCAATTTTGAAACGATTCTGAGAATTTTTTCGGTATTTTGGGGCCCAAAAACGTTTTTCAACCCCTAAAAACTACCCTTAAAATGGCCCGATTACGCCCATTTTAAATAGGCTTCTTGCGGTGATGGATTTCAACACGTGGGCCAAATTTCGTTAAAATCAATTAACTCTTTCGAAAGTTATTGCCCGCACACACACACACACATATATATATATATATATTTATATAAATATATATAAATATATATATATATATATATATATATATATATATATATATATATATATATATATATAAATATATATATATATAAATATATATATATATATATATATATATACATATATATATAAACATTTTTAAAAATGGTGCCAAAGTGTTTAGGAGGTTATGAAACGTCGAGAAATTTTGGTCCGACCCCTAGGTCCCGCCATCCGACCGACGCCAATAGTGTATGTTGCCATATGGCAAATACACTAATAAAATAAAAAATGTCAGGTCGCAATGCAGAACCTTTTCGACAGAATAGTGTATTTACTAACACATGCCATTTAAATATTACTATCTAAAAAAAGTCCGTTTCTATAGTGTATTAAGGCACTAATTTATCTATTTAAATATGTGATACCGCGCTGGGTAGAGTAGTGGTGACAGCACTAGACTCGCATTCGGGAGGTACCGGGTTCGAATCCCGGCGGGAGCAGATGTAGCTGGGACTTTTTCCTACTACCTCTCGCCGAGAAACGGTAATTCCTGTACCGGCCATCTTGATTGAGGTTTTCCATGGTTTCCCTCAATTAATTCTAGATAAATATCGAGATGGTTCCTTATTTGAGGCCATGGCCGATTACCTATCAAATTCCTGATTCAAAAATTACCTACCTTATACTAATTTACTATAATTCCTTCATTCGCTTATTGCTATTACATAAGTTGAAGTTGTAAAAAATGTAGAAAATAACGGGAAGAGGTAGATGAAAAAATAGTAATGGTGCGAATGACGTCTGTTATGACATAAAGTCGAGAAACGGACGTTAAACGCATTATTATTTAAATATGTGATAATAAACATTTTGACCGAGCGGTGTAGTGTTGTGGTGAGAGCACTAGACTCGTATTTGCGAGGTCCTGGGTCCGTATCCCGGCGGGACAGATATGGCTAAAGCTTTTTCCTATTGCCTCTCGCCGAGAAACAGTAATTCCTGTACCGGCCACCTTGTTGAGGTTTTTCATGGTTTCCCTAAATTAATTCCAGATAAATATTAAGCTGGTTCCTTATTCGAGGTCATGTCAAACTTATATGTTCACATAGTTTGCCTATCTTATCCTAATTTCCTATAATTTCTTCAATCGTCCATTGCTAATAATTAAATTGAAGTTTAAAAATGTAGAAAAATAACGGGAAGTGTGATAGATGGAAGAACAGTAATGGTGCGAATGGCTTCTGTTATGACACAATGAGTCGACAAACGGATGTTAAATGCATTATTATTATTATTAACAATAACAAACATTTTAAAAATAATACATATTCAAAAAATAAATAAAATTTTCAACACTTTCAAGCATACTTTATGTACAGAAACCATGTTTACACTTAAAAATCCAAAAGTACTTCGCACTTATAGAATAGAATATTTATTTTGGCGATATCCAGCCAAAGGATGTTCTACTTTATATAAGTACACACTATTTTACATATATAAACAAAGCAAATTAAGCCTTTCAAAATGAAAATAATAAACAAAAAACAAATAACTAAATAGCTACTCTTATCACACGGTTTACTGTTTCGACAAGAATTCCGCTTTGAGTTTTAGTTTGAAAGTTTTGTAGGAGAGTTTTTGACGCAGTGCTTTAGGCATCGTATTATGCTATCTTGTAGCTTTATAAATAAAATAACCTTGATATATTGTGCTATTATACATTATGGTAAATTTATTCGATTACTAGTAGTTCGCCCGCGACTTCGTCCGTGCGGTATAGTAGATATATTGTACCCGGTTAAATTCTTTTATATAAAGTGCACCCCCACCCCTTCCAAGTAGTGTGTTCAAAACCGTCGAACATGTGTTTCTTTTCTAACTTAAGTAATTTCAGAGGTATAGCGTATCCTTTATGAAGATTTCCATCACTTTATTCACCCCCATAAAAGTTTTTGGGATAAAATGTAGCCTAGACAACTCCTGGTATGTATGGATATACAGAGTGTCCGAGAATTATCTTTACAACTTTGAAATTTAATAACTTTTGAAATAAAAAGGATATTCACATTCTGTTTTCTGCAGTTATTAGCGCAACTCATAAAATTTTGTTCTGTTTAGGTTAGCACCTTCACATGTGCACCACGTGTGGCCCGAAGCACATCCAGTCGGTAATCGATTTCTTGCCAGGTACGCTGTAACATAACGTCTGTGACAGTGGCCAAAGCCTCTGTAATGCGGGTTTTTAAGTCAGCAATGTCAGTAACCTTTCTCCGATAAACAATATCCTTCAAATAACCCCAGAGAAAAAAACTTTATGAGTTGCATTAATAACTGCAGAACACGGAATGTGAATACCTTTTTTATTTCAAAAGTTATTAAATTTCAAAGTTGTAAAGATAATTCTCGGACACCCTGTATAATAATAATAATAATTTATTTATTCCGAATTTGTATATACCGACATAGGGTAAGTCCGGAGAATACAATTAAAATACAATTAATATTAGTTGTAAGAAGTAAAACAGCTAATAATACAAAATAGATTAAAAATATTAAAACATAAATAAATAATAAAAGAGTTATAAACAAAATATGAACTAGTACCCACTATTAAGCAAAATTTGAGTCATTTGAAAATTCATTATAGGTGTCGTACATTTTCTAATTAAAATTTCCTTAATGGTCTTTCTAAAACACATATATGTATTAGGGTGGTCCTTAACAGGGGGTGAAACGTTTCCAAATTGATATAAAAAAACTTTTCTAAAAATTTGAGCTCTTAATATTAACTCTAAGATAGTCCGGAATTTAACCAAAATTTCTTATGGAAAATAATATGTGGAAAACTCCTTTTGTATTTCCAAATTTTAAAACTTGGGGACAAATGAATCCACAAAAATGAGACACATATTTTTATAGAGAATTTAACGCTCAACAAAAAAGCTATCTTGTGATTTTTCGCTAAGTTTACTGGTTAAAAAGTTTTCCGAGGATAAAATTTAAGCTTTAACTTCGGATAACTTTTGAATTCGCAGTAGAAATCTTTGAAACTGTACAATTACAGACTATGTTGCGATTTTATTTATTTATATTAATTGAAATAACTTCTGTAAAATTCGTTAAAAAAGCACTCTCGCAGTAGGTACGTGGACTTTGTAATCCATTGGCTAGTTTAAATAAATTATTTGCATGTATTGTGTATTAAAAACTAGCGGTATCCGTGCGAATATTCGCACTAAAATTCGTTTCTAATAATTTCTCACTCTTTATAACTTTCTTCTTTTTGTTGTATTACATTACGAAGCTCAGTGACAGTTCAAGAAAATATTTTTCTAAAAATATTATATAGAGGCGCAAGTATCGAAAACGTTGAGCTGAAGCGCTGCCATACGAAAAGTATTTATACGTGAAGTTTGATTAAAAATTCAACAAAAAAAATTTACCGACCGTCAATCATGTTGACGTTGTTTCAAAGTTAGGACCATCAGATGGCAGCATTGCTGCATACTGAGCAAATGTATATCTATATATATAATTGTTATAATTAATTATTTTGCAAAAACAAAAGCAATAATAGAGTTTTTAATTGTTGATGCACATAGAGCAAGTAATTATCTATAAAATGACACAAAATTTATGTGGAATAATTGTGAGGTTTTTCCGAAAAAGGGAAGCAAACATCTTAACCTTAGCGTATTAATATATACGATGATGATTATTTTTTAATTACGCCAAAAAGCGTAACTTCTAACGCGCGTACATAAGTTCACGCACCTCCTTCTCTCTCGCTCCCTCTCTTTTTCTGTCTCCGTGTCAGTTTCTACATCTCCGTTTCAATAAGGCCTCGCCATTAGCGTTCATTGAAAGTGCGGCATACGAAAAGCAAGACATTCAAGTCACGCGTGAGAACGAGTCAGTCCTATACGCACTCCTGTGTGACTTAACTGTTAACTAGTGTCTACGACCTACGTTCTGCAGGCCCCCAGGCATCTGAATTCACGCCATTCAAGGTGAAATTCATACCGCCGTGGCAGGTCAGATTGCGATCCAACCACGGTCAAAAAAATTCAAGCCAACTGGGTGACATGATCATTCCTACTGTAAAAATATTCACATTTGACATATGATAACAAAAAAAATATTAATCTCCTTCAAAAAAACCACTAAAAAGATGAAAATAATGAAATTTTTAGGTTGGAGCTAATTTCATTACAAAAACTTTTAATTACATATCTACTTTTATTAAATAGGCGCCGACCTCAAAATTTCATTATTTTCATCTTTTTAGTGATTTTTTTTGTAATGAAATTAGCTCAGACCTTAAAATTTCATTATTTTTATCTTTTTAGTGATTTTTTTGAAGGAGGTTAATGTTTTGTAGTTTTAAAATAATTTACTTTTTTTTCTTAGTGTACTTCAGTTTATTTAATTCACTTACATAATGATTCTCTATTTACTTACATAAAAGTAGAGGGCATTGCAAACATATCTTTTTTTGGAATTGACAGTAAAAATAGTTTTTGACTAATTCATTTGTAGATTTACTACTGTGAATTCGACACAAAATGTTATTATAAAAATTACGCATATTTCAAAATATATATCTTTCTAAAAGAAATTATCTTTTCATTTTATTTGAGCATCGATACAAAACAGTTAATATTTTTTCTTAAAGTTTTTTTTGTTTTTTACTTTTTAGTGGTGGATTTGATTTCGCACATTTTTGAAGATTTTCCTCGATTTCTCCAGGATTCCATCATCAGATCCTGACCTGATGACCATGAAACCACCTGGGATGTATACCCTTTCAAACAAAAAAAGAATTTTCCAAATCGATTCAGGCGTCTTTGAGTAATCGGGGAACATACATAAAAAATAAAAAAAAAATATTCCGACGAATTGAAAACCTCCTACCTTTTTTTGAAGTCGGTTAATAAAATAAAATGTGGCTAGGAAATTTTCCTACTGTCTCTTGCCAAAAAACGATCATTCCTGTACCGGAGATCTTGCTGAGGTTTTCCATGGGTTCCGTCAATTAATTCTAGATAAATATCCAGATGGTTATTTATTCAAGGTCATGGCCGCTTGCCAATCAACCTCCTATACGTACAAAGTTGCCTACTTTATCTTAATTTCCTATAATACTACATATATAATTAGGTATTCATCTGTTTGTAGGGTATAAATAGATAAATATTATTGAGTCAAATATGGACGCCATTATTTTGCAATTCTTGCAGATGGGCAACCAGTTATATCCCACATATATATTGAGCTTGGACGATATCATTTACAATTTATAAAAATTTTATTATTTTCCCCTTTTCAGTGGCTTTTTGAAGTTTTTATAAAATGTTTTTATAAAGACTCAAAACACAGTTTATTCAGGATGAATAATTCAACGGGATTCAGCCTACTAGGATCGTGGAAAGTTCGCATTAAATTTAATCCACAGATGTATTGCATGTTAGCTTAATAACGAACATCCCCCGACACTCAACTATTTACTTATGTAAATGAATCGAAACTCAACAATGGAACCACATACACACAGAGAGAGAGAGACAAAAGCGACTTACCTTAAATAGACATATTAATTACGATGATTATTATTAAAATATATATATATTGTCTTAATTAATTGGATTCTGCGCACTGTATAAAAGTTTGCAATGTCCTGTTGATCTAGTTATAATAACATATTCACAGTGAATTTATTTCAATACTAAACATATCACAATAAAATTATAAAAAACCCGGGTCGCAGTACCAAAACCCTGCCGACAATATAGTGTATTTGCTAATACAGGCAGTGTGGCTGTATTATATGAACTTAAATTCGTTTTTGGGCAAAATAAAAAATTTAACCCCTTAATACACCCCTTAAAATATTTTTTTTCTTAATTGCAATATTATTAACAATCTAACGAGTGTACCGAATTAAATACACCGTTCAGTAAATAAGTCACTATCTACAAATTAGTGTTTTCATAAAATTTGTAAATCCGGTTCTGTCCGGCCGATTTTATTAAAATTTTAGGGACATTTTTTAATTACTACCAGAGGGTTAAAATTCAATTTTGAAACCATTCGGAGAATGTTTTCAGTATTTTGGGCCCAAAAACATTTTTCAACCCCCAAGAACTACCCTTAAAATGGCCCGATTAGGCCCATTTTAAATAGGCATCTTGCGGTGATGGATTTCAACACGTAGGCCAAATTTACTTGTGCCAAAGTGTTTAGGAGGTTATAAAACGTCGAGAAATTTTGGTCCGACACCTAGGTCCCGCCATCCGACCAACACCAATAGTTTATGTTGCCATATGGCAAATACACTAATAACACGGTTATACCTATACTGAAAGTGACAGCCATATATTAAACTAATACTGGGTTGCAGAAAGCATTGTCAAAAAATTGGTTTGACAATGACGTTAGATTCTGATAACATAATTACAGTTTTTATACATGCACGAACAATATAATGTTGCTGTGAGCTCTTTGGTATGTAGAACATTAGATTGTAGTCACACAAATACAAATGATTTATATAGAAACATATCTTTTTTCAAGTTAATTTTAATTAAAATGCGTAGCAAAATGTTGTTTTGAAGTGGAATTTCTACAAAAAACTATATTAAACTTTTGTGTGCACAGTCTAAAAAAAAAGTCGTTAGTAACAATACAAGATCATTGTCAGATCAGATTTTCTGACAATGTTTCTATAAGTATGTTGTTAATGAAGATACGAGTATTATATAACAGATTTGTCGTATTGTGACATGACAGATACGTTACTGCCCAATGGTGTCGATACATTTCACTTTAATTTGTTTTTTTTAAGACCACCACCATGTAAGAAGCCGTTCAAGTAAGACGTAAGCATATTTTCGTTGAATTAAACTCACTCCTTACTTTTGTAAGATAAAATAAGAAACTCCCCGTGACTCAAAGAAGAAGTTTTTAATATGGCAGTGTAATAATGAGTATAGCAAAACTGAGTAATAATAATTAGGCTGCGCCGATTCGTCCGGGTACCAGACAAATAATTTTATATTTATTAATACGAATACTGGAAAACAATTACACCCAAACAAATAGTATATAAATATATATTAAAATTAAACATAATTAATTAATTTATTAATTATTACTGATTGTAAAAAAATTGCATGATGGATTAATCACTTCAAATTCAATTATTTTGCAAAAAAATATTTTGATCAATGTTAGAACTAAATGCTGACTTATGTTGGCAGCACTAAACAAATTGTTTTATTCAGTTCGTATGGGTGATAAACTTTAGAAAAAGAGGGAAAATAAACCAATTTGACAGCTAATTTTATTTTAATTTCTCATAAAAAAGATTAATAAATGTTATATATGTATAAAAATGTTTTCTGATAATAAATTATTCTAAAATAACTCCGATTTCTAGCGTTTATTTTGTATAATTTTCGTAATTAAAAAACATAGTGATTATTTTATTTATACAGTACCCGTATAAATAGCCACTTCCTAATAATTATTATAATATTTTCATTTTTTTATTTTTAATATTGAATTGAAAATCCGACTGAACTTTTACCAGTTCTTGGATTAGAACTTGGGAACTAGGGGCTACGTACTCGGCTATTCTCAAGTCGGTACCTCTATTGTTACCATAGTTCTTTGAATAGTAGTTATGGCAACAGAACCATGCCGTCGCGGAATTATGTGCTCATGCGTTCAGAAGACAGACATATCTGTCAAATATTTGGTTATGCATCACGTCCTTCCACCATACTATACCCAGTACCTACACCACCACAAAAATAGGATGGCTGGTGAATTTCGTAATTTATTGCAACGTCATCTTAATCTATTCATTACTAAGTTTATTGATCCTTTAAATCAAAAGGGGTACATGAGTTCAGTAACAAAATGCTGTTTTACAACTCTCCCCTGTTTATAACATACAAAGTTTCAGATGAAAGCAAATATTTAATCCAAGGAAAACATTTGAAAAAATATTACTAATAAAAACGCAATTGATACATAAGAAAATATCACTTTAAATAAATATTTTTCAGCAGCCAACAAAAACACGTCCATTCACAAATCTGTCTTAAAACTAGTAGGTACGGGTTACAAGACCATTTTAATATCCTGAGGAAGCCATGAAAATATTTACCGGAACGTCCACCATTATAAGTTTAGTAAAATTGTTTTTAATAGCTTTGTATCTCATACCGACTAGTTATCGTAACTTATTTACAAAACGAATTAAACATTTTGAAGTGTCAAATTACATAAAACACGAATTTACTGAATACAAAAAAAAGTTAAAACCGAGTCATTATATTGAATACAGACTTGCTATGACATTATACTAAAGTAGTAAGTTGTCTAGTGCGTGATGACATATATTATAAAACAAACCACAACGAGTTTTAAAAGTCACATGAGCCATAATAGCATCCCGCACGAGATCCATATAGTAATGTTTGCACGTAGGTAACCCAATAAAATAGCTGAATTTTATATAAATTACAAAATTTTTGACAGTTTAATTCTGAGCAAGTTCACTTCTAATTGTAAACTGCATTGGACTTTCAAACTTGTACTATGGAAATGGTAATACGACTACGCTTCGCATTTCTTTTGTTTTACTTAATGGATCATTTTACTATGGCTATACAGACACGGAAAACAGCTATTTTGTATATGGTCGTGCAATAAAAAAAAGTTTGCACACCCCCTATAAATAAATTGTTTTTTCGTGTTTGCATAGTAGAAGAAAAATGACCCATGATGCACTAGTAAGTAAAGTAAAGCAAAAAATGGATATTTCATTAATTCAACAGTAATTTTCAAAGGCGATCTGTCAGTTACAATGTAAATACCATAAGATGAACAGAGAGCTAAGCAACACAAAGCAAAGTAAAGAAATACGAATAGAATGTAGATGTAGCTTTTGACAGTAAGACGTCTTCATAAAGTATGAAAGACACAATATTTAACAAATTATTATGCAATGCTTTATTTTATTATGTAGTATGTATTTCGTATAAAATTGTATGTCTTTTTAGTTAAAGTATAGTCGGAACGGCGACCATGTTTGCACACCCCCTATAAATAAACTGTTTTTTCGTGTTTGCATAGTAGAAGAAAAATGACCCATAATGCACTAGTAAGTAAAGTAAAGCAAACAATGGCTATTTCATTAATCCAACAGTAATTTTCAAAAGCGATCTGTCAGTTACAATGTAATACCATAAGATGAACAGAGAGCTAAGCGACACAAAGCAAGGCAAAGAAATACGGTAGATGTAGCCTTTGACAGTAAGACGTTTTCATAAAGTATAAAAGACACAATATTTAACAAATTATAATGAAATGCTTTATTTTATAATGTAGTATGTATTTCGTATAAAATTGTATGTCTTTTTAGTTAAAGTATAGTCGGAACGGCGACCATGTTTGCACACCCCCTATAAATAAACTGTTTTTTCGTGTTTGCATAGTAGAAGAAAAATGACCCATGATGCACTAGTAAGTAAAGTAAAGCAAACAATGGCTATTTCATTAATCCAACAGTAATTTTCAAAAGCGATCTGTCAGTTACAATGTAATACCATAAGATGAACAGAGAGCTAAGCGACACAAAGCAAGGCAAAGAAATACGGTAGATGTAGCCTTTGACAGTAAGACGTTTTCATAAAGTATAAAAGACATAATATTTAACAAATTATAATGAAATGCTTTATTTTATAATGTAGTATGTATTTCGTATAAAATTGTATGTCTTTTTAGTTAAAGTATAGTCGGAACGGCGACCATGTTTGCACACCCCCTATAAATAAACTGTTTTTTCGTGTTTGCATAGTAGAAGAAAAATGACCCATAATGCACTAGTAAGTAAAGTAAAGCAAACAATGGCTATTTCATTAATCCAACAGTAATTTTCAAAAGCGATCTGTCAGTTACAATGTAATACCATAAGATGAACAGAGAGCTAAGCGACACAAAGCAAGGCAAAGAAATACGGTAGATGTAGCCTTTGACAGTAAGACGTTTTCATAAAGTATAAAAGACACAATATTTAACAAATTATAATGAAATGCTTTATTTTATAATGTAGTATGTATTTCGTATAAAATTGTATGTCTTTTTAGTTAAAGTATAGTCGGAACGGCGACCATAAAAATGCTCCAATTTATTATACTGCCATCAGAAAAGCACATTCAGCAATTATTATTGGCGTTCCAATGATTGAAAATCACACTTTACACTTTTTGCCTCATCTTTCTCTTGCCCATTGCACAAAGGCAGCCAACTTTATAATAAACTACCAGCAGATATAAAAAATCTGGACACTAATTTTTAAAAACATTTAAAGGATTATTTAATTGAAAAGTGTCTGTATGACTGTAATTTTCAATTTGTAATTTTACCATTTACGTTTTTATATTCTTAATTAAGAGTATGAGTCAAAATAAAATGTTGGCTATGTATAATACGGTATATGCATGTAACTTATATTTAGTTCAAATATCATTTTTGTAATCTTTATTGTAATTGATTAAACTCCAAATAGTTTTTTGTTTTTAAATTTTTGCTAAATAATACATATCAATTAAACAAAAATGCAATAAATTCGCGCGAAATATAAAATATCCAAACGCAGTGTGATATCAAAGTATATGTAATCATAACTATTCATGTGATTGCTAGGTATTTATCACCAGAATCAATACAAATTTGTTTAAACAAAATAGTATGACGTCAGGCGTGTATGAATAACCAAAATATCTTGCCCAAAGAGAATATTTATTTTTCAATTCAATAAGAATTATTTCATGAATGATTTTGTGTGTGTGATAACTTTTAATATGAAAATAATTGATTTAAACTATTTTCAAAAATTATGCATTATATATCTTATTAAGTTTATGAAAGCAATCTACCTGAGACGTATGTTGGTAATCGCATGATAGGTACGTAAGTAACTTCGAAAACTTGTCAAATATAAGCAGATTTTGTATTGAAACGAACGGATCATTAGTCGGTAACGTGAGGATTTTAAAGTTTCAGCTAGTTAAACACATTTCGCACGCTTTAATTGAAACTACCACCGAGAGACATATTAACGCTCGTGGGAAAGCCATTTTTCATTTGATCCTTTTTCAATTAAGTAAATTGGTAAAGGACAAAAAACATATGCATCAATACGAAACGTGTCTCTCTATAATACTCTTTTTTTGTTGTCTGTTTGCTTATTATGTACATTATTAATGGTTTTGTTCGAAAGACGTTTGTGTTTTATTTTAAACAAAAAAGAGTCTTTAGATTTAATAGTAAAAAATGTTTCTTTTACTTTCATTCAACAAAAACGATACATCTAGAATCTAAAAAATTAAAACACTACATAAAAATAATTAAGTGCAATGCAATATTACTTTAAATTTTTAATGATTTAAAAATATACTCACATATTAATGATAGTTGGCTTCAACTCTGAAATAAAAAAAAATACATATAAGTATACAAGAAATTTCAAAAATATAAAACAAAGATATTATCAGTCTTAATATACAAAACAAAAAAATATAGCCCATAGTGTAAGAAACGAGACTGTTTGCTATAGTATATTTTAATAGAATTCGTTTAATAACATGAAGTTTGAAAATATCGAAAAAATTAGCAAAAATATCTCATAATCAAAATTTAACTCTGTGCGTCTAAAATTATATCAAAATTGGTTAAAAATGTTGTTTATGAAAACACTAATTTACGGATGTTAACTACGGTGTATAATTAGATTGTAAAATTAAATTGTGAAATATAGAAAATAGTAGAAAACACTAAACAGGATCACGCGGTAATAGGATGTTGACTATTTTTGAGAAAGTGTTTTAAATCGGGCATAAGTACCTAATATAGCCACAAATATTTATTATTTTTGTTATACGACTCAAGCCTTAAAAATCATGTATTTTAAATTCCGTTTCAAATTTCGGTCCAAAACGCAAATACTTGTCATGTGACTGCCGTGACGTCATCCGTTCATACCAAAGGAGGCTCAAAAGTTGACACGGGAGCTACCATTCTATAGTTTCGTAGCTGCTGCTATAGTTACATGTAATTTGACGTTTCTTATAAACAATTAATAATAAATTACACACTAAATATTAACCAAACAAGGAAGCCTTTGACAGCGTCTGATCGTGTACATGAATCCGTGACGTCATGCGCTCTGATTGGTGTCCGTTGTCACGTGACTTGAGAGTGATTTTATTAGGTTTTACTTATTAAATATTAATTAAATTCCTTAAAAATAAGGAAAAATATAGTGTTTTTTAGTATTTCTACCATAGAAACTACCACTTAACATTAAAATTATGTTTTTATTTGAATACAGTCAACATCCCTATTGGAATAATAAAATTAAATCAATTTAAACACTCATTGATTGCAACGTTTCGTCTTTATTATTACCCGTGATCCTGTTTTCTATTATAACATATATCTGGAATTGAACTTTGAAGATGAATAGAAAATAATATTTGAAAAATAATTATTCATTTATGAAGTCGTATAACATTTTTCTACTTCATATATTGTTATTGAAATAAATAAAATACGTACGAAATTATTACTAATAGACCAAAAACCTTAATCGCACAATCGTGATAAAAAAGGACTATGTGCGCATTTAAACATTGAATTATCGACTATTCGAGAAATATCTCGATCCGTCAGCAGTCAACGGTAGTTAATTTTTGATCCCAAGATTAATGCCATCGCCAATAAAGGTCTTTGTTTGAAAGTCGTAAGGTCTCTACAGTCGCGACGAACGTTTAACCCCATGATCGTTTAAGTGATTTAGAGCAAGTGGAGGCAATCTGCGTTATCTCTACTCATTCATTACTTTCCCTCTCCCTCCAACTACATCTTTCGCTGCAAAGTTCATCCTTGTTTATTAATAAAACATGACGTTGAAACTGTCAGTCAAATTATCTGTTATAACGGTTATCATTTATTTATGCGGAACTGATTAATTACTGCACAAACTGAAAGCACTTGTGCCAGACCAATTACTATATTGGAATAGATTAGTGGTCGGTAACCCAAACGCCTCGGTGTGCCACAAAACAGGTAATTCAAATACTAGACAGTCAGGGTTCCATTAAAATAAAACCAGTAAATCTATTATGAGACAATTTTATTTGACTCTAATAACATACACTACATAAAACATCATAAAAATTACAATATTTAAATATTAGTGACTTCCTAGAGGTTTAATTTCGAAAGGTAACACCTCAATTAGTGGTCGGTAACCCAAACGCCTCGGTGTGCCACAAAACAGGTAATTCAAATACTGGACATTCCGCGTGCCATTAAAATAAAACCAGTAAATCTATTATGAGACAATTTTATTTGACTCTAATAACATACACTACATAAAACATCATAAAAATTACAATATTTAAGTATTAGTGACTTCCTAGAGGTTTAATTTCGAAAGGTAACACCTCAATTAGTGGTCGGTAACCCAAACGCCTCGGTGTGCCACAAAACAGGTAATTCAAATACTAGACAGTCAGGGTTCCATTAAAATAAAACCAGTAAATCTATTATGAGACAATTTTATTTGACTCTAATAACATACACTACATAAAATATCATAAAAAGTCACAATATTTAAACATTAGTGACTTCCTAGAGGTTTAATTTCGAAAGGTAACACCTCAATATTTGATTCATATTCTGAAGTTTTCATTTAAAAAAAAATTAACGTACTAATTCGTTAAATCCATTTGACTATAGTAATACAAGCTGCATAAAAACACCATAAAAATTACAATACTTAAACATTAGTGCGACTCCCTTGAGGTACAACTCTAGAACGCCTCAATATAGAGATGGGAAAAACGGGTCTTTTTAGTGATCTGCATCTTTGCATGTGGATCCCGTATGTGAGCCCGCTCACTGAACCGGTTCAAAAAGAGCCGAGTTCTGAATATGTTACGGCAGTCTGCCACTGAGTTACCTAGTTCAATCAATCATATCATGACCTGTATAGAATCAAGAATGTATAGCCAAACATGTGATGCATGAGTCATTTGAGCTGACAGATGCATCAAAGCAGGAACTGATACGTAAGTGTAAAATGTGCTTCTATGTGTTAAGTGTTTCACTGAGTTATGCGGATCCGTTGATCCGTCGGCTCAAAAAAAAGTGAGTCGGCTCTCACGGATCTTCTTTCGGAGTCGGCTCTTTGAACCGGTTCAGATCTGAGTTACCCAACTCTACCTCAATATCTAATGCATAATATGAAGTTTAGAATTTTATGCATATTTCTTAAAGTACCGAAAGTTTAACTAACTCGTCATTTTAGAGGCGTGGCACCAAAAATGTTTTCACGTGCAAACTAGTGACACACGTGGCATAGTTTGCCGGGTGCTGGATTAGAATATAATATTATATACAGTACAACCTCAATCTAACAAAGCTGAAGGAAACTAGAAAATATTCGTTTTACCAAATAATTCGTTATGATGAAGTTTGTTATTTAGAGGATAGGTTGGTCTAAGATTCGTTTTAACAAGGTAGGAAAACCCATTTTCTTTTGAAAACTTATCTTTAAATTTCAAAATTGTAGCCAATGTACCAACGGGAATTTCGAACTCTTTAGCGATGTCTAATTTTTTCTTTGTAGGATTCTCGTCTACAAACTTAATGACTTTTTCGTTTCTCTGGGACGGTTAAGGAATACATTTTTCGTTTCTCAGCCGCTGCAACTTTAAATTTACTAACAACAGTGACCAACAGCAGTTACTTTACATCAAACAACAATGATTGTCTTACGATAAATTTCACGTGTCTGAATTTGTCGAGACATGATTTGTTGTTGTTATTGTGGAATTGTGTGTGACTGATTGGTAGGATACTTTATGTAAAGGTTATAAGTTGACAAAAATCGTTAAATACAGGTAAATTATACTTTCTATTTATATTCTGCAATGATTGAAAATTCGTTATAAAGAAGTTTTCGACAAAAGTTATTCGTAACGTAGAGGCATATTTTGTATTAACTCTTACAAGCAGTTCTAGGAGATTTCGAAAAATTAGTTAAATCCAGGAAATCGTTATAATGTATCATTCTGTACAAATACTCTAAACTTAAGCTCCTCTAGCGGCGGAATAATACAGCTTCGCTCACAACGTAACGGCAGACTTAAAAATAAAAATTCCGAACATGCGGATATACGACGCGTGGCGTCGCTCCACGGCGCTCGTTGTACACAAAATCGGCATGCAGATACCTATACGGACGATCACAGAGGGCACTGGGAGGCGTCGCGACGTGCGCCGACGGCGGCGCCGCGTGCCAACCATGACCACTGTATTGGGATCGAACAATTCTGCATGCCAGCTGTTCAGTTCGGCAGAGGCGCTGGCCAGATAGCCATACAGAGTGAAACTCTAAACGGACAAACACAACAGGACTTCAAAACACACTCTGTTCTCAATCTATGTACCCCGGTTAATGTTTGTGCCTCTTAATCGCGTTCGATTCTCTTTAAAATATTGTCGGTTAAGAAAAAATGAAACCCGGCTAAACGGTTGTTGTGTATATTATCGCGGTTATACGTGTCGTGTGACGTACAGAATAACAATACATCTGTTTCTATCTAAGAATTGTTTATACATTACTTAATTAATCAATCGATTATTTTTTTGTCATTACGTTGTATTCAATGACGTTACAGTGTACATATTTGTTGCTTAAATGTGGACGTATTAATACAACGCTGAGTTGCCTTCCCGGAGTTTATTTCGTGGACGATGTGGTATGTAATAAGTAATTAACCTATTTCTTACCATGCTTTTTGAAGTGCAACGTCTCATGCGTTTGCGTTATATATTTAACGCTAACGGTGTAACCATGGCAATTAAAACCAAATCATAATAGTTCGTCCAAGGCCAGCCGAACTGTATATACGACGTCTGATAAACAATGATACATTGTTTACAGTACACACCACAAAGAAGTGAAACTTACTTACGGTGATTAATCTATTTCTTGCCATGCTTTTTGAAGTGTAACACGTCTTATGCGTTTGCGTTATATATTTAACGCTAACGGTGTAATCATGGCAATTAAAACCAAACCATAATAGTTCGTCCAAGGACAGCCGGACGTCCGGTAAACAATGACATATTGTTTACACTACACACCACAAAGAAGTGAAACTTACTTACGGTAATTAACCTATTTCTTACCATGCTTTTTGAAGCGTAACGTCTTATGCATTTGCGTTATATATTTAACGCTACCGGTGTAACCATGGCAATTAAAACCAAATCATAATAGTTCGTCCAAGGACAGCCGGACGTCCGGTAAACAATGACATATTGCTTACACTACACACCACAAAGAAGTGAAATTTACTTACGATAATTAACCTATTTCTTACCATGCTTTTTGAAGTGTAGCACGTCTTATTCGTTTGCGTTATATATTTAACGCTAACGTTGTAGCCATGGCAATTAAAACCAAATCATAATAGTTTGTCCAAGGACAGCCGAACTATATGTACGACGTCCGATAAACAATGACATATAGTTTACACTACACACCACAAAAAAGTGAAACTGACTTACGATAATTAACCTATTTCTTACCATGCTTTTTGAAGTGTAGCACGTCTTATGCGTTTGCGTTATATATCTAACGCTAACGTTGTAACCATGGCGATTAAAACTAAATCAGAATAGTTCGACCGCGAACTGTATATACGACGTCCGGTAAACAATGACATATTGTTTACACTACACACTGCAAAGAAGTGAAACTTGCGCAATGTGTATAGAATTATATGTTATATTATTTTGTAAACATTGCGTAAATAAATTAAATAATCAGTTTGATCAGACCAAAAAATGTTAATGTTGATTAAACTTTCACAAACTGATTATTTAATTTATAATTTATATGGACCTGAGTAATACCAATATGGATTGCGTAAATAAGTTTCACTTCTTTGTAGTGTACAGTGTAAACAGCATATCATTGTTTGCCGGACGCAATGTTTACAGAATAATAACATTGCATAAGTAAGCTTCACTTCTCTGTAGTATGCAGTGTAAACCACATGTCATTGTTTGCCGGGCGTCGTTCATACAGTTCGGCTGTCCTCGGACGTACTACATAATTTTGAATACTTACAAACTGGCGTTCCAGGTTACTGTCTAGAGTCACTGTTTGGATGATGGCTTTAATAAAGATCGGCCGTATTCTCTATACCTTTGCATAATAACAAACTGGCGATTCAAAACATTGTCTAGAATCAATGTTTTCCAGACAGTGTTTATACAGCTTTATCGATAACTACAGATTTCCCCACTTAAGAACCAGCATTTCAGTGTCTAGAATCACCGTTTACCAGACGGCGTTTATACGGTTCGACCGTTGCTCAAAGCACTATATCACTTTGCCAACTCACAATCTGGCATTCTAGATCGCTGACTACAATCGTTTGCTGAACGTATATAATAATCATAATAATATTAAATTTATTGTCGAAACAATTGGACTTGATTCAATCATCGGATTGGGTTTAGTGGGTCATTCAATAGTCAATTGTTTTAAACGAACATAATATTTATATTTTTTTTTTTATTAAACATATCACATAATTTTACTATTGCAGTTTTCTGTTTTACTTATTTTCCCGCAAAAAATGATCATAAAGAAAACCGAATCCAAATCGTTCCGCCCATTGAAAATTATAATATTATAGACAGACAGACATACATACAACCATAGCGGAAATAGTGCGGCGTGTACTCATTGGGCATAAAAATCGTCCAATGAGCAAATAATACGCAGGGCTAACAACTTAGAAACAAAAAATAATATCACAAATGGTTTCACTTTATTCAGACTCTATCTCTATCAAATCGCGAAGTGATAATTATACGAAAATTAAATATTTCAAACATTTGATTTGTATGTTTTTCATATAATTATTATTTAAAATATATCTCAATTTATTTCACCTTAATAATAAACTAATAAATTGATACAAGTTTTATCAGTAGTGAATTATATTGCATCAATGGTTTAATCATCAACTGTCTCGTCTTGTTTTCTTGTTTCACTACGGTAACCGCCAAAGCGTTTGCTATTTATTTGTCAAATGGCTGGTTACAAAAACATTTAAGGTAGTTGTCGTGGTTAAGGCACACCGTCAGAAAATTCTTAATTTTTGTACACTTATTAAGGACATGATAATATAATTACCCTGAAAATTTGAAGTCGATCGACCGTATATAATCCTAGATAAATTCAATTAAAAATTGAATAATTAACATTGATTGTATACGATCTTTGTAGTTCTGAACCAGTTTCTTATTTACAAAAAAAGAACTAACTATCTGAAACTTTCCAAAAACTGACAGTCTTTCAATGTATTTGTTATAAGTTTAAAAAAAATAAGAAAACATTTTTGACCGTCTAATTGTTTATAAATAACGGTTTAAAGTTCAACAATTTATAGAAAAGTATACATGCACATGAATACTGTATGGGTTACGTTTCCACGGGTACAGTCTTGCGTACAAATTATGAATCACTTAGCTACAAGCTAGTATACTTTCGTGGCCCGTATAATCTATAACTTTTTGACAATATTATACCACAACAACTAAGTACCTTAAATATAAAAATCCTCACGTTTTCTCAGATTTTTATGTTTTAATACAACGACTTTTAGAGAAAGAAACTTGCTTAATGAACACACCATGGAATATTTCCAACTCAAATATATCCCCTCTTTTTTGTGAGTTTGGGGTTAAAACTTACTGCACTATATTCCACGTGTTAAAAAAATTCTTGCAATAAAGGTCAAAAGTATGTACCATTTGTAACAATTTGTAAATCGATATATTATTGAATTTATTCTATAACTATAATACATTTGCTTTTTGATGAATTATATGAGATAACCTTAATATGATAATCGATTCACATTACATAGTTTAAAGCAGGGATTCCTAATCCGTTACTCGCGATTACCATAACATGACGGTCACAATTTTTTGAAGTTATACATTTTTTGACGTCTTGAGAGTAAAATTTTCTCTGTTTCGGAAGTTGCGCATGCAAAATACAAGGGTCATGAGATATCATGAAGTTAGTTTTCTCTGTTACCGAAGTTGCGCACAACGTATTTCCGTTTGAAAAAATCTGAGTTACTGCCGGGTTGCGCCTAAAGAAGTTTTACTTCAATAAATACCCATTTAAAAATTACCTGCCAGGCCTAACAACTAAGTATTTATGATTATTTTGATTTAATCAGGTTTGTCGAAGTTTTTCGAAGCTTATTTCTAGTCCCAGCGAAATCTCAAAAAAATAATAAAGATTTTTTCTCAAAATTCAAACGAGATTGTTAATCTCGACTCGATATTTCTCGCTTCACAGAGATGGAACGAAAAAATTTTATCTGAACAGGAATACTAAAAACAAATTTTTCGTATTAAAAGAATGGAATTTTATTTATAGTTCGTTATGCGTATAAAAAATAGCACATTACAGTAGACCCCCGATAATCCGGCCCCTGTCTAATCCGGCACCCCCTGTAATCTGACATGGTCTATTATTTATTATTGAATATTTTTTTGACAATCTTCGCTAATGCATGATTGAGTTCAGAGTACATATATATAACATATAGAATCTTATAATTGGATCTGTAATTTGTCGGATTACAAGGTACTCTTTTGTAAAAAATTCCGGACTATAGGGGGTCTTAGGCAGTACTCTATAATCCGACAAATTTGATAGTTCGACACTGCCCTGCAAAATGTTTGTCGGATTACCGGGGATCCACTGTATTTTAAATATAGGTACACAAAAAATAATCTTTAATTAAAAGCTTAGTTGTAAATTATTTATATAAAACGTCATTTCAAGAGTCATAATAAAATTAATCAATCAATTACAAATGTTTAGTTTAAAGATTTAATGAAACTTAAAAGCGGAACTATTGAAAAAACAGCCAATTGGGAGACAGGACCATTCCAACTTTTAAAATATTGACATTTGACATTATAGTAAAGAAAACAAAATGTCCGTTCAATTTTTTATTGTTCTTTTAAAAAACAATAAAACTTTTTTTCTTCTATAAAATCGGGAAAAATGTCTTTTTGTGATTATTTCGAATAATCGATTTATAATCCCCATCCCTAGTTAAAATAAGTATTTAAATAAGTGTTCAAATATTGTTGCTATGTCTGCCGCCGGCATTATAACATAAAAAAACAACGTTATAGCATGTAACCTGTTTGTGCATGCGCCGATTTTCCCAAAAAATATTTAAACATCCAACTTGCTTCCAAAAATTGCTTTCAATCTGCTCATTCCTTCAACCTGTATCATATTCAGACACAAACAGACTAACAGACAAACAGACTTTTTCCGTTAATATTTTTTTTTTTGGACTCGAGGGATCCCAAAACGAAAAAATACTGTAAAACCTTAAGGTAGTTGTCGTGGTTAAGGCACACCGTCAGGAATTTCCTAATTTTTGTATACTTATCAAGAACATGATAATACAAGTACCCTGAAAATTTGAAGTCGATCGACCGTATATAATCCGAGATAAATTCAATTAAAAATTGGATAATTAACATTGATTGTATACGATCTCTGTAGTTCTGAACCAGTTTCTTATTTATAAAAAAAGAACTAACTGTCAGAACCTTTCCGAAAACTGACAGTCTGCATTTGTTATGAGTTTAAAAAAAAAGAAAACATTTTTGACCGTCTAATTATTTATAAATAACGGTTTAAAGTTCAACAATTTATTGAAAAGTATACATGCATATGAATACTGTATAGGTTACGTTTCCACGAGTACAGTCTTGCGTACAAATTATGGATCACTTAGCTACAAGCTAGTATACTTTTATGGCGTGTATAATAATCTATAACTTTTTGACAATATTGTACCACGACAATTACCTTAAAAAACGAATTTTAACCTAAATTAGTACCATTGCCTACTTGTGGAGTTGGTATGGTAAAATAATGAAATTTTAATGAGCTGTAATTGAGGAATATTTAAAAGTGAGTTATTATGAAAATAATTCATTCGAGCTTCATAAGCACATGTGATATTTAGGAGGGCAGCAGTTCAAAACTGAGAGCATAAATTTTATTATTTTGAACTCCCAACTTTCTGTGAATTCATTTTATTTGAGATTTATTTACACGGCCCACGGGATGTGGCCGCATACAGTTATTGAAACATATTAAAATGTAATCCACTGCTATATACAGGATGTATCAGAAGAAGACGTAAAAAAAAATGAATAGGCGACAAAGATAGAAGCGTAGCTAACTAAATTAAATTAATTTATTACGGCTTTTAAATCATATATATTTTGAAATTTTAAAATCAACGTTGTGAAAATAATTTAAAAATAAAATAGTTTTACAGTGGTTTTCAAAAACCGTTCCATTTCTTCTAGTGGCACGATATACATATTACAACAATCTCTATCTCTCTCTTTAATATCCGATAATATTAATAACAATTATGAACAACGTTCTGGTTCCAATTTAATTTAGATTGGATTATTTACATAGTTTATTTTAATAATGATTTTAAATTACTATTTTAAATCAATTTATCCTTTAGCTATTTTACTTTGGATATTTATTTACATTTAGTATATAAAAATTTGCCTACACATGTATGCAAACTATCTTTGTCGCGCCTTTTTTTTGACTTGCTTATGCGCTCATTAATTTTCTATGTTCGGAATTGGTTTTTGACCATCTATACTTATTATACAATATTTTTATATATTAAGGTAGTTGTGGTACAATATTGTCAAAAAGTTATAGATTATACGCGCCACAAAAGTATACTAGCTTGTAGCTACGCGATCCATAATTTGTACGCAAGACTGTACCTGTAGAAACGTAACCCATACAGTATTCATATGCATGTATACTTTTCTATAAATTGTTGAATTTTAAACCGTTATTTATAAATAATTAGACGGTCAAAAAATTTTTCTTATTTTTTTTAAACTCATAACAAATGCATTGAAAGACTGTCAGTTTTTGGAAAGTTTCTGACAGTTAGTTTTTTTTTTATAAATAAGAAACTGGTTCAGAACTACAGAGATCATATACAACCAATGTTAATTATCCAATTTTTAACTGAATTTATCTCGGATTATATGCGGTCGATCGACTTCAAATTTTCAGGGTAATTGTATTATCATGCCCTTAATATGTATACAAAAATTAAGAATTTTCTGACGGTGTGCCTTAACCACGACAGCTACCGTAAAGAAGTTTATTAGCAAACACGATTTGGTACAGTTTTTAATATAGAAATAATTGCTAATAATTAGCTATAATATTATGACACACTCACTGTTGCGATTATAATGCGATATTAGTTAAATTTACTAATGAAACGATGTTGCTGTAGGAACCTGAATACTTGGTATTTCAGCTGCCGCGATAGTGGAAGATTCGGGTTCACGTCCCGACAGTTACATTGTTTGAACAATATTTTTTTCTGATATCGCATTATAATTGCAAAAATAAGTTTTTGATAATATTATGGCAAACTTATTAGCTATTATTTCTATATTCATAAACTTACGCAATTGTTACAGTAATGAAATAATTGTTATATTTTATTTTTTTAGTAAATTTTAATATTGAGTACATTTGGTTCAAATGCTCTGACTGACTGACTGACTGACTGACTGATAAACATAGCAAGTAAGCTTGTAATAAGGCACTTGGGACGTACACTGTATAATTAAATCAGTTAAGAATTTGCACTGAAAATTAGCATTTATGAATCACTTTAAGTTAAACCTGAAAGGTCATCAAAACTGAAATTTAATATATTTCAAAGTTGTTTAAACTACGCTCGCTGTGCATAAAAATAGACTGTTTAAAAAGAGAATCTTTGTTAACATAAAATTATTCATTCATAATTGACATTTATAAGTTTTCTTACCGAAGACATAAATAAATTAAAAAACTTCTAATTGCATAACTTAGCATATCAAATCAGAAAGATGTTAAAACGTAAATATTAACGCATATTTATGACATTATTAGAAAACATAGATTATTGTAACAGTTATTCGCTTGCCGATTTGTTTTTTATGAGGATAATAGTGCAAGATGAATTTAGAATAGGTATTTCAGGCACGCAATTTTTTTTACAGCAATGCCTTCTGTATAGAGGGTCGTAGCATTTATCAAGGTTGCGAAAACATTATACCCAAAAATATTGTTTAAACACTTCAAAATTTAAAAAAACCCGGGTCGCAGTGCCAAAACCCTGCCGACAATATAGTGTATTTGCTTGTATAGGGCCGTGTGGTTTTATACTTTTATTATGTGAAATTAAGTTTGTTTTTGGGCAAAATAAAAAATTTAACCCCTTAATACACCCCTTAAAATAACATTTTTTTCTTAATTGTAATATTATTATCAATCTAACGTCTACACCGAATTAAATACACCCTTCAATAAATAAGTCACTATCTGCAAACTAGTGTTTTCATAAAATTTGTAAATCCGGTCCTGTCGGGCCGATTTTATTTAAATTGTGGGGACACTTTTTAATCACTACCAAAGGGTTAAATTTCAATTTTGAAACGATTCGGAGAATTTTTTCGGTATTTTGGGGCCCAAAAACAGTTTTCAACCCCTAAAAACTACCCTTAAAATAGCCCGATTAGGCCCATTTTAAATAGGCTTCTTGCGGTGATGGATTTCAACACGTGGCCCAAATTTCGTTGAAATCAATTAACTCTTTCGAAAGTTATCGCGCGTACACACACACATATATATATATATATATATATATATATATATATAATATATATATATATATATATATACACATATATATATAAACATTTTTAAAAATGGTGGCAAAGTGTTTAGGAGGTTATTTAACGTCGAGAAATTTTGGTCCGACCCCTAGGTCCCGCCATCCGACCGACGCCAATAGTGTATGTTGCCATATGGCAAATACACTAATAATTTCAAATCTCACACCTTTTTTAATACGTAACTAAAATGATTGGCTGCTCGAAAGACCATGGGACTCCAAATTGCAACTACGCTTTATTTACTTTAAGACTCAGGATTTTCATTTAAATTTTCTTGTAAACTATGAGTGCGGCCCTATATTCCCAATTTTTTTCAAAAGTAGTTTCGTTGATCGATCTTTGTATATTTTCCTTAATCTCTTTTAAACTATGCATTTTAAAATTACAAAAAAAAACATGTATGTATTACTCATAACAAGCCTTTTCATTCGATACGTCGCATAATGCACTTGATTTTTTTTCTACTTTTCTAATTTGTCCCCCAAAATTAGCCCCTAAATCGGAACTTGTTTATTTGACTGGATTATCTGACTCTATATATGTACAAAACAACTATTTATGTCTAATAGATTTGGAGGGAATAAGCTGTGACAGATGGACAGACAGATACAAGACTGATCCTATAGAGGGATTCCATATTTTCAATGGATGTAAGGAACCTTAAAAATAATTTAATAGAATTTTTTTTGGAATCCAGCTAACATATGTTATTTTATTCAAACACTAAACTAGTCTTTGAATTAATTGTCGTATATAGTAACAAATATTGTTTTAATAAGTACCTGTATATTATCAAAGGTAAATCTAAGAGAAGAAGAAATATTAAATTTTATCACAAACTGCAGAACGTCAGTTTGCTTGTTAAATAATCAATTGTTACAATGCTAAATCAGAAAAATTTATTTTTTATCCACCTACACCGTCTGGACTCAAACCAGAATCTTTCCACATTCGCAGCGGATTGAGTTATCATTTACTCTACGGTGCGATATCTAAACTTTCAATTCTTCATAATATAGCATATTGTAACATTAAACTCACTTCATACGAGAGCGGATTTTTTATCTAGATACAGCTAGACTTGCATCGCCTCTAAAGCGAGAGTTATGAATGTATATGTAAATTTCATTATTAACCGAAGTCCAAATACTTGGTTGTTATAATAATTATATTTGATTTTATTTACAGCTGCTTGGATATATTTAATTTAATAGAATTTTTTTTGGAATCCAGCTAACATATGTTATTTTATTCAAACACTAAACTAGTCTTTGAATTAATTGTCGTATATAGTAGCAAATATTGTTAATAAGTACCTGTATATTATATACCTGTATATTATATACTATATACGACAATTAATTCAAAGACTAGTTTACTGTTTGAATAAAATAACATATGTTAGCTGGATTCCAAAAAAAATTCTATTAAATTAAATATATCCAACCAGCTGTAAATAAAATCAAATATAATTACTTAAAAATAATAATAAAAAACAATATCACGGGTAATTGGAATATTAAACATTATGGATTAAATAATTTACTAAAGAGAAACAGTGGTGTTAGTCACACCACTGTTTCTTTTTAGTAAATTATTTAATATTTTTATTATATGAATGTTAATTTTTGTAAAAATTTTTAGAGCTTAAAAAAGTCTTAATAAAAAAAGACGAAACGTTGCAATCAATGAGTGTTTAAATTGATTTATTTTCATTATTCCAATTACCTGTGATACTGTTTTCTATTATAACATATATCTGGAATTGAACTTTAAAGATGAACTTAAAAATAATTTTATAAATCTGAGTTGCCAGATATATGCTTTGCAATTTTCTGCCCCATCATCGAGGAGTACGACAACTTTTACTTTTACTATTCGACGAGAAATTGCACACCCCTACCAGTAGTTATTATTCACACATAAGCTTTTCCAAAATATGAACGCGCCAACTCACAACATCAGCCGTTATATTAGCAAACTTAAGATGTAAATAATAAATATTTCTATTAATAATTTGAAGGTCATATTTTCTAAATATGCGAACATTCAACATGTGAACAGTAAAAATATTAAAATTTACGGCAACACTATCTGCTTTTTTATTGCGAAATACGTTATTAGTGTATTTGCCATATGGCAACATACACTATTGGCGTTGGTCGGTTGGCGGGACCTAGGGGTCGGACCAAAATTTCTCGACGTTTCATAACCTCCTAAACACTTTGGCGCCATTTTTAAAAATGTTTATATATATATGTATATATATATATATATATATTTATATATATATTTATATATATATATATAGGTATATATATATGTGTGCGGGCTATAACTTTCGAAGAAGTTAATTAATTTTGACGAAATTTGGCACACATGTTGGAATCCATTACCGCACGAAGGCTATTTAAAATGGGTCCATTCGGATCATTTTAAGGGTGAATTTTAGGGGTTGAAAAAAGTTTTTGGGTCCCAAAATACCGAAAAAAATCTCAGAATCGTTTTAAAATCGAAATTTAACCCTTTAATAGCAATTAAAAAGTGCCTCTAAAATTTTAGTAAAATCGGCCCAACAGGACCGGACTTACACATTTTTTGAAAACACTAATTTGCAGATAGTGACTTATTTATTGAAGGGTGTCTTTAATTCGGTGTAGACGTTAGATTGATAATAATATTATAATTAAGAAAAAAATGTTATCTTAAGGGGTGTATTAAGGGGTTAAATTTTTTATTTTGCCCAAAAACAAACTTAATTTCACATAATAAAAGTCTAAAACCACACGGCCCTATACAAGCAAATACACTATATTGTCGGCAGGGTTTTGGCACTGCGACCCGGGTTTTTTTATAAGTTTTGTTACCAATTCTTAAAACAATATTTATGTGTTGTTAATGTTATTATTTCTTGTTTACATAATTGTATATTCTATTTACATTCGCAGAAAAAAAGTTATAAACAGTGTGCTTAACTATGCATTGTATGAACTATTAATATTGTTTAAAATATGAAAAGGAAAAAGCCCGTCTAAAAGAGGAAAATAGAAAAAATATTTATAAAAAGTTAAAATAAACGTTCAACAGAAAACGACCAATAATGATAAGCAGTATCTGAGCACCCGCTGCGGGATTCGAACCCAGTATTTTTCGAATTCCCTCGGTACCTAGTCTTATATAATAATAATAAATCTCTTTATTTGTTATATATGTATAATAACAAATAGTGTCAAAGGTCATAATTAAGAGAGATTCCCAAAGAACTCATTCAGACAATAATACGCATGTTCAATTAAATAGAGTTTCAGAGAACTTTTAAATTTATTGCAATTTTCAATCTGTCGTATATCAAAAGGTAAGCTATTGTATATTTTTTGACACATGTGTCTAGGTCCTTTACTGCCCAATGTAGTACTGAATGATTGAATGTAGATATTATCAGTTTGCCTGCAGAGGTCCAAGTAAGTAAAGAACTATTCTTTTTGACAAATAACGCGCACTGTAAAATGAAAAGCGATGGCAGAGTTAAAATTCTAAACAACTTGAAAATCCCTCTACAATGCTCCAATCGTCCAACCCCACTCAGAATCCTTACCACCCTTTTTTGCAACCTAAAAACTCGTATTGCCAACGTCGAGTTTCCCCAAAATATGATACTATAATTAAGTCGGGATTGAAAGTTTCCAAAGTACGTCTGCATAATACTTACCGTATGTCTTGAGATTCTTTATTAAATAACACGTTTTAGTGAGTTGGGAAATTATGTTTTCTATAAAAAAAATTAGTCCACGTTATATATTTTTGCTACCGAGTACGACTCAACACGTTTTTTTTTTTTGTATATATCGCGATATCTCCGCCAGTTGTTAATCAATTTTTATAATATTGATGGCTTTGGTATACGCATTATCCGTCATCTGTGTAAATCTGTAAGTATTGATACATTAATACTTCGGTTGTATCCAATCCACGCTAAGTATAGAATAGTATGTTGGGGAAAGTCCACGCTAATTGGCGATTTACTAATTACCTATACAAAAACAAAATTAAACAGATGTCTTTTTCAAATGATGCCGCCATGTGTTTAAAAAATATTTACATTTTAAGAGTCGTTTACTGATATATGGTTCGGAGAAAATTATACAATGTACATATGAGTGATCCTTACTGTGTCAGAGTTTGGACGCGAATGTCACCTGGTGCGTTGTTTAGCTTATACCCCCGCCATAAATTCTGTCGCCAAGAAACGCGCTGCTGGCGACTGGGGCGCCGCGCGAATGCTAGTCTCATTATTTTATAAACCTGCATCATAAATAACCTGGTAATTTTCACTACTTTCAGACGACCTTCCTTAAGCTATTGCACAATAAGAATGTAGTATAAATTCTTAACTTATAAAGCTTGTAAATAATTATAGTATAAAAGCTCTCTGATTAGACTAATTAGACCCTTTTCAACTTATTATGCATTTATGCAAGTCGACAAAGCGAACGAAATAATGCAATTTAGCGTGTAAATCTACACACAAGGAAAAACAGTCTTAGTAATTAATTAAATTATATACCATTATAGATCGTCTCTATGGAGTTTGCCGTAATAACTACACAAAGTGTTCAAAAAAGATGCGTGTTTCTCATGAAATGTCGTATCGAAAAGACCTTTATAATTTCAGTTGCGTATTTTATGTCCGAAGTGTCACTAGCAAGTAAAAAAAAACCCGGGTCGCAGTGCCAAAACCCTGCCGTCAATATAGTGTATTTGCTTATACAGGCAGTGTGGCTTTATTACGCGAACTTAAGTTAGTTTTTGGGCAAAATTAAAATTTTGACTCCTTAATACACCCCTTAAAATAACATTTTTTTTCTTAACTGCAATATTATTATCAATCTACACCGAATTAAATACACCCTTCAATAAATAAGTCACTATCTACAAATTAGTGTTTTCAAAAAATTGTAAGTCTGGTCCTGTTGGGCCGATTTTATTGAAATTTTAGGGACACTTTTAAATTACTACTAAAGGGTAAAATTTTTTAGGGGTTGAAAAATTTTTTTCGGCCCCAAAATACCGAAAAAATTCTTCGAATCGTTTCAAAATTGAAATAGTACCTAATTAAAAAGTGTCCCTAAAATTTTAAAAAAATAAGCCCAACAGAACCGGATTTACAAATTTTTTGAAAACGTTAGTTTACAAATAGTAAATTATTTACTGAAAGGTAAATATGAAAGGTAATATAATTTGGTATAGAGGTTCGACTGATAATAATATTTCAATTAAGAAAAAAAACCTTATTTTAAGGGGTGTATTAAGGAGTCAATTTTTTTATTTTGTTCGCATAATGAAGCCACACTGCCTGTGTTAGCACTGCGACCCGGGTTTTTTTATTTATCACTAGCCGCTATCCGCGACTGAGATGTAACATGGCAGCCTCAATAATAGTAGAGCTCTTGGCTCCACCGTATTACAGTCTTGCCTCGTCTATCATTATACCGATGCTATCATCTAGCATTTTAATATGATTAGGTCAAATATTATAATATTATCTTGACATTCTAGCAGGTCGGATAGTCAGTTATAGCCTGAGATTTTTAGAGCAGCTTGTATAATTTATCGATGTATCCAATTACGATTAGCCACTGTTCCCTTTAAAAGGGGCTGCGATTGTTAGAACATGTTCGATTGTAGTAATTATCGAATGCAGCCAAGATAATTGAAGCTCAGCTCTGGTCATTGTTATATTAAATTACAACGGAGCTAATATTGCTACAAGACAAAGCACTAGCATATTCTGAAATCACTGAGTTCGAATTTCGATGGCGTGAGAAAAGATTTTTTCCTACTATCTTCCATCTCAAATGACACGCTTTTCTTTAATAATAGCAAATCAATTAGCAGTTTTCAGTCAGGGGTGTAGAGCCCCAGGACGCCAAAGCTCAGGGTAACTGTGGCCAGCCCTAATGCTGCAATTATATTGGATAAGTTTGGACAAAATCCATGGCGCAGGATCAATAAAACAGCAATACTGAAGTTAAAATTGCATTTTCACTAACGTTTCGGTACGCTTTGCATCATCTTCAGAGTTTTAAATGCTCTGAAGATGGTGCAAAGCACCGAAACGTTAGTGAAAATGCAATTTTAACTTCAGTATTGACGTTTTATTGATTCTGCGCCACGAATTTTATCCAAACTTATCCAACAGTCATCAAGGATCACAACCACTCTAATTAACTTCTTTTAATTAGAATCAACCTCGTTGCAATTATATTTTATGTTGTGATAAAGATGATGGCGGTTAGGAAGGTCAAGTTTATTTCTTGTCCCGAGGCCCTTGGTCACCTAGCTACGACCGACTGATTTCAGTCACTGAAGAATTGCAGGTCGCCGGTCGAAATGAACTTTACTGATTTAAATTGCAGATGATTTCTGGAGATCTCTACATTATGAATGATTGGTAGCTTAAAAGAAATATTGATCAATTTTCTTACTATAATAACACTTATACACGAAAGAAGTCTTAGATCACGCCTGTACAAAAATCTAAACTTCGCTACTCAAGCGGTTGCGCGGCATTGCAGAGTGACTTTGCGCGGTTTACAGTGTCACCGGTGATATAAACAAGAAGGATGTACCGCAGCATATCAAGTACTAGAATAACTTTGTGTCAGTACACGTGTACTCTATATATCAGGGGTGGCCAACAACATGGTTTTTGTGAGCCATAGTCAAGGTTACTAGAAACTAAGATTGGACACTGCTGAAGGTTTGACATGGCAAGACGCTTGTGGAGTCTTTTTTGCAAATAGTAGAGTTGGGTAACTCAGATCTGAACCGGTTCAAAGAGCCGACTCCGACAGAAGATCCGTGAGAGCCGACTCACTTTTTTTTGAGCCGACGGATCAACGGATCCGCATAACTCAATGAAACACTTAACACACAGAAGCACATTTTACACTTACGTATCAGTTCTTGCTTTGATGCATCTGTCAGCTCAAATGACTCATGCATCACATGTTTGGCTATGCATTCTTGATTCTATACAGGTCGTGATATGATTAACTGAACTAGGTAACTCAGTGGCAGACTGCAGTAACATATTCAGAACTCGGCTCTTTTTGAACCGGTTCAGTGAGCCGGCTCACATACGGGATCCAGATGCAAAGATGCAGATCACTAAAAAGACCCGTTTTTCCCATCTGTATATATACAATACTTAAATAAAGTTAGATATTTATTTTTTATTTGCTGTCTTTTATTGCAGTTCACGTTATAAAAGCACATTATTCTCATAACCATGGAAATTCATGATCACTACATTTCTTTCCATTATTAGTGTATTTGCCATATGGCAACATACACTATTGGCGTCGGTCGGATGGCGGGACCTAGGGGTCGGACCAAAATTTCTCGACGTTTCATAACCTCCTAAACACTTTGGCACCATTTTTGAAAATGTTTATATATATATATGTATATATATATATATATATATATATATATATATATATATATATATATATATATGTGTGCGGGGAATAACTTTCGAAAGAGTTAATTGATTTTAGCGAAATTTGGCCCACGTGTTGAAATCCATCACCGCAAGAAGCCTATTTAAAATGGGCGTAATCGGGGCATTTTAAGGGTAGTTTTTAGGGGTTGCAAAATGTTTTGGGGCCCCAAAATAGCGAAAAAATTCTCAGAATCGTTTCAAAATTGAAATTTAACCCTTTAATAGCAATTAAAAAGTGTTCCTAAAATTTTAATAAAATCGGCCCGACAGGACCGGATTTACAAATTTTCTGGACACACTAGTATGCAGATAGTGAGTTATTTACTGAAAGGTGTTTTTAATTTTGGTGTAGACGTTCGATCGACAATAATAATGTAGTTAAGAAAAAATGTAATTTTAAGGGGTGTACTAAGGAGTTAATTTTTTTTTATTTTGCCCTACAATCACCTTAAGTTCACATAATAAAGCCACAAGACCTATATTAGCAAATACACTATATTGTCGGCAGGGTTTTGGCACTGCGACCGGGGTTTTTTTGGTTAAATATGGCGTCTTTGTGGTAACTTTTACAAGGGTAACGCTAGGTCACCCCTGCTACATATTATCACAGCCGCTCTAGTCTTGAAGTGTTTCAGCGCTATCTCTCATCTGAGACTTTACTTGAATATTGTCAATGGTAAGTTGACGCGCTCTCCTTTCTAATAATGACTAACTATACTCCTTGTTTACCGACACAAAGGGCTCGTCATCTCAAAGTGAATCTCTTTTGTTTTGACATGTCAATTTATGAAACAAAATTAAATCGTTTTTTTACAATTTTTTAATGTAGGTACAGAACTTTATCATGGTATTTCAGTTCTAAAAGTTTTCTGAAAGTAGATTTCGCGTTCAAAATTATTCCAGAAACTCAAGTACAAGTGTATTGGGATACGAAAATACGACATGTGGTAGCAGAAATTTAAACCATAAACACATGCTGTTAGTATTACTATTTATGAAACTCGGCAAAAAAACTTAATATATAATGACTTTTTTCAAAATTATTTTTACACTAAATCCCCACGATATGCTGGTGGTAAATTGTACAATCATTTGCCAAAAGAAATTAGGGACATAAAGAGTTTTAAAAAATTTAAGCACGTCTTAAAATCTTATCTTGTGAACAGATGTATTTACGATATTAATGAATATTTTCTTATCTAAATTCTATATATCTTATGCAACTATTTTACGTATGACGCTATTTATACTGCGTATGCAGTCTTTAATAAAGTATTATTATTATTATTAGTGTATTTGCCATATGGCAACATACACTACTGGCGTCGGTTGGATGGCGGGACCTAGGGGTCGGACCAAAATTTCTCGACGTTTCATAACCTCCTAAACACTTTGGCACCATTTTTAAAAATGTTTATATATATATATATATATATATATATATATATATATATATATATATGTGTGTGTGCGGGCAATAACTTTCGAAGGAGTTAATTGATTTCAACTAAATTTGGACCACGTGTTGAAGTCCATCATCGCAAGAAGCCTATTTAAAATAGGCCCAATCTGACTATTTTAAGGATAGTTTTTAGGGGTTGCAAAATGTTTTTGGGCCCCAAAATACCGAAAAAATTCTCCGAATCGTTTCAAAATTGAAATTTAACCCTCTGGTAGTAATAAAAAGTGTCCCTAAAATTTTAATAAAATCGATCCTACAGGACCGGATTTAAAAATTTTAAGAAAGACTAGTTTGCAGATTGTGAATTATTTACTGAAAGGTGTATATAACTTGGTATAGAGGTTCGGTTGATAATAATATTGCAATTAAGAAAAAAAAGTGTTATTTTAAGGGGTGTATTAAGGAGTCAAATGTTTTATTTTGCTCAAAAACCGAGTTAAATTAACCAACTAAGTTCGCATAATAAAGCCACACTCGCTGTATTAGCAAATACACTATATTGTCGGCAGGGTTTCGGCACTGCGACCCGGGTTTTTATTATTATTATTATATGAAAATGGCGGATTCGACATTACATTTGGTCTAAAGTCCGTCCATATGTCAAACCCTATCATCTTCATCAGAGTTTCGTGTACGATGACTTAACATTAAGTGGATTTGATATATTAGCGTAGTGTAGATAACACTAAAAAGTGTGCATTAAGTTTAGCAAAAGTATGATACACTTATCAAATTTAAACATCCATCACGTGATCTACATTATACTCGTTCTTTAAGTCAAGAGTCGGACTGCTAGAGTTTACATTTTAGTTCGACACTGAAATACTAAACAGATCAATGTATTTTACACATTTGTATAACAAATGCAAAAGTGTCAACAGTGTTAACACTTTTTACACTGGAGTACGATATCAAACACACTTAATGTATACTATGAAGAAAATCAATTGTAGAACATCAAGCTAAGGTGACTGCGAGGTAGAACACTTGCCTCGTAATCAAAAGATCGTAAGTTTGATTTCGGTGGTAGCTATTATTATTTTATTTTACTACTATAGTGTGTAGTGTAAAATACACAGTCTCTTTTTTATATCTATTTTTATTATTTTTCTAAAATCGGTTTAATTTTTTACTCGACTACGGCAAAGTCAAAATAAGAAGTGATGATTTCAACAGTCTAATATATATATATATATATATATATCTAACATTATTATGTACAAAAATGCTTAAAAGTATTGCTTGGAAGTATTATGTTTAAGAGTACTTAAAGGTCTGTTTTTAGAAGATTACTTCTAAGAATAGCACATGCGCTATAGTAGCATATAACCTGAGTTTCGTTCATACATGAAGTTATATTTATGTTAATTTCGCACAAAATCCAGTCAAATTGTAGCATTTTGAAAAGAGGAGATTCCGTTCTATAGTACGGAACGATTTCTAGATTGATTCATAATGACTTCTAAAACTGTAATTGAAAATCGCGAACAGCAATTGTCGGTTGATTTGTAGGTACGTTTTATATATACAAAATCTAATAACACTTTCAAAATATCAAAAAGAATACATATTATGTGCGATTTAATTTACAATACGATCACGAGAAATTATAATATGAAAATTACAGTACTAAAGAAAGTAATAATTCTTTAAAAATAATCTACCGAAATCTATATTTTACACGAGCTGACATTCAACCACGTGACAAAACGAAAAGAAAATTGAAAACGCTAGCAATGTTAAGTATAATTTTACGATGGCTTTCATATCATAAATATTACAATTAAAATTTTATGTTTATTATACTAGATACGCTCACGCACAATGGTTTGGTGAAAAAAATTCGAGAGATTATTTTCGTTTTTCATTAATAACTAAATAGCTATATTAAATATGGTACCCTTGACATTTATTGCTTGTAAACGAGTTGTAGGCATGGTACGTTCAATGAGCAGAGGTATACGCCATTCTGCTTCAGGGGTGTAAAAAAAACTAAAATCATTTGTAGTCGCCATTTCTTATGTTCTTTTTTAGAGCTATTAAAACATTAGTTAAGAGCTGATGGTGAATTTCATAATTTAAATTTATAATAATAATGATGCGTTTAACGTCCGTTTCTCGACTTTATGTCATAACAGACGCCATTTGCACTAATACTATTTTCCATCTACCACACTTCCCGTTATTTTCAACATTTTTAAAACTTCAACTTATGTAATAGCAATGGGCGAATGAAGGAATTACAGGAAATTAGAATAAGGTAGGTAATTTTTGAACTAGGAGTTTGATAGGTAATCGGCCATGGCCTCAAATAAGGAACCATCTCGATATTTATCTGGAATTAATTGAGGGAAACCATGGAAAACCTCAATCAAGATGGCCGGTACAGGAATTACCGTTTCTCGGCGAGAGGCAATAGGAAAAAGTCCCAGCCACATCTGTCCCCGCCGGGATTCGAACCCGGTACCTCCCGAATGCGAGTCTAGTGCTGTCACCATTACTCTACCCAGCTTGGTTGTTTCAAAATAAATATTCAACTTATTCTATAAATTATTTTCATTGTACCAAATCAAATACATGAAAAAACTACGTAGCTTGACTCCAACTCTCCCCTCCTGTTACGTAGCTCAACGTAGCTTTCGAACTGATTCCCCCCTCCTCTCTTTATCGCGCTACGTGGTTTATGGACGCTCCATAACATTAATCTGCGGGTTCAAGGTAGTATAAACATATGTCCTTTCGTTTTGTGACCACATATGAACGCAAACAAAAAGGTCTTATAGACAAATATCGCTTACATCAGCAAATTATTTTTCATGTTTATTGAACGCTGTCCCAATAACCTTTTCAAATTGTAAATTGAATTTATGAATCTCGGAATTCCAAGTTATAGCTGAACTCGAAAATATATAAAACTCTGATGGCGCGTATGCACGGCCGACTTCACAGATGATACAATATTTTTTACGGCAGCTCCGCTACGCACTTTATGACAATCAGAACCGGTTTAACAAAAAATAAATAAATAGGGATGTTAACTGTATTCAAATAAAAAGATAATTTTAACGTTAAGTAGTATAGTTTCTATGATAAAAACACAATACACTTCCTTATTTTAAGGAATTTAATTAATATTTAATAAATAAAACGTAATTAAATCACTCTCAAGTCACGTGCCAACGAACACCAATCAGAGTGCATGACGTCACTCACTCATAAACATTATCAGACGCTGTAATAGAGAAGGACGCTGTTCACGCTGTCAAAAGGCTTCATTGTTTAGTAATATTTTGAATATGTACTTTATTATTATTTATTTATAGGAAACGTCAAATTACATAGTATAACTATAGCAACAATTACGAAAAAACCTTTCATCACCTCATCAGTTTACCAGCGTTTATGAGTGTATGACATCACGGCAGTCACGTAGCGAGTATTGACGTTTTGAAGCGCAATTTGAAACGGAATTTAAAATACATGATTTTTAAAGCTTGAGTCGTATTGAAAGTTCTAAATAATGATAAATATTTTTATTATTTCTCTAATTAGACAGGCACTCCAGGGCCACCCTTCTTGATTCGCTCAACGCCCGCAATTTGCCTGTAGATCCGCTACAGCCCTCATAGAAGGCTCTGACGCCCACTGGGGGTCAAAACGTAAACAGAGACACGAGAAAGCTGCAAAGTAGAACCGGTGTACTTTTCTTTATGATAAATATTTTCTTTTTCGTCTGTGGAGTTGATGATTGGAACGTTGTAATTTTAGCGACATACTCTTAGAGCGGCACATTTTTGACCGAACGCTTTAACGCGCGATTAGCGGGTCGTTCTAGAACGCGAATTTGGTACATTAGTGTAAATGCACCTTATTCTATACCTAGTAGTATCAAGACACACCAAAAAGAAACTCATTTTGGTTTCACGAGTACCAAGATAAAAAAAAATAAAAAACCCGGGTCGCAGTGCCAAAACCCTGCCGACAATATAGTGTATTTGCTTGTATAGGGCCGTGTGGTTTTATACTTTTATTATGTGAAATTAAGTTTGTTTTTGGGCAAAATAAAAAATTTAACCCCTTAATACACCCCTTAAAATAACATTTTTTTCTTAATTGTAATATTATTATCAATCTAACGTCTACACCGAATTAAATACACCCTTCAATAAATAAGTCACTATCTGCAAACTAGTATTTTCATAAAATTTGTAAATCCGGTCTTGTCGGGCCGATTTTATTAAAATTGTGGGAACACTTTTTAATCACTACCAAAGGGTTAAATTTCAATTTTGAAACGATTCGGAGAATTTTTTCGGTATTTTGGGGCCCAAAAACAGTTTTCAACCCCTAAAAACTACCCTTAAAATAGCCCGATTAGGCCCATTTTAAATAGGCTTCTTGCGGTGATGGATTTCAACACGTGGCCCAAATTTCGTTGAAATCAATTAACTCTTTCGAAAGTTATCGCGCGTACACATATATATATATATATATAAATATATATATATAAATATATATATATAAATATATATATATATAAATATATATATATATATATATATATATATACATATATATATAAACATTTTTAAAAATGGTGCCAAAGTGTTTAGGAGGTTATGAAACGTCGAGAAATTTTGGTCCGACCTCTAGGTCCCGCCATCCGACCGACGCCAATAGTGTATGTTGCCATATGGCAAATACACTAAAAAATAATGAGTAGTTTAAAAAAATTAAAAAAAACACGGTTCAATAGCAAACCGAACTAAAAAGTAAAAAATATTTTTTTATTGTAAAAAAGCGTGGAGTGCTTGATATCAACTGATATAAACATTTCATTGGAAGCTATTTATAAAAGTAGAGTTAGTATAAAAATACATAGTAGTAAGCACCCCACGCCTTTTTTCAATAAAAAAATATTTAGTCATACTTTTTTTTATCCTCATGATAATGGAACAGACTTATTAAATAATTGTATTGTCACCCCTCCTTGATAAGTGCGCAAAGTTTCAGTTTAATCTGACGTTTTAAAGTGGGGTAATTTCACGTTCAAAGATTCCGTTACAAACATACAGGTGAAGCTAATAAAAGCGTGTTAATATGTGAACCGGCTTTATTTCATTATGCTGTTGTAACCTGTGATTCTAATTTTCGTTAATGCGCAAGATTTTTCGTGAGCCGGACCTGACAGCACATTTTTCCAACAAACGAGGTGTAGTGCTCCGTCGAATATGTCCCATAAACACACACTAGCTGCCGGCATTTTATCAAAACACCTTCACTTGCCTGGATAACGCTTTAATCCACAGTTCAGGACAACGTTTTACTGTAGCAGTTCGCTTGTTAAGGCTTAACTGTACCTTGAACCCGCATCCATTAGTCTTTATAAAACCCAAGTCACAAGGTTAATTCCATGTTCCGTAAGAAAGTGGAAGTGTGTTGGTAGAGTCGAAGAATCCTAGCTTCAGAACGTAAAAAATAGTCGTTTTCTGAAATCAACCATCGCCCGAACTCTATTTAAAATGAGCCTAATCGGCTCATTCATGCTAGTTTTTAGGCCTAAAACACCGAAAAAATTCGTTTCAAAATTGAAATTTAACCTTTTAGTGAAGATTAAAATGTGCCGTTAAAATTTTAATAAAATCGGCCCGACAGTACCAGACTTACAAACTTTGTGAAAATGCGTATAAAGATTTTCTTTCTGAAGAGTATTTTATTTGGTTCAGATAACAATATGTTAACTAAGAAAAAATTATTTTAAGGGATGTACTAAGGGGTTGTTTTTTTATTTTGTCCAAAAACAAACTTAAGTTCACATAATAAAGCCACACTGCCTGTATTAGCAAATACACTATATTGTCGGCAGGGTTTAGGCACTGCGATCCGTGTTTTTTATTATATTATATCAATATTTTTGAATTTCTAATAGTCCTGTCGCCCCATCGGTTGGATTTTTTTTATTAACACGTTGACTGCCAACTACGAGATATCTCGTAGGTTGTTTACTTGCCCAGGACGCCTACTACGAGTTATCTCGTCCCTTCTTTACTTGCTATATTTGTACAGCTACGAGAAAACTCGTAGCATAACACTGTAATTACGAATAGAGAATAAGAAAAAACACTGAAACATTTAAAAAAAATCATTTCTTAAGCCTTTTGGTAGTTTTAAATAATATAACATGATTAAATCAAATTGGCTCTTTAAAGCGGAATCGTGAAAAATTCCGTGACAGTCAACATGTCAAACAAATACAGTTACCTATATTAATATTCAGTAAAATGTTATAACGAAGCATCGTAACCTCAAACTGACACTAAACTTATTAGTCCTCGGACTATAGTGTTGGTTCTCCTTGTGACAACATTAATACTCTGCGTTGTCGACGACAACATTGTTTTATTTTGAATTTCTATTAGCTACGCATTAAAAACAAACAAGTATAATACAATGTTTGGTTGTTTCTTAAGCGTTGCTAATAGAAACTCAAAACAAAACAATGTTGTGGTCGACAATGCAGAATATTAACACTAGGTTTGTAATAGATGAGTCTTATAATCATTATATAAACTACAGCATCGATTATTCTCCAGTCCGCGGAAATTTAAATCAACGTTTGCGATCATAACTGCTATAGTTTAGCCTTAACGCATATATCATAAAGTTGAGCCCTTGCAGCTTATGCTATGTAAAAAATGACACGTGCGTAGCTGCGACACCGCTCTATGTAAAACCAAAGATTTGGTATTCTGTCAGACGCGATGCTCAAAGAAACAAACGGATTTTCGACAGGGAAGGAACATTACTACCCAAGGTTGGCAAAGTAGAGGTTACCTCATTCCGTTGAATACTCGTGGGAAGATGACGTCATCCGACGGATCTGTCAAATGATTGCAAGGCAACGGCTGTTATTTATACACTTATACAACCGAGCTGGGTAGAGTAGTGGTACAGCACTAGACTCGCATTCGGGAGGTCCGGGTTCGATTCCCGGCAGGGGCAGATGTGACTGGGACTTTTTCCTACTGCCTTTCGCCGAGAAACGGTAATTGGGAGAAACTGAGAGTGCTTTTTGTCTATGGAATTTATTCTTATTAAATCAATGTCAGAGCCCCGCGAGGCAAAACTGTAATATGCTGGAGTCGACGGCTCTACTACTGTTGTTGGTGTCGAGCGGAACGCCGTCCCGCGCGGCAATAATATAATACGGTGGAGTCTAATTTCCTATATTTCCTTCTTTCGCCCATTGCTATTAAGATGAAGTTTAAAAACAGGAAAATAACGGGAAATGTGGCAGATGTAAAATAGTAATGGTGCGAATGGCGTCTGTTATGACATAGTCTCGACAAAACCGCAAAACCGGCAAACCTACTTGTTCTTTGTATCGAACTTGGTCCTTTTTTCACATTTATGATTTTGATAGGATATATTTACTCATCATATTTTTGACTAAGTAAATGAGAAATCAATATTACTTAAAATTATTATACAATGAATAAATTTAAATTATAATACCGAGCTGGGTAGAGTAGTGGTGACAGCACTAGACTCGCATTCGGGAGGTCCGGGTTCGATTCCCGGCGGGGGCAGATGTGGCTGGGACTTTTTCCTACTGCCTTTCGCCGAGAAACGGTAATTCCTGTACCGGCCATCTTGATTGAGGTTTTCCATGGTTTCCCTCAATTAATTCCAGATAAATATCGAGGTGGTTCCTTATTTGAGGCCATGGCCGATTACCTATTAAACTCCTAGTTCAAAAATTACCTACCTTATCCTAATTTCCTGTAATTCCTTCATTCGCCCATTGCTATTATATAAGTTGAAGTTTAAGAAATGTAGAAAAAAACGGGAAGTGGTAAAATGAAAAATAGTAATGGTGCGAATGGCGTCTGTTATGACATAAAGTCGAGAAACGGACGTAAAACGCATTATTATTATTATTATTATTATTATTATTATTATTATTATTATACACTTATACATTTTAAGTTATGTGTTATTCTACTACAGCATACAATTTTTAAAAGACAGGAAACATCTAAAACATTCTTATCTTTGCGCATCTTATACACTGCTCAAGGTTGACAAAGTAGAGGTTGCCTCGTTCCGAGGCAACGGCTGTTGTTGTACACTTTAGCAAATTTTAGGTTACGTTTGATTCTACTATAACATACATTTTAAAAGACATGAAATTAGGTTGCCTCGTTCGGTCGAATAGTAGTAGCTGACGTCACCCGGCGGAACTGTTAAATGATTGAGAGACAACTTCTGTTTTAAAAGACAAGAAACTTTTCTAAAACATTCTTATCTTTGGGCATTTTATACATTGCTCATATAAACATTAAATGTGTAAAAATGATATGATTTAATAAGTAAATATTAAAGGAAACATTCAAATCGTCGCCTCTTTATGAAATGTATTTACTCCTTAATAGAATCAAAGTTCTCTGCTTGAGGAAACGTGGTTATTTCCTCAATATATTCTATGTATTAAAATATAGAATAGAAAATACAGGTTGAAACCGGTGATTGGAAAATAAAATATTAGACAATATGGTTTTTTTATATATAATTTAACTCATATTGAATCGTTTGAATTATTTAGATCGGGCGGTGGGCTGCATCCCGTATGAAAATTCCGATGAATTCATTCTGATTTATGATATAACTTCAGAAAAACCTAAAGAATTAAATTCTGAAAGTCAAATTGAATTCACTGTACTGAATATATTTGAATGAGGTTTTAATTTTTACCATTTGTAATGTTACAGCATTGCAAGTGTTGTAGAAATCTCAATTTTGCATTAAATAAGTAAAATAATATTGTATAGTCATTATAATTTGTTTAGAGCACTCAGTATATACAATGCAAAACTAAATTATTTCAATTACATTTACGAACAGTCCATATTTTCAAAAGATAATAATAATTAATTATTTAGGAAGGTCTGCATATAGTTTCTTGTGGCCACAGCGTAAGAAACAAACAAACGTTACACATTCGATAGCTTATTTATTGTGAAAATTTGGTCGCTCGTTTAAATAAAAGATTCAACTCGTACCTAATAACTGCTTTCACGTTCTAGAAACCGGATACAGAAACTACTATTATTTAATTAAAATTTAATCATTTTTCCGCGACTTTTTCTTCAGTAAGTCAACCAATATTTTAGAGCCTAATTTTTGAAAACCTGTTATTTGATAACATGTGCCTTAAGAATATGTCCTGTGACATACTTCTTCTTTGAAAATCAGTTTATTGAAAACATGTTCTCTGAGAATACTTATTGTTCTGTTCACTGTTATTAGTGATTATTCTGAAACCTGTTATTTTTAAAAACAGTCCTTTTGCAGTAACAGTTAATAAAACTGTTATTGTCATTTCATATTATCACTAGCTAAGTGAATAGACCTTTATTTTGCGGCATATAAAAGAGTGAAAAAAACAACAAAGGCACGTTATATAAATATTTTAAAGATAAGTATGCTAGCCTTTTTCAGTTTATTTAAACGCTTCATTAGTCCTATTGTGTTCTGAATCCTTAATGACTAGTTTGTACCGTGGGGAGAAGACTTTCATAAGCGACCGCAATTTTAAATGACACCGTTTAATAAACTAGCATGTTTTAAATAAATAAAAACCATTTGCTTGCCACAAAACAGGACGTCGACACAACAAACTGGTATGATACATATTAGGGCTGTGCGAAGTTCTAAATGTCTACTTTGTTTATCGAAGATATAATAATAAATTGATAATTCAATTATTACATTATAAGTATTTGAATCTACATTTTAAAAAACCCGGGTCGCAGTGCCAAAACCCTGCCGACAATATAGTGTATTTGCTTCTATAGGGCCGTGTGGTTTTATACTTTTATTATGTGAAATTAAGTTTGTTTTTGGACAAAATAAAAAATTTAACCCCTTAATACACCCCTTGAAATTACATTTTTTTTCTTAATTGTAATATTATTATCAATCTAACGTCTACACCGAATTAAATACACCCTTCAATAAATAAGTCACTATCTGCAAACTAGTGTTTTCATAAAATTTGTAAATCCGGTCCTGTCGGGCCGATTTTATTAAAATTTTGGGGACACCTTTTAATTACTACCAGAGGGTTAAATTTCAATTTTGAAACGATTCGGAGAATTTTTTCGGTATTTTGGGGCCCAAAAACATTTTTCAACCCCTAAAAACTACCCTTAAAATGGCCCGATTAGGCCCATTTTAAATAGGCTTCTTGCGGTGATGCATTTCAACACGTGGGCCAAATTTCGTTGAAATCAATTAACTCTTTCGAAAGTTATTGCCCGCACACATATATATATATATATATATATATATAAATATATATATATATACATATATATATAAACATTTTCAAAAATGGTGCCAAAGTGTTTAGGAGGTTATGAAACGTCGAGAAATTTTGGTCCGACCTCTAGGTCCCGCCATCCGACCAACGCCAATAGTGTATGTTGCCTTATGGCAAATACACTAATAACACCAAGGTGTTTGATAAACACCAATAAATTGGTCCACATTCCTGCGATTTTCATGAATCCGATTATTACTTTCGGCAGAATTCAGCTGTGGAAAATGTAAGGAGCCATTAATAATAATATAAAAAACCCGGGTCGCAGTGCCAAAACCCTGCCGATAATATAGTGTATTTGCTTGTATAGGGCCGTGTGGGTTTATACTTTTATTATGTGAAATTAAGTTTGTTTTTGGGCAAAATAAAAAATTTAACCCCTTAATACACCCCTTAAAATAACATTTTTTTTCTTAATTGTAATATTATTATCTATCTAACGTCTACATTGAATTAAATACACCCTTCAATAAATAAGTCACTATCTGAAAACTAGTGTTTTCATAAAATTTGTAAATCCGGTCCTGTCGGGCCGATTTTATTAAAATTGTGGGGACACTTTTTTATCACTACCAAAGGGTTACATTTCAATTTTGAAACAATTCGGAGAATTTTTTCGGTATTTTGGGGCCCAAAAACAGTTTTCAACCCCTAAAAACTACCCTTAAAATAGCCCGATTAGGCCCATTTTAAATAGGCTTCTTGCGGTGGTGGATTTCAACACGTGGCCCAAATTTCGTTGAAATCAATTAACTCTTTCGAAAGTTATCGCGCGTACACATATATATATATATATATATACGTATATAAATATATATGTATATATATATATATATATAAATATATATATATATATATATATATATATATATATATATATATATATATATATATATATACATATATATATACATATATATATAAACATTTTTAAAAATGGTGCCAATGTGTTTAGGAGGTTATGAAACGTCGAGAAATTTTGGTCCGACCCCTAGGTCCCGCCATCCGACCGACGCCAATAGTGTATGTTGCCATATGGCAAATACACTAATAAGAGCATCGCTATACAAGCAACCTTGATTCTGCAGGGACCAATAGGACTTAAGCCGTCGGCCTCCAAGTGTCCATGATCCACAAAAATTGAATTATCACCATACATTTTTTAATACTTTTTCATTAACAATAAGCACTTTTCGTATAGCAAAAAAATAGTTAATATTGATGATTATCATTATCATTGGTGAATTTTGACATTTTGACGTGAAAACGTCTTTAAATTTGCTTCCATAGTGGGAGGCAATTCAGAAAACTGATAACAAAATCGGGGGATACAGTTTGATACTGCAACTACATAAAAAATTTAATTACACCACTCGATAGCTAGAGGATCAAAGAATTCGCTACGTTGAGTGAGGACTGCGACGCATCGCTTGCGGAGGAGGGGGAAGTACCGCCATTTTTTTTTGGGTGAATTTCGACAATTTTTTTTGGTTGACTTTTAACATATTCTTGGGTGAAATTTAACAATTTTGGGTGAAGATTGACAATTTTTTGACTGTATTTATAGTATTGGTTAGATCTGATTTTGATATTATTAAAAATTAAATTTAAAACCACAAATTAAGGATTCTTAATTTAACAAAAAATTAGATCCTATCGAACTTTGATAAACTCTAGGTCCCTAGAAAGACTTCTTCTAATAAGATTGGAAGATTGGACCTGTATTGAAAAAGTCGTTATCAAAATAATAATTGTGGACAAAAAAAATATTTGGAACGTCCTTGGTTTCTTACACTATTGGTTCCTGAAGATAACTTTTTATTTATATTTAGAAACAAAGAAAGTAGATATGTTTAGGTCACAATAACAAAACAAAAATTACATCTCGTGTTATGTGTAATATACAATAAAAAAGAAAATAACAATAGAAAAAGACGTTTAAGGAAACTATAACAAGAATGGCAGTTCAACTGATGTGAGTCGGTGCAGTTGAATCCGGAAGTAATTTAACGTTCAACTTGTTTCTTTTACTGTTAACAGTTAAACTGTAAACAATATAGGCTCACTTGCAGAAAGAATTGTCAAAAAAATTGATTTGATAATGATCTCAGATTGTGGTCATATATTCTACAATTTTTATATATGCAAGAGCAGTCCCATGTCGTTGTGAAACTCTCTGTCAAGTATAATACTCGCCACGGTTCTAAAAGGTTCTAAAGTTAGTCACAAACAGCGTCGCAAATGTATATTTTAGAGCCGTCCTGGTTGTTTTGTGGGAAAGGAAAACTCCTACCACCTCCCAGTTACCAGCACAGAAGATGCGCTCGTCGGTGATTGGTTATCGCTGGTTGTCGTGTCACTTGTTGCTTTCCTGCTATAAAGTAAAGTCCAGTACGCTATTGTTAAGTTGTTTCTTTGATTGTTAACTGATCAAGATGCCTAATACAGTTTTACATAGACAAGCACAATTTTTGGATGACTTTATGCAAGGAATTAACCTTTAGATTAAAGAAAAATTAAAACATCAAAAATAATAATGTAGCGCGTGTTTGTAGTTTTTCAACCGACTGTACTTACGCAAGCCTCCATTTGCATGTAACTTCAGAACCTTCTAGAACCGTGGCGCGTATTATAGTACATTAGATTGTATTCACAGAAAAACAAATGACTGATCTACATAGATACATATCGCCTTTGAAGCCAAAGTTCGATCAAAATGAGCACAAAAATGTTGTTTAAAGTGGAAATTGTGCAAAAAACTATGTTAAATATATGTGTACACAGTTTAAGAAAAATATCGCTTCAATAGATCAATTATTTTTCGAACAGGATCAATTTAAAATTCTACTGTGCTTTTCTTATGGCGAAATATGCAGGTCGTTGTCAAATCAAAGTTTTTGACAATGCTTTATGCAGCCCAGCAATAGTGTATTTGCTAATACAGGCAGTGTGACTTTATCACGTGAAGGTAACTTGGTTTTTGAACAAATTTAAAAAAAATCACCCCTTAATACATTCCTTAAAATAATGTTTTTTCTTAATTTCAATATTCTTATCAATCGAACGTCAGTACCAATAAAATACGCACTTCAGTATTCAATAAGTAAATCCATACCCGCAAATTTGTAAATCCGGTCCTGTCAGGTTGATATTATTAAAATTTTTGCAGCACATTTCAATAGTACTCAAAGGTTAAATTTCAATATAAAAATGATTCTGAGAATTTTTTGTACAGATAGGAATGAAACGTTGAAAAATTTATAGTCCGACCCGCATATATTGAAAAATAAATATAAATAAATATACTTATGCGTCGAACTGATAATCTATTTTTTAGGTCGCTTAAAAAATATCGATTCAATCAATCCAAGGTTATTGTCGAATTCAGATTTTCTAACAATACATTCTATAGCAAATATTAAACAATAATATATTTTTAGTGATGTAAAATTGCCAGTTATTTTTGATAGTAGCTTTCTGACGGGATAATTTACCGGTTAATTAACCGACCATCTATAAAACACAATGGCGGATTCCGATTTATTTTACTTAGAACAACAAAGAAACAAAACAAAATAATAGAACAGTATTCAACAGTAGAATCGAAAGATTTAATTAAATAATGCATTTTTATTTATGTAGATATTGGCTAGAAAATTAAAATTAAAATATTGACCATTACAATCATGCGCAAAAGTTTCTGCGCAGCCTTGTATAATAATAGTAAATAGATGCGGCTTTTTAAAATAAATTAACCAGTTAATTGACCGGTAATTTATTCTCTTACATCACTAATTATATTGTCATATTTTTTTAAATATATTTAAAAATCTGTCAGTTCTTTTTCGATGACCTTGTATTACAAACAAAATTAGTTCTGTATTTGTCTGTAAATGATCCGGAAAAATTCCGTATACACCAAAACCCGTCTCGGTAAGCGGCGTCTAGCGAATAGGAAATAAATTTAAGAACAATTTGAAAAGAAGAAACACGAATGAAATCAGTGGAAATAATCTCGCCAATAAATTTTCCTTGAGTGTTGAAACAATTGAATGATATGTTGAAAGGGAAGAATTATTTCATGTGTTAAATTATAAAGGATCTATATACAACCTTATTTTTTAAAACACAACGGGTATCATCGATATACTTTCGGTTTCTTTACAAACAAAGTGATTCAAAATACTGTTTTCAAATCTTTAATCGAAGAATATACACTAACAATAATGCGTTTAACGTCCATTTCTCAACTTTATGTCATTACAGGCGCCATTCGCACCATTACTATTTTTTCATCTACCACTTCCCGTTATTTTCCACATTTTTTACAACTTCAACTTTTGTAATAGCAATGGGCGAATGAAGGAATTATAGGAAATTAGGATAAGGTAGGTAATTTTTGAACTAGGAGTTTGATAAGTAATCGGCCATGGAACCATCTCGATATTTATCTGGAATTAATTGAGGGAAACCATGGAAAACCTCAATCAAGATGGCTAGTACAGGAATTACCGTTTCTCGGCGAGAGGCAGTAGGAAAAAGTCCCAGCCACATCTGCCCCCGCCGGGATTCGAACCCGGTACCTACTGAATGCTTGTCTAGTGCTGTCACCACTACTCTACACAGCTCGGTTCAATCGAAGAATAAAAGCTGGATCGATTTAAAATTCTTTTAAAATGCTTTTCTTATGAAGAAATATGTTTGGTCACCATCCAACGTCATTGTCAAATATAATTTTTTGACATTGAGTTCGGGAATTGAGCATTAGTACATCTAAGTCATTAAACTAAATATCTAATTTGATTAAAAACAGCCAACGAAGTACTAGTTTAAATTCAGTATATTTCATATATTACAAAGCATAGACAATAGTATTATTAATTGCGACAGAACACGAACCTATATCAACTTGCGACGTCGGCTACTTGGACTATTAAAAACTAATATAGGTACGCGCTATTTCCAGCCCAATCGTACTACAGTAAGCGTTGCCAGATGTTTCAGAACTATGGTACACAACATCAGGTTCGGTCTTAATTAAAAATGTTAACCTAAAAATTGATATCCACTAAAGATGTTTTCCATAACACATTTTCCTATTAGTTTTAGTTTAGTTTTATTAGTTTCTCTCAAGTTGTAACAATTACAAATGAGAATTGTTAACACATAGTGTTACAAAAATCATTTTATATATTTTTGTAATCAGAATCACCAGAGCCTTGAATGACAAATTCATGGTTTAAAATGTAAAATAATAGGATTCTAATTTTTGGTACTTTAACAACATAAAAATCGTTGAAAATAATTATTATTTTGGGATTTACAAGGCATTTATGTCGCTAAGGCTCTAACTATGATGTTTTAATTTAAAATTAATTTTTATCTTTTCAATTAAGTTATTTCATTCTAATCTTCTTTAATTTTTTTTCTGTTATTGTTGTTTATTAAACATATACACATTATTTTTTTTTGTAAATCTTTAAAATTAAATTTTGTTTAATGATATTAAATAAAATTGTGCTTTATTTCTTTTTCTAAAATTTAATTTAATTTCTGCAAAAAAATCAAATGGAGTCCAAATTTTAACATCTGATTAAAACAAACAATTTTTTATATTGTTTCGGTAAAAGTAAGTACATTAAACAAAATGGTTAACATCGTACAAGCATTTTACAATTAAAAACGATGTCAGATTCTTCTTGAAGCTCATAAAATTTCTCTCCTCTCTCAGAGCAACTGGTATCCTATTAAAAAAGATAGCCCCAGAACACTGTAGAGTTGATTTGAAAAAGGCACATCGGCGCTTATCAATGCGGAACGTCGACTTTTTATGCATCATCAAACTATTTCATTTGATAACCATGTCCACCATATTGGATTTATGCATTGTTACCGGATTCCAATTTAATTAAATTACATTTTAAACAACACAAGAAGTGAAGTCATTTTCATGATTGTTACCGGAGTTACATACGTGTGTAAAAATTTCAAAACTCTAGCTTAATTAAATTTGTCGAAATGTTGGTTGCAAGTTTTGACCCAAACTGACATATTGACAGACAAACATGGCAGTTAAATAAAAGCTTGTACAGAAACTTTCTTTTATTGGTTTTCAAATATAAATTATCAACAAATAGCATCCCATTTTTATTTTATTTAAATGTTAACTGGATACATCCTTAAAAAACCCCGGGTCGCAGTGCCAAAACCCTGCCGACAATATAGTGTATTTGCTTATACAGGCAGTGTGGCTTTATTATACGAACTTAAGTTGATTTTTGGGCAAAATAAAAAATTTGACTCCTTAATACACCCCTTAAAATAACATTTTTTTCTTAATTGCAAAATTATTATCAATCGAACCTTTATACCAAATTATATACACCTTTCAGTGAAAAATTCACTATCTGCAAAATAGTGTTGTCATAAAGTTTGTAAATCCGGTCCTGTCGGGCCGATTTTATTAAAATTTTAAGGACACATTTTAATTGCTACCAGAGGGTTAAATTTCAATTTTGAAACGATTCAGATAATTCTTTCGGTATTTTGGGGCCCAAAAATATTTTTCAACCCCTAAAAACTACCCTTAAAATAGCCCGATTAGGCCCATTTTAAATAGGCTTCTTGCGGTGATGAATTGCAACGCGTAGGCCAAATTTAGTTGAAATCAATTTACTCTTTCGAAAGTTATTGCCCGGACACCCATATATATATATATATATATATATATATATATATATATATATATATAATATATATATATATATATATATAAACATTTTTAAAAATGATGCCAAAGTGTTTAGGAGGTTATGAAACGTCGAGAAAGTTTGGTCCGACCCCTAGGTCCCGCCATCCGACCGACGCCAATAGTGTATGTTGCCATATGGCAAATACACTAAAAATTCCTAAAAAAATGTTCATTTTGAAAGCGTTATTCTTCACTATCCCCACGGGGAGTCAAACGGAATTTGTTCACCAACGTACATTTTGTCTTTTGGCGAGTGATATAAAATATTATGTACGTGTTAGCACACACGCCTGTTATCCAATACATGACATGTTATCAAATAATAAATACCACCACAACACACTTTATCGCCCTTCCATCTCTGAGTTTACATGGGAAAAGTATAAACGGTTTACAACTGCTTTAGCCATTTTTAATAAAGCAGACCTACCTCGTCGAAATTCCACGTAGTGGACCATATTTGGAAAAGTATCTTAAGCTGATATCAGATGCTTCACTTTTTCTTCATTTCTGCCTTTCACTCAGCATCTTTCACTCGAAGTGAAACGTCTGAACACAAAATGAAAAAAACCCGGGTCGCAGTGCCAAAACCCTGCCAACAATATAGTGTATTTGCTTGTATAGGGCCGTGTGGTTTTATACTTTTATTATGTGAAATTAAATTTGTTTTTGGGCAAAATAAAAAATTTAACCCCTTAATACACCCCTAAAATAACATTTTTTTCTTAATTGTAATATTATTATCAATCTAACGTCTACACCGAATTAAATACACCCTTCAATAAATAAGTCACTATCTGCAAACTAGTGTTTTCATAAAATTTGTAAATCCGGTCCTGTCGGGCCGATTTTATTAAAATATTGGGGACACTTTTTAATTACTACCAAAGGGTTAAATTTCAATTTTGAAACGATTCGGAGAATTTTTTCGGTATTTTGGGGCCCAAAAACATTTTTCAACCCCTAAAAACTACCCTTAAAACAGCCCGATTAGGCCCATTTTAAATAGGCTTCTTGCGGTGATGGATTTCAACACGTGGGCCAAATTTCGTTGAAATCAATTAACTCTTTCGAAAGTTATTGCGCGTACACACACATATATATATATATATATATATATATACGTATATAGATATATATATATATATATATATATATATATATATATCTATATACGTATATATATATAGATATATATATATATATATATATATATATATATATATATATATATATATATACGTATATATATATAGATATATATATATATATATATATATATATATATATATATATATATATATATATATATATATATATATATATATATATATATATATATATATATATATACATATATATATAAACATTTTTAAAAATGGTGCCAAAGTGTTTAGGGGGTTATGAAACGTCGAGAAATTTTGGTCCGACCCCTAGGTCCCGCCATCCGACCGACGCCAATAGTGTATGTTGCCATATGGCAAATACACTAACAATAGTGATGAATGAATTAATTAGTGAACCGATCCAACAATGTTAGATATCGGCATTCGGCATCATTCACTCGCGCCGAATGAACGAAAAATGAAACGTCTGACCTTGGACAGAACATTCACTCGGGTTTGGCCATTTCGTCTCGCGTCTTGTAGCAGATGGACTTGGGACTACGACACCGCATAGTGAATATATTCTGTCTGTGTATGAGACAAAATGGTATTCAAGTGGAACGACCAAAACACGCTGCTGTTTTTGGAGAATTTCAAAAATTATCAATATCTTTATAACCACTAACTCGATTAATACAAAGACAGAACAATAAGGACAAATTCTATAAAATTAAACTTGGATTTTGCTTCTTTGTCAATTCTTCGATCAAATGACCACAAATCAAACGAATTCCAAGGTCATTCGACATCTTCAAGGAAAAGACTGGATGAACATTCATATTTCTATGTCGTGTGAACGCGGAATGAAAAAAAATGAACATTCACTCATTTGAACATTTATCTGAGTGAACCGTCAGATATCACCTTTAGAAATATAAAAAAATGTAACAGAAAAAAGATTTAGACATTTTCAACTATTGTTGTTGTTTTTTCTTTAATCTAGCAACCATGAACGTCTCGATTTTATTTGTCATACAAGACTATTTCGGTTTATAACCGCTCGAAACTAAAAAATTTAATGACACTTTGTAAAAACTTTTTTTATAAATAAAAATAAAAAACCCGGGTCGCAGTGCCAAAACCCTGCCGACAATATAGTGTATTTGCTTGTATAGGGCCGTGTGGTTTTATACTTTTATTATGTGAAATTAAGTTTGTTTTTGGGCAAAATAAAAAATTTAACCCCTTAATACACCCCTTAAAATAACATTTTTTTCTTAATTGTAATATTATTATCAATCTAACGTCTACACCGAATTAAATACACCCTTCAATAAATAAGTCACTATCTGCAAACTAGTGTTTTCATAAAATTTGTAAATCCGGTCCTGTCGGGCCGATTTTATTAAAACTGTGGGGACACTTTTTAATCACTACCAAAAGGTTAAATTTCAATTTTGAAACGATTCGGAGAATTTTTTCGGTATTTTGGGGCCCAAAAACAGTTTTCAACCCCTAAAAACTACCCTTAAAATAGCCCGATTAGGCCCATTTTAAATAGGCTTCTTGCGGTGATGGATTTCAACACGTGGCCCAAATTTCGTTGAAATCAATTAACTCTTTCGAAAGTTATCGCGCGTACACATATATATATATATATATATATATACATATCTATATATATAAATATATATATATATATATACATATCTATATATATAAATATATATATATATATATATATCTATATATATATAAATATATATATATATATATATATAAATATATATATATATATATATATACATATATATATATATATATATATATACATATATATATAAACATTTTTAAAAATGGTGCCAAAGTGTTTAGGAGGTTATGAAACGTCGAGAAATTTTGGTCCGACCCCTAGGTCCCGCCATCCGACCGACGCCAATAGTGTACGTTGCCATATGGCAAATACACTAATAATTGTGATTCATTTAGTAATACAGACGCAGACTTTACAATATAAGAAGCGCAGTTTGGGACGGGTATGTTTTACATTGTTTCATTACTTTGGCGCTCTATTAAGCTTGTATGACTCACTGATAATCATTTTCATACCGTACTATAGGTAGTATAACGCGTTGTCATAAAATGGTATTCAACCACTTTAAAAGTTATCAAGCACAGTTCAAATCAAATGCAAAAGTATTAAGTTTAATAATACACGGGTAATTAAATTTTCGTAATTTTATATATTTATAAGTTGAAGTGCTTCTTAAAAATAAAAGCAATAAAACTGAAGGTTAAATTTAAATTTTATATAAGTATACTGCTGTATTAACGAAAAACGCCCTAACTAACATTTTTTTTCAAACTCGATTTTTTGTGCTATTGATTGAAAAAGTGCTTCTTCAATCATATAGCACAAAAATCTTGATTTTGAAAAAAATGTCAGTTAAGGCGTTTATCGTTAACACGGAAGTATATGCTTCTGGCTTAAACTTAAAACTATATCCGTTTAAATATTTACTATGAGCATTATTATAGAATGTATACACTTTACAATAAATTATATACCTAAGATAAAGTTTTAATTTCTACAAGCTGCAGAACGGCTATTTAATTGTTAAACATTCATTATAACAATGAATGTTTATCAATTAAATAGCCGTTCTGCAGCTTGTAGAAATTAAAACTTTATCTTATATTAAAACTTTACAGAAGTCTTTCGTATATAAAAATTTCCATATGATATACATAGGTATGGCCCAGCCCTTTTATCTGCCTTTGAATTACATATTATGATGTACTTAGGTTGGATTAATAATGAAAAAATGGAAATTTACCTATACATTCATAACTCTCGCTATTGAGATGATTCATGTCTAGCGGTACCTAGTTAAAATAGTCAGCTCTCGTAGCTAGTGAATTTAATGTTACAATTTGAAGAACTGATTGTTTAGATATTGCACCGTAGAGTAACTGATCGCTCATTCCGCCGCGAAAGTGGAAAGATTCGGGTTTGAATCCTGACGATGTTGGTGGATTAAAATAAATTTTTCTGATTTAGTATTGTAACAATAAATGTTTATCAATAAATTATGTTTGCTTTAGCTAATTTAATTTTGTGAATTGATTTTGTAATGGTCGGCAAATGAGACTTCAGTCGAAGTTATGATATTACACAAAATTTACTTCTGTTTCCCAACCAGCAAAATTTTGATATTTAGAACAAAAATTACAGTATATATATCTCAATGTCTAAATTCTGAATCCACAAACAAATAGATGTTCAAAATATGTTTTTGGTTTCAGGGGACCTCAATGACACAAAAAATATTGTGAAATTTTGAAAAGTGAATTTTGACCTAATTTAGTACCATTCTCCACTAGTGAGTTGGAATGGTAATCAATAACCTTTTTTTTAGCAAATAGCAAAAAAATATAGAATGAAAGTGGAAAGATTCGGGTTTAAATCCCGACGGTGACGTGTTGGAATAATAATTTTTTCTAATATAGTGCTACAACAATGAATGTTTCTTAACAATTATAGCAGACAATAGCTATTGTACTAAATGAATTCAGCAGGTACGTTAACTATAAGCGTATGTAAAATCTAGTAATGTGAAAAATAAAGTTTTAAATAAAGAAAGCAAAGAAATAATAAACTAAGCCACCTATAGACAAAGCTGCATACACTGTATTCTCTGCAGAGTAGGTTAAATCGGTTGAGAATGAGCATTAACGCCATTATTACAACGTACCGTGCCAGGAGTCCGCGTCCCCATTGGTCCATTATATTGTTTATCAGTAATTCCCAAGTGCAATAAAAAGTCCGTCCAGATAACAATACAACATCGTTTATGCGAGAACGAAAACAAACGATAAACGAATTCTGCAGTTTGTATATATATTTTGTTTAATTAAAATACCTTAAATTGTTCAAACACTTGAGCTCAATAAAAATATATAGTGCGTAGTGAAGTTTATCGAGCCTGACACGAACACATCGCAAATGACGATTCAAACGAAATTTACTTGACAATGTAAAGGTGGCAGTTCGCGCCGCGACTGAGACAGGAGACCGAGACCGGAGACAGAGACTGGAGACTGAGATCGTTACTTGACCTTAGGTTTTCTATGTGTGTCAGTTCGCGAGCGAGACCGAGACAGGAGACCGCGACGCAAGACAGAAGATCGCGAGACGGTCTCTAGCCTGGACTAGTACTGTCTCGCGTCTCGCTCGAGACGCACGTGCAAAATTGTGAAAAATGACATCGTTTTCTGATGAAGACACCGATAAATTGATTGAAATGATTAGACAACATCCTGCGCTATTTAATTCTCAACTTGACGCATACAGAGATGAAAATTTGAAGGATAATATTTGGAAAAGCATAGCTGAAGGTTTAAATAAGTTTTATAATAATAATATAATAGCAAGTCATCGTCTTCTTCTTCTTCCAATAGTAACTTCATAACTGAATGGCTTTCCATTACGTTGTGGATTAATAATTTTCCAGAACACGACACGATTGACTCTAACGACTCAACAAAACTGAATGAACAGAGGTCTTTGGTCTCGGTACACAGCAGACCACCGGAGACGGAGACATTTGTCTCGGTCTCCTGTCTCTGTCGCGGCGCGAACCGCTACCTTAAGCTTTCATTCAAATTTTTACGAACACGTCAAGCAATCGGTCTGTGTCATGTCCATTCCATTTTTTTCTTTATCTGTAGCTGCAGAGATCTTTTTTGGACCACTGCCACCTTTAATAGTTAATAGTTATTTTTATTTGAATTAACATTTTAAGTTTTTCTCTTTACAAACTTATGTTAAAAATACTACTAAATTTGGGTTGCTCAATATTTTTTTTTCAAATGTAATTTTTACTGTACAAAAATGTATGTTTTTATCTGATTTTAAATCGCTTTTTTAGATAAAATAAACTGTAAAAACTTGGCTAAAAGTCATACGGAAAGACTGATACATATTTCTAGTTCTATTTTGAAGAATTAACATGAAATATCGAATAAAATTTTTCATAGAAATTAGAGATTTTCTAAACGATACTGCTCGTAAAATAGAGGAGACAGCTGGTAAACAGTTGCTTAAGGTAGTTGTCGTGGTTAAAGCACACTGTCAGAAAATTCTTAATTTTTGTATACTTATTAAAGACATGATAATACAATTACCCTGAAAATTTGAAGTCGATCGACCGTATATAATCCAAGATACATTCAATTAAAAATTGGATAATTAACATTGATTGTATACGATCTCTGTAGTTCTGAACCAGTTTCTTATTTCTAAAAAAAGAACTAACTGTCAGAAACTTTCCAAAAACTGACAGTCTTTCAATGCATTTGTTGAGTTTAAAAAAAATAAGAAAAAAATTTTGACCGTCTAATTATTTATAAATAACGGTTTAAAGTTCAACAATTTATAGAAAAGTATACAATATACATGCATATGAATGCTGTATGGGTTACGTTTCCACGGGTACAGTCTTGCGTACAAATTATGGATCACTTAGCTACAAGCTAGTATACTTTTGTGGCGCGTAGAATCTATAACTTTTTGACAATATTGTACCTCGACAACTACCTTAAATCAAGTGTGTTGCAAAATTCGTTGTAAAATAAAAATATGTATGTTTGTAAATATTTTGCAGGAATAAATTTCTTATTATCATTATTACGAGTAGACAATATAGATAGACGTATTATCACGCGAGATGAAATACATATAATAAAAAATCATTATTAACGAACCATTAGCAAAGTAAACCAAGTGAGCCAGCTATATGGACAAGAAATTATAGGTACATAAAGTTGGAATGATAAATGTGACTAAATATATTGTTTATTTTCCGTGCGAACAACGTCCTTACATAACAAACGTAACAAAAACTCAACAACTCTGTATAAGGCTGTTGCTGTCAACGATTTACCGGCAGAGAAAATATTAACAATCGATGTCACTCATTTACAGAAAAATGCTTTTAAACGTTCAACTTTATAATTACATTTTTTGATATATTACTTAAACATAAAATAAATTTAACATTTTATTAAAAATTTGAATTCTTAATGAACTAAAATTTATGCTATTATGCTTTACTCTTTTCATTACAGGCACTTTGGAACTAAATTGACTGTTATTTACAGACAATCTTCCTGTATTTATTTACAACAAATTGAACTACTAATTATTACACTAGTTGTCGAAAGCATTGTCAAAAAATATATTTTGGCAACGGCTTTAGATTGTGGTCATATAATTACAGTTTTCATACATGCAGAAACTGTCATGTAAAACATTAGATTGTACTCAGACAAAAACAAATGATTAATCTACACAGAAAAATCGATTCTCAAGCTAAATTTTGATCAAAATATTTCGAATATAATTTGCACAAAAAAAGATGATACATGTATACACAATTTAGAAGAAATATCGTTGATAGCGACCAATTATTTGTCGAGCAAAATCGATTTAAAATTATACAATAATTTTCTTAAGAAAATGTGTGTGGTCGCAATCTAAAAAAACCCGGGTCGCAGTGCCAGAACCCTGCCGACAATATAGTGTATTTGCTAATACAGGCCTTGTGGCTTTATTATGTGAACTTAAGGTGATTGTAGGGCAAAATAAAAAAAAATAACTCCTTAATACACCCCTTAAAATTACATTTTTTCTTAACTACATTATTATTGTCGATCGAACGTCTACACCAAAGTTAAAAACACCTTTCTGTAAATAACTCACTACCTGCATACTAGTGTTTTCAGAAAATTTGTAAATCCGGTCCTGTCGGGCCGATTTTATTAAAATTTTAGGAGCACTTTTTAATTGCTATTAAAGGGTTAAATTTCAATTTTGAAACGATTCTGAGAATTTTTTAGGTATTTTTGGGCCCAAAAAACTTTTTCAACCCCTAAAAACCACCCTTAAAATGATCCGATTGGGCCTATTTTAAATAGGCTTCGTGCGGTGGTGGATTCCAACATGTGTGCCAAATTTCATTAAAATAAATTAACTCCTTCGAAAGTTATTGCCCGTACACATATATACCTATATATATATATATATATATATATATATATATATATATAAATATATATATATATATATATATATATATATATATATATAAATATATATATATATATATATATATATATATATATATATATATATATATATACATATATATATATAAACATTTTTAAAAATGGTGCGAAAGTGTTTAGGAGGTTATGAAACGTCGAGAAATTTTGGTCCGACCCCTAGGTCCCGCCATCCGACCGACGCCAATAGTGTATGTTGCCATATGGCAAATTCACTAATAATTGTCAAATGAGATTTAAGTTTAATGTTTCTTAGTATTTATAGCAAACGATAGCTATTCTGCTGTTTATCAAAATTTATCATATATATTAATACGCTAAGGTTAAGATGTTTGCCATCCTTTTTCGAAAAAACCTCACAATTACTCCACATAAATTTTGTATCATTTTATAGATAATTACTTGCTCTATGTGTATCAACAATTAAAAAATCTATTATTGCTTTTGTTTTTGCAAAATAATTAATTATAACAATTATACATTTATTCAGTATATGCAGCAATGCTGCCATCTGACGGTTCTAACTCTGAATCAACGTCAACATGATTGACGGTCGTAAATTTTTTTTGTTTAATTTTTAATAAAAATTCACGTATGGCGGCGCTTCAGCTCAACGTTTTCGATACTTGCACCTCTATACGACAGTTTTAGAAAAATATTTTCTTGAACCGTCACTGAGCTTCGTAATGTAATACAACAAAAAGAAGAAAGTTATAAAGAGTGTGAGAAATTAGAAACGAATTTTAGTGAGAATTATTCGCACAGGTACCGCTAGTATAATCACAATAAATTAATAAATACGTTTTAATTAATAAATATAGTCTTAGCTACAAAAACAAATAAATGCGACAAGTGAAATTTGATTCTAGACGATTTATTCATTAAATGTTAGCCAACAATACGAAGGGTAGGACCTTTAATAGTGAATCATTTAATCCGCAGTTTGTTCGTTTGATATAGCTGGTTGGTTATCCTAAAACATCCACCATGTTTAAATACGGAACGGGCGAAAATCATTTCACGCGACAACGTTTCAACCTCGTGTTTACTAAGATTTTTTGAACGTTGAACGTTTAATTCGACGTAAATAAACCACAACAGTAATCAAGTACAGAGAAAGTGCAGAGTATTTGGGATACACGTTTATTTTTTAGGGAATAAGTGAAAAAGAGTTAGCCCAAACAAAACTGCGCGAAATTATCGGAAAATTAATAAACTTTAATGATCATTAAAACAAAAACTGGACCTTCTACAAATTTGATTTCAACCAAAAAATTACAATATGCTGATCTGTTTTAAGACTTCAAAAAATGCTTATCCAATTCGACGCGAAATTTTTTTTTTGTATGTTCCGTGATAGCTCCGACAGTTGTGAACCGATTGAAAAAATTTCGACGCCATTTTGTTCGGAATATTATCGTATAGTTTTTCCTTAAATCATTTCATCCGTTTTAAATGACTTAAAAAAAATATATTTCTTACATGTATGCTACGTCATATTTCCAGCATTTGTGAACCGATTTTGATGATTTTATTTCTATTTAATAGGGCATACCTTCAGGGTGATTTCACATAAATTTTGCTTAAATCGGTTCAGTAACTTTTAAGTATCTTCCACCATATCTCTGCTAGTTAAGAACCGAAATTTACAATCTTTAAATAACTATTGTATATTGTATACTGACATTTCATAATTTATAAACAAAGCAATTATGAAATCTTATGAAAAGTGTGCGAAATCGAATTCGCCAAAAAGTAACCTTCAAAAAAGTCAGTAAAGATAAGAAAATTTTGAGGTCAGCGCCAATTTAATATAAGTAGATATTATATAAAACGTTTTAGTATTTAAAATGGCGCCGACCTAAAAGTTATATTATTTTTCTCTCCGTGGCTTTTTTGAACTAGGTTCAATTAAAAAAAAGAAGACTTGTTACTGAATTCTCTGTACTAGTTTTGATGTTTAGTTAATCTCATTGTAGTGGTATTCGTGGTCATTTGGCATATAAGTAAATGAAGATGTCTATGATAATAGTAAATACGGATAGTTAAACCACAATAGAACGATGCGGATTTCTATACGACTATGACCGTTGTGACGAATCCAAGGGTCACGGCCTACGTTGTATAATTAAAGACAACGGACCTATGTACAGTAACAACTTGTCTAAACTCAAACAGATTTAATGAACAACATCTCACTTCTACTTTTGAATTTTACACAACATGGCATAAAACAATTCAGATAGAATCGGTTTTATATACTCGGCTTAAACTCAGTTTAATCATTGTACCTATAAAGTTTTTGGATCTTCTAGTAGATAAAAGTCTTCAGGGGGTATTCTTATGTGATCACTTCGAAAATTCGATTTTTTTTTCATATTTCAATAGTAAAACCTATCGAAAATATGCTGTGAAAAATAGAGACCGAAATTCCTAGTTTTAAATAAATTACAACTCATAGTCGCCGACGAGCCGTATAAGCGACTTGTTGGCTCTTGAAACTTTAAACGCATTTATCTGGAAACATTATTTTCTAAAACTGTCATGGTCCTAAAAAAAAGTATTCAACCGATTGCTTTGAAATTTATATATGTTCTTCTAATCATTAATGGTTATCGTCCGTACCAAAATTGCTTATTTTCGAAAATATTTTCTTATTTTTTTAAACAATTTTTAACAAAAAACACAAACTTTTTTTCTACAGTCCGCCATTTTTTTTTAAATGAAATTGATTAATTTTGGTAGGGACGATAGCTACATCCGTACTGAACAATGAGCCATTCGATTTTTTTATTTCAGACAACATGAACAGCCGCTATTACCATGACCAGTGACTTGCTTTTTTTTTAGTGTCTAATTTAATTTAAAAAAATATAGATATAAAAAATGTAAAATAAGAGAAAAAAAATTTTTTTTATACAGTTAAAGATACAAACAAAAACATATAAAAAAATTAAAATGATTGAATGTTATTGTCGTCTAAAAAAAAATTCCCTAAAAAGAGGTAAAATTTATGCGTTCACATAAGAATACCCCCTTAATTAGAAGTGTCATATCGAATATGTACGAAAAAAGATACTTCCTTATGTTTACTGTATCAAACAGCTGTCATTAATATGTTCGGAAGAGATAGCCTTAACCGCCTATTATGGCTACGTTTTTACAATCTTGAAATATGGTATCATCTTTTGGGGAAGCAGCTCTCAACTTAATGTATTATTTAGGCTACAAAAAAGATGTCTACGCCACATTGGACTAAGGGATTCTTGTAAAAAACACTTCAAAAACCTATATATGCTAACATTACCATCAATTTACATTTTAGAAGCAGCCCGTTTTGTGAATGACAGCCCCACTTATTTTGAGAAAACGTATCACAGTTATGATACTAGAGAGAAATACCAGCAGCGTAACAAATTTTCTATTACTAGGAAAAATATGACCTCATCGTTAACAAGAATTTATAATGCCGTTCCTCCTTATATAAAAAGACGTGGGGGTAAATAGTTTAAAACTTATTTAAAAAAGTATCTCATAGAGAAAGCATTTTATAATACAGTCGATTTTATGTAATTTTATTGTAAATTTTATACTCATTTTATTGTAATTTTAATGTATTATGACGTTTTTTACACCTGTTGGCAACAAACGAAAAAACCCGGGTCGCAGTGCCAAAACAAAACCCTGCCGACAATATAGTGTATAGGGCCGTGTGGTTTTATACATTTATTATGTGAAATTAAGTTTGTTTTTGGGCAAAATAAAAAATGTAGCCCCTTACTACACCCTTAAAATAACATTTTTTTTCTTAATTGTAATATTATTATCAATCTAACGTCTACACCGAATTAAATACACCCTTCAATAAATAAGTCACTATCTGCAAACTAGTGTTTTCATAAAATTTGTAAATCCGGTCCTGTCGGGCCGATTTTATTAAAATTTTGGGGACAGTTTTTAATTACTACCAGAGGGTTAAATTTCAATTTTGAAACGATTCGGAGAATTTTTTGGGTATTTTGGGGCCCAAAAACATTTTTCAACCCCTAAAAACTACCCTTAAAATAGCCCGATTAGGCCCATTTTAGATAGGCTTCTTGCGGTGATGGGTTTCAACACGTGGCCCAAATTTCGTTGAAATCAATTAACTCTTTCGAAAGTTATCGCGCGTACACATATATATATATATATATATATATATATATACATACATACATACATACATATATATATATAAACATTTTTAGAGGTTATGAAACGTCGAGAAATTTTGGTCCGCCCCTAGGTCCCGCCATCCGACCGACGCCAATAGTGTATGTTGCCATATGGCAAATACACTAATAAATACTACTTCTACTTCTAAACATAAAATATTGTATTTTACTAAATGATAATAATGTCACGGCTATTTGGACAATTCCATGTTAAAACAATTAAACAATTATTATGCAACGTTTCGTCTTTTTATTAAGACTTTATCGAGCAACTGAAGAATTACAAGAACATTATAAATAATTAGGAATAGATATTATGTATAAAGTTAAAAATTAATTTAATGTTCTAGGCTAAAACATTATATTAACTGAAATTAGTTTCACGGGTAATTGGAATAAAAAATCAATTTAAACACTTATTGATTGCAACGTTTCGTCTTTATTAAATCAAGACTTTTTCAAGCTCTGGAAAAAATTTTTTTTTTACAAAAATTAACAATCATATAATAAAAATATAAAACCTTATGGATTAAATATTAAATTTATTATATGATTGTTAATTTTTGTAAAAAAAAAATTTTTTCCAGACCTTGAAAAAGTCTTGATTTAATAAAGACGAAACGAAGTGTTTAAATTGATTTTTTATTCCAATTACCCGTGAAACTAATTTCTATTATTACATATTTTGGAATTGAACTTTAGAGATGAATTATATTACCTTTTGAGATTACAGAAAAAATTAAATAGACTCACCAAAACAGATTCATTACCGGCTGCTATCTGAAACATAAAAAACATTTTCTATTAATTTGTATTCCATTATTTCCATAAAAATAGTAAAGGCGTTTTAAAACAGCAGAAAATTGTAGCATATTCTACCGTTTTTTGAAAGGACTATTAATATTGTCCTATCACAAAAAATAATGTTAAAATTCTTTTCAAATTACACGTTTTCTTTAAAATATACAGTTAATTATTAAAATATGTCTCAAAATCAATCTTACCGAAGCTCTTAAATTTCTTAAGAAAATAATAAACACTGGTTTTTCACATTTCCCGAAAATGTATTTATATGAAAATAATATACAACAAACACCGAAAGAATTTATCACAACAATTAATTATGATTCTACAAATTACATTTTCAAAAGAAACGACACAATATTAAGACGCTAATGTAAAAATCAACGTCACCAGAGAACAGACGACACCTATCTAGTTTGTACAAAAACGAACAGATCTGATTACGGCCAACTTATGCATTATGCAATTAGCTTTTATTAAAGAATTTAACTATTTGATAATGTCCTTCAAAAAATATTTGACACGATTATGAAATGCACTTAAATTTATTAAAACATGGCGTTTTATTGATTTTAAAAAGTATTAGTGCGTTTTATTAAATTAAAATCTATAACATTAGTAACGGCTGAACATAAAGAATAGAATAAAATATGTTATAGAAACATTATTTAAATGAATCTATAAGTACCAACATTATAATATAATGGACGATGTTTATACGAACAGCGTCCCTTGCATGGACGCTACCTTAAAACTCAAAAACCACTAAACCGATTTACATTATATTTCCAGATGCAAATAGTTTATAAATTCAGCAGTAGCATTCATTAACTATAGCAGCGTTTCTCAAACTTCTATAACAGTAAATTTCACAAATTCAGTACTATTAATTAAACATCTTAATTATTTTGTAGGGTAGGTTTAAGTCATTTTTCAACTTTGCGCAGCATTTAAAATCATACGACGATTTTAACACTATTAATTTTCATAATTTTTCACGCAACGCTTATTGGCTTTCCGAGTAAAACGATCGAATATATTGTTTTTATCCAAATTTCTAAATTTGGTTCGCACGGAGCATATTAGACCATTTTAAGGACTGTCTTTAGCGGTTGAAAAATGTTTTCGGGCTCAAAAAAATCGAAAGAAAAATTCAGAATTGGTTTAAATTTAAAATTTAACCCATTAGTTGCTCAAATTTTAATAAAGTCGGTCCGGCAGAACCAGACTTACAAATTTCATGAAAACACGTATTTACTTACTGAAGGGTTTATTTAATTTGGGGCAAATGTTGGATTGACAATAATATTGCAATTTAGAAAAATCTTATTTTAAGTGGTGTATTCAGGAGTTAAATTTTTTATTTTGTCCAAAAACGTAAAAAGCCACAATGCCTGTAATAGCAAATATACATACTATATTGTCGACGGGGTTTTGGCACTGCGACCTAAGTTTTTAGTGTATTTACCATATGTGACATATACACCAACTATTGTACCAAAATTTTTCGTTTTTATTTAGCAATAATTTTTCTTTTCGGGAGAATGATCTGAAAAGATATGTGCTACAACTTTTTTTAGTTTTACGCGTGAAAAACAAATGTATAAACATCTATTATAATATTATGTCAAGTGTCACTATTTATGGAGTTGAGAGAATCGGGTCGTTTTTTTTTATTCAATGTAATCTCAAATGATTTAGAGACATTTCCCCTAAGACTCGATTTATCTGGATACGAAATAATTTGGACAGTGACACGAAATAAGTGAATGACATTTGAAACAAGACTTAGGTAACTTTGGAATCCATGTCCCGGTCGAAAGCCTACGTAAGTTCCGGTTAAAGATTCTAGCGCTTTGTTGGCTGCACACAAACAGACCTATAGAAACAACAGGAGAAAGCGAGAGAGAGAGAAAGAGTTATGTAATATGTAACGACTTCCTGTCGGTTTATCAACGTTAGCAGACATCTGGTGAGACGTGAATGTTGCTAACCTTGGGACAATAGCATCGAGGTAGTCGAGCTGTGAGCCAAGTGCCTTATCCAAGATAAAAGCAAATGGGGGCGTTTGTGCGGTGTTTGGAGAGTGAATTGTACGAACATGCCTATGTGAGGTGCTCTGTTTTACCGTCTTAGAATGCTACTGCGTCCGAACTACATTTGAAATTGATTATATTTATTGTATACCATAGTGTCAATCATAAATAAACAATCCTTTTTATCGAGTAGGATTCAAAGTGTTTTTATTAGCTGATTGAAAATATTTATACTGGTGTACCCCAGGGATGTATTATGTGACCATTTTTATTTATTCTTATGTATGGAAAACAAAAGTTAACAAGAGGAACAAGAGGGATGTCGTGGCCTTATCTAAGATGTAGTGCATGGAGTGGAAAAATTTTAAATGGGTAAATCTAGACAAAAGATTTGAAGCTTTCGAAATCTCAAATATATTGGAGCATTGCATAATATTGTTATATTTGGTAATGGATATTATCGTGTGTATATGTATATCGAGCTTTAAATCATTTTAGTTTCATAATATTATAATAAATATGTAATATTTATCGAATGAAGGACGTCAGTCCAATTTCTGCTTTAAAATTAGAAGATTTTTTTAATAGATAGTAGCTATTTGTATCAGTATCTACATTTAATTAAAATTCTTAATATTTTTCTTATTTTATTTTGAGTGGTAAAAAACGTCACAAATGTATATTCAAATATATGTGTCCGATTTTAGATGCAAAAATGAGAGATTATAGATACAAATAAATACTTGATACTTTAGAAGGTTCGTCTTCTAAGCTGGTCAAAAAAACAGTGCCATCTATGGGTTCGGGTTGTCAACGGTGTAGCAACAATTGGCTATATTACTTCTTGGTTTCTGTAACACAGTAATATAGCCTCAAATATTTTTCTCAACTACACGACAAAATTGAAAAAAATCAATCTACTGTCAAAAGTTTTTTGGCAACCCAAGCAGCACGCGACTTTAATGTAGTTTGTTGCCAATTTTCGATCAGAACAGTACCGGTGCGCGAATTTAAAATTGTATTAGTAATATGTATTTAATATTAGTCGCCAAACGACAATAAAAATTACATATTTTCATCTTTATAAGATTCTCATTATATATTAAGGTGATCGTTTACCAGATGTTCAATAAACCTCCTTTTTCATCCGCATAACACTATATCTTACGAGAAACTGCACGTAAAAGGCACTTACGTTTTGAAAATCTCTAATTTCTATGAAAACTCTTATTCAATTTTTAGTGTTAATACTTCAAAATGAATTAGAAATATGTACCATTCTTTCCATATGACTTTTAGCCAGATTTTTACAGTTTTAAAATCAGATGAAAATAAGAAATGTACCGTAAGTTTTACACAAATTTTTGCACAGAAAAAATATAATTTGAAAAAAATTATTAAGCAAGCCAAATTTGCCAGTATTTTTAACATATGTTTGTAAGTTAAAAACCTAAAAATGTTAATTTGCCTTCCCATAATTTTTAATTTCGTGACGTACTGTAAAGAAAATTACGTTTTTGGTTCTAAAATTTTTAGGTAGCAAGTCAAATTTTGTGAAGCTTAGTGCTTAATCACAGCTAATAAAAAAGTAATGAAGAGAATTTCGCGACCACAATTCGAAATTACATGAGAGTATATTTCACAATTTACCGAGCTGGGTAGAGTAGTGGTGACAGCACTAGACTCGCATTCGGGAGGTCCGGGTTCGAATCCCGGCGGGGGCAGATGTGGCTAGGACTTTTTCCTACTGCCTCTCGCCGAGAAACGGTAATTCCTGTACCGGCCATCTTGATTGAGGTTTTTCATGGTTTCCCTCAATTAATTCCAGATAAATATCGAGATGGTTCCTTATTTGAGGCCATGGCCGATTACCTATCAAACTACTAGTTTAAAATTAGCTACCTTATCCTAATTTCCTATAATTCCTTCATTCGCCCATTGCAATTAAGTTGATGTTTAAAAATGGAAAATAGTAAAGTCGAGAAACGGATGTTAAACGCATTATTATTATTATTTTACAATCTGAGGAATCAGATGCCTTAATCGAGGAGAGGGACAATCTACGGAGCTTAGGGAATTGTTTATTCCCGTCAATAGTCCGTATAGAAAAACTTTTACTGTCATTTAATTTATGTTCTTCTTCAAGAAAATTTCAATTTGCGTTCTATAGCGAAAGGACAACCGATAAGACGAAACATACTTTGGTATTCCGTAACAGCACAGTAAAAGGGAGTCGACTGTACAGACAATCGTTAGTTTTGTAACGGAAGAAGCTACATTATGTATAACATATTAATTTAATCTAAGCAAACATACACTGCGTTTACGCAGATATATCTGAAAATAGGGACAGTATTGCGGTGTATGGATTAAATTATTTAAATACAACCACGCAGAATCTGAAACAGATTTTCATACAAAGCGAGACAATGATGTAATTGTAAAATACTTTCTTTTTCTCATTATAAAATAGAAACTCAAATTGACTTAGTTTATAAGTGAAACAAAATATTCACAAGACTTCAAAGAAGAGATTTTATTTTTGACTTCTCCTAATTCAATTAGAAGCCAACACAATTACTTTTTCTATTTTCATAGTGGTTAATTTATGTCGATTTGTTGCAAAAAATAAAAAAAAACTAAATAAAAATAAAAATTTTAAGTGAGTATGGAAAGTATGTTACTCCTTTTTGATTTTTTTAAGTACTTCTTTTGGTGCGTTATAAAAAAATGATGTGAGTGAAAAAAATCATAGGGATCCCTGGTCTAAAAAAGGTTGGGGACTACTGACCCAGATTAATGTGCCTAGGGTCTTTCCTCATACAATTCTAAACAAAATGGTAAAAGGAAAACCGTTGCTAAATTTTGATAACAAACTCGTGAAAAACGGACTTTCGAGAGGGAAATGCACAATGCAAAAATTGACTATTCCGTTGATTTGGAATTAAAAATATGCGAATTTGAATTTTGAGATCGATTAAAATGTGTAGCTTTTTTGTCACTACACAAAAAAATATGGGCACAGCCACGTAGTCGGCAAGGGTACTTTATTAGTATGAAAATTTCGATGTAATTAATTTCATTGTGAGAATGCGAAATTTACTTTATTAATGACTGCCACTCCTCTTTATATTTTACTCTAATGCAATGGCTTTGTAGTTCAAGGTCTTTGCCAAATCACGTACAGGCGAAACTCATATTTTATCTGGCGATTCTTCAAGGACTAATGTTAAATACAAGCGATTTTTTTCAACTCAAATCAGAAAATGTAGCATCAAATTAGTTCGTTTAAAATAAACACAAAGCACATAAACAATCTGACACAGCTCTGACTAATTTTCCAGTACACTTCTCAAGTTTCTAAATTTTCATCCTTATGTCTCCCTCCCTTCTTACTAGAGCACTCCACGTCAAGGGTCTCTATTTTTAACCGAAAAGTAGCTTGGAAAAAGTGCTTCTGTAGAGTGGTCACCAAAAATTTTCCATTTTTCGACACAGTGAAATAATACATGGATAGGTCTATAGCCCCTGCGTGGGAATTTAACATTTATTAAACACTGTTTTTACTGGAACGCTCCACGTAAATTGTTTCTATTTTAATCGAAAAGTGCTAACTTGAAAAAATTGTTTTTGTAGGGTTGCTGGGAACAAATTTTCCAAATCTTCGATACACTTAGTTAGCTCATGGATAGGTCTATAGTCCCTGCATGTGAATTTAATATTTATTAAACACCGTTTTTACTCGAACACTCCGCGTAAATTGTTTCAATTTTAGTCGAAAATGCTATCTTGAAAAAATTGTTTTTGAAGGGTTGCTGCGAACAAATTTTCCGAATGTTCGACACACTTACTTAGCCATGGATAGGTCTATAATCCCTGCGTGGGAATTTAATTTTCATTAAACACCGTTTTTACTGGAACATTCCGCGTAAAGTTTCCTATTTTATCCGGAAAGTGCTATCTTGAAAAAATTATTTCTGCAAACATATTTTAAATTTTTCGAAACAGATAGCCCATGGATAGACCTATCTGAAATTTGTGTTCTCCATCTGCGTCCAAAAACATAGCTTCAAAAACAAACAAGCCGTGGGTGGGTCATTTATTGGGACTCTGCAAGTGCGACCCTCGAGGTCCACACGAATAAATTTCCAGTATGATTAATATTGAATATTAAATATGTAGATATTCAAGCAATTAGACCCGAGAAATATTTTTCAAAAAATCTTAAAATACACTTTTCCTGCAGTTTTTATTTAAACGGCTGAACCGATTTTAATAAAATTTCTGTTCGATCATGTTAAATATAATTTACTATTATGTATATTGTATAATTTCTTTCTTTTCAATGGCACTGTTACATAACTATTTTTATATTATATATACCAGTTACCTGTTTGATTTTTTAGCAGTATAAGCAGTATAAGCTGTATCAGTTTAATAATGTAGTACAACGTGATTGCAAACTGTGTTTCAATAAACGAATATAATTTAATTCTATAAATTTATTACTGTGTTTAACATTCCACATCATATCCAAATTTATCAGATCAAAATAACATTAACACGCTAAGGAAGTCAATATAATTTTTTATTACTAGATTTTGTGTAAAATCTACTTTTCAGGAGTCTATTTCGTTTAAAAGAAAGAGCGGTTGGACCTATTAGATCATATTTACATCAATACTATCATTTTTTATTCTCAAGATTTCGTCTTAGAAAAAAATGACCACCTAACTTTAATCTATTTAATCTATGATTATTTAATGACTCTAAACCAACTAGCGTAGAGGCAGAGAGAGTCCTTTCAGCAGGCGGGTATATTTGCAGTTCTTTAAGAAGTAGGCTGGGAGATAACACCATCAATAACATTTGTTTTTTGAGATCTTACTTTAAAAAAAGTAAAAAAAAAGTTACATAATCGATAGGCTTTATTCTTTAAAAGGCAAGTCAAGTCTAAAATTATATAATATAATTTATATTAAAGTCTTCTTTCTAATGAGTTAACTAGACATTTTATAAGCGGGCAGCGCAATTTTATTTCTAAAATTATTGAGACTGAGACACTGAGACTATATAGTTTGTAAAATAGGTAAATGAATAACTAGTTCGGATATCTAGAATATCAATTTAGGTGATTTAAGACTGTATTGTGATAATTAATAATTATACTCCGGATACTCCTAACTATTACTTACTATTAGAGTACTTTACTAGCGCCAAAAAACGAGTATTTGATGTAAATGTAGATAAATAGTTATTAAAGTTTCTAGAGTTAAAAAATTGTTACATTTATTTAAAAAATCGATTAATGCTGGATCCGCACTGGATCCAGCTGGATTTGCTTTAATCCAGCATAAATCCAGCTGGATTGAAAATGCCGCTGGATTGCAATCCCTAAAATGCCTCAGGTGAGTATTTGGATGTTAATACTCATTCGGCATTAGTTCATCATTCCATCACAAATGACCATACTTTCAACTTCAATGATCCAGAAATATTGCACAAAGAAACTAATTTACAGAAAAGACTCTTCCTTAAAATGTGCTACATAAAAAAAATGCTACCAGTGTAAATAAACGAACTGATATAGAGAATCTGAATAACATATATGGCAGTATAATTAACAGATTATAACAATCTGAAACATGTTTATAAAAAAAATTTGCAGTCAATCTATACAAATCAGTTGTGCCTGTGACTTTTTAACAAATAGACCATTTTTATTGAAGTTTGCAAAACTATTTTAATGAAAAGTATTGTGTTTTTATATACAAATTATTATAACCCATAGATTATGATCATGTATCTAAGATAAGTACAATTTACCACCCTTTAACTAGCCTGAGGTATGTACCCAGTTTGTTTAATTTTAAATTTTATTAAAATTGTATACATAATTATTGTAAAATAAAACAATTGTATAATCTTGTACATTTTCATAGGCCCTGAAGATGGAAATATATTTTCCGAAACGTAGGCTACAAGCGAAATATCGGTAAAGCTTCTTTTTTTCAACTGTTCCTCAACCAAACTTTCCCTCCACGTTAAAAATATATATTGGAACAAAAAATATTAAAGTCTAAGTGGAAAGTTAACAAAAGTGCTTATTTTGTAACCTTCTTCAGTGATCGTTAGTAGGATAGGCTTGAATATCACCCTGTATAATATGTAAAACAAATGCAAAGGATTTATCTTCTTACCGACCATTCTACAACTAAAATGAACCGGCTAGATAGAAAACGTAAGGGATGTTCTATTCAAATATTTAATGTGTCTAACCTATGCAGAGAATACCGTAATTACTTGATGACTCGTGATTTTATTCCCTGACACTATTTTATGACAACAGTTTACTACGTCAGATTGCTGTCTCAGTAAATTTTGCACGATATAAAACCGTTAGTGGTACGTAATCCAACGTAATCTAGTTCTTATGTGGATGTAGGTTCGGAGTGGCAGATAATTAATAATTAAACAATGAGGTCAATCCGCACATTACAATTTTAATATTCTACTGTTTTACATATGGGATTACATTTCAATACTGCACCGCATATAGGTATGTATTTAAATTCTTTATTAAAAAGTACTTTACAACCAAATTCTCTTAAGACTCGACCTCTTTGATAATTAACATAAGGTTTTTTTTTTTGGAAAGGTTAAAGTTATTTTACGAACGGTACAATCACTGCCTTAAACACATCACATAACTACATAAAATTATATAGAACAACAATACAAAAAATAGAGTTTAAAAAAAATAAAATAACACGCTTTTATGACCTAAAAAATACAAAATAATTTAACGATTCGACCTAAATATCGCATTAAAATTCGAACCAAAAATTTTATGCAGAATGTTAACTGACATCGTTTGAGACTAAAATAAAAGAATTCGGAGTAGGACTTAGAAAATAGCAACCATTTGAAGATTGATGAAATCCCGGCAGCCCATGATTTCATGTCTACCGGTAGTTCCACGTAGAGATGGGAAAAACGGGTCTTTTTAGTGATCTGCATCTTTGCATCTGGATCCCGTATGTGAGCCGGCTCACTGAACCGGTTCAAAAAGAGCCGAGTTCTGAATATGTTACTGCAGTCTGCCACCGAGTACCTAGTTCAGTCAATCATATCACGACCTATATAGAATCAAGAATGCATAGCCAAACATGTGATGCATGAGTCATTTGAGCTGACAGATGCATCAAAACAAGAACTGACACGTAAGTGTAAAATGTGCTTCTGTGTGTTAAGTGTTACACTGAGTTATGCGGATCCCTTGATACGTCGGCTCAAAAAAAAGTGAGTCGGCTCTCACGGATCTTCTGCCGGAGTCGGCTCTTTGAACCGGTTCAGATCTGAGTTACCCAACGCTAGTTCCACGTTTACCAAGACATTTTGTTTAACAGGGAAGCAGAATATATACTAGACAAAAGATAACAGCACATAAAACTATATCGGTAATTTACTGCACTTTACCATCAAAATAAAATTTATCTAAAGCAATAGAATGTAATCAAAATGTTTAATTTGTATTAATTCTCATCAGTCTTGTTATCAACCTGTGCAGTAGCCTGTAATTTAATAAGTAAAAAGATATGGAAAATTGAAGTCCATTGCAATTTGGCAATGCTCACAATTTTTGGTCACATAAAAATACAAAATAGAGAAAATTCATTTTTCATAAATTGCCAAATATACAATTTTTATTTATATTATCATTTTTAAATGTAAATTCCGTTACGTAGCTGGTTCTTCCATCATAATTTCACAATCATTTTAAAAACAGTTTTCTTAGGGAACATTAAAGGAAAAATTAATAAATGGCACTATTAAATTTTACAATTATATTCTGTGATATTTAGTTAAGGAAATTTAACTAAATTTCACTGCGCTAATAAAACTATGAAACGATCACGAGCATTCAAATTTTTATTTCAAATTCCCTGCGGTAAAATATTTGGCGCTTCTAATTTTAATGACTGATTCAGAATAACGTCCCTACGCTCTATACATTATAACAATGTGAACCGATAATGCACTGGTATGAGACAAAATAAGTGGGTACTAAATAAAGAAAAGTGCTTGAAAGTTTCTCTTGGTATTGGCAATATCGAAGAATGTTTGAAAAAGCTATTTTACAAAGAATATAAAAATTTGATTTGTACTTCACTAAGATTTATGAACTTGTTTTCTCTTCTTTATTATACTTATAAACAAAAACAGATCAACGAATTTTCTTCTGTTTCTTATGTTTTCTTTAAAGACAATCATATCTTCCGATTAAACGATTAAAAATATGAAATAAGTATTGCACCAAAAAACTTTTTAAATATTTATGTCATTTTTAAATGAACATAGTCTTATGAATGGATTAGAAAATATTTTATAGCAGGTTTTATTAATACATCTTAATAGCAAGATCATAATATAATATACCTTTTTACTAGCCAATTACTGATTCTAAAATATGCTCTCGGAAAATTTCGAACTGTAGTCGCAAAAAATTACTGTTTATATCAGTTGTGATTAAGCATTAAGCTTCACAAAATTTGGCTTGCTGTTTAGAAATTTCAAGAAAACATATTTTTGCCCTAAAAATTGAATAAAAATACATGATATTCGTCAATATTTATTTCACGAGATTACGGGAAGGCAAATTAACATTTTGAAATTTTTTTCTTTGCAAATTTGCAAATACTGACAAATTTGTTTGCTCAGCAGTTTTTTTTCATTAATTAATTTACTTTTTTTTGTACAAAAATGTGTGTAAATCTTATGCTAATTTTCTCGCTTTTATCTGATTTCAAATTGTTTATTTAAATCAAATAAACTATGAAAACTTTAGCTAGAAGTCATATAACGAATAGTACATATATATTTTGTAAGCATTACCACCAAAGAATGATTAAGATTTTTTATAGAAATTAGAGGGTTCCGAAACGTAAGTATCTAATTGAATTTTACATATCCAACTGCTATGTAGGTTGGAGATGGGAAAAACGGGTCTTTTTAGTGATCTGCATTTTTGCATCTAGATCCCGTATGTGAGTCGGCTCACTGAACCGGTTCAAAAAGAGCCGAGTTCTACATATGTTACTGCAGTCTGCCACTGAGTTACCTAGTTCAGTCAATCATATCACGACCTGTATAGATTCAAGAATGCATAGCCAAACATGTGATGCATGAGTCATTTGAGCTGACAGATGCATCAAAGCAAGAACTGATACGTAAGTGTAAAATGTGCTTCTGTGTGTTAAGTGTTTCACTGAGTTACGCGAATCCGTTGATCCGTCGCCTCAAAAAAAAGTGAGTCGGCTCTCACGGATCTTCTGTCGGAGTCGGCTCTTTGAACCGGTTCAGATCTGAGTTACCCAACTCTAATGTAGGTGAAAAAGGGGGCATATTGAACAGCTGCTAAACAGTCACCTTAAGACAGGTGTTGTGATTGTACTGCTAAATGTATATACTTTCAAATTACGTGAACCGAAAAAAGTAGTTTTTAAAAATACATATATCTGTCAGTCGCAGGTCTGAGCATATCTTCTTTTATATGTCGTTGGCTGAGAATTATATTGTACCAAGTCCACTTTTTGCTCATATTGGTATTTGACGCTACTTTGCTTTGTAAACTTTAAATGAACCATGTCCACTTACAATACAAAGTAGAAAATCTGTAGAACTCGTTTAAATTCCATTATTAGATTGTACCATGTCCAAAAAGCTGTCATCTGTTGTGATATTTTAAGTTTATGAACTTCTTTATTTATATTTCTGTTAAAAATTTAAATAAAAAAATACCAAAATCAAAACCTATATTATTTGAACTAAGAGTTTTCGATTCACAAATGGACATGAGTCACAAAATTTTTATTTATTTGCGAAAATTCAAAAAATATACAATTGTTTTAAACTATGTCCAATTGTTATAGTTAATTAATGAACGAAAATGAAATTAAATATAGAAATTTATACATAAAATCAAATCAGTACATTGTTTCTAAATGGGTTAGCCAAAATTTGAACTTTCTGAAGTACTAGAATAAAAGTTTTGATACAATGAATATTTAAAGCCGTTTTCCCGAAAACTACAATTTGTGGACTTGACACAATATAATTTTCAGCCGACGATGTTTCAATATTTTAACATAAATTTAAGATTTCTTTAGTAGAATGTAAATACGAAAGATCGTAAAATCTTTTTTAAGAACCGACTTATTTCTAAATAAGAACAGGACAATGCAAACGAATGGGGTTATATCAAAATCGATTTGAGAGACAAGTGGGCAGAAAAAGAGGCAATTTATTTTTTATTGTACGGCTTGATGATAAAATAAAAAGAAGAAAAAATGCGTGCAAAGCTAAGTACAGTGAAAGTTCTAGAAAAATTCATTGTAAGTTTTTTAAACAAAAATAGGAGGTATTCTTCGTTCATTAAATTGTTCTATTAGTATATTGGTTGTTTGCGGTATAGTTCGTAAAAGTAAATTCATAATAGCGGATAGCTTTAGATTGCTTCAATTGATAAGAAACGCTCATTGTTACAATGCAATATAGAAAAATATATTTTCAAGCACTGTTACCGTCGGAACTTAAACCCGAAACTTTCCAATTTCGCTACAGAATGAGTTATCGGTTATTATTGCATTCGGACAATCTTTACATAAATACATACATATATATAAAAATGGATGTTTGTCTGTTTGACCGATTACCATGAAAGTTGACACATATATGTATTTTTTCATGGCGAAGGTTCCTCACTTTGTTGTAGCTCGCTATTAGATGCAGGGCCGCATTTAGGACGGGGCCAGCGGGGCCATGGCCCCAGGGCCCCCACCAATGCGGCAAAAATTTGAAAAATTATTTTAAAAATTAGTCCCGAGTCTGATAGAGATGAAGAAAAAAAATTTGATGTAGTTATTTTAGCAGTCATTGATGAACGATTTGGTTTCTTGGCTGAAATGACCACAATTGAAGCTTCTCAGTTGGAACTGAAGGCTAAAAATCTAGTACATTCTTATCTTGAAGATTTGGAATTGAATTTGGCTAATGAATTAATTCATTTCGCCACTTTCGCAAAACAGTACGAAAAGGAAACGGGTGAAACGAATGAGATTTTTTTCTATCGGATAATTTTGCAAAACAATGTACAATCTACTTTCTGCAACGCAGAAGAAGCACTTCGTATGTACTTATCGATGATGGTGACGAATTGCAGTGGGGAAAGATCTTTCTCGAAACTAAGGATAATTAAAAACAGATTGCGGACAGCAATGTCTCAAGATCGCTTGTCGAATCTCATCCTTATTAGTTCGGAAAGTGACATACTTCGCGAGATAGACTTTGATGATATTGTCAAAACTTACGCCAGTTAGAAATCGCGCAAAGCTTTTTTTACTTAAAATCGCAAAGCTGTCAGTGAGCAACACACTTTACAAAAATAATTTTTTAATATGTCGTGCGTAAGCATATCGTTTTATTCAAGAATACACGATTTAACCCAGAGAAACTATAGGGGCCTCCACCAAATGAATGTCCCAGGGCCTCCAAATTCTAAATGCGGCCCTGACTAAATGGCTCCACTACTGTTGTCGCTGCCATGTTTCATCTCAATCGCGTGGAAAACAGCGGGTAACGGGTAGTTAGTTATAAACCTTGAGACGTAGATAATATTATGGAAAGCTTGTCTAATTATAATTATTCTAGAGAATGCAATGTCAAGAGAAAACACTAGTAAAAAAACACAAGAGCTTCAGAGATTTTATGCAGCACGGACAAAACGGCGCATCTAATAAAAGCAAAGTTGTTCTTTGCCATTAAAAAAAGTAATTATGTTTCCCGAAACATAACAGTCTGATAAAACAATCCTCCGCGGGAACAAATTTAATGAATGAGCACGTTTTTTGTAGTAAGGCTTTGTGACCAAAAGACCGAACTATTTATGTCAAAATTAATACAAACAGATTTTTGTGTATTTTCTTTAAAGCCAGCAACGGCTAGGATTATTTAGACCTAGCACCAATTTATTCTTTATTTAGCTATACTCTTATACAAAAGAGTATTTAGACACTACTCTCCAGAACTGCTTAACCCATTTGAATGAAACTTTCACCAACATATTCATCAACTGTCATTGGTTATTCATTTAATCCGATCAAAACACGATCGGGTAGTTAGTTAATAATAAATTAAAATAAAAACCCGGGTCGCAGTGCCAAAACCCTGCCGACAATATAGTGTATTTGCTTGTATAGAGGGCCGTGAGGTTTTATTACTTTTATTATGTGAAATTAAGTTTGTTTTTGGGCAAAATAAAAAATTTAACCCCTTAATACACCCCTTAAAAGAACATTATTTTTCTTAATTGTAATATTATTATCAATCTAACGTCTACACCGAATTAAATCCACCCTTCAATTAATAAGTCACTATTTGCAAATTAGAGTTTTCAAAAAATGTGTAAGTCCGGTCCTGTTAAGCCGATTTTATTAAAATTTTAGGGGCACTTTTTAATTGCTACTAACAGGTTAAATGTCAATTTTGAAACGATTCTGAGAATTTTTTCGGTATTTTGGGGCCCAAAAACATTTTTCAACCCCTAAAAACTACCCTTAAAATGGCCCGATTACGCCCATTTTAAATAGGCTTCTTGCGGTAATGGATTTCAACACGTGGGTCGAATTTCGTTGAAATCAATTAACTCTTTCGAAAGTTATTGCGCGTACACACACACACACACACACACATATATATATATATATATATATATATATATATATATATATATATATATATATATACATATATATATATAAACATTTTTAAAAATGGTGCCAATGTGTTTAGGAGGTTATGAAACGTCGAGAAATTTTGGTCCGACCCCTAGGTCCCGCCATCCGACCGACGCCAATAGTGTATGTTGCCATATGGCAAATACACTAAAAACAATTTATACTTTTACCAGTTCTCAGATTAAATCCTGGGAACTGGGGGCATGTAATAGAGAAGCCATGAAAACGCAATATAAGCAAAGACATTGTTATATGCTGGGCAATTCTCAAACCGGATTCTTTCTTTTAATAGCAACTAGCTGCTTTTATTAGGTGTCGCGTCTCAGTGTAAAAAGTGTTAGCACTTTTGATACAAATCGTTTCTTAAAAAAAAGTGTAAAATACACTGACTGGATTGGATTTCAGTGTCAACCTAAAAGTGTAAACAGTAGCAGTCCCGACTCTTGAGCAAGTGTAGTATATATCACGTGATAAATATCTGAATTTGATAACTGGTAAACCTAACGTACACTTTTCAGTGTAAGTTTCACTTAGTTATCTACATTACACTAATATACCAAACATACCATAATTTTATTTACGTATTGTTATTTTTTAAATAAATCGAAGATGCTACTGAAAGCTAATAGAAGAGCTATTTCAGTTTTCTGGTTTATTTATAGATGATTAACAGGCCGTCGCAATTTGTAGTTTTACAAGTAATCCTCCTTTAACACGGTTTCGTTCTAACACGATAAGAAAAATAGCGGAAACACTCGTATAACACGATCACCTACCGCTGTAACACGATCAGAAATTTGCAAAAACTTTTGTATTCAAGCGTGATAAAAAAAATTATTAAATTAATATTTTTAGAATGAAAAAAGTTATATTTTATTCCTTTTTCTTTTGTGTTACACACATATATTACATATTTTATTAAAAGTGAAGATGCCTATATAAATAATAAAAAGAAAATTGTTTCCAATAAGTTTTCGGAACCTATAGCCCCTTTTTTGTACTGACTCTGGGTTCCATATAACGCGGTTACACACATGTCATTTTCTAAGAATGCATCTGTCGTGTTGTATGAGAATTAACTGTAATTTGAAATTTGTAATGAGATGAAACGTTTTGGCATATCAAGATTTTGTTAAAAAAAAATTGTACAAAAAATATACAAAAATTCGGCATAGGCCATTTTGTCTTTTAGCTACAAGAATCTAAGCAGCACAATAAGTTGCGAAGATAGGAGAAAATATACAAATGTGTACAGCTGGTTCATTTCTTTATAACTTAAGCCTAGTTTAATTAAAAAGATTATAAAAATTTTACGCGAAAATTCTTCTTAAAATTTCCTTAAGTACTTTAAATATCTGAAATTAAATTTAAATGAAAAATATGTTTTTTCACAAAGCAGTGCATCCGTAGAATTTCGTGTGAATCAAAATTGTTTCGATATAAAAATATCTAAGTATTTTCACAACCGTTTGAAATCATGAAAACGTTAAGGTTGTCAGAACGCTCTGAATTTTGTTTATGCTGAGACCCAGCGGTAAGGGGCGAGGTAGGCAAAAGACATATTGTGGGTGTGACCCAGTGGCGGATTTACCAGCAGGCTGAGTAGGCTGAAGCCTAGGGAGGCAGATTTTAGGGGGCGGCAAATGTGACCCAAAAATTTTTGTCTTTTTTTTTATTAATCATTATTCATTACTATAATTTTTTTTCTCCATAATATGGCGCAGTGCAGGAACTTCAACTTTCGGTTCTTGTGATGTAATATACTATTAATACAGATCAGGATATTTTGATCCGAAGTCAAAGAAAACTTTCCAACGATGATAGAAGTCAACAGAATAAAAAGTTTAATATTCAAACCAGTCATACAAACAAAACAGATAACATTTGGGGTGAAATATAGATGTAAAACATTCATTCGCTGAGAGCAACGAACGACGTTGTACGAGAACGTTTGCTTGTATTCACTCACAGTGCAGAACTATCCCACAACACTGCAACAGTGTTGCCAAACGTACAATAATAATTTATGGCATATTCATCTGCGCCGTAGTGGCCCTAAGGCACGGATACTATATTAACATACTTGCTAGTGAACTAGTAAAAACTATAGTATAATAGAGATGTTGACTGTATTCAAATAAAACCATAATTTTAACGTTGAGTGCAGAAGCGTAGCGTGCCTTGGCGGGGCCCCGTATAAAAATTTGTTTGAGGGCCCTTCCCCCGTTGAAGTAAATGACCTAAACGGGGAAATCCCGCAGCTCACGATAACCGATGTAGGGTGTTGCCAACTTTTGAACGCACGCTTTACGCGGGAAAAAAAGAAATTGCTTTTTTTGACTTTTGTCATTTCTGAAATAAAAAAAAAATTGGGAAGTTTTTATTAATTTTTGCTTACGCACGTTGGGGGCCCCGTATAATTGATACGGCAGATACGGCGGTAGCTACGCCCCTGGTTGAGTGGCAGCTTCTATGATAGAAACACTAAAAAAACACATGTTCCTTATTTTTAAGGAATTTAATTATTATTTAATAAATAAAACATAATTTAATCACTCTCAAGTCACGTGGCAACGAACACCAATCAGAGTGCATGACGTCACTCCCTCCTAAACGTTATCAGACGCTGTCAAAAGGCTTTATTGTTTGGTTAATATTTAGATTGTGTAATTTATTATTGTTTATTTATAGAAAGCGCCAAATTAAATATAACTATAGCAACAACTACGAAAAAACCCTCCATCACCTCATCAGTTTACCAGCGTTTATGACTGTATGACGTCACGGCAGTCATGTGACAAGTATTGGCGTTTTAGACCGAAATTTGAAACGTAATTTAAAATGCATATAAAGCTTTTTAAAGTTTTTTCATTACAATGAATTCGATATTCTTGCGTAAAAAAATCACTTCAAAAGCGTTTTTATACAATTTTGGTGTCTTATTTGTTAATAAATTTGATATCACATCAAGAATAAGAAAGTTTTTTACCAAACCGGCGATATCTATACGTTGTATCTCGTTTTACATACGTTATGAATGAAATTATTTCAGCAACGCTGAAAAAACGTGTTTGTTTAATTGAAATCTGATACAAAAATCCGATAAAATTTCAATTCGCACACACAAAATGAACAGTTCATTTTTTGTTACTTATTTTGGAAAGAGGATTATATTAAATTTCATCACGGTTTTTTGTTGTAATAACAACATAGACGGACCAGAAAAAGACAAAAATGTATTGTCTTCTCTTTCCTATGCGCAGTAAATTAACATTCCAAATTATACCTCATTGTATATGATGATCCATTATAGACGTAATTTTCGTAAACAACCAAATGGATGTAAAGTTGGAACTGTCAAAAATTTTCATAACTGAAAATTATGTGAAAACCGGCTATTTTATACGGACTACTTACAAACAAGTAGTATGTATCTCGAAAGTAATGATATTATGACTCGTATAACTGTTAAAACGCGCTGACGCTCGTTTTTAACATAGTCATGTCTATAATTACGTTCTAGATACATAAACTTCTATTTGTTTACTGCTTGTTCGAAGATGTAGAAATGTTTAAAACACAATTTGACCATAAAACTGTAAAAAAAACCTGGGTCGCAGTGCTAAAACTCTGCCGACAATATAGTGTATTTGCTTATACAGGCAGTGTGTCTTTATTATGAAACTTAAGTTGGTTTTTGGGCAAAATAAAAAATTTGACTCCTTAATACACCCCTTAAAATACCATTTTTTTTCTTAACTGCAATATTATTATCAATCTAACGTCCACACCGAATTAAATACACCCTTGAATAAATAAGTCACTTTCTACAAATTAGTCCTGTTGGGCCGATTTTATTAAAATTTTAGGGACACTTTTTAATTGCTACTAACGGGTTAAATGTCAATTTTGAAACGATTCTGAGAATTTTTTCGGTATTTTGGGGCCCAAAAACATTTTTCAACCCCCGATTACGCCCATTTTAAATAGGCTTCTGGCTATGATGGATTTCAATACGTGGACCAAATTTCATTAAAATCAATTAACTCTTTCGAAAGTTATTGCCCGTACACACATATATATATATATATATATATATTTTTTTTTTTTTTTAGAGGAAGTGGAAAACCTTCATAGGCACCCATTAGGGTAGTGTTGGATTTCCTCATACTGTGGACCTACCAACTAAAAACCACTCCCCCCCTCTTCTCCAATCAGCCTGACAGGTGTCTTATCGCTCATGTCCGTTCCGTTTGTCTCTGTTCTTCCATTTTAGCTCTCAGGATGTCAGTGATTAGACGGTTTATCTTATCCCATGTCTCCTTGTTCTTCAGCATTTTTCCCACGATGTTTTCACTCGTTAAAGGGCCAATCTCTTGACAGAGCTGCTCTCTCTCTGTAACCTCCATCGGGAGCAGATGAGCACCGTGTGTCCAGCGGTGTCCTCGGCACCGCAGTACGTGCAATTGGACGTATCTATCTTCCGCATCCGGTGTAAGTACACCCCGAAGCAGCCGTGCCCTGATAGAAACTGTGTTATGTAGAAATTAACATCATGACCCCGCTCAGTCCAAGTAGCAACATCAGGGATTATATATATATATGTATATATATATATATACATATATATACATATATATATATACATATATATATAAACATTTTTAAAAATGGTGCCAAAGTGTTTAGGAGGTTATGAAACGGCGAGAAATTTTGGTCCGACCCCTAGGTCCCGCCATCCGACCGACGCCATATGGCAAATACACTAAATAATGGCGCGATTCTGCAAATCACGTAAGTTAAAGTGAGCCAGAAATTTAACAGCACTATACAATACAAGATGACCGAATCGCACCATAAATTTGTTTTAGGTTTTTCTAAGCAATTTAACAGTTAAAAACCACTAGTTTAACTAGCCTCATAACGACCAAAGTAAACAGACAAAGAAGTTGAATGTAGGGTATTCTAGTTAACTCAGTCTCGATATTGGTGCAGCGACTATAAAGCCGTCTATATAAAAGTTATTCTATATATGCGGTTCCCAACCAGTGGGTCGCCGAAGGGTTACAAGTGGGTCGTGGCTCGATCCTAAAACTATCAGAAACCATCGAATAAACCATCAGAAAAAATAGGAAAAATCGAAACAAATCGAATTGTGTTTTGATCGTTTTCTTGGTTGTTAATTTTTGATGACAAAGCGTTTATATTTCCAAAGCAAAACACAAACTGTTTATCATAATTGCACTGATTTTTCACTCGGAACGTGGCAGAACATGATTAATAATAACAAGTAATTAAAAACACTTGAAAATTCTACAAATAATTCTTTATTTCTCGGCGATCGTTTCGGACAATAAGTCCATCCTCAGGAGTACAAAAACTTATACTTATTACTCTACTAGTATAAGTTTTTGTACTCCTGAGGATGGATTTATTGTCCGAAACGATCGTCGAGAAATAACGAATTATTTGTAGAATTTTCCAGTGTTTTTAATTACTTGTTATTAAACTGTTTATCAATAATCAATCTGTATCTTCAAAAAAGTAGATATATATTTGCAAGATTTGATGATAAATTATATATACAAATAAGATTCTTTACTCCACTATGGACCGATGGACCGTGGAGGTATTCCCATAAGGAAAAGTGGGTCGCCAGCTGAGAAAGTTTGGGAACCGCTGTGCTACATCATTCCAGTCATTTAGAAACACAAAGTTTTAACATCTTCTAAAATATTTATGTTACAGACATGCTTTATTTGTCTCCAATCGATTTTCATATCAAGGTAGAATAAAATGAACGTGAATTGGTTTCCCAGCTTACTTTTTTTACACAGACAACAAACTAAAGTAATTTTAATACTTTTACGATACAATCGATTTATTGGTACGTTTTTTTGTATTTCCGCTGCGTGTTCTACATAATAGTCAACACCCAAAATTGTGTCTGAACAAACAAAATTAATATTTACCATGAAAAATATGTTTTAGATTGATGTTTAGATAGTAAAAATAATATAGTTAAGCATTTTTGACCTTTTCATTAATATATTTCAGCGTTTTTGACCTTTTCATATTTTAGTCTTGCAAGCAAAATCATAGGATACTTGTTTCAGTCAAATAAAACGTACCTACTAGTAGACACCCTGTACAAGATTTTTTTTTGCAAGACCCCTACAAAATAGCTGCTTGTATAGCAGTAATAAAATTACCCATTTCGCACCAGTATGTTAAATAAAACAAAAAAAATGCGATTTTACCAATTCCATAGTAGTAGTTTCATTTAAATTCATTTGACCAACAGAGGCAGCAAAGTAGGCACGTTTTCATTAAACAAGCCAAAGTTAAATATGGCTGAACATATCGTAAAATGTTTGTAACTTATTTTGAAAAATCAGCTTTTTTTAGGAATTACGCGCAAAAAATGTAGCATCTATCTTGGTTGTAATGATTTTATGACTGATGTGACTTAAACTCGCTAATCGTTCATTTTAACATATTTCACAATATGTTAAACTTGGTACATAAAACAGTGCATTACAATCTAGATACATAAACTACAATTTATCCAATAATGTACTATATATTAAATTTAAAGAATGCCTTGAAAATATTGAACCCCAAAATATAATTAAAATATTTAAAAATCAATTGAACACACGTGAAACCGAAAAAAATAAAATTGATATGTGTACAGTATACTTACTGTTATCGTGGCTCAAAGTTCGATAAAAAAACAGCATATTAGTTATGAGTGTGTTAAATAATACAGATTATATATTTTATAGTCGAGAGACATTTTGCCATATTCGAATTGCTGTCCTCGTGTGCTGCCCTCAAACTGTTGCAAAGTTATGTAATGGCAAACAACATAACATTCCTTGCTCAAACTTACAACAAACTTTACAAATTCTAATCCCAGGAGTTTAACCACTGCGTGTTATGATAAACAACACTGTAAACTATTTTAATCTTTAAGTAACTGATGCTGAATAGCAAAGCACATTTTCAGAAAATCTGGTTTGACAATGACCTTAAATTGCATTAATTAAACGCATGAATGATCGCTGCCGAACTTTTTTGAAGTAAAACTTCCTTTGGTCCGGAAAAAAGAGTAAAACCGATTAATGAGACTGAAAATGTAACAAACGTATCGCAATAAATACTATAAATAATAATAGGGATGTTGACTATTTTTGGGAAAGTGTTTTAAATCGTGCATAAGTACCTACCTAATATTGCCACAAATATTTATTATTTTTATTTAAATACAACTCAAGTCTTAAAAATCGTGTATTTTAAATCCAGTTTCAAATTTCGGTCCAAAACGCCAATACTAGTCGCGTGACGTCACCTGTTCATACCAAAGGAGGCTCAAAAGTTTACACGGGAACTACCATCCTATAGGTGCCTATTCTGTGCTCATAAACGTTAGTAAACTGAGGCGATCAAAAGTTGTTTCGTAGTCGTTGAAATAGTAACATGTAATTTGACGTTTCCTATAAACAAATAACAATAAATTACACACTAAATATTAACCAAACAATGAAGTTTTTTGACAGTGGCTGAACATATGACGTCATGCGCTCTGATTGGTGTCTGTTGTCACGTAACTTGAAAGTGATTTTATTAGGTTTTATTTATTAAATATTAATTAAATTCCTTAAAAATAAGGAAAAATATAGTGTTTTTTAGTATTTCTATCATAGAAACTACTACTTTTCGTTAAAATTATGTTTTTATTTGAATACAGTCAACATCCCTATTATTCATTTACAATAAAGCTTCTTATTCTGAGGATATTTGTAATAAATGATTCAATTTTAGTTCGGTAATGTTTCCTAGCAAAAATGTGCATTGTAGATGCTTTTCCGCAACCAATTGCAAAAGCTCCCGCGAACGACCGTTTAGGCAACCCCTACTACAAAGTGTAGAGTAACTGATAACTTATTCTGCCGAGATAGTGGAGAGGGGGTTTGAGTCACGAAAATTACAGTGTTTGAAAATAAATATAGCATTAGCTGTGGGTTTTTCGTAACAATTGTAGCTATCCTTCTGTTATAATTTATGTTTCTATGATTAGTTCTAAATTTTAAATTAAACCTTTTCAGAAGACTGTTTTCTTTTCACGACTTCCAGCATACTACAAATGAATATTGAAACTATCAGTATAAAAGTTTTATTCGTTTCTCGTAAGTCGAAACCATATTTTCAAAACACTCTCTATTATTATAAACTCCGGAAAGGAAAAGCGGAGAAGGCTGTAACTTCATATACATGTTTTATTGATCCAATTTTATTATCAACATAAAACTGACTATGAAACACGGTTTCCCTATTTCCTTATAATGGAAATCAATTTTGATAGCCGTAATGAACATGTAATTTACTTTTACCTCGGAGACAAGTTTCCATTAAATATTACATACAATGCGTTTCGAAGAGATGAGAAACGCGGTTAGTCCTAGACGTTCGCGGAGTCAGCAGTAAGCATTGACAGCGGATCGACTTTTGTTTGAGGGCACAGATTGTAGATTATATGAAAACTTACATTAAGGTGATCCCTTAGATCGTAAAATATCCTCTCTAAAAAATAATAATTTCGTGTACAAAAATACATGTAAAATTTTTCTCGTTTTTGTCTAATTTTAAATCGTTAATTTAGATCAAATAAACTGTCAAACTTGACTAAAAGCCAATTCAGACTAGCCGTTCTCGGTTACGATTCACCGATCCGGTTCGGTTTTCGATTGATCTAGGCTGCTCACACTATCCCGATTCGGTTCTACGATTATTCTCGGTGCGCATGCGCAATTTCGAAATATGATTTGACATTTGATGTGTAGATAAACGTCAACAAAAACAACTGGCTAGTCACATGACTCCAGCAAGCGTTCTCATTGGCTACGGTTGCGAACGGTCCGGTTGAAATTAGAGCTGAACCTAAACGCTCGAACCGAACCGCAATCGGGAACGACTACGCGCTGATTGGTCGAGCTTCCAACCGGACCGGTGAATCGTAACCGAGAACGGCTAGTCTGAATTGGCTTTAAAAGTCGTATAGAAAGAACGGTTTATTTTGAAGCATTAACGTTAAAGATAGAATGAGATTTTTCCTAAAAGTTAGATATTTCCTAAACGTGAAAAATTGGGACATATTGAACAGCTGATAAACAGTCACCTTAACAGTATTGGATCACTTTCACACAGTTTGTGCTGTGACCCAGCGGTAAGAGGCGAGGTAGGCAAAAGACATATTGTGGGTATGACCTTCTTTAGCTCTGTCTCGCTCAAATCATCCGCACGCCTCAAGTACGAGGCTAAAAGATGCTGTTGTAAGGTTGCCGCTGTCAATTGATTACTCTAATTTTTGGAAATATTTTGAAGATTTAAAAAACTTTTCCGAAAAAGGAAGAGTCACTTTAGGTTTGTGGTTGAACAGTTTTGTGAAATAAGTACGAATAAGGTCATAGTGTGACATTGAAAACGTGTGTTTTTTTGGCACAATTAATGCCAACTTTCTTCTAGTAAATCGTACATAAATTACAATAGTACCTAGAGACATAGATTTGTCCTTTATCTTCCTTATAGAGAAAGAATTTTTGCAGAATGTTGACGAATAAGTCTACAATCAGTTGACAGCCGAAGCTTTATTTTTGGCTCAAATTAACTGTATTTGGTATATAAGTTTCAAGTCTCTAGCTCATCGGGAAGTACGACTTTAGAATAGAATAGAATTTATTGATCCAAAGACATACAAATATGTATAGGATTCGTCAAAAAAGAAAGATATGTTTACAATTTTTCATTTATAACAAAATCATCTATCTTATACAGACATTGTTTAAGAAGAGCAGCCTTTAACTCTCTTTTAAATTTAGAAATGTGCAGATTTTTGAAACAGTGTGGCAATTTATTAAACATTTTCAGAGCGTGATATTCGGCGCTCTTGTTAAACAACGTTAGTGTCGATTTTGGTAAAATAATATTAGAATCATTCCTCGTGTTATGTCCATGGATAACCTGAAACGTATCATAATTATGGATACGTCGTTTAATAAAACATAAAGTAAAATAGACATATATGGACGGTACAGTTAAAATACGTTTTTCTGTAAATGTTTGTCTGCAACTGCTACAAAAATTAAGATTAAAAATGATGCGGATTGCTTTTTTTTGAAGTACAATTAATATCTTTTGCATATCTGCACAACAATCCCAACAAACAATTCCATATTTAACCAGCTGGTAAAAATACGCATAATATGCAGAAATCTGTGCAACTATTTTTTATGACCCGGACGAAAGCCAGGCCGGTCAGCTAGTTACCATAATATATTATTGCCATCTAAACTGCACATGTGGACATAATTTCAACTAAATCAAATACCGGGAAGTAGATGAAAAACAAAGCTTTGAATCGAGCCGGCAGCATTTATAAAAACTTAGTACGTTTTTATCAATGCTGTAATTCATAAATTGTTTATTTATTTGCTGGGCAACGTTTGATAAACATGGAAAGTTAACATAATTGCATACAGACGTCATCCTTAAGGTGCCTTCACACGAGCAATTTTTTGAGCAATAATTGCCCGGCAACACAATGGAGTAATTAATGGATCAATCTGGAGCAATTTCAATAAAATTGCGGCAATAGTTTCGGCAATTGCCGAATATCCACACGGTTTGGAAATTTTAGTCAATTTTCCTTCTATACGTATCCATGGTTTCACTTTCGTGTGGTGACAGGGATGAGATGCGCCGCTGTCATTTCATTTTCTTTGCTTCTATTGTACAGTGCAGTACAGCTGTACGTGGATTAATAAAAATAAAAGTAATTCAAAATCACTCCGAGACATTCTGGTAAAGTTTTTTAATAAATAATCGCCCATATCATCACACAATAAAGATGGCTTTCGTCTTGCTAGGTACGTTCGCAGCCAAATCTGTCTATTCCTTTTCTTTTTTTTTCGTTTTAAACTTATTATAATAAAAGCACTACACGCCGTTGCCAGTAAAACCTCGTCCATAGCCAGTGACACTTCAACTGAATCGCTATAGTGTATGAATGATTGCCTTGTATTGCCTAGTTGCTCAAAGTTGCTCCATATTGCATGATATGGTGTGGCGGTGTCTTTGGCAATAATTGCTCCATGTTGCCATTGCCGTGAATTGCTGATGTACATAGTTGATCAATATTGCCCGGAATTGAGCAATTTTAGTTGCCCGTGTAAGCGCACCTTTAGTTCTATAAACGAAACTCTACTACAAACTTCCAACTTTAGCAATTTATGTTAAGCTCCTTTCAACACTTTTAGTTAGTTATTCTATGGTATTATTTAATAATAGTGCAAATTTAAAATTCCTCGTATCTCCTGACTTCTAGGTTTGGAATCGTACACAATCTTTGTAACACAACTTTATTATTGTTACATTAAAATTTACTTCTTGTTAATATAAACACTAAAGTACTTTGTTGCGATGAAACTTTGAGAAATGTACTTAAAAAAGCTTTATACAGTATTGAAATAATAATACGGGTCGTGGTTTTCTTCTTTTTATATATAATTTAAATTCGCGTCTAGAATAAAGACTTCAATGGAATTCAACTCTTAAAACTTTTCTTTGAATGATATTTGAAAAACTTTTGATCCTCTTAAATAACACAGGTAACTTAACATATTTCAGGTTTTAAAATATAAACACAAAGTAACTTATGTTAAATGTTTGATAAAATATCTGCAACTAAAAGAAAAATCGGTTATGGCTATTTTATTTTTTATTTGTAAGGCGGAGCTTCGTTATTCTCATTGTTCGGTCTCATGGAGTATACACGAATACCGTAGCCTGCAAAGCAAAGTGTGCGGTACAAAAATCGGTGTATTTCGAAGTTTGGAAAAGTGACTTACGTAGCGTTGTACTCATTACAAACTTTATCTAGTATAAGAAAAATATTTATTATAAAAACCTTCTGCAGTAAGTTTATATTGAATTTATATTTATTCTGGCGCGTTGAGCGTAAAATTTCAGCATGCAGTAGAAGTATGAAGTTGGCTGCGTTAACAAAAAATTTAAAGTATGAAGTTGGCTATAAGAAACTCGGACGAAATCAATGCACTTTCTGTCCTCTAGAGACTAGAAACTATAATATAAAATACTAAACGACTATAAACTTTGATTACAACCAATAGTCGTTATATATATCATAAAGCGAAAAAAAGTAAAAACCAAAATAAAATGTTTCAAAATATTTGAGGTTAATTTTTTGTAAGTATTATTATTAAATTTTTTGAAGATTTTATTTCAATTAACTATTTGAATGCATATTAAAAATTAGTTTTTAAGGTAGTTATCGTGGTTAAGGCACACCGTCAGAAAATTCTTAATTTTTGTATACTTATTAAGGACATGATAATACAATTACCCTGAAAATTTGAAGTCGATCGACCGTATATAATCCGAGATAAATTCAATTAAAAATTGGATAATTAACATTGATTGTATACGATCTCTGTAGTTCTAAACCAGTTTCTTATTTATAAAAAAAGAACTAACTGTCAGAAACTTTCCAAAAACTGACAGTCTTTCAATGCATTTGTTATGAGTTTAAAAAAAATAAGAAAAATTTTTGACCGCCTAATTATTTATAAATAACGGTTTAAAGTTCAACAATTTATAGAAAAGTATACATGCATATGAATACTGTATGGGTTACGTTTCCACGGGTACAGTCTTGCGGACAAATTATGGATCACTTAGCTACAAGCTAGTATACTATTGTGGTGCGAATAATCTATAACTTTTTGACAATATTGTACCACGACAACAACCTTAATGTTACTTTATCATCACTTTTTTGCGACACATTCAATTAAAATTATTGTTCCTTTATTTAACATATTCATTGCATGTCAATGACAGTTCTAATATTTCGCTTCGTTTCACTTTATCTGTCTGTCTCTCTCAATCTATTATTTTTCGGGCAGGGTTTATTTAAAATTCTTTATTGGTTTTCTTATAGAGAAATATATGGGTTACAATGCTTTCTGCAAACTAGAATTATTCTACCGTGAAAGTGCAAAACGCGGCTAAATAAGTTTCCCTTCAAAAGTTCGACATAAATCATTCTACTTTGTATGTTATAAAGATAAAAATATAAATTGGTATATGGAAACGTTTTGTTTATTTATTAATTTTCTAATAAAAAACATTGTGAAAACATTATCAGAAAATACGACGCACTTACGGAGTAGATGACATGGTATTTTATTGTTTCTCTCCATTCATAATGTCGCTATAATATTTTATGAAATATACAGCTCGGATAACTAAATTATTCATCTTCCATTACATACATATTATGATTCAAAATAAAATGTATTTTTATTTAACGAGCTCTTTTTTCAAACCTATTTTTATTGTACTAAATGTTTTCGATATTTAGTTTAGTTTTTTTTATATACAGTAAGACCTCGCTTAACGCTGTTTCAGTATTACGCGGTTTCTAAAAGAAAAGTCTAGTCACTATAACGTAAATTATGGGTCAGTTTATACGAAATGATTGAAATGTTGGTAGAAGTTCTAAGGCAAAACGAAGTGTCATTGATGCAATATCTTGCTATCGACAACAGCTTGCTAAACGAAACAGAAAAAGGCAAACGGCATTAGATGACTTCAACAGAAAAAATAAAATATGTCAACTGAGGAACCTTCCTCATCACAAACGCAACTTCTTACTTCATTTTTTAGTTTATTTTCATAAATATTTTATAAAAAAATCGAGACTAGCAATTAATAAATCTATAATTAATGTGATAAAAAAGTATATAATAAATGTTAAAAAATTAAACAAAAAAAAACTAACAAACTTTGTTATTCTCGGTTCTGTTTCACTCATACCTAATATCAACGTATTAAGATGACCTCGTTTAGCGCTGTTTCGTATAGCGCAGGAACTTATTAGAACGTATCTCCCGCTTTAAGCGGGGGGTTACTGTATAGATTTTTATGAACGCATCAACGTCAAACGTCATTAGTGTCCGGAACTATAAGTTAAGAATCTATTAGAACTAAATTAGTGTGCACAATCCTGATGAAACGATAGTATGCGCTTGATGCCGTTTTCTGTATCTTCAAAAATACTAGGTGTTTTTTATTTAACTTCTAATTTTATAGTCGCAATAGTACCCACGACTTTTTTTTGCGTTCCCCTTCTAAAATACCTTTTTAACATGCCTGTACGGCGGTCGTAAAATGATACATTTAACACTAGTGCGTAAATTAAAGCGAACGCACACGATTCAATTGTAATCTTCATAAACTACCTGAGTCTCCCATTAGAAGTATATTATGTAGGTGCGCATAGCAGTTCCATGATCAACTTAATAAAACTGTCAAAAATGATTGTGAAAACCAGCTGTTCTATTCCGTACGAAATATATAGTTACTATATTTTTTGTGTGTAATAATAATATGAAATAGTTAGCTTTCAGTTCATTGACTTACTATGGAATTTCCTTATAGTTTTTTATTACAGCACTAGCGTGGAATGTGTCACTTTACATGCTTGTAAACATGCATTCTAGAGTTGGGTAACTCAGACCTGAACCGGTTCAAAGAGCCGACACCGACAGAAGATCCGTGAGAGCCGACTCACTTTTTTTTGAGCCGACGGATCAACGGATCTGCATAACTCAGTGAAACACTTAACACACAGAAGCACATTTTACACTTATGTATCAGTTCTTGCTTTGATGCATCTGTCAGCTCAAATGACTCATGCATTACATGTTTGGCTATGCATTCTTGATTCTATACAGGTCGTGATATGATTGACTGAACTAGGTAACTCAGTGGCAGACTGCAGTAACATTTTCAGAACTCGGCTCTTTTTGAACCGGTTCAGTGAGCCGGCTCACATACGGGATCCAGATGCAAAGATGCAGATCACTAAAAAGACCCATTTTTTCCCATCTCTATTAGGCAGGTTTATCTCAAGGTTCTACTAACCTTACTTATACCTAACCCTACTTATAGGTTGGACGTATGATTATATGAACCGATTGATTTCGTCATTCGAAACCCTTACCTTGATTTTTTAATTATAACGAAATATAGAATAAACCATTTAAAACCGTAGCGTGTGTCAGCCAGTGACCCGCGGGTCATAGATTTGTCATCACTGTTCCATATAATATTTTGATCAGCAATAACCAATTACTGAGCGTTTATTGATCGAAAACAACTAAGGAAGAGTATGTTATGTAATGCCAACTGTAAAATACTATTTTCAGACTCTCTCCACACCCACTTTAAGATTGTTGATTTCCCACGTTGCTACGTCATGCAGCTAACGCAACGTGGCCAAATACAGAGTGAAACAAAAAACTACTTTTCCAAGTCGAAACTCAGAGGAATATATTATCGTTGTCGTGGGTATTTAATTAAGAGAACATTTTGTTGTATTAGTAGATGTTTATCTAGTGTTATACCGAGCTGGGTAGAGTAGTGGTGAGAGTACTAGACTCGCATTCGAGAGGTTCCGGGTTCGAATCCCGGCGGAGGCAGATGTGACTGAGACTTTTTCCTACTACCTCACGCCGAAAAACCGTTATTCCTATGCCGGCCATCTTGTTGAGATTTTCCCTATAAATATCAAGATGGTTCCTTATTCGAGGCCATGGCCGATTATACCTATCGAACTCCTAGTTCAAAAATCGCCCACCTTATCATAATTTCCTATAATTCATTCATTCGCCCATTGCTATTTTGAAAACGTAGAAAATAACGGCAAGTGGTAGATGTCTTTTGTGACATAAAGTCGCGGAACGGACGTTAGACGTATGATTATTATTATTATCTAGTGTTAAACATCACGCCGTAACAACGGCGTGATGTGACATTTAGTTTATAATGAGCGCTGGCGAGTTTAATAGTCACACGAATCGTAATTTCTCCTATAAAATAGCTATTTTTCATTTCATTTTCAAAATTGCTGATATTTAACTTTTGAACAAACGTCACCCACGAACTGTGATTGACTATGAAGCTGGTATAGCACGATCAGTTTTTTTTACATTACCGCACTACTGCATAATGAGTCAATTCACATGCCTGTATACATGCATGTAAATAAGCTATTTTATAGAAGGTAGTGCAAAAAATACATTTTCTCACAAAATAAGACTTTGAAACATATAAGTTGGGTATGCGCTCTCTGATGATGCTATAAAGAAATGTGGGACGATCTCATGGAATTATCTAGTCACTAGCAGGACTGAACCTATAAAATCTATGAACATCAGTTTGCGGATAGTGTATTAAATAGTGAAGGATGTATCTTATTTAGTGCAGATGGAATGATAAAATTCAGTCCGAATTTTTAATTCAGTCCATTTTAAGGCATAAAAATTAAATACGCTAAAATACCAAAATGTACATACAACAGGATTAATAATTATATAATTTTAGAAGATTTTTATAGTTTTAAGCCGGGTCCAGACGTGTGTAACGTGTAATGTATGATTACGTGTAATTTAGCGTCAACAGTGTGGACAGCACATGAACTCACCGCGAATCGTGAAAGCGAATCTTTGTCAAGAGCTGTTTCCACTCAGTTGCTACGAACATGCCGAATAGGAAAGTCATGATAGCTGGTGCTGCTTTTATTTATATATATTTATTAACTGAAGATTTCAGATTTTTTAAAAAGTAATCCGGATTTTTTGGATCCCAAATAACACGTTTTCCTTGATACAAACTGATAAGTTCAAGCGATTGTTCGTATCATGAACGTACGCACGACACAATCGTCACGAACCGCAGTCCAAACGAGTACTGCGAGCGCCTTTGTGTTCGCGCTAAAAACCGACAGCCGATGGATCACGGCGAACGCCGGCGCGAGCGTTACATGTAATGCTCGTAGTGCCGTCCACAAGCAGAATTCGTGTTACATTACACGATAGATTACATTACGCGTTACACACGTCTGGACCCGGCTTTCGTAGTAAAAACCGGATACTCGATCGAATTGTTTTTTCGGATTATTAGAAAGTAGGTTAAACTGAACCGTTTGAGCTCGTTCAAAAAGTACCTACACATTCTACGAGGGTGCAGTTGTGCCGATTAAAAGAGGTTTCACGGTATTTGAAAATGTAATTTCTGTATGGCAAGGTATTCGCTGTTGCTGCTATCCCATTCTAGATTACAAGATAATACAATAAGCTGACTGTGTCGAAAGCGAAGATGTTGAAATTATAGTAAGATTAAATTAAGGCAAAAGGTTATAAGGTCATTTGTGATAACTTTTAGTTAGATGGAATTTATTAAAATTAATTATAGTAAAGTTACCACGTTTCCAAAAATGATGCCAAGTTGTTTTAGAACGATATGAAACGTCGATATTTTTTGGTTCAATTGCAATCCGTAAGTTCCGTATTTCGACCGACGTTAATATAGTGTATGTAGGCAAATAAACTATTTAATATACTGTACCCAACCGGATTCAATATTCTAAATATAGAGCCTTAAGCACAATAAACAATAAAACTATATGCATTATAGATTGCAAGAGGATTATTTTTAGATCAAAAATACTCAATAGTGATACATATCTATTCTAAATATAAGTTACAAACCCCAAATATGATTTAAGTAGGTGTTCATTGTTAGAATCGAAGTCGTCGGTGCTCAACAAATTATCTAAATTCATATCCCAAAATAGGAATGTTGAAAAAATATCGATATATCAATATTTTTTATTTGATATATCGATATTTTTGGGCGATATTTAATATTTCGATATATCGATATAAAATTCCGAGTATCGAAAACCGATATTTTTTTCCAGTAGCAACTGACTATGGTCGTTTGACGTCAATTATTCCGAAAATATCAAAAACTCCACTGAAAAAGAAACGTGTTTTTACATATGTTTTTGGAACATACTTTTAAGTGCGTTCCAAAAACAACAACAGTAAATAAAGCACATGTAAAACACGTTTCTTTTTCACCGGATTGTTCGATATTTTCGGAATAATAAACAGTCAAATTAGCTATTCATGCCATATTTCATTTCATTTCTACATTTAGAATATTTTTAACTATTTCTGCTTACACCTCAATTTATGCTGTAGCAACAAAATGCCATAGGTTCGCCATCTCTGGCTTTATTAAATAATTGTTCGATTGATTTCTAAAATTATCTGCTCCTAAATACTCGTATATTAGAAATTTGATTAATAAATTTAAAAAAAATCTTATCATTGTTTTTGATTTCAGATAATTTATTACCTGATTTATTATAAATAATGTCTGTTAACTGCTACTAAATTTCTTCGAGTGCCAATGTTCTCTTTCAAATTGTACCGATATATAGATATTTTGTAAAAAATATATCGGTACCGATATCGATACTTGAAAAAAATATCGATACGATATATATCGATACTTTTTGGCACTCCTCACATCCCAATCCCAAAAGGTGAACACTAGGGTAGAAAACCTCATGAAGGTTATTCTGCAGTATTTTTGAAATTGTTTAACAAAACAAAAAACCCGGGTCGCAGTACCAAAACCCTGCCGACAATATAGTGTATTTGCTAATACAGGTATTGTGGCTTTTTGTTTTTGGACAAAATAAAAAAAAAATTTAACCCCTTAATACACCCCTTACAATAATAATTTTATTAGTTGAAATAGTGTTATCAATCCAACATCTGCACCAAATTAAATACGACCTTCAGTAAGTAAATTCGTATACGCAAACTAGTGTTTTCATAAAATTTGTAAGTCCGGTCCTGTCGGGCCGATTCGCTTTTAATTTTAGGAGCACTTTTTAATTGCTACTAAAGGGTTAAATTTCAATTTTGAAACGTATCTGAGAATTTTTTCGGTATTTTTGGGCCCAAAAACTTTTTTCAACCCCTAAAAACCACCCTTAAAATGACCCGATTGGTCCCATTTTAAATAGGCTTCGTGCGGTGATGGATTCCAACATGTATGCCACATTTCGTTAAAATGAATTAACTCCTTCGAAAGTTATTGCCCGCACATATAAATATATATATATATATATATATATATATATATATATATATATATATATATATATATATATATAAATATATATATATATATATATGTATATAAATATATATATATATATACATTTATATATATATATAAACATTTTTAAAAATGGTGCCAAAGTGTTTAGGAGGTTATGAAACGTCGAGAAATTTTGGTCCGACCCCTAGGTCCCGCCATCCGACCAACGCTAATAGTGTATGTTGCCATATGGCAAATACACTAAAAACTCGGAAAATACTGAAACACATGTTCGACGATCTTTTGAACAAATCATTCGAACAAGGAGGGAGTGGGTTTTATATTAATGAATTTGACTGGGTCAGAGCTATTCAAAACCGCTATACCCGATAACAATAATAAATCGCGGCCAAAAGCTATATTATATCTATATATTCAATTTTCAACCGGGCGAAGCCGGACCAGGCCGCTAATTCTAAATATAATGCTTGCAATCTCCTGTGCATTATTTCAATAATATACTACCATAAATATCGATTAACAAATATTTCCGTTTGTTATGAAAATAGGTACGCAGTGGACAAAAAAGTTTCAGTATAATAAAATAAACCGTAGAGGATGGAATTGCTTCTCCGCCACACAGTGGTGTAGAAAAAAGAAGGCGATAAAATTGGGACATACGTATGTCTCTTTCTGACTTTTTCTATACCTACTCAAGGGTTTTCTAAATATGAAAAAAGTATTCCATAATTAATTACGCATTTATAAATTTACAGACGTTCGAACTTAATTTTTAAAGTTAGAACTTAGTAATGCAGTAATTTCACAGTCAACATTTGGGATGCCAGCACAATATTTTGTTTTATGATACTTTGATTTTGATAGATTCATTTAATATTTGACACAACAGGACAATGTCCTGTTTTACGATATTCATTCAGTATTTGCCAATACAGCACAATCTTCTGTTTTCGATATTTTGATTTTGATGAATTCTTTCAAAGATGCTGGTGTACATAAAAATGTCAAAATTACATAGAGGGTTGATTAATAAGTATCCGTATTTGACGACCGATAGAGTTGACAAGTGAAACTGACTTTACCATGGTATACTGTAGACTTTTAAACGACCTCGTGCTGAGTTGTAGATAAATTCATAGATTAGGTTATTTTTGACAGGCAGTTGTTTAATTCGTGTTTTGTATTTTTCGACAAAATGGAAAAAGAACAATATCGATTCGTATCTCACAGTGGTCATAGATGATGAAGGGTCCCCATAGACAGCATCCAACTTCAGTTTTATTTCTTGGCATGTTTAAAAAAAAAAACAATTACGGATCGATATGACTCTTTTTCCATTTTGTCGAAAAATACAAAACACGAATGATACAACTGGCTGTCGAAAATAACCTAACCTATGAATTTATCTACAACTCAGCACGAGGTCGCTTAAAAGTCTGCAGTACACGATGGTAAAGTCAGTTTCACTCATCAACTTCATCTGTCGTCAAAACCTTATTTAAAAAGTCATAGAGTATTGAACCTGCATTTATTAGAACGGTTTTCCTTGTTTTGATCTCTACTGTAACTAATAAATTTCTATTCTATTCTATTCTATTCTATCACAAAGCAGACACAAAGCGCAGACACTTTCTTTTCATTAACGTCCTGTTTAAACTAAAGTATATGTTATGTGAGATTGAAAAGGAATCTTCTTGTGAGTATTAAGCGAAGCCCAAAGGACCAAGATTGCGATCCGAATAAAACAAAGTTAAAGTTCCGATAGTAGCCGCTCATGCTGACGGTAGCATAGAGCTCTGTAGCACGCAAAGGGGAAAACTTTTACCGATTTTAATATTCACAACGTGACGATGTTTTCAACTATTATTTATTTATATAACAGGTATTAAGAAGCTATATTTTCAATTGCAAGCATATTCTAAGTTCGGAATAAATTTGAAACTTCTAACTGAAATAACAACTAAATGAAGTAGTTGCGTCATTTATTACGCTGGGTTGCAGAAAAGATTGTCAAATAATTTGACATATTTCTCCATAAGCAAAGAATTGTCGAATTTTAATTCGATTCTGTTCGAAAAATAATTGTTCGATTGAAATGATATTTTTTCTAAACTATCTATACGTGTGTTTAACATAGTTTTTCGCCTAATTTTTATTTCGAAACGATATTTTTCTACGCATTTTAATCAAAATTTGACTTAAAAAACGAATTTTTTCTGTGCATTTGTTTTTGTGTGAATACAATCTAATGTTGTACATGACAGGGAGTTTGAATACGACATTAGACTGCTCTTGCATGTATGAAAACTGTAATTATGTTATCACAATCTAAGATCATTGTCAAATCTAATTTTTTGACAATGTTTTGTGCAACCTAGCATTAGTTGTTACTTCAAAAAGATCATTGTATAATAACGCTATCTTTAGAGTGTATATTAGGCAATTTTGTTTTTTATTTTTACGACAATTTCATGCAAAATTTTGGTTTCTAATTGTTTGCTAACACAAAGTTGAAAGTTCCAGTACTGTTGTCGCTGCCATGTTTCATTTCAGTTGCGTGCAGAGCCGCGGGTAGGATTTCTGCAATAATACATTTTTAACCACCCCTCTGTAATGGCGTTCTGAGTCTTGTAAACAACATAGTGATGAATACCTTCTCTAAATATAATGAGATCATTATTTTGATTCTGCGATGCAGAGTAAGTGCTGGAACACTTGTCCTCGATTCCGACCCCAAATAACGCAATTACACTCTGTTTTATTTAGGTATGCACGGCATACTTTAATAAATATTTTTTTTTTTTGCAGACTCCCGATAAAATAGCTGCTTTTCATGTCTGTAGAGTGGTAATAAAATGACATATAACGCACTAGTGCTTTGGTTAAAGCCAGCGCCAGACACAGCATCGATATTTGAACACTTGTTTTAACTAGGGATGGGGATTATAAATCGATTATTCGAAATAATCACAAAAAGAATATTTTTCCCGATTTTATAGAAGAAAAAAAGTTGTATTGTTTTTTAAAACTGTGGGCAAGTTGCCTGTTCGTTCCCACAGTATTTAATCGATTTATTATCCCCATCCCTAGTTAAAACAAGTGTTCAAATATTGTTGCAGCTATGTCTGGCGCCGGCATAAAAGCGTTCAAAGTTCAAATGTGTGCGTAGCCGGCTACACTTGCGCAAAATTCAATTACTCGTAAATCACTGAGGAGAACGGTCGCTTTGTTCAGTCGCAACAATGAAAGTGTCCTTGAATTTACTGAGTTACTTGAAGAAGAACCATGTATATGGAACCTAAAAAGTAAAAATCATAAAAATAGAAATTTGGTCCCCAAATCGTCGTCCATCTTGCTTGTTATCTATTTGAATACTTTGCAGACACGTTTGCTAAAAGTGTCTGCAAAGCATGTCTGGCTGGTGCAGCAAACATCTGGTCAAATGTATGAGCAAAATCTTTGTTCAAATATTTGTCTGTGTTTGACGCCCACATTAAAACAAATATATTATGCAAACGTAATAGTCTAACAGTAATTTTCAAAAGTTACTATTTAATTCCCTAAGAAAAGCAGAGATAGCAAAAAAGACGTATAGTTGTCGTAAGCAACCCAAATAGACTTCCAACAAAATAGCTGAGTTTTACCTAATTTTTAAAATGTTTGAAAGTTTTGATTGTAGGCTGCGTTCAGTTCTTCTGCGGTTAAACCATGATTATGATAGTACGACTACGTTTATTTTACTTTACGTAACTTTACAGCCCTAGTGTTAAATATTTCATTTCACGACTATTATCCAGGCATGAAAAGCAGTTATTTTATAAGGAGGCTTGCAAAAAAATGACTTTATCTTTGTCTCGTTTAAAAGTAAATTAAAAAATATTAATTTTCAAGTGAATTACATATCAAGCAACAAATATGCAACTCAATTATAAATTAATATTTTCCAATTTCTCTTTATAGATACAGATAACGTATCGGTAAAATACAAAACTGAAAAGAAAAAATAGTCTGCTTGTTCAAGTACTTTTTTAGAAAAAAAGAACTATCAGCAGTTATTGTAGCTATAAAGCGTTGTTGTTTTTTCTATTTCCTTTTTCGACTCTTGATTCTTGTTTTTGTTATTGTTACTGAAGAAACAAAAGTAAATTTGTACGTAGATGGTATCAGATAACAAATAAAGTACAAGTAAACGAAAAGGAACTTTTAAATACAGATAAAACAAAAACATAACAACGGAAATTGTTTTATTAGCTTGCGAACACAATTAAAGGTTTGGCAAGAATCCAAACTAAATATCTTGTAAGTTTTTGTATCGAAATCACACCTCTAAATAAACAATAAGAAATATATACATTTAGAACAATTTCAAGTTTACAAGTTTTATAAACTTCTTTATATTTAAACAGAATTATACACAGTCATTGTATAACAAAATATAAAATTACAAAAAAGTACTGGAGGAAAGAAACTAATCAGGTTTAACAATGACCTTAGATTGTGATTACACACACTTCTCCATAGGGGACATCCAAACAGGAAGGTGGAATAGAATAGAATAGAATAGAATGGAATAGAATGATTACTTTATTTGAAATATTGCTTAACGTGCCGATATGTGACAATGGGGGAGGAGGAACTAAGGAAACGTGACATTCGCAGCTCATCAGTTTTATTTTAATTTTTTTTCTCAATAAAAAAACGTTTCTTAATAAGAAAAGAATTTAAGATAAAGAGCTATTATGTATATTAGGGGATGAAATTGCTGGTACAGAAGATGGCAGAGTAGATAAATTAAGATGAAGTGAACGGAAATTTCACAAATGAAGAAAAAGATACTTTAATGCCGATTATAAATATTTCTGAGCATTTCAAGTATCCTTCAACATCTGATAAAGAAAACAATTATTTGCAGTTTTATGATGTTTGTTATTTTAGGTATAATAAATTTATTTACTAAAATTTATAGTTTCATAGTAATAAATATTCTAAATTATAAATATTTGTATGCTATTAGTAATCAGAATAAAATATTTACATAGGAAGGGGTCTAACTTTTGTGACGGGGTATTCCAGAAAATATATGATGCAGCGTGACAAAGAGATCCAAAAAGAGAAAATTTCGCGGGACGTATTTTGTGAATGGTATCATAAGAAAAGCATTGTAGACTTTTAAATCGAGCTTGTATGAAAATAAGTAATCTTTCGAAATGGCATTTCTTTGAAGTCATGCTTTTTAACGCAGGCTTCGGGATAGGCAATAAACTGCGAAAAAATGAGCAAACGATCGAGCGATATGTAAGTTGAAGAAGAAACAAACACGTATTTGTGATCAGATCATAACTAAGACACGGACAGGGCTATAGAAAAAAACTTGGAACGTGTCGCGGGACACGCGTTTGGAACGAAGTCCCTTTCGTATAAGACGTTTTTCGTAACGCATTTTATATAATCTAAAAACACCCGGTATAATCTGAAAACACCCGGTATAATCTAAAAACACCCGGTATAATCTAAAAACACCCGGTATAATCTAAAAACACCCGGTATAATCTAAAAACACCCGGTATAATCTAAAAACACCCGGTATAATCTAAAAACACCCGGTATAATATAAAACACCCGGTATAATCTAAAAACACCCGGTATCACCACATACCAGTATAAATTATACGTCTTACGGTTTTTCGTGACACGTTACATTTTTTGTCTTACGGTTTTTCGTGACATGTTACATTTTTTCTCGGCTAGGTCTTCTCGCCAACCCGAAATAATGAACTTCGTTCCAATAAAGCGCACTGAATCATATACATTTGAGCTAAGACCGATGTATTCTACCTGTAAAGGAATAGGAACTGTCCAAATTGGAACTTCATTTTGCATACCTGCCGTGGTCGTTACGTTGCGTCGTTTGTGTAGAAATTATTACTCACAGATTCAAGTCCCAAGGTATATATAAAAACCCGGGTCGCAGTGCCAAAACCCTGCCGACAATATAGTGTATTTGCTTATACAGGCAGTGTGGCTTTATTATGCGAACTTAAGTTGGTTTTTGGGCAAAATAAAAAATTTTACTCCTTAATACACCCCTTAAAATAACATTTTTTTTCTTAATTGCAATATTATTATCAATCGAACCTCTATACCAAGTTATATACACCTTTCAGTAAATAATTTACTATCTGCAAACTAGTCTTTCTTAAAATTTTTAAATCCGGTCCTGTAAGGTCGATTTTATTAAAATTTTAGGGACACATTTTAATTACTGCCAGAGGGTTAAATTTCAATTTTGCAACGATTCGGAGAATTTTTTCGGTATTTTAGGGCCCAAAAACATTTTTCAACCCCTAAAAACTACCCTTAAAATGGCCCGATAAGGCCCATTTTAAATAGGCTTCTTGCGGCTATGGATTTCAACACGTGGGCCAAATTTAGTTGAAATCAATTAGCTCTTTCGAAAGTTATTGCCCGCACATATATATATATATATATATATATATATATATATACGTATATATATATAAATATATATATAAATATATATATAAATATATATATACATATATATAAACATTTTTAAAAATGGTACCAAAGTGTTTAGGAGGTTATGAAACGTCGAGATATTTTGGTCCGACCCCTAGGTCCCGCCATCCGACCGATGCCAATAGTGTATGTTGCCATATGGCAAATACACTAATAAGTTGTGTCGAGTTGTTTATTTTGTCTGTATTTATATTTTTCGTAACTCTGTTATTAGTGTATTTGCCATATGGCAACATACACTATTGGCGTCGGTCGGATGGCGGGACCTAGGGGTCGGACCAAAATTTCTCGACGTTTCAAAGCCTCCTGAACACATTGGCACCATTTTTGAAAATGTGTGCGGGCAATAACTTTCGAAGGAGTTAATTCATTTTAACGAAAATTGGTACACATGTTAGAATCCATCACCGCACAAAGCCTATTTAAAATGGGCCCAATCGGATCAATTTAAGGGTGGTTTTTAGGGGTTGCAAAAAGTTTTTGGGCCCAAAAATACCTAAAAAATTCTCAGAATCGTTTCAAAATTGAAATTTACCCCTTTAATAGCAATTAAAAAGCGCTCCTAAAATTTTAATAAAATCGGCCCGCCAGGACCGGATTTTCAAAGTTTCTGAAAACACTAGTTTGCAGATAGTGAGTTATTTACTGAAAAGTGTTTTTAATTTTGGTGTAGACGTTCGATCGACAATAATAATGTAGTTAAGAAAAAAATGTAATTTTAAGGGGTGTATTAAGGAGTTATTTTTTTTATTTTGCCCAACAATCACCTTAAGTTCACATAATAAAGCCACAAGGCCTGTATTAGCAAATACACTATATTGTTGGCAGGGTTTTGGCACTGCGACCCGGGTTTTTTATTCCTTGCGGCTTGACTGTTGAATAAAATGTTAAAATGTTGTTGAAATTACAGGCAGAAGTCCCGTTAGAATTGTATATTCAGAATCGATCTGAACCAATAATTAATAGAGTTAAATTTATAAATAGATATTTAACTAGTCGACCGCATTCGATGTACGAACGCTCCTTCTTTTGGTTTCATTACAAATGAACTGACCTATTTCCCATTAACAGAAAGCACGTAATGTTTTAAATATTACCTCGGTTCAGTCTAATCTTATTAATATTTCATTGTGTCACTGCACGCCCACCACCGGTGTCCCGCTACCTACACCACAATTATAAAATACTCCGTCACAACTATTTCCTCTTGACTTTTTCTATCTTTATTTAACTCTCATGGTTCATATTCGTTCCTCTTTGTTTTTAGTATGATTAATATAACCTACTTTCTTGCTGTCAACGGAGTTCTTCATTATCACAGGTTTTTAAAATATACAGTGTGTTGCTTAATAATTGGAGCACAGGGAATTATTAGCTTATAAGTTTGCTCAACATAATACTTTAGTTATAAAATATTGAAAATTCGGGTTACTTTTTAACAAATGCAGTGTAAACTCTATATAGCGACGCTGAAGGGACTGCTATTTTCTGGCGTTATAGAGAGTTGTCGTTATATGGAAAAAAATCAATATTGTTTTACTATTATAGTATTATTTAATAATAACGCATAAAATTTACAAACAAACATTACTATTAACACAAATAAATACGGGCTAGACAATAAAGCTGTAGGTCTTATCAATTTCGGCAACTTAGTAAGTACCTACAAAGTACAAACAGCAGGTTCTTTATAAGTTGCCGAAATTACTTGCTTTATAATGACATATGGTCGTTATTTAGAGTGGGTGTGATGCTACATAGAGTGTATATGGACAACAAGGCAAACCAACCAAAATCGAGTCATTTCGACGTTTTTGAGGCGAGTGACGTTATACGGAGTTAATACTGAATTTTATAAACACATAATTAGTGTCCGACCGAAGCTTCAGCTACATAAAATAAGATCGAACCTTCGGCCAAACATTCGAGCTGGGCCAAATTCAGGTCGAAAGTTTTGCCGGCGTCAGATGTTGAATTTACTGAGTATTCTAGTGAGTAGTGAAGTGCTAGATTCTATTAATGAATACTTCTTTAGCGTGATCGCGATAGATATACATAGATAAAATAAAATAGGATGTCTAGGGAGATGATAAATATAGTTAAAAGTTAACCTGTTCACTTTGAATAGTATTTATTTACTTTGGATAATAAGATGGGCAACCCCATCGGCACATTGTAACAGAGAAATCAGACGTAACATCTATGAATATAAAGTCAAACTATGCTGCATCGAAGAGTCAGCTTTATCGACGATTATAACCTTGACGATGTACGTAGTACGTTCATATTAAATTAACAACTAACTTCCTGATGTCTCATGCGTTCATAACAGACAAAACTAACTTCATGGTGTCTCATGTTCGTTGCATGCTGCATGCGCAACTTCCGTAACAGAGAAAATTTTACCCCCAATATTTTTTATTTGTTTCAGGTGGAACAATGCGGCGTCTCCTAAGCCATAATCACCATTATCAACTGCAGTGATGACGACACACGATGAGACCGCCAGTCTCCTGGTGCGGGCGTCGTCGCTGAGTTCCGCAGCGCCGGTCGTGACGGCGGTGACGAACAACAACGCGTCACCGTCATCTGTACAAGTGTCGACCGGCGCACAACAATCGGCGTCATCCCAACACCAACAACAACAACAACAGCAACAGCAGCAACAGAGTCAACAACACTGTAATAAACCGGTTTTGATGCGCCAAGAATGTACGACGTTTCTGGCGTCGTCTCATCATCCTCAGCTGTCGGTCTTTTCAGACAGTGAAGAGGATGGCTCGATATGTGTGGAGGAGAATAGCACCAGATCTGTGCCTGATATTGAACTGCATTGCAGGTTAGTGCTCCAGTTATTTTTTCCAAGGTCACCAACAACTAGGTTTAACTAGTGATCTAAAATTACGAGCTATTTATGATGGTCATAATCTACCGGTTAGTGAATCGGATATCTATAAAACATCTACGTCCGGAGATAGAGCTCTAGCGCGTGACCGGTTTTTACATAATCATAACCCGGTTTTCATACAAATTATGACCGGTAGATCGGTTAACCAGTTTTCGTGACCAGTCTTATGCTGGCTTGCAAAAAGGATTGTCTAATAATTTGATTTGACAATGACCATAAGAATAGCATTGTAGAATTTTAATTCGATTATATTCGAAAAATATAATAATAATAATAATAATTTATTTCCAAAAAGATCACAAAAGGATGCTTGGATAGTCATACAGATACATATTATATTCACAATTCAAGGAAATCGCTAATGTTGTAAAAAGATTTTGTAATTAAAAACTTCTTAACAGCTATTTTGAATTGGGCCATTGGCGAAATATTTTTTATATGAGAAGGCAATTTATTAGTGTATTTGCCATATGGCAACATACACTATTGGCGTTGGTCGGATGGCGGGACCTAGGGGTCGGACAAAAACTTCTCGACGTTTCATAACCTCCTAAACACTTTGGCACCATTTTAAAAAATGTTTATATATATATGTATATATATATATATACGTATATATATATATATATATATATATATATATATATATATATATATATATATATATTTATATGTGCGGGCAATAACTTTCGAAGGAGTCAATCTAAGGTCACAAATTATTTGACAATCCTTTCTGCAGCCCAGCATAACATTAATGAAAGTATGTAAACTTTGAAGAAAATAAAATCGTTACGAAGACGATTTTTTGCAAAGGGATTAATTTATGCAGAATACAATATTTACATGAAAAGCTCGCATCGATTCTCTTCACTTTATTGTGCGGTCTATTTGTAAGCCGGGGAGACGGTCTGCGAAAAGGGAAAGGGGAGTGGGTCGAGACCGATCCTGTCATTGCAATCCCGCCGCCGCGCTGACACGATACGGTTCGAGAGAACGCAAGACAGGACAGAATCAAATCGACATTATGCATTATGAAAGCGATGCACGGACGACGTCTGTGTTTCCTGGGGGACGTCGTACTCGTGATCTGTCTATAAGCCTTACTTCACGACATCTTCGTCGTGCTGCATCAAATTTATAGTCACAACACTGTTATTTTACCAATCCAACTCTACGAGAATGGTACTAACTTAACCAAAAATTTACTTTTCACAATTTTACAATGGCCGACAAACAGACGCACAGACGTTTTTCAAAAAATATGTTTTTTGGACTTGGGGAACCTTAAAATGAGAAAATGTTGGCCGGGTTCGTTGGCATTTTTTACGTCCATTTTTATTCACTGCGCATGCGCAAAAAACGGGAAATGTTTATTTATGTGAAAACTCGTAAGCAGCTTGATATAATTATTATTATTTATTTTTTTGATTATCTATCAAGTTGTTTATGGTTTGCACATAAATAAACACAATTTCCTGTTTCTTTTGCGCATGCGCAATAAATGAAAATGAACGCAAAAAATGCCAACGGACACGGCCAATATTTTTTCATTTTTAGGTCCCCCAAGCTCAAAGAACATATTTTTGGGAAAAAATTCGTGCGTCTGTTTGTGAACATAATACAGATCAAACGGATGAAAGGGTTAAAACTTTTTAGTAGGATATTTAACATGTAAATATGAAAATGAGAAAAATCGGCACATGTTTTTGTATAATAATGATTTACTTTTTATAACGGTTTGTTTATTCTATTATATTTACCAGAAAATTTCTGCGAAAAAGAATGTTTTCTAAGTTTCAGAGTTTCAGAAATATTTTGAAAATAGACAAGAACCAGATATTGTATTGTTCATAATATCTGTCAAAAAGAAATTAGCTGGTTAGCTGACAAGCATGCTTTGGTTAATTTTTACATGAGAAACTATATTATGTAACCATGCAAACCAATAGCAAATATCATAATTTTTACTACAAGCCGTTACCCACGTCACCACACCCTTTAACAATAATTTCATTTTATTTATATGTCAAATTACAAGAGTTTTCAAGTTCAAATAGTCCTGTCGTTCAGTTGGTTTGATTTATTGAGCAGCTTTGCTGAACTTAATTCTTAATTAAATCTACACTAATATTATAAAGAGGAAAGATTTGTATTTTTGTGTGTGTGTATGTTTGTAATGAATAAACTCAAAAACTACTGTGCCGATTTAAAAAATTCTTTCACCATTAGAAAGCTACATTCACCCTGAGTAACATAGGCTATATTTATTGCTAGAAAATATTAGGGATCCTTACTAAAAATTTAGTAACGTAACCCAAGGAGTAAAAAAATGCCATAAAACATCTTTCGTCGCATGCGCTGCGGAAACTATTGATGATAGAACAAAAGTATGTTCTACAATATTAAAGAACATATCAATAACTACAAAAAACTTCGCGATACTATATGTCCAACTATTATCGTTATGTCACAATAACCACTTTTTACATTTTAATAATCTATATAGATAAAAGACTATGTATATGTAATCTATGGACTCCAAACGGGTAGACAATTTTTGATGAAATTTTCAAACAATCTTTAGATTCGCCCAGCGGGTGATCTTCTGAAGTTTGGTAGCGATCGGATCAACAGAATTTTTTAAATTTCTTTTTGGGAAATAAGATTTTTAGCGATTGAATTCGCGCAAATTCAGTACACGTTGAGAATTTAATGATAATGATTCTCATCTTTTATATCCTATATATTACATTTACACTCAAGCGAAGCCGGACTGGGCCGCGAGTAAATTATAAAAACGTCTTTGACACTAATGACTTCAGTTATCAGACGTCTATAATCTACGATAAAATCTAATAAAAAAGTATCTATAGAAAAGAACTGAAAGATAAACATAAGCCGTACGCAGCACAATATTATTTATACAAAATAATATGTCTCTGTAGAGTCCAAAAATTCAAAGCCGCTTGAATCATTTCACATTTGCGATTTCCCTCGGATACAGTCAAACTCTTCCAGAATATAAATGATAGGATTACTTTCGTTTCATCGTTTTTACGCTTTATCGGACCAAATGATCACATCTAAATGTAAATAGATAATTATAATTCCTTCCAGAGCTACTTATATATTATGATCTAATAACTAAATGCACCATTACATTCCAACAAAGATAACGAAATTGTACAGTTTCAAGTGAATTGCTCTTTTTATAGTTAAGGAGCTAGTGACGATTTTACTCATAGTATTTCCTCAAACCTGAGTTTTTGTGAGCTCATTAAGGGCACTAACCTGAACATAAAAACCGCAGTCTGGTAGCTGAAACCAAGGCCAAAAAAACCCGGGTGGCAGTGCCAAAACCCTGCCGACAATATAGGTAGTGTATTCGCTAATATAAGCAGGTGGCTTTATTATGGGAACTTAAGTTGATTTTTTGGGCAAAATAAAAAATTTGACTCCTTAATACACCCCTTAAAAGAACATTTTTTGTCTTAATTATAATATTATTATCAATTGAACCACTATACCAAATTATATACACCCTTCAGTAAATAATTCGCTGTCTGCAAACTAGTGTTTTCATAAAATTTGTAAATCCTGTAAGTCCTGTTGGGCCGATTTTATTAAAATTTTTGGGACACTTTTTAATTACTACCAGAGGGTTAAATTTCAATTTTGAAACGATTCAGAGAATTTTTTCGGTATTTTGTGGCCCAAAAGCATTTTTCAACCCCTAAAAACTACTCTTAAAATGGCCTGATTAGGTCCATTTTAAATAGACTTCTTGCGGTGATAGATTTCAACACGTGGACCAAATTTAGTTGGAATCAATTAACTCCTTCGAAAGTTATTGCCCGCACACACACATATATACAGGGTGTCTCAACCGACGTTGGCTAACATGGGTAACTTTGTTATTAGTGGAGATAGAAAGTCGATTAAATGGGCAAAGTAGTGCAGAAAATTGGGCTCATTAATGTCCCGTCGAAAAAACAATTGAATTTTGACACTCTATGAATTTATTCAGAAAATAGTGAAAATATAATGAGCCTCACCCTCATAAGCTCACATAAGAATTTTAACTTCTTTAGTTTTCAATATCATTCCCAAGTTTAATTTTTTGTTACATATGTCAAACTAATTAATAATATTTCCACATACACATGTACTTAACAACAGGCTATAAAATTCTGTCTTTGTCAGTTTCATGTAATTTAGGGGACCAACTAACTTCCCCTTTCAACAATTCTACTTCCCCTCGATTTTTACTTTTTTCAAACAGTACGTCGCTAAAGAAGTTAAACTTCAAAAATGTGTAATAATGAACGTTAAAAATGTCTACCAAAACCATGGTACCGTTTTTAAGGTTGCTATATCAAAAAAATGAATTGTATAAAATAAAAATTATGGATTTCGACATTTTTAACCCTTTGCCGGACGGGGGTTACGAAATGCTAGATTTGAGTGCTCAAGAGTACCAGAACATATTGCTCAGAAAATTTCAAACATTGTGATGAATTCTTGTACAGCCCTGCTGTATTATTGTATAAGTATAATTTGAGCCCTTTATGTAATAAGTATATCTTTTTATTTTTAAATGTACGGGATTTTAGTTTAATTGAAATAAATATTTAATACAAAGCAAGTCCAATAAATTATTATTTCCGTAAAATACAACAAACATGATGAAATATATTTAGTGACACGGGAGTGGGCAAAAAATATGTTTTCTTCCAGCTATATTAGAGTAGCCATTTATTACACAATGTTCGAATATATTTTACATTCCTAAAAATTCTGAAAAAAAATCTTTTAAAATTTAGAGGCAATATAAACCCGTTCCATCGAGCGATTGAAATCATTTGACTTTTCTTTTTTTTATCTGCTGTATCTTTGCAAAAAATAAAGTCTGATTTTGATGTGAAAAAAAACATTTTAAAGTTTTTGAGCATTCGATTCGATTTTTTTTATCACTTCCCGCTACTCCGTGAATTATTTATGTTCCACAATACAAAGGTAATTCCTGTTCAAATAAACGAAACGTAAAAATAACTACCAATTCTTTAGTGAGAAATATAGGGAGGTAAATAAATTTGTTTCGTACTGTCTTGGCGCCCATAAATGCGTAAATTAGCTCGTGAATATTCTACTACTTTTTACCTTGCAGATAGGGGTCAGCAACCTAACGCTTCATTCTTTATGGATGACCCCATTTTCCAACCGAAAACACTATTAAATTTACAGTTGGTATTTTGAACTTGTATCATTTGTTCTTTTCTGAAGTAACAGATGAAAAAGATTGAAATTATTGGGATTTGACATAAAACGATACGATATCTGTTGACAAATATTTTAACCACAAGCACATTACAATTTATTTGTTGTTAGTATTACTACATATTATATGAAAAATGGCGGATACGACATCATATTTGGCCTAAATTACGCCCATAAATGTTAAATCTCAATATAAAACTACAAAGTGGTAAGAGAACGATCCCAGTAACAGTGGGTCGAAAATACTTTCCTAGGTTTTGTCTTCTAAACAAGTGAAGCTAAATAAAATCTTGTAAAAAAGTGGATGCGTGTACTTACATATTTTTGGCGGGATTAAAAACTAATTTTTCATTTTCATGCAGATAACTTATTGAAACAAAAAATAAATCTTATAAAAAATTAACCTTAAATATTTGAAAACGCTTTCAAAATTTTATTTTCATTTTTACTTTTTTCCGCTGGATGACGACTGTTGGTTGTAATTAAGGGTCATAGTCATCTAGTAGATTATATTAGATTAGATAAGAAAAGAGGGCGAGAGGATTTTATTCCTCGTCAACACCGCGACCTTGATAGATCTATTGTGTAGGCCTGACTGCTTTATATCTCTATGAGATTAAGGCTTTTGATAAAGCCTAGAATTGCTTTGAGATCTGTGTTCCATACCTGATCAGGTGTTGGGAATGGATTATTGAGGTGACGGAGTCTTCGCCTCATGACTGCTTCCCATTTACACAGCAGATGCTCCGATGTTTCAGGAGCCTCCAGACAGAAGCGACATGACTCGATGTCTATTACGAAATTTTTTTAAGGTGATACCTCAAAGGGCAGTGACCTGAAAAGAGCCCTGCTATTATTCTGAGCTCAGATTTCTTTAAGCGTAGAATTTTATCCGGTTTGTCATTATTAGGTTTGATGAAGATCTTCGCTTGACGAAGACCTTGGGAGCTTTCCCAGAACAGCGAATATTGTTTATTTTGCCATGTGGCAAGAGTCGTTCTAAGGTAACATTTTGATGTACCACAGTAGGGCTCCGGTCCTATAAAGGGCGTTTCCGAAACCTTTTTGGATAGACTGTCGGCAATTTCATTCCCTTGATGACCCTCGTGTCCCGGGATCCATCAGCTTTCCAGATGGCAAAAAATGCACTCACTTCGTCTGAGTTTCCAATGGTCTACTTCATTGTGTCGAATTCATCTTTAAAGTTCAATTCCAAAATATGTAATAATAGAAATTAGTTTCACGGGTAATTGGAATAAAAAATCAATTTAAACACTTATTGATTGCAACGTTTCGTCTTTGTTAAATCAAGACTTTTTCAAGCTCTCAGCATGTTTAAATTATAATAAAACTATGATATAAAAGGCAATTTTGCATTACAAAGATCAATAAAATTGAAAATTGTAGAAAATAATATCTTCTTTTTTTTATTATTGTTGATTTTTTATTCCAATTACCCGTGAAACTAATTTCTATTGTGTCGAATTTTCATTAGCGCGGTCAATTTCATACTGTCAAATTTAAGTTAGCAATTTCCGGTGTCTGCTAAAATTTTACGTTCAACGTCGAAAGAAATATAACTTAACAAGTATTTTAGTCTTCATGTGCCTGATTTTTGTCAATATTTCAGACCAGCAGATAGGTACGTTTGACGATAAGAGAGGATAATAATAATAATAATAAATTTCTTTATTTGTTATATATGTATAATAACAAATAGTGTCAAAGGTCATAGTTAAGAGAGATTCCCAAAGAACTCATCCAGACAATAATACGCTTCTTCAATTAAATATAGTTTCAGAGAACTTTTAAATTTATCGCAATTTTCAATCTGTCGTATAACAGGAGGTAAGCTATTATATATTTTTTGACACATGTGTCTAGGTCCTTTACTGCCCAATGTAGTACTGAATGATTGAATGTAGATGTTATCAATTTGCCTAGTATTATAAGAATGTACTGCAGAGGTCAAAGTAAATAAAGAACTATTCTTTTTGACAAACAATGCGCACTGTAAAATGAAAAGCGATGGCAGAGTTAAAATTCTAAACAACTTAAAAAGCCCTCTACAATGCTCCAATCGTCCAACCCCACTCAGAATCCTTACCACCCTTTTTTGCAACCTAAAAACTCGTATTGCCAACGTCGAGTTTCCCCAAAATATGATACCATAATTAAGTCGGGATTGAAAGTTTCCAAAGTACGCCTGCATAATAACATCAATACTTACGTATGTCTTAAGTTTCTTTATTAAATAGCACGTTTTAGTGAGTTGGGAAATCATGTTTTCTATATGTACCGACCAATCTAAGTTCATTGAAATATGTAAACCTAAGAATTTGCATGTTTTACTAATTGGCGTCGAGGTGTTCTGAGCGCGAATTAATAAGCTACAGTTATTTAAAATTGAACGAGGGTTGCAAAACTGAACAGCGCACGTTTTGTTCTGATTGAGGACGAGTCCATTCCTAGAACACCAACTTTTCATTTGAGTAATGCTGGATAGACTAAGCAGATCGAAGAACGGATAACAATCACCAAAAAAGTTCTGTTTTTTACTATTTTGGTATACGGAATCTAAAAACTTATCTTTCTTCGTATACTATTCTTTCAACGACGTTGTCATTTAAACCCACATCCGACATAGAAGACAACAAGGAGTAAATAAACTAAAAATAATAAAAAACAAAAGTTGAACTAAAAATAAAAGTAGGAGTTTATGTCCGATAACAAAGTCCGTTACGCTTTTACAAAGTACAACATGTCTACCGTATGTTTTATAAAATTATCACAATATATTATGGTCTAAAACATATTTGGAATTGAGAAATGCTTGATTATATTAAAATATTACATTTATTGTAGGCTAGCGGCTCGGTCCCGGTTTGCCCGGGAACAAATTTAATATATATAAATAAGCTATGAAATTATAAGCATCGCTTTTAAATGTATATTCAGTATATTTAATTTTATCTGATTTTATCCCAAAAAACAAGCTATCGAGTAGTAAAAACCGCATTCAAATCCGTTCAGTATTTCTTGTGTTTTAGCAGACAAACAGAAAGACAGACGTGAACGAAAACTTCCGATTTTCACGCGTATGAAGCCGGGGAAAACAATTTTTTTGTAAAAATTCTTAAAGAAATAAGCTGTCGAATGATAAAAACAGCATTCAAATTCGTTTAGTAGTTCTCGTGTTTCTAGCGTACACAGAGAGACTTTACTTTATATAGATACTAGCGGCCCAGTCCGGCTTCGCCCGGGTGTAAATGTAATATATAGGATATATAAAAGATGAGAATCATTATCATTAAATTTTCAACGTGTATTGAATTTGCGCGAATTCAATCGCTTTTATTTGTAAATGTTCAAAAATTGAAGAAAATCTTATTACTCAAAGAGAAATTAAAAAAATTCTGTTGATCCGATCGCTACCAAACTTCAGAAGATCACCCGCTGGGCTAATCTAAAGATTGTCTGAAAATTTCATCATAAATGGTCTACCCGTTTGGAGTCCATAGATTACATATACATCGTCTTTTATCTATATAGATTATTAAAATGTAAAAAGTGGTTATTGTGACATAACGATAATAGTTGGACATATAGTATCGCGAAGTTGTTTGTAGTTATTGATATGTTCTTTAATATTGTAGAACATACTTTTGTTCTATCATCAATAGTTTCCGCAGCGCATGCGACGAAAGATGTTTTATGGCATTTTTTTTACACCTTGGGTTACGTTACTAAAGTTTTAGTAAGGATCCCTAATATTTTCTAGCAATAAATATAGCCTATGTTACTCAGGGTGAATGTAGCTATCTAATGGTGAAAGATTTTTTTAAATCGGCACAGTAGTTTTTGAGTTTATTCATTACATACACACAAAAATACAAATCTTTCCTCTTTATAATATTAGTGTAGATATAAACAACTCGTCTTTCTGTACTAACTCTAACCTAAATCTAATTTTGTTGTGAAATCGTCACTAGTCCGTTTGTCATAAGTGTACAACAGGCGATAAACCCAACGTACACTTTTCAGAGTAAATTTCGCTGAATTATCTACTCTACACTAATATACCAATCACACCTATTATTACGGCAGATCGAATTGCAAAATAAATAATCATAAAAAGTATTCAGTTAAATTTTTGAAACACGCGGTATATAGATGAACGTTTTCATGTGCAAGATACGTTTGTAGAACGTTAGAGCAGTTTGAAATTGACGGTATATCTCTAAAATGAATGCTACATTTATTGTGCCGTTTTAAAACTTGCACAAATAAACAAAGCAATCACCGTCAAATATCACAAACAGACTGAATTGAATAAAACATTTTATCTGACTACACAATTGCATTGAAAAATAATCGAACAATTTTCACTCGAAATATCCCATCTTTAGTTACATTCTATCTATTCTAGGTAGATCTGCGCTCTCAATGCTCACGCGCGAGAACGTGTACTAGATGTGTATTTTGATTTAATTATAGTACGTTTGTTGAGACCGCAGCAGTTCTCGCGCACCGCCCCCGGAGTCTTTGATTCATTAGCTTCACTACAGCACCAGATAATATTTTGTTTCTACTTCATGTACCGCGCGCCTTCATTATGGCTTCAGTCGTGTGTGCTATTAATTTACACTCACAGCTGCGTACATTCTTCATAAATATCAAAGGGCACAAGTCGAAGGGATTTATGTCGAATTTTTATTTATAAGAATTCCGTCTGTCTGTATGTCACAATCACATGGTTAGTAAATTACAAAGGCTGCCTTGTTCCATCTGACCAATCAGCGTAATATTTTTATCAACCTATAATAATATCAAAATTTACATTAATTATATTTAACTAGAACTAGGTAAATCCCTTTCAATTTATGGCAAATAATGTCAATATTCTGTCTTTTGATTTCTTTCACATTGGACAAATACTGCCTTTAAAGTTTGTAAACGATAGCCGTTGCCACGCAGTTAACGAATCCACCGGGTGACGTCATCTTCCCACTACTATTCAACGGAACTAGGTAGTCTCTGTAATCTACTAACCTTGACATGCCATCAACTTGGAATTTGGCTTACTTAGCTATGAAGCTTATGTGCTAACGCCTATTAATTATAGTTCAAAAGTAAGATTTAGAAAAATATGTTCTTGTCAATTTTTGAGGATGTAGAAATGTCCGATGTGCAGTAATCAACGTGCGAATAAAAAAACTCAGGTCGCAGTGCGAAACCCTGCGGACAACATAGTGTATTTGGTAATACAGGCAGTGTGGTTTTATTATGTGAACTTAATGCTGTTTTTGGACAAAATATAAAATTTAACCCCTTAATACACCGCTCAAAAATAACATGTTTTTCTTAATTGCAATACTATTATCAATCGAACATCTATACCAAATGAAATAAACATGTCCGTAAATAGCACAATTTCTGCAGACTTAATGTTTTCATAAAAATTGTAACTGATTTTTTTTTTAATTTAGTGGCACCTTTTAATTGCTACTAAAGAATTGAATTTCAATTCTGAAAGGATTCCGGGATTTTTTTTACTATAAACAATTTTCAACCTCTAAATACACCCCTTAAAATGGTAAAGCGTAGCATCCGCATATGTCCGGGGCGGTAGTGCGTAACTTTTCCTATGGATCTGGACAAATCAATTCTCTTCTTAAACACATCTTAGGACTTCTTTAAGATAGAAATTGCAGGTTGGTGTTAAGTCGTAGACAAAGTAACGCACTCGCACTACGGAACGTAATGCTAATGATAACTGATGACAGTTAAAGCGTTTTCGGCACGGGTTAATTTTAATCATTCGAGCTGACATTTTCAATGAATCATTTTTTCAATGTAAAGAACCATTTCAAAGGTCAGCATATGACAATTTCCAACTTGTCAAAATAAGGGCCAGCCTAATATATATATATTTCTAAAAATGTTGCAAAATTGTTCAGGACACTATGAAATGTCGAGAAATTTTGATCCAACCGCTAGGTCCCACCATCCGACCGACGCCAAGAGTGTATGTGCCATATATGGCAAATACACTATAACAATTCAATGTACCAAAAATCAGACATAAACCACTTTTTAATGTGACTTTAGATACACTAACTCATCAATGCTCGACTGACTCGATGAATGGGTATTCCTGGAAATAGGTCAAACATTTTCAAGAATACAGGTGAACGCTGTTTGCCGAATCGCGGTATTCATGACAAGTGACGTAGAATGGAAATATTCGCTAATGAGAATATTCTCCCACAGAATTTTTTTTATCAATAGTAGTTCAAAGTTCAGTCATTCGTGATATTTCTCTCACAGTAACCACTTGAAATCACCGAGCTTTAACGCGCATGAGGTGCATTTTCACATAAAAGTATATATACTGATATAGCAGTGCACTCTTATAGCAAGAATTTATGTGCAACATATTATTGCCCTTCGTGCTTCATTTATTCAGGGCTCACAAATTATAAAGATTGAGAACGATGTTTTCTTCATACCACGCCTAAAGTACGTACTTTCCGATTTGATTTTCACGCCGAAAGTATACTTAATATTTATGCACTGTTATAATCACGATCGGAATTACTCGCATATCGTCTGTATGGGCGGGCCTAAACAGTTTTGTCATGCGCAATGATACGTCAGACTGCCGTTTCAGGCCACGTGTTGACACGTAATGACACATGGATCTAATAATGTCCTACTACGGTAGGTAGACATCTGCTTTCTGGTTTGCTTTAGGTTCTCAAGTTTAGGGTATTAAATAAAACAAAACTGTTACAAATAAACTTTTCTGGATTTAATATGGGCAAATTTAGAGATAACACTTTCAATATCGACTTCTTTAAGCAAATCATGCTCTATATTCAACAAAGTGAGATCATTAAGACGTTCTTGGCCCATCGCGTTCCTTAATTCATTTTTAATACGTTTTAATGTTGAAAAAGAACGTTCGCCACTGCAGTTAGTGATCATGAGAGACAAGTAAATGCGCAAGGCAATTTCTAAGTTTGGGAAACACGATTCTAAAGAATTATTTAATAAAAGTTTATAAAATTGCTGTTCCAGAGGCTCCTGTTTCTTGCTGTCAATAACAATAGCCACATCTGTTTTCAGCATCTATACCACTGGTATAGATGCTAGTCTAAAAATATCGATTATAATTAAACATTAGAACATTAACGTTAAAAAGTTCGTGAAATACCTACTTATTTTTACGATTTAACGTGACGAAATCGAGTTTTAGATTTTCAAGTAGAAGTGAGGCATAGCCTAAGCGCTTCGCGTTTAAGGCATGCAAGATATTTTATGCTCGTATCTAAATTAATATTTTTTTATTACGGTCAGACAGGTGTTGGAGCGCGGGGCCCCCAAATTCGCGGGGTCCGTAGCATTTGCTACTCTTGCTACGTGGCTAATCCGGCACTGACTGTAAGAATTATTGTAAACACTTAGTTTAAATAAAACAAAACTTCAAAATTGAATTATAATTAATTCATATTTAAATGTTTTCTCAATGTAATTATAAGTTTAAATTTTTTAGAATATTATAACGATTTTTAATATTCTAGTTAACTTAGAAATTTAGACAATATTGCATTAGAGAAAAGGGAGGTTAATGTAACAATACTTACTACAATGCTATAATACATATTTTGTTTAATCTCTATTTATTTATTTTTTATCTTACATTTTTTATCAAACTTGACGGGATGTGCATTTCTGGCTTTGCCAACAATTTTTTTTTTATTTTCTCGGAAAATGCATCATTGCAGTGATTCATAGTAAACACTTTTTAGTGCATGCAAATAGTATATCATGCTATTAAAACGTTATACAGTAAACGATAATTAAACCACTGTATTTGCCAACAAAAATAAACTTTGGATATAATCGTTTTCCTATTAAGAAAACACATGACGGTAGAATGATAAGAACAGTTGTTGCACTTTCTCCAGTGTTGCCAACTAACTTTTGAAAGCACCGTGTGTTCAACTACTTACATCAGAAATGAGAATAAGGTGGTATGACGTGACATATTTATTTGATTTTATTTTCAAACCCTGCTTCAATACGGAATGTGAACACGAAATATGATACGTTATACTAGAAGACTGCATTTTTGCTTTGCGATAAAGAAATAGACCAGGTGGTATCGGAGCTATCGTTTCGAATTGATTTCGGATTGAATTTTTTTACTGAAATCAAAGAGACCGTACCGATTAAGGTACTAAGGGTAGAATTTTCCACAAAATCTCCTTTGTAAATATATTTTTCTCCGATTTTTTCTAATTAACCTAGACTAATAGAAACTGTGATACACTGAATAATATTTTTTGTCCTATCTCCATTGCTTATTTTGCATCAAATACTTTTTTCTTTTGTTTTAAAATAATGCTGCCGTTAGGTGTTAATATTTTTGACACTATACTACGTTTGTTATACAAAAGTGTAAGATGCACTGACCTATTTTTTACCTGGAGCAAATAACTATTAGCTACCACCCGCCAGGGCCATCTTTCCCACTGGGCACGTACTCAGGGCCCCGCGATCGATTGGGTTTCCTAGTTCTTGCCAGATCAACATCCTAAAACTGATATTACCCTCAAATATGTATCGATAATTTTTTTAATGATGTATTTGTTAATTATTGATTTGCTTAGAAATTAATATTTTTTTTTAAGAAAAATTAGTCTTCCGTAATAGTCATAGAGACCCCATTATGCTAAAGTGCCCTGGGCCTCCAATAGGTTAAAGACGGCCCTGCCACTCGCATAACACACATTCCGAACGGGGGCGGCGCCGCATCCAGTGAGCGCTGACCTCTTCCACGTAGGCTTTTAATACATAAATAAATAGATACATTAGTTACAGATAAGATGCCAAAATATATGAATATTTGAAATAAAATTAACTATTGTGTACTACGGGGCGTTGGAATTTTTTTCTTTTCAAGTGGGCGGTGGTGCAAAAAAGGTTGGGAGCCTCTGCATTGTATTATAATCAAAGTGATCTATTCATATACAAAATAAAGTTATATAATAACCGATATTTATGTGCTAATGATATATACATAGGTTATACAACTTTATAAATGTTTTCCACAAAAGTGCCTACGATATTTGAATATTCAAATATCATCGAGGAAGAATATCATTAACCTAAAATGTACCAGCAGTCAATTTTTACAGTTGCATTGGCAGTATTAACGATGCTGTCAATGTTAATCACCAAGAATATAAACTTGGAACTTTGCCCAAATATACGTCATTATGTTTATGACTACAACGAAAAGTGGCCTATGTAAAATTGCTCGTAAAACTAGATCATTGGCAATTTTATTCGTTTGAGTCGCTTTCAATAAAAACATTGTTTTCCAGTTTTCCACTTTTAAAGAGTATCTGCCACATTAACAATAGCACCGATTTTGCGATTTCGTCTTGAGGTGTGAGTGACCATCATCAACACGCATGCAGAGCAAAATCGATATAGTGATTTCGACTAGATATGACCAGAGATAAAAATAGTGTCGGCCAGGATCGAGCCGGCAACCTTGTCCGTACTAAGAATAGGGATGTTGACTGTATTCAAATAAAAACATAATTTTTACGAAAAGTAGTAGTTTCTATGATAGAAATACTAAAAAAACACTATATTTTTCCTTATTTTTAAGGAATTTAATTAATATTTAATAAATAAAACCTAATAAAATCACTTTCAAGTCACGTGACAACAGACACCAATCAGAGCGCATAACGTCATATGTTCAGCCGCTGTCAAAAAACTTCATTGTTTGGTTAATATTTAGTGTGTAATTTATTATTATTTGTTTAGAGGAAACGTCAAGTTACATGTAACTATAGCAACGACTACGAAACAACTTTTCATCACCTCAGTTTACTAACGTTTATGAGCACAGAATACGCATCTATAGGATGGTAGCTCCCGTGTAAACTTTTGAGCCTCCTTTGGTATGAACAGGTGACGTCACGCGACTAGTATTGGCGTTTTGGACCGAAATTTGAAACGGGATGTAAAATACACGATTTTTAAGGCTTGAGTTGTATTTAAATAAAAATAAGAAACATTTGTGGCAATATTAGGTACTTATGCACGATTTAAAACACTTTCCCAAAAATAGTCAACATCCCTATTACTTCACAGAGCTTAACTGGTATCTATTTTCATGGTATATAACTGTTTTACTATATTCTGTACAATACGTACCGAGCTGGGTAGAGTAGTGGTACAGCACTAGACTCGCATTCGGGAGGTCCGGGTTCGATTCCCGGCGGGGGCAGATGTGGCTGGGACTTTTTCCTACTGCCTTTCGCCGAGAAACGGTAATTCCTGTACCGGCCATCTTGATTGAGGTTTTCCATGGTTTCCCTCAATTAATTCCAGATAAATATCGAGATGGTTCCTTATTTGAGGCCATGGCCGATTACCTATCAAACTCCTAGTTCAAAAATTACCTACCTTATCCTAATTTCCTGTAATTCCTTCATTCGCCCATTGCTATTATATAAGTTGAAGTTTAAGAAATGTAGAAAAAAACGGGAAGTGGTAAAATGAAAAATAGTAATGGTGCGAATGGCGTCTGTTATGACATGAAGTCGAGAAACGGACGTTAAACGCATTATTATTATTATTATTATTATATTCTGTACAATAAAACGAACAACCTAATTTCCGTCCGATTGATTTCTGTTCGAAAATATCTACTTCCGTTTGGAATTCATCCGAATGATTTCCATTTGAAATGATCTGATTTACCCCCAGGTCACGCCTAAAGAAGTTTTACTTCAAAAACGTAAAGTATGTTCTATTTGAATATACTTATGTATAAAAAAACTTAAAAAAAAAATATTAACCTCCTTCAAAAAAATCACTAAAAAGATGAAAATAATGAAATTTTGAGGTCGGAGCTAATTTCATTACAAAAACTTTTAATTACATATCTACTTTTATTACATAGGCGCCGACCTCAAAATTTCATGTGATTTTTTTTGTAATGAAATTAGCTCCGACCTCAAAATTTCATTATTTTCATCTTTTTAGTGATTTTTTTGAAGGAGGTTAATATTTTTTTTTTTAAGTTTATTTATTTTTTACTTTTTAGTGGTGGATTTGATTTCGCACATTTTTAAAAACTACTGAACCGATTTAAGTAAAATTTATGTGGGATCACCCTGAAGATGTGCCCTATTAAATAAGAAACGAATCATCATAATCGCTTCACAAATGTTGGAGATATGAGGTAGCATACATTAAAAAATATGTTTTTTTGACGTCATTTAAAAACGGATGAACCGATTTTAATAAAAACTATATGGGACCACCTGGGATGTATACCCTTTCAAACAAAAAACAAATTTCCAATTCGATTCAGGCGTCTTCGAGTAATCGGAGAACATACATAAAAAATTAAAAAAAAGATTCCGACGAATTGAGAACCTCCTCCTTTTTGTTGAAGTCGGTTAAAAATAATAATCGAAAGTATTACCTACGTCAATTTGCCTTGTGACCGCAAATATATACACGCGTCTCTTAAAAACCATTTTATAACGGCGAGATAAAGCGAAAATCTTGAATCACAAAATAAACAAGAAAGTTGATTGACTGTGTACTCATTCTGCCATTCAGAAATTAAATTTGAGCGTGTCAAATGAAATTTGAAAACAGATTAACCTTAGTTAGAAAGGAGTTTGTGAGAAAATTAGAGAAAATAGAATATATAAATCGATTATTAATAAAGTTTGTTAACAAATTATTGAGTCGGAGTAGTCTCGTAGCGCTAAGCTCGTATTCAAATGGTAATGGTTTTTTAACTAGTTTAAAGTAGATATGACATAAAACTTACTCCTTGAAATAACTAAGATTACTTTATAAATCGGAAAAACACTAGTATGTACTTAATACCACATGGTACACTTTCGCGTCCTCTCTCGTTCACATTAACCAAACCAGGACAATTTATTGCGCCTACTAAACTAAAAACAATGGAAACTAAGCACCTACTAGCACAAAACATCTTTTCTTTTATTGAAGTTTAACTTCTTTAGCGCCGTATCCATTTGAAAAAGTAAGAAATCAAGGGGAAGTCGAATGAAAGAAATTAAGGGGAAGTTTGTCCCCTACATTATATGAAACTGACAAGGACAGAAGTTCATTGTGTGTTGCATTTTGATTCGCAAAATAGTAAGACAAGGATGAACAGTGCTTGGGAATCTGACGTTAAAAATTACGAACAATTGAAGTACAAAATAATTTCTGCAATTTGACGTACATAAAAACTAAAGAAGTGAAACTTCTTATGTAAGCTTATGAGGGTGAGGCTCAATGTGTTTTGTTGCTGTCATCTGTTAGCGAACTAACTAGTTCATCTCTACTAGTACCGCGGTTATATTCTTTTCCCTTTACCCCTACCACTACTTGCGTCATCTTTTTTCCTTACACTGTCGAGAGAGTTAGAGATTCTAAATTATAGACGCTCGCCAGTTAAGGCCATTAGTGTCCTTACACTAAAAAGTTCCCTGCACTAATTTGCTAAAAAAACAATGCAAATTTCTTATGTATACTGTATTATAAACAGATAAAATATTTTTTGTAGTACGTAATAACTAATCTCTGGAACTACTGAACCGATTCCAAAAATTCTTTCGCTAATAACTGTTACTGAGTAATTAAGTATTTTATTTTGATAAAAATAAATTTGAAAGAAATATAATTTCGACTTTTGAGCTATTAATATTACTTGACTTATGACTACCTCAGATGGTAGATCCGACGGCTCCACGACTGTTGCCGCTGTCGAACAGGACGCAGCCCCGCGAGGCAAGACTGTATAATGAAGTGAATTATACTTCTGGTATACAGAAGCAGAGCTTCCTCCGAGAAGCGAAAGTTCTCCAAGCTTTAAATACGCTTAAAATAATGTATAAGATTTAAAAAATATCATTGTTACATTTCAGACGCGCGCGGAGCCGAAAATAGCAGCTAGTTCATAATACAAGAAATATTTGGAAATAAAAAACCGTTTTTTTTTATATTTAAGTAATAATACAGAGAATGCAAGTTGACTTTTGCAAAATACTATATGGAAAAAAAGTGTCTAACAGCGCGCTATTAAAATTGTAAGGAACAGAGGCGTGGCTTTTATTGCACAACAACTTTAGTAGCTTATCGTTCAAACATTTGAACTTAGTAAACGTGAACCCGACGCTGAAAAATTTCAACATATTCTCGAGTAATATTATCGACCTCAAATCACGCCTTTTAGCCTCTTCTAATATAAATAGAACTCCAACATTATTTAGAATTTGAAACGGTACAACACCTTCAATAAATAGTAAATTATATAATTTAAAACAAAATTTGCCGCATCGCAGAAATTCTAAATTGAATTACGATTCGTAGGTGCCTAGTTTCCATGTTAACGAGTTTTTTATAAAGGATGTTTCAAAATAAGCACAAGATTTAATTTACCTTTAAAACACATCACTTACCAGAAAATTGCAAATATTTATATTTTAATATAAAGTATACATATGACGATTTTGTGTGGAATAAAACATTTCGAGAAATGGCCGCCACGATTCTGTTGACACATTTTTACTCTTTTAGAGAAATTGCTGATGCCATTTTCGCATATTTACCCTGACACGTCGAATTTCTTCCTGCAGCTCAGAAAGTGTGGTTGGTTAGTTGTTTGGCATAGATGGAAGACTTCACAAAACCCCATAGGAAAAAGTCGCACGGCGTTATAATTGCGCGACCTCGGTGACCAATTTTAGTCACCAGTGCATGAGATTACAATAGTCAGGGAATCTCTCAACTGACATATTAATTAATTTGTTATTAAAACTCGGTGTTCGCTTATGCACTACTCCATGACTGATAATCGCGATGTTTCTACTGAGCTGTGAAATAAAATGCCGTGAAATTCAATTCTTGGGTTCATTTTAAAACATACTTTACAAGGTGTCTTGGATCAGATTGCAAAGAGGACGAATATAATGTATTAAATTAAAATGAAGCAATTATTAGCAGTTGGGGCTATTTAAACCTAAAACCAATCCATATCTACAATTTGTTTTTTACCATTCTAACTGTACAAGTGGAGAATTAGGTAAAAATTCACTTTTCAAAAGTTTACAAATATTTTTTTGTTCATTTTGAGGGCCCCCGAGTTCAAATAACATATTTTTGGGAAAAGTCTGTTAGTCCCTGAGCACGTTACAGGTCAAACGAATGGGCGGGTTGAATCCAAATTTTGAGAGAATGTTTTGCATTCAAATATAAGAAGCCCTATTGTTTTTTTGGGAGAAATCGGCAAATGCAGAGATGAGATATGTGCCATAACATTATTTTTTCTTATTAGTAGATATTTTACATAATTGATTAACTCCGCGAAAGTGGAAAGATTCGGGTTTAAATCCTGACGGTGACGTGTTGGAATAATAATTTTTTCTAATATAGTGCTGCAACAATAAATGTTTCTTAACAATTATAGCAGACAAAAGCTATTATACTTAAAAAGTTATTTTTTCTATTATGTATGTGATATATATGTTTATTTATTGTTCGTAAAAATTGATAACAATGCGTAATAATACTACAATATTTATATAATATAACAATATTAAAAACTTATGTATTCATGGATACTATACATTTATTAAAAAATCCTGAAGGTTGCGTTTAAAATTTTAAAAATTGTCAATATTTCTAACTGACGGAAGCAGTCTATTAAAAAGCTTGGTGCTTACACCAAGAGGAACTTTATTACACATAGATAATCGATTTTTAGTTTAGTGAAGGTCGTTTGCCTGACGCGTATTATGTCCATACACATCCCTGTTATGAGTGAAATCAGATACATTCTATTTAACAAATTTGCATGACTCGTAAATGTAAATTGATGGAAAGGTTAGTATGTTGTTGCTAATGAAATGAGAGCGACAGAATTCTGTACGGCCGATCAAGAATTAATCTAATAATGCGTTTCATTATTCTAATTATTTTTCCAAGAAAGTTTTGGAAAAGGAGTTTTTTCTAAAATGTATAGTTTCAGAAATATTTTTAAAAAACTATGCTTTTGTTCTGTAGAACTGTCATAAAAAAATTAGTTAGTTAACTGACTAGCATGCTTTGATTAATTTTTACACGTGCAAATAGCAAATATAATATTTATTACCAGCCGTTAACTGCGTCGAGTTAACAGAAATTTTATTTTATTTATTGCAATATGTACAAATGTTTATATTTTTGAAGTTGAAATGGTCATGTTACTCAATTTTTCATCTGTTCTCACATTTAAGTCTACGAAAGCGCTCTCTAAATGTACACCTATAATAATAAAATTGTCGTGGGTAAGAAGTGACTAGTTTACTATTTTTTACAAGGATTTATAACAAATAAAGGTCATGTAAACAAAAAGTTACAAAAGAAGAAAAGAAAATTAGTCGTTCTTTGATAATATTTCCTTTAATATATTGTAAAAGTATATAAGAAAAAGCTGTTCACCATTTATAGCATTGATTTAGATAAAAACTTCACGACTCATTTTCTTTGTGACTTCATCAAAGAAAAAAACACGCATCAGAACCATAACCATCACACACTATAATTTGTTATAGTGGGGTAGAATCGAGTGCTGTGGAAGGTAGTTCTTTATGACTTTACGAGGATTGTGGCGCCAAATTGAATATATTTACAGATTATAACAAAAAGTTTAGAAAACTTCCAGTATAATAATGTTTGCGGGTTTTCTCTTCAATCTATTTCAGGTTTACAAACAAGACATGGCTAATTACACTAATAGGCGTGAAGCCAACAATCCTTATATTAAAAAAAATACGCGCCACGGTTCTAAAAGGTTCTGAAGCTAGTCACAAACAGTGTCGCAAATGCATATTTTAGAGTTCTCCTGGTTGTTTTGTGGGAAAGGAAGACTCCCACCACCTCGCAGTTACCGGCACAGAACGTGCGCTCGTCGGTGATCGCTGGTTGTCTTGTCACTTGTCGCTTTTCTGCTATAAAGTACAGTCCAGTACGCTATTGTTAAGTTGTTTCTATGATTGTTAATTGATCAAGATGCCTAATAGAGTTCTGCATAGACAAGCATGAAAAATAATTTTTTGGATAACTTTATGCAAGGAATTAGACCTTTAGACTTAAGAAAAATTAAAAAACTAAAAATAATAATATAGCGCGAGTTTGTAGTTTTTCAACCAACTGTACCTGCGCAAGCCTCCATTTGCATCTAACTTCCGAGCCTTTCAGATCCATGGCGCGTACTATACACTTAATCTATTTTTCGGGTTCCGTACCTCAAATGAAAAAAACGGAACCCTTATAGGATCACTCGTGTATCTGTCCGTCCCAATGTCACAGCCAATTTGCTCCGAAACTACTAGACCGATTGAGTTTGAACATGGCGGCCATTTTTGTGGGACAAATTAGGAACTTAAAAAAAAGATATGCAAACTGTATCATGTGACATATCAAATGACAGGGTTTGTAGTAGGGGTCTCAAATATATATTTTTTTATAATATTAAAATATAGAGTTTTGAAGTTATTTAAGAAAATAGATGAACAATTGACCCCCATTATCTCCGAAACTACTGAGCCTAAAATTTTGGAAAAAAATAGGGAATGTTGGGTCTTACCCATAGCTAGTAGTAGGAAAACCTACACGAAAATCTTAAGTCTTAAAGTACTCGTGGAAAACGGAATAGTATGGAACCGTCTTCTCGCAAATTTGACTCGCACTTCACCGTTTTTTTTTTTAATTTATATATACTTTAATTTATAGCAGTTATTTCGAACAATACATGGACTTTATTAGACGAAGATGTTTACCTGATGAACCACTACATAAATTATTAGAAGACTCCACACACTTATCAAGCATGAACCAGTACAGTCCGGGCAGAAAAGTCTGTTCGTGAAGGTACCCATGTTACTTAACGGAGTAGCGCACATTAGACCGACATGACACCTGCAACCAACAACGACCGTCAGTCTGCAGTCGTCTGCAATTTCTATCTGGCCGTGCTGGACCAACCTAGTATGTTAGTGATGTGTCGTTCGTAAACCCGTCCTAAAATTTGTTGGTCCGTGCTGATTTGTGCTGGTTCATGTTGGTTTATGCCAATCTAGTGTGAGACATCGTGCGGGGTGCAGACTAATGCTGTGCTGGTCCATGTTTGATAAGTGGGCGCCGTCTTTAAAATCTGTGTTTTATTATGTTTAAAGTAAATACGATTAATTCTCATCAAGCAATAACCAAAAATCGTAACAAATGTTTAAATAAATATGCATTTTTGTCTATTTCTAACGCGATTTATAACTGTAAAACCACTATGCCACTTTTAATTAATTTTCATATAACTCACTTAGTAAACAAACTTTAACTTTAAACTCTGTGTTTTATTATGTTTAAAATAAATACGATTTATTTTCATCAAGCAATAACCAAAAATCGTAACTAATATTTAAATAAATATGCATTTTTGTCTATTTGTAACTCGATTTGTAACTGTCAAACCACTATGCCAATTTTAATTAAATTTCGTACAACTCACTCAGTACACAAACTTTTCTTAAAGTTATGTTTCTATCTAAACCAGCGTAAAAGTCAATTCAGACTAGCCGTTCTCGGTTACGATTCACCGGTCCGGTTGGGAGCTCGACCAATCAGGGCGCAGTCGTTCCCGATTGCGATTCGGTTCGAGCGTTTAGGTTCAGCTCTAATTTCAACCGGACCGTTCGCAACCGTAGCCAATGAGAACGCTTGCTGGAGTCACGTGACTAGCCAGCTGTTTTTGTTGACGTTTAACTACACATCAAACGTCAAATCATATTTCGAAATTGCGCATGCGCACCGAGAATAATCGCAGAACCGAATCGGGATATTGTGAGCAGCCTATATTAATCGAAAACCGAACCGGACCGGTGAATCGTAACCGTGAACGGCTAGTCTGAATTGGCTTTAACAGTCCGTCAATCAGCGGGTGAAATCGATAAGTAGGTATACCAGGAAAGCTTTAAGCAAGAACTAGCAGACTTATAATTCGATTTTGGAACATTCTGTATGTACGTACACGGCAAAAGTTATTGTCATAGGGAGCAAACAAACAACGACAATAATTCACGATTAAAACCTAAATACAGCATAGATTCCGCTTTGTTCTTAATTTATCTTTATACACGCAACCTCGATAATATTTATTATATTTAATAATAACAATTGCCACAGCGGAAGTTACGTTAGTGATATGCGTTTATGGCTCTAGTTAATTCTTTGAAATGAGCTATAATAAAGACTTGCACTTTCGCGAGTCTGGAAAAAAATATTTCTTAGGTTAATTTAACACGTTGACTGCCAACTACGAGATATTTCGTAGGTTGTTTACTTGCCCAGGACGCCTACTACGAGTTATCTCGTCTTTATACACGCAATGTATATAACCTCGATAATATTTATTATATTTAATAATAACAATTGCCACCGCTGAAGTTATGTTAGTGATATGCGTTTATGGCTCTAGTTAATTCTTTGAAATGAGCTATAATAAAGACTTGCACTTTCGCGAGTCTGGAAAAAAATATTTCTTAGGTTAATTTAACACGTTGACTGCCAACTACGAGATATCTCGTAGGTTGTTTACTTGCCCAGGACGCCTACTACGAGTTATCTCGTTCCTTCATTACTTGCCATATTTGTACAGCTACGAGAAAACTCGTAGCATAACACTGTAATTACGAATAGATAACCTCAGGAAAGAGAAAAAAAAATCAGGTTTGGCTTAAATTAACAGAAAAAACACAAACATTTAAAAAAAAACATTTCTTAAGCCTTTTGATTAATTATTAAAGTTTTTAATAATATAACATGATTAAATCAAATTGGCTCTTTAGACCGGAATCGTGAAAAATTCCGTGGCAGTCAACGTGTTAAAAAGATTAAACCAAGTGAAAATCTTTGCTTCATACAATCGTAAAAGAAATAATCAAAGCCGGATATATTTGTAAGAACCCTACGAAGGGCCCATAATCTCAGAAATAATTCAACCTAATCAAGTAAATCATAAAACCGGATTATTAAATAATTCTACATAAATTACTTTTCGAAATATTTATTTTCTACAATGTAGAAAATTAAAAAAAACATTCTTATTATTTAAGAATACAATAAATCATAAGACTTTCTTTCTGGATTTTGCGAGTGCAAACTGCTCAAATATCTCATTGAAAGACAAACTTGGAAGTTTGTCCAATTCTATGCATAAAATAGTTTGTTTTTATTTTCAAATTAAAAAGTTAGGTTGAATTTAGTTACAAAATTCGCATGGTTTCAATGAATCGGTGATCCCATTTACCTGGGACTTATTTTGTTTATGAGGATATCCGGCCCTGGAATTAATTCGGATTGTTGTGATAAAAATAGAATTAAAAAATTTTATATATATATATATATATATATATATATATATATATATATATATATATATATTCATACATACAGACATGTAATATGACCCATTACGCACTAGTGGAATAAAGTAAACAAAATTGATCTCGATATACCAATTCCGTAGTAACATGGTTGCATTTGAATCTAATTCACTATCAGAAGCAGTTTTTTCGAAAGTGAACTGTCAACAATTTTAAAAATATATACTGTAAACGAGCTGTCTTCCAAGAAGAACATATCGTACGTGCAAGAAATATAGTTGAGCCAGAATAATATCACTCACGATGTTACAGTTAAAACTCGCTGGCGCTCATTTTAACAGAATATCTCATACTCGTAATATAATTCATTCCAGCCTAGATGTATACACTTCTATTAAATTATGAAGTTTACCCGCATTTTCAGGTGTACTAAGAGATTTTCCTAATGGGAACAATCTCTCTTCGTAGAATTCCTACGAGACAAGTATTTTACTTTCAATATCACTTGTAAGTATATTTTCTCACAGGTATAGATAAAATACAATTTAATAATTCCTGTGAGAGTATTCGAGAATAATTCAATCTTAAAGAGCTCGAGAATTATGGCCTTAGTAATGTTCTACTTATGTTAATTCCGCACAAATGCTTCCAAACAAATTTCCGCTGTTGATCCTTTTCATATCGGTTTTATTATGATTTTATCCATCGACCAATTGGTTATTAATTGGCTGATAAACATCTACAAAATATAACATCGGTATAGCGATTTTTTATTCAAGTGAAGATTTTTCATCCACGCAAATATTTTGCACAAGAGTCTAAGATTTAAACCATGAGGAATGATTGCATCAAGACACCACGCGTATGTTTTTTAAGGAACTCCCTCTACACGTCTTCTCTTTTGTCTTGCAAAAAAAAAACCGAGCTGGGTAGAGTAGTGGTGACAGCACTAGACTCGCATTCGGGAGGTACCGGGTTCGAATCCCGGCGGGGGCAGATGTGGCTGGGACTTTTTCCTACTGCCTCTCGCCGAGAAACGGTAATTCCTGTACCGGCCATCTTGATTGAGGTTTTCCATGGTTTCCCTCAATTAATTCCAGATAAATATCGAGATGGTTTCTTATTTGAGGCCATGGCCGATTACCTATCAAACTCCTAGTTCAAAAATTACCTACCTTATTCTAATTTCCTGTAATTCCTTCATTCGCCCATTGCTATTACATAAGTTGAAGTTTTAAAAATGTTGAAAATAACGGGAAGTGTGGTAGATGGAAAATAGTAATGGTGCAAATGGCGTCTGTTATGACATAAAGTCGAGAAACGGACGTTAAACGCATTATTATTATTATTATTATTATAATTTTTTTTTGTCTTACAAAAAACTCCGCCTAGTAAATATAACTCGTGGCTAGAAACTCATCCCTTGCGAGAAAGTTTGCTACTGCGGAAAGCAACTTTAAAATCGTTGGCTTGATTATATGAAATAAAGATAAAATTGAAAAAAGATATTAATAAATATGAGTGAAATATAGAATAAACAAAAAAAGTAAGGGTGCCAGCCGGAAATGAACTAGCGACTTTCTGTGTGCAGCTACCGTAGTCCTATAGCGTACGCCGATTTTTATAATATACCAAGTACCAAAATATTGTGGTGGTAGACAATGCAGTGTATTAATGTTGTCTCAAAAAAACTGAACAATATTTTTAGTTATGTCTAAAACCTTGTTTTTGACTCTAAACGATGCACACTAACAGTTTTAACGTCATATGTATGAAAATTCTTCGCTTTTAGTATTTAACGTTATGAACAATGTTTTTTGTTCAATTGTATTATTTAACCCTCTAAAAGGTTTTTTACAAGATAATTTTTTTTTTAAATTAACTGTAATTAAATATAAACAGAAAAAAGTTAGTTTGCAACATTTATACATCATAGAACGCAGATTGCGGAAAGGAAAATACCAAATATCATATTCTCTATTTTCAGATATCAGAACAATTTTCGGATTAAACATTTTTTAAATACAAGTATATATGCTGAAACATAATGTGAGGTTATGATGTTGATATACTACAGAAAATTCATATTAAAAATGTTTTTCTGTAGGTTATAGTATGTAAATAAAACTATGGCACGAATGTGACGATCTGTCCATGTGAGAATTTTCACATGACAAACATCTTAGCCAGAAGCGTAGCGTGCCTTGGCGGGGCCCCGTATAAAAATTAGTTTGGGGGCCCTTCCCCCGTTGAAGTAAATGACTTAAACGGGGAAATTCCGCAGTCCGCGATAACCGATGTAGGGTGTTGCCAACTTTTGAACGGACGCTTTACGCGGGAAAAAAAGAAATTGCTTTTTTTGACTTTTGTCATTTCTGAAATAAAAAAAAAATTGGGAAGTTTTTATTAATTTTTGCTTACGCACGTTGGGGGCCCCCGTGGCCCGGGGGGGCCGTTTAATTGATACGGCAGATACGGCGGTAGCTACGCCCCTGATCTTAGCGCCCTCTTGAAATGTGTAATAATTTCACCGTAATTATAATATTAAAAACTAAAGAAGTTAAACTTCTTATGTGAGTTTATGAGGGTGAGGCTTAGGGTTGCCAACCGTCCCGCTATACGCGGGACGTCCCGTTTCTGATACCCTTAACGAGATGTCCCGCTCAGGGTGTGTGCGGGACGCTAAATATCCCGCTTTTCGAAGGACGCTAAATACATTGCATCTATTCCGTGTGAGAGAGAGTCTTCTCACTTTGTCATAATGCCTGGACCGACGCGCGAAATCGTCTTCATGTGGCTACAAGTTAAAGTAAATTTTTCTTATCCATGCAAAGATTTTTACAATTTTGTACTTAAAAATTAAAAAATCCTTAAAAGTGCCAAATGTCAAGAAAATCACTCATTCAAAAAGTAATTTATAGTTTTCATAATAAAGTCTAAATTACACTATAACTGTTTTTTTTAGTAAATATTGACTATTATTAATCTAACAAGATGTTTTATTTTACTTCTCATCCTGATTTGTAAAGAAAATTTCACGTTTTTTGTATTCTAAATAAAATTAGTTGGATCCCGCGTTTTAAACCCTTGTCCCGCATTTGAATTCATTATTTCCCGCAAAGTATTTTAAAGTTGGCAAGCCTAGTGAAGCTCATTATAATTTTTTTTTCTAAGCAAACGATATACATGAAAAAAATCGGTTTTAATATCTTCTGTTTAAAAAAAATTAACTATAACTTAAGTTATTCAACACGTTAATTTGACTGTCACGATTATGTTTTCATCACCATTATATCGTTTGCTATACATTAAATAAAATACCATTCATAAGCTTAATTAAATCCTTTTGAAGCTTAATTTGGAACGCAGTACGTCGTCCATTCTAAGTGAATAATTGATTGCTTTTTAGTCAGTTTAAGTGATCAATTACAATTTTAATACACCTCTGTCTACACACCGTATTAAATTAGAAGAAATATAGCAACAAACGTACAATGTGATGATAAAGCTTTGAGTAATGAATTGGCATCGATTACGCACGATTAATAATATCGTTATACCTACGAAGTAGCCGTTAAATCCGTTAAATTGGTTCCACACTAATTGGTCTTATTATTGAAGCAAACAAAATTCTTGCTATATCAAGACAGATAAATAAAATACAAGTGTCTGTGGTTTTCAAAATTTTAGCTTTTAAGTACTTTTTGCATTGTTATAAACATTCATTGTTACAATGCTAAATTAGAAAAAACCCGGGTCGCAGTGCTCAAACCCTGCGGACAATAGTGTATTTGGTAATACAGGCAGTCTGGTTTTATTACATGAACTTAAGTTTGTTTTTGGTCAAAATCAAAAATTTTACCCCTTAATACACCCCTTAAATTAACAGTTTGTTTCTTAATTGCAACATTACTATCATCGAACATCTACGCCAAATTAAATACACCTTTCTGTAAATAACTCACTATCTGCAAACTAGTGTTTTATAAAAATTGTAAATCCGGTCCTGGCGGGCCGATTTTTTTTAAATTTTGGGAGCACATTTTAATTGATACTAAAGGAGTAAATTTCAATTTTGAAACGATTCTGATTTTGTCGGTATTTTTGGGCCCAAAAACTTTGTTCAACCCCTAAAATCCACCCTAAAAATGATCCGATTGGGCCCATTTTAAATAGGCTTCGTGCGGTAATGGATTCCAACGTGCGTGCCAAATTTCGTTAAAATGAATTGGCTCTTTCGAAAGTTATATTTTTCCAAAAATGGTGCCATAGTGCTTAGAAGGTTATGAAACGTCGAGAAATTTTGGTCCGACCCCTAGGTCCCGCCATCCGACCGACGCCAATACTGCATGTTGCCATATGGCAAATACACTAAAAAATATTTTTTATCCAGTCACCGTCGGGACTTAAACCCGAATCTTTCCACTTTCGCGGCGGAATGAGTTAATTAATTACTCTACGGTGCGATATCTTAACAGTTAATTCATCATAATAAAGCCATTGTAACATTAAATTCATTACATGCGATAGCTGATTATTTCGCTAGACAAGAATCACTACAGTAGCGAGAGTATGATTGAATCAAGTAAATTTTCATTTTTTATTATTATTAAATCATTAATCCAACCTTAGTACAATATGTAATTCGAAGGCAGATATAGGGGCTATAGCCAACCCTTTTTGCATTCTCGATTACTAAATCAGATCTAATGTTAAAAAAGTTTTTGTCTGTCTGCCTGTATGAATGGATTTAACTAAAAACTAGTGAAGCAACTGTTTCATTGTGACGTAATCGGTATAGTAATATCAAAGAAACAATTTTAAAATGAGTTCATTTTTATAAGTGCAAATGCGCGACCTTTCTGCAGCAAATTCAGAGAAGAAAAAAGAGTTGTGAATGCAAGATGTATTATTTAATGCGGAAAATATATAGACAAGAGCCCACGATCTTCATTTATGAAGACTTACATTGCTTAAAAGTGAACTAAATGTAGTGAAAACTGGCTAAAAAATGTAGTATTTGCGGGCGAAATTGTATTATTTACCCGTATGACTATTAAAACTGAAGTTTACTCAAGGTCAAAATTTTTAAAAATTAAGTGAAATCCAGCTTTAAAAATGTAGTATATACAAGCGAAATCATGCTATCAGGCGTATGACTATTTAAGGTAAAGTTTGCTTAAAAGTGAATGTCAAAATGTTTAAATATTAAGTGAAAACTAGCTTAAAAAATGTAGTATATACGGGTGAAATTATATTATCCCGCGTACGACTACTAAAAGTGAAGCTTGCTCAAAAGTGGACTGTCAAAAATTTTTAACATGAAATGAAAGTTAGCTTAAAAATGTAGTACCTATATATCTCGGACGAAATGATATTATCAGTCGTGTGACTATTAAAAGTGAATTTGCTTAAAAGTCAACTGTCAAACATTTTAAAAATGATGTGAAAACTAGTCAAACACTATAGTACATATCTCGAACGCTATGATATTATGACTATTAAAACTCATTTGAACATAATGTTTCATTATGGTGCATTTAAATTATTTTTTGGCAGAGGACGGTCATGACCATAATACTCGTTTAAAGAATTATAATAAAGCTACCTATGGCAAACATTGATGTTTACAAATTTTCTCCATTGAATTTCACAGCAACTCTATACATTAAAATACCTATAAATTTTAATGTAGTAGTCGTGGTTAAGGCACAGCGTCAGAAAATTCTTAATTTTTGTATATTTATTAACGACATGATAATACAATTACCCTGAAAATTTGAAGTCGATCGACCGTATATAATCCGAGATAAATTCAATTAAAAATTGGATAATTAACATTGATTGTATACGATCTCTGTAGTTCTGAACCAGTTTCTTATTTATAAAAAAAGAACTAACTGTCAGAAACTTTCCAAAAACTGACAGTCTTTTAATGCATTTGTTATGAGTTTAAAATTTTTTTGACCGTCTAATTATTTATAAATAACAGTTTAAAGTTCAACAATTTATAGAAAAGTATACATGCATATGAATACTGTATGGGTTACGTTTCCACGGGTACAGTCTTGCGTACAAATTATCGATCACTTAGCTACAAGCTAGTATACTTTTGTGGCGCGTATAATCTATAACTTTTTGACAATATTGTACCACGACAACTACCTTAAAGTTGATGAAATGAATGTTTTCAAGAAAAATTTAAAAAAACTGTTACTGAAAACTGAATTTTATAAAGTCAATGAATTTATAGACTTTTTTAAGTAATACAATGTTTGATATATTTTGACGAATCACACAGATCTTTGTATCTTTTATTGACAATAAATGTTATCTATCTATAATTTCATTCCACCTTAGATATAATAATAATAATAATAATAATAATTTTTATTAGTTCCAGAAAGAGCTCTGTTGAGCAATGAAACATAGTCAGACATACAAAAATATAAAATTTAGTCATTAAAAAACTCCATTATACTATAAAAACACTTCTCAGTGAGATAATTAAAAAGATACATTTTAAATAATTTAAGAGAACTTGCTTCTTTTATGAAATCTGGCATTCCATTGTAGATTTTAGTGGCCATGTAAACAGGGCCACGCTGGTAGGACACCAAAGATGCTTTAGGCAATGTTAAATTACCTTTAGTTCGCGTTTGGTAGCTATGACTAGCTGACTCAAATTTACATGGATTGTTTCTAACATAAGTAGCTATGGTATATATATATATGGACGGGAGAGTTAATATACGGTGCGCTTTAAAACTATCACGACAAGTGTGATTGTATGGTAATTTAAACATTATTCTAATTGCTTTTTTTTGAAGTACAAAAGCACGACCCATATCAGTACAGCAACCCCACAATAGAATGCCATACTTCAAGTGTGGGTTTATAAATGAAAAATATAATGATTTTAAAGTTGATTTATCTACCTCACAGGTCAGTTGCCTAAGAATAAAAATACCCTTTGAAACCTTTTTACAAACAATGTCAATGTGGATACTCCAGTCAATATTTTCATTAACCCATAAACCTAGAAAATTAAAACTGGGAACATTATCAATCACATGATCATCAATAACGATTGTAGGAGATGTATTGATCTTGTTGTGCTTAGTCAAGAAGTGCATTGATTTTGTTTTGTTAATATTTAATTGCAGTGCATTTCTACAACACCATTCAGAAAGTACGTTAGCAGCAATGTTTGCATCAATTTCTAAAGAGCTTAATATGGAATCTTTGAATACCAAAGTAGTGTCATCAGCATACATAATACAACTCGACCAATCATTAACTGAGAGCGGTAGGTCATTTATATAGAAAAGGAAGAGCATTGGTCCCAACGTAGAACCCTGTGGTACACCTAAATCAGAGCATTGCACTTTCGACTTGGCACCATCCATCATCACAACTTGAGATCTATTATATAAAAAGGATTGAATCCAACTAAGCGCATTTCCTCTTATGCCATATTTATAAAGTTTAGCAAGAAGTATATCGTGGTTTACCAAATCAAATGCCTTACTAAGATCCAGATATAACGCAGAGGTAATTTGTCCGTCATTTAACCCAGATAGTATACTCTCAATAAAGTCAAACATTGCTGTCTCAGTGCTTCTGCCACGTAGAAAACCATGCTGCGTTTTATCAAAAAGACAGAATTTATCTGAAAAGGAGAGGAGCCTGTTACAGAATATTTTTTCAAACAGTTTTGAAAAGATTGGGAGGACAGAAATTGGGCGATAATTTTCAATGCAAGTAGCATCACCCTTCTTAGGCACCGGAGTAACCTTCGCTTGTTTTAAATTTACAGGAAATTTTCCGAAAGAAAGAGACATATTTAGTAGGTGAACGAGTGGCTTAAGTATTAAATGATAGGTTTGTTTGAATACATTTACGGGTATTCCATCAACTCCACATGAGTTACTACATTTAAATTTATTAATTATATTGATGACTTCACTAGTTGCTACCGGATATAGAAAAATAGAATTTCTCGTGTTAAGTAGACATTCAGATGCTCGATCATTGTTACACTCATCTTGGACATGTGAGCTACAAATACCACTAAAATAGTTACTGAAGTAATTCACCAATTCACAAGAATCAGAGATTTTGTTACCATTTACAAGTAAAGTAGTACAAGAATTTTTTTTGTTATTTATATTTAGATTCTTATTTATTAAATTCCAAGTTTGTTTAGTTTTATTTTGAGATGATTCAATGGTTTCACTATTATATTTTATTTTGGCTAATTTTATGACATTTTTATAAATTTTTTTGTATCGCTTGAAATAGGCAATAAAATCAGGATCAGTGCTTGTCCTACTAAAAAAATACAGTGTCTTTAATTTTTTTCGGGATGTTAATATACCTGGTGTAATCCAATTATTTGCAATTATATTTTTGGTTTTGAATGATCTATACGGAAACGAAGAATTAAAGTAAAATAAGTAATCATTATAGAATTTACTAAATGTCTCATCAAAATCATCGCCATGATAAATATAGGACCAATCAGCTGATTCTAGTAATTGACAAAAGTAACTTATATTATTAACATTAAATGATCTTTTGGTAACCCTCTTCACAGGATTACTGTAAATTTTATTGATAAAAGATACTGATTGGGCATAGTGATCAGATAATGCAGAATCTATAACCTGGGAAATTAAATTAAGTTTTGATACATTTGTAAGAATATTATCCAGGCATGTTGCTGTACTAGAAGTTACTCTAGTTGGTGTATCAATAAGAGCTACAAGATTATAAGATATCAGTAAATTATTAAGTAGTTTTACATATTTAGATGAAACATCCAAAAAATTAAAATTAAAGTCGCCTATCACAAAAACAACATCCTTCGAACATATCGAATCAAGTAAATTTTCAAGTTTAAGTAAGAATTGGTCGCAGTCGCCAACAGGAGAACGATAAACACAGACTATTTTAATTAGACTACTATTTCATATTCTTACGGAATAATATTTTGTGCCATGTTATAGGATGAATATACATGAAAATATTCACAAGCAAGTCCACTTTCAGCGTTTATATAAAAATGAGGCGGCATTGTCAGATATTCAAAAGTATAACTGTCAGCTAATTATTACATCCTGCATTTTATGTGAGTTTTCCTGAGAGGTTATTATAACGAAAAATATTCTCCACTTAAAACTGAATTCGGTCTGACGACAACTCAAGCATTTCATTTTAATAGAGACTGTAAAAATAAAGAGGGGTGAATCTCTCAAGTCTCAGTACAAATGAACTTTAGACGTTTGATCTTTATTTAATTCTATGTAGAGTATGATTCGAATAAGAGCTAACATTTTCTTATTCATAAGTATAAATAAATGTTTAACTTACAGTTTTAAACGAATGTTTGACCCATAGTATTTAAAAGAATGTTCAATGAATTGTGTAATGGTTTATGTTATGTAAGCTGCGTACATTGATATTGTAAAGATTGTAACATTCTGTGTTGAGACAGAATGGAGTTTACATTGATTGTATTTAATAATTGAATACATGTCACGATAATAAGAAAGAATGGTAGTGTATCTTATATTCTTTTATACATAGAAAGAGTGAAGCTCTTATTGGGCGAGAACACGGAGAGCCCGCGGAGAAGCGCTGCGAGCACACCAACAATGCTTGCTGTGTTAAAAGAGATGCGTAACGGGTTTGCCTATGCGTTGGCGTTGCGTAATATTCTTTAAAAATTGAATTTAATCTTTTCACTCTTTTTATTTAACACAGCAAGCATTGGTGTTGAGCTCGTAGCGCTACTCCGCGGACTCTCCATATACTAGCCCAATAAGAGACTCGCTTTTTTATGTGGGAGATATACTACCGTTCTTTCTTATACCATGATACATGTTCCTTTATTGGTTTCATAATTTTATTTCCCACATATATGTGCGTGACCTTTGAATGACATTGACGTATTTCACTTGCCAGTCGCGCTATCAGGTGACAGAAAATGGCCGCTAGTGTAAATCTCACATTTAGCGCTATTATTACTGACGACTAAACATTAATAAAAAAACGAGAACTCTTACCTTACTGAGACGTTTTCATTATATTTCCTGAAACAAAAAAAAAATGAAAATATTTTGAAAGTATTAAATAATTTAACGTAGACAGTATTGATCCGGAATTACTTCTAGAATCATTATTGTGCCCGTCTGATTAATTTCGAAAAAAATGTTCTGCTGTTTGCTTAATGATTAAAAACGGCAAGACCGATGTTAAAACTTGCATTTTTCTACTAAGGTTTCGAATGTTTTTTTTTATCTTCAGAACTCCAAAGTCGTCCAAATAATCAGTTTAGTGTATTTGCCACATTGGCGTTGGTTGGATCGCGGGTCTTAGGGGTCGGACCAAAATTTCGTGACCTTTCGTAGTCCCCTGGGCCCTGACCAAGTTGGCATCATTTTTGAAAATGTATACCAGGTGTCTCAGAAATCGTGCACCCAATTGTTGGGATCGAAAGAGAAAAATATTCTGAGCCCAAAAATCCATGTTTGGAATTTTTTGATAACGTAGTTAATTAGTAATTAATTAATGAATGTGAGCAATCTACTCGATTGAATTTAGACTGTTTTTCTTTTGATTGTTCAAATACTTATGAATAAATAAATAAATTTGATCAACGCTTGCGAGAAAAATTATCTATGTCGATCGTTGGATTTATAATATGAAAATGCTTTAATATTTCTAAATAAATAAATTTATTGTATCGGAGCCTTCCAGAGTTTTTGTCTGAGTCCAGTTTCGATTTTTTTTTAAGCTACAGTAATAATTTTTAATGAATAAAATAACTTAATTAACGCTCGCCAGTGATTTCCACTTTTCGCATCTGTCTTGTCAAGGCCCTCTGGCGTCTCACTCTCGCGTCCCCTACTGCCTCCCTACTCGCTTTTTAATCTTCTGTAGCGCGCTCCTGATTGGTCACTTTCATTAATTAATTACTAATTAACTACGTTATCAAAAAATTCCAAACATGGATTTTTGGGCTCACAATATTTTTCTCTTTCGATCCCAACAATTGGGTGCGCGATTTCTGAGACACTCGGTATACGTATATATATATATATATATATATATATATATATATATATATATATATATATATATATATATATATATATATATACATACATATGAGTGTGTGTGAGTGTTAGCACCATACTCTCGACAGACTTAATTTAAACGAAATTTGATCCACGGGTTGCAATACATCACCGCACAAAGCCTATTTAAAATAGGCTAATTTAAAGAACCGAACTTACAAAAATTATAAAAACACTATAGTTCGCGGATATGGATTTACTAACTGGAGAATGTATGTAATTTGGTTCAGATAGATTGATAAAAATATTGAAACTAAAGGACAAAATATTATTTTAAGAAATGTATTAAGGGGTTAATTTTTTTATTCTGACCAAAAACAAACCTAAGTTTCCGTAATAAATATACATAATTAACTGTTTGCAGATACACTATATTGTCAGCAGGGTTTAGCACTACGACCCGATTTTTTTATTGTTTATATTAGTTTACGTATAACTGTCAATATTGCTGTTTTTCAAGAAGATTTATGTATGATAATCCGCATCAAAATATTTTGGAACGTTGTAACGATTCGTTCCTTAAATTTGCTCTTTACCGTCTATGGGTGGAAGGGCCGTACAAAATAAAAACCAATCTCTTCTTTTATATTAATTAATAACACTTTAATTTTAAGAATATTGCTCACTAGTTTATTAGAAAGAAAAAATAAAATGACAGAAAAATATTCACATAAATTAATCAATAATAAAAATAAATAAAAAATATTTGATGTATCACCCATACATCAAAAGGAGTTTTGGTGTCTAAGCTTGAAAGAATCCAAAGTTTAGACACGGACAACGGGAAACGACAGCCCCCAGAAATTAATCCGTAGAGAAACTGTCGTTAGGAGTCAGTAAAATTGGATTAAATTACTGTCAACAGTACGAGTAACTGGGTGTAAAAAACAAAAGGAAATACAAACCAAAAAAAAAAAAAAACACTTCACAAAAATAAATCACAAAGATTGAATAAAAAGATATTAAACTCAAAAAAAAATCACTTTATTCGATTAATGACAGATTGACAAAATTGTTTAGAAATAAGTATTTAATAAAAAAAAAACGGCGTTTGACTCTGAATTAACTAGACAAAACTACAAGAAAGACTAAAAAAAATTACAACGGACACGGCCTTTTATACAAAAAAAAAACAAAGACAGAAAATAAGAAAAATTATCTAACAAAAAAAAATAATTATGTAATGTACCAAATCGTGTCAACTTTTTTAAAATAAATTAAATTCTAAATTTATGCATAAAAAGAAATAAAAATTATCAAATGTACTGTAGCTCGTACCGCTACAACGTATATTGTAATCTTTCGAGGAAATGGACTTTTATGTTATTTTTGATCACTATGACACCCTTTATGTACATTGTTATTGCCTAAGATAATAAAAGTAAATAAAATGTTTGAAATGAAAAATTGTTGAATGAACTATACTGCGAAGGAAGCACATTTTCAAATAATGCATTTTTCAGATAGCATAAAATGCGACATGAAAAATATTTGTAAGGTTATTGAGATCCCGCAGAACCTGAAATGCACGCGAATATTTTTTTTTATTTGTCTTTTTCACGACTGCAATAAAATACTGCAGATGCAATGATTAAAACATTCCAAAAGAAGTCAAATAACGCAGGTAGAAATATTTATTTTTATTCTGAACACGATCTCACACCTTGTAGCAGATTGTCGAGGAGAATCTTTGGCAGGTTCCTCCAAGATTACTAAAATACTAAAAGGTTGGGCTTAAGAGGCTATATAATAGAGTTGGGTAACTCAGATCTGAACCGGTTCGATTGTAATTGATTTTCTCACAGACAAGTTGTTAATCAACTTAAGTGAGACTATGTATATTTTTAAATTGTCATTTCTTTTCTTAATAAAGTCATTATTATTATTATAGCGTAAAAAAACGAATTCCCATTTTGGAGGTTAAATTTAAAGGCCAAATTAGAAAATTTAAAAAAATATATTTTTCAAGTGCGTTATATTATGACGTATTAAATGGAAGAACTCATTATGAGAGATACAAATATATTTTTTATAATTTTAAAATGCATAGTTTAAAAGATATTAAAGAAAATATGCGAATATCACAAATTTCCCCCCTTATCACCGAAACTACTAAGCCTAAAATTTAAAAAAAAATTGGGAATAAAGAGCCTCACTCACAGTTAACAGGAGAAAAAATGGGAGTTAATTTCGGGGAGCAAATTAGACATAAAAAAATTCAAGAGCATCATGTATCAAATTAAAAGGCTCATTATGGGAAATACAGATATGTCTTTTTTATAATTTTAAAATGCGTAGTTTAAACGATACTAAAGAAAATATACGAAAATCAAGCATTCTCTCCCTCCCTTATTTCCGAAACTACTGATCCTCAAATTTGGAAAAAAATAAGGAACGTAGGCTCTCACTTATAACTAAAAACACTTGAAAATTCTACAAAAAAAAAAATTTTAATTATTTCTCGACGATCGTTTCGGACAATAAGTCCATCCTCAGGAATATAAAAAATATATCTTTTGTATTCCTGAGGATGGACTCATTGTCCGAAACGAGCGTCAGAAATAATTTAAAAATATTTTTGTAGAATTTACAAATGTTTTATTTATTTGTTACTATTAATCATATTCTACCAGGTGTCGAGTGAAAAATCAGGAAAATCTTAAAGTTCTAACGAAAACCTTCTCCATACAAGTTCGACTCGCACTTGACCGGTTTTTACATGTTCACTACTCCTTCAAATATAAGAGCAGTTTTGACAAACGAAATTATGTGCGCTGGAAAATCAATTCAGTGAAACCATATTACCATATTGCACAGTGCAGCGATAATGAATTCCTATAAATCACAATTGAAATTTCAAATAGTGCATTCACGTGATAAGCATTAGCTTCGACTAAATTAAATTCCTTTCAACTCATTGATTTACTAGGATATTGTACAGAAATAATACCGCAGTTGTGGTCATAGATTGTACATTCCAAGGTGGCGCAAAAGTTGCCACTCGATGGCTTTGGCTGTAATTTGTTTTATAAACGAAAAACTTTGGTTTTGCTTTTGAATTATGTTTATTTGGTGTCCTAAATTTTTTGAAGTTTAACTTTAGCTACGTATCTGTTTGAAAAAAGTAAAAAATCGGGGGGAAGTAGAATGGACCCCGAAAGGGGAAGTTAGTTTATGTCCTAAATTACATGACACTGACAAGGACAGAAGTTTATAGTGTGTTGCTAAGTATGTGTAAATATTATTAATTGGTTTCACATAAAAAAAAATAATCTTGGAAATAATATTAAAAACTAAAGAAGTTAAACTTCTTTACTGAGCTTATGAGGGTGAGGCTCATTATAATTTTTTTTTATTAAGTCGAGAAAATGATATCGGCCAAGTGGCCGCCGCCAAAATTGATGACCAAATGGGTGCGATTTATCACTCTTGCCAGAACTTCCGGTGATAGGTTCTCGCATTCTTGACGGATATTCTCTTTGAAGGTTTCAAGAGTCTGAGGCTTATTAACATAGACTCCTGACTACAAAAAATCCCATCAAAAGAAGTTTGGAGTGGTTAAATCGGGCGATCTTGTCGGCCAGTACAAATCGTGAAAACGAGAGATTAGATGATTTAAACAGCCTTCTTTTACAAAATTTTAAATTTTATAAACTTTTTTCAAAATATGTTATCCTACAAAAAACACGGAGGTACGACCACAACTGAAACTACTCGATTTTCTTATTTAACTAAAGTTTTAGACAGGTCGTATTTATTCCAAATAAATAATTTTCAAATTCATGCGTGTTATTTTCCCAGATATTAAGTGGTTTCATAAATTAAAAATTTATATGGGTACTATATGAACCGTAAATAATATATTAAAAGTTGTATCAACTTGTACAACGCTTAGTGAAAATGTAAAATGTCCATTTTAAATTATTTATGAACAACAACAAACAAAAAACTGAAAATGGAATCGTTTTCATTAAATATTAACAGTCATAATTAGAGTTCTAATATAGTAAGGTCCTAATTTGTCACTTCCTGTATGCGCTAGATATTTTTGTTGTTGAGATATTTTTTCCGACAAAATGTATCTAATATAAGAAAGATTTTTTTTGGAATGAAGACAATTATAATAAGGTTTTATCAGAATAGCTAAAACACAGAACAAAGTGAAACTTATCGGATAAATATTTGTACCGTTTTTATTTGTATGTTGGTTCTGATCTTAACTAGGAAAAAACCCGGGTCGCAGTGCCAAAACCCTGCCGACAATATAGTGTATTAACTAATACAGGCAGTGTGGCTTTATTATGCGAACTTAAGTTGGTTTTTTGGGCAAAATAAAAAACTTGACTCCTTAATACACCCCTTAAAAGAACATTTTTTCTCAGTTGCAATATTATTATCAATCGAACCTCTATACTAAATTATATACACCTTTCAGCAAATAATTCACTACCTATCTGCAAACTAGTGTTCTCATAAAATTTGTAAATCCGGTCCTGTCGGGCCGATTTTATTAAAATTTTGGGGACACTTTTTAATTACTACCAGAGTGTTAAATTTCAATATTGAAACAATTCGGAGAATTTTTGCGGTATTTTGGGGCCCAAAAACATTTTTCAACCCCTAAAAACTACCCTTAAAATGAGCCGATTAAGCCCATTTTAAATAAGCTTCTCGCGGTGATGGATTTCAACACGTGGGCCAAATTTAGTTGAAATCAATTAACTCTTTCGAAAGTTATTGCCCGCACACACACACACACACACACACACACACACACATATATATATATATATATATATATATATATATATATATATATATATATATATATAAATATATATAAATAAACATATATATATATATATATATCAACATTTTTAAAAATGGTGCCAAAGTATTTAGGAGGTTATGAAACGTCGAGAAATTTTGGTCCGACCCCTAGGTCCCGCCATCCGACCGATGCCAATAGTGTATGTTGCCATATGGAAAATACACTAAAAAGGACCAAATTCGATACAATGAACAAGTGCTCTAGCCGGCTTTGCTGAAACAAAGAAGTGAGGTCTAAGGAGCTGCCAAGTTTTCACTTGGGACTAAAAAAAATTATTTTTAAAAAATTTGAATTTTTTTTTTCAAATATTATTAAATTCAGTATCTTTTTGTTTAACAATGTTGTAAACTCAAAAATATAAAAATACCTGTTTCCAATTTTGATTCTTTTTACGAGATCTTAACTTTAGCCGACCAAATGACACCAAATGAAAGTTTACAATAAGAAATAAACTGTAGAAAAACCCGGGTCGCAGTGCCAAAACCCTGCCGACAATATAGTGTATTTGCTAATACATCAGGCCTTGTGGCTTTATTATGTGAACTTAAGGTGATTATTGGGCAAAATAAAAAAATTAACTCCTTAATACACCCCTTTAAATTACATTTTTTTTAACTACATCATTATTGTCGATCAAACGTCTACACCAAATTAAATACACCTTTCAGTAAATAACTCACTATCTGCAAACTAGTGTTTTCATAAAATTTGTAAATCCGGCCCTGGCGGGCCGATTTTTTTCAAATTTCGGGAGCACATTTTAATTGCTACTAAAAGAGTAAGTTTCAATTTTGAAACGATTCTGCGAATTTTTTCGGTATTTTTGGGCCCAAAAACTTTTTTCAACCCCTAAAAACCACCCTTAAAATGATCCGATTGGGCCCATTTTAAATAGGCTTCGTGCGGTGATGGATTCCAACATGTGTGCTAAATTTCGTTAAAATAAATTAACTCCTTCGAAAGTTATTGCCCGTACACATATATACCTATATATATATATATATATATATATATATATATATATATATATAAATATATATATATATATATATATACATATATATATAAACATTTTTAAAAATGGTGCCAAAGTGTTTAGGAGGTTATGAAACGTCGAGAAATTTTGGTCCGACCCCTAGGTCCCGCCATCCGACCGACGCCAATAGTGTATGTTGCCATATGGCAAATACACTAATAAGCCTAAGTGTAAAATGTTCATCTGTTTTGTAATATGTACACAGGCATTTTTTGTTCGACAAATAATGTTTGAATCTAAAACCAATGTTTTCCTCCAAAGATTAACTACAAACATTTGTTATTTTTTTTTTTTTACATTTTTTGTTCCCTGTTGTTTCTTTTTCACAGAATAAGTTATGAAAACCATCAATCACCGCCTCTATATGTCGGAAGTCATTTTGTTTACATACTGTCATTTAGTTATTGTACAGTATGTTCACAAACCAGAAATACATGCGTGTACTTAATTATCCGCGTTTAAAAGCGTGATTAAAAACTAATTTATTGCAAAAAAATCTTCAAAAAGTTTAAGAACAACATATACAAAAAATTAACATCAAATATTTGAAAACTTTCAAAATTTAATTTTGATTTTAACTTTTATCCGCTAGATGACACTTAAAACGACTGCTGGTTGTAACCAGAGGTTATAGTCGTCTAGTATATTATTTGGTCTAGTCTACACTATAATATTATAAAGATGAATTTGTATTTTTGTGTGTGTGTGTATGTTTGTAATGAATAAACTCAAAAACTACTGTGCCGATTTAAAAAATTCTTTCACCATTAGAAAGCTACATTCACCCTGAGTAACATAGGCTATATTTATTGCTAGAAAATATTAGGGATCCTTACTAAAACTTTAGTAACGTAACCCAAGGTGTAAAAAAAATGCCATAAAACATCTTTCGTCGCATGCGCTGCGGAAACTATTGATGATAGAACAAAAGTATGTTCTACAATATTAAAGAACATATCAATAACTACAAAAAACTTCTCGATGCTATATGTCCAACTATTATCGTTATGTCACATTAACCACTTTTTACATTTTAATAATAATTAATCTATGTAGATAAAAGACGATGTATATGTAATCTATGGACTCCAAACGGGTAGACCATTTTTGATGAAATTTTCAGACAATCTTTAAATTAGCCCAGCGGGTGATCTTCTGAAGTTTGGTAGCGATCGGACCAACAGAATTTTTTAAATTTCTTTTTGAACATTCACAAATAAAAGTGAATTCGCGCAAATTCAAAACACATTGAGAATTTAATGATAATGATTCTCATCTTTTATATCCTATATATTACATTTACACCCGGGCGAAGCCGAACTGGGCCGCTAGTACGAGTACAGTTTCCAGATGGCAAAAAGTGCATTGATTTCGTCCACCTGTCATTTCAGTTGGAGCCTTTTTAGGCCAACTTCATACTATCGAATTTCCATTAGCTGTGCGCGGCCAACTGTCGAATATTCGTTAGCCTGCTAAAATTTAACTCCCAACGCGGTAAAAGAAGTATAACTTCAACAATGTATTTTAATCATTTTCCAGAATATATTTTATTTACACGTAAATAGAGCGAAGGTACTTCACTGTCTTGAAATGTCAGTAAAAATTTAATAATCGATTAATCGATTATTTGACTAATCGAACTACAATAATCGATTACCCGATTAAACTGTCCGAAAATATAAGATTATTATCATTTATTTAATCGAATGTTATAAATGTTTTTGTCAATATAATATAAGTTATCCAAAACGAATTAAATTAGAATGTTTATGACAAAAATTACGCGACTGTCTCTCATGGCGTATTATGGTCTCTATTTTTTTTAGTGTATTTGCCATAAGGCAACATACACTATTGGCGTCGGTCGGATGGCGGGACCTAGGGGTCGGACCAAAATTTCTCGACGTTTCATAACCTCCTAAACACGTTGGCACCATTTTTAAAAATGTTTATATATATATGTATATATATATATATATATATATATATATATATATATATATATATATATATATATATATATATTTATATATATATATATATATATATGTGTACGCGCGATAACTTTCGAAAGAGTTAATTGATTTCAACGAAATTTGGGCCACGTGTTGAAACCCATCACCGCAAGAAGCCTATTTAAAATGGGCCTAATCGGGCTATTTTAAGGGTAGTTTTTAGGGGTTGAAAACTGTTTTTGGGCCCCAAAATACCGAAAAAATTCTCCGAATCGTTTCAAAATTGAAATTTAACCCTCTGGTAGTGATTAAAAAGTGTCCCCACAATTTTAATAAAATCGGCCCGACAGGACCGGATTTACAAATTTTATGAAAACACTAGTTTGCAGATAGTGACTTATTTATTGAAGGGTGTATTTAATTCGGTGTAGACGTTAGATTGATAATAATATTACAATTAAGAAAAAAATGTTATTTTAGGGGGTGTATTAAGGGGTTAAATTTTTTATTTTGCCCAAAAACAAACTTAATTTCACATAATAAAAGTATAAAACCACACGGCCCTACACAAGCAAATACATTATATTGTCGGCAGGGTTTTGGCACTGCGACCCGGGTTTTTTTCGATTTCTTATGCTAAATCTCTAATTTGGTAAAATAGCTATCTGGCCACACTGGACGAGACCAAAGTAGTCCTAGCAGTTGATGATTTAAAAATAATATATTATAGGAGCTATCCTACCCAATTGTTTTCTTTCATCAACGTGTTTGAATTTGTTGTGTTGGTAGAATATTTATTGAAGACACTATATTTTATTTATGTCAAAATGGAACATGATACCATTGTTCAACAGAAAAAGAGGTTGCATACCTACTTAATATTATATATCAATACTTCAATTTTCTTTGATGATCAGCGAAGTAGAAAATTCAATCGACTCGCGTTTGACGCTTCTAATATAGGTATAGTGTTTGTATCCTGACGCTATTGTTGCCAAACTAAATATTACAATGCAATTTTTGGAAAATAGCAATCTATATTTATCGTCTTTTATTTGTTCAGAAATGGGCCGTAGCAATAAATACATCATGTTTTTGTTCGATTGAATTCCCTTTTTTTTAAAATATAAGCTGAAACATAATAATAATAAATAATAATGCGTTTAACGTCCGTTTCTCGACTTTATGTCATACCAGACGCCATTCGCACCATTACTATTTTTTCATCTACCACTTCCCGTTATTTTTCTACATTTTTAAAACTTCAACTTATATAATAGCAATGGGCGAATGAAGGAATTATAGGAAATTAGGATAAGGTAGTTAATTTTTGAACTAGGAGTTTGATAAATAATCGGCCATGGCCTCAAATAAGGAACCATCTCGATATTTATCTGGAATTAATTGAGGGAAACCATGGAAAACCTCAATCAAGATGGCCGGTACAGGAATTACCGTTTCTCGGCGGGAGGCAGTAGGAAAAAGTCCCAGGCACATCTGTCCCTGCCGGGAATCGAACCCGTACCTCCCGAATGCGAGTCTAGTGCTGTCACCACTACTCTACCTAGCTCGGTTTAAAATTTCAAAATGCCTCAGGGATTTTTTATTGCACAAAAATTTAAGAATCGGTTGTGTCGGTTAAGCCCCGCTACCCTCCAGCTAGGTCTCTGTTGTATTCGGATATTACTAAAGAGTTATTGTACAAATTTTCACAGTGCCTCAAATACTTACCCAAAAATGCTTAATAGCACTACAGCTTAAGGCTGTCGGAACGCTCAGAATTTTGTTTGTGCTGAGACCCAGCGGTAAGAGGCGAGGTAGGCAAAAGACATATTGTGAGTGTGGCCTTCTTTAGCTCTGTCTCGCTCAAATCATCCGCACGTTTCAATTTTTGGCTGGTGCCAACTACGAGGCTAAAAAAATTTATTGCAAGGATGCCGCTGTCAACTGATTACTCTAATTTTTGGAAATATTGTGAAGATTTAAAAAACTTTTCCGAAAAAGGAAGAGTCACTTTAGGTTTGTGATGGAACAGTTTTGTGAAATAAGTACGAATAAGGTCATAGTGTGACATTGAAAACGTGTGTTTTTTTAGCACAATTAATGCCAAATTTTTTCTAGTAAATCGTACATAAATTACAAAAGTAGTCCATTAGAGACCTAGATTTGTCGTTTATCTTCCTTATAGAGAAAGAATTTTTGCAAAATGTTGACGAGTAAGTCTACAATCAGTTGACAGCCGAAGCTCTATTTTTGGCTTAAATTCAAAGCGTTCCGACAGCCTTAATAGCTACAGCGCTACGCGTGAATCTTTTACGAACCGTCATGAACACGTGTTTCATATTGCGGCCTACCGAGAACAGTCTCCTTTTTCTTTATCCTTCATGCTTTGAGCGATAAAGTAAAATTCCGAGAATTTATTTATTGATGTCTCAAATCATGAAAGACTCGTTCTGTAATATTTTAAAAAGGTATGTCGTTTTCTAAAACCTTTTCAAAAACCTGTCTTTTAAAATAAGTTCAACCTTCGCCAATAGTGTATGTTGCCATATGGCAAATACACTAATAAAAAGGCATTTTCTCTGTTTCAACAAATTGTCCTCGATGACGCGTAAGGGTTTGTGTTATTTTTGGTGTATATAGAGCGTGTGCTATATTCAATTCTTTGTCAGCTGTCAACATTCTTTGAGGTTATGTGTCACTGTCATCGTATTCCAATCTGAAGGTTTATATATCTCTCGAGAATTTCGTTTTATTTTTTACACTTTTTTGAATTGTGTGGTTTGAATTCAAAGCTCCCTGAGCCAACTCTTAGATACCGCAAACATGCGTCATTTGATCGTATAGCCGTAATCCGGAACGTCGTGAAATTTTTATTACTCAACTGACACCAAAGGAGACCAAACAGGTCCGAATGAACTAATATACATAAAATCTGCTACAAAGTTGGACTCATAAAGTTGCAAATACAACAGTTCATTAAACATTCAACTAAGAAAGATAGTAAAGCTTTTTTATTTGTTTTTTTGCCTTCTACACCTACACGATGTAAACAGCTATAATGGAATTGAATTTCTTCAAGTTAAAATTTAATTTAAACAACGATAGAGGATTTGAGAATTATACAAACTCGTGGTTGATTTTTAACTTTTAATGTCAACATTTTCTTAGATTGTTGATTTAAAAGAAGAATGTTTGTATAATCACAGTAGGATAACTACAGTTTACCTGCCATTGTTAAGAAACGCACGTTAGTCCAGTAAATGAGTCGGGATTGCAACTTTTTTTTGCCAGAGCTCCAAACTAATCTCCCTCCCACGTTTTCGAGGTCGCTGAAAACGATGTTGGTCGGCAAAAAAGTTTTTTCCCCTTGGCAACCTTTCGAATTGGCCAAAAACCACTCACACATCGCCTTTTCGCGTACAAATCGATTTCCAAAACGTTTCTTGGCCTGGTTAACAGTCTTTCAGGTGCCGGAGATCAGTTCTCAAGCGGAGTGACCCAAACCAATTCCACCCTTTTATTTCTACCCCCCCGTAAGGGGGTGGAAAGAGACTTTTGTTGAAAAAGTTTCAAACAAAAGTTGCATATTTTTTATCGAAAAATCATGATTTGTAATAAAAAAATAGGTGTTCCTACTAAAAATGTCAAAGTCACCCTGATTCCTGCGCAGGGTTTGGGGATGAGGAGTAGTATTTGTCTCGAAACGATGTCCCCCTTCAAACTGAACAACTTTTGTCTGAAACTTTTTTTTTCAACAAAAGTCATTTTACAGGGGTGGAGTTGGTTTGGGTCACTCTCCTTGAGAACTGATCTCCGGCACCTAAAAGACTGTTAAACCAGGCCAAGAAACGTTTTAGAAATCGGTTTGTGCGCGCAAAGGCGATGTGAGGGTGGTTTTTTGGTCAATTCGAAAGGGTTGCCAAGGGGAAAACACTTTTTTGCCGACCAACATCGTTTTCAGCGGCCTCGAAAACGGGGGAGAGAGATTAGTTTGGAGCTCTGGCAAAAAAAAAAGTTGCAATCCCGACTCATTCACTGGACTAACGTGCGTTTCTTAACAATGGCAGCTAAACAGTTACCGAGGGAAATAACTTTTTTGCTCACCACCATCGTTTTCAGCAACCATGAAAAATCCTGACTCATTCACTGCACTACATTGTTGCAATGCAATATTAGAAAAAAATATTTTCAAACATTGTCATCGTGAAGACTTAAACCCGAAACTTTCCACTATCGTGGCGGACAAAAATAATATTAGAAGTGTTTGGTACAGTGCTCCAGTGTAAAAAGTGTTAACACTGGAGGCACTATTGCGTTTGTTATTCAAAACTGTAAGTAACTCTAAAAGTTTTTTAAAAAGTTTTTTTAACTTTTATACTTTATAATGGATTTGCATTAGGTAGTTTTCACCGACTACTCTCTTTAATTATTAAACTAGAAAGAAACTGCTGAACTACGCTACAAGTACAAAAAAGAGTATCAAAAAACAAATGCATAAGATATGCGATAACATAGGTATATAAAAAACGTTATTATTTTTAAGTCAGTTAGAAACTACCCAACCGATTTAAATAAAAATTGTATAGGACCATTACGTAAATATTCTTAACTAAACGGCATCAAGTTTTTTCAAATCGGTTAGCCCTTCAAGAAGTCATGGCTGAACATACATAAAAAAATATTTATATGTATTTATAATAATAATAATAATGCGTTTAACGTCCGTTTCTCAACTTTATGTCATAATAGACGCCATTCGCACCATTACTATTTTTTCATCTACCACTTCCCGTTATTTTCTACATTTTTTACAACTTCAACTTATGTAATAGCAATGGGCGAATGAAGGAAATATAGGAAATTAGGATAAGGTAGGTAATTTTTGAGCTAGGAGTTTGATAGGTAATCGGCCATGTCCTCAAATAAGGAACCATCTCGATATTTATCTGGAATTAATCGAGGGAAACCATTTAAAAACTCAATCAAGATGGCCGGTACAGGAATTACCGTTTCTCGGCGAGAGGCAGTAGGAAAAAATCCCAGCCACATCTGCCCCCGCCGGGATTCGAACCCGGTACCTCCCGAATGCGAGTCTAGTGCTGTCACCACTACCCTATCCAGCTCGGTTTTTGCGAAAATTTGATATTAAGTCGGTTAAACGGTAATTAAAACAGATGACCAACGGTGTCATGTTTTTGCATAACCATAAAAAATAAAACTGTATAATCCACAGAATTGCTGAATGGAATAAATTGTAATCGGTGATAATATACTATGAACAGGATTTTACGATGAAATTATTTAATGAAATTTCACAGAGTTTTCACAGCTATGAGTTATTATATATGCATATCGTTAATTTAGTTACCACTCGAAGGAAGGTAGTAACCTAGTAGCACAGTTTCTTATTAGTCGGAAATGTGAATTTATCGTCATAACCGTTACTTCCACCATGAGGCGCACGGCACCTCCACCACATATATAATAATTTCTAATATAATATTACTATTAGAACTATGCAAATTGCTACAGCAATTATAATGCGATTAATGTAACATGTGAGCGTATTTTAATCATACAGGGTGTTTGCAGTTTACCTTTCGAAGTAAGAAGGGAGTAAAATAAATGTAAAAAAAAATATAATGAGCCTCACCCTCGTAAGCTCACGTTGGAAGTTTGATTTTTTTAGTTTTTAGTGTATTTGCCATAAGGCAACATACACTATTGGCGTCGGTCGGATGGCGGGACCTAGGGGTCGGACCAAAATTTCTCGACGTTTCATAACCTCCTAAACACTTTGCCACCATTTTTAAAAATGTTTATATATATATATATATATATATATTTATATACGTATATATATATATATATATATATATATATATGTGTGTACGCGCGATAACTTTCGAAAGAGTTAATTAATTTCAACGAAATTTGGGCCACGTGTTGAAATCCATCACCGCAAGAAGCCTATTTAAAATGGGCCTAATCGGGCTATTTTAAGGGTAGTTTTTAGGGGTTGAAAACTGTTTTTGGGCCCAAAAATACCGAAAAAATTCTCCGAATCGTTTGAAAATTGAAATTTAACTCTTTGGTAGTGATTAAAAAGTGTCCCCACAATTTTAATAAAAACGGCCCGACAGGACCGGATTTACAAATTTTATGAAAACACTAGTTTGCAGATAGTGACTTATTTATTGAAGGGTGTATTTAATTCGGTGTGGACGTTAGATTGATAATAATATTACAATTAAGAAAAAAATGTTATTTTAAGGGGTGCATTAAGGGGTTAAATTTTTTATTTTGCCCAAAAACAAACTTAATTTCACATAATAAAAGTATAATACCACACGGCCCTATACAAGCAAATACACTATATTGTCGGCAGGGTTTTGGCACTGCGACCCGGGTTTTTTATATTATAATTACGGCGAAATTATTACACATTTTAAGAGCGCATTTTGATGTTTATGTCATTCTCACATGGACAGATCGTCACATTCATACCATAGTTTTATTTACATACTATAATCTACAGAAAAACATTTTTAACAGGAATAGGGTGGTTATATGCATAATTTTTGAAAACAGTTTAAATCAATTATTTTCATACACGCAGGAAATCATTCATGAAAGCATTCTTATTGCAAATTGAAAAATAAATATTCTCTTTGAGCAAAATATTTTGATTATTCAAACGCGCCTGACGTAGTCTATTTTATTTAAACAATTTTGTATTGATTTTGGTGAAATATACCCAGCATATGTTACATTTTATTTTCGCGCGTATTTATTGAATTTTTGTTTAATTTATATTTATTATTTAGAAAAAAATTTTAAAAAAACTAGGTTACATTTTATTTTCGCGCGTATTTATTGAATTTTTGTTTAATTTATATTTATTATTTAGAAAAAAATTTTAAAAAAACTATGTTACATTTTATTTTCGCGCGTATTTATTGAATTTTTGTTTAATTTATATTTATTATTTAGAAAAAAATTTAAAAAAAACTATTTGGAGTTCCTCACATTATGTGACGTTTAATCTGAAAATTGTTCTGATATTTGAAAATAGAGAATATAATGTTTAATATTTTCCCTTCTGAATTTACATGAAATATATATTTTGAGTTCCTACCGTTTAAACGGTGTACAAACGCATTTGTACACCAAATTACATAAATTATTTTACTATTATTTTATTTTAATAATTTCTTCAATTGTTTTGAACGTCAGATTCAAGCCGTTCATCCTTGTCTTACTATTTTGCGAATCAAAATGCAGCACAATATAAACTTCTGTCCTTATCAGTTTCATATAATTTAGGAGACAAACTAACTTCCCCTTTATTTAGTAGTTCTATTTCCCCTTGATTTCTTACTTTTTTCAAACAAATAGAGGCTAAAGAAGATAAACTTCAACAAACAAACTTTGTACGTAAGAAATTATTTCAATTCATTGCAATAAATTCTCGTCCATAATTTTATAGTCATTCGACTACTAGTTAAGCAACCATAAATAATACGACTGCTATTTGTACCCGGATGTCTATTTTTACAGTATCATGCATAATGCAAGCAAATAAAGAACATATAAATGTCATATACATGTACAATGTTCCCTGTGATCTCAAAAGTCGGCAAAATTGACATACAAAGTGCCAAATAGACTTTCGCCGGATTCACAATACTAAAAAAAAACCCGGGTCGCAATGCCCAAACCCTGCCGACAATATAGTGTATTTGCTAATACAGGCAGTCTGGTTTTATTACATGAATTTAAGTTTGTTTTTGGTCAAAATAAAAAATTTAACCCCTTAATACACCCCTTAGATTAACAGTTTTTTTCTTAATTGCAAGATTACTATCATCGAACATCTACACCAAATTAAATACATCTTTCAGTAAATAACTCACTACTGCAAACTAGTGTTTTCATAAAATTTGTAAATCCGGTCCTGGCGGGCCTATATTTTTCAAATTTCGGGAGCACATTTTAATTGCTACTTAAAGAGTAAATTTTAATTTTGAAACGATTCTGAGAATATTTTCGGTATTTTTGGACCCAAAAACTTTTTTCAACCCCTAAAAACCATCCTTAAAATGATCCGATTGGGCCCATTTTATATATATATAATTTTTCCAAAAACGGTGCCAAAGTGCTTAGAAGGTTATGAAACGTCGAGAAATTTTGGTCCGACCCCTAGGTCCCGCCATCCGACCGATGCCAATAGTGTATGTTGCCATATGGCAAATACACTAAAAACAACATCGTCTCTACCTGTGACAGTCTGTACAATAATTTCTAGCATAAACCAGCTATACAATAAAAATACGTGTATACAAGCTAATAGACATTTCCGTACAGGAAACACACACGTTCCACGCCTGCTCATTTAAATGTCCCAGCAGCACCGACAGTAAGAAACCGGTTTATTTTTAACTCTATAGGTGCTATTCTGTATAATCAATGTAAGAGCAGTGGCGCAGCTATCGGATGGCTAGGCGGTGCACTGCATCGGGGTCCCCAAGCTCTGGGGGGACCCCTCCTCTTCCTGAACGTCGTCATTTAAATATCCTAATCGAATAAATAATTTTTGACTTTTGAATCTTTGGTCCCCGTAGTCTGATTCACAAGTTGAAAAACGTGCCAATTTTTGCTACTGCGAGGTAAAATACGTGTCATAGCTCATTAAAGAAACCCGGAAAAGGGGGTCTAATTTTTTGCAAATAACTGGGAAACTATTAATGCTAATGAAATTAAAACAAAGATTCATAGAAAGGAGGAAATCTCCGAAAAAAATGTCGACTCCCGGAACTTCATCTCTATTAAATATACTGTAACGCGCCCCCAATTGTTACGCCACTGGAAATGACAGAGGCTTCTCGAACTTGAACAGAAGTTTCTGGAATGATCGAGAACGGAATGTATGCGCCTATAAATACAACGCGTGTGGGGCGATTCAGTCAGTTGCTTGCTTGCTACGGTCAGAGCCCAGTCATTCAGTAGAAGCGGTCACGCGGCGGACAGCAGACATAAATAGCATTATTAGTTATTACATAAATTACACGGTGTATTGTGTAAATAGATATGGTTGCGTCATTATTTATAAGAATCAGTTTGTTTGTTTCTTAGTTGTAAGAGAAGTACTTTTTAGTTTATTTGTTTTGTATTTATTTCGTTTGTTGAAAATAAATCAGTTTTAATCGACCACAAAGAACAGTTTTGTTACAATACTTTTCATTTAATATTAAATATAGGGCTCTGTATGCTTGGCGCTGTGTCGATATAACTTAACCAATTAATAGATTGGGCTCCAATTTCATTTTTGCATCGGGGCCCTTATAGTTACGTAGCTATGCCACTGTGTAAGAGCTTAGTGTTTTTAATTTTTAGTCACTTTCTAACAAATTTGACAACAAAAAATTTAATAGGACTGTTAATTTCAAAATAGAAAATAGACTTCACAGATTTTTTAAAAAACTGGATAAATTATATAATTTTTAATTATTGATTTTTATTTATTTTCATACGACTTTTTGTCCTTATTTCAGGACTTTTTCAAGTACTATAGCAAAATACATATCGATTGAAATTTATTTTTATAAGAACAAGAGTTTCATTTACTCAAAAAAACGTGTTAATTTACATATTAACCATACAGAATAGCGCTATTTGTTTGCTAATGGAACTCAAAGAAACTTTCCGTTTAAAGAAATAACATATGATATTTAAAACCTATTAGAAATTGATTTTACTATAACCTATTATTAGAAAGGTGGGTGGTAGCTTGGGGAGTTAAATGTACCTAATTACTTAAAAAAGTTTCATTGAAAAATCAAGGACTAATCGCTTATACACTCACATTACTCTAAATAACACAATTTTCCCAGGACAGTTTGATGTACCGGTTAGCGTGCTGGCCGTTGCATCAAACTAGCAAATAAAGACAACATTACATAAATCGAAAAAGTATATATAAATAAATATAGGTGGAATATGGAATCCTTAAATATAAAAATGAACAGTAAGAGAGCTATGCTGGGTTGCAGAAAGGATTGTCAAATAATTTGATTTGACAATGACCTTCGATTGTGACAATAATTACAGTTTTCATACATGCAAGAGCAGTCTAATGTCGTATTCAAACTCCCTGTCATGTATAAACATTAGACACAAAAACAAATGCTTGATCTAAACAGAAAAAGTTCGTTTTTTAAGTCAAACTTTGATTAAAATGTCGTTTCGAAGTAAAAATTATGCAAAAAACTATGTTAAATACACGTATACACAGTTTAGAAAAAATATCCTTTCAATCGATGAATTATTTTTCGAACAGAATCGAATTAAAATTCTACGATGCTTTTCTTATGGAGAAATATCTGTTCACAATCTAAGGTCATTGTCAAATCAAATTATTTGACAATCCTTTCTGCAACCCAGCACTATAGTTTGCTAAGAAACACCCATTGTTAAAATGATATATTAGAAAAATGACCGAGCTGGGTAGTGGTGACAGCACTAGACTCGCATTCGGGAGGTACGGTTTCGAATCCCGGCGGGGGCAGATGTGGCTGGGACTTTTTCCTACTGCCTCTCGCCGAGAAACGGTAATTCCTGTACCGGCCATCTTAATTGAGGTTTTCCATGGTTTCCCTCAATTAATTCCAGATAAATATCGAGATGGTTCCTTATTTGAGGTCATGGCCGATTACCTATCAAATTCCTAGTTGAAAAATTACCTACCTTATCCTAATTTCCTATAATTCCTTCATTCGCCCATTGCTATTACATAAGTTGAAGTTGTAAAAAATGTAGAAAATAACGGGAAGCGGTAGATAAAAAAATAGTAATGGTGCGAATGGCGTCTGTTATGACATAAAGTCGAGAAACGGACGTTAAACGCATTATTATTATTATTATATTAGAAAAATGTTTTTTCAAACAGTGTCACAGTTGGAATTTTTACCCTTGTCTTTATATTATCGCAGCGGAATAAGTTATCGGTTACTCTACACTGACATGTCTAAATAGTCAAAATTTCTCATATTTCCATGTTTAAAGCATATTTTGAACTTATTCTTTCAAGTGCGGGATGTAAAATTGACATTTTGAAGTTTTTTCTTTACAAACTTATGTTAAAAATACTGATAATTTTTTTTTTCAAATTTAATTTTTCCGTACATAAACTTGTGTCAAACTTATGCTAATTTTCTCATTTTTATTTAATTTCAAATAATTTATTTGGATCAAATAAACTATAAAAACTTTTCTAAAAGTTGTTGCTATGTCTGGCACCCGGGTTATGCCGGCGCCAGACATAGCAACAATATTTGAACACTTATTTGAACATTTGTTTTAACTAGGGATGAGGATTATAAATCGATTATTCGAAATAATCACAAAAGAACATTTTTCCCGATTTTATAGAAGAAAATAAGTTTTAGTGTTCTTTTAAAACTGTGGGAACGAACAGGCAACTTGCTTGTTTGTTCCCACAGTTTTAAAAGAACAATAAAACTTTTTTTCTTCTATAAAATCGGAAAAAATATTCTTTTTTGGACCGTTTATCCGATTTTAGGGTAATAAAATAATCGGTTTTCCCCACAATCGGTTTTTCGAAATAATCGGAATAATCGAAATCGATTGACAGGAAAATAACCGAATATTTCGAATAATCGATTTATTATTCCCATCCCTAGTTAAAACAAGTGTTCAAATATTGTTGCTTATTCGAAATAATCGATTATTTTCCTATACCAATCGATTCCGATTATTTCGAAAAACCGATTGTAGGGAAAACCGATTATTTTATTACCCTAAAATCGGATAAACGGTCCAAAAAAGAATATTTTTTTCCGATTTTATAGAAGAAAAAAAAACCATTCCTCTTATTTTATAATTTTGTTATGAATCAATTGGATCTTATCATCTCACCCACAGAAGAAAAAGTCTTATTGTTCTTTTAAAACTTTTATTCTTCTATAAAATCGGGAAAAATATTCTTTTTGTGATTATTTCGAATAATCGATTTATAATCGACATCCCTAGTTAAAACAAGTGTTCAAATATTGTTGCTATGTCTGGCGCCCGAGTTATAAGCATTCTCATCAAAGATTGAATAAGCATTTGCATAGAAATCAAAGAATTCCGAAACGTAAGTGCATTTAAAGGCGCACACACAACCATCTGTCCGTAATATAAAAATATGCTGGTAAAAAAGGGGTTACATTGTCTTTATTTTTTATGTACATTTTTATATGCTTGATGACCCAGATACGTATATTGTCACTGTAAAATAAAATCTATTACTTTTTCGTGTGTGAACTAGGCTTAATGGAAAGTTTATAATACCCTAAACAAGTGGAACGAGTAAATTTTATGTCTGTACATGAAATACGTGAGACATTGTCACTAGAAATGGAATCGATACTGTGAAGTGTAGGTCTATAGATACGTTTAATATTTACAAAATACCAGGTGTATCTGAAACAAAATAGTTGAGTCAGTTATATTCAGCGTTGCCAGATTTTTTTTTTTTTGCCAAGTCGAGATTTTGGAACTTTTTGAGCGAAAACAGCGGGATTCTTTCGTCGAAAGCGGGAGATAGTAAAAAAAGGTATATAATCATAAGTTTTTAAATATTTATCTTTTTATTTGAGTTCAAATTACGTTTACGTGACAACACATAGCAAAAATAGCCATAGAAAATGTATTTTAATAAAAATATGATATTTTAAATCAGATTTACCCTATCGTTAAATAGTTGAGTCTTATTCGTCTTCTGAATAAAAAAAACAGAAATCAAAATCAAAAAAGTTTTATTCATTAGAAAAATATGGCGTTTCAAACAATAGTCTGAGGAGTGAGTGTTGCAAATTGCAACTTTTAATAAGAGAATAATTATTTACGCACGGTCGAGTTATCCCCGAAAAGCGGGACTGAGCCTGTCCCACGCGGGACATTTAATTTTGATTTAAAAATCGGGACGTCTGGCAACGCTGGTTATATTACTAGAACACATTCATATAACAAGGTCATGCTGGGATTTACATAATTCAGAATACGATACTGGTTAACTACAAGGAAGTTAAAGAGGAGGAAATCAAACTGCAAGCTCTAGATTGAGAGAAAATATAACAGACGGCGCTGCGAACGTAGTCGTTTATTTAGAGTTTTATATTACTGATAATCGCGATGCATCTATTTGACAGTTAGGCTAGGAATAGACGACCGTACAACACGCCGCATGCTGCACGCCGCGTTTTCTCCGCTGGAATGAATATAATGTATTTTAAATTGAAACAAATACACAAACGTTGAACACGTTCGTGTCCGCTAGCCGAACGCTTCTGTTTGCGTGTTGCACGCGTCGTGTCAAAAACGCCGGCAATAAGATACATTATTTACTATGCACAGAGATACACGAGCAGATTTTTTACGTGGAGAAGTATAGATCTGTCCAAAATATTTTCAGGCGACCTTCGTCATTTCAACTCGGGCAGTAGGCATTGGTGCTCAATTTATGTACTATCGTATATTCCTGGCCTGTGACACAATATGTTCGACACCGAAAAATTTATCGTAGAGGTGGAGAAAAGACCAGCACTTTATGACCAGTCTTTAAAAGATTATGCTAATAAGGACAAGACAATTAAATTGTGGAATGAAATTGGCAATGAATTATATGAAAAATTATATATGAAAATTTGGAGTCTAGTAGTGATGAGTGGATGTACCCACCAACGACGATGTCTACGTTTTCGTTTTTTTAATAATAAGCACAATGCTGCAACACAGCCAATTTGCACAGTGTCCATTTTTGACTGAGTGTATCTGCCGCGCGAAATTTTACACGCCAAAAACACGCACGTGTATTCAAAAGCCGGCAACGCGGAGCGTGCAGCACGCGGCGTGTTGTACGCTCGTCTATTCCTGGCCTTAGTTGTCAATTTCTTAGTCCAGCACACTTACGTAATTACTTCCACGTCCATCGCAAGCAGTGTTGCCAGGCAGAAATGAGCCATGGACCATTGTGTGAACACCAAGTGATACTGGCCTACAGTTGCACATTGCAAAGCATGACCCACTACAGACCACTGTGTACTGGGGCCTTAATACCGACGAGCCATTTTAAAATGATACTCGGTATGCAAGAAAGGCTTGTCGTGCACCTCGACTGATATAGGTCAATGTCATTCACACTATAATGATGATACAAACATATATAGTATGTAAACGTAGGTACGTACTTACTGCATTGTGTTAGTCTGTCTCCCTCTATGTTTATGTGCGTGTGTTTGTACGATATAGTGGGAGAGCTATTAAACATTTTTTGGTAGGTATTTGAGGCACTGTGAAAATTTATACAATAACCATTTAGTAATATCCGAATACAAAAACAGACCTGGAAAGTATAGCGGGGCTTAACCTATTTTTAAATTTTTACGCAATAAAAAATCCCTGAGGTATTTTGAAATTTTAATGCCCTGAAATTTAGTATTTAAGGAGTTGAAAAATAAAAAACCCGGGTCGCAGTGCCAAAACCCTGCCGACAATATAATGTATTTGCTTAATAATAATAATAATAATATAATCTTTATTTAAAGGACCTGGTACAAGTCATAATAGCGTCAATATCTACAATACAGTCACTTACTATCTACTTAAAAAAATTAAAAATTTGACTCCTTAATACACCCCTTAAAATAACATTTTTTTCTTAACTGCAATAATATTATCAATCTAACGTCTACACCGAATTAAATACACCCTTCAATAAATAAGTCACTATCTACAAATTAGTGTTTTCAAAAAATTTGTAAGTCCGGTACTGTTAAGCCGATTTTCTTAAAATTTTAGGTGTACTTTTTAATTGTTAAATGTCAATTTTGAAACGATTCTGAGAATTTTTTCGGTATTTTGGGGCTCAAAAACATTTTACAACCCCTAAAAACTACCCTTAAAATGGCCCGATTACGCCAATTTTAAATAGGCTTCTGGCGGTGATGGATTTCAATACGTGGGCCAAATTTCGTTACAATCAATTAACTCTTTCGAAAGTTATTGCCCGTACATACACACATATATATATATATATATATATATATATATATATATATATATATATATATATATATATAAACATTTTTTAAAATGGTGCCAAAGTGTTTAGGAGGTTATGAAACGGCGAGAAATTTTGGTCCGACACCTAGGTCCCGCCATCCGACCAACGCCAATAGTGTATGTTGCCATATGGCAAATCCACTAAAAAGCCAGATTTTTTAATTGGGTCTAAAACTTAGCCAGGTGTTTGCAAAATTATATTTTTTAAGACTGAAAAAATATACTTGAGGCACGTTGAAATTTAAACAGAATAATATAGGTAGCTAAAAATAAATATATTCAAAAAGACAGGTCGTTTCGGTGGGACATTTTACCTGCCATGCAATCTATATAGAATCTATATTGAAGTAGCACTAGTAGAAATTTACCCGAATGCCTTTTTTTTATTAAAAATAGTGCATTTTGACAACTGGGTCATACATGCAAAATAAGAATAATATAATTCTAATGCCTTTTTATATAAAGAGGAACGACATTATAAATTCTTGTTAAAGGAGAGGTCATATTTTTCCTAGTAATAGAAAATTTGTTACACTGCTAGTAGAGCTCAGTTTTTCCTCTAATATCATACTTGCGTTTGATAAATCGGTTAAGCCCCGCTACCCTTCAGCCACGTCCGTGTTTTTGTATCCGGGTATTACTAAGGAGTTAGTGTACAAATTTTCACATTGCCTCAAATACCTTCCCAAAAATGCTTAATAGCTCTTGGATTATTAGTTGGTATGTGTTCGTAGCAGTCGTCCATCAATTGTGACGTCGAACACTGTTCAATACAGTACACAAAAAATATATAAAGTAAGCATTCAAACACAAAACGTTTCTGTTTAGTTTGTTTTTCAAACCACAGGGAGTGTTGTGAAGCTTCAGTCGAGAGGTCTTAAAACATTTACGTATTTGAACAATGTTTTGCTTATACACTCGAAAATATTGCAATACAAACACTAACATAAGGGTGGGAAACCAGTGGCGGATTTACCATTAGGCCCAGACCTAGGGCGGCATGATTTTAGGAACGACAAAATTTTAGAGACGACAAACTTTCAAAAGTAAACAATGGTAGGATGTTTGAATCCCGACGGTGTTGGTGGATAAAAATAAATTTTTCTAATTTAGCATTGTAACAATGAATGTTTAACAATTAAATAGCCCTTCTGCAGCTTGTAGATATTAAAACTTACATCTTAAATGTTAGGACAGTTGAAATTTAAAAATTATTTTAATTAATTTATCATCAGTTGCCCAAATTTACGGTTCCCTGGCTTCATTAGATGTTTAGTTTCAATAATCACTTTCCCATAGAGCAAAAAGGGCGCCATATCGGACGGGGCCTACGGCGGCATCGAACCTAAATCTGCCACTGTGGGAAACCTTTTTAACATGCTTTTATTAGCTTCACCTGTATGTTTGTTTGTATAACGGAATCCTTGAACGTAAAATTCACCCACTTCGAAACATCAGATTAATATGAACATTTATCAAGGACTGATGACAATACAATAATCTAATAAGTTTGTCCAATTATCCTGACCACGATCATTAAGATAAAAAAACACGTTCTAAAAACAAACCCAACTATTTTTTTGTAAAAAAGCGTGGGGTGCTTATTACTATTTTTATACTAACTCTACTTTTACAAATAGCTACCAATGAAATATTTATACCAGTTGATATCAAGCACCCTACGCTTTTTTGCAATAAAAAATTATAATTTACTTTTTAGTTCGGTTCGCTATTAAAGCGTGTTTTTTTTACTTTTGTTTTAAGTATTATTTATAACATGGGCCAGAATAAATGAAACGTTTTTTCCGCGGGCCGTAGTAGTTAATTGACACCTTCCTGTAACCATTAATTTTTAGTGTATTTGCCATATGGCAACATACACTATTGGCGTCGGTCGGATGGCGGGACCTAGGGGTCGGACCAAAATTTCTCGACGTTTCATAACCTCCTAAACACTTTAGCACCATTTTTAAAAATGTTTATATATATATATATATATATATATATATATATATATATATATATATATATATAGGTATATTATATTATCGCTAAAGTACTCAATATAATTAGCATAATAATACAAAACCGATGCTTTAAATTATGAGTATTCCAGTCGAATAGTTTTATTAATTTATGCATTTTCATATCGAAACCAATCACTGTAAATTTCACAGATATGGGTATTGTTTACACAATGAAAACATACAATAATTCATGCAAAGATTACAGATAATCAGAATCAACAAAACGCGGATAATAACAATGAAAATTTATCACAGCAACCAGTGTTGTAGCACAGAATACCAGATATTTCTGAACTCTACTTAAATCCCAGTCTTCGCTACAGGATAAATTCTTAGTAACTTTATCCGCAAGATATCTTCAGGAATAAAAGAAGGGAAAAACAGGTCTTTTTATTGATCTGTATCTTTGCATCTGGATCCCTTATGTGAGCCGGCTCACTGAACCGGTTCAAAAAGAGCCGAGTTCTGAATATGTTACTGCAATCTGCCACTGAGTTACCTAGTTCAGTCAATCATATCACGACCTGTATAGAATCAAGAATGCATAGCCAAACATGTGATGCATGAGTCATTTGAGCTGACAGATGCATCAAAGCGAGAACTGATACGTAAGTGTAAAATGTACATCTGTGTGTTAAGTGTTTCACTGAGTTATGCGGATCCGCTGATCCGTCGGCTCAAAAAAAAAGTGAGTCGGCTCTCACGGATCTTCTGTCGGAGTCGGCTCTTTGAACCGGTCCAGATCTGAGTTACCCAACTCTACCGCGTAGGCCATATATTCACAGTCGCGACTCCATATGGCGACGATAGAATTGACATCAGGCCACACTCTTACTGTAATCACTCTAGCACGGACAGTGTTAAGATCCATTGTTAATGAAAACTGGAAAGGTGTGTCGTGAATAAAAAATATTCCAAAAGTAGCAAGTATCTAAATATAATCAGTGACGACATCGAACGAATATTTCTCATCCCAATGACCGACTTCGGCATTTTAAAACTGACAGTAATAATTTTACCAACATTTTGTTAATTAGTTTCTAGTACCGGGCGATCGTCACGCGACTTAACAATGCTTTGTTTTGATGGCTTGCGTGATCAACGAGCCATCATACAGATATTGATAAACACGTTGATAAAAAATATTATTATAACAAGTATCGACCTTTTTTTTGTCAACATCGACAGACGAAAAAAAAACTACAATTCAACAAATAATTAACTATTTTCAAATGTTTGAGGTCACATCATTCTACAATGACCCACTAAGAAAACATGCAATAGGAGCACACTTCTAATATTACGCGTTTTGTAGTGCCATCTATGTTTGTCTCATTGCAACTTGCTGTGAAGTTTCAAATAAAAATCGCAGTTTTTATAATGGATCTGACAGAGATGGACCAAGTACAATAAACTGTGTGAATTTCATAATAATTTCAGGACTCATCGCGCTAGAATGTTTTTGAAAAACAGGCCCTTATAAACTTTTTAGTGTATTTGCCATATGGCAACATACACTATTGGCGTCGGTCGGATGGCGGGACCTAGGGATCGGACCAAAATTTCTCGACGTTTCATAACCTCCTAAACACATTGGCACCATTTTTAAAAATGTTTATATATATATGTATATATATATATATATATATATATATATATATATAGGTATATATGTGTACGGGCAATAACTTTCGAAGGAGTTAATTCATTTTAACGAAATTTGGCACACATGTTGGAATCCATCACCGCACGAAGCCTATTTAAAATGGGTCCAATCGGGTCATTTTAAGGGTGGTTTTTAGGGGATGAAAAAAGTTTTTGGGCCCAAAAATACCTAAAAAATTCTCAGAATCGTTTCAAAACTGAAATTTGACCCTTTAATAGCAATTAAAAAGTGTTCCTGAAATTTCAAGAAAATCGGCCCGACAGGACCTGATTTACAAATTTTCTGAAAACACTAGTTTGTAGATAGTGAGTTATTTCCTGAAAGGTGTTTTTAATTTTGGTGTAGACGTTCGATCGACAATAATGATATAGTTAAAAAAACTGTAATTTTAAGGGGTGTATTAAGGAGTTAATTTTTTTATTTTGCCCAACAATCACCTTAAGTTCACATAATAAAGCCACAAGACCTGTATTAGCAAATACACTATATTGTCGGCAGGGTTTTGGCACTGCGACCCGGGTTTTTTTAGGGTTCCGTACGTCCGAAAAAAACGGAACCCTTATAGGGATCACTCGTGTGTCTACTTGTCCGTCCGTCTGTCACAGCCAGTTGAAATTTGGTACACAAATGAATTTCTGTGGTCTAAACACGGACGCATAACGTAAATAAATGAGTTTTGAATATTTAGTTTTATATTTTTGGTTTCCAAATTCACCAATATACAAGGTGTTTAAAAAACATATGTATAATATTTGTAAGAAACACAGTCGAGGGCAAATTAAGTCATAAACTCCTAACCGAAACATCGGTTAAGATTCTTTTTAAATTGTTCGTCTACCAAACTGTCCCTCAACGTTTCTATACAATTAATAATATTGACTCTACCAACAGTAATAGAATATTAACAAAATAAAAAAACCCGGGTCGCAGTGCCAAAACCCTGCCGACAATATAGTGTATTTGCTTGTATAGGGCCGTGTGGTTTTATACTTTTATTATGTGAAATTAAGTTTGTTTTTGGGCAAAATAAAAAATTTAACCCCTTAATACACCCTTTAAAATAACATTTTTTTTCTTAATTGTAATATTATTATCAATCTAACGTCTACATTGAATTAAATACACCCTTCAATAAATAAGTCACTATCTGCAAACTAGTGTTTTCATAAAATTTGTAAATCCGGTCCTGTCGGGCCGATTTTATTAAAATTTTGGGGACGCTTTTTAATTACTACCAAAGGGTTAAATTTCAATTTTGAAACGATTCGGAGAATTTTTTCGGTATTTTGGGGCCCAAAAACATTTTTCAACCCCTAAAAACTACCCTTAAAATAGCCCGATTAGGCCCATTTTAAATAGGCTTCGTGCGGTGATGGATTCCAACATGTATACCAAATTTCGTTAAAATTAATTAACTCCTTCGAAAGTTATTGCCCGCACATATATATATATATATATATATATATATATATATATATATATATATATATACGTATATAAATATATATATATATATATACATATATATATAAACATTTTTAAAAATGGTGCCAAAGTGTTTAGGAGGTTATGAAACGTCGAGAAATTTTGGTCCGACCCCTAGGTCCCGCCATCCGACCGACGCCAATAGTGTATGTTGCCATATGGCAAATACACTAATAATATTGACTCTACCAACAGTAATAGAAAATTAACAAAATAAAATTACTTGCAATACTGTTCAAATATAAAATTAAATTAAATTAAGTTTCTATGTAATGTTTATAGTTTTAAGCAATCGACAACCCGCACTCACAACTGTCATTTGGTTTACAGAATCGACGCAAAAGGAGGATGTCGCGGTAACATGGTGGGCGTCGGTGCCGGGAGTGGCGGTCCCGGTACGATGCGAAACAGAAGCTCGTCGAACGCGTTCCAACAATTGGTGCCGGCGACGTCGCCGCGGTGCCAACACAACGTCGAGCGACGCACCTCGCACACACCTGTTTCGACTCTGAAAATCGTACGTTCAGTTTCACGAGAGAGTGTGAGATCCGCCCATCATTGCACGTGTCCCTGTCTCAACGCACAGGTATCTCTAGCTAAACTTCTTTCCGGCTCTATTGTCTAATCGAACACTACACCAGTGTAGCGCCAGCCTTACACTAATAATTATTCAACGATGCAACAGATCCATAAACACACACGACGCAAGCCTGTTAGTGAAACACTGCTTCGTACCCGAATCTGCACTGGTGTATTACACCTCTTCAGTGCAGTTTTGAGCATCCACAAGACCGATTTTTGTGAATTTTCGTACACGGAAAAAAATGTTGAGTCAAATAAATATATGTCTCGATATAACGAAAAAAGTGCTTATCTGCTTTCATAAATATTTTATTAAAATTCTTACCGAGCTGGGTAGAGTAGTGGTGACAGCACTAGACTCGCATTCGGGAGGTCCGGGTTCGAATCCCGGCGGGGGCAGATGTGGCTGGGACTTTTTCCTACTGACTCTCGCCGAGAAACGGTAATTCCTGTACCGGCCATCTTGATTGAGGTTTTCCATGGTTTCCCTCAATTAATTCCAGATAAATATCGAGATGGTTCCTTATTTGGGGCCATGGCCGATTACCTATCAAACTCCTAGTTCAAAAATTACCTACCTTATCCTAATTTACTATAATTCCTTCATTCGCCCATTGCTATTACATAAGTTGAAGTTTAGAAATGTAGAAAATAACGGGAAGTGGTAAATAGAAAATAGTAATGGTGCGAATGGCGTCTGTTATGACATAAAGTCGAGAAACGGACGTTAAACGCATTATTATTATTATATTAAAATTCTTGAATATGAAAAGGCAAAATTTTAGTTAATTCGGGTGTAGGTATAATCCAAATTTTTGTAGAAAATAATTATTTAATGATAGTTGATTAAGCATAAAAATTTATTAATTTCGAATTTATTTTATTAACAATGATTTCATATACACACGCCATGACAGCTTCTCAGTCGTTGTTATTAAAAAAGTTTACTGTAGGATGCTGTTTTATCCACTAAAGTTGTTGACAAAATGGCTCATAGATGAGAGTTCAGTACGGTAGACTTGATTCAGTAATGTAATCAATATCGCAGGACCAGCATTGTTTACATGGCTGTTTCTGACACGACTTTAAATACACACAAGACTTAACTCGTGCGAAGTCAAGTTCTCAGCTAGTTTTAAAATAAATGTAAATTTATAACCAACTTCTTGACAGACGTTAATAAATTTCTACTTAAATAAGCATTTCATTCATTATATTTAACATATATTTATTTGACTAAATAAACTTTTTTCAATCAAGGAAATTTTTTTATTCTATTCATCAAAAAAAAAATGCGTTATAACATCTTTTTTGGATTTTGACCTTTACACTTTATTACAAATGATTGATACGCTTCAGATTAACTTTTGCTCTTTAAATTTTGTATAAGCTGCTTGTGTAAAGCAAAATTTACACTAAGTGTACGCGAATTTGCACTGTATATTACACTAATACAGATTAATATATGTGCTAATAATATAATCTAACACATTATTCTAGCTTATAGGTTTTTTACTGTTCTACACCGGTGCAAAATTAACACGTACAAAACGTTTTTATATGTGCAGCGTCGGCTTTATTCTTTCTAACCTCACTTTACACTAGTTAAATCATCGACTCATACTGATGGACATGCCTTCGCCATATATCGATGTAGTTGTTTTTCGATGTGCGTGTGGGCTATTTCTATATACTATATTGACAGAGATAGAGTTTGGCCACACATGAGGGAAGAGGATAGAGCATGGTTGTGGCCTGTTACTTTCTGCTATTCTAGGGAGATAGAGTTTCACCACGCATCAAGAGACATCAAGAGACATATTTTACATGACTAGGGCATGTCCAGGAAGTAAAAGTCTTTGAGTCTAATTATAGTGCAGCAGTTTTACATATCCCATTCATCACTGCTTCTGTCCATGATATGATACATCCTTTGTATCTTTGCCTGTATATGAACAAATAGTGGTGGGCGTTGATTCAACGAATTCAGTTAGAATAACTGTCAATAGTTCGATGACGAATCCACTGTTTCTATTTTTGATATAACCTAGTTAAGGCTGTCGGAACGCTCTGAATTTTGTTTGTGTTGAGACCCAGCGGTAAGGGGCGAGGTAGGCAAAAGACATATTGTGAGTGTGACCTTCTTTAACTCTGTCTCGCTCAAATCATCTGCCCGTTTCAATTTTTGGCTGGTGTCTACCTACGAGGCTAAAAAATGTTGTTGCAAGGGTACCGCTGTCAATTGATTACTCTAAGTTTGGGAAATATTTTGAAGATTTAAAACACTTTTCCTAAAAAGGAAGAGTCACTTTAGGTTTGTGATGGAACAGTTTTGTGAAATAAGTACGAATAAGGTCGTAGTATAACATTGAAAACGTATGTTTTTTTGGCACAATTAATGCCAACTTTTTTCTAGTAAATCGTACATAAATAACAAAAGTAGTCCATTAGAGACCTAGATTTGTCCTTTATCTTCCTTATAGAGAAATAATTTTTGCAGAATGTTGGCGATTAAGTCTACAATCAGTTGACAGCCAAAGCTCTGTTTTTGGCTTAAATTCAGAGCGTTCCGACAGCCTTAAGGCTGTTGGAATGCTCTAAATTTAAGCCAAAAATAGGGCTTCGGCTGATAGCTGATTGTAGACTTATTCGTCAACATTTTGCAAAAATTCTTTCTCAATAAGGAAGTTAAAAGAAAAATCTAGGTCTTTGATGGACTACTTTTGTAATTTATGTACGATTTACTAGAAATAAGTTGGCATTATTAAAACACACGTTTTCAGTGTCACACTACGACCTTATTCGTACTTATTTCACAGAATTGTTCCATCACAAACATAAAGTGACTCTTCCTTTTTCGGAAAAGTTTTTTAAATCTTCAAAATATTTTTTTAAACAATTAGAGTAATCAACTGACAGTGGCACCCTTGCAACAGCATTTTTAGTCTCGCAGTGTGGCTTAAATTCAGAGCGTTCCGACAACCTTAAGGGTTCAACTACTTTGTCCACTATTAACAAAACGCAAAGAACTCACTTAGCCAATAGATCTATTCGCCATGCCTTCAACAAACGAAACAAGGCCGACAACATAAACGAACAACAGCAATAGCTGGTTATCCAATTTTATCTGGTTCAATCTGGATAAATGTCAAACAACGAAGGGAAAATGTTTATTCATGCAAACAACAATCGGCTTGATGTATTCGTTATTTAAAACCAACAAAATAGTTCCCACCTAGCCTTCTTTATAATTAACGAAATTAACTGTTCTTTTAACTATTAGTTAACGGTTTTATTATTCGTTGACGCGAAAATGATTAACGACCCACCACTATAGACAAGTAAAGAATCTCTTTTTCAATAATAAAGAATGATTCCAAGCTTATGCCGACTGTTATCTTAAAGAGAGATGATTAAATCATTTGTTAATCGAACATTTCCTAAGAAATCTAACTCGACGATATTACCCTGTAATTAATATTTAAAAGAAGACTAGATCTCTGTTGCAGAAAGCGTTGTCAAAAAGTCTGATTTGACAATGACCTTAGACTGTGAACGTACATATTTCTCTACATGGAAAGCATTGTAGAATTTTAAATCAATCCTGCTCGAAAAATAATTGTTCGATTGATACAATATTCCTCTTAAATTATGTACACATATACTTAACATCGTTTTCTTGTACAATTTACACTTCGAACAATTTTTTTCTACGCATTTTGATCAAAATTTAACTTGAAAAGCAATCTTTTTCGACGTAGATCAAGCATTTGTTTTTATGTGAATATAATCTAATGTTCTAAATAACAGAGTTTCACAACGACATTAGACTGCTCCTATATACATAAACACTGTAAATTATCTTTAAAGTTCAATTCCAGATATATGTTATAATAGAAAACAGTATCACGGGTAATTGGAATAATGAAAATACATCAATTTAAACACTCATTGATTGCAATCAATGAGTGTTTAAATTGATTTATTTTCATTATTCCAATTACCCGTGATACTTATTTCTACTGTAAATTATAATTACAAACTAAGGTTATTGTTAAATACAATATTTTGACAATACTTCCTGCAATCCTGCATAAGAGTAAATTATTTTATTCGTACCACAACTTCCATTATATAGAACAAACATGTTAATGGACGCCCTGTACAAATCTCTCTAAGGAATAGGTATGCAATCTAGTTTGCACGGTAAAGTTGAGGTATAGCGAATTATATTCAATATTTAAATACGTATTAACTGTGCAAGCCATAGAGTAGGTCCTTAAGGTGTGATTGTACGTTGTGAGTACAGTAAAACCTCGTTATCCGAGGTAATGTGGGAGGTATCTCGGATAAGCGAGAACTCGAATAACACGGCGGAAATAAAAAATTCGACAATTTTAATTGATTTTTATGTATTTGAAATGATAGAATGAAATTTAATCACAAAAGTATATAAAAGTGAAAATCTAACAAACTTAGATTAATCTCTGGCGTACAAAGTATTATATAGCGGCTTCATCCGTTTTTCCGTATTATCCGAGCATACATCTCAATTAATGTTCGGATTAGTCCGTTGTCTCGGATAACGCGGAGGCTTGCTTGACCGAGGGCCGGATAAATGAGGTTTTACTGTATATTTTTAATAGACATTAACTTATAAAAGCAGATTGTGTGCGAGTTCAATTAAACGAGTATTTATTTCAGCAACTAAATAATCCTAACGTAAAGTTTCCGAATATTTTTTAACTAAAACTACAATATGAACTTGGAATTTTGACAACCTGAAATTTTGTTTTAGACAGTCCCCAGTGGATAACAGCTCCCAGGTGCTATACCACTGAGTCAATAAACGACGTAGTCTCAAAACTTAATGTAATTTTAATGATAACTCTATTCGTTTTAACGTTTAAAAAATAATATTAATTATCGATTTTCTGATAATTGTTTTATAAATATTCGTTCGTGTCTATCAGAATCCTAGTGTTTATGCATGATGGAAATTTTACGTGATGTGCTCATTAGGCAGGTTTCTCTCTCTAAAAATCTTTCAAATAATACCCTGGACTGACAACTTGAGAACAAAAAAAATGCTAAATGATTCGACAATAAAAAACCCGGGTCGCAGTGCCAAAACCCTGCCGACAATATAGTGTATTTGCTAATACAGGCAGTGTGGGTTTATTATGTGAATTTAACAAAATAAAAAATTTGACTCCTTAATACACCCCTTAAAATAATATTTTTTTTCTTAATTGCAATATTATTATCAATCGAGCCTCTATACCAAGTTATATACACCTTTCAGTAAATAGTTCCCTATCTGCAAACTAGTCTTTCTTAAAATTTTTAAATCCGGTCCTGTAAGCCCGATTTTATTAAAATTTTAGGGACACTTTTTAATTACAACCAGTGGGTTAAATTTCAATTTTGAAACGATTCGAAGTTTATTTTCGGTATTTTGGGGCCCAAAAACATTTCCGAGTTTATTATCATATTATCTTAAAATTTCAATGAAAAATTTACTGTTAGTCAGACAATTTCGACACCCTACCAGATCGACCTGTTTTACATCTGCGCAGTTCATTACCTACCTCTTTGAGAATTTGGACAGAGGAAAAACTTGGGCGTCTCGTCGAACCGAACGAACTAACGAAGATTCAGCCTGTTATTAATCACTTAAAAAAACAGGCGGTGGCTGCTGGACTAAAAGTTGGGCGTAAGAGTCTATAAACATTGTTACGACTGTGATTGGTTGAGTCGATTGCCTACGTCACCGATGCCCATGGCTTGGTTATTCAAGTATGTTTATCCCAACTGTTTTGAAAAAGACCTCACAAACCTACTTCCACCGCCCTCTCAAACGTCTCGCCTAGTCACAACTTCAACAATGCTAATATTCAACCTTAGTTTCTACTTTCTAGCAATCTTGACTTACTTCTTAAATTATTGAATACAAAAACATTTAAATATCAAAATTCGCATGTATTCTAGAAATTTTTCTGAGTTGACATACCTGAGTATTTGTTTTATAGCAATGTGCAAGAAAGAAATGATTTTTAGAGAGAGAACTATGTCTAATAAGCACACCGTGTAATATTTTCACCATGGTGTTTGTGTTATTATAAATCTGTACCCACAAGACAAAATGTGTTATGTCTATTTTTTCCAGTTTCAATGTCTATAGATAATTTTATTTTAACTATTTTGTGAGAAAATGTTTTGTTATTCATGAATCCGCCATGAACTCAATGTACACTGCCATTATACTATTATAGTTAATTGAAATAAAATGAGAAAAAAATTGTTTCGGCCTACCAACTCGCATTCATTTATGACCGTAGCTCTTTGTAGTGTTGGTTCCTTTTTACCACAAAATATTTCGCCTTTGAATCTCTAAAATTTCCAGCGACAACTGGTTAAAAAAACGACAAAATGGTTTCTTTTTTAGGGACAACATGCGATACGACAATGCAAATTCGTAAAAATCGCGCCTACTATCAATTTTGTTTGGACGCGATCATCTTATAGTGTAGATTGTAATCATTAGGGTTTGAAATTTTCCAGTTATACCATAAAGTAGATCTTTTAAATCATTTTCAAATTCAGGTAAAGACATAATAGCCAATAAACATTAATATTTGCGATGTTCAAATTGTAGAGAGAGGGTGTAGATTAGAGATAATCAGCGTCTATGTCCAGATTATATTTAATATATTATTACACGGTAATAAATAGTTTTAAGCAATATATTGGTTACTGAATATTTACCTGAATTGACTTTAAAGATGGCTATACGTAAGTAATTACTCTACAGTACCTCTGGAATCTGTCAAAAACTTTAATATGATTTATTACTCTATAGTATATCAAAATAGACTATAGACAGAGCCCATTTTGTCTTGTGACTGCAGAAATAACCCTAAAAATGTACCGATTTTTATAATACAGAAATACTCACGAAAGAATTTAAAGGTTTATAAAAAAATTAAACATTTGCGTATTATAAAATATTCCATAAGAAACAAAGAAATTTAAAAGTACTTCATAACGTGCTACAAATGAATGTGAAAAATGTGGCATAAAAATATCCATTTAAGAATTTATTGTATTAAAAGTTCAACATGCGAATTCAATACGACACGAAAATCTTTAAATTATCCATATTTCAAAAATAAATAGGCAGGCAATAAAAACATAATATTACAAGGAATTGTTTTAACAATTGAAAAATATTTAAACTAAAAACAAAAACGCTACGTTAAAGTTTTTAAAACAAAACAGGTTAATAAATAACTATATATAATACAAAAATGAGTTATGCATTATAAAATGTGTTGATACAAGCCAAAGTATGTAACGTACTATGTTAAGCTGCAACCACACAAACTTAACATAACAGTGCTTACAGTAAAGTTACGTAACAAAATGTGAACAGAGCTTTAAGACCGTTTCAAACAGAAAGAATTTTACATCAAATTTGTAGTTGAATTTGCGATTAATTTTCCAACTTTGTAATTAAAATAATCAATTTTGGTCATCAAGTGTTTCCATTATATATTTGCTGTCAATTTTTGTAACGTATTTTCCATCAAATTTCAAAATATATGGTCAAAGAACTCTATAGAATTCTTTCGGGAATTGGCTCTCGGTCAAACTTGTAATTTTGGGGGTCAGATGAAAAAATCGAAAGTCTCCATAGGTACAAGCCCTCAAAAACTTGTGGTCTCTGAAGATGATTTTTTTCTTTCATTACAGTACTAAGATCTTCTGCAATCACGCATATACCTGTTTTTTAGAATGCGTTGAAAAAATCATACATATTAGGAATGATATTTCCGTAGTCACAAATAATTCAAAGTTTAAAATTAGCACATAATATAATTCCAGTGTATTATTGTAGTCAACTTGAGAATAAATAAAAAGTTACAAGACAACTTTTAAAAATGTTTGACTCATATTGAAAGAAAGAAATCCATCTTCAGAAGTGAATATCTCAGGATCACAAATTTTTGAGCGCTTGCACCTATGGAGACTTCCTATCTATTCATAGAATACTACTGATCTACAAATTTGCAAAAAGTTTAACCGATAATCGATTTCCATAAGAGTTTTGCGGGGTCCTCTGTAATCAATTTACCATAAAAGCCATTACATTTGTCATCATATGATTATAATTAAAAACGTATTGTTTCCTGTTTTATGGTATACACAAAGAAAAGATAAAACGACGGTTTAAAAAAGAATAAACAATACGGACATACAAAACAAAGACATTTATATATAAAAAATGAATGTGCACTACATATACAATTTGGAACAAGGGCATGCTTTGACAACAAATGGATTAAAATAAAATATCTCCTGTTTAATTTTAAATCGTAGAATTTTGAGGAAACGTGACGTCAAAAGAATTTCTATTTCAGGTTTAGAGCTGTAAAAGTAACGAGAAATTGTGTACCCGCATGTATTCGTTACTAAAACAATCAGCACCCGTTACTTTCGTATCGTTACGTTACTCGTTACTTTAGAGTTTTGATACAATCAAGCCCTAGCGTCCAGCTGCTAATACAATGACACGAGTGCGACTCGATGCGATACTTCATGCGAGACTCGAACATGAAGTATCGCATCGAGTCGCATTCGCGTCATTGTTAAACTGATTTTAAGAAGAGGTTTATCACAAACAAGTAACAACATACGACAACAATATAATATGGAAAATTCTTTATTGAGACAACATTAACAATTAAAAACTCTGAAACAAAATAAAATATTCTTTAGTAAAATAAATAATAATGAAAAGAAACATTTGAGAAAAAAATTAAGTCAGGAATCTCTGATTCATATTTAAAAATAAAACTTCTTCCATTCGTTTTGGTTGAATTGAACTGCGCTTCTCGCTCAATATTTGGCCCGACTTTGAATAAGTTCTTTCGGATGGTACCGAGGTAGCCATTACCGATAAATATTTCTCGGCCAAGCTTGAAAAGGACACTCATTCCTAGAATATTACTAAATATTATCTCTTCTAAAATAATGTTACAATGTACGGCAGTATGCGCAGCAATAACGTAAAATTATATTTGTATTGTAATGTACCGAACGAATTCAAAATACATCAAAAATGAACGTACACATTACACATAACACGCATACGTACGACGCACGATGTATTCCAGTTCACGTTCACGTATGATTCGTATTCGTTCGTATAATTATAACGAATCAAACCTGGCTCTGTGTCTGTGACCAGCTTTGTGAATCAAACACTGACATACGACAAATGCGAATAACGAAATTAATTTGTGAGTAACGATTCGGTACTTCGAGTGAGGCGATGTACCCGTTACTCGGTAACGAATACATACGGTTTGCTACAGCTCTATTCAGGTTACTGTTTACCGGGTGTTCAATATGCTCCCTTTTTCACTCACATAGCTCTATTTTACAAGTAATAGTGTGTGTGCCTGTAAAATGTACTTCCTCACGTTTCGAAAATCTCGAATTTATATGAAAAATCTTAATCAGTCTTTGATGTTAATGCTTCAAAATAAACTAGAAATATGTACCATTCTTCCCATATGACTTTTAGCCAAGTTTTTACAGTTTATTTGATCTAAATAAACGATTTAAAATCAGATAAAAATCATAAAATTAGGATAAGTTTTACACAAAGTTTTGTACGAAAAAAATTATTGAGCAAGCCAAATTTGTCAGTGTGTTTAACATAAGCTAGTAAAGAAAAAACTTCAAAATGTCAATTTGCCTTCCCGTAATTCGAAATCTCGTGATTTGCTGTAAAGAAATATTGACGAATTTCAATTTTTAGGGCAAAAAGATTTGTTTTTTTTTATATTTTTTAAGCAGCAAGCCAAATTTTGTAGAACTTAATGCTTAATCACAGCTATTAAAAACAGTAGTAAAATGAATTTCGCGACCACAGTTCGATATTTCCCGAGAGCATAGTTTTCAATAATGATAGGTTATAATCTTGTAATGATAGAAATACTAAAGAACACAATATTTTTCCTTATTTTTAAGGAATTTAGTTAAAATTTAATAAATAAAACGTAATTACATCACTCTCAAGTCACGTGACAACGAACACCGATCAGAGTTCATGACGTCACTTAGTCATAAACATTATCAGACGCTGTCAAAAGGCTTCGTTGTATGGTTAATGTTTAGTGTGTAATTTATTATTATTTATTTATAGGAAACGTCAAATTACATATAACTATAGCAATAACTACGAAATCAGTTTACCAGCGTTTATGACTGTCTGACGTCACGGCAGTCACGTGATAAGTATTGTCGAAACGGAATTTAAAATACAAGCTTGAGTCGTATTTAAATAAAAATAATAAATATTTGTGACTATATTAGGTACTTATGCACGATTTAAAACACTTTCCCAAAAATAGTCAACATCCCTATTAAAAGTGTCTATAAAGCAATCCTTCACTTGAATATAAAAATTACTTTCACGTTAGATTGTACATTCCAATAACCCATTCCACTCATTTGTTTCTTGTATCTAGATAAGCGAAGTTTAATTTTCACCGGAAAATTATTTCCGACCCGCATTAACGAAAGCACCAAGCTTTGTTCATAAATTGCTCTAATTGGAGAAAACCGACGTCAATGTGTTGAAAAGAAATTATGTAATTAAGTAATTCTTTTACGGAAACCGGCTGAATAGCTTTTGTGTGCGGTTCATTTATGACAAATGCTTGTCTACACATTAATCAAGTTTTGAAAACATCACTTCACGTAAACACGCAATCATAGATATAATACAAAAAAAATCGGTCGCAGTGCAAAACCCTGCCGACAATATACTGTATTTGCTAATAGACATTGTGGCTTTATTATGTGAAATTAAGTTTTGTACAAAATTAAAAAATTAACCCCTTTAGACAGTTCTTAATATAATATGTTTTTATATTAATTTCAATATTGTTATTAATTCAACATCTGCAGCAAATGAAATCCGTATCCGCAAAGTACTGTTTTCTTAAAATTTGTATTTAAGGCTGTCGGAACGCTCTGAATTTAAGCCACACTCTGAGGCTAAAAAATGCTGTTGCAAGGGTGCCGCTATCTATCGATTACTCTAATTTTTGGAAATATTTTGAAGATTTAACAAACTTTTCCGAAAAAGGAAGAGTCACTTTAGGTTTGTGATGAAACAATTTTGTGAAATAAGTACGAATAAGGTCGTAGTGTAAAATTGAAATGTGTGTTTTTTGACACAATTAATGCCAACTTTTTTCTAATAAATCGTTCATAAATTACAAAAGTAAGCCATTAGAGACCTAGATTTGTCCTTTTAGAGAAAGAATTTTTGCAAAATATTGACGAATAAGTCTACTATCAGCTATCAGCTGAAGCCCTATTTTTGGCTTACGTTCAGAGCGTTCCGACAGCGATAAGTATTAAAATTTTGGCAGCACATTTAAATCTTTACTAAAGTGTAAAATATCAATTTTGAAACGATTCTGAGAACTTTTTCGGTATTTTTGGGGCCCAAAACATTTTACAACGCCCAAAAACCACTCTTAAAATAGTACGATTGGGCCCATTTTAAATAAGCTTCGTGCGGTAATGAATTCCAGCGTCAATACCAAATTTAGTTAAAATCAATTAATAATATTGACTCTACCAACAGTAATAGATATGTTAACAAAATAAAATTACTTGCAATACTGTTCAATATTTTTATTTATATAAAGACGTTTGAACCAACAGTTTTGGTCCTTTTCAATTTTCAATTTGAAAATTGAAAAGGACCAAAACTGTTGGTTGAAACGTCTTTATATAAATAAAAATATTGAATAGTATTGCAAGTAATTTTATTTTATTAAAATCAATTAAGCTCTTTGAAAGTTATCATGCCTACACACGCAACGCACAAACGGTGCTAAATTGTTGAGGAAACTATGAAACGCCTAGGTCCTGCCATCCGACCGACGCCAATAGTGTATACGCCATATGGTAAATGTAAAAAAAAAAATGTTCGTTGGAAAAAGCTGTATGCTATAGATATATTTTCACCGGATGGGTAGCTGCACTACGCGCGCAGTCGAAAGGTACTAAGATTGAATCCCAGCGGAGAATCAGATGTGACATAGAACTTTTTCCCATTGTCTTTCGTTGACTTAGGACAGCTTTTTAGTGTATTTGCCATATGGCAACATACACTATTGGCGTCGGTCGGATGGCGGGACCTAGGGGTCGGACCAAAATTTCTCGACGTTTCATAACCTCCTAAACACTTTGGCACCATTTTTAAAAATGTTTATATATATATGTATATATATATATATATATATATATATTTATATATATATATATTTATATATATATATATATATATATATGTGTGCGCGCTATAACTTTCGAAAGAGTTAATTGATTTTTACGAAATTTTGCCCACATGTTGGAATCTACTACCGCAAGAACCCTATTTAAAATGGGCCCAATCGGGCCATTTTAAGGGTAGTTTTTAGGGGTTGAAAAAAGTTTTTGGGCCCAAAAATACCTAAAAAATTCTCAGAATCGTTTCAAAATTGAAATTTAACCCTTTAATAGCAATTAAAAAGTGCTCCTAAAATTTTAATAAAATCGGCCCGACAGGACCGGATTTACAAATTTTATGAAAACACTAGTTTGCAGATAGTGAATTATTTGCTGAAAGGTGTATATAATTTAGTTTAGAGGTTCGATTGATAATAATTGCAACTGAGAAAAAAATGTTCTTTTAAGGGGTGTATTAAGGAGTCAAATTTTTTATTTTGCCCAAAAAACCAACTTAAGTTCGCATAATAAAGCCACACTGCCTGTATTAGCAAATACACTATATTGTCGGCAGGGTTGTGGCACTGCGACCCGGGTTTTTTTGTCTTTCAGATTAAGATGAATCACACTCGAACAGAATACGTATAGGTAAAATTTTATTAATAATTCAAAATAAAATCAAACACATTTCACTCAAGTACGTGATATCTTCAGATGTTATTAATAAATAAGATAAAAATGATTTGTCGGGAAAAAGGACTTTTTAAGTAAACAATTATTTCTTATTTATAGCGACGTTTCGTCTCTTTCAAGCTTTATAACTATTAATTGTTTAGATCAAGTAGATATAAAAGTTAAAATACACATGTAAATATAAATTTGAGTTAAACAATTGTTCATTAAAAAGTTTGTAAATATTCCGTTTTTTAAAAAATATTTTAACGGTTGATGTTCAAACTATTTTATTTTATTGACAGTTAGTAAATAAAGTCTTTATTTTATTTTATTTACTAACTGTCAATAAAATAAAATACCCCTAAAAACTACCCTTAAAATGGTCCGATTAGACCCATTTTAAATAGGCTTCTTGCGGTGATGGATTTCAACGCGTGGGCCAAATCAATTAACTCTTTCGAAAATTTTTGTCCGCACATATATATATATATATATAAACATTTTCAAAAGTGGTGCCAAAGTGTTAAGGAGGTTATGAAACGTCGAGAAATTTTGGTCCGACCCCTAGGTCCCGCCATCCGACCGACGCCAATAGTGTATGTTGCCATATGGCAAATACACTAAAAAAGTCAATTAATAAATAAGATTTTCACATCACAGTTCGTATAGTAAAAATCTTATCTGTGAGTAACACGTGAAGATGTCATATATTGATGAAACTTTTAAGTAAAATCCAGATGTATTTGATTCTATTTTGAACTAATATTATTATTTTAAATAAGGTGGGTCCTTATAACTTAAATTATATCAGATATCGTCACCGAAAACTGGCCAAAATGTCTGTCGATTATTTTAGGATTATTTTTTTCGTAGTGGTCTACTAATAAAATACAATACTAAAAAAATTTTAATCTCTGAATGGCTGTTAATCAAACCCAAAGGAGTTTCCAGCTATAAAAAAAACAAGCAATAAAGTTAAATAATTTATTTTCCCGCCTGCCACGTACAATAACGCGTAAAATATTTAATAACTAATGTTTATTTTTCTGGTACCTACTTGATCTGATTATTTTATTATTTAAAATTGGGAAACACTGCCCTAGATGAATTATTCTGCACCGCCAAACTTGAGCAACAAAAATATTAGAAAAAAAAACTTCTTAAAGACAAGTATTGCAGTGTCCTAAAAATGAAAAAATATTTTTAAATAATTTAGGCTCATTAAATTATAAAAGCGTGGGCTGTGATTAACAAAGCTCACGCTTTTACAATTATGAACCTAAATTATTTTCATTTTTAGTACACTACAATAAAAGCTTGTCTTTAAAACCTATACATTTCTCATCATGAAAAGGTAAGCCGCCATCTTGGGGCGTCTACCATATTGAATTTAAAATGACGCCACACAGCTTATTATATTCTACTTGTTCATAGTCTTTCATCCGATATCAATACCGAGGGGGTTATAAAGAAAAAGGTAATCCACCATTTTTTTGTCTGCCACATTGAATTTAAAATGACGTCACAATCTACTTGTAATACCCTCTCATTTGATACCCATATCGAGAGTGTTGTAAATAAATAGATGATCCACCATTTTGGATTTGGAATGAAATCACACTAAGCGTTGTATTCTACTTGTCATACCCTTTTATTTGATACCCAGGTGAACGGGGTTGTAAAGAAGAAAGTAATCCGCCATTTTGTGGTAACGGCCATATTGGATCTGCCATAATATTCAAAATACTATATTGCATTGTCTTCAGAACCAACGATGTGTGCAAACAACAAACAGCCAGACAGACATGGAAAGAAAGTCAAATAAAAGCTTGTACAAAGCTCAATCTCAAACGGAATGTACCGTCACATTAATAATTCTCAATTCGAAAGTTACTGTAAAATAGACGGTTTCGTCATTTTTCGATTAAATAAATAATAAAAAAAAAACAAATCAGGAATGCAAATCACGATTCGCGTCAGTGATAACGAAATTTAAATTTTACATCCTGAATACCTCACACCATTGCAACTTCGAATAGAGCAACGAGATACGTAAAAAGCAAAGAGAATAAAAGACAATAAATCACAAGAAATAAAACACTATCTCTCCTCCATGTTCTTGCTCTGAACTCAATTTGCACGTCGGTTTGCAAGTCACACACGCAGTGATACAAAAATACGACTTGTAGGGTTCTAAGGTCGAGAAATAAATCTGCGTTTGGCTTTATCATAATAGGGTAACGGCATCCTTTCCTGATTACGTAACCACAGTATACTGACATATCAGTACATGCCCTCGACTGTCAGTACTTCGATGTTTGTCAACGAATTTCTAAAACCTTAAGCACAGTTATGTTAAGAAAACTATTTCACTGATGACCAAATTAGAGATGGGAAAAACGGGTCTTTTTAGTGATCTGCATCTTTGCATCTGGATCCCGTATGTGAGTCGGCTCACTGAACCGGTTCAAAAAGAGCCGAGTTCTGAATATGTTACTGCAGTCTGCCACTGAGTTACCTAGTTCAGTCAATCATATCACGACCTGTATAGAATCAAGAATGCATAGCCAAACATGTGATGCATGAGTCATTTGAGCTGACAGATGCATCAAAGCAAGAACTGATACGTAAGTGTAAAATGTGCTTCTGTGTGTTAAGTGTTTCACTGAGTTATCCGGATCCGTTGATCCGTCGACTCAAAAAAAAGTGAGTCGGCTCTCACGGATCTTCTGTCGGAGTCGGCTCTTTGAACCGATTCAGATCTGAGTTCCCCAACTCTAATCTAGGCGCAGTACAACGATTTCTTTAAAAATATTGAAAAAAATGCTCAGTAGGTCTGACGTATTTAGAGGGGTCTTGTGTGACCTGATTTCAATTTTCTATAAGTTGGCCTGTGCCGTTTCAAGAAGGGAAAACATCCATCTTCAATTCAAAAAGGTGTGCGTGTAACCTTTACGTGCGGTATAAAAAGCTTTTTAAAAAGCATGAGTAATTTGGAGTACGTATGGTTTATGCCCGTGCAGCTTCATCAAAAGGATAATTTTTATTTTAATTGGACTATAATATGAAACACGAAAGGCGTTAATTAATATCTAAATAGCCATAAAAGATTAGCCAGTTACTTTCGAGGATTAAAACCGTTTAACCTTTGTACTACTATCTACATATTATAATGAATATCATGAATATACAAATCATGTATGTATGAATAAATAATTTTGGAAATATGGGGTGAAACACAATTATGATTTTAATGAAACAATAACATCGAGGTTGAATTTAATGTATTGTATAATAACTTAATATCCCCACTATAACACCTAAAATGTTATTCGAACTCGATATTTTAGTATTTGTTTATTTACCATAGCTTTTCCCGTAGTTTCACGTAGGTTCTGTCAAAATTTTATAAGTATTGATAAAACAAGAGCCAATTTTTAGGAGATATTTACACAAAGCTTTAAAAATAAATTAATTTATTATTTCTTATTTTTTGTGCTTATGAGAAAAAACTCGGATCGCAGTATCCTGCCGACAATATGGTGTACCTATTTGCTAATACAGGCAGTGTGGATTTTTTAAGTTAAGGTTTGTTTTTGATCAAAAACCGAGCTGGGTAGAGTAGTGGTACAGCACTAGACTCGCATTCGGGAGGTACGGGTTCGATTCCCGGCAGGGGCAGATGTGGCTGGGACTTTTTCCTACTGCCTCTCGCCGAGAAATGGTAATTCCTGTACCGGCCATCTTGATTGAGATTTTCCATGGTTTCCCTGAATTAATTCCTGATAAATGTCGAGATGGTTCCTTATTTGAGGCCATGGCCGATTACCTATCAAACTCCTAGTTCAAAAATTACCTACCTTATCCTAATTTCCTATAATTCCTTCATTCGCCCATTGCTATTATATAAGTTGAAGTTTTAAAAAATGTAGAAAATAACGAAAGGTGGTAAATGGAAAATAGTAATGGTGCGAACGGCGTCTGTTATGACATAAAGTCAAGAAACGGACGTTAAACGCATTATTATTATTATTATTTTTGAACAAAATACAATTTTAACGCCTGAATATACCCCTTAAAATAATGATTTTTTCTCAGTTGAAATATTGTTATCAATCCAACATTTTCACCAAATTAAATACACCTTTCAGTAAGTATATTTGTATATGCAGACTACTATTTTCATAAAATTTCTAAGTCCATATAGGACTAATCGAGTCATGTCTTTTCGACTTCATCTTCACTTTGACTGCGTGACAGTCATAGACCAATCAGAAACAAGCTTTCTTATATTAAATATTGTCAAACGTATTTTTCCATTAGCTGAATAGCGTAGGCGTAGGCCCTTTGCGTGAGAAGTACGGACTAAAAACTTGAAAATACATGAATAAAATCAGTTGAAAATAGATGGTGTTGAAAATACACAAACCCGACTGTATTATTATTATTTAGATGAAAAATTGTCCGATAACTTAGAATCAATAAGTCAATACTAAATTTTTCATTTTATCGCGATAAAAATAAAAATAAAAAATTAGTATTGACTTATTGATCCTAAGTCCTCGGACAATTTTTCATCAATTTAATTAGTCAGGATCGGAACAATCTTTGAAAAATTATTATTAATGTTTAAATAGAATGGAGCAGAATCCTTCACTAGCTAACTTAAGTTAAAACTAATCGACGCTCAATCATGAATGTCAAATAATTAATAATAAGGCGTAGCTCCGCTCGTGGGACGAAGTGTTTTGTTCATGGTACATCGCTACCCTATATTTATAACTAATTAAATTAGAAACTTTCATGTAATGTACTCTGTTTATTATAATATGACATGTTGGTATACATGTCATATATATTGTAATATTATGTAATAGTTAGAATTCTGTGCATGAAATAACATACCTATGTACAGAGTGTAACAGGAAGATTTATCCAAACGTCTAGACGATCTGAAAAGAAAAGAAAATATTAGTAAAAAAAACCTGTTTAAAGACAAGATTCTATTTAATCTACTCTCGCTCTAAATCTAACATGGCGGACGCTCCAAGATGGCGAATTTTTTTCTGTTCACAGCCCTCTCTAGATGGGTATCAACTGAAAGAGTTTGACGAGTGGAATACGATAAGCTGTGTGACGTCATTGTAAATCCAATATGGCGGACGTCCTAAGATGGCGGATTACCTTTTTCTTTACAGCCCTCTTTAGATGGGTATTAAATGAAAGAATTTGACGAGTGGAATACGATAGGTTATGTGACGTCATTGTAAATTCAATATGGCGGACGTCCTAAGATGGCGGATTACCTTTTTCTTTACAGCCCACTTTAGATGGGTATTAAATAAAAGAGTTTGACGAGTGGAATACGATAAGCTGTGTGACGTCATTGTAAATCCAATATGGCGGACGTCCTAAGATGGCGGATTACCTTTTTCTTTACAGCCCTCTTTTGACGGATATCAAATGAGTTTGACGAGAGGAATACGATAAGCTGTGTGAAGACACTGTAAGCCCAATATGGCGAACGCCACATATCCGATCAATTTGAAATTTTGTACGAATATGTACAACACATGATTCAATCGTTTTTATAATTAAATCAATAATTAATTTTAATAAATTTATGTTTTAATGGTAAAAATTTTGAGAGACTAAAAGGAGCAAAATAAAATAGTAGAAAAAAAAACTTTTTGAAGACAAACTTTTATTGAAATGTCCTAAAAAGTAAAAAATAATTTTTAATATTTTAAGTTCATAATTACAAAAATGTATATATATTGTCGGCAGGGTTTGGCCCGAGTTTTTAATTATGTACATAGCTGGCAATCTAGTTTCCTCCGGGGATTGATAGCTGAAGAACCATTCGATAGAATGCAATAAAAATTTGACTAAAATTTTCTAACAAAAAAAAAACCTTTCAAACTTTGCCCGAGAAGTCCCGGCTTACGGTTACCTATTATTAGTGTATTTGCCATATGGCAACATACACTATTGGCGTCGGTCGGATGGCGGGACCTCGGGGTCGGACCAAAATTTCTCGACGTTTCATAACCTCCTAAACACTTTGGCACCATTTTTAAAAATGTTTATATATATGTATATATAGATATATATATATATGTGCGGGCAATAACTTTCGAAGGAGTTAATTCATTTTAACAAAATTTGGCATACATGTTGAAATCCATCACCGCACGAAGCCTATTTAAAATGGGCCCAATCGGGTCATTTTAAGGGTAGTTTTTAGGGGTTGAAAAAAGTTTTTGGGCCCAAAAATACCGAAAAAATTCTCAGAATCGTTTCAAAATTGAAATTTAACCCTTTAGTAGCAATTAAAAAGTGCTCCTAAAATTATAAGCAAATCGGCCCGACAAAACCGGACTTACAAATTTTATGAAAACACTAGTTTGCGTATACGAATTTACTTACTGAAGGTCGTATTTAATTTGGTGCAGATGTTGGATTGATAACAATATTTCAACTAATAAAATTATTATTGTAAGGGGTGTATTAAGGGGTTCAATTTTTTTTTATTTTGTCCAAAAACAAACTTAATTTCATTTAATAAAGCCACAATACCTGTATTAGCAAATACACTATATTGTCGACAGGGTTTTGGCACTGCGACCCGGGTTTTTATATAAATGTTGTTATGTTTAGTTCCAAATTAACATAAAAATCGTATTCAAGCTAAACTGTAGAATGCTAGTAGATACATATACTGAATAACATAATCCACTCACTCCGCTGAACGATCAAAATCCAAACAGTTTCCAATATCAAAAGTTATAACAATATCACCATATTGTATGTTTAACAGCTCCGACTTGTCTACAAAACACACATTGTAATCTAAACAAAACAAACTTTATGTATTCATTTTCCGTGTACATAGAATAGCTTTATCAGTTTGTCATTCTGGCCGTTTACATAATACAAATACAGTCCAAGTTAATAAAGATTTTTGGTTTCTTTTAAATAAAATACCTTATATACATTTGGTTATGACAAGAAAAAATATAAATAAAAAATAAACTACCCCAATTTTCTTTTATGGGGGTGTCACCTGCAGGTGACACCGGGCGTTGTGAAATTAAGACTTTGAAGCAGAGACACATTGTTTCTTAAAAATAAAAGAAAGAATAGTTACTTCTTACCACAACAGATTTATTCAGTGGATGTACATTTCGAGAGCTAAGCTCCCATCTTCAGCAAAACACTAAACTACATTGGTTCTTATTGTTACGGTAAGAATAAAACGTTAGAATTTATAATGATATTTATTTATATTTAGATATATCAGTTTCTTTATAATAAAAATAGTTTATCTGAAAGAAACAAAACACTTATCTATTCTAATATCATAAATCTGAAGAGTTTGTTTGTTTGTTTGGTTGTTTGAGCGCGGTAATCTCAGGAAATACTAGTTTGAATTGAAAAAATATTTTTTTGTTGGATAGTTCATTTATCGAGGAAGGCTATAGGCTACATAATATCAAGCTACGACCAGTAGGAACGAAGCATCAATGAAAAATGTTGCAAAAACGGGAAAAATTATTCCTTTTGAGAGCTTCCGTTGCGGCGTAAACGGTTATTATAATGCCCAGTGTCACCCGTAGGTGACACGGCATATTTCCAACGTCGTACAAAACGTGTTCAAAGTTATTTTTACCAATAAAAAAATTTGTGCAATAGCTTATTTATTTATTTATTACACGCAATAAGAAAAAATAACAATAGTTACGGTTTAGGAATTTCTATTTGACTTTTTATCGCAAGAGATTACACAAACACAGACTGCTCGCATTTCGCGCGAAACATCTGATTATATTTGACAGATGACATTTGGCTAGTATTGTTAGAAAAAAAATATTAATAGTTTTACTTATTGGCTTTGCAATAATGGTAGTAGAATTAAATAATAAAATCTCCGTGTGGTAGAAAAAAAATATTAAACTCCTGTCACCTACAAGTGACACTCGGAATTGAAGAGTTAAAGTAGCTTGTTTAAAACCTTGTTAAAAACCTTTATATTTCAAGTTTAAATGTAGCGAAATTTAGACAGATGATAATGTAGATTTTAAGAAATGAAAAATCGAAGTTTATAAATAATTTCAAACCTAACTAAAGCAGTGTTTTTGCAAACGGAATAAAGCACTTGAGAATAACCGACACCATGTAAGACGTGGCGTTGTTTACATGAAGTTTCTGTAACTCCTCTAATACTTCGACAGTATCAATTCAAAATTTATATCTAGCGAGTATTACTAGCCGACAATGATGCTGTTCTTAACGTCCACATCCACTGAATCAAAGCGTATTGGCTCGGCACGAGTGACAGTTTTGGAATACATGGAGTTAAATGTGTTTCCACACACTAGTCGGCTCGGAACGTATACACTGTCATTCCGATTCCGTGGGTGTGAGCCTTAAAAAGCTCGTTCACACTAGCCGGATGTCGAAACCATTTTTTTATCGGGTGCCCTTATGGCTTAGTTTATATGGAAGACGGAATTTAATCGTGTCGTATAAATGTGAAATATGCCATACAAAAATGATACCTAAAGAGACTTTATTATTAACGTTCCACTCAACCATTTACAAAAATTTGACATTGCGCGAGATGCAAAATGTATCCTACTAGCTGCTACTTGCGTCCTTGCACGCTATTGAGATAAAACACGGCATTGACAACAACAGTGGCGCCATCTACTAACAAGTTACAACAAAATGGATGGCATAAAAAGCTTCTCCATGAAAAAATACATATTTGTGCCAACTTTCATTGTGATCGGTCAAATTTGGAATTGTGTATACAGTATATACATATACAGTCAAAATCTGTTATAACGACATCGAAGGGACTACTCATATTTGGTCGTAAAATCCGATAGTCGTAACAACCGGTGATGTTTTCGAGATACAAAGTAATTTTTTATTAAGTATGTAGTCTTATTGATTGTGTAGGTACATATAAATCCATATAGTTATTAACAAGAATAATCACATTATCATTGTCATTTTTCTGTATTCATAAAATCTGTAATTTTAGTCTGTTTGAAACAGTTCTGTGCGTACGAATTTTGTTTACAGTACAGCTGGTCGTTCTAACAGATATAATTCAACGAAGATATTATATGAAATGCAGTCGCTTAATGCGGTATGTCGTAATAACCAATGTCGTAAAAAGCAGTGTTTTTTATAAGGCGGACATATAGCATTCAGCCCGGACTTATGATTTTGGTCAATATAGCCAGTATGTTGTTCTAAACGATGTCGTCGTAAACGGGTTTGACTGTATATACCTATTATTAATACTATTTATTTTAAAATTACCATAACGTACATGTAAATAGTATAGAAAATTGTACAATAGTTACATTGTCAGTCTACAAATGATTAGCTTAAGAGTTTTAAACTGTACTAGATTTTGGAATGTTGTTATAAATTGTTGCAGCAGTATATGAAAACAGTTTTTTTAAAAATAATCGGTATTGTGACACAAAATATGTAATACATACACAAACTAATAAGCCTCAATAAAAATCGTTCCGGAATCCGGCTAGTGTGAACGAGGTTTTACAGTATTGCCGGTTGAAGCGTAATAAAAAAGTAAATGTCATTATTTTTCCGTCAGGCGTATCTAAAGAAAGATTTGCATACAGTTTAAATTATGTTATATTTTTATTATAAAACTTTTATATTGTTTAAATAATGCTATATGTTTCTCTTTACGAGGATATTAACCAGTGGCAGTTTTAAAACCGAAAATGAAAAGAAACATAATAAAATGCAATGTTATCGAACTGAACGAAACTCGTATTGAAAAATATAAAGGAAAAGCTATAAAATCAGTCTGCTTGAAATACTCACTGACAGGAACACACTCAACTTATTGTACAAGTAAACAATATTTGTTGTGCTCGCAAACTTAAAAAGCTCCACAGATGATTTAGCAATAAGTGGTGTTCTAACAAAATACACAAACAGTAAAATCGATAAAAAACATATCGTTACTATAATAGTATATCAGTTAAAATGAGACAGAAATTTAACAGCGCTGTTAATTTTAGCATTGACCCTACAGAAGAGCATCATAATTTAATAGAACTGAATTACAATATTTATTTATTTAAAATGGTCAACGTTTCAATATTTACTAATTGTCTTCTTAGAAATTAGAAAATATATCTCTAAGCTCAAAAGTACGATGGGAAGTTTGTAATACGAAACAAAGGATAAACGGAAGAAAGGATAACGATTGCTCTTAACGAAAAAAGGACTAGGTTAGCAACTAAACTTTTCAACCATTGAAGTAGATGATCTCTTAAAGCTGCTTCCTTTAAGGAGGTTCGAGAGTAACTAATGAGTCAAAGTAGTGTTTGAATTCTTCTAATAGTTATAAAACCAAAATTCATCTTTTCAAATTTTCGTTAGCGCGGTCGACTTCATACTTTCGAATTTCTGTTAAGGTAGTTGTCGTGATACAATATTGTCAAAAAGTTATAGATTATACACGCCACAAAAGTATACTAGCTTGTAGCTAAGTGATCCATAATTTGTACGCAAGACTGTACCCGTGGAAACGCAACCCATACAGTATTCATATGCATGTATACTTTTCTATAAATTGTTGAACTTTAAGCCGTTATTTATAAATAATTAGACGGTCAAAAATTTTTTCTTATTTTTTTTAAACTCATAACAAATGCATTGAAAGACTGTCAGTTTTTGGAAAATTTCTTGAAGTTAGTTATTTTTTTTATAAATAAGAAACTGGTTCAGAACTACAGAGATCGTATACAATCAATGTTAATTATCCACTTTTTAATTGAATTTATCTCGGATTATATACGGTCGATAGACTTCAAATTTTCAGGGTAATTGTATTATTATGTCCTTAATAAGTATACAAAAATTAAGAATTTTCTGACGGTGTGCCTTAAGCACGACAACTACCTTAATGCGGCCAGCCTCATACATTTGAATTACTATTCGCAACTTCCGCTGCAAAAATTTTACTCTCAACGCGGCAAAAGAAGTATAACTTCAAAAAAATATTATTTCCATCTTTGGAACCGCGTGTATATCGACCTTTAAAACGCATTGCAAACATGCATTCTATCATAATGAGACCCATAAAAACCATAAAAATTGCATTTCTAATTAACATGCGCATGCCAGTATGTTTTTTCTCCGGTAATTATTTTAATTTAAATAATTAGAGTAATTACTTTTTCATACCGTTTATAAAACAATATACGGTTACTTCAATTAAATTATAAATAAGACGTCACATTTTTAATGGTATTCAAACAAACATCAAGGCTATTCAAAAGATGACATTGCCAAAGTTCAACACATGTTCGAAGCGTAATTTTTAACTTATTTTTGTGTAAACTTATGTCATGTCAGCATTTATTAATGATTTTAATCGAAGCCTGTTTCAAAGAAGAATCTAGAGACCTAAAAACATCGACAAAATTTGCGTAGCGGTTTGAAAATCGAAATTTAGCTCTTCATTAATGACTAGAATGTGCTTCTAAAATGTTATGAAAATTGACTCGACAACCCGGATTTACAAATATGAAAATACTTCTTTACAGATCTGAAACAGTGAATTACTTGCATCTTCGGGAATGAATCGTAAAAATGAAATAAAAAAGTATTCCTGTCAGCCCTTGTTTTGAAGATATGACGTTCGAACTAATAGTATGCCGTATGAAAAATGTATTTAATCTCTTTAAACGGTTGCACAGAATGAAAGTCTTTTCTTATCTTACAAAACATCGCAATCATCGCAAAATCATCGCAAGTCGCGAAGCAAGATTAGCTACGAGAAATCACTTAACTATAAACTATATTATTATTCCAAATCTTGGTTTCCGGGCATGTAAACTGTGGTCCATTGGTATTTCTACCTGACGTTTCGTCTACAACAATGGTGGACATTTTCAAAAGCAATGTGGCAGCGCCTTTGATAATGTCCACCACAGGTGTAGACGAAACATCAATTACAAATACCAATGGAACACGGTTTATAAGTCCGGAAACCAAGAAGATTTGGAAAAGTGCCGGCCTTGAAGTCTACACTCTTGCATTGTAATTTTCCAAACTTTATTACCGGAAAAAAAATTATCATTTTACTCTACGAATTAAGAGTAACACGCAAAGTATGTGACAATTGTCAACAGTTAGTAAATCAATCTTTTCTATCCAAGAAATGCTCATGATTTACAACAATTATTATAGCCCAGTAAAGCTGTTCAAAGGTCGGGTAGTTTTGATTTTTTGATATGTTGTTGGGGCTAGATCTAAACTCTAAAATCCAAGTCAGAAAGGCAGACCAGTCTACAAAGACTGATTTCTGACCATTTGCGCTAAGCAATAAACGCTATTATTATTATTATTATTATTATTATTATTATTAAGTTTGCCACTTCGGCGCACCACCATGTGCCTCTTGGTATCGAAACAACCAAAAAAATTGATCATTCTCTGTTTTCTCTTTAATATCTTCTGAACGGTTGGTTTTACAAAAAAAATTGTGTCAAAGTACAGTGAATTTGCTAGAAGTTAAGCTAAAAACCAGGTCTGTAATTTAAATAGTGACTGAGATAGACTTAAAAAAAAACACAATTTTCTGAAAAAGCTGCGAAAATTGTAATTTTTGGTCCGTTTTTGTCGAATATCATCTACGTAATGTATTTAGAGCGAACATCATCTGGATTAATTTTAAAGAGCACGATAAGATACTTCTACGACTAATATTTCACAATAAACAATAGTTCAAAGAAAGGGTTTAAGAAATTATTGTTCAGAAAGTACGTTAGCTTTTTACCTCGGAACTCCGCTATAGTGAATGGATTTATGTTATCTTTTTTACATTGAGTTCCTAATAATGAGTGCTGTTTAAAAATTGTCGCTTTTCGAAAATCTATTTCTTTTTTTGATGGAGAGAAAATATTTGATGAAATATAATAATTTCTAAGTTTAAAATTAGCAGGAAACTGGACAAAATTAAAATTTATAATCAATTTAGCGACGTTTCGGTTTGTTTATTAAACCTTCATCAGGCTTCTAAAAACATATATAACAAGAAATTAAAAATAATACAATGAGTTAATAAAATGAAAACAATATAAATATATATACCTTGATTTATGTATTTCAATAATAAAAACCCGGGTCGCAGTGCCAAAACCCTGCCGACAATATAGTGTATTTGCTATTACAGGTATTGTGGCTTTATTACATGAACTAAAGTTTGTTTTTGGACAAAATAAAAAAAAATTGAATCTCTTAACACACCCCTTACAATAATAATTTTATTAGTTGAAATATTGTTATCAATCCAACATCTGCACCAAATTAAATACGACCTTCAGTAAGTAAATTCGTATACGCAAACTAGTGTTTTCATAAAATTTGTAAGTCCGGTCCTGTCGGGCCGATTTGCTTATAATTTTAGGATCACTTTTTGATTACTACTAAAGGGTAAAATTTCAATTTTGAAACGATTCTGAGAATTTTTTCGGTATATTTGGGCCCAAAAACTGTTTTCAACCCCTAAAAACCACCCTTAAAATGACCCGATTAAGCCCATTTTCGTGCGGTGACGGATTCCAATATGTATGCCAAATTTCGTTAAAATGAATTAACTCCTTCGAAAGTTATTGCCCGCACATATAAATATATATATATATATATATATATATATATATATATATATATATATATATATACATATATATATATAAACATTTTTAAAAATAGTGCCAATGTGTTTAGGAGGTTATGAAACGTCGAGAAATTTTGGTTCGGGCCCTAGGTCCCGCCATCCGACCGACGCCAATAGTGTATGTTGCCTTATGGCAAATACACTAATAACTCAATTTGCACTGATTTTTCACTCGGCAGTCGGCACGTGGTAGAACATGATTAATAATAACAAGTAATTAAAAAAACACTTGACAATTCTACAAATAATTCTTTATTTCTCGACGATCGTTTCGGACAATAAGTCCATCTTCAGGAGTACAAAACTTATACTCATATAATACTTATAATACTCATTAAAATTTCCAAAACTCTTTATTTTTATTAAATTAAATTAAAAATTAATTGACAAAAAAAAACATTTTTTTTGTATTATTCAAATGGGAAAAAAATGAATGATTTAACAAAAAAAAATTGTTTTTCTGTCAATTAATTTTTAAGCAGGGCTCTTAAAAACTGCGAGTACTATTTGTTTATTATGCAAAATGGACAGATAATGATAACCTGCTGGACTGATTTGCAAGTAAGAGTGCGTCGCACGGAACCTCCGCCTAAGCAAACTCACATAACAAACTGACGTGCGAGGGTGAGTCCCGCTGAGCCCCGCTACCTAAGCTCACCAACGCCCATCGCGCCCGAGGAGACACATTACTGCCCGTACGTAATTCTTTCGCCCTCGTATATATACTTACAGGGGTTGAAAAATCCACAATATGCGAGAGTCCATTGAAAAAACATTTTTTTCTGCTACATGAAACACCTTTACAGTCACTTATTTTAACTGTCAAGAAATATTTGGAAAAATCTTTCGAATGTAAGTTTTTAAATATTTATCTGATCAATTTTTTATTGATTTATATGACGATTTAGATTATAATAGAGTATTGAAACCAACCCCTCTAATAAATGTGAAATGTGTGTTCTCACTCAACTAGAAAGAGATGCACTTAAAATGCAACAACAAACGAATGCAAGGCTGAATTAAGTGCACGCATTTAAAATAAACTATACATGCATTGTGGTTGTTGTGTGAACTTAAGTTATTTTTTTAAACAAAATAACAATTCATCTTTAAAGTTCAATTCCATATATATGTTATAATAGAAAACAGTACCACGGGTAATTGGAATAATGAAAATAAATCAATTTAAACACTTAAATGATAGTAAAACTATGATATAATATGCAATTTGGCATTACAAAAAACAATTATTTAATTGTTTTTTGTAATGCCAAATTGCATATTATATCACAGTTTTACTATCATTTAAGCATATTGAGAGATTGAAAAAGTCTTAATTAAAGAAAAGACGAAACGTTGCAATCAATAAGTGTTTAAATTGATTTATTTTCATTATTCCAATTACCCGTGATACTGTTTTCTATTACAAAATAACAATTTTAACCCCTTAATACATCCATTTTAAAAATAATATTTTTTTCTAAATTGCCCTATTATCACTTCAACAAATCGTTATAGGTTTCCAAAAACCAGTATTTTGTGAAAATCTGTAAGTCCGATTCTGTCAGGTCGATTTTATAAAAATTTTAGCAACGCGTTTCAATCTTTACTAAAGGACTGAATTACAATTTTTAAAACGATTCTGAATATTTTTTCGGTATTTTTGGGCCCAAAAACATTTTTCAGTCCCTAAAACCACCCTTAAAGTAGTCCGATTGGATCCATTTTAAAAAGATTTCGTGCAAAAATGGATTCCAGTATGTCGACCAAAATCTATATGCGCGAAACCGTGCCAGAAAACTATATTAAAAGAATAACTTCGAAACAGTTGTAGATTTGTTGATTAAAGTGAAAACGACATACCAGTTTGCGATACAAAAATGTAATTATCAAAATTGTGTATAAAGGCTCTTTTTTGGAAACATTCCAGACATAACGCGGGCGAATTTGGACACTCGTTGCAAATAGTGGAAACCAGTTTAGCTTTCTTTAACTCGGAATCATGCTCGGTCCCTAACGGAATCTGTATGACATCTATATCGGTATACAAGCAACTACATTTCGTGTATCACCGGTGACTCATATGGTAGCCAAAGTGTTAATATTATTTTAACTTTAAATTGATCAGATACGCACATTTAAAATTTACATTCAAAAGATCTTATCATTTATTTTATGGAAACTACAATAAGTAACCATAAATGTATTTTTTGTAGAAGAAAAAAATGTTTTTACAATCGATTCTCGCACTGTCTGGATTTTTCAACCCCTATAACTATATATACGAGTGCGAACAAACTGACAACGGGCAGTAATGTGTTTCCTCGGATGCGGTGGGTGTTGGTGACTTGGGTAGTAGGCTCTCGAATAAGACTACCTGAGGCCCACCTTCGCACATCAGTTTGTACTGTGAGCATGCTGAGGCGGAGGTTCCGTGCGACGCAATCTTACTTATAAACCAGTCCAGTAGGTTATCATTATCTGTCCATTTTGCATTTTGAAAAAAAAAACCCTGCTCGCAGTTTAAAATTCTGCCGACAAAATTATGCATTGTGACATTCAAATGAATTATTTATGTAAACTTTAATTAGTTTTTGGACGAAATAAAGAAAAAATGTTAATAAACCCTTTAAAAAAATTCATTTTTCTAAATATACCTGTTCGATATGTGACGTACCATTCTCTGCTACCATGTGACGTACCGTTCTTTGGTCTGTGTGGAAGCGTGATATGGTTAAAAGAACGAGTCACAAATTTAATTAATATAATAACATTAGTTAAATGTTTTTTTTTATTTTATTTTATTTAAATGATAGCTAGAAATTTTATATTTGATTTTAGGTTTTAATTTTGATAAATGAATCAACGTTTTATAGCTATAATGCAATTAGAGATTTTATTTCAAAATGACATAATAGTTAATAAATTTTACAATATAAAATTTTGATTTTAAATAACTAATTATTCTTTTATAAATTTCGATTTCGTCCGTCAGTCTTTTAGTTTTAATTTTTTTTAATTTTAATACATCGATGATTGTTTGGTTTTAATATTAATTATAACTTTAGCGTAAAAATTATACTTATTCAGAAGTCTTTGTATAGATGACTGGATCTTAACAAAATTACTTTGAATACTAGTTTATTTTACGATTTGTTAATAATTATTGAGCTGCTGGCAAAGACTGACTGACTTCAAAAAACAGTATAATTTGAAAAGACTAAAATTTATGTAGCAATGCCAGTTTATTACGTAAAGTTTTAAAACTTTATATAATAAGGGCAAACTAAAATAATGAATAAAAAAAGGTACAGTACTTGAAACAAAACTTGGCATTGTTACAGATATGCATTTTATCAAGTTAATATCTGCATCAAAATAGATAGATAGATAGGATACTTTGTAACTTTCAAATGAATTATTTATGTAAAATTAAATTTGTTTTTGAACAAAATAAAGAAAAATTCTTAATAATCCCTTAAAAAATTTAATTTTTCTAAATATCAGTACCTTTCGACATGCATTTATAAAATTGTTGTGGAGCCCAAAAACGTCGAAAAAATTATTAGAATTGATTCAAAATTGAAATTTAATAATAAAGAGTGTTTTTGAAATTTTAATAAAATGGGCGCGACAGGACCGGGCTTATAAAAAGGCTTACTTGCGGATAGAGAATTATTGAGAAGGCTGTATTTCATTTTCCGCAGGTGATGTATTGATAAAACAAAGACGAAATATTATAAAAAAGAAAAAAATATATTTTAAGGTGTGCATTAAGGGCTTAAATTTTTCATTTAGTCCAAAAATCAGCGTAAATTCACACTACCTGTATTAGCAAATACATTATATTATTAGCGGGGTTTGGACCTGCGACCCGAGTTTTTTTTATTTTAGAAACTACGTAATTTATTTTTTTTCTATACAAATGAAAAATATTTTGTACGTTTAATTCAGTGAAAAATACTAGATATGAAAACATACACTTTGTCCCTCAATTTTGGTTAGCTAATGTCAGGTTAAATACATGTTATAATTAATTATGTCGCTATAACTGACATTGTACTAAGCATTTATTCGATACAAACACTCACAGCAACAATGTTAAACATGTGTTTAATATAATAGGGGTAAATAAATGGCTTTGAAATGCGTATGCCTATAGACAAAATAATGGCTGAAAGTCGAATGAAAGCTCTAGAAGTGAAAGAAGATTGATGAGCCGTACCAAACCCGTATCATACACTAATACTAATAGTACATATCTACATAAGATATAGTTGAGCCTCAATTATACGCTATGGTGACTAAAACTTATCCGGTGACAAAGGTGCGAGTATAAATACCAAGAAAGAAGTCAGTTAAACGCGAAAACTATGTATTGCATAGTCACTAAAAAGTATAAAAGAGACTGTGTATTTTACACTACACACTACAGAAATTGGTATAACTGTAAAAAAAAACAAAAAAGATGGCACCGACCGCCATCAGAACCGAAGCTATTTATTACTATAGTTTTGTGTGCGAGGAACTAACATAAGTGAGTACCTAATGAACTTATCAAATTTATAATATTTTCTTTCGAATTGTAACGAATACCTTGCAGACCAAGACGCTTAGTAATAACGCACAATAGGGATGTTGACTGTATTCAAATAAAACATAATTTTAACGTTAATTGGTAGTTTCTATGATAGAAATACTAAAAAACACAATATTTTTCCTTATTTTTAATGAATTTAATTAAAATTTAATAAATAAAACCTTATTAAATCACTCTCAAGTCACGTGACAATGAACACCAATCAGAGCACATGACGTCACGTAGTGGTGTGCAGCATCAGACGCTGTAAAAGGCTTCATTGTTTGGTTAATTTTCAGTGTGTAATTTATCATTATTTATTTATGGGAAACGTCAATGTAACTATAGCGACAACTACGAAACAACCTTTCATCACCTTATCAGTTTACCAGCGTTTATGAGCAAAGCCTCCTACTTTGTGACAGTCAGACGTCACGCCAGTCACGTGACAGGTATTGGCGTTTTGGACCAAAATTTGAAACGGAATTTAAAATACACGATTTTTAAGGCTTGAGTCGTATTTCAATAAAAATAATAAGTATTTGTGGCTATATTACGTACTTATGCACGATTTAAAACACTTTCGCAAAAATAGTCAACATCCCTATTATTTATGCTTAAGGGGACTTGTGTTTATTAAGAGCTGAACAATGCACAATAAAGAAAAGCGTAAAGTAGGGACAGAGAAAATTAGATCAAAAGACAAAAACTTATAATTTTTTCTTTCTTATAGAGAATAGAGGCCCGACCGTCTCTAAAATGCCCGGCCCGGTTTAAGGTCCCAGTTTGGACCTGGTGTAAATCGCTTCAGTTTTCAATGTAACTTCAACAATAATTCGTATCTATATTTAATATTTATACAGCAATTTGAATAAAAATATGCACCTATCTACATATTAAGTTATTAGTAATTCATCGTGTTACAATGAATGCATGAATAAAATTTTAAAAATTCCTATTTATTCACGTGAATGACAATGATGTGAATGGTATTTTGTTTCAAATTAAATCAATGAACATTTTTTGCGCTCTTTTGTAATACCGAGCCCCTGCTAAAATAATTAATTGCAAATCTGTACAGATTACACGATAAAAACTTTTATTATTCCATATTCACACAGTATATTAAATTAAAAATGACTTGTTAATTAATTATAAACGTCAATTTTGAAAAAAGATTTATGTTTTCATTAGTGTATTTGCCATATGGCAACATACACTATTGGCGTTGGTCGGATGGCGGGACCTAGGTGTCGGACCAAAATTTCTCGCCGTTTCATAACCTCCGAAACACTTTGGCATCATTTTTAAAAATGTTTATATATATATGTATATATATATATGTATATATATATATATATATATATATATATATATATATATATATATATATATATATATATATATATATATATATATGTGTGCGGGCAATAACTTTCGAAGGAGTTAATTAATTTTAACGAAATTTGGTATACATGTTGGAATCCATCACCGCACGAAGCCTATTTAAAATGGGCCTAATCGGGTCATTTTAAGGGTAGTTTTTAGGGGTTGAAAAAAGTTTTTGGGCCCAAAAATACCGAAAAAATTCTCAGAATCGTTTCAAAATTGAAATTTAACCCTTTAGTAGCAATTAAAAAGTGCTCCTAAAATTATAAGCAAATCGGCCCGACAGGACCGGACTTACAAATTTTATGAAAACACTAGTTTGCGTATACGAATTTACTTACTGAAGGTCGTATTTAATTTGGTGTAGATGTTGGATTGATAACAATATTTCAACTAATAAAATTATTATTTTAAGGGGTGTATTAAGGGGTTCAATTTTTTTTATTTTGTCCAAAAACAAACTTAAGTTCGCATAATAAAGCCACAATACCTATATTAGCAAATACACTATATTGTCGGCAGGGTTTTGGCACTGCGAGCCGGGTTTTTTTTTCTATTATGGAAAATGTTTATACAAACAAAATATACAGAATGTCCCGGAAAAAATGTTTAAGAAGCCGCTAAAACAACGGCACTACCAGTGTTGCCAGATTTTTTATTTTGCCAAGTCGGGATTTTGGAACTTAGTAAAAAACGTATATAAACAGAAGTTTTTAAATATTTATCTTTTTATTTGAGTTCAAATTACGTTTACGTGACAATAGATAGCTAAAATAGCCATAGAAAATGTGTTTTAATAAAAATATGATATTTTAAATGAGATTTACCCTGTCGTTAAATAGTTGAGTCTTATTCGTCTGATGAATAAAAAAACATAAAAAAACAGAAATCAAAATCAAAAAAGTTTTAATCATTAAAAAAATATGGCGTTTCAAAGAATAGTCTGAGGAGTGCAACTTACAATAAGAGGATAATTATTTACGCACGGTCGAGTTATCCCCGAAAAGCGGGATTGAGCCTGTCCCGCGCGGGACATTTAATTTTGATTTACAAAATCGGGACGTCCCGCCAAAATCGAGACGTCTGGCAACGCTGGGCACTACTATATGTCTGACTTCTCAAACTTTATTTCAATCTAAGTCACTTCCTATGGCATTCAATTTTATTTTTCTTCAAGTAATTTGTAGGCAGATCCCATAATATAATTTCATACTTAAAAAAATAAAATATTAGGAAAAAAACGTTTATATAAAGACAAGCTTTTATTGCAGTGAACTAAAAAGGATAAAAATTGTTTTTAATAATTCATGTTCATAATTATAAAAGCGTGGACCGTGACTAACACAGAACTTAGAACCCACGCTTTCATAATTATGAGCCTAAATTATTAAAAAAAAATTGTATTCTTTTTAGTACACTGCAATAAAAGCTCGTGTTTATATAAAAAAAATTTCTAATACTTATTTTTTCAAAATTTTAATTACGTCTTTCGGCCGACATATTGGATTTTAAATACCGTCACATAGTTTACTGTATTCTACTCGTCATACCCTTTCATTTGATATCCATGTGAAGGGGGTTGTAAAAAAAGATGGCAATTCACCATTTTGTGGTGGTGGCCATATTTAATGTACTGTACTGTAGTATCTTCAGAACCAAAGGTGTCTATAAAATTTCAACTCAATCGAACAACGGAAAGTGGGTCAAATTCAACTTGTAAGATTCGATTACAAATCCACAGATTGAACAGGTGAAACTAAATAAAAGCTTGTAAACTTGATTAAAACTTAAAAATAAAAGCTCGTAATAAATAGTTGCTGATAACATTTACTAAACTAGTTAGTCCCAGAATCGACCAGCATGCATATAAAACAGAGGCCACAATAATGATTATTATTTTTATTCTGCAAATGGATGAAAACCGGCAAACCATAGAGTACTTGTTAAAACCAACATTTTGACGCTATTCTTTTATGTGTTCGATGACATTAGAAGGCAATCCAAAAAATGACCGAAAGTAATTTTATCTCCATTTTATTTTGTCTACTCGTACAGACTTTATCAGTGTATCTATCGGTGGGTCCTCGGTTTAAGAGTTCTGAATATCTTTATTTATTTATTACCTGCGTTCGCTTCAACTACCGGTTTGAAAAACAAAATTATGTATATTGTGATTCCCTGAAGAAGAATGAATTGAATGGATGTGAAAGAATTCTCCATCGTTAAAGCGGAAACTGCAGGAACTAGAAAGCCGTTTGTCTTACTAAAGTAGTCGCGATGGTCATGAATAGTGCAAATTTATGTCCAACCACGGGTTATGTTAAAGTCAAACTTTCACTTCTTGACCTAGTGTCTTACATTCTCATAGTACCTATATCGGGTTGCCAATAGGGAAAACTTTTTTATTACGCATTTTACAAAAAAAATCATTGTTCATAAAAACTCCTGCTTGAAAAGTTAATGTATTTACGAATATATTTATGTGAAACCATTTAAAAGCCATTTCAAACCTTCATGATTTTCTATCATTTGAGACTTTTATAAACAAGTAAATGTTAAAGGTTACAACAAAGTGTTCTTTTATTGTGTACATAGATTGCGTAGGTTTAAGCCGCTATAATAGTTGTTAAATCGCATTGGTTAAAGGTTCATAAGTTCATAGACCGAACTTTATACGTTCATCCAATTGGTGTGGAAACTAATAAATAAATCATTGCCCATGGCTAGACACAAATTAATTCGTTGATTCATCAAATTAATCCTCTCACAGATAATGCGACTATCTAATTAACATATTTATCAAAGACATCTAAACTGTTACATTACACTCACTGCCAGATTTGATAATTCAAGACCCATGAGCACAAAATCTGTGGGGGCCCCCATCTAAGGAGATCAAAATTGGATGAATATTAAAACACATGATGCAATTTGTTAAAGAGAAAAAATGATTGCAAATTTTTACTGAAAACGCATTAACGGTATCAATGACCAACCAGTGTACATTGATTTTTTTACTTAAATTCGGCATTGATTACACATATAATAACAAATGATTGATCTGATCTGTTACTTTTCCAATGGATTGGCGTGTTTAGGATTATCTTCGGAGGGGGGATCTGGTCCCTGAAAACCGGTACCCGATGAAATCCAAGCCCAATATGTACGCAATAAAAATAATTTCAACTTGAAGTTCTGAGCCATATTTCGACCATCGGTTTTTGAAATGTTTCTTCACTTAATAAATTTATACAAAAAATATTTCGTGGAACGAGTTTATTTTGATCACAGCATTATCAGTCAATTAAACCAACTTTAATTTTCGCCCGTGACGTTTCCTTTAACGTATTTATATTCTATAAGGAGTGCTCAAGAACATTTTTCTTCAGCCGTCTTGATTCTCCGCTGAAAAGCTCGCTAGAATCCGGTTGCACTGACTAGTGTGACAATTGCAGCTTGGATTAGTTTGTAGAAATTTGGGAAAAAATCTTTTTTATGTGTTCCTTTGGAACTTTATTTGTTACGTCCTTTTTTAGTTTCCACCCCAAAATTTTGGTAGTGGATACCAGACGATTCTAGGATGGGCCCCTATCTGTATACACCAATGTTTCATTGTAATCTTCATTGAAGGCGTCAAGAAATACAATATTAATAATTTGATAAACTGTAACGAAAGTTTGTACACGGCTTTAGTGCTTCATTAATTTCATCAAATCTGAATTAGAATAATTTCGAATTACATCAAAGCGCTTGACAGCTATTGAATTAGGTATGACAATTAGATTTATCGCTTGATGTACCGTAGGATTATTACCACATTTTATAATGCATAAACTCATTAAGAAGAATAATTGGCTTGCACAATTATAATTAAAATAGCTTTTATAATTAATTACTAGATTATAAAATTACAAATAAATTTTGACAAACTACAAAACACGATAATAAAAGTTAAAAACAATATCAATAAAAATGGCTGTGATATATGAAAATGAATTATAAAATCTATATGATGTTCGGACATAGAAGTGATTTGATGAAAGATTGTTGCAATTATTGCGTCCGAAAAGTAAAAATGGGAGTTAGACAAAAACGATTGATCGGTACAAATATACGTGTGACATTATATTAAAAAAGTCTGTGAAATGGTAATAAAAAAAGATTATTTTTTCATCAAAATGTAAGGATCTCTTTTTATTGGTTTTTATATTCTATGCTATAATTTTGCTCTGTACGTCCATAATACTATTTTATATAACTCTTGTTTCCATCGACCAAAAATAATGATTTTGCGATGAAAACTCTTAATGAGGTTTTAATAACCGTAAGTTAACTCAGGCAAAATAATCTATAAATTAAACAGCGATGGAAACGATCTCTTAACCCAATTTTACATCGATGGAAACACGGTCTTATATATGATATGTTTGTAAGACTTGAGGGTACCCAAATCTTATAGACAAAAAATTGTTTGGCAAAAAATAATCTTTTTTACAATTACCTTCATAAATGAATAAACAAAAATTAGCATTTTGTATGTTTTAAAAAAATATCCCCAACACGATAATTAATATAAAAATAAATAATCTCAAACTACAATTTTTGACGATCCCGCGAATTCAATTTTTTTGTGTGTGAATTCTATGTAAAGTAATAAAATAATATCTTTGTATTTAATATTTGCATCTTCACAGACATTGAGCACGCTTCGAATGCACAAAAAACTACCGGTTTGCTATACTAACAGTGCTGGGCATTAGAAATTTCGAAAAAAAACTCAATTTTTTGAAAAAAATAATGTTGAAAAAAATTCGAAATTTTGAATTTTTCATCGCGATTTTTTTTCGAAATTTCGAACTTTTTTCAAAATTTTGAATTTTTCCGAAAATTTAATTTTGAATTTTTTCCGAAATTTTGATTTTTTTTTCAAATAGGTATTCCGAAATTTTTCAAAAAATTAAATTCAAATAAAAAAATGTTCTACACATATTAAAGGTCCACACAGTCCACATAATATTTGCCCATAATACATTAAAAAGCGTCGCTGCAGTTTTGCTGCCCTTTTCGTTATGAAGTAAATGCACCCCTAATTAGAAACCGAATAGGTCTATAAGGTTGTCGAACTAAAAGATTCTATAAGCCAATCTACCAACACGAGGCTCTATCAAGAGAAACGTATCGATGCGATGCAGTGTCTGTAACACCGTAATACGGTCTATCAGCTTCAATATTGTCGTTAATTACTAATACTAAAAGTGAGGTTAGGTGCACTACCCGCTCCATGTTGTATATGTGTGTGAGTACGATATCGTTTGACTACTGGTGTCAGGTCACGTGTCAGTCGTGTGCTGTCGCACCCGCTAGTCCACTAACCACAACAAACAACCTACTGACACAACCGGGTGACGGTTCTCGGATCATCCGACAGAGTTCTCAACCGGAACCGTCTTCGTCGTCGTGCTGTTCGCACTACCTGCTGCATCACTACTGTCATGGCGGCAGCTGCAACCTCGGTCAAGGTTCAGGGACGTGCGGTTCGGCCGGAGCGGGAAGCTGCTGCGGTGGCGGAGGCGCCGCACCGAGTTCGTCGCTACGACAACTGAGAGACCACAATGCGGATAGCGGCATCGCCAGCATTGCCGCAGATTCGCTCAGAATCAACGGTGCAATGAGAAACTTCAAACAGGTACAACCATCTCTCGTGCATTGTCTAAAAACCAACTGACTTTATTTTGTTCAAGTGTTTCACAGCATCGATAACAATATGTCTAATTATAAATTGTATTTCTCCAATTAATGATATCAGAACAAAACTATTCTTTTTGTTATCTCACACAGACTTATAAATCCCTGGCATTTTTCGATAGTTCGTTCAACTTTTAAAATACATCCATAGTGGTATTCTTCAGGTCCATATAAATTATAAATTAAATAATCAGTTTGATCAGACCAAAAAATTATGAAAGTTTAATCAACATTAAATATGTTTTGGTCTGATCAAACTGATTATTAAATTTAACTTTTAAAATACTTGAAAAAAATGCTTATAGGTATACTTTCCACGCATTCCATTGTTTTACCTTTTTGACTGAAAGCTCTAAACTTTGAGGGGGTGGAATAATCGGTACGAAGACACAAATTGATATAGGTGTCGAATCATTGCACCGTCCCCACAATAACTTTGTTATTTTAGGTTGCCCACTATATTTTTTTGACGAAATCATAAAAAGGATCTCATTCTGAGCAGTTATAATAACGTATGAGGCTAAAGAAAATATTTTCTGCAAAAAAATATCGAAATGAAATAACTTCAAGATTTCCGAAGTTAATGCCATGTAAATTAAAACTATTAAAAATATAGGTATAAAAAACCTTTTGAAAACAAGCTACCAAAACCAACTAAAACGAAATAAATAACAAACAAACAAATAAAATAATTTTATTGTTGTTGACCTAACTCAAAAACTTTTCACGAGAAGTTTAAATGATTTTTTATGAATATATCTCGCGACAAGTTTTTAGATCAGGTCAACAATAATAAAATGATTTAATTTGCTTGGTTGTTGGGTTATTAACTTATTTTCTTCTTTTTAGTACATTATAATAAATAGCATAGTATTGGTGTATTCAGAACTGTCTGCCAACCAAAAACATGATACGTCTACTATATGCTGTTAAAAAGTAGCACAGCTGAGAATCCTAATAGCACCATCAGGTCATTGTTGTCAGATTATTGTATTGTCATCGATACTACATAAGTATACAAAATTTCAAAGTCATAGATCAAGTGGAACTGGTTTAAAATCGACTTGCAAGATTTGACCCAAACAGACTGACTAAATGACAAACATGTCCAGTTGAATAAAAGCTTGTAATATGCGGTTATTTCCCCAGCTTCGACCTCATTATTGCGGAAACCATTCTCTTTAGCCTATTACGTTTTTATATACGAAAAATGTTCAAAATGAAGTCCTTCGTCTAAAAAAATATAGAGACACCTATGGAAGTTTATGTACCCCGAATAATCTAACGTTTTCACTTTCTAACTCAAAACGTAAAGCAATGAAATACGCAGAAAATTTTCTAATGGATGCTCTGTATATCAAACAGAATTCTAACGTTTCTGATGTCATAATGTTTTTAAATATTATGGGTGTACTGGTTATTACCTAACCTACACATTCATTGGTCACCCCTGAGTTATACTCGATCATGTACGTGTATCTTCGATAGGACCGAAACTTACAGAGTTGGAGTATTTTTTTGTACTAATTTTTGATTGTAGCCATTTTAGCCGGATAGTTAGTCAGCTAATCAATCGGCTATCTATAAAACAAGATAACGGCTTCCGTTTTCTGTTTCTCAGAACAACAAAAAATAAAACAAGAGTAGCAGTAGAATCGAACAAATTAATTAAATAATATATATTTATACACAATTAAGTTAGCAGGAAAGTGAACAAATTGATGTAAATCTTTAAACCAATTATTAATTTAGCGACGTTTCGGTCATTTATTTGAGCTTCATCAGGCATCTATAAAGTACAGCACATGTTAAAATTGAGTACACAACCAAATATACAAATGTTTATATGATGTTTATTAGATACCGTGTATTAAGGTAAATATGCTGTGTATATTTGGTTGTGTACTTAATTTTAACATGTGCTGTACTTTATAGATGCCTGATGAAGATCAAATAAATGACCGAAACGTCACTAATTTAATAATTGGTCTACAGATTTACATCAATTTGTCCACTTTCCTGCTAACTTAATTGTGTATGTTTGAAAAAAATATGGACGCAACAATTTCCAATATATATTTATATTTATAAAGATATTGGTGATAAGTTAAAATCTCAAGTGGAAGTTACAATCATTCGCAAAACTTTCTGCGCAGCCTTGTATAATAATAATAAATAGCCGCGACTATTTATAATAAATTACCGCGTATATTTAACCGGTTAGTTATCCGATAATTCGTTCTTTAACATCACTATTTGCCTCTGCTTTCGGTCTAGCGAGGATATAACATCTATAGGCCTTCCAGAAGTTCGTTAACTAAAAAATAATGTAAATAAATAAAATATGCATCAGAAAATATAAGTTTTGTGTTTGTCGATGTTAGCTTTAATCCGAAAAATCAGCTGTAAATAGTTGTGAACGGACTTCTAGAACACCAGTATAACGTGTATGTGTTTGTATTTTAAAATAAACATCTGCAGGTTTAATTAAATGGCGATTGCTTGGTTGCACAAAATTACTTAACGAGATCTAATAGAAAGGTTTGAATCTCGGGGTTTTAGAAATACTATCATTCAACTGTTATCTGTGCGACGTCGAATGTGTAGATAACAGTTGAATGTTAATTTCTCTTGTAGTCATTCAAATGTTTTCCCTAGTTAACTTATGTTTTGTATAAATGAGAATAAAGCTTTTTTGGGGAACAATAAACGCACCAAATTTTAGAGTTGCCTGTACACAATTTAATTAAATCTATAGAAACGCACTTTAACAATGCAAGAATTCTATTGTAATCTATTTTACTGTCACTTCTTTTATTACTTCTTCTGTTTAAATTTGTATAAGCACGCACTGTCAAATAGCTGTGTTTGTTTAAAATACTTTATGTAGGATATACAGTTCGCTTGATTTTGATCATAGATATATATAACACTAGACTGGTCGACTCTGGCGCCTCTTGTGTCCGTTAGACGTGATTTTGAGAGAGGCAAATGACGTCAAAAACGCACAAAATTCAAAAGATTTAAAACTACATGATATTATTTCATTAGAAATATCAACAGGACCCAATAATTAATCAATGACAATTTGACTGTTATTTATTTCGAAAATATCGAAAAACTCGACACTATAGCCAGTTTTGGGATACATGAAGTTAAATGAATTCTCACGCACTAGTCGGCAACATCCAGTATGCATATACTCTACCGTCCCGATCCGATCCGACTCCATGGGTGTGAACCTTAAAGACCTCGATCACACTAGCCGAATGTCGAAACCATTTTTTTATCGGGTGCCCTTGTGCCTTATTAGTTTATATGGAAGACGAAATTTAATCGTGTCAGATAAATGAGAACTAAGTCATATAAACTAATAAGTCCAGATATAAAATCGTAGCGGCATCTGACTCTTGTGAACGAGCTCTTTAAGGCTCACACCCACTAAACCAGATCGGATCTACTGGATGTTGCAGAGTCGATTCGAGCCGCCTAGTGCGTGGGAACTCATTCAACTTCATGTATTCCAAAACTGTCGATCGTGTCCAGCCGATCCGATACAATTCAGTGGAGGTCGATCTTTACAGTTATGAAGTTGTTATAAATTGAAGAAAATAATAATTGTTTCTGCAATATTATTTACTGTCAAAAATAACGTTGCCACTGTTTTTATGAACTGAGCCTACTATTTAGTATAACTTGCATTCAATGTAAATCATTTGGAGAAATTAAGGTTGTCGGAACGCTTTGAATTTAAGCCAAAAATAGGGCTTCGGCTGATAGCTGATTGTAGACTTATTCGTCAACATTTTGCAAAAATTCTTTCTCTATAAGGAAGATAAAGGACCAATCTAGGTCTCTAATGGACTACTTTTGTAATTTATGTACGATTTACTAGAAAAAAATTGGCATTAATTTTGCCAAAAAACACGTTTTCAATGTCACACTATACGACCTTATTCGTACTTATTTCACAAAATTGTTCCATCACAAACCTAAAGTGACTCTTCCTTTTTTGGAAAAGTGTTTTAAATCTTCAAAATATTTCCAAAATTTAGAGTAATCAACTGACAGCGACACCCTTGCAACAGCATTTTTTAGCCTCGTAGCGTGGCTTCAATTCAGAGTGTTCCGACAGCCTTAAACATGGAAAGGTAATATGTTGATTGAAATCAAATGCACTGTTCCATAGTACATATTTTTCACGAAATATTAGTACGAAATAGATGTTATTTTCAAATGGGAATTGTAAATTATAGATCGTTTACCATTTTATAACGAGAAAATTTAAGTATCGAATAAAATTAGTTGAACAGGCTTTCAAATATCTTTAAGGTTTTTTCCTGACTTTTTAGTTCTGGGAATGTACTTATTTGAAATCTGTTGTATTTTTTTGAAGTGTCATTTTTCTTTTCACATGTTTTTCTACATTTCTAAAAATAATTGAAACGTGTAAAAGAACTACAAGAAATTCAGCACGTTTTTCATATATTTTCAATTGTTTTTTTTTGCAAAGAAAATCTCAAAATATTCCAAAAACTTATGTATTCAACTATTTTAAAACGGTTTCACCAGTATAACGATCTAATGGACCTACTTGAATCTAGTAATTGGTAAATAGTATAAAATACTCGACTTCTATTTTTTATTCTAATCAAGCATTCAAGAGCGACAAAATGTAAAAAAAATCTTTTTCAACTGTACATAACATTTTTTCGTACTACTCTCCTCAAAAATCGAGTATTTGACATGAAAATCGCGCGATACAAAAATTAAATGTTTTACACGACTCGAAAAAATTAAAATCAGCAACTGATAAAAAAAATAACTGCAAAGTGTTTAAACTAACACAGCTATAAAAATTTTCTCACTTTCCTGTTTTCTGTGTTTCTCACTACAAATACACTACTTTTTTGTATATATAAGCACTGTATATAATAATAATTACCTAACATGTTACCCTAGATTAATATTGTACATTATGCATATATAAATTCCTGTCCCATTCCCGACAAAGCGATCTTTTGGTCGTTTTGCTGCTCTGACACTGTTCAACAGGTAGGTCAATGAAACGCTTGTTTCTTGTTTCAATACTAGCCCTCTAAAAACAAATAACGCTTACATACATATTATAACTGTGCTATGTGCCGCTTCAAAATATTGTGACAGTGATTAATGTGTGTACAAAAAAAACCTAACCGCTGAATATGTGCAAAAAATGATATGGAGCTCTTACAAAAAACCGGATATGTCCAGAAAAAAGGAAACCAACGTATTACTCTGCTTTTTCATCTTGTTTTTATTTTTATTCCGACAAAAAATCTACCAAAACTGGGTAAAGAACGATTTTAGTAACTCCTTAATTATAAGGAGCCATGCATAATTTACTTCATACGTTAGGGGATAGAGGGAGAATCTCAGATTTGCGACAAAAATGTGACAGGGGATTCGGGGCATTTTAAATGTTATAATGTCACAAAGTAAAATCCTTAAAAAATATATTTTTGATCCATGAATCGTTTGTCAAATACTTTCTTGTTGTATAGTGTTACCTTAGCCAGTAATACAAAAATGTTTGCGAAGATAATTGTTAAAAAAATGTCTACGGATTATTAAATAACAAGAAATGTCATAGTGTGAGATCACTTGGCATACAGAATATTACGAAAATATTTTCCGAATTTATAAAATTATCATTTTTTTTTAATTTCATTTCATAAGACCTTCAAAATGCCTCGAAGATGTATATTACAAAACAAGTATGTACTCTGTAAAAAATATTGTTTCAATCAATTTTGGCAAAAATCGATTTAAAGTTATACTAAGTATGTTTTTCTTCTGAAGAAATATCTATGGTCAAGGCTATTGTCAAACAAGATTTTCAATCGGAATCAAAAAAACGAAAGGTTATCTTTAATCTTAATTATCTGACAAGGAGGTCTGCAAGCGGCTGCAGCCCAATATAAATATCGCTGAAACTACCGCAAAATTTACATGGCAGCATTTAAACTATTTTTTTTCAAAGACGTTTTAAACATTTTTTATTAATTATAAAAACAGTTTATTTTTATTACCAAAAGTATTCAGCTTAAGTTAATTGAGGTTGCGGATTCATTTAATAATTTTAGACATTTAATTTTAAAAACATTATCTGTTGCTTCAACTTTACTTCGAAAATTAATTTTAGCATAGGTCTTCTGAGAGTTATAAAAATGATTATTAATATCAAAACACACTATCAGCACAAAAGAGAATATTTGTGACTGCAAAGGAAAGTAACGTATGTCAGATTTGCTGTCTGTATTTCTGAAAATGCTTAAACTGAAAACGTGAGAATATTGTTCTTAGAAAATAAAGAAATACATGTTTGAAGTGGGGAGGGGGGGTATAACATTCATAAAAAATACGCTGTCTGTATTTCTGAAAATGCTTAAACGTGAGATTCGGGAAAAAGTACTCTTTTTATAAAATAAAGAAATACATGTTCGACTGTCTTTTGAACACATCTACCTGAACGGAGTGGGGTTAGATTTTGTATAAAAGAACTGTAGGTACAATCTATACCAGGTAGACAAATTCGCGAGTAAACCGCTAGTATAATATATAGATTTAAAAACAATCTATAAAAGTTTTCAAAAATTATGGGATGATCCACTTTGCGTTGTGGCCAGGAATATAATAATACAGCCTGTATTTGTGTAGATTGTAATCTGAAGAGCGCAAAGTGACAGCTTAATAAAAACTGTGGAGTTAATGATTTTTTTATTATTAAGCCATTAACTTTCAAGAAATGTCGCACGGAACTTTTTCTTGTAAATGTGCGTTGCAATAAAAACAGTTATTTTGCGGTCTGTTTGAACTTAGTAACTCCCAAAACATAAAACATTAACAGATGCGATAGCAATTATTTACGTTAAGCGTTTGTTTTCTTTTTTTCGTGTTTGAAACGCGTTTGAGAAACGATATTATACAAAGAAAGTTTGTCATATATCGATTTCACACAGAAGATTTAAATAGTTCTTTTTAATCGATTGTTGCACACAACAATTATTATAAGATACCTAGGGTTCTGTGTAAACTAGTAAATGTACCTAGCAAATATATTAAATAAAAACCCGGGTCGCAGTGCCAAAACCCTGCCGACAATATAGTGTATTTGCCAATACAGGTATTGTGGCTTTATTAAATGAAATTAAGTTTGTTTTTGGACAAAATAAAAAAAATTGAACCCCTTAATACACCCCTTACAATAATAATTTTATTAGTTGAAATATTGTTATCAATCCAACATCTGCACCAAATTAAATACGACCTTCAGTAAGTAAATTCGTATACGCAAACTAGTGTTTTCATAAAATTTGTAAGTCCGGTCCTGTCGGGCCGATTTGCTTATAATTTTAGGAGCACTTTTTAATTGCTACTATAGGGTTAAATTTCAATTTTGAAACGATTCTGAGAATTTTTTCGGTATTTTTGGGCCCAAAAACTTTTTTCAACCCCTAAAAACTACCCTTAAAATGACCCGATTGGGCCCATTTTAAATAGGCTTCGAAAGTTATTGCCCGCACATATATATATATATATATATATATATATATATATATATATATATATACGTATATAAATATATATATATATATATATATATATATATATATATATATATATATATATATATATATATATATATATATATATATATACATATATATATAAACATTTTTAAAAATGGTGCCAAAGTGTTTAGGAGGTTATGAAACGTCGAGAAATTTTGGTCCGACCCCTAGGTCCCGCCATCCGACCGACGCCAATAGTGTATGTTACCATATGGCAAATACACTAATAAGATTATATTGACTTTTATCTATAACTAGCGGATACCAGCGGCTCCGCACGCGATCGAAATGAAATAATGTTTTATATAACCGGCTTGGCAGCGCAGCGGCAACAGTAATAGAGCAAACAAAGAGTAATTTAATAAGAATAAGACTTTTTTAGATCAAAGACCTTTGCAGGTGCGCCCACAACAACTTACCAAAATTTCATCGCAATCGGTCAAACGGTGTCGAAGTCTATTAATCTCAATCAGATATACCGTTTAAGCGAAATGTAAGGTTGAATCCGCCATTTTTCATGAATATAGTAATACAAACAGCATGTAGAATACAATGGGTTTATGGTTTAAATTTCTATCACCAGATATCGTATCGATTTATGTCAAATTCTAATAGCCTGTACTGAAAAACCAATGTGTACAAGTCCCAAGGCCAACGTTTTACGTTCCATAGATGTAGTAGCCGTCGGTTTTGTTTTGTTTTTTTGTTTTTTTTAACAACCTTTTTATTACAACATCAAATAATCATGATGGTGAAGGTAAATACATTATTTACATAGATAACCCTTCATTACAGATACCTATACTTGCTACTATTATTGAGCGTCTATAAATTTTACAATCTCCCTTCAACCTACTAGTACTTTTAACTCAATTCAAATTTATAATTTTATTTTAAAGTCCGGATATACATTTACATCGATATTTCGTGTTCCTGGGGTGTAAAAGATATTGAGGAAGGTAATATATTGATTACCTAATCATCACGTGATCAACCATGAAATAGTAGATTGTATATCTAGCGTCGTAATGGACTACATATTATAACGAATTGTGACACCATATTTAAAACGAAGGTCAGCGATTTTCAAAAGTCAAATGAGCCGTAATATCATTACGCACGAGATATATATATTTTTTACATGTAACGCTTATAAAATAGGTACGTATGTTTTATCAGTGACCGTAACAAAATAGATGCAATGTTCGGAATTCTGCTCCAATGTAACACTATTGCGTTTGTTATACAAAAGTGTAAAATACACTGATCTGTTGAGTCGGACTAAAAGTGTAAACAATAGTCCCGACTCTTGAGCAGGGGAACGTGTATAGTGTACATCACGTGGCAGATGTCTGAATTTGGCAATAGAATAGAATAGAATAGAATGTAATTTATTGAAATGCCACAAATGCGGATACAAACGTCAAATAATAATTTAAAAATTTAAAAAAGATCCTTCAAATCATAAGGCACGGTATTACAAAAATGTTTTTTTAATTTATTTTTAAAATGTTCTGTTTCCCTACAAATTTTTATTTCATTAGGTAGCGAGTTGAAAATTTTTATTCCTATATACTTAGGGCTTCTCTCAAAGAAAGTTGTCTTATGTTTTAACACAATATCATTCTTACGGGTGTTATATGACTTGGATGCGTTGTTATTATTATCAATGAAATATCCATTAGAATACATAACTGTGAGCAGTTCAAGAGCAAAAATCCCGTAAAAAGTCAGTAGCTTGTTTTCTTTAAATAAGTTTCGACACGATTCTCTACATTTTAAATTATAAATTAACCTCAAAATTTTCTTTTGGGTTGTAAAAACTCTATGCCTACCTCCGGACATTCCCCAAATAGAGATGGCATATTTAATAGTGTTAACTACGAAAGCATTATAAAATGTTAATAACGTCTCTTTATTGTATATAGATTTCATCTGCCTGATTAGATAGTAGTAATAATTTAGTCTTTTACATACATTATTAATCTGAGACACCCATTTTAACGTATCATCAAAATGCAATCCCAAGAACTTCACAGTTTCATTTACTACTATATCAGCATTGCAATCTGTTGAAGATAAGCTACCAATAGCTAGAACAAATTGATAATTTTGTAACGTACACTGTTCAGCATAAATTTCGTCAGTTATCTAAACTATACTAATATACCGAACACACACATTGAAACTGAAAACTTTTTTGAAATTAGTGGAGTATATGCTCTAGTTATAACCATGCTTTCAAGTCAATATGAAATCCATAATCTCCTAGCGGACGGAGCGGCGGAAAAAAGCTATAAAATAATAGATGTACGTGGTATCGTACTCCAGCTAAAAAAGTGTTACACTTTTTACACAATTACGTGTGTTATACAAAGGTGTAAGATACACTAATCCAGGGATTCACAAACTTTTCAAATTCGCGGCGCACTTACAGGTTTAGTAGTTTGTCTCGGTGCCCTAGCTAGTCGAAATAGGGTAAAATGATACTACATGAAGCTGAGTTTTTATATTTATATTGACACATAAGAATACGTTTACATATTATTAAAGAAAAATCGTTTATTTTGTTGCCTCAAATACCTAAGTTTAGTTTCCGGAAAATGGGAACCCCTGCACTAATCTATTTGGTATCTCATTGTCAAACACTAGCAGCTCCGCTCCTGAACAGTTGTATATAGAGTAGAGTAGATCACGTGACATTGGTCTGAATTTGACAATTGTTAAACCAAATACCTACATCTTTCATTATCCGTTTTTTACATTCTTTTTGTGTCTTAAAATGAATCAGTTTCAATATAAAAACATAAAAAACCCGGGTCGCAGTGCCAAAACCCTGCCGACAATATAGTGTATTTGCTAATACAGGCAGTGGGGCTTTATTACTCGAACTTAAGTTGGTTTTTGGGCAAAATAAAAAAATTGACTCCATAATACACCCCTTAAAATAACATTTTTTTTAAATTGCATATTATTATCAATCGAATCTCTATACCAAATTATATATGTACCTTTCAGTAAATAATTCCCTATCTGCAAACTAATGTTTTCATAAAATTTATAAATCCGGTCCTGTCGGGCCGATTTTATTAAAATTTTAGGGACACTTTTTAACTACTACCAAAGGATTAAATTTCAATTTTGAAACGATTTGGAGAATTTTTTCGATATTTTGGGGCCCAAAAACATTTTTCAACCCCCAAAAACTATCCTTAAAATGGCCCGATTAGGCCCATTTTAAATAGGCTTCTTGCGGTGATGGATTTCAACACGTGGGCCAAATTTAGTTGAAATCAATTAACTCTTTCGAAAGTTATTGCCCGTACACACATATATATATATATATATATATATATATATATATATATATATATATATATATATATATAAACATTTTTAAAAATGGTGCCAAAGTGTTTAGGAGGTTATGAAACGTCGAGAAATTTTGGTCCGACCCCTAGGTCCCGCCATCCGACCGACGCCAATAGTGTATGTTGCCATATGACAAATACACTAAAAACTTTCTTTCTATTCGAAGTCTAACATAAATCGAACCTTGTTGTCAAAGCTGTCACTAGCCCGTTTGTTATTAGCATGCGCACGTGGGAAACCTAACGTACACTTTTAAGAGTAGATTTCACTGAGTTGTCTACTCTACTCTAAAATACCAAGCACACCTAAAATTTCATTTAAATCAGTTGACATTTAATTATTATTGGGCAACGCGCAACGCGCAGACGTAACATCGAAAGTTGAAACATACAAACCGAATGTCGTGCTACGGTTCATCACTTTCACTTCGTGCAAGAACGCATGAAAATAAAGTTGCTTTAAATAAAATAAAATATATACCAAACTACAGTGTTTTCCAAATATAACTAGCGAATTGGATTGTCTTAAAGGAAACCTTATTAATTTTATATGCAAAATAACATTCACATTGTTAACAGCTGTTGTGCCTCACACATTAAAAGAAAGCGTGTTGTTGTGGGGATTCCCTATTTTATGTATTTTATGTAATGAAAATAGAATAACGTACATGCATATTTAATAGCAATAGTAAAATGTATGTTAATAGAGTTTGTTACACAGAACTATAATTGGATTAATTTTTCGTGATAACTACGATGTTTTCATTTTAATTGGAAAAACTGCTTTACTAATTTAAAACTGTATTTAAATTTTATAACACATTTTAAGCGACGACACAATTTAATCACAAATAAAGTTTTTACTAGTGGTTGTGAAATGTGGTTTACGTCGAAAATTAAATTAGAAAATATGATTTAAATTAAAAAATATGTGCAGCTAAAATGGAACAGAATAATCACCTTTTCGACGTTTTTGCAAATTACATTCAAATTGGATTTTCACACATTTTTTTGGTTTAACAAGAAAAAATCATTAACTTTTCAAACATGTTTATAAACTATACGTAACGCCAAAAACGCATTTCTTACAATTATAAACTTCGTTCACTATCTAAAGATTTGTTTAACCACTTAAAATGTAAAATTAATTGGAAAATAAAATGCGTTGTTATTAGTGTGAACAGAGCTTAGATTTAAATGCAAAAGTGTGTTTTAATTTGTACGTGAAAAATTCAATTTCTAAAATGGCTTACTCATTTGACACTACTTTAGCAATGTACCAATTAGTAGAATCGCCAACTGAAGATAAGTTAAGTACAAAATATTGATAATTTAATTAAAATACAGTGTAAACTCTTTATAACGAAATTCAAGGGACCGAGCATTTTTATCGTTATAGAGAGTTACCGTTATATGGAGTGAAGAAAGAAAAACAACCAAATTAACAATAATCTTTAATATGTATTTTTTTGATAAAATTAATTCATATAGTCAGTTAACTTTGCCTGACGTTTTTTGCTTTCCCAGTACTTGTTTTGTATTTTCTTATGTATTCTATCCATCTCTTGATATGTGGTGGAATCTTCTTGATTAAACAATACAAATTTTTCTAAAGGTTTAGTCGGCGTCTTTTGTAGCCTGATAAGATAACATAAACAATAACACCGACAATGACGATTTTCTGTGTCTAAATATGAACACAATTCTTCGTAATAGAGAATGGCTGCTGCGCTATAAAGAGTGTATCAATGTATGGGTTTTAAGGTAAATCAACCAAATTGTGATCTTTTCTATGTTATAGAGTGTTTATCGTTATAAAGAATAATGTTATAAAGAGTTTACACTGTAATTCAATTTCCCTTTTTTTGTTTCTTGCACTACTCAAGATCTGCGGTCACAAAACAAACGATTTGTGTCGAATGTTTGGTATTTTTTCTGTTTCTTTAAATACATCTTAAAAAATTTATATGAAGAACTATACATGACGTCGATGTTCAAAAATTGTTTGTCAAAATAATATTTAATACAAATTTTCGTAGAAAATAGATTGATAAATATTTGAAATAAAATTTTGGAGCCTTCTGGATCCAAATTCTACATTATATGGGTGCCGTTTCGATGTTAAATGCTATCATCTTCATGTCCTTAATATACCCAACAATAATGGAATTGAAAATTATGGTAAACTTCGTCCATGTAATGTAAAATTCATCAATAAAGGACTAGGCTCGATAAAACTATATAGTTTTTTTTTATTGTTCGTTATACTTATTTTAATAATTCATAACATTCAGGATCATTCCAATAGTTAAAAACACGATTATTTTGGTGGTTAAACTTGGGCATTTTTGACATTTTTTGCCAATTTTTTTTTTTGTATTTTTCTGATTATTATCGATATATTTCATATTGAGCGAATGAAGGTACCACTCAGATTCTGAAATATGTTTTTCTTAGATGCATAAGAATGTACACCTAATCAATAAAAAATTGGTACCTTGTTTCAGTCAATATGAAATATATAGATAATAATGGAAAAATATAAACAAATTGGCAAAAAAATGTTACCAATGGCCCAGTTTAACTACCAAAATAATTGTGTTAACTTATTGGAGTGACCCTAAATATCATATATATTAATACGCTAAGATTAAGATGTTTGCCTCCCTTTTTCGAAAAAACCACACAATTGCTCCATATAAATTTTATATCATTTTACAGATAATTGCTTGCTCTACCAACATCAACAACTAAAAAATCTATTATTTATTTATTATTGCAAAATAATTAATTATAACAATTATACATTTATTCAGTATATGCAGCAATGCTGCCATCTGACGGTTCTAACTTTGAAACGACGTCAACATGATTGACGGTCGGTAAATGTTTTTTGTTGAATTTTTAATCAAAACTCACGCGTGGCGGCGCTTCAGCTTAACGTTTTCGATACTTGTGCCTCTATATAACATTTTTTGAAAAATATTTTCTTGAACTGTCACTGAGCTTCGTAATGTAATACAACAAAAAGAAGAAAGTTATAAAGAGTGTGAGAAATTAGAAACGAATTTTACTGCGAATATTCGCACGGGTACCGCTAGTTATAAATTATTAAAATAAGTATAAGGGACGATACAAATTTTTTTTTTTAGAAAACTTGCTATTATGGAGACCATTTTTATACTCTTATCGACCCTAATCCTTTGGATCGAGAGGATTTAATAATGAAGCGACTAAGAAAAATTACAGCATTCATGAGAGTCACAAAAAAACTACTGTTTTTTTTTAAACTGATTTCAATGAAATAATTAATCACACCTGCCAGACAAGTTGTTTTAAAATATCAAACGTACACAAATGTAATTAATCCAGTAAAATGTAAATGTTTATTGTTGTTCACTAAAAAGTAGGAACACATTAAATTATTTAGAAAGGGACGGAAAAAGCAATTTCAGCAAATAAAGAAAGTAACGAAAATAATTAATAGATTTTCCGATGTCATCAATTTTAAATTGTACAATAATGAAGGTCGGTCTGCTTTTGTTTAGCTTTCACAATAGCAAACAACATATAGTTACCGTTAAAAACAAATATTTTTAGAAATGTTACTTTTTATAGATTATAATCGATGGGTTCCGGAATTACGGGTTAAAAAACGTGAAACGCATTACTTAATTTTTAAAAGTTAAATTCATCAAAATATATTAGAGAACTTAAAAGAGTTTTATAATAACACAGTCAAAATCTGCTATAACGACATCGTAGGGTCTACTAATATTTGGTCGTAAAAACCGATAGTCATAACAACCGATGATGTTTTCGAGGTACAAAATAATTTTTTATTAGGTATGTAGTATTATTGAATGTGTAGGTACATATAAATCCATAGATATTAATAGGAATAATATTCACATTATCATTATCATTTTTCTGCATTCATAAAATCTGTTTGGAACACTTCTGTGCGTACGAATTTTGTTTACAATACAGCTGGTCGTTCTATCAGATTTAATTCTCCGAAGATATGAAGATATTACATTGAATGTAGTCGCTTAATGCGGAATGGCGTAATAAGCAATGTCGTAAAAAGCAGTGTTTTTATAAGGTGGTCATATAGCATTCAGGCGGGACCTATGATTTTGGTCATTATAACCGGTATGTTGTTCTAAATGATTTTGACTGTAATTAAATTTTCAAAAAAAATCGATTGTTTCATTTTTGTTTTCCAATCTATCGTGATGAAATGTTTCCAAATTTACAACCAACGTTTCGTTATTCGTTACTCATAAGTAAAGGCTGAAAATTGATTTCAAATAAATTGCATATACATATTTTATTATTGTAATATTTATTACTTATAATATGCAATAATAATTTAAAATGCATTTTACTCGTTTAAAAGCTTTATTCTATCTGAATTACAAAAACATCTAGTATTAATTTATATGCAGAGTCGCATACTTTCGCCAGGTATAAAGAGACCTTTAATTTGCCTTCGGTAAATTTATTCGAATAAAAAAAAATATCCAACTGTTTTCTATAAATGGTCCAAGAATTAACTTCGGGATTAAATTCTTTTAAGTCGCCTATTACTGCCATTGTTACAACTTTTGTATTTTATATTTTTTATCCTCGTCGCCAATTTGTAATATCTATTACTCTTATAAAATGCGATGATAATTTAAAATGCCCTGTTACTCTTTTAAAAGCTTTACTCTATCTGAATTATACTGGGTGTTTTTTTCAAAACTTTGAATGGATTTTTTTGTTGATACACCGGTTGAATCAAAAAAAGTTTTAGACAAAAGTTGTTGGGTTTTGAGGGAGAAATAATTTACACGTAATACCAACCCACTCCCCCCACCCCTCGGCAGGGGGAGGGGGTAACTTTTGTTTTTTAAATGGAAACCCCCGATTTTTATTTATATTTAAATTAAATTTTAAAGTTTTTCATTTTTACACAAAAAAAATTTAATCATAAAAATCAGAGGTTTTCATTTAAAAAACAAAAGTACCCCCTCCCCCTGCCGAGGAGTGGAGTTAGGTGGTTGGTATTACGTGTAAATTATTTCCCCCTCAAAACCCTTTTGCCTAAAACTTTTTTTGATTCAACCGGTGTATCAACAAAAAAATCCATTCAGTTTTGAAAAAAACACCCAGTATACAAAATGTTTAAAATTAAATAGCCTGATTATATTATATTCGTTACATAATTATTAACATTAATATACCGGGTGTATTACAATTATGCTTCATTAATTTTTAATTTATAAGAGGTGTAGAAAAATAGGTTCGACAAGATAATCATGTAATTTCGTTCAACCGTGCAATAGTACAATATTTCTCGTAGCTACAGTTTTAAAAGTATTCAGCGTACGAAAAAAGTGATCTGAAACTTACTAAAGAGAATTTATTTCTGTTTCATATTTGTCATAAACTTTTTTCAGCAAAATTAACGTGAAATAAGATATGGACAAACAAATGTTTGGGGCGTCCTTTCTATACAGACGACGCACCCAGAGTGCAAACTTAATTAGAACCACAAAACTGAATGACGACAGCAAGCTACAGGTTTCAAAAGTAACGACTATGTTAAAAAATATCTTATCTAAAAATTTTAAGTGAGTTACTCGATAACAACACGTGTGCTAAAATTTTATTTAAGACCGCACGGCCGAAGTGAAAACTATGGTTATCATAATCTATTCATAGAAATATTGTGTAAACAATAGTAATACGGAAGATAAGAAAAATATAATTATTTTTTTTAAATTGAGACTGAAAAGTCCTGTCTCACGTTGCCTAGTTAACCATGCGAAATATGAAAAATTGTTAAATTCAGATTTATTTAATTTAACCAGTGATAAAGAGATATATAATATACAGTGATCAATTATAGATTTGGAGCTAATGGCCTTGCTGCCGAAGCCCTATCGTTTATAAAAAAAAGATTTATTTTCAATATTTTATACTATCACGGCAGCGTTCTTCAATCTTCCTTTGCTCGGGTAAATTGCGCTCCTCCGAGTTTTCCCGAATGAGCGTTTCACCTCATATTTGCTCCCAGGAAAAAAGAGTGTACGATGAGCCTAAAGAATTGTCACTTCAATAACTTCAGCCGTGTAACTTGAAAAACTGAATTTTTAAATTAACTGATATATACCTGAATATAAAATAAATTCTAGAGAAGTTCTTTTGTCTATTTCCTATTTCAACGTTAAATTTACAGTAATTTACTCTCAATAATTTTCGTGTGCATCATGACCTACTTTTATTAAAGGTAACCATTCAAGAAAGAAAATGGAGGAAATGCTATTTCTGCTTTATAATTTGACAAGTTAATACACGTTTCTAATAAGCAAATTACATCGCTCGATCCAGTTTTCCACTGAACTAAAAAACTATAAAAGCATTAAGTGTTCTATCTCAGATATATAATATGCGTAAAACCGAGTATTTTACAGGCTTATCAAAAATCTCCATCCATTCTTGAAGGAGCGTTCTTAAGTTCCTCAGAAGTTCAATGCTAGCATATGTGGGAAGCCCAGAAAAAGGAAATTATTATCTCGCATTTATAAGATTTTTAAAAAATTACCAAAAATATTTAAAAAAATATTAGTAAAGGTTATCACGGTATAGTTTCACAAGACTTTTAAATTAATAAACAGATAATAGCTATCGTTCGCTATATTTGTTAAGAAACATTCGTTGTTGCAATGCTAAATTAGAAAAAAATTATTTTCAAACAATCGTCACCGTCGGGATTTAAACTCGAATCTTTCCACTTTCGCGGCGGAATGAGTTATCAATTACTCAACGGTGCACACAATTCAACATTTTAATTCTTCATAATATAGCAGTAATATAGAGTAATTGATAACTCATTCCGCCGCGAAAGTGGAAAGATTCGGGTTTAAATCCCGACGGTGACGATTGTTTGAAAATAATTTTTTTCTAATATAGCATTACAACAATGAATGTTTCTTAACAATTATAGCGAACGATAGCTATTATCTGTTTCTTAATTTAAAAAAATGTTATTAAATACGATCCCACTCTCGTCGGTATAAGGTACCAATTGCCGTTAAAATCGTTTTTGAACTATCAAAACGATGTAAAACTAATATTATATAAGAATATAAGCTTCGTTTTTCTACACAAAGTTTAAATGATCTTAGGAACGTCCACTAAATTGAGTTTAGTTCAGATCTAGACTAAGACACTTCAATAGAACCTTTTTTTAGTCGTACGAAGAAGAGAAAGTGAGTTATCGGTGAGAACCCTTATTTTTTACAAATTAATTATGCTTTCGCTGTATTCTAGTACCTAATGTAATTTCAATTTTACATAAAACTGTGATTTTCTTCGGCCTAATCATTACCAATTCTAAGTAAGCATGTCTAAATTAGGTATATCGGGAACGTGAATTTTAATTTTTACATAAAAAAAATAAATTTAATTTGTTCTCAACAATAAAAAGTCTACATACATCGTCTTCTCTTCTTTGTCAAGCCAAACTACGTACTTCTAAATAACTACTAAATTCTTTTACAAGTCTAAGATTTTAATTAAAAACCTGCAGGATATTATGTTTTCTTCGAAGTAGAGATTTAATTATAGAAACTTTTAAAACAGTCTTTGATCTTAAAAAAATCGAAAAATCAAACGTTTTGAAAAACTGTCGTCTTTAAAAACAAAATGCTTTGACTAAAAATAGTAAAAACTTGAACTTAACAATAACCATTTGACATATTCTGACTAACATCAATCAGGTCGTAATATTTGCAAAAAAAATTCTACCCCGAATTTCATCAGAAACATAAACCGATTTGTATTCATATAATGACATAAAAAATACTGTTTGAAAATGAATAATAAGAAGCTAACACGAGGTGGAGTTCTATCTTGCGTGATATCAGTTCATTCTATTTCGTATTAATAAGACACGAAATGTGTGAGACGAGCCTTTGAAAAATAGTTCAGGCTTTACCTAGAGGCATAGAAAAAATAGATGAAAAGGAATGCAACGTCCGGTGTACCGGAAAACCTTCAACGCAAACGTACAGTTGAACAATTTTAAAAGTTGTCAGCGGTAGCTTAAACTACAGGTGGTTATGATGGTTGTGTAAAGGAATCAAGGTCTGCCGTTAAGGAGTGTCCATTTAGCTCCTTAAGGGGGTATTCTTATGTGAACGCATAAATTTTACCTCTTTTTAGGGAATTTTTTTTAGACGACAATAACATTCAATCATTTTAATTTTTTTATATGTTTTTGTTTGTATCTTAAACTGTATAAAAATAATTTTTTTTCTCTTATTTTACATTTTTTATATATATATTTTTTTAAATTAAATTAGACACTAAAAAAAAGCAGGTCACTGGTCATGGTAATAGCGGCTGTTCATGTTGTCTGAAATAAAAAAAATCGAATGGATGATTGTTCAGTAGGGATGTCGCTATCGTCCCTACTAAAATTAATCAATTTCATTAAAAATGGCGGACTGTAGAAAAAAAGTTTGTTTTTTGTTAATTTTTTTGTTAAAAATCGTTTAAAAAAATAAGAAAATATTTTCGAAAATAAGCAATTAACCATTAATGAGTAGAAGAACATATATAAATTTCAAAGCAATCGGTTAAATACTTTTTTTTAGGACCATGACAGTTTTAGAAAATAATGTTTCCATAAAAATGCGTTTAAAGTTTCAAGAGCCAACCAGTCGCTTACGGCGCGTCGGCCACTATATGAGTTGTAATTTATTTAAAACTAGGAATTTCGGTCTCTATTTTTCACAGCATATTTTCGATAGGTTTTACTATTGAAATATGAAAAAAAATCGATTTTTCGAAGTGGTCACATAAGAATATACCCCCTTAAAAAATGTATCTGTAAAGTTCTGCATTTTGTTTCCAAAAGTGTAGCCAACATATTGATAGAAAAAAGTAAGTTCCATATTGTATGTAAAAACTGTCTACCAAAATGACGTATCAAACATTAATTTTGATACAGTAGTAAGGGAAATATTTCCTACCGACAAAAAAAACACCTTTGAGAAATAATATATACCGATAATTATGAATCGATTTCCTCTAGGATAAATAATTTTGATGTAATATAAAAAGTTATTTATGACAAGATTTTTCAAAGCCCATTCATGTGTACTATGAAAAAAAACTGGATCAAAATCAGTCCTTTGAAGCTAGTCACGTGACAACTCCATTGTAGAGTATTTAAAAAAAATCAGTGGTAAAATATTGTCACCTCTAAAATTTGCAGTCTGAGACCCGAGCCTAACTAACAACACGACAATGGATAAAGTAAATCATATAGAGAGATAATAAATAGATAAAAAACTAGTAATTCAAACCCTGAATGTTTGTGTAAGCTTAATCTAATATATTCATATATTATTATGAAGGTTATATGCATCGCAGATCACGCACCACAAGGGTAAATTATAATAGAAATTGTATTCATTTATCCGCACTTAACTCCTAGACGGCACGATATGATAAATTTATGCGGTGAGTGTGAACGAACCTAAATCTAATGCGCGTTACTTTCAAGAACGCATGTACAGACCAACGCAAAAATTTATTTATTTAGTATGAAAAATATTCGAGTAAAAAGATGTTGCTATTTTAATATTATCTTTTTACCCAACATCTATTTATATCTGGACCCTAAAAACCTTAGTTGTGGGACGTATCTAATCTATAAAAAAACCCGGGTCGCAGTGCCAAAACCCTGCCGACAATATAGTGTATTTGATAATATAGGCAATGTGGCGTTATTATGCGAACTTAAGTTGGTTTTTGGGCAAAATAAAAAAATTGACTCCTTAATACACCCCTTAAAATAACATATTTTTTCTTAACTGCAATATTATTATCAATCTAACGTCTACACCGAATTAAATACACCCTTCAATAAATAAGTCACTATCTACAAATTAGTGTTTTCAAAAAATTTGTAAGTCCGGTCCTGTTGGGCCGATTTTATTAAAATTTTAGGGACATTTTTTAGTTACTACCAGAGGGTTAAATTTCAATTTTGAAACGATTTGAAGAATTTTTTCGGTATTTTGGGACCCAAAAACATTTTTCAACCCCTAAAAACTACCCTTAAAATGGTCCGATTACGCCCATTTTAAATAGGCTTCTTGCGGTGATCGATTTCAACACGTGGGCCAAATTTCGTTAAAATCAATTAACTCTTTCGAAAGTTATTGCCCGCACACATATATATATACGTATATATATATATATATATACGTATATATATATATATATATACGTATATATATATATATATATACGTATATATATATATATATAAATATATATATACATATATATATAAACATTTTCAAAAATGGTGCCAAAGTGTTTAGGAGGTTATGAAACGTCGAGAAATTTTGGTCCGACCCCTAGGTCCCGCCATCCGACCGACGCCAATAGTGTATGTTGCCATATGGCAAATACACTAATAATCGTAATATTGTGTTTTGTACTTTTGCGTATTCAGTACGAGGCACTATTGCCTTCAAACTAGCACAGTTTTGAAATGCAACATCTTGCAGAAACGTATTCAGTAGAAGGCACTTATAAGCGCACCGATCGCTCGCCGTAAAGATTGGAGTCTAACGTATAACCAACCAAAGAAAACGTCCTCATAATGTTTCTTATAATTTAATAGTTTCATTACGAAATCAGAATGTAAGGTTATGAATATACGTATAGTTAGTTATTATAGTGTCAAACACTCATTCGAGTTTGAGTTCCGACAGTGACATTTTCTAATATTGCATTGTAACGTCAACAATTATTGTTGACGTTACAATGCAATATCAGAAAAAAAATATTAGAAAATACATGGCTATAGTTTGCTATTATTTTATGACACATCTATGGGTGTTTCACAATATAATAGCAAACTATAGCTATCTATTTGTATATTTCTTACAATATTGAAAACAATGACCCCCAGCTAAAACATTATTTAATTAGAAATAGATAGCTATAGTTTGCTATTACTGTTAGGAAACAACCATTCAATGCAATATTAGAAAAAAAATATTCTCAGTGATACTTTAAGCAAAAATCATCTATCATACCGCAATAAATATTTATATTGTAAATTTAAAAAAATCAATATTATTTTCAAATTAATTAATACGAAAAATTACAAATAATTCTAAAATTTAAATACCATGAAACTTCAATTATTAAATATAATTATGATGTATTCTTGACTATATTAATAATAATAATATATATCACGAAACGTAATTAAATTTACATATATTCAATAATAAAATTTTGGATCCTTAATACAAAGGAAGTGTCACTTCAAAAATAAAATTAAATTGTAAGTTCCACGCGTTCTTGCCCGAGTACGGGTCTTAACACATATAAACACAAAAACGTACAAAAACAGTGTCAGAGTTAAATCCAAAACATTATTTCTCCTCTAAATTTTCCAGTTAAATATTCCTTGAAAACTTGCCTGTATATAAATGAAACCAAATAGTTTTTGTTAATTTAGAATGTATAGTGTAATTGTGTGACCAAAAAGAAAAACCAGCAGGTAACATAACAGACGATTAGTTATCGATCGTCTATAACGAAAAATTTCTCTCTTAGAATGCATATTGATTCAAATTTGGAACGTAAATTTGTGGATGATTAACATTGCTTATACATGTTAGTCGGCGACAGCTGTCTGACAAACAGCGATTCTAGTCAAAACGCGAATCGTGATTAGTGAAACTAAAACTGTTCGGGCAGCGACAGCCAAACCGTTCGATAAATAATAATAAACCGTTTTGAAATGTAGCTTAAAGAAATTTAACGTCATTTTTTGTTGATCAGTGTCCCACTTTATAAATTGCTACCTGAAAGTTTTCAGAAAATATCAAAAATATAAAAAACTTCTGAATAAAAGTTGCTCACCATAAAGGGGGACATAAAGTTGCGAACAGAAACTTTTTGTAGGTAGCTCTAGTTTCGAGAAACGAATCACAACTCTAATTTTTTAAGTGGGACTATGGTGTTTTTATTGGCTCATTAGAAAGAAGAAAAAAATGCTATCCAAAACGTTTAAATCAAATTTTCCTTCGAGACTTTATATCGCAGAAAATCATAATTTTTCACGGGGCATAAATCAAACCGCACAACCTCCTCGTGGTATCTAAGGGAACACTAATGTCGAAAGTGAAGAATTATGATTTTCTGCGAAAAAAAAATCCTCAAAGAAAAATTTTAACTCAACGTTTTTAATAGCATTTTGTCCCTCTTTCTAATGAGGCAATAAAAACAGCAAGGTTCCATTAAAAAAATTCGTTTTTTGAAAGTGACGCCACCTGCAAAAAGTTTCTCTTCGAAATTTTGTGTCTGAATAAAAGTTGCCCACCATAAAGGTGGGCAACTTTTATTCAGAATATTTTTTTATACCTTTGATATTTTCTGAAATTTTACGGTGTATTCTAAGAATTTAAGGTTTTAAGCCCACCTCAAAGTGTATTTAAGCCACCGAAAATAAAGTTTGAAAAATCTACTCCTATCTAGCGATATCAAAAGTAGACAAGCATAAGGTTTTGTTTTTTGGGCGCATAATTATTTGTCAATGTAAACACCTACACTGTTTTAGTGATTAATACAGCAATAGTTTAATATAACTAAATATTCTATACTAAATATGATTAATTGTACATAGTTAATTAAAGCAAATAAAACTGGTCTATATAATTAAAATATGTTATTCGCACTATTATGCTTGATTATATCACACCCTGTTCCTTTTATGTCACGAAACACCGCCCCACGAGCCTAGTTTAAGTTTATTACGTAAGTACAATGCCTTCAATAAGTCGACTTGCTTTTCGAGATAATAATCTCACAGTATGGAAAAACCGCAGCTCATAAGATTAGTGTAATGTAAATTAAGGGGTATTTTTGCACACCTCCCTATAAAATATAGTTGCTTTTCATGCCTGTAGTAAAATGATCCTTCTTTGCACAACTGCGTAAAGTAAAACAAACAAAATCCGATTTTACCAATTCAATAGTTGTATCTCTGTCAGCTGTCAACCAAAATTGATGTAATTTTCATATTAGTACATCTTAATTTGATAAATTATATACATATATTTGCAAAACTCAAAATTGTAATTTCCACAAGCTTTTCAAATAATTTATTTGAAAAGCTTGTGGAAATTACATTTTAAATATTTAAGATATTTTTGAAAGAATTGTTCAACAAAGTTTAAGAATATCATGAATAGATTTTTGCAAATGATGACACATTAATTCACATTAAAATACTTTTTTGAAATTAATCTCCTTAAACCGTTATAAACCAGAACGAAGGCATTTAAAGGCGGTTCATTATAATAATTCCATATTACAAATCAAAACTTATTGAAGGCACAGCATTTAACACTTAGATGTAGTAGATGGGATTAAAGACTATAAAATGATAATTTTCCAAACTAAGTTTTCAATTTATTTTGAAAATTTAATCCACTATGAATTTTAAATAAATTTATAATGTACTTATTGTTATTTAAGCAGCAATGGTGGTCATTTTCTGATAGTATATGTACCAGTACGTTACATACAAAAGCGGCACGTTATATTCAAAAAATCGTTTTTTGCGCAATCACTAGAACACTTCTTATTTGAGATTTCATCGTGAAATGTAAGTTTATTTTTATATAACTGATACGCCATTTTGACCCTATCAACCATGAATATGACAGAGTGAAAGTTTAAAGTAATATTTTCGCCTTAAAGACGCCATTTTGTGAAGTTCCGCGGCAGTTACTTTTGGTAAGTAATATACATCGTTAATTTTGCTACTCAATTTTGTCAGTTGTCGATAAATACTTTTTTACTGTTTATAACATAACGCTATATTTGTAATGGACAGGTACAAAACTACCAGAAAATTCAACCGTATGTTTTCCGAAAGCTTTCTGAAGTTCAGAGCTTGTTTAAGCTTATTTCGCGCGCTTTAATAGATCGGCGATAACGTTAAACGAATAAATAACTTTTAATAACAGAACCATATGTCGCGTCGCTTGTACTGTTTCAAACATTCATCAATTAAAAGAGTAGGTTATGTTTCTAGTACGTGAAGACATATATTATAGCGAATGTGATATTATGTTAAAACGAGAAACGGCGAGTTTTAATAGTCATACGAGCCATAATATCGTCACGCACGAGATACGTACGGTATTTTATGCACGTACCTCTATAAAATAGTTGATTTTCACAGAATTTTCAAAATTTTAACAGTTCAATTTTGAGCAAGTTCACTTCCAATTGTACGCTCCGTTGAATTTTCATACATTTACTACGGAAATGGTTACGCTTCGCAATTCGTTTTTTTAATATTATAGGCATTGGTGCGAAATGGGTTATTTTACTACCGCTATCCAGTCATAAAAACCAGTTATTTTATAGGAGGCCGTGCAAAAATTAATTTTAATGGATTTGGTATTAAGAATTCAAGGTCATTCATGTTACTTGAAAACTATAATAATCTAGAAATATACCCTCAAATAGTAAACTAACAAAGAACAAGATTTAACAATCAAATTTAGATATTATTTTTTACTATAATTTAATAATAAATCTCAGGTATTTGGATTAATAATACAATAGAATCGTGTTATTGTTAATCTTGCTACGTTTCGACTACTTTATTTAGTCTTCGTCAGGCTCTGAAAAATACATATATATACAAATTCAATTATACTATAATCAGTAAAAAATATATAAAAAAGTAGTCGAAACGTAGCAAGGTTAACAATAACACGATTGTTTTGTATTATTAATCCAAATACCTGAGATTTATTATTGAATTATAGTAATAATTTTGGATGCGATATAATGTCTAATTATTTTTTACTTTATATTTATAAAATTAGGGATTTATTATAAATAATGAATAATGAATAAATAATAGAAAAATTGTATTAATAAAATGAATTCTTACTCAGTTTTCAACCGTGATAAAAAAGAGGTTATATACAATTCGATGCGGTTTTTTTTATTTATTTATTTATTGTTCCTCGATAACTGCGCCAGTTGTGAACCGATTAGAAAAATATCGACGCCATTTTGTCCAGAACGTTATCGGATTTTTAGTGACTTTTTTGAAAAAAGTTAATATTTTTTCCACTAAAAATGTTCATAGCTGAATCATGTTAATTTTTACAACGGAAAAACCACTTATAGTTACATAATCTTCAGTATTACAATACAAATACATATTATTTTGAATGAAAAGTCTTTCCTAATTATTTCAAGAAAAACATATTATTTTCTACGCAAGCAACGGTTTTTTCCGCCATTTCTTGCAGAAAATAAGACTGCCATACAATTCACGCGTCCACTGCGTAGCTATAACAATCTGGTAGTTACTTTAAAAAAAGAGTTTTATATTATACTATACGACAAAAGGGTTGACGAAAACTGAAAGGCAGCTTCCCAAGCCTTGAATTATTAAAGAGCTTTGAGACAGGATATACTGCCCATGTTACCTCCAGTATCTACCCCATGCCCTAAAATAAAACAACAGGGTTCATTTCACTATCTTCAGCACGGACAAGAGTCACTGCAGTCAAAGTGTGGATAACAGTTAACGTGACCTGGCCGGAACACGGATTGGCCGCGCCATATTGAGCCATTTTGTACGCAGTGTACAGCTATCGACTGCTTCTGTACGCAGTGTACAGCTGTCGGCTGTTTCTGTATGGAGCGATCGCGCAGGCCCTACATATTAGGGATGTCGAAAAAAATCGATGTATCGATATTTTTTATTTGATATATCGATATTTTTGGGCGATATTTAATATTTCGATATATCGATATAAAATTCCGAGTATCGAAAACCGATATTTTTTCCGGTAGCAACACTTTTATGTACTATACTGCGACTGACTATGGCCGTTTAATTATTCTGAAAATATCGAAAACTCTACTAAAAAAGAAACATGTGTTTTTACATGTTTTTGGAACATACTTTAAGTGCGTTCCAAAAACAACAACAGTGAATAAAGCACATGTAAAACAGTTTTTTTTTCACCAGATTTTTCGATGTTTTCGGAATAATAAACAGTCAAAATAGCTATTCATGCAATATTTCATTTCATTTCTATAACATCTAGAATGTGTTTAATTATTTCGATTTACACCTCAATTCATGCTGTACCAACAATTTTCTGTCGAATGTCACCTCTAGCATGCATCCCATAGGTTCGCCATTAATCTCTAAAATTATCTGCTCCTAAATATATTAGGGTTCGCCATTAATCTCTAAAATTATCTGCTCCTAAATATATTAGAAGTTTAATTAACAAAAAAAATTCTTATCGTTGTTTTTGATTTCAGATAAATATTTACTTATTACTATTTATTATTAGAAATAATGTCTGTTAACTGCTATTTGAGATTATATTCAGCTAGCCAATATGTATACTAAATTTCTTCGAGTGCCAATGTTCTCTTTAAAATTTAGCGATATATCGATATTTTTTTTTAAATATCAATACTTTTTGGCACTTCTGACATCCCTACTATATAATATGCAGTGTTCACCACTCGCGATTCAATATGGCGGCGATGCATTGGCCACACTCTTACTATAATCACTCTAGCACGGATAGGGTTAAGATCCATCCCATTAATGTCTAAAATGTTGTTATTCACAGCTGAGAACTACCTTTTAAATATGTATTCTAGATTGCATTTCGAAGCAGATACGTCTTCTTTCTTTCCGTAAAAGAATGAAAAAGGAATATAAAGATAGTTTTTATAAAGTGCTTTCATCGCATAAGCCATCATTGATAACAAAAGCTAACGTCAAGTATGCTACTTTTTTTAATGTGTACTAACTATCGTAGGTGTAGTCTTTACTTACAGAAACAAAAATGACGCCTATTTTTTATTATGAAAAGGTTACAAATTTGTGAGCTCTTTAAAATAATACGCCATTAAGTGTATTTTTTTTTTGTAACATATTTGATCATAATAAATACACCAGTTGATCCTACAAAGTGAAGGTCAACTTCGGCTACGTTCGTCAACATTATCGACTTCGGTTGAGTTCGGCAAAATAATAATTGAGGTCAAAATATACTAAGCTGTCTGTCGTCATAAGAAATGCATATTTGTTTTTGACACACTTAAGGTAAATTGATCCCTCAGATTGTAAAATAAGCTCTCGAAAATTTTCGAACAGTGATCGCAAAATGCATTTTATTACTCTTTTATTAGCTGTGATTAAAGCGTTAAGCTTCACAAAATTTGGCTTGATGCTTAAAAATTTGGAATAAACATTTTTTTGCCCTAAAAATTGAATAAAAAAACGTGCTATTCGTCATATTTCTTTACAGCACCGCACGAGATTTCGAATTAACATTTTGAAGTTTTTTCTTTACAAACTTATGTTCAAAATACTGACTTTGGCTTGCTTAATAAAAATGTTTCTTCCAATTTAATTTTTTCTGCACAAAACATGCCAATTTACTCGTTGTTATCTGATTTTAAAGCGTTTATTTAAGTCAAATAAACTATAAAAACTTGGCTAAAATGAAGAATGGTACATATTTCTAGTTTATTTTAAAGCATTACCATCAAAGATTAATAAGAACTCATCTTTAAAGTTCAATTCCAGATATATGTTATAATAGAAAACAGTATCACGGATAATTGGAATCATGAAAATAAATCAGTTTAAAAAAAATAAAAAAAAAGAACATTATTTTCTACAATTTTTAATAATTGTTTTTTGTAATGCTAAATTGCATATTATATCATAGTTTAACTATCGTTTAAGCATATTGAGAGCTTGAAAAAGTCTTAATTAAATAAAAGAAGAAACGTTGCAATCAATGAGAGTTTAAATTGATTTATTTTCATCATTCCAATTACCCGTGATACTGTTTTCTATTAATAAGAACTTTTCATAGAAATTCGAGATTTCCGAAACGTGAGTAAGTGCATTTTACATACTCACACACACATAGAGTTATGCGAATGAAAAAGAGGGCATATTGGACAGCTGGTAAACAGACACTTTAATGAGAAATAAATTGTTAAAAATAAACATCTTGAACTGAAAGTGGGTTTTCCTTATTATTTTTGCTTTATGCAATTCTTCAGGTTCGATTGACCTAAGATGAAAAAAGTCACCTTAAATCGGATTCGACTACTAGCCCGCTAAGTATGATTTAGGTCAGGGGTTTCCAAAGTGTACGCCGCGGAACCCTGGTGCGCCGTAGAGAGTAAACAGGGTCGTCGTGAAACACTCCTGTTTTCTGGAAACTAAACTTAGGTATTTGCGGCTACAAAATAAACAAGTTTTCTTACATAATTCTTGCGTGTCAATATAAATATAAAAACCATGTACTATCATTTTACCCTATTTCGACTAGCTAGGGCGCCGAGACAAACTACTAAACCTGTAAATGCGCCGCGAAGTGAAAAAGTTTGGAAATCCCTGATTTAGGTAATTACTGAAAAGCATTATAAGTACATATTAAACAATGTGTAGTTTAATTTTTGCAATGTCAATCAGTTTACAAATTATATCCACTGCAGAATCCGATAATCATAGCGTATGATTAAAACCACTATTGTAACATATTAGTTTTTTATTCAATTACAGCACTGCTCTAACCCTCCAGTGAGGGGTGGGCTATTTTTTGCTACAGTGGAATAACATTGCTGGTCACGTTTCATGCTACATTTTCATGACGGAATTTTATACACAGTTTGAATTTAAATAAATAAGATTCATAAATTGATATGATAAAGAAAAAAAACCCGGGTCGCAGTGCCAAAACCCTGCCGACAATATAGTGTATTTGCTTGTATAGGGCCGTGTGGTTTTATACTTTTATTATGTGAAATTAAGTCTGTCTTTGGGCAAAATAAAAAATTTAACCCCTTAATACACCCCTTAAAATAACATTTTTTTTCTTAATTGTAATATTATTATCAATCTAACGTCTACACCGAATTAAATACACCCTTCAATAAATAAGTCACTATCTGCAAACTAGTGTTTTCATAAAATTTGTAAATCCGGTCCTGTCGGGCCGATTTTATTAAAATTTTGGGGACACTTTTTAATTACTACCAAAGGGTTAAATTTCAATTTTGAAACGATTCGGAGAATTTTTTCGGTATTTTGGGGCCCAAAATCATTTTTCAACCCCTAAAAACTACCCTTAAAATAGCCCGATTAGGCCCATTTTAAATAGGCTTCTTGCGGTGATGGATTTCAACACGTGGTCCAAATTTCGTTGAAATCAATTAACTCTTTCGAAAGTTATTGCGCGTACACACACATATATATATATATATATATATACATATATATATATAAACATTTTTAAAAATGGTGCCAAAGTGTTTAGGAGGTTATGAAACGTCGAGAAATTTTGGTCCGACCCCTAGGTCCCGCCATCCAACCGACGCCAATAGTGTATGTTGCCATATGGCAAATACACTAAAAACTCAAAATGTTTATTTGCCTTCCCGTAATTCGAAATCTCGTTACGTGTTGACGAATATCACGTTTTATGATTCAATTTTTAGGGCAAAAATATTATTTTTGCAATTTTTAAACAGCAAGCCACATTTTGTGAAGCTGAATGATTAACCACAGCTAATAAAAACAGTAACAAAATGAATTTTGCGACCACAGTTCGAAATTTCCCGAGAGCATATTTTACGATCTGAGGGAGCAATCACCTTAATACGAAAAAAGAACAATATTTAAATATATTAAGCTCTTTACTGATCAACGTTTCCCCATAAATCGTGGTTTCTTCAGGATTTTAAAAATAAACAATAAGTTAATTAGCCGTATTCTACTATTTTTGTTCTAATCACTCTTCTTACGTAACCACAGTGATTACAAAATTTATAAAGAGTTGTCTGAATTTAATTAGAAGTCTATTTTTGTGCGGTTACCTCGGTTATATACTTTTGAATTTGTGTTAGTTGTCAAGTCCTGAAAATAATTAATTATTAATAATAATTATTATTATTATGGATAATAAAATTACAAAAAGACGACAAAAAAAAGTATCATCTAGTCAATACAAATTGATGGTTGATTTTATTGACGCTAATAAAAATATGTTGAGTGGAAAACTTTCATCAACCGAATCCACAATTGTGGATAAAAAATGGGAAAAATTAGCCCTTATACTGAATTCCAATTCGAATTTTGGATTAATAAAAAACGTAAAAGAATAATAAAAAAATGTATAACGCGTGTACGTTAATATAATTCTATTATTAACCTGTTTTCATTCTCAATTAACTCCAAAATAAGTAAGTGAAATATTTTGGCGTCCATTTTAATTAATAAACACTCAAAGTGTCAGCTTAACAACACCCATTTACAAGTTACAATTTATCCACTCTTATAAACACGGCACATGATCATTTTAACCACTTGTGGCAAACACTTTGCTTAGAAGAAAGAAACAAATAAAAGTTGTTGCCCAGAGTGTATATGTTGTTAAGCACTTGGTAATCACAGTGATTATCATTAGTAGAATAGCCCTGAATATCTTTTTAGTATGTCGCAACGTTGATAATTTATTGTTATAATAGAAAACAATATCACGGGTAATTGGAATGATGAAAAAAAATCAATTTAAACACTCATTGATTGCAACGTTTCGTCTTTATTTAATTAAGACTTTTTCAAGCTCTAAAGCAATTTTTTACAAAAATTAACATTCCTATAATAAAAATATTAAACATTATGGATTAATTTACTAAAAAGAAACAATGGTGTGACTAACCTCAATATGTTTAAACGATAGTCAAACTATGATACAATATGCAATTTAGCATTACACAAAACAATTATTAAAAATCGAAAATTGTAGAAAATAATGTTCTTTTTTTTATTTATATTACAGTTAACTAAAAATCATAGTATGGCAGTTGCTCAGTTTAACTAATTTTCCGTTTAAACATATTGAGGTTAGTCACACCATTGTTTCTTTTTAGTAAATTTTTAATCCATAATGTTTAATATTTTTATTATATGAATGTCAATTTTTGTAAAAAATTGTTTTAGAGCTTGAAAAAGTCTTAATTAAATAAAGACGAAACGTTGCAATCAATGAGTGTTTAAATTGATTTATTTTCATCATTCCAATTACCCGTGATACTGTTTTCTATTATAACATATATCTGGAATTGAAGTTTAAAGATGAGTTGATAATTGTATTTCGTTAATTGCTTTGTTTTGAAATATTACATATTTAAATAATCAGAAAAAATATGTAAGCCTTATCCAGATAAGTAAAACTATTTTAGTCGAAGATGGGATTTATATATTTAGTATACGTAATATAAAAAAATGGAAAATAATTTTTGGACAGAACAGTTTAAGAGTCCCCATCTATAATTTTTTTACCATTACACGTTATTTCTCTTTTAACGTCACAGAAAATTTTAATTAAAGACTCTCTCTCTATAATATAATAAACCATTGCACTATGAATCAGCGAACTTATATTTTATAACACAATAGTTCTGAAGCAGTTCAGAACTGCTGTCAGGAAAGAGTTACACATGTTTAAATTCATCAAGCGCACTGAAAGGCTTAAAACAACACAACAAAAACAAAGGCAGATTCACAATGTGCAAAAACATTTCACACATAAATAAATTCGGATAATGAAAACATAATATATATATTTCCGAGTAAAAATGTAGGCTCCGTTAGTTTGACAAATAAACCGTCCGACACAACTCCGACGAATTTTCCCATATAGAGTTAAATCAGTAGAGCAATACAGTACTCAGAACTGTGTGTCCACTCAAAGAACGTCTATTCGGAAGGGGAGTGAAACTGCTACAATGATGCGAAACTGCATTTATACAAAAATGACCATGATATACCGGTTGCTGAGTCATTGAAGGAATAAAATTTGTATTTTGAAATGGGGTTTAAATTTATAATGGATTCATTTTCATAAATCATATTATGACGTCGTTGATCAGGTTCATTGTTGATATTTCATAGGTATAACGGAAGCAAGCAAGCAGCTATCAGTTGAGCACTTTACTAATTTAATTATAAAATGTATGTATCATATTTATTAGATGTATAATATATTTTGGGGGGCAAGGATCTTACAAAACGTCAGCTGAATAGACAAAAAAACCGACCGGTGCGCTAATTTTGACCAAGAGTTTCATGTCAGAAATATATCGCTAGTTAGTGTATTTGCCATATGGCAACATACACTATTAGCGTCGGTCGGATGGCGGGACCTAGGTGTCGGACCAAAATTTCTCGACGTTTCATAACCTCCTAAACACTTTGGCACCATTTTAAAAAATGTATATATATATATATATGTGTGTGTGTGTGTGTGTGTGTGTGTGCGGGCAATAACTTTCGAAAGAGTTAATTGATTTTAACGAAATTTTGTCCCCATGCTGGAATCCACCACCGCAAGAACACTATTTAAAATGGGCCCAATCCATTTTAAGGGTAGTTTTTAGGGGTTGAAAAATGTTTTTGGGCCTAAAAATACCGAAAAAATTCTTAGAATCGTTTCAAAATTGAAATTTAACCTTTTGGTAAACATTAAAATACGTTGTTAAAATTTTAATAAAATCGGCCCGACAGGACCGGACTTACAAATTTTATGAAAACGCTGGTGTGCGTATAATGATTTATTTACCGAAGAGTGTATTTTATTTGGTTCAGATGTTGAATTAATAACAATATTTTAACTAAGAAAAAAAATATTTTAAGGGGTGTATTAAGGGGTTATTTTTTTATTTTATCCAAAAACAAACTTAGGTTCATGTAACAAAGCCACACTAACTGTATTAGCAAATACACTATATTGTCGGCAGGGTTTTGGCACTGCGACCCGAGTTTTTTTTTTATGAAAGCGATGTAATTTAATGTTTTATTATTCTATGTGCGAATAAAGTGTGTAAGTCCGGCTTAGTTTGGCTCTACTGGGGATGCTAGGATTGCACCCGACTTTATGAAATCCCACGTATACACCGCAGGGTCGCAGAGGTCAGGAGGTCTAATCGAACCTCGTACAGTAAACCAAAGGTAAAAGGTCGCAGTGGCAGGCTCTAGTCGACTATCGCCTGACATCTCTATATATCACTCACCGCTCGGCATACAATAAACCCACCTACCGTATACCCGCAATGTACTAGTATGTCGCCTGTCTCTTGTCACTTATTCACCAAAAACTAATTAACGCAACACTGAGACATCCTTCCAACCCACTCCCTTCGTTCGATCATTTTTATTTTTAATAAAACCACTTTGTTACGTTTTTTTATGTTCCTGAAAAATTAATTAACGCAGTATATCTCTTCCCTCCAAAATAATTAAGACCTCGGTGTTATTATTTTTTTTAATTTTTTGCTGTCAACACAATCGGATATCCCAGATGTTCCGGCCGTAAAAATGTTTCTGTGTTAATTTTTGGTCAACTGTTGAATTAATTTTGATTGCAAAATTGTAACAAAGTAAGTGCATTTACAAAATCAAATTTTATTTATATTCAGGAAGTTCTAATTTACTGATGGTTTTTTTTCATTTTGAAGTACAGTAAGGCCTCGATAATTCGGACATTCAGTAAACCGGATTCTTTGATAATTCGGCTAAGCATTTCAATTACATTGTGTACTTTATAACCCGGATTTGACAGTACTTGGTAATTCGGATCTGCGTTTTTAAACGTCTATTTCATTCAAATTAATAGCATTCGATAATATAGCGTTAGTGAGAGATTCCCCGCCATGTATTCGGTCGGATCTGATACATATCTGAGGATTCCTATAAGCAGGCATTATATGTGTGACGTTGTTTTGATTGAGTATTAATTGTATATAGGTGCGTTATTTTATGTTCTACATAAGTATATAAAATAATTTTGTACACGTAGATGTTAAAATAGCTTCTAGAAGAAAACACACTACGTTGTCAATAAAACAAAAATCGGACATAGCCCGTGGTGAAAGTGGAAAAGTTTTGGCAAATGAATACAGAATAGGAACATCAATTTCCGATATAAAAAAGAACAAAAGCAAAATCAAAAGATATGGTATATTTTAATGACTATTTTGGATTTTTACTATGTATGTGTTCCTTCTTTTATTCCGGTCCCGGCGCCCGAAAGGAATTACGAAAAGCCGAATATCCAGAAATGGAAACTCATTTGTATGCATGGTTTTGTACACAACGATCAAGGCATGTTCCAATTCCCTATACGAAATCTTATCTGCCAAAGCAAAACTTCTATAGCGAAATCTATGGAAATGATAATTTTAGAGCTAGCAGAAAAGGGTTAAGCAAACAATAATATAAAATTTAATAAATATACTTCTATTTTGCATAATTTTTTGTTTACATACTATTTTCTAGTTATTTTATAATAAATGTTTACCTTTACAATAAAAGTAATCCGAATTTTTTACTAATCCGGATCACAGCGGTTTTAATTAGTCCGAATTATCGAGGCCTTACTGTATTGAGAAATGGTTGTTGGGAAATTCATATACAATTTACATTTAATTTGTTTCTATAACTTGAATGATGTGTCCTCCTAGGCTGCTCACCACACTTACCTGTGAACAGCCTAGTAGAACACTTCGCCCGCTACCACATCGCCTTTGATAATGTCTACCGCAGTTATTGACGAAAATTCAGGTAGAAATATCAATGGACCACGAAGACAAAAAGTTTTACAACTCCGGCTTACAAACTTGACTGATGTTTTCCAACATGAAAAATAAATGGCGTCTTTTAGAACCGTTGACAAAGTTCCAATAAAGAACGAAATGTCGGCAAAAAAAAGGCATTTGGTACTCAATAACCATCTCTCAGGTACTGATTAACAATCGGCAATAAATAGTCACCAAATATAATTTTTAAAATAAAAAAGCATTTCATTTTAAAACAGTTCTGAAAAAGTATGTTAAATTTCTCAAAAAATTATGAGACAAATATTTCTTACAAATCTCGTAAATATTTTTTGCACAACCTCTATATAAAATGGCAGCTTAACATGTGTGTATAGTGATTGTAAAGTGACCCATTTAATACTAGTACGAAACAAACGTACGCGATCTAATTAATTCAGCAGTAATTTTCATAAGCCACCTACAGTACATACAAAACAACAGCAGACACCTAAGTCGGGGTAATATGCCTCTCCTAATAACTCAACGACTAAATCCAAAATCCAAAATTTATTAGTTTCATGCGCGTTATGTATGTCGTAGGATAATTGAAATAATTGGATCTTCGCAAACATCCTAGGACATTGCAAAAAAAGGGTACTAATTGGAATCCGGTTTTTTGCAAACGTCCAATTTTTTTAATTATCCTACGACATATATAAATATATAAATTCGTCAAAAGAAATTCAGTTTTAGCCAAAGCTGAATGTTGTGCTGAAGGCTTAATTGTTGACTGAAAGTTACCGTAGCATCAACCAGACTAATAAACACATTACAGTCGAGAACTGTGCCCTCTAGCAAACAAGAGCCCAGCGACGCCACTGTCGCGAACAAAAAAAATGCTTCACTGTTTGAACGCATTTCTGCTGAAAGTTTTTTTTTTTACATATTTGAACCCACTTTGAAAACGTTTAGGACTTATCTATATGTTATCAGTTGTGAAAATCAAAAATCACTCGTTTTTTACATTCCATTGTTGCGAAAATAGTGTATGCAAAAAGGAGATGCATAACATTGTACAAACTTCGCAAAATACATGTCGAGAAAAAATGATGAAAATTCCATTAGCGCTGTCGACAGTACAAAATACAGTCTTCAAAGCACATGTAACGTTGATCTTTTTAAATCTGTACGATTTTTTTTGGTAAAATGGTTTTTGTCTGTTTTTGTTTCCTTTCTTAATAGTGATTTTAAAGGCCGGTACACACATCCGGTTTTAAACGTATATTATTTACGTTTAAAATCGAAAAAGAAAATGACTATTATAATCATTCAAATAACATATACCAGATACGAATACATGAAAAATTTTGAAGTAATTTTAATTCATTTTCGATCACTTTTCTTTCATTAAATGTTGGCACATCATAGCCCCATTTAAAAAAAAATAGCACGTAGATGTGAAAAAGTTCGCTAACCCTCATACAGGCTGATAGGGGCTATCTTCAAAAACATTAAGGTGCGCTTACACGGGCAACTAAAATTGCTCAATTCCGGGCAATAGTGGTCAACTATATACATCAGCAATTCACGGCGATGGCAACATGTAGCAATTGTTGCCAAAGATACCGCCACACCATATCACGCGATATGGAGCAACTTTGAAAAACTAGATAATACAAAGCAATCATTCATACACTATAGCAATTCAGTTGAACTGTCGCTGGCTATAGACGAGGTTTTACTGGCAGCGGCGTGTAGTGCTTTTATTATAATAAGTTTAAAACGAAAAAAAAAGAAAAGGAATAGACAGATTTGGGTGCGAACGTATCTAGCAGGACGAAAGCCATCTTCATTGTGTGATGATATGGACAATTATTTATTCAAAAACTTTACCAGAATGTCTCGGAATGATTTTGAATTACTTTTATTTTTATTAATCCACGTACGGCTGTACTGCACTGTACAATAGAAGCAAAGAAAATGAAATGACAGCGGCGCATCTCATCCCTGTCACCACACGAAAGTGAAACCATGCGGATAAGTATACGTATAGAAGGAAAATTGACTAAAATTTCCAAACCGTGTGGATATTCGGCAATTCATTTCGGCCACTTTGGGCAGTAAGGAATATATGGAGCAATTAGAAGCAATATTGCCGAAACAATTTCCGCAATTTATTGAAATTGCTTCAGATTGATACATTAATTGCTCTATTCTGTTGCCGGGCAATTATTGCTCAAAAAATTGCTCGTGTAAAGGCACTTTTAGCTATACAGGTCTGGAGAGTCATATCTAAGACACACCCTGTATTTTATCGAAATAATATTGTGTTTTATTAAGTTTCAACATCAATAATGCACCTGATTATTTTGAAATGCAGTATCGTCAATTTCAGGTTTATTTTGGATTTACATTCGGGATTTATAACAGCGCATTTTTTTCGGAAAGTATCTATTGCGGTGGGTATTAGTACTGTACTTGCAATTTTTTTAAGATTACCGCTTTATACAAACCATAATTTAAAAAACCCGGGTCGCAGTGCCAAAACCCTGCCGACAATATAGTGTATTTGCTTATACAGGCAGTGTGGGTTTATTATGCAAACTTAGGTTGGTTTTTGGGCAAAATAAAAAATTTGACTCCTTAATACACCCCTTAAAATAACATTTTTTTTCTTAATTGCAATATTATTATCAGTCGAACCACTATACCAAATTATATACACCTTTCAATAAATAATTCACAATCTGCAAACTAGGGTTTTCATAAAATTTGTAAATCCGGTCCTGTCGGGCCGTTTTTATTAAAATTTTAGAAACACTTTTTAATTACTACCAGAGGGTTAAATTTCAATTTTGAAACCATTCGGAGAATTTTTTCGGTATTTTGGGGCCCAAAAACTTTTTTCAACCCCTAAAAACTACCCTTAAAATGGTCCGATTGGGCCCATTTTAAATAGGGTTCTTGCGGTGGTAGATTCCAGCATGTAGACAAAATTTCGTTAAAATCAATTAACTCTTTCGAAAGTTATAGCGCACACACACACACATATATATATATATATATATATATATATATATATATGTATATATATATATATATAAATATATATATACATATATATAAACATTTTTAAAAATGGTGCCAAAGTGTTTAGGAGGTTATGAAACGTCGAGAAATTTTGATCCGACCTCTAGGTCCCGCCATCCGACCGACGCCAATAGTGTATGTTGCCATATGGCAAATACACTAAAAAATGTTTGTCCTGTTTTTTGTAATCATCCGTATTTCAACACAAACGGAATGACATTTCATGAACCTAAAAAGTACAAAAAACTGATGGAGAAAACAGATAGTGTAATTCCTTTATAATATACGTAAACAGTAGCATTTATTTTATTTGTACGCCATTCTTCCAAATATTAAAAGACTTTTAAACAGTCTAAATATCAGTGTCTATAAATCCATCACCCGTATTTTTTTAAATTAAATTGATAGTTGCGCAGTAGATAAATAACGCTAACGACTCCCCAGACTTCCCATTTCCTGTCCAACTGCTAGAAAAATGTATGCGTATCTAAATTATCTCTATACAGGGTGTCCCACGACATGACTGCCATAGCCTGGAACTGTGTTACTGGGGTGATTTTTAGTCAAAAATGTCTCATGAACATATATCCGGAACGCTATCTTAACTGAGCTAGAAGCATTGGAAATTTTAAATAAGTAAGCTCACTAATGCAGGTATTAGGTTCGGCTGTTGGTTTTGTTATTATTAAAAAGACCAGGTGGCTGTGAATCACCATTAGTATTTATTGTGACAATAAACCAGACCTTAATCCCCTAGATTACTTTTTATGGGGAAACTTGAAAAGTTTAGTTTATGCAGGAAATATTGAAAACAGAGAGCAACTAGTAGCTAGAATCATGGATGCCGCAGAAACTATTCGTGCTGATCCTGAGACTCTTCGCAGGGCTACCACTTCAATTCTAAGAAGAGCTAGACTATATGTATTACAGCAACTGTGTGGACATTTTGAGCAGCTAATTCAATAAAGCGATTTTTTTAAATGGTTTTTAAATTAGTAGGGAATTCCTACTACTAATCTAAAATTTCAAATGCTTCTAGCTCAGTTAGAATAGCGTTCCGGGTATATGTTCATTAGACATTTTTGACTTGAAATCACCCCGTCAACACAGTCCCAGGCTATGGCAGTCATGTCGTGGGACACCCTGTATTTATTAGCTCCTCGTCAATTAAGCCACACGAAGATCAACCATCATTTTATGATAATAATTCAGATCCCTGGTTAAAATTAACGCACCATTCAGTGTTTCCATTATTTTTAGTGTTCCGTGTAAACGAAACATTTATGGAGTCACTAATTCGGTGTCTGTTTGTGCGACTGTCACAGGCGATTTTTTCATTATTGAAAGAATAATTGAAATGGGAAAAACCAAAGTAAGCTTTAGAATCACCAGCTAAATTGACACATAATTTATAAAGCTGCAATACGTTTAGCATAAATAACGACGTCGAGTGAAACCGAGAGCGAAGGGCTAACAAGTATACTGCAGTGTTGTATCATGTTGATGACCCGGCCTATTTGATAAGATCTTTCCATGCCCTATATTCATATAGCATATATGCATTTATATTATATTCTGCCTAGGTACATAATATTCATACAGCTAACCTATATATAGGGTGTTGTATAGTTTTTGACACATTTCTTTTTGGCTCTAATCATTTCTTCAATGAAAACAAAGGACAACTCGAAAAAAAATTAAAAGATATGAAATTTAGAAAATTTAACTTAGTTCATCTTTAAAGTTTAATTCCAGATATATGTTATAATAGAAAACAGTATCACGGGTAATTGGAATAATGAAAATAAATCAATTTAAACACTCATTGATTGCAACGTTTCGTCTTTTCTTTAATTAAGCATATTGAGGTTAGTCACACCATTGTTTCTTTTTAGTAAATAATTTAATTCATAATGTTTAATATTTTTATTATATGAATGTTAATTTTTGTAAAAAATTTTTAGAGCTTGAAAAAGTCTTAATTAAAGAAAAGACGAAACGTTGCAATTAATGAGTGTTTAAATTGATTTATTTTCATTATTCCAATTATCCGTGATACTGTTTTCTATTTAAATTAGTCTTAAAACACCGTGTTTGAAATTTAATTACTTCACGGGAACGGAATATGATTAACGATATTTCTTTGCTAAATTCTTTAACAGCCACGTTTCAAAACTAATTGTGTCTTCTTACAGATCATGAAGAGAAAACATTAAGTGTTAAAGTGCTGATCATTAAGGAATTTAAAAAATAAGTGTTGTTATTCTTTTGATTTAATTGCATCCCTCTAAAGTAAATGGAAGATTTACAACTCAAATATTTTGTACCTATATGGATATTAAAAAAAATATTATTTTAGATGGTATTTTTTATCTTGAACAAGCATCAAATATTTTTGGCATTGTGGTAGGTTACCAAAAAATGTAAGTTTAGCGCACCGAAAGAAAGATTCCATTTCTTACAACAAATAAAATATTATTCATTAATCCTGGCAAAAAGAATCAAAAACGCTTAACTTAAAGTTTATTTAACATTAAAATTATACAACATTATTAACAAGACAGTATCCAGGTCAAAATACTCAAAAGACCAACACATAAAAAAAGAAAGTATACATGTGTCAAAAGCGACTCTACATCCGGTATAATAAATTTCAACATATTATGCAGCTTCGTACCGCAAAAGGGTCTCTAAATATTGTCTCCATACTAGGGCATTATTACTGTCTATTGAATGATCAAAAACTATATTTCATTTTCTCTAATGACGTCAGCAATTTTTTTCAAGACATTTGTATAGTAAATATTACTCTATGGGTATTTCATAATAAACAAGAAAATGCTAAAAACTTCCCATCCTCTATTTTAGTACAAAGCACAAAATACACGAGTAAATTAGAACAAAATTGCTTATTTTTGCTAGCGAACATTGAATGATAAAGTTATTAGATGCTGCAAAATAAATTCCTATATGTCCTTGAAATTTCTACAGTAAATGACAAAAAAAAAACGAAAATCGATGAAACCGACTTAAAAAAGAGATTATACAACTCGACGCGTATTTTTATTATATTTTTTTTTGTATGTTGCGCGATAGCTTCGCCAGTTGTGAACAGATTAGAGAAATTTCGAAGCCATTTTGTTCCGAATGTTATCGGATTGGTACCACGTAGTTTTTCTTAATATCGGCTCATCCGTTTTTAATGACTTTAAAAAAACAGTTTTTATCAATTATTTTTTATACTTACAAATTTTAGTACAGATATTTTTATAGCACTGGTTCTTTATTTTTAGAAATAATTACAAAGCTAGATAAACTACCAATTTTAAGTTCTAAAAAATTTTCTGGCATAAAAACTACATTTAAGTACTTACATCTTTTGTTTTTAACTTTTTCTCACTGATATGTCAAATTTCTAGATATTTTTATAGCACTGATTCTTTATTTTTAGAAATAATTACAAAGCTAGATAAACTACCAATTTTAAGTTCTAAAAAAATTTCTGGCATAAAAACAACATTTAAGTACATCTTTTGTTTTTAACTTTTTCTCACTGATATGTCAAATTTCTAGATATAATTACATGTTTCTTTGTTAAGCGTCTATAATTATTATATTTTATATATCGTGAAAGGCTCGTAGGTAATTAAAATTTTATTTTCATCTCTATAACTACAAAAACAATATTTTTCTGATGCTACTTTTAAGGATTAGATTTAATATTATATGTGAGCAATTTTAAAAATTGTATTTTCAAACATTAAAAAAAATTCATCGACTTTCAAAAATCTTTAGTGTTTTCAAGTACTTGCCATTTTTATAATCATAGTTATTAAGAATATAAGGCTACAACTACGTCCTTTTCATTTTAAATGCTTTCCTCTTGCCTAAACCAGGTTCTTCCGACGCTATTTTTAAAGTTACAGGTCTCAGGTAAACGTCAAATGAAAGAGAATCACTGTACAGATTCTACAGGCGAAAAATTGTAAACAAAATTTCTGGAAAATAAATATAAATTCACACGTAGCAAAAACTTTCTTCAAAAAAATCTCCTGTAGGATCTATAGTGTGATTGTGTGTCCTCCATTTAGCGTTCACCCGAATCCTTCAACTCAAAAAATAGCGTCAGGAGGTCTGTAACCGCGTAAACGCTGCACCAGAGCAATCTGTAAAGTTCCTCCGAGAACGCACTGTCGACCACTATATAAAAAGCTTAATATTTTAACAGTTTTTGATCTCTATGTGCTAGAATGTGCAAGCTTTATTAAATTTAACTTTAATTTTTTCGCGGGAAATATTCCAAATCATTCATACAGCACTAGAACAAATACAAAGTACAGACTAGATTACGCACATCTTTGACCACTGTCAACAAAGGTCCTGTTAATTCAATGCTGAAAGTGTTTAACAAGTTGCCCGAAGAGATGAAAAACCTTCCAGACATAAAATTTAAACAACATTTAAAAGCAATGCTGATACAGAAAAATTTTTACGCGGTCGAGGAATACTTTAATCATAAGTTTTAATTATATACTTTTATATCAGCAAAAACGCTTTTATATGCTGATGACACAACTATTATTACACAAGAAGAAAATTTGTCTCAACTAATTTTAAGGTCAAAGAGGGCACAATCTGAGGCTTTGCAGTGGTTCACTGTAAACAAATTGACCCAAAATTTAAATAAAACTCAGCATTTGACATTATTCATTGAAAATAAAAACAATGCGGACAGCTTAAATTTATTAGGCATATTAATTGATCCAAGCTTATCTTGGAAAAACAACATAGACAATTTAGTTTCAAATTTACATAAAAACTTGTATCTAATAAGGAATCTAAGAAACGAAGTAAATCTGTCAGTCTTAAAGATCGCATATTTTTCCTTATTTAACTCAAAGATGACATATGGTATAGAACTGTGGGGTAATTCGACTAATGCTCGTAAAGTTTTTCTGGTCCAAAAAAAGGCAATTAGAATATTGTCAAATGCTGAGTTTAATCAAAGTTGCAAACCTTTGTTTAAACATTTAAAAATACTAACATTCTATGATCAGTACATATACTCATGTTTGGTATACGTTAAAAATAATATTAGTACTTTCAACAGACAATCAAGTGTACATAAACATGACACCAGACATAAGTCTAACCTTTGTTTGCCTCTAAAAAGATTTACACATACAAGGTATGGTCCAAACTATATTGGGCTACAATTTTACAACAAGTTATCTGCAGATACAAAAGATTTGCCATTAGCAAAATTCAAAAAAACCATCAAAGAGTTTTTGAAAGGCACGTGCTACTATAATTACAGCGATTTTTTAAATAATGCGGTTCCTATTTAATAGTTTTGACATGACTTGTATTTGACCATACGGTGTAATCAATACTAAATATATTATTATTATTATTATTATTATTATTATTATTATTATTATAATTGACGCATTCTACACTGTTTTATAGAGTACAAACAGAATAAAGTTTCTACCCATCTACTATCTATGTATAGGCGAGAGGAAAGGATGAGACGAAGGATTATATCTCTATACAAAATTTAAAATTCGATAGCTTCAAATTTTACGCTTTAAAATAAAAATAATACATTAAACCATGTTAGCTAGTTTTGAATGATAAAAAAATATGTCTCAGCATACTTGGCATATTTTGCTTCATGAACAAAAAATTATGCAATCATCAACCTATTGTAACGTTTAATAATATAATAAAAATCGAGGTTTTTTTACTTATTGCAATGATTTAATGAGCTTAATAATTTCAGATCATCTGAAAATAAACGGTTGTAAAGCTGACCTAAATCACGATGAATAATTTATACGAAGATTATCATTTCATATAATAACGCTTGTATATAAACCATTCGTAAATAAAATCGAAAAATGTACAGCAAAGCTTACCCCAATCTGCAGCATTTCTCTGTAAATACTTCAATCAGCCACTTTTTTTAGCACTAAACAACTGTTCATACATAATATTAATCCAATAAATTTATTGTACATATTGTCAACTCCGATTTAAAAAAACTAATACGCTTTGATTGATTTTTATAAATTTAAAACGCACTTCACTGAAAATAATATTACTAAAATGATCACGTTGCAATTAAAATACAAAATATGTCAACTGCATCAAGCCTCGACACAAATTGAAACTACAAGATTTTACAAGAAATGTACATCGGTCGCCGATTCAGAAACAGGTCACTTTTGTTACCTCATTACAAATATATCGTAGTATAATGGAAGATAGTATAACATCACTGGGTGTATAATTAGCGTTGCCAGAATTCCCGATTTTTTAACTATAATTGAATATAAAAATGATTTGTCGGGAAAAAGGACTTTTTAAGTAAACACTTATTTGTTATTTATAGCGACGTTTCGTCCCTTGCTTGGGACTTTTTCAAGCTTTATAACTATTAAATGTTTTGATCAAGTAGATATAAAAGTTAAAATACGCATGTAAATATAAATTATAGTTAAACAATTGTTCATTAAAAAGTTTGTAATAATTCCGTTTCTTAAAAAATATTTTTACGGTTAAATAAAATAGTTTGAACATCAACCGTAAAAATATTTTTTAAAAAACGGAATTATTACAAACTTTTTAATGAACAATTGTTTAACTAAAATTTGTATTTACATGTGTATTTTAACTTTTATATCTACTTGATCAAAACATTTAATAGTTATAAAGCTTGAAAAAGTCCCAAGCAAGGGACGAAACGTCGCTATAAATAACAAATAAGTGTTTGAGTACTTAAAAAGTCCTTTTTTCCGACAAATAATTTTTATATTAATTACCAAGGACAAAAAAGAAATAAAGTCTATAATTGAATATCTCTTACGATTTTTCCTAAACATTTGTCAATACAGAAAGAGATTCTCCAATAGATGAAATGTTCAATCAAGTACAAAAATGATCCCGAAAAATAATTATTTAGGTATTGTTTAATATTATTTCCATATAAAAATGTTGAAGTATTTAACTGTATTTTCTAATTTATCACGTTTTTGAGCCTTATCTCGAGTTTTTTTTTATCATTTGCTAATATTCTCGATTTGGTAAAATAATTATCTGGTAGCGCCGTGTTTTAATTGATGAATCTATAGGCCTGGATTCGCTCGAGTACAAATTAGATTGATTCTAAACTGAAGATTGAAGGAACGAGCTTATCTGTGTAAATAAAAAACTAGCTAATGTAGAAAATTTACACAATTAAATAATTTGATAAACAAAATTCTCAAATCAAACAATTATATTTATTTAATTTAGATCCAATATTCAATCTCGTACACGTTTTAATTCAATCTAATCACATTTTACAAAAAATATTTGCAAGTTTTATATCATGTTGCGTAAGCATATTACTTCATTACTTCAGTTTCAAAACTGTAGACACAGCGGTACGAAACAGGTGGACTTCCTACAACAATTAGCGTTGCCAGACGTCCCGATTTTTTAACTATAATTGACTATCTCTTACTCACAGTTTACAAAAAATATCTACAAGTTTTATTTATATCATGTTGCGTAAGCATATTACTTCATTACTTCAGTTTCAAAACTGTAGACACAGCGGTACAAAACAGGTGGACTTCCTACAACAATTAGCGTTGCCAGACGTCCCGATTTTTTAACTATAATTGACTATCTCTTACGATTTTTCTTAAACATTTTTCAACACAGAAATAACCTCTCCAACAGATGAAGTGTTCATCCAAGTACAAAAATAACCTCGAAAAATAAATATTTAGGTACTTGTTTAATATTATTTCCATATCTAAATGCTTCACAAATAAAATTTTTGAAGTATTTAAACTGCATTCTTTTAATTTGTCTCGTTTTTTAGACTTATCCCGAGTTTTTTTCTTTCATTTGCTAATATTCTAGATTTGGTAAAATAATCAACTGACAGCGCTGGTAATAATTAAAACAGAACCGCGTTATAATTGATGAATAGAAGAAAATTTAATGTCTGTTGGCCAGGATTCGCTCGAGTACAAAACAGGTTGATTCGAAACTGGAGATTGAAGAAACGAGCTTACCTGTTCAAACATAAAACTAACGATCATCTCTTCAAATAAGTTTGCGGGATTTCATTCACTTCGTTCGTTTAATCGAGTTAATACCTTGTTCACTTCTCCCGTTTGATCTTCAATTCAACGTCAATACTCGGGCGAATCCGGGCCTATAGACTTAAAATTTTCTCAATAAATAAGCTATCGAATGGTAAGAACCACATTCAAATCCGTTTAGTAGTTCTCGCATTTTTAGCGAACACATAAACACCCAGAGCGATTTAAATAATTGTCATAGTCCGATAAAAAAAAATTACACGCAATTTTTTTCCGGAAATCTTCAGAATTTCATTCTTTATAGGTCTTTCTGAACTTAAATCATCAATCGAAATGAACCAACCGGATTTTTCAACCGAGATGCAGTCCAGTTTCTGAACTATTTTTAGTTACAGTTGTTATTAAAATATAAACCATAAAACATGATTTTTCTTTAAAATGTTTATTGTATAAAAGTACTATATTTGCAACATAAATCTCCGATAATATAATTCATCTATCTGCTTTATCAAAGAGACGTATTTATTTTATGACAAAACACTAAAAATAGAAAAAATTATGTCGTATTTGAAAATGAAATATACAGAACAATGAAGTTGGAATTGTAGGGAATTGGACAGTTTATAAAAACAATTAACTTTGATTAAGTTGAACGTTTCGTTGCTAATTGCAACTTCCTCAGCAACTATATTTAAAAACAAACAACAAAATACAAAATAGTAAATATTACAATGACAGTTTTATATAGGTTATAAAGAATGTTTTTTAAAAAATTATGTCATACATTATTCTTATTATTATAATTATTATTATTATTGTTATTATGACATAATTTTTTAAAAAACATTCTTTATAACCTATATAAAACTGTCATTGTAATATTTACTATTTTGTATTTTGTTGTTTGTTTTTAAATATAGTTGCTGATGAAGTTGCAATTAGCAACGAAACGTTCAACTTAATCAAAGTTAATCCTTTTCATAAACTGTCCAATTCCCTACAATTCCAACTTCATTAAAATTATGGACACGAATTTACCAACATTATGATATAATGTTGGTAAATTCGTGTCCATAATTTTAATGAAGATGGAATTGTAGGGAATTGGTTCAATCACGTTCAGCTCCATTGACAGTCTAATGCTGGGTTTTTCGCAAAAATATTTTTTTGTATACTTGGATGCGCACAGAACAATGTGCGCATCCAAGTACCTATACAAAAAAATATTTTTACGAAAAACCCAGCATTAGACTGTCAATGGAGCTGAACGTGATTGGTTCGTTACTTGTCAAGAAGATAGTTTCAAATAACTTTATTATTGCAAATGACGCATACACTCAAATGGAAATAGAAATCAAAACAACGGTTGGATTTTTTTCTAAGTTATGCATTTTACAGAGAAATTAGCCATCTGAAATCAATTAGCAAACCAGTCACAGTCTGCTCTATAGACATTGCCGATCTACGATATTTAGTATATGATACATCCTTAATTACAAGAAGACAATTCTTGTGTATGTCGTAGGATAATTAAAAAATTCGGATTTTCGCGAAAATCCTAGGATGTTCACGAAGGTCCGATTATTTCAATTATCCTACGACATATATAAATATATACATTTATTAAGTTATTTAGTTCGCGTATCTTGGAAACGCTCTAAAGATTTGGATGAAATTTTGTATTTAGATAAGGTTTTGCTCTTTAAGTTTACCTATATAGTTGTATTTCTTGTAAAAACGCAATTTTATACACCAAAAAAAAAACGTTTTTGGAGCCTTTTTCGTAAAGCGCCATCTCGTAAATTTTTGTGGTACTTGTATTGTTGCCGACGGATGATAATCAACTATTACGTCAAAATTTTGTGATATGGCGTTATATGAAATACGAATATGGTCGGCTTACATTAGCGCCATCTCGTAAATGTTTGTGGACCTTATATTGTTGCCGACGGATGATAATCAACTGTTACCCCAAAATTTTGTGAAATGGCGCTATATGAAATACGATTTTTTACAAGGTGGCGCAAAAGTTGTCACTCGATACTCTTGGGCTGTAGTTTGTTCTGCTTTTGGGTTATATTTATTTGATGTCTTAAATGTTTTTTCATTAAGTCGAGAAAATGATGTCAGCCAAGTGGCCGCTGCCAGAATTGATGACCAAACGTGCCCGATTTATCACTCTTGCCAGAACTTTCGGCGATAGATTCTTGACGAATATTCTTTTTGAAGGCTTCAAGAGTCTGAAGCTTGTTGACATAGACTCTTGAATTCAAAAAACCCCACCAAAAGAAGTCTGGAACGGTTAAATCAGGCGATTTGCCCGCCTGTACAAATCGCCAAAACGAGAGATTAGGCGATTAAACCGTTCCAAACTTCTGTTTGTGGATTTTTTTGAAGTCACGAGTCAACAAGCCTCAGACTTTTGAAGGTTTCAAAGAGAATATCCGTCAAGAATGCGAGAGCCTACCGCCGGAAGTTTTAGGAAAAGTGATAAATCGGACCTATTTGGCCAGCAATTCTGGCAGCGGCCACTTGGCCGATATCATTTTCTCGACTTAATGAAAAAAATTTAAGACATAATCCAAAAGCAGAAGCAAAGTTTTTCATTCATAAAACAAATTACAACCAAAGAACATCGGGTGATAACGTTTGCGCCATTCTGTATAATGTTTCTTTCTTACATGTTAAAAACTTTAAAACTTTAAATCTTCCATTGGTCCGAGCAAAGCTCGGTCTCTCAGGTACTTAATGATTATACTATTTCGATGTGACGCATGACTGAGATTTTCGGTCGTGTCACGGTCGCCAATTATGAATATTTAGTTATTGTGTATGTTCTAATGTATTTTGATGGTGATGATGATGTTGTTTCTAGGGTGTGCTGTTATGCCCACAACAGACGATGGCGCAATCGCGACGAACGCGACTCAAGCGCGCTTTCACAGAAGTCACTAACGACACAGTCGCGTACGTTAAAACGGTGGGCAGAATATTGAATCCTGTATGTAGCAAGAGTTCGCCTTACAATATTATGTATTGCGTTTTTATATTATATTAGAGTGACTTGCTACCTCCTTGTTAATAAACCCGTCGCCTTTTTTATCACGAAGTCTTATTACGAAACTGTTGCACTGAAACAAGGACACAATCCACAAAGACAACTAAATATTTTTATGTTATCCACAGAAAACTTATCAATTCAACAAACCAATACTATTAAATGTAATTGGTGGTGTTTTACAACGAGATTTATAGAAGTGTTGGTGGTCAAACCATTTGTTTCCCAGTTATTTTGTCTTTTACGTTAGAAATTCAGAACAACCCTTGATGTAGGGGTCGATTCGTTTCACTGCTCCAAACAGTCCCAGGCACCTAGTAGCACCCTATATTGTTAACAGATTCAAGGGATGAATCTCTAGAGTTATGTCAAATTGACAAAAAATTAAAATGAAATTTTACCATTTTCCAATTCGTAAACTAATATGTTTGCATTGACAATTCTTTCCCGTTTATGAAACTGTCTTGAGAAAGATACGTATTGATTCACAGACAGATATTAACGCCATTGAAAAGTAAAAATATTATAGTTCGTGGCACTGATTTTACAATTACTCCTGTCATGTCGCCATTTTGATACGTTACAAATAACCTCTTCACATATGTCAGATCTCAATAAAGAGTGCTTATTCGCTAAAGAAAAGTTATTTTGGTTTAAAAACGCTCTTTTGGAAGAACGCAGTGTACTAAAATATAAGTCATACTTGAATTTGCAATTCAAAATAATATTCTGAATCAAAGTTTAAGGACGTTCAATTTTGTGCAGAAATCGTAATGAACAGCACTAAATGACATCATATAATGGCTTCCTTAAAAGTGCTTTGCACGAACATACTTATAAGAAATAGGAAAATCCTCCAACCATAAGCTATCCATTTTTAGATTTTAAGATGTGGCAGATTTCTCAATACAAATATGTGTCCTAGGATAGTGAAGTCAGACTGCAAGCCATAATCTAAAAAAACGATTATAAATTAATTTACTATTTGAGAATATCTGTAGGAAGTTTCCATTTTTTAGCAAATATCTGTATAAAACATGAATGTAAATACAATTTCGGCATATTATTTAAGAAGAATGAAAATTTTTATAGCATACATTCTATTTAGTGTTCAAATAAAAATACATTTTCATATTTTTGTCCTTCGTTTGCATTCAGTGTGACTTTGCCTTTACTTCGTTATGCAGTTTCGTAATACGACCTTGAGACTATGATGATAAACCCTTAGCGCTGCCAACCGTTCACGCTAAAAAACACTGTTGCAAGCTAACATTCGCACCAATAAAAAATAAAATTATTAATAATTACTTGGATCTCAAAAAAATCGTAGTCTAAAAAAGTATCTTCGCTAAAAGTAAATTTATAAAAATGATTAATTATTAAAGCTCATTGTTAGTTCATGATAATGAAGGAAGGGATCTATAATTTAGCTCCTGGAATTGCGAAAGCATTTTTAATTCTCCGAAAATATGTTAAAATGTCAGAAATATTTTTAAATTAATATTAAGAATATTATTTTTATTGTTAAATCGTTTGAAAAATTGACATTCTTTTAAAATCTTAAACAACAAGTTTGAAAAAGTGTATTTTTAAAAACATAATAATTTAATGGATAGGGATTGGATAACTTATAAAAAATATCTTTAAAAATTACATATTACAATTATTTTATGCAACAATGTTTTCAGTGTGAAAAACCCTTAGAGTTCTGCTAAGATTTGTAGCTACAATTACATCCGAGTTTGTACATAAAGTGTATCATTTTATTTTGTCAGTGACAATTTAATGGCCATTCACTAGACTCTCTGTTCCAAGGACAATTTAATATCGACGCTTTACCATAGTATTGTCATTAAATAGTCAATCACTTTTATAATAAATATGAATATCATTCCATCAATTAAATTCATACACTCAGGTGCAAAAAAAAACGCTCGTAGTAAAATTTTAATTAAGTGTTAGGTTTCAGAACTTTTTTGTTTTTATTCCGATTTTACTATGTATTTTTTCTAGATAACTAGATAGAACTATTAATTCTAACACGTCTGTACAAATTTTAAGTGAAATAATTTTTTGACATTTTATACAAGAATATTTCTCAAGATATTCGTGGACTCAATAATAATATGAACCAACCTACAGAGGCAGGGACTAGAGGTGGCAATACAACGTATTGGGGTTTATTTAAGTGAAAGTGTTGTTATAGATAATTATTTATGCGATCAAACGCACGTGTTAACATAAACTAAAAATCAAAATGTAACGAGTAAATGACAGTTCATGAAAACTGGTATTGTGAAATAATTTTGCTACCCAATTTTTAAGATGTTTTGAAATTAAACAAAAAAAAAACAACACCCTTGTGTAAAGGTGGCTTCCCACGGTCTGTGATATCGCAGGTGGACGCGGACCAGCACGTACCAGCGCACCGTGGGAAGGGCCTCGGCTGTGGTAGCACAGACATATCTGTGGCGGTGCGCGCAATCCGTCGTGAGTTGGTAACTTCAAAGGTGCGGTGCGAGCTTGTGCGTCGCAGTCCGAGCTCGTCCGTAGAAACACAGACGACATCAACCAGCGGCGTGTTTTTCATTTTCCTAGAGCGCATATAAATATTATTAAATAATACAACAGCCGCAGCTGCAGCGCCAATACGTTCTCTTTCTCTTTGCATCTTCGTACTGAACGGAACCGGAGTCAGTTCCAAGACCTGCACAGACCGACACGCACCGTTGAAACAGCCTTGTCTGCGGTGCGTTGCTGTCTGTGCTAGTCGGCTGTGTGTAGATGATCTGTGATATCACAGACCGTGGGAAGCCACCTTAATCAATTTCACGTAAAAGTACAGACAAGTGACAACTAGTAGCTGTATCTATAGTTCTCTAAAAAAATAACTAAAATCGGATTACATATAAAAATGTACGAAACCTAAAGACTTAATCAAAATTTTGCAATGAACTTTTTTTGCACCTAAGTGTATAATACCATATTTCCGTCACCAATGGTTACTTTTCTCATCGAACTAACCATTTCCAAATTACAAATAATACGGTTTAGTAAACAAAATAAAATGATTAAAATTATGTAATAGTATCACAAACCAGTACACAGAACGCGTTTACAAAGCAATCATATTCCAGTCCAATAATTTTCAATTTGATGATAAGTACATTATATTTAATAATAATAAATATATTGCATAGCGCCAAAAACAGGACGCAGTAACTGAAGTAAAAATTGCAAAAATACTGTACAAACATCTACAGTATATTATATATATTTTTTAAGTACTAATAGTTTCAGATAATAGGATGTTTACGCTCTTGGAACAAAAAATGAACCTGATTTTAACCGACCTCAAAAAAAGGAGGTTGCACAATTCGTTTATATGTTTTTTTTTTGTATGTTTGTTACGCCAATAGGGATGTTGACTATTTTTGGGAAAGTGTTTTAAATCGTGCATAAGTACCTAATATTGCCACAAATATTTATTATTTTTATTGAAATACAACTCAAGCCTTAAAAATCATGTATTTTAAATCCCGTTTCAAATTTCGGTCCAAAACGCCAATACTAGTCGCGTGACGTCACCTGATCATACCAAAGGAGGCTCAAAAGTTTACACGGGAGCTACCACCATCCTATAGATGCGTATTCTGTGCTCATAAACGTTAGTAAACTGAGGTGATAAAAAGTTGTTTCGTAGTCGTTGCTATAGTTACATGTAATTTGACGTTTCCTATAAACAAATAATAATAAATTACACACTAAATATTAACCAAACAATGAAGTTTTTTGACAGCGGCTGAACATATGACGTCATGCGCTCTGATTGGTGTCTGTTGTCACGTGACTTGAGAGTGATTTATTAGGTTTTATTTATTAAATATTAATTAAATTTCTTAAAAATAATCTAATATCTATCATAGAAACTACTACTTTTCGTTAAAATTATGTTTTTATTTGAATACAGTCAACATCCCTATTATGAACCGATTTGAAAAATTTCAACGCCATTTTGTTCAGAATGCTACCGAATTGGGTCCAATATAGTTTTTATTAAATTCGTTTTTAAATGACATCAAAAAAACCTTTTTTATATGAATGCGACCTCATATCATCAGCATTTGTGAACCGATTTTTATAATGATTCTTTTCTTATTTAATAGAGCATACCTTAATAAGGGTGATCCCACATAAATTTTATTTAAATCAGTTCAGGAGTTTTTTAATTATAATTTATAAGCTAAGCAACTACAAAATATTACTAACAAAAATGTACGAAATCAAATTCACTAAAAAGTAAAAAATAAAAAAACTTGAACAAAAAATATTAACCTCCTCCAAAAAAATCACTAAAGAGATGAAAGCAGGTCGGAGCCAATTTCATTACTAAAACTTTTAATTACATATCAACTTTTATTAAATTGGCGCCGACCTCAAAATTTCATTATTTTCATCTATCTAGTGTCTTTTTTGAAGGAGGGTAATATTTTTTCTTTAAAGTTTTTTTTCACAGTGAAATTTTTAGACGAAGTTCTAACGGAACGAGGCAACCTCTATAATCTACTAGCCTTGACCACGTCACTACATTCTTTCGGAGGTAGGGGGAGGGGTAATAATACCAGTGCCGTTGTTAATACGGTGTGTTTCCATGATTTCTTTGTTACCAACTCCTAATTCCCTGATTCTAATCCGGGAACTGGAAAAAGCATCAATTTTATTTTAAATAATAATTATTCGAAAATATTATGATTGCTATGTGAATACGCTCAAATTAGTTAAATGAGCACTTGCCAGTACTTTGCAAAGCTTTTATTAATAGAATTAAAGCTTAAAAAAACCCATCGCACATGTAAATCTGCTTAAATGTCAGAATCAAGCTCCTTATCATATCTGCATTAATAAATTTATGAACCAATAATAATTTCCCGTAGCAAACATTATGTTTATTTACAACAAAAAACGCCTTAAGTAGAATTTTGACTGTTACTTTTTAAGGTCGTATATAAAATACCTAATTTGAATCAAAATACCTATCTTAACTATATTTTCACTACAAAACATAAGAACAAATTTAAATTACAAAAAAATCACATTAACCACATTTTTACCTTTCAAAAAAAAATTCATGATATTTTAGTAACAAAAAAATGGAGTTCACGCTAAATTTTATTGCAGTGTACTATAAGTTAGTGAGTGTTTAATATGCCATGACGGAATCTAGCAGGTCCGACTTAGGTTAAGTCGGAATAAACATATTTTACTCATTTCAATTTTAAATTGTAAAAAATATGGTCTTATTAGTTATTATATCCACACGAATATTATTGTTGCACACATTTTTTGGGTATGTGGGTTATATCAAGAAAGAATCCAAATCAATTTCTCCTATTTACTCTTTTAAAAGAAAAATCCGTCGGCAGTTAAACGAAACGGTCAATTAAAAAGTTGATATACATACTCGTAAAAAAAGACTGTTTATTAGTTTAATTTAATTTCAATTCGGTTTTTTTGATATTTACTGCGGCGGCTCCTTACCGAATCTCAAGTAAAGTACACTGGAAGTTGGATTAAAGCATGTCTATCATGACACTTCTAAATTAGACTATATCTGATGACAGACTGAAAAAATATGACATAGACAAAAATTATTAATGCTGGGTTGCACAAAATATTATCAAAAAATTAGATTTGACAATGACCTTAGATTGCGATAATATAATTACAGTTTTCATATATTCAAGAGCAGCCTAATTAGAGTTGGGTAACTCAGATCTGAACCGGTTCAAAGAGCCGACTCCGACGGAGGATCCGTGAGAGCCGACTCACTTTTTTTTGAGCCGACGGATCAACGGATCCGCATAACTCAGTGAAACACTTAACACACAGAAGCACAATTTACACTTACGTATCAGTTCTTGCTTTGATGCATCTGTCAGCTCAAATGACTCATTCATCACATGTTTGGCTATGCATTCTTGATTCTATATAGGTCGTGATATGATTGACTCAACTAGGTAACTCAGTGGCAGACTGCAGAAACATATTCAGAACTCGGCTCTTTTTGAACCGGTTCAGTGAGCCGGCTCACATACGGGATCCAGATGCAAAGATGCAGATTACTAAAAAGACCCGTTTTTCCCATCTCTAAGCCTAATGTCATATTCAACCTCCCTGTCATGTACAACATTAGATTGTATTCACACAGAAACAAATGCTTGATATACACAGAAAAAGTTCGTTTTGCAAGTCAAATTTGGATTAAAATGCGTAGGAAAATGTCGTTTCGAAGTAAAAATTATACAAAAAACTATGTTAAATACACGTATACACAGTTTAGAAAAAATATTTCAATCGATCAATTATTTTTGGAACAGAATCGAATCAAAATTCTACAATGCTTCTTATGGTAAAATATGTGTGTTCACAATCTAAGGTTATTGTTAAATCAAATTATTTCTGCAATCCAGCATAAATCTACAAGGTCGCCCGTTTCCCATCCTTGCATTATTAGTTATACCACACAAAGTACCTTTGCGAAGAAAGGTTGATTTTATTTTAACTGTCATCACATAGAAATAGAGGGAGGGTGACAAAGAAGAAGAGAGGGAATTTATCCTTTTTTTTTAGATGGATTAAAACTCAATGATCAAATAAGCGCGGTAGGCACATAAAGAACGACAAAGATTGTATTTTTGAATAATTTGACGTAATTGTTTTTTGAAATAATTCTTAACATTAAGACAAGTCCAGGGACGAATAGAATAGAAACTGTATTCAATAATATGTCACAATGACAAAGAATGAGTCAGGCTAAAGGCTAGAACCTATTTCGAAACGTTTTATTGGACTGAAAATTTGAAATGAATGCTCAAAAGAATAGAATTCAAACTCAACAAACAACAGTCGTAGAAGCACTGTTTGTAGTTTTCATATTAGTTAAAAATAATCAAAAATGGGATCCGTCACAGACCTTAGGGAAGTCAAAAATCAAAATTTTAAATCTACATTTGCATACACCAAATTTTTTTATGTTTAGTTTTGTTAGACTCCAACAATTACCTTCATTAGCGATTAATTAAAAACAAATTGAAGAATTTGTCTTTGAAACTTATTATGTATTAATATATTATGTATTAATATTTAAAGGTCACCATTCCTTTTTTTATACAAAACTTTAACAATCGATATTTCATACATTGAAACATCTGGCAAGTACACATTATTTTGAACACATATTTCACGCGTGATTTAAAAAATTTATGTATCGTGTTCGTATATGAAAATATTTTTACGAGTGCGATATCATGTTAAACAGCGAGTTTTGATAGTTACGCGAATCACAATACGATATCATTACGAACACGATGCATACTACATTTTTGCACGTACCTCCAATAAAATAGCTGAGTTTCACTTAAAATCCAAAATTTTTGACAGTTCAATTTTAAATACGAGCACTTTTGATTGTAGGCTGCGTTTAATTCTCATACGGTTAGTCTATAATTTTACGGTGAAAAGCGTAGAACGACTACGTTTATTTACTTCATGCTCTAGTGTTAAATGTGACATTTGACGACCGCTATACAGGCATGAAAAGCAGCTATTTTATGGGGGATATGCAAAAAAAGTTTTGAAATCGCACTGCCTTTCACAAATCACTGAGTGGCACAAATGAGTTTAACAAATTTACGATGAATTCGAATGTATTACATCATTTACACTCTGCGCATATATACCGAAGGTCAGCCTCGGATTTAGGGGGAGGGGTAAACGGGGCATTTGCCCCGGGCGGCAGTTTCAGGGGACGCCAAAGTTATAATATAATATGTTTGAAAATTGATAACAAATTATTTTAAAAAATATATTAAAGGGTTCTTATTCTCCTCTCCCGACTAGAAAAAATGCCACTCATTATATATTTTTGAGTTTTTTTAACGCTGGTGAGAGGGGGTGCCACTATCAAGTTTCTGTCCCGGTTCAAAAAAATCCGGGGCTGCCGAAGGTCCCGTATAAATGCGTCCATACATGTATTTCTTCGACTGGGGGTTGGCAATATACGATAAACCATTTAAAAATGTAGTAGCCAATTCAAAGTATCGCGTTTTACAATAAAATAACTGGCGTATCTGCGAACTATAAAACAAACATTTCACAGACAGGTACAAAATAAAACCAAATAAAAAAGCGACATCTCTAAATGTGTGTTTAGTAAAAAACACAAAGCTATGCTGTATCGTCACCAGTAAACTTTTCACAAGACATTAAATACAAATTGTTGGATAAGTTTGGATAAAATCCGTGGCACAGGATCAATAAAACATAATACTGAAGTTAAAATTGCATTCTCACTAACGCTTGAGTCTTATAAAAAAATTATTTTTGAGTGGTTGCCATCTATTTTATTTAATGACAATTTTAATCATTGGCTTAAACAATTTTAACTTAAATATTTTATTACAAACAATCATCTTACCTTTTATATATATTGTGAAACCAATCACCATGTTTTCAATCTTTCGACTAAATACTGATACGAATTGACAGCTTTCGAAATCTGAAGAAGATGTAAAGCACATCGAAACGTTGGTGAGAAAGCAATTTTGACTTCAGTATTGTGTTTTATTGATCCTGTGCCACGGATTTTATCCAAACTTATCCAACAATTATCAAGAATCACAACCACTCTAATTAACTTCTTTTAATTAGAGTCAACCTCGTATTAAATACAAATATGGTTATTTATTTAAAAATAATTAACTTGTTAGATTTACAATAATCAATGAATACTATAATTGTACTTTGGGTCATCGTGGCTTTGGCAGGTAACAGGTAGCAAAGTTGCATAAAATACCGACTTAATTTCGTCTAATTATCAAGCGTAAGTTTTTTATATTTTTCTTCGGAATAATATTAGAAATCACGTCGGCCATTGCCTGACACTTAATATCGTGGCAATCCCTTGCCAGACACCCTTAAACTTCAATAAATTATAACTGTACGTCACAGTATAAAAGCTGAATTTTATACAGGTTACTTGGGGAACTATTAGAAGATGTTTCCCCAGTAGCCATACAGTTTCGACAGTTCTAACCCCTAATCAGACAAACATATAGGGTAGCTCGCACCTACAACTACCCTATATGTTTGTCTCGCTAGGGGTTAGAACTGTATGGCTACTGGGGAAACATCTTCTAATAGTTCCTCAAGTAACCTGTATAAAATTCAGCTTTTATACTATGACGTAAGTATAGTTACAATTTATTGAACTTTAAGGGTGTCTGGCAAGAGGTTGCCACAATATTAAGTGTCTGACAATGGACGACGTGATTTCTAATATTATTCCCAAGAAAAATATAAAAAACTTACTTTGCTACTTTGCTACCAGTAACCTGCCAAAGCTACGATAACCCAAAGTATATAATCGCCCAATGTTGGAAGCATGCACTGCGAAACTTTTAACTTTTATAAAATAACGGGATCTCGGTATATTAAGGGATACAATGAATTGTCGCAGCGACGACTTCTTACAGTCGCGTCGTATCGAACGGCATTTCTTAAGACTCTTGTCGCGATAGCTGATTGTATTTCTAGCATAGGATGACGTGCTGAATCGGTGGCCAACCAAACTCGCTCCTATTTACAGGATAGGCAGTGCCTAAGTCCTAGCCTGGCGAGTCGCCGCTCATGAGTTATTATTAAGTTTGTGCCAGCCTGTGTATTAGATTATAACACAATATTAACACACAGTTGCATGGTGTTAATGAAAATCCACAAATCTGTATAAATTATCACAGACAGATATTGATGACATCTGCCAACAGTGCAGTTATTTAGGATTACTCTATATAAACTACTTAATCTGAATTCTTGTTAACTCTGATTACTCTACTATATTATGAGACAGATTCTCACATTTATTTTCTGAAAACTTCTCGTTTAAAGTTATTACTTTAGGAGCTGTCTGACAGGATTTTCCTGTTTGATAAGCGTGTTGATACTCCGAAAATAGGGGGTTGTTTAGCCCCCTGTTTCGGATGCCTATCAATAAGTTTTTCTAGCGTCTTTAAGATAAAAGACGATAGACTGATTGGTCTGTAAGCCTTGGCTTGGGGATAAGAAGGTTTCCCTGGCTTTGGAATAAAGACCACTTTCATTCTTGTCCAGCTATTAGGGATATAGCCAAAAGCTAAACTAGCCCTAAATAGTCGGAGAAGGTGTGGAATCAGCTGATCGGCCCCTTGCTTTAGGAAAGCAGGTATTATACCGTCAGCCATCTTTATCTTTATCTTTATTACTTTAGGAAAAATGATATACAAGTAAAGTTGGCAGATCAATAACCAAGAATTTCGGGATATTTCTAAAGTAATGGTTCAAACATGATTACAAAAATTTCAGTTTAATCTTATATTAAAACCATAGTACATGTACACAATTTATTTTAACGCTAATAAACTCAGTTGTCTAGCGTATAATACTCTATTCACAATTTATTTCAGAGAAAAAAGCAAAATCAAAGTCATTGTATTTGCTATTTTTCCTTAATAAAATATTTAATCATGGAATCGGTTCTTTCTTTTTGAATTACTATAAATAGAGTGATATTTAAATCTTACAATTATACTGCGCAATTGCAACCTTAGATAAAATATATCTGAAAAAAATTTCGAAAAACGTATTTCTCCTATTTGGTCTTACGCACTACACACTGGAGATTTACATCTTTTGATAAAGTACTGAAAGTGTTCCCTCGTAGTGACAGAGATAGAACATGCATGCGGTCAATCTCTACCCTTGTCAACCATAATTATAGTACTACGCCGTGGAAGATAGAAATAGACTTCACATTTGCTTTGTTTCATATCTGAAGTGCAAATATTTTCTGACCGATTACCAAGTTATGTTTGAGAACGGCCCTGGATAAACCTTAAGGAGAAATGTACCAAAAGTGCTAATGAAATTAATATAATTCAAGTCATCCCAGCCCGACATCTTTCACAACAGTCAGGTATCATCAGTTAATTAAAACATTATTCTGAGCTAACAATTCTCAGAGGTATTTTATACTTTAACTTAATTTCCCTTACCTTTACAAGATATATTTCGTGCGAGGGAAACATGTGTTATAACAAGATTGTAATTAAGAAAAAAATTGAATTCATAATTAAACTTGAAAGTTTCGTTTGTTATTTACAATTGTATTTTCACAACACAATGAATTATAAAAATAAATATATGACAAAAATCAATGCAGCGGCATATATTTCATTTCAATACGTTAAGTATTTTCGGAGAGAAATTTTTAATCTTAAGGTAGTTATCGTGGTTAAGGCACACCGTCAGAAAATTCTTAATTTTTGTATACTTATTAAGGACATGATAATACAATTACCCTGAAAATTTGAAGTCGATCGACCGTATATAATCCGACATAAATTCAATTAAAAATTGGATAATTAACATTGATTGTATACGATCTCTGTAGTTCTGAACCAGTTTCCTATTTATAAAAAAAGAACTAACTGTCAGAAACTTTCCAAAAACTGACAGTCTTTCAATGTATTCGTTATGAGTTTAAAAAAAAATAAGAAAACATTTTTGACCGTCTAATTATTTATAAATAACGGTTTAAAGTTCAACAATTTATAGAAAAGTATACATGCATATGAATACTGTATGGGTTACGTTTCCACGGGTACAGTCTTGCGTACAAATTATGAATCACTTAGCTACAAGCTAGTATACTTTTGTGGCGCGTATAATCTATAACTTTTTGACAATATTGTACCACGACAACTACCTTAATGCTTGCTTACATGTCCGACACGAAACGCATTCCGCTGAAAATATTGTATACTCTAATCGACAAGGCCGCCTATGATCTCTATACACTGAACTCGCACGGCCAGTATGAGATAGATAATGTATTAAATATATGTAGGCTGTTGTTAGTGGGCTGTGAGGTTAGTCTCTTGAAAGGAAAAATATTTATTAAACCAGCTTTAAAAACGTATAGTGAAGCCATTTTGATTACTAAATAAAAAAGTAAGGTAGGCGTAGCTCATTCCAATGATTTAAAAAAAATTGTTTATAGATTTATTGTAATATCTGGTTACTACAAAAAAAAATGGATTATCTCTATTTTTATAACTTTTTTTACAAATTAAAGGTACATGTTTTCGATCAGTTATAGTAGTATCGTTTAGAAAAAATACTAGCATCATTTCTAGGGACGGTCCTATGAATATAGTCACCTGTTTACTGCTTGTCCAGAGACATCATTAATAGTACAGATACCGCCTACAATTGCCTCTGAATTTACAAATTACACCGCTACTGATCGTTTTGCCTACTCTTCTTACTACGTAGATTCCCCAACTTGTTGCTATCTTCTCTAAACGATACTACGCTACAGTGATACCTCGACATACAAGTTTAATTCGTTCCGTAACCTTCCTCGTATGTCAATTTGCTCGTATCTTAAAGCAAATTTTCCCATTTAAATTAATTGAAATGCCATTAATTCGTTCCAACCCCTAAAATGCCACCCGGTGGCATTAAGTAGCTCTGATGCACGACCCGTTGCAACTTTTTCGGGGTGTTTCTTTTCCACGAACTATGAAACTCTCTCCCACATTCCCAAGATCTCCTTTATCTCACTTGTAGACATAACCTCCTCCACTTCTGGCTCCTCCTCGAAACCAATTTCATGCAGAACCTCCATATGCTGCTGCGACTGTAACTCGGTCATCAGCTCCACGTCTGTCTCATCCGCCTCCAGACCCATGGATTTTCCCAGAGACACAATCTCCTCCTCCACTGATACTTCGGGTTCGAATCCTTCGAAGGCCCTTTCGAATACAACCTCAGGACACAGTTTCTTCCATACAGAAGCCAAGATCCTCAGTCAGGTCTGATCATAATTCGGAGGCATACCGGAATATTAAAGTGGGTTCCTCCAGAATCAGCAACACTGACTGAGGCCTGAGGCAAGAGAAAATTGAAGACGCGCAGGGCGCACTCGTATTTAAAAAAAACTCGTATGTTAGGACACTCGTATGTCAAAGTACCACCGTACTTGTAAATGTTAACAAAAGATTAGTGGATTTAAATTCTATGCGAAATATAATTTATGATAAAATATGTTTGGATGATTCAAAGAAATATGAAGTATCTGATGTCAAGCGGCGATGCGTGAAACACAGTAATTAAAGCAAGCAACTGACTTTGCCGACATCTGCTGGCTCCCCAAGCTGCGAGATTGATCATCAACTCCGAAACGGAAATTGAATCATATTTCTTTCAAGCAAAATCCAATTTAAACAGATACTTTACATACACACCCGGATATTAAAATTTTTTACTAAGGAATAAAATGTCTGATTTTTTTATATTTACAAAATTATCATGTCAATAAAAATATTTATTAGGTCAAAAATCTCTTCGGCATATTTTATAGTAGACTCAGCCGTTTCTTGATATCAATTATTGTTAAATATTTTAAATAAAATAAAAACACAACGTTTTAATTTATTCACACTATTAAGAACTTTATTAAAAAAATAGCATATTTAACCGTTTCTATTATTTTTTGTTCTAATTACTGTTCGTACGTAACCACAGGGACTACAAGATTTAGAAACTCTGTTTGCAGTCACTGATGTTTACAATATTTAGGTAGTCACTTTCCTTAGCAGAATAAAAAACAAACAAAAGTGGTTACCCTTAGCGCTTATTTTGCTAAACACTCGGTAAAGGTGGCATCAGACGATTCATTCCGAATGAATTTGACTAAATGTTCATTTTTGTTCCATTACGCGTTCACACGACACAGACAGAATGGCATAAAAATGAACATTCATTCAGTCTTTTCCTCGAAGATGTCGTCGAATGCAGTTGTGCATCTTGGAATTCGTTTGATTTGTGAACATTTGATCGAAGAATTGTCAAAAAAGTAGCAAAGTCTAAGTTTAAATCATTAATTAGAGAATTGATAGATTTTTGGAATCCAACTTATTAATTTTATTTTATTCAAAAAATAATATATTATTTTTTTGAATTAATTGTCGTGCATTGTAAAATTATTCGTTTATAACCTACGACAATTAATTCAATTAATTCAAAAAAATAATATATTATTTTTTGAATAAAATAAAATTAATAAGCTGGATTCCAAAAATCTATCAATTTTCCAACAGCTGTAGTAAAATCAAGAATAACTTATAATTAAAGATTTTAAAGGATTTGTCCGTATTGTTCTGTGTTTGTATTCGTCGAGTTTGTGGTTCCAAAGACATTGATAATTTTTGAAATTCTCCAAAAACAGCAGCATGTTTTGGTTGTTCCACTTGAACACCATTTTGTCTCATACACAGACAGAATATATTCACTATGCGGTGTCGTAGTCCCAAGTCCGTCCGCTATAATACACGACACAAAATGATCGAGCCCGAATTAATCATGCCAAATGCGAATTAGAGTTGGGTAACTCAGATCTGAACCGGTTCAAAGAGCCGACTCCGACAGAAGATCCATGAGAGCCAGCTCACTTTTTTTTGAGCCGACGGATCAACGGATCCGCATAACTCAGTGAAACACGTAACACACAGAAGCACATTTTACGCTTACGTATCAGTTCTTGCTTTGATGCATCTGTCAGCTCAAATGACTCATGCATCACATGTTTGGCATTCTTGATTCTATACAGGTCGTGATATGATTGACTGAACTAGGTAACTCAGTGGCAGACTGCAGTAACATATTCAGAGCTCGGCTCTTTTTGAACCGGTTCAGTGAGTCGGCTCACATACGGGATCCAGATGCAAAGATGCAGATCACTAAAAAGACCCGTTTTTCCCATCTCTAAGCGGATATCTAGCGTTGTTGGATCGGATCATTAATGAATTAATTTATCATTATTGCTTCATTTTGTGTTCAGACGTTTCATTTCGAATGAAAGATGCTGAATGAAAGACAGAAATGAACAAAAAATGAACCGTTTGATATCATCTTAATCATCTTGGTTATCGTTAACAGAATAGGCCTGATAATATGGTAAGAGTACGTTTTTAATGGTCTAATCTTTCCTCATCACAACAGGTATTTAATTTTTTCAGTTAAATAGTTGGAAAATAATTTTAAAACTTTCAACAAATTTCTATTTAGTTGTAAACAATAAGCTAATTCTATTGGTTGGTAATCGGTATTTCCAATAGAAAAGGAATGTCTTAATGGCGACGAACAGACAACTCCACACAGACATTACCGTTAATAATCGTTATCCGTACAGGAATGTACCTCACTTCAGAGGTTTCCAACTCGATTTTCATAAAATGCGAAAATAAAGAGAACATACTCCTTCACAGATAAACAAAAAAGTCACAACAAAAGTACAAAGAAAGGAATTGTAAAATAACAACAAAAATGTTAAAGATAATTCATCTTTAAAGTTCAATTCCAAAATATGTAATAATAGAAATTAGTTTCTACAATTTTCAATTTTATTGATCTTTGTAATGCAAAATTGCCTTTTATATCATAGTTTTATTATAATTTAAACATGCTGAGAGCTTGAAAAAGTCTTGATTTAATAAAGACGAAACGTTGCAATCAATAAGTGTTTAAATTGATTTTTTATTCCAATTACCCGTGAAACTAATTTCTGTTAAAGATACTTTTGCAATCGAGTAGGCAACTCATAAGGAAACACATATGGCAAAGTGCTGGCTGCCAATTCTTGTGCGACAACGGCAACAAATATTGTCATACATTCAAATGTAGCCAGACACACAAGGAAGCATATCTCAGCTTGTCGAAATTGGCAATCCCGTGTTGCTGCTGCTGGAAAAAAGACTATAGGTACTTCAATTCCAAAATCGAATTTTTTTGTCATCAAACTCAGGAATTCAAACATGTTTTTCATAAGTTCACAGGTCAAAAAAAAATAATTTGTTGCACACCCCCCTATAAAATAGCTGTTTTTCATCCCTGTATAGCGGTCTTGACATGATCCATTTCGCACTAGTGGATAAAGTAAGCCATTTGGAAGACTGTTCTTCGGATGTAAGTTTCTTTATAAATAAATAGTTATAATATTAAAAATTTCTACGAAAAGTTCAGCTCCTTGTTCTTAATACAACAAATAATTCAGAGGATTAATTTTTGGAGCGGGTAAATTAGTTCAATATTTTTTATTTAACGGACGTTTCGCAATAATTTATTGCTTCTTCATGCGTTATATACAATATTAACACTATTAAAATTCTTCTTGTCTTGCCATATATTATTGCTTATCTGATCTATATGTGTAAATTTTTATGTTTGTCATTTAAATAATAAATGAATAATAAGTTTATTTATCTATTCTTTTATTATTTAAATGATAAACATCAAAATTTACACATATAGACCTGATAATCAATAATATATGGCAAGGCAAGAAGAATTTTAATAGTGTTAATATTGTATATGTATGTATGATATTTAATATTATTGTTAATGCTTTAATTGTATTACTAACATATTTCTATATTGCTGTTTATAGAACGCATGAAGAAGCAATAAATTATTGCGAAACGTCCGTTAAATAAAAAATATTGAACTAATTTACCCGGTCCAAAAACTAATCCTCTGAATTATTTGTTATATTAAAAATATTTTTTATTATTACGTATATTATAACAATATCCTATTAGGTAATTCACCTAGATAAGAAAAAAAGTATTTCAAACGAAATATATTGAAATCAATAACCGAGTAAAATTCACCCTGGTTCATTGACGATTTTATTGAATAGAGGTTCATTTACGCCGGGTTAAGGCTTGAAACGTACGGTGAACGTTTTGAAAGCACTGGTTAAGATATGGGATATGGTATATTACGACACGTGTTCGGACTTAGTTAAAATATGGTTATAGGTGTTGAAATGTCCCCCAGCACGACCATAAAGGATCTGGGTCATACGCACTATCAGATTCCCAATCAATAACCCTCTTGACATCAACACTAATACGGGACCTACATTTGTAGAAACCTTTAATAATACAACGTAGTGCCGTAATTAATATTTACATTGTATGAATATTTATTATACATTGCGGTTGATTTCAAGACGGAGTTTTTTAGGCGACATAAAATTTGATTTGACAATAACCTTAGATTGTGATCACATAATTACAGTATTTATACATGCGGGAGCAATGTAACGTCGTTGTAAACTCCCTGTCATGTGGAACAAATATTACATAAACGCATGTAAAATTGTAGGGTATGGGTTAAGGAATTTTACACATATTTTTTTGAAAAATTACATTTTTTTGTTTAAAATATTACATATTTGTATGAAATGTGGACTACACAACTACTTATAGGTATATGTAAATTTACAGTAAAACGTGTAGCATTCCAAATGGTGTGTACGATTACCAGAATAATCGCTGACATTATATGGACCAGCGATGATACATGTAATCGAACTCAATTTTTACAGTATACTGTAAAATATTTTAACGCTCCGACAGTGTTGCCAGATTTCTCGCTCGGGATTGGCTAAAATTAGTACAGAATCTGCAAAAATTATTGGGCATAAACCAGCATAAACTGTTTACTATAAACGATATTGATTTTCATGTTCAATTGTAATGCATCATACTATCATTTTATTATAAAATTAAAAAAAAATATATGTATTTTTTTTAGAACTTCCTACAGTCCTTTTTGGATAACCCTGTTTCAAAAACAAACACACAGGTGAAGCTGATAAAAGCGTATTAAAAATAGCATCTCATCAAAGATGCATCAAAATTTGAAACGTCGCTGACTGATATGACATGTAATAACTACATATTCGATATATCGATAAGTAAATTTTATCCTAGTTCCCTTTTGACTGCATATTGTATGATTCTATAATTCAGCAGCTGGTACGTTAACGACATTCTACATCCGGTATCATCGCCACTATAATGTCGCATGTCGTTATCATCTAACGCCGTATATCAACAGATCTCCAGCTCAACTATAGCTCCGATCTCTTTATCTCTACACCAGCCTCGGGAATATATTGTTAGCTCTGTTGAATCAACTCTCAGAAACGTATCAAGAAACGCACGTCCTCAAATGTGTTCACACTTCTGATAATGATGCTCAAGATTATAAAATTCGCCTTTCAACAATTTACCTGAGTATTGGATTTGATTTCAGTTACGTATAAGACGTAAATTTTCGAGCACAAATTCAAGAATTTATCTTCTACCATTTTAAGTCCGAAAGTCAAAATTTACTTTTCAAAATTTTACAATATTTGCAAAACTTCTTGGTTTCCGGGCTTGTACGCCGTGGTCCATTGGTAGAAAGACCAATGGACCACGGCGTACAAGCCCGTAAACCATGAAGTTTTGCAACAACGCCAGCCGTGAAAGCCTACACAATTTTACAATATTTTTTTTTCGTTTTGAGGTTCACCGAGTGGAAAAAACATATTTTCTTTATACACGGTCAAAAGTACGTACTTTCGGCTTCGATTTTAAGATGTATACATTGCTGGAAATACTCGCACGACATCTTTAACAGCGGGCCGAAACAGTTTTTTCGTGCACACTGATACGAAAATGCAGACTTTCGACCTGGTATAAAGAGAAAATAGTATACACCACACAGACAGAAAATTGGAAATCCTGCACTGCGCGACACACGATGTCCGAAGCGACTGTCTGCCTTGCGGTGTAATATACTATTTTGAAAAAGTTAGTTCGTCAGTTAACATATTTATTGATAATGTACATATTATCAGTCAGGGTATAAAATAAATTAACAATTTAAATATTCCTGTAGAGAATAAAAAACTTTTTCTAATAAGAATTTCTTAGTTTCATATTTAAATGTATTTATATTGTTAATATCTTTGAGATTTTGTGGTAGCTTATTATATAAATTAATAAAGTTATAATTTGGCGAATTGCAATACTTAGCCCTATTGTGCTTCGAAATTACCAAGTTATTTCCATTCCGAGTGGCGTAATTATGAACTTCATCAACTTAGTCTGTTGGTTTGTGAGCACGGTACAGTTGAGCGGATTGCAACCAAATTTTGGTAAAATGTTAGATCTATATATAAATATGAAATGCCTTATTGTTTTTTGGGGAAAATTGGCGCATGCGCAGAAGAAATATGCGCTATAATGTTGTTTTTTTCTGTTCCAAGGGTATACTTTTCATAATGGTTTATTATTCTAATTATTTTTCCAAGAAAGTCTAGTAAATAACTTTTTCCTAAACCTTATAGTTTCGGAAATATTACAAAATTAAAAAAAAAAAACAGTTTTTATTTTTTTCTAAAGATCTGTCAAAAAGAAATTTAGTTAAGTAGCTGAAAAGCATGATTTAGTTAATTGTTTAACATGTGATACCATAATACGTCATATGTCAATATTTTTGAAGTTGGAATGATCCCGTCACCAAATTGGCTGGAATCATGCTAAGTCGATTCAAAACCGATCAAAAATAGTACTTTATGTATCTCATATGTAAATGCAGTTATTATGTTACGAGTTGTGACATTATGTTACACGAACGCCAATATTTTTAACAGTCATACGAGCCATAATAGCATAACGTACAAGATAGATACTACATTTTTTGCACGTACTTTTGTAATTTCCTTCAAAATGATGATTTAAAGGTCTGTGTAAATTTTCATCTCTATTGGAATTTTCCGAGGTTTATTTTGACTATGCTCTATTGTTGACAACAAGTTATTCAAATTTATAATTTGGTTTGCATATTTTACCTCCACAAAATTGAAACTAAATACAAATTAATTTATGTATAATTTAATAATAAAACAATATATAAATAAGAAATATTATATTTGAAATTTAATATCAAAACGCATTAGTATCATCTATAAAACTACGCCTCTACAAAACCTACTGTATAAACGAAACATTTACCTTTAAAAGAAGTCCACTAAAGAGCTAAACGAAGGTATTTTCTGTGACAATCCTTTTCACTGTTCAGTAACACATTATGTATATGAATTCAGTCTTCAGTGATTCTATACAAACCACTAATAGGATGAAAGATTTACTGAACCAAAAAAAAAAGAAACGGATAAAAGCTACTGTCCTTTCCACATCTCGAGTTCACTATAAGCAGAGGGCTTTACATATTAATGGAGGTGTATCAGCATTTCACAACCTTCGCAATCTTTTTGAATTTTCGAGAGTGATCTCCTTACTATGAATAATAATACCACTGCAGGTTTCATTACAATCGCATACGTTCCTTATACAAAATAAAAATGAAAATGTTTTCCTAAAATCTCAAATTAGTTTATATGATAAATTAATCGCTGAACAATCCAAAAGACTGAAAGATGTTGAGACAATAAATCAACTATTACAAGAGAAAATTAGTGCAGAAAAATGGAAGAATAAAAATAGTAAAGAAACCTTTGCTAATTCAGTGAAGAAGAATATGTAAAAAATAATAATTAATAAATATAGACACAATAGCTAATAGTTTGCTGTTATATTATGAAAAACTTATTAACTATTCAAACGATGTCATTGTCGGTACACAAACCCGAATCTTCTAATTACTAATTATTTTACAGTGACATATTCAGTAGCCGCGATGGTAGAAGATTCGGTTTCGTGTCCCGACAGTGACATAGTTTGAAGAATATTTTTTTCTAATATCGCATTATAATTGCAACGACGAGTGTTTCATAATATAATAGCAAACGATTAGCTATTATTTTTATAATAATAATAATAATTATTACAATATTTTTCTGTATCAGGAAACGTGGTCGTAACAATAGTAGATTTATCCGTTTATTTATAACATAGCGCACGATTTTTGTTTTTTGAATTAATTTTGTTAACATCCTTAACTGTCAAGATTTTCTGGACCTGGTAGCAATTTATTTTTAGTGTATTTGCCATATGGCAACATACACTATTGGCATCGGTCGGATGGCGGGACCTAGGGGTCGGACCAAAATTTCTCGACGTTTCATAACCTCCTAAACACTTTGGCACCATTTTTAAAAATGTTTATATATATATATATTTATATACGTATATATATATATGTGTGCGGGCAATAACTTTCGAAAGAGTTAATTGATTTTAACGAAATTTGGTACACGTGTTTCAATCCATCACCGCAAGAAGCCTATTAAAAATGGGCGTAATCGGGCCATTTTAAGGGTAGTTTTTAGGGTTTGAAAAATGTTTTTGGGCCCCAAAATACCGAAAAAATTCTCAGAATCGTTTCAAAATTGACATTTAACCCTCCAGTAGTAATTAAAAAGTGTCCCTAAAATTTTAATAAAATCGGCCCGACAGGACACTAGTTTGCAGATAGTGAATTATTTACTGAAAGTTGTATATAATTTGGTATAGAAGTTCGGTTGATAATAATATTGCAATTAAGAAAAAAAATGTTATTTTAAGGGGTGTATTAAGGAGTCAAATTTTTATTTTGCCCAAAAACCAACTTAAGTTCGCATAATAAAGCCACCCTGCCTGTATAATCAAATACACTATATTGTCGGCAGGGTTTTGGCACTGCGACCCGGGTTTTTTAATTATAAATTCAAAAAAACTTGGATCGCAAAACCAAAGCCCTGCCGACCAACATAATGAATCTGCTAATACATGCAGTGCGGTTTTATTATGTGAACTTAAGTTTGTTTTTGGAAAAAATAAAAAAATTAACCCCTTAGTACACCCCTTAAAAACATATTTTTTTAATTGCAATATTATTATCAATCGAAAATCTACACCAAAATAAATACACCTTTCAGTAAATAAATCACTATCTGCAAATTAGTGTTTTCAAGAAATGTATAAGTCCGGTCCTGTTAAGCCGCTTTTATTAAAATTTTAGGGGCACTTTTTAATTGCTACTGAAGGGTTAAATTTCAATTTTGAAACGATTCTTAGAATTTTTGTTTACCTTAATACGCGTCGACTGGTCATGTCATAATAAGAGTTATTTAAAATATTTTTAGTGTATTTGCCATATGGCAACATACACTATTGGCGTTGGTCGGATGGCGGGACCTAGGGGTCGGACCAAAATTTCTCGACGTTTCATAACCTCCTAAACACTTTGGCACCATTTTTAAAAATGTTTATACATATATGTATATATATATATATATATATATACGTAGATATATATATATATATATATATATATATATATATAATATATATATATATATATATTTATATGTGCGGGCAATAACTTTCGAATGAGTTAATTCATTTTAACGAAATTTGGCATACATGTTGGAATCCATCACCGCACGAATCCTATTTAAAATGGGCCCAATCGGGTCATTTTAAGGGTAGTTTTTAGGGATTGAAAAAAGTTTTTGGGCCCAAAAATACCGAAAACATTCTCAGAATCGCTTCAAAATTGAAATTTAACCCTTTAGTAGCAATTAAAAAGTGCTCCTAAAATTATAAGCAAATCGGCCCGACAGGACCGGACTTACAAACCTTATGAAAACACTAGTTTGTGTATACGAATTTACTTACTGAAGGCCGTATTTAATTTGGTGCAGATGTTGGATTGATAACAATATTTCAACTAATAAAATTATTATTGTAAGGGGTGTATTAAGGGGTTCAATTTTTTTTTATTTTGTCCAAAAACAAACTTAATTTCATTTAATAAAGCCACAATACCTGTATTAGCAAATACACTATATTGTCGACAGGGTTTTGGCACTGCGACCCGAGTTTTTTAATAGCTGTAGTTAATTATGTGTAGCCATTTGCACTCTGAGTCGTATACAAAAAACTACGCAGCCTACTTTGCTGTTTCTGTTCCTCACATACATTTAAATATTAACTAGCAGGTCGCTTTTGGAAATTATTGTTGACTTAAGTTTTACTTTACAACATTAGTTTTAAATATGATGACCGCTATACAGACATGAAAAGTAGCTAGTTCATAGAGGAGTATGCAAAAAAGGTTTTATACGCAGAATTATAATAATAATAATAATGCGTTTAACGTCCGTTTCTCGACTTTATGTCATAACAGACGCCATTCGCACCATTACTATTTTCCATTTACCACCTCCCGTTATTTTCTACAATTTAAACTTCAACTTATATAATAGCAATGGGCGAATGAAGGAATTATAGGAAATTAGGATAAGGCAGGTAATTTTTGAACTAGGAGTTTGATAGGTAATCGGCCATGGCCTCAAATAAGGAACCATCTCGATATTTATATCTGGAATTAATTGAGGGAAACCATGGAAAACCTCAATCAAGATGGCCGGTACAGGAATTACCGTTTCTCGGCGAGAGGCAGTAGGAAAAAGTCCCAGTCACATCTGCCCCTGCCGGGAATCGAACCCGTACCTCCCGAATGCGAGTCTAGTGCTGTACCACTACTCTACCCAGCTCGGTTATACGCAGAATTATGTACAACATATTTTCAACGCATGAAGTTTCGGTGTATCCGTGCGCTGGGAACAATTGTAAGGCTGAAAATACTAAAATACTAATAATACACATAAAGGAAAACAGTTTAATGTGGACGTGATAAACGACATGAGGAAATCCTAACTATTTTATTTAATGGCTTTTGTAAACAGCGCCTTTTAGGTGTATATAAGTTATTTATATTCGTAACTAAGGCTTATTTTGGCGGAAACACGTTAGCACTTTAAATTACCTACACGAATACAGCGTAACTCAGAACTTCCTGTTTATACAAACTGTTTAATTACTTATCAAATGTCATTTTTCTAATAGAATAGAATCGTTTTTTTTTGTACAGCCAAGTATAGAATATACAGTCGTCAAAATACAATTAAGGTGATTGGTCCCTCAGATTATAAAATATTCTCTTGAGAAATTTCGAACTATGGTCGCAAAGTTCAATTTATTATTGTTTTTAAACATATAGGGTAGCTGTAGGTGCGAGCGCGAATAGATGCGAGTGAGATACTAGGGGCTAGAACTGTCGAAAATGTCTGGCTACTGGGGAAACGTCTTCTAATAGTTCCCCAAGTAACCTGTATAAAATTCAGCTTTTATACTGTAACGTACGTACAGTTACAATTTAATGAAGTACCGAGCTGGGTAGAGTAATGGTGACAGCACTAGACTCGCATTCGGGAGGTACCGAGTTCGAATCCCAGCGGGGGCAGATGTGGTTGGGACTTTTTCCCACTGCCTCTCACCGAAAAACGGTAATTCCTGTACCGGCCATCTTGATTGAGGTTTTCCATGGTTTCCCTCAATTAATTTCAGATAAATATCGAGATGGTTCCTTATTTGAGGCCATGGCCGATTACCTATCTAACTCCTAGTTCAAAAATTACCTACTTTATCCTAATTTCCTATAATTCCCCGATTCGCCTATTGCTATTACATAAGTTGAAGTTGTAAAAAAATGTAGAAAATAACGGGAAGTGGTAGATGAAAAAATAGTAATGGGGCGAATGGCGTCTGTTATGATATAAAGTCGAGAAACGGACGCTAAACGCATTATTATTATTATTATTATAATTTATTGAAGTTTAAGAGTGTCTGGCAAGGAGTTGCCACGATATTAAGTGTCTGGCAATGGAATATGTGATTTCTAATATTATTCCAAAAAAACTTACGCTTTGACGAAATTAGGTCGGTATTTTATACAACATTGCTACCTGTTACCTGCCAAAGTCACGATGACCCAAATTACTTAATCGTTCATCGTTCCTACCTGTGTCGGGAGCGTGCGCAGACAAACTTTCAGCTCTTATAAAGTAACAAAGGTCTGGAACTCACTGGCTCTTGGTCTATATAACAATGTCGTGCAGAAGCAACATTTGACAAATGTTAGTAACTTGTGGAACGGCTATAGACTCACGAAATATTCAACAGAATTATGTGGACTTTAAACTGAAAATATATACTTTATTACGTTCTGTGTTAGTGGAAATGGTCGGAAACTTATCCTCCACACAAAATAAAAGTACAAAAAAGTACCTATTCCGCACATACAATTTCAATATCTAGTGGATTTATATAAGTTTTTTTCATTTTGAAGGAAAGCGCTTCCGTTATATTAAATTTACGTATGCATTTTATGCAGTTTTTAGTGTATTTGCCATATGGCAACATACACTATTGGCGTCGGTCGGATGGCGGGACCTAGGGGTCGGACCAAAATTTCTCGACGTTTCATAACCTACTAAACACATTGACACCATTTTTGAAAATGTTTATATATATATATGTATATATATATATATATATATTTATATATATGTGTACGGGCAATAACTTTCGAAAGAGTTAATTGATTTTAACGAAATTTGGACCACGTGTTGAAATCTATCACCGCAAGAAGCCTATTTAAAATGGGCGTAATCGGGCTATTTTAAGGGTAGTTTTTAGGGGTTTTTGGGCCCCAAAATTCCGAAAAAATTCTCAGAATCGTTTCAAAATTGATATTTAACCTGTCAGTAGCAATTAAAAAGTGCCCCTAAAATTTTAATAAAATGGCCTCAACAGGACCGGACTTACAAATTTTTTGAAAACACTAATTTGCAGATAGTGATTTATTTATTGAAGGGTGTCTTTAATTTGGTGTAGACGTTAGATTGATAATAATATTACAATTAAGAAAAAAAATGTTATTTTAAGGGGTGTATTAAGGGGTTAAATTTTTTATTTTGCCCAAAAACAAACTTAATTTCACATAATAAAACTATAAAACCACACGGCCCTATACAAGCAAATACACTATATTGTCGGCAGGGTTTTGGCACTGCGACCCGGGTTTTTTTTATTTACATTTAACAAAATATGTGCATAGATTAAAGTTTCAAGAAAAATTTGCAAATAATGTTCAATCCTTTTTATTAGACATGGCTAAGATGCCACTCAAGCAAGGGCGTACCCAGGATCAAAACTAGGGGGGGGGGCAAGCCATGGTCGTTCAGGTTGGAACATTTTATCACGGAAAAGGTGAATGAAACCAAAATATTAAGAAAATTATGTATAATTATAGCAGTGCTTTATCAACTAAGTTATTACAATTATTTGCTTGAAAAAAAATTATTCTAGTTACATATCTTATACTAGTATCATTTTTCTTGGATTTGTAGAAGTAAAGTTATTTCAAGAATTGTAAAAATTCCAGCAACAAAATTTAACAACGACTTATTTTTTGCTTCCAGGGGGGGGCAGCTGCCCCCCCCCCTGCCCCTCACTGGGTACGCCCTTGCACTCAAGCTGACTTATTTAAAATATTAACTCACAATAGTGCAAAGGTACGCGGAATCGAGTCTCAAAAAGAGACCAGTCAATCGTTGGATTTTAACAAATACACTAAACTGCATTAGTATAACATGTTTGTAACAAAAATACGTGTTTTTTTCTGAAAAAGCACTCAACACGATTGCCTTCGAGATGCAACGGTCACTTAAAAGAAACTGCAATGCTTTGTAGAAACGCGACTGTATTTCCAGTTAAATAAACTTTAGACTTTAATGAACCAATTTATAAAGCATACACCCCGCCATTCAAAGAGCCGGCGGTTTATTAATTTAATGTTGTGCAAGCTCATAATTTGTTTATAAATTGAAGAGTTCTCACAAAAACGAAAAAATATTGTTTTTTTTTTCTTGACAATATTTTTATTAAGATCTGTTCACTCAGATTTTAGAAAATGTTCTCAAAAGATTCTAAACTTTAATCGCAAAAGGCATTGTAATACTGTTTTCATTAGCTGTGTTTAAAAATTTAAAAAAACGCTCTTTTACCGTAAAAACTATATAAAAAAATGTGATATTTGTCAAAACATATCTTTAGAGCATAACCTAACATTTTAAATTAGGAGAAGTAACATTTTAAAGGTTTACAAAGTTATATTAAAAAATATTGAGAAATTTAGTTTGATCTGTATGTAAATTTGTGTTAAACGTATGCTATTTTTGTTATTTTTACCTAATTTTAGATTGTTTACATCTATATAATAATAATAATAATGCGTTTAACGTCCGTTTCTCGACTTTATGTCATAACAGACGCCATTCGCACCATTACTATTTTTCATTTTACCACTTCCCGTTTTTTTCTACATTTCTTAAACTTCAACTTATATGATAGCAATGGGCGAATGAAGGAATTACAGGAAATTAGGATAATTTTTGAACTAGGAGTTTGATAGGTAATCGGCCATGGCCTCGATATTTTTATCTGGAATTAATTGAGGGAAACCATGGAAAACCTCAATCAAGATGGCCGGTACATAAATTACCGTTTTTCGGCGAGAGGCAGTAGGAGAAGTCCCAGCCACATCTGCCCCCGCCGAGAATCGAACCCGGACCTCCCGAATGCGAGTCTAGTGCTGTACCACTACTCTACCCAGCTCGGTCGTTTACATCTATATGTAGGAAGAATGATGCAGACTTCTAGTTTATTTTCAAAGCATTACCATTAAAGAATGAATAAGATTTCTCATAGAAACCAGAGATTTCCAGAACTGTTTTTCATATGAGTTTGTGCATTTTGTATACAGGCAATCATTCGAATGCTCGTAATACAGAGCTATACTAAAGATGGGAAAAACGGGTCTGTTTGGTGATCTGCATCTTTGCATCTGGATCCCGTATGTGAGCCGGCTCACTAAGCCGGTTCAAAAATAGTCGAATTCTGAATATGTTACTGCAGTCTGCCACTGAGTTACCTAGTTCAGTCAATCATATCACGACCTGTATAGATTCAAGAATGCATAGCCAAACATGTGATGCATGAGTCATTTGAGCTGACAGATGCATCAAAGCAAGAACTGATACGTAAGTGTAAAATGTGCTTCTGTGTGTTAAATGTTTTACTGAGTCATGCGGACCCGTTGATCCGTCGGCTCAAAAAAAAGTGAGTCGGCTCTCACGGATCTTCTGTCGGAGTCGGCTCTTTGAACCGGTTCAGATCTGAGTTACCCAACTCTAAGCTATACAGGTGAATATAAGAGCTTATATTGAACACCTGATGAAATCACCGTAAGACAAATCATAGAGAATATGTCCAATAAAATAATATAATAATTCAAAATAGAATCAAACACATTTTTCTTTTTCGTATTGTAAAAATCTGTATGTTTTTTAGTTTATTTATTTAATAAATTATTTTCCTCGTTACACTTGTATTTTGCAGTGTTATTAACATCTGAGGACAAAATTATGTTTATTTTTAAATAAAAGTTTTATGTGTTTAAATCTATTTTAAATTATTACAAGCTATAATGGTTTTTTACAAAAAGGAATAAATTGTAGATATTCCAACCATTATAAAAAAATCATAAAATAAATGCTGAGAACTGTTCATTGTATTACGCAGCCAAAATATTTTAAACACTTTACAAAGTGGCCAACCATTTAATAAAAAATCGCTAACTAATGTTCACTCGAATTGCCAGCAGCGAATTTAAAAATGCGGCTGGCCAAGTTCAAACGTGTTGTAAAATGGCGGAAATGTTAACCTCTTTATAAGACTATGAACCATTACGGCAGAAATGTCGCAGTAAAAAAAAGAAACTTCATTATTAGGAATCGAAATTAAATTCTTACAGTTCGGCAGTTGATTTCGAATTACATTGTAAAACAGCTAACCTTTAAACCAGTCGTATTGTAAAACATGAAATGTGCGTTCAATCCGTCGGTTGCTTACTCAGCCTCTTTGTTAAGCGGCTGAACGTTTCATTAAAGAGATTAATTGCTTTGTAAATCCGTTAAATTTATTATTTAACTCAGACATATAGATTATTCTCTCAGTAGCAGAAAATTACTCATTTAATAGCAATTTGTGATAAATCCCCGTTTTCTAAAGGCTTGTTCTCATTACTCAAGTTACTTGACTTCAAGTCGCTTGAATTCAAGTAACTTGATTTCCAGTTCATGTCGATATTACTTATAACAACTCCATTGAATCAAGTAGCGCTTTAAATAGTAAGTGTAATTGTGAACGAATTGTTAAAAATAATTGAGAACAAAAGAAAACGGAAAAGAAATTTACAAATATTTTCATTGCTCCAAAACAACAGTATATAACCTCACTTTTCACACGTTTTAAGCAAAGCATCACAACTAACGGTTTTCAAATAGCTTGTAAAGTAGTTCACACTTGGCAATTTCTTTTTCAAGTCAAAAGTTGAAAGGTCGTCTACGTCACTTGAAACTTGAAAGAATTTTTCCAGTCAAGTAAATTATAGGTTCATATTGAGAAAGTATTTGAATTCTATCGACTTGAAGTCAAGTGACAACTAATGAGAACGAACATTAAGTTACCCTACCTATAAACGTTTATACCATAAAGAGATTGCTTTATTTTCCAACAATGATTAAAATCACAAGTCTCTGACAGATAGGACAGCGTGTGACCTTTGTACTTTTCACGCGACCAAAAACCTACCAGAAACAAGTTTGCGCTGTTAAATGACGGTTCTGTTTGTGACAAGCCTTGTCCTTCCGCACCAACAACTTTTTATGTCATCACTGGACTGAAAAATACAGTTTAAACAACGTGAAATTCATATAAATTCTATATTTCTAATACGAAATGTAAATCAAGGATGTCAGATTCATTTGAGCCGCGAGTCATTTCCTGTATGCGAGCCGTACGCGGCCCATAAACAAACAAAACATTCAGTTTTTTTCGTGCAAATGAAATCATTCGACTTAGCTTCGATGATATCAGGTTTTAGCAGTAAAATGAAAAGTTAAATTGGGACAAACGCGACATGAGTATTTTTACTTTGTGTGCTTGTCTTGAACGTTATGATGTTGAATTTTCGATTTTCGTTCGGCACTAAACCCTTATTAGGAGAAGCAGGGAAAACAAAAGAATCCCAATGAGAAATGTCTCTAGTTTAAAATTCAGTTTCATAGATTAGTTTGCATAATATAAAGATGAGAGTTTAAAGTTTAAAATACTCTTTTTTTTGCAAAAACTGTGAAACCGCTAAATCCGTCTTTTGGAATTCAATTTTCTTCACTCCTATTATCCTTTGAAAGTAAATAAGTTCAAAGTGTAAAACCAAAAAGACTACAAATATGAATTAGTACTAGTGCCAGATGACCTCAGAAACTAATGATCTCAACGAGAAAAAAAAGCATAGTCGAAAAAACGTAAATAGGAAGCTTCCCATTTTTTTTATTTCTTATCCTTAGTCCTAAAAATTGCAAAAAGAGTTTTTGTAAAGCGGTTAAAAGTAAAAAAGTTATGCTACTTCAAAGTTTAATTTTGACAATTCTCAGCGCTATGCCGTTCTCAGTGCGGGCAACGTAATGCGGCACAAATATCATATTTATAGTGACTAATAATATAGCATCCCATGCAGTAACAGTTGAATAGATGTGAAAATTAATGTATTGTCACTTCGACATATCTAAATATACCTTACATTGTTACTTATTAGTTACTACAACTACGAATCTGACACGATGTGCCGCGGGACGTCGTAATGGCCGACCAAACGTCGAACTGTCTCGTGTCCGGAATCACGAACAAAAAATTGCACCGTTGAATTTAAAGATATCGAAATAATGTTTTCAATATTTTTAAGGTTAGACTTCTTATCATGATATGCCATTATTTTTTAAGTATTATTATTACTATTCCCGTCAAGTGGAAACATTTTAATTATAAGAAGAAAAAAAAGAGAAATGTTGTGGCAACGCTGAATTTTGTTAAAAGAAAACGGTGAACAAATATTGACATCACGAAATTGTGTGTCAATGTCAGTGTTGGCTTCACGTACAATAAGTTGTCAATAGTATCAATGACTAGGAACGGTAAAATCAATAACTAACGTACATAACTAATGCGCAAACGTCTAATAAATTAACAAGGATATAACTTTGTCATCTATCACAATAAAGACAATGAAAGGAGACGTGACATACATCGCAGTCATTTGCACATTTTATGAAAGGTGTAGATATTTCTTGAAATGATTAGTTACACATTGACATCGCTTTAAAATAGCCGACTACGTAGCGTGGCTCCTCAGAACTGGATAATAATAAATTGAAAATATGAACTATACTTACGGCTGTTATTGGTAGCCTTAAAAAGTATATCCATATAACTGGATTTTTAACCGACTTAAAAAAGAGGTTATAATTCGACGCATAGATCTTATATGTAATACTCCTATATTGCTAATAGGTGTCTAGGGAGGGACGAAACCATTACGGTGTAGACATATATGCATCTATCTCTCTCGTAACTACTTCGAGACCTACGCGCTTGTCCTAGAACTATACTTTAAGGTTCCAGGAAATGAGGCTTGCCCCCTACACTTGCCAATTGCCTCACCAGACTCGTGACGCTTGCGCACAACGGGTCGAATAGTCTAAAAAGAGATAGAAACAGTCGTCTGCTGTCTCACTTACTCCGTGACACTTCCATTGACGGGCGATAGCAATATAGAAGTATTAGATGTGTGGTATAAATATTCTTCAGAACAATTACGAAATCCTATTATGAAAAATTTGCGTAATCAAATTCACTAAAAATAAAAAAATAAAAAGCAGTTTAAAAAAAATTCCTTTAAAAAGTCACAAGAGTAAAATTAAAAAAAAATAAAATTTTGAGATCGTCGCCAATTTAATGAAAAAAAACCTCAAAATTTCATTACTTTCCTCTTTTTAATTACTTCTTTTGTCGGAGGTTAATATTTTATTTAACCGCTTTTAATTTTTTACTTATTAGTGAATTTGATTTCGCACATTTATCATAATTTTTGGTGATTGCTCTGTTTATAAATTTTAAAATGTCAATATTACCATGGAGATACAATAAATATTTAAAGATTGAATTTATTTTAATTAAGTTTTTTGTATATCATAAAATGTCTACTAAAGTCTGAAATATTTTGCACGCACCGCCAACGTTTTGTCCACCAGAGCTGAGTAGAGATGGGAAAAACAGGTCTTTTTAGTGATCTGCATCTTTGCATCTGGATCTCGTATGTGAGCCGACTTACTGAACCGGTTCAAAAAGAGCCGAGTTCTGAATATGTTACTGCAGTCTGCCACTGAGTTACCTAGTTCAGACCTGTATAGAATCAAGAATGCATAGCCAAACATGTGATGCATGAGTCATTTGAGCTGACAGATGCATCAAAGCAAGAATTGATACGTAAGTGTAAAATGTGCTTCTGTGTGTTAAGAGTTTCACTGAGCTATGCGGATCCGTTGATCCGTCGGCTCAAAAAAAAGTGAGTCGGCTCTCATGGATCTTCTGTCGGAGTCGGCTCTTTGAACCGGTTCAGATTTGAGTTACCCAACAGTAGAGCTGAGTTTCGCTCATAAACTAATACCGCTAGATATTAATTCAAATTGTAGCTTTTTGAAAAGGAAAGATTATGTTCTATAAAATTGATTCGAATGCATAATAACTCCTAAAATTTTAACCGAATATCGCGAACAGCAGTTGGTTAGTCTGTACGTACGAAAGTACGTCCGAGCTGTACAGGTCGCTATTCTAGACGGATCGCTTTGTTTATTATAATTTTTCCATTATTTCAACTTAAAGTAATTTGTTTTGTCGCACACTCCGGATGAAAGGAAGAACTTTAAAATTCATAAATTATATTCAAGCAGCATTCAACTGTTCAGCAGCTGACAAGAGAATAAAGGAAGAGAAAAGTGACATTGAAATATGTGAGACATTACACTTCGTTTCACGACACGATCAGCTAAAGCGAAAATACGTATATATTTAGAATATTGTACCATTTGAGAATTACTGCTTCTATATCTTTAACCTATAGCAGTGTTTCTTATTTTTATCAAATTAGGAAACGAAACAAAAAATATTTTTCAGAGCTGGGAAGTGCTATGAGCTTAGTGCTAAACATAATACTTTAAGCACTAACAATGCTTGAAACACTTTGTAAACCTGATGCCTCATGCTTAGAGCACTTCCATAAAGAGTTGCTACTTATTAAGCACGTAAGCATTGTAAATTGCTTAATAAGCATACAACAAGCTTATTAAGCATTAAGAATCTTAATAAGCAGGTTGAATGGTTACTAAGTTTATCTGTTATAATTCTCATTTCGTTTGAGTTAATATTGTTCATACAGAATATTCAGAAAGTCCCGAAAGTCCCGAAACGCTGAAATATCTCAAAGGAAGGGTGTTTTTATGTAAAATGTTCCGAATAAAAGTTTCTCAATTCTAAGCGACGCTCATTTTGGTGACAAAAAATTCCCCCCTCGGGGGTGTCCCCGTGGAGGGCCGGAGTCAACTCTAAAATTTCAAATGACAAACCCTATTTGTGTCTATTAGATCGTATTTTCCAGACAAAAATGAACATATTTTGCCCGAGAATTTTTTTTTCAAGCTACCGATCACGAATGGGGGGGGTGTTCAAAAAGTCTAATTTTGCTTTCGACCACACGATAGAAGTGAAACTCGTTCACGTACATTCAAACTGTAGCAGCCAGAATACATATTTCTTCGTTGTATTTTTATTTTGCTTTTATATTAACATTAACATGAAAATAATTTTATATCAATCGTTATTCTAAATTCAGTTATCTTTGATTTAATATTTAGAATTTATTATATAATCGTTAATCAACGTTGAATAATCTTCTTTGTTAACTGCATTCTTTTAAAATAAAAATGTAAAAAAAAATAAGTTCGGTTCTGTCGTTCTGTCAGATCATATTGGATCTAATAAAAAATCATGTTGGATATAATAAAAACGCTCTAAAACAAATTAATACTCTTTGTTCAAACATACAATTATTTTTTACTATTAACAATACCTAATCAACAATGCAAACTGCTTAGAAAAATGTACCATATATAGGAAAATTAATAAAAACAGATAAAACGCCTTTTTATTTTTAATTGTTTGTAAAATCTCAATGGTAGTACCTTTCAATAAACGTTAACATGTCGCAACACGCAGGTTGAGGACCGCTGATTTATACTCGCTTGTTTAATTTGAGGAAATTGGAAAATTGTTACACCAACTGTCACTACATTATTAATCAAATTCCAAATAATTCAATAAACTTTGTAGATATTAGGCCTGTCTTATAACTAGAACTATCAAAGTTGGGGAGAAACAAATAATATGCAATTTTGAGAAACGTGTAATTTTAGACGAGTTTACCCTTCTACCAGTGCCGGATAAAGCCAGCGCGGGGCCTGTAGCAAATTCTGTCAAGGGGCCCTTGGTTTGCTTTAGGTTCTCAAGTTTAGGGTATTAAATAAAACAAAACTGTTACAAATAAACTTTTCTGGATTTAATATGGGCAAATTATGAGACAACACTTTCAATATCGACTTCTTTAAGCAAATCATGCTCTATATTCAACAAAGTGAGATGATTAAGACGTTCTTGGCCCATCGTGTTCCTTAATTCATTTTTAATACGTTTTAATGTTGAAAAAGAACGTTCGCCACTGCAGTTAGTGATCATGAGAGACAAGTAAATGCGCAAGGCAATTTCTAAGTTTGGGAAACACGATTCTAAAGAATTATTTAATAAAAGTTTATAAAATTGCTGTTCCAGAGACTCCTGTTTCTTGCTGTCAATAACAGTAGCCACATCTGTTTTCCTTTTTACTTGAGACTCTGAAACACCTTGCTCTTAATCTACCGTCACTAGCTTTCAATAATCTCGAAACATGATCGATATGATAACCGATTCAAAAAAAGGTCAGCTATATTCACTTATAAAATGAATCTATATTTTATAATAAATCAACCAACCACAGTAGATTGGATCGTGACTGAGTTAATAAAATTTAAATAGTTCGCCTGTTTTCTCGAAATACTTATAATCGATATTATATTAAAATCGATTAAAAAAGTACAATCTCGGCTACGTAAACTCGCAAAATAAATGTATACCTATATAAAAAATAAACATCTGGCCGCTTGAAGGGTAGAAATGTGGTATAGATGCTAGTCTAAATATATCGATTATAATTAAACATTGGAACATTAACGTTAAAAAGTTCGTAAAATACCTACTTATTTTTACGATTTAACGTGACGAAATCGAGTTTTAGATTTTCAAGTGGAAGTGAGGCATAGCCTAAGCGCTTCGCGTTTAAGGCATGCAAGATATTTTACGCTCCTATCTAAATTAATATTTTTTTATTACGGTCAGACAGGCGTTGGAGCGCGGGGCCCCCAAATTCGCGGGGCCCGTAGCATTTGCTACTCTAGCTACGTGGCTAATCCGGCACTGCCTTCTAACCCCTAAAAACTTTACTGCACACTTCACTCGATTTTGGTTCCGAGGATAAATATTATTACGTCATCGTTGTTCTCTCTTAGGACGCTACACAAATTTTAAATGTTTAGTTCAGATCACAACAACGTCATTCTGAATATTATATGGTTTTACATTAGCTCTACTGAAAAAAAACTTCAATATTATTAAACACCGCCCTGTAGAGCGTTTAATTTATCTTTAATTAGTGTATTTGCCATATGGCAACATACACTATTGGCGTCGGTCGGATGGCGGGACCTAGGGGTCGGACCAAAATTTCTCGACGTTTCATAACCTCCTAAACACTTTGGCACCATTTTAAAAAATGTTTATATATATATGTATATATATATATATTTATATATATATATATATATATACGTATATATATATATATATATGTGCGGGCAATAACTTTCGAAGGAGTCAATTGATTTTAACGAAATTTGGCCCACGTGTTGAAATCCATCACCGCAAGAAGCCTATTTAAAATGGGTCTAATCGGGCTATTTTAAGGGTAGTTTTTAGGGGTTGAAAAATGTTTTTGGGCCCCAAAATACCGAAAAAATTCTCCGAATCGTTTCAAAATTGATATTTAACCCTCTGGTAGTAATTAAAAAGTGTCCCTAAAATTTTGATAAAATCGGCCCGACAGGACCGGATTTACAAATTTTATGAAAAAATTAGTTTGCAGATTATGAATTATTTACTGAAAGGTGTATATAATTTAGTATAGAGATTCGATTGATAATATTGCAATTAAGAAAAAAAAATTGTTATTTAAGGGGTGTATTAAGGAGTCTAATTTTTTATTTTGCCCAGAAACCAACTAAAGTTCGCATAATGAAGACACACTGCCTGTATAAGCAAATACACTATATTGTCGGCAGGGTTTTGGCACTGCGACCCGGGTTTTTTAAAATTAAAACGGATTCTTCAAATTTAAAAATAAGATCAGGAAAGTGTAAATAGCGTACAGCATATAATGTTTTTGTCCTTGTCTGATTAAATTTAGATTAGATCTATTATTGGCCAATACAGCAGTGAGCAAAATTCGTTATCATGAAATTTAAGGTCAAGACTCGAACAAAATTCTGAGTATTGTAAGTCTATAAACAAACTTCAACCAAGTAGGCCTTCATGGCTGGTGTTGTTCCAAATCTTCTTGGTTTTCGAGACTTGCATGCCGTGGTCCACTGGTATTTCTACCTGACGTTTCGTCAGTTCTGAGTGGAAGACCAACTAAAAACTTGATTGAATTTTCCCGAGTGCAAAAAAAAATCGAGTAAATTTAGAAAATACATGTGAAACATGTTTGATTCAGTTTATTTCTAAATATCACACAAACAAAATATTTTTAAAAATGCAGTGAAAACATTATTTTTCATAAACACCAATAGATATAATAATAAATCTCGACTTTCCTGTAGCATTATATCGTTCACAATATATCTTTATTACAATTTTCAGGTTCCATATATTATAATCGCAAATAAATTGTACACCCGGTATATTACGCACACGTTGAATGTATGGCAATAGTGACTTTGATATGAAAGGCACATATTGCCGTTGAACCATATACTAAGTATATTATAGACATACAACGTCGATCGAGCAAATATGTTTACAAGCGCACAAATAAATATAAACAAAAAAACAATAATAAACTTTTGCAAATAGTCGGTTTAATAGCGATGCTATTATTACAACGACGTTTCTTCTTTATTATTGTTAGCGTTTCAATTCAATTTTCAATTTTATAAATATAATCATTTCGAATATCGTAACAGAAAAATTATAATAGGACGTAAAATTTAGACCATATAAATCTTTATGAATTAGCGTAGATCAAAAATACCTCTATATATGCTTGACCTTTATAATAAACTAGCGGCCCAGTCCGGCTTCGCCCGGGTGTAAATGTAATATATAGGATATAAAAGATGAGAATCATTATCATTAAATTCTCAACGTGTATTGAATTTGCGCGAATTCCATCGCTTTTATTTGTGAATGTTCAAAAATCGAAGAAAAATCTTATTTCCCAAAAATAAATTTAAAAAATTCTGTTGATCCGATCGCTACCAAACTTCAGAAGATCACCCGCTGGGCTAATCTAAAGATTGTCTGAAAATTTCATCAAAAATGGTCTACCCGTTTGGAGTCCATAGATTACATATACATCGTCTTTTATCTATATAGATTATTAAAATGTAAAAAGTGGTTATTGTGACATAACGATAATAGTTGGACATATAGTATCGCGAAGTTTTTTGTAGTTATTGATATGTTCTTTAATATTGTAGAACATACTTTTGTTCTATCATCAATAGTTTCCGCAGCGCATGCGACGAAAGATGTTTTATGGCATTTTTTTACACCTTGGGTTACGTTACTAAAGCTTTAGTAAGGATCCTTAATATTTTCTAGCAATAAATATAGCCGATGTTACTCAGGGTGAATGTAGCTTTCTGATGGTGGAAGAATTTTTTAAATCGGCACAGTAGTTTTTAAGTTTATTCATTACAAACATACACACAAAAATACAAATCTTTCCTCTTTATAATATTAGTGTAGATTACGGATAGGAACTTAATAACTAACAATTCCGAACATTAAAGAGTGATTAAACTAACACAGCAACTCTATAATATACACCCTCTTTGGTTAAACTGAATTTTAATTAATCGGAAGTAATTTTCCGTGGCAATTAGCAACTAACAACTTTAATGAAAGATGTTTACTTGATCATTTTCTTTGAATAATTAATACAAATGTTAATCAATATTTCACTAAAAAGAGTATTTATTATATACACCCCTGTTTATTATATTTGTACAAAAAAAACGATGCTATTTAATGGTTTTTATAGTGTCGCTGCATTATTCGGATTGTATTTCGATTGTAACTAATGACAAATCGATGTATAATTTCCGACCACAAATATGTATTTTGTAATTTCACAAATTGGCGTTTCCACTTTATTTGTAAATTTTTCTAATAAAAATCCGGCGTGTTTTTTTATTAGGTTCATATTTTATCGAGTTGCATTTTTCTTTTCGTTAAAAATAAAGTCAAATTAGTGGGACCTAAATTGCTACGAAACCTCTGCCACTAGAATGAAGAACTCAATGTTTTTAATAACAGCTATCATAAAAAAATAAATTGTAGATATGAATGTTACAAAGATTTTGGCACTAAGCTTAAATAATTCTCTCTGCTAGTGTCAAAAAAAACAAACAAAAAACGAAGCGCTTAGTCCCACATTTGGTGAAGAGTGAATATTGAAATTAATTAAAAAAATCAATTGTTTAGTACTACGATGATGAAATTAATTTGCAAAAACGAGCACAGTAACGCCATATTTTGGTGTAAAAATGAAAAATCAAAATGTAATTGTATTCCTGTGAATAAAACTTTCTGGTAGATCGTCTGTTCTCAGGAGCTCGACGATATACCAATCGTTTTGATTTAAAAACTTGCAATATATTTGAAAAGTACGATAAAGCGCAGCTAGATGCATATTTTATCTTTAATTTAAGACCAAAATTAGCGCTCTAAGTTTAAAAATAAAGTTGCGAAAGCATAAACGTACATAGAGAACGTCTGTTTATTTTTTTTTTTTTTTTGAGTACAAGCAACACACAGTATACTTTTGTCTTTGTTTTTTGTCATTGCCAGAAGGTATGTTTTTATTAAAATCATGGTATTTTGTATGCAATGTTATTCGGAAGGATGTATTTGATCATCAATAAGAGAACCTTCTTAAGTAGAAATAACTTTATATATTAAAAAATTTACATAATGAAAAAATCAAATATTAGATCGAAGATATTTTTATTTCAGCTTAAACCCTTCCAAAAAGCCGTAATATACTGAAATAGCGTCTACTCTAATAATATATATTCTTTCATGTGACTTATTTAAAATGAAATAAATAGCAGATACGTGACGTTATTTGAATGTATACTTGCAATCAGAAAAACCAACCAAGTACGAGTCGGACTCGCTCACCGAGGGCTCCGTACAAACTTATAGGTATGTAAATATAGCCAAAATCTGTTATAACGACATCGAAGAGTCTGCTCATATTTGGTCGTAAAAATTGATAGTCGTAACAACCGGTGATGTTTTCGAGGTACAAAGTATTTTTTGATTAAGTATGTAGTATTATTGAATGCATAGGTACATATAAATTCATTGATACTCGTATTAATAGGAATAATATTCACATTATCATTGTCATTTTTCTGTATTCATAAAATCTGTAATTTTAGTCTGTTTGAAACACCTCCATGCGTACGAATTTTGTTTACAGTACAGCTGGTCGTTTTGACAGATATAATTCTCCGGAGATATGAAGATATTACATTGAATGTAGTCGCTTAATGCGGTATGTCGTAATAAGCTATGTCATAAAAAGCAGTGTTTTTTATAAAGCGGTCATATAGCATTCAGCCGAGATCTACAATTTTGAACAATATAACCGGTATGTTGTTCTAAACGATGTCGTCGTAAACGGTTTTGACTGTAGTTCGTCCATCACAGGAATCCAATCTCGAAGATTTTTCCCGCTTTTTTCGAGTATGTTTTAAGTAAAATTTCACGATATCGGGAAGTGATCGAAAAATCGATCACAAAATTTGTTCCCGAGTGACAGACAGAAAAACAACTTAAAACTTATAAAAATGCAGTGTCATCGGAACTGAACCAAAATGTAAAATTTCAACTCTGTAGGATAAGATAAAGTGGTTCATAACTTATTCAGCTTGCAAGATTTGACTTAAACAAACTAACAAACATTGCAAATTATAGCTCGTAAAAAGTAGAGAATGTTGAAATGACCTTGAATGTACCATCAGCTGCTCATAGATAGTGCAAAAAATATCATTCACATAAATAGACAAATTGATGACAAAGCTCTGATATGCAAATGGAACACTCTGAAATGCAAACGCTTTCAAAAGAAGATTGTCTACGAGGAAAGTTCACGTTGTTACTGGGGTAGATCAAACACACGACCTGCTCTCAGTTCACACGAGTTCACATAAATAATTTTCTCGGTTGAGCACCAGTCGTTAATTTTGATCATTTGAAATATGAAACGTATCGAGACCTTAAGAGGGGTATAGTCAGGGACGTAGCCAGGACTGCAGCCGATTTTTTAAACGCATTTTCCAAGTAATTCAGACAATTAGGAATTTTTTGACTTGGCTAAAATACTAATTGTGTTATGAAATTCTACGAGGATATTCAATTTTTTTACGTGGGGTCCCAAACAAAACTGATCGACGTCTGGTCAACCATTATGACGTCCCGTGGCACACTGTCGTAATAGTAGTTACAATAACAATAAGCAATAATATAGTAGACGAAATTGGCTCTAATTAAAAGAAGTTAATTAGAGTAGTTGTGATCCTTGATGATTGTTGGATAAGTGTAGATAAAATCTGTGGCACAGGATCAATAAAAACACAATACTGAAGTTTAAATTTGCATTTTCACTGATGTTTCGGTGCGCTTTGCACCATCTTCAGAGTTCTAAAAATCTACACTTATCCAATAATATAGTAGGTCAAGAATTTAAAATATTTTCAGATATGTCTATTCAACTGCTAATTCTCTGTTGTCTTACTATAAACATGACATGATATAATATAAATCGGTGACAAGGAAAACTTTGAAAATGTTGAAAGAATTATTTCGATATCATTAAATTCAATGGAGATATTCAATATTTTGTATGAGACTGATCGAAATCTGTCTAGCCATTATGACGTCCCGTGGCACAATGAGTCATATTAGTAGTATAGTACTGGTATATTATGAGTGATAATATAATAAGTCAAGAATTAAAAATATTTTCAGATGTTTATTCAACTGATATTTCTCTAATGACTTGCTATATTATTACTTAGGTACTATAATTATGCCTCGAACGACATAGCAGAGATAACTATCAAATTCAAATGTTATTCTTCATTAAAAGACAGTTTTCTTTACAAGTAGTTCACTCTGGATAATTTGAAAAAACAAGACAAGACCCTGTTGACAGCTTCGCGTATAACCGGTTGACATCAATATTTCGCATTGCTCTGAACTCTATTTAAGTTATACTGACACGATGTATAAGGAACGCGCAAGCACCGGCTGTGATTTCAACCGGTCGGACGTGTCTCGGCCAGTTTGCCGGCCATACGCAATCCCACTGGAAATGCGACAACCGCGTGGATTTGTGAAATCTCTTTATAAACACTGATTCCTGATCACTTTAATATTTATAGCTCGGACTTGAATTATTATTTAACAGAAGAATGAAAAGTGAGTTATTATTTTAAATCTTCAGTTTTTATATTTTACTGATAATATAATATAATAGACAGATAATTCACCAAGCGGGAAAGAGAGTTTCATATTGAACTGTCGACAAGGCTTTAATTTTTTTTTCTCCTTAATAATCCTTATAAATCCTGGATATTAACCATTATTAAAGGATAATATGTAATGTTATATGTATGTTCAGGTTATTGTTTCAATAGGAATTTAACTGGTAAACTTAATGAGTTCTTTACACCAGTCTGAAATTCTAATGTTTCGAACGAACCAATTGTTTTTGAACATATTAATTATAAGTTTCTAATAACACGGTATTTGAAATATTATAAACATGTTATTAACTGTTAAACGAAACCCGAAGTATCGCTGAATTTGGTAAGATCAAATATACTTTCAAAATGTGCATGTTCAAACAAAGTTTTTTTACAGCTTAAATCACTTTACAAGCAAAACACATCAATCCAGCACAAAATAAATATTTTAACTGCACATTATTATACGTAATTAATGAAATAAACGTTTTGTTATTTTAGAATTTTATCAGGAATCCATTAAAATGGATTAGAAATGATATTTTAGTTATAATCGGTTTTGATTTAAAATTAAAATCGATTTTTTGGTATTGTAGTGAGAATAGTTTAGTTACTACCTATATTTCACTAAACCAAAAATTTGCACCAAAGATATCCCAAATTAATTATTTAAGGATGTGAAATGTTTTGAAAAATCCTTATGAAGAATTTGATTTGACAAAACTAAGTCAATTAAAATTAGTACCTAAGGGGTTACATCTACCTGAACACAATCAAAGAGAACGTTTCTGTTTTCTTGGAATTTTGCCGATAGATAGCTTTCATATTGCCTAAAAAGTGACAGGCAAAGGATATTATATCGCTATTGAATTGCTTTTGTATTGCTTCGTGTGCAGACGACCTTATATTACTTAAAAATAGATTTAATCATTGTAGGATAGCTACAGTTTTGCTACCATTGTTAAAAAAACACCCATTGTTACAATGCAATATTACAAATATTATTTTTAAACACTGTCGCATTCGGGACTTAAACACGAAACTTGCCACTTTATTTATTGAAGTTATACTTTTTTTGGTGCACTTAGGATAAAATTTTCTCTGTCACGTACGCAGCATGCAACGAATATATTGCGGAAGTTGCCTGATAACGTTAAACTAGTTATTTCATAAAACAACAAAGTAGTACTAGCGACATCGGACGGAACTTCTGAAAAGCTATAGTGTTGTTAACTTTTGACAGTTAGATAACCTCAATACTTGTATATTCTTTTAATTATGAATTCAACAGTAGAGAACCCATTTTAATAGTTAAAAAGTTACTTTATCGTCATCGTCATGCAGAACTATCGTAAGTCGCAAAATGTCAAAAATGAGTTATAAGTACCTATGATATAGTAATGCTCGTATTTTTCTAGTGTAAAAGTATCGTAAGTGTAACTTAAATAATAAGTTACACTTACGATACTTTTACACTAGAAAAATACGAGCATTACTATATCATAGGTACTTATAACTCATTTTTGACATTTTGCGACTTACGATAGTTCTGCATGACGATGACGTTATGCAAGCACTAGAAATGTTACTTTTGAAAATGGAACAAAGATAAAATGTAAATAAATTATATGTCCACAAACATAACCCAACCTCTCTTTAAAAATGTACTTATCATCTCCCTAGACATCCTATTGTATTTTATCAATGTACATCTCTAACGAAAATGTGAATATCAATTATCGTGATCATGCCAAAGAAGTATAACTTCTGCCGCGCCTAGATAAGTACTTGCACCACCTTTTTTTATCTACGTACTGGAAAAATTCGGGTTTAAGTCCCGACTGCGATAGTGGTTGAAAATAATGTTTGTAAGTAATACTGCATTGTAACGATGGATGTTTCTTAACAATAACAGCAAAACTGCAGTTAACCTACTAAATACGGACTATATCGTTTACTATTGTTTTAATCATTGTTAAATTATTATGATATATCAAACTTGCACATCCTTATTTAGTCGACGATTGTTGAATGCCCCTCGTATGTAGTGTTGGATCGCGATATGTCACGTAAAGATATGTATGTACAATAAAATCGTCGTCGACTGCGATTCAGCCGTTATATGCTCCAGTCTAACGTATTGTTGTATTGTGATATGTTATTGTTGCATGTGTGTACCAGTTACGCAAACCCGTTTCCACGCTGTCGATACCGGGAGCGGTGAAAAACAGCGGCTCGAGAGATTCGGGCACTGGCGTCGTGTCGGCCGGTGGCGCTCTGCGTCCCGCGCTCATACCAGCGGGAACCATCGATCAGGAGGCCGGAGTCGCTCTTGTCGGACACGCGGACTATCCGCGATATATGGAAGAGCGGGCTCTGGGCGGAGGTGTTTATAAGGTAAAATTATATTAATCAAGCATTATTTCAGGCTTAATCTGGAACACAAAGAGTTGTCGAAAATTTCAAATCGCCCCATCCCCCGTAAGGAGGTGAAGGCGAGAGGGGTGATTTTGTGCTCAGGCGTGCCTTGCCTCGAAGCCAAGATACTTTTTTGCGCATTCTCTATCGATTTAAAGCTGACGAAAAAATGTTATCGACGTCGAAATCTCATTTCTGCCATTTATAAGCCGGGCCCAGACGTGTGTAACGTGTAACAGTGTGGACAGCACACGAACTCAACGCGAATCGTGAAAGCGAATCTTTGTCAAAAGCTGTTTCCACTCAGTTGCTACGAACATGCCGAATAGGAAAGTCATGATAGCTGGTGCTGCTTTTATTTATATATATTTATCAACTGAAGATTTCAGATTTTTTTAAAGTAATCCGGATTTTTTGGAGCCCAAATAACACGTTTTTCTTGATACAAACTGATAAGTTCAAGCGATTGTTCGTATCATGAACGTACACACGACACAATCGTCACGAACGCCGTCCAAACGAGTACTGCGAGCGCCTTTGTGTTCACGCTAAAAACCGACAGCTGATGGATCACGGCGAACGCCGGCGCGAGCGTTACATGTAATGCTCGTAGTGCCGTCCACACGCAGAATTCGTGTTACATTACACGATAGATTACATTACGCGTTACACACGTCTGGACCCGGCTTTAAATTTTAACATCTGAAGCTAAATAGCGGCGAAGAATGAGGTCGGACAAAAAAAAAGTTTTCAACAAAAGATTTCGGGGTACCGGGACTTTTAATACATATCTGTTAACACTTGTATATTTTTTTAATAATATTGCCAGTTTTTAAAAAATATAAAAAAGTGTTCATTTAGTACTATTATGATAAAGATAATACGTAATAATGAGCACAGTAATTTCGATCTAAAAGTGAAAATCCAAAAATGTATTTGTATTCCCGTAATTAAGGTTTTTTATTAAATCACCTATCTACGAACTCAGTGATTTCTTATCGGCTTGATTAGTATATGTGTTACACTATTGTCTATATAATCTACCTATCTATCTATAAGAACTTTGTGGTTCCTAACGTGTATTAAAAGAAACGCCGGTTAAAAATTATGATAAAATTTGTATTTTAAGGTAGTTGTCGTGGTTAAGGCACACCGTCAGAAAATTCTTAATTTTTGTATACTTATTAAGGACATGATAATACAATTACCCTGAAAATTTGAAGTCGATCGACCGTATATAATCCAAGATAAATTCAATTAAAAATTGGATAATAAACATTGATTGTATACGATCTCTGTAGGTCTGAACCAGTTTCTTATTTATAAAAAAAGAACTAACTGTCAAAAACTTTCCAAAAACTGACCGTCTTTCAATGCATTTGTTATGAGTTTAAAAAAAATAAGAAAAAATTTTTAACCCTCTAATTATTTATAAATAACAGTTTAAAGTTCAACAATTTATAGAAAAGTATACATGCATATGAATACTAGGTATGGGTTACGTTTCCACGGGTACAGTCTTGCGTACAAATTATGGATCTATAACTTTTTGACAATATTGTACCACGACAACTACCTTAATAACTTTGGTACGATATACAATATACAAAAAACGGATAACTATAAATCGCGATAATCAGTATTGTTATTTCTTTAATAAATTATTGAAATAACTTGGTTTCGGTCAATTTTTAATACTTTAATCTTTTCGTTTTAAACAACAGCGGAGAACTGAATTAATTTTACAAATGGAATTTTATAATTTTTAACATTTTTAACTAATTACGTAAAACAGACAAGATGTTATGTCACATGACTGGTATAGATTGAATTTATGGATAAAGTTTAATTAATTTAACTTGTCTGATATGTTCAATAGTTTTTTATTTTATAAATATATATTTGGAAACTAATTATTTTACATATCTATTATGATTGCAGCAAAACTCGGGTGCCGCAGCGTCGACGGGCAGTCTAAAGCACAAACCAAACGTCGGCTACCGGTTAGGTCGGCGTAAGGCCCTGTTTGAGAAGCGGAAACGAATCAGCGACTACGCCCTCGTCATGGGCATGTTCGGGATCGTCGTGATGGTGATAGAGAACGAATTGTCGAGCGCCGGCGTTTATACGAAGGTCAGTGCAATACAATAAAATCTATTCCAACAAAGAAAAGTCAATAGCTCAATACGGATAAAAAAAGTGTTAAACACGTCGACCGACTACCGTCTACGATTAAATTTATACAGTGTAACCTTATTACAACGAACCTCAATATAACGATTTTCTCAATTTAACAAATTTTTCGAAATCCTCTAGAAGTTTTTGGAACGAAGTTCCTTATCGCGGGTTAGCGAGGGGACCTAGCCGAAAAAAATGTAACATGTCACGAAAAACCGTAAGACAAAAAATGTAATATTCATGTCACGAAAAACCGTAAGACAAAAAATGTAATGCGTCACGAAAAACCGTAAGACGTATAATGTATACGGTGATACCGGGTGTTTTGAGATTATACCGGATGTTTTTAGATTATACCGGGTGTTTTTAGTATATACCGGGTGTTTTTAGATTATACCGGGTATTTTTAGATTATATAAAACGCGTTACGAAAAACGTCTTGTACGAAAGGGACTTCGTTCCAAACGCGTGTACCGCGACACATTTTTTTCTAGTTTCTGGTGCGTGATGTACAAAGTTTTACGAATGTTAAAAACCAGCGCTAATGAGTTTTAAATTGCATGAAGTCCGTGAGTCATAATATCATCACGCACGAGATATACAAAAGTATTTTTGCACGCATCTCCTACCGTTGATTTTCAATTAAATTTCAAATTTTTTTGCCAGTCGAACTAGTTCACAGCTAATTGTTGACTGCGTTGTTATCTCATGCGGTTAGACTATAATTTACTATGAAAATAGGAGCACCGAGTACAACTACGTTTATTTCACCGCCATATTACGGCCGCTATATTACAGCAATCAAAACGTTGTGTTTTATTTAATTTTAAAATGTACAGCATAACATTAAAATCTATTATACAGTGTGTTTCAATTTACATGAGAACACCTAAATAACTGTTTCATTTTAAAAGCAATCATTATAAAATTTTCAGCAGTTATACAGGTCATTAAGATGCATCTTTTTTGTAGGAACAAAATGTTTCAAAAGTCAAAATCTAGCCAACTACGATTAAAATAAATAGTAGGGTTTCAAGTAAACTCATATATGTGCGATCAAGATAGAGCAAAAATTTATTAAAAAAAGTTGTTCAGAATCACCAAAAACTCCTAACTATGAAGTTTCGTCAAAAAAATAATTTTTTAAATTTCTCAAAATATGAATGCCACCTGTAATTTATATGCTATTTTACTGTTTCATGGCACTGTTGTTAGTGAAATAGCAAATAAATTACAGATTGCATTCATATTTGGGAAATTTAAAAAATGATTTTTTTTACGAAACTTCATTTTGTGATTTTTTTAATAAAATTTTGTTCTAACTTGATCGCACATGTGAGTTTACTTGAAAACCTACTTTTTATTTTAATCGTAGTTGATTAGATTTTGACTTATGAAAAAATTTGTTCCTACAAAAAAGATGCATTTTAATGGCCTGCATAACTGCTGAAAATTTTATAATGATTGCTTCTAAAATGAAGAAGTTATTTAGGTGTCCTCATGTAAAATGAAACACACTGTATATCTAGAAATGTATCCGTACATATTATCTGCTGATTATTTACATTACTTCTTTGGAAACTAATTTAACTGTCCATAGACCATTTAAATCTAATGACAAATTGTAAATGAAGCATTCATAATAATTATTATGTTCAAATATAATCATTTATCACAATTCAATACCAATTAGAGGACTGATATTTATAAATGCTAAACTGATTTTGTAATACACATAAATCTGCAGCTCTGACAAATGTGTTATTCAAAATAAATCGCATGGGAGACTTTATTACATTTTGTGTTTGGTCTCATAACACTAAAACACGAAAAACAAATTTAAATTTATATATTTCATCTCTATATAGATTTGTAACGAATATAACACAACAATTTGTATTTACTGAACCGCGTTTTTACTATTCGGCTGAATAACGAATTGTTTTGCACTATTCGTCTGAAATAAAACTGTACGGTCGTCCCACCATTACTTTTAAATCTCTATTCCGACTTCAATGAAATTTTGTGCCTACACGTATACACGATGTTCCTAAAATAGACTTCCTAATTTCTACAGCGCGTAGTATTCATCAAAGCTAAAAAATCCATACCATAAACATTTGGTCTAAAAAGAAATCTTAAGGAAGGTTAAAAGGGTTCAGATGTATTTTTTTTTCTATACGACTTGAAATTTTGAAGTTATACTTCACTTGGTGCGCTGAGGGTAAAATTTTAGCAGTCAATGGAAGTTGCGCGCGCATAGCTACTGAAAATTCGGCAGTATGAAGTAGGCCGCGCTAACGAACATTCAACAGTACGAAATTAACCGCACTAACGAAAAGTCGACAGTATGAAGTTGACCATAAAAGGCTCAGACTGAAATGACAGATGGACGAAATCTATGCAATTTATTTAATCTGGAAACTACATAATATACTAGATGACTAATACCTTTGATTACAGCCATCAATCGTTTTAAGTACCATTCAGCGGAATTTATAATAAAGTTTTTTTGATTACTCAGTTGAGTGATTATAAAAGTAAAAACCAAAAAGTGTTTTCGAATAATTGAGGTTACATTGTAAGTTTTATTCTTAGACTTTTTGAAAACTTTATTTCAATCAATTATTTGCTAGTTTTTAACCACGCCAAAGAAGTATAACTTAAACACACGCATACATGCCCTCACCTTTTTTTATTTTCATCATAGAATTTACGTAAAAAATACATTCTCTGTTTAAATCGATAAGTATTAGCAATACTTTTCAAGTAGACTGAGTTTGAAAATGGCCATCATTTATAATTTCTAAAAACTGGTATTTTCCAAACCTGTCTTACTCGAAAACTGTTACCGACACCAATTTAAACAAATAGTACCGTTTTTACATAAAAATATCTACAAATTCTTTTATGTTAAAACTCGAAAAAAAATAATAGAAAAAAACAATTTCATCTGAGTCACTTTAAATGTTTTAGGCCATATGTTTATAATATGAACTTGCCGACTTTGATGAACACACTGTAGAAATTTGGAAGTCTATTTTAGAAACTCCAATGATAGGCTACTTTGCATTCGACTTCTCGCTCATGTTAGCATAATATTGACGTTCGCGAGCAAAAGCTATAATGTATATAACGCGAACGAAGCCGCGGGCTTAGACTAGTTTTTTATAAAAAGTAATCTCGTAAATAGACCTAACGTCGTTTATCAGTCTTTTTCGATTATTATTTTGCTCACCGTTGCGTTAGGCTTTCATTTTAATTTTATTTACGACGTTCATTTATTTTTAGCTGCGTTCAAATATTTTAAAGTTCTCTGGAGTGACAAGCAAACGCTTTAAAACTGATAAAAACTCTTCTTGCGTTTCTTATAACGAACATATTTCCTTTCAGTTCTCGGCGAATTGAAGATTTCCATTAGATTTTGTGTATTTCTTGAAAGTTGGCGAAGAAAGTGTAGGTACCTTTATCATGGCCTTTCATACGCACGTCTGCCCTTGGCTTCCACTGAATTGACAGGAGCCCTTCCATACGCATATCGAAATCTCTGATTATCCGAGTCCCTAGTAAATAAACCTTTTATTTAATTCTCCAAAAACTTCTTGCTAATGACATTTTGCAAGTTCAGTTACTACTTTAAAAACAAAACACATACAGCCACTATTAGTCTGACCGTGACAAAAAATTTCAAAATTCTTAATATTCTCTTTTATACTCAGCTACTGATACCGAGGTGGGTAGAGTAGTGGTACAGCACTAGACTCGCATTCGGGAGGTCCGGGTTCGATTCCCGGCAGGGGCAGATGTGGCTGGGGCTTTTTCCTACTGCCTCTCGCCGAGAAATGGTAATTTCTGTACCGGCCAACTTGACTGAGGTTTTCCATGGTTTCCCTCAATTAATTCCTGATAAATATAGAGATGGTTCCTTATTTGAGGCCATGGCCGATTACCTATCAAACTCCTAGTTCAAAAATTACCTACCTTATCCTAATTTCCTATAACTCCTTCATTCGCCCATTGCTAATATATAAGTTGAAGTTTTAAAAAATGTAGAAAATAACGGAAAGTGTGGTAGATGGAAATAGTAATGGTGCGAATGGCGTCTGTTATAACATTAAGTCGAGAAACCGACATTAAACGCATTATTATTATTATTATAAGCAATTAAGCGAGATGGCCACTTCACGAATGAAAAACACGATATTTTAGTTCTCACAAAATTATTTCGGCTTTGGTTGTTCTACGTAATGGTCGAAAGACAAGATAAAAAGAGAAAAAAGAAAATTCGTGACGTGTACAGTATACATAAATGTATATATTATCCGTATAATGAAATGGGCATTATAATTCTGTTTACAAACATCACGGACTTCATGATTCATCAAATTCATACGAGCTGCCATTTATCACAGATAAACTGAAATAGGTGCAGGGCTGGACGAAACGAAGTTCTTTTGAACATTATATTGTTATTAGGGGTTGCAATGCTGGATCCAGCAATCTAGCAATCCAGCTGGATCCAGCACATTTTAGGTTGAAAAAAAGAAGCTTTACCGATGTTTCGCTTGTGGCCTACGTTTCGGAAAATATATTTCCATCTTCAGGACCTCAGGCTAGTCAAAGGGTGGTAAATTGTACTAGCCTGAAATTGACTAGCTTGAGGCCCTGAAGATGGAAATATATTTTCCGAAACGTAGGCCACAAGCGAAACATCGGTAAAGCTTCTTTTTTTCAACTGTTCCTCAACCAAACTTTCTCTCCACGTTAAAAATATATATTGGAACCAAAAATATTAAAGACTATAGTAATTGTAAGAGTTCACTAAAGATTTTATAAGCGGTCTACGCAATTTTATTTCGAAAATCATTGAGACAGAGAAACTGAGACTACATAGTAAGTAACTATTTCAGATACATAGAATATCAATTTAGGTGATTTATGATTGTATTGTGGTATAATTAATATAATAAATAATAATACCCGCTCTAAAAATTAATCCTCTGAATTATTTGTTATATTAAGAACAAGGAGCTGAACTTTTAGTAAAAATAATACTCCCAATACTCGTAGCTATTCCTTACTATTAGAGTACTTTATTGACGCCAAAAATTACTTATTACTTATTACTTACAAACGAATACTTAATGTAAATGTAGATAAATAGTTATAAAAAATTCTAGAATTAATAAAAAAAATTGTTTCATTTATTTGAAAAATCGATTAATCCTGGATCCGCGCTGGATCCAGCTAAATTGGCTTTAAAACAGCATAAATCCAGCTGAATTGAAAATGACGCTGGATTGCAGTCCCTAATTGTTATACTTCAAAAACATGCGACTTGTGAGCCTCATTCACATAAGCTCACGGTAGAAGTGAAACCTTTAGAGTTATAAACTCGTTTCATTGATGCGTTACCCGGGATTCTATTATATTTCCCCGCCATTTAATCGTTTCTCCTTTAATATAACAAAAAATTTCAAACAGATACCACCTCGCTAAAGAAGTTTCACTTCAGAAAACCATATTTGAATTTAGTGCCGTATTTGATAATTCATGGCCCATGTTGTAGGGATCCTCTTGTAAGGAAATCAATACATATATTTTATATTTTTTTAAATAACAATCGATTAAAAAGTTTACATACTGCGAGAGTTGTTTTTAAATTAATTATACAGAAGTTATATGATAATGATATGATACTTTATTCATCAAAAGACCTATTACACGTATAAAATCGTCATAATATACAAAGTATAATAATAATAATGCGTTTAACGTCCGTTTCTCGACTTTATGTCATAACAGACGCCATTCGCACCATTACTATTTTCCATCTACCACACTTTTCGTTATTTTCTACATTTTTTAAAACTTCAACTTATATAATAGCAATGGGCGAACGAAGGAATTATAGGAAATTAGGATAAGGTAGGTAATTTTTGAACTAGGAGTTTGATAGGTAATCGGCCATGGCCTCAAATAAGGAACCATCTCGATATTTATCTGGAATTAATTGAGGGAAACCATGGAAAACCTCAATCAAGATGGCCGGTACAGGCATTACCGTTTCTCGGCGAGAGGCAGTAGGAAAAAGTCCCAGCCACATCTGCCCCCGCCGTGATTCGAACCCGGTACCTCCCGAATGCGAGTCTAGTGCTGTCACCACTACTCTACCCAGCTCGGTATAATATACAAAGTACAAAAAACCCGGGTCGCAGTGCCAAAACCCTGCCGACAATATAGTGTATTTGCTTGTATAGGGCCGTGTGGTTTTATACTTTTATTATGTGAAATTAAGTTTGTTTTTGGGCAAAATAATAAATTTAACCCCTTAATACACCCCTTAAAATAACATTTTTTTCTTAATTGTAATATTATTATCAATCTAACGTCTACACCAAATTAAATACACCCTTCAATAAATAAGTCACTATCTGCAAACTAGTTTTTTCATAAAATTTGTAAATCCGGTCCTGTCGGGCAGATTTTATTAAAATTGTGGGGAAACTTTTTAATCACTACCAAAGGGTTAAATTTCAATTTTGAAACGATTCGGAGAATTTTTTCGGTATTTTGGGGCCCAAAAACAGTTTTCAACCCCTAAAAACTACCCTTAAAATAGCCCGATTAGGCCCATTTTAAATAGGCTTCTTGCGGTGATGGATTTCAACATGTGGCCCGAATTTCGTTGAAATCAATTAACTCTTTCGAAAGTTATCGCGCGTACACATATATATATATATATAAATATATATATATATAAATATATATATATATATATATATATATATATATATATATATATATATATATATATATATATATATATATATATAAACATTTTTAAAAATGGTGCCAAAGTGTTTAGGAGGTTATGAAACGTCGAGAAATTTTGGTCCGACCCCTAGGTCCCGCCATCCGACCGACGCCAATAGTGTATGTTGCCATATGGCAAATACACTAATAATAATTATAATAAATACCCAACAATATAGCTGTACATCATAATTGACTGAATAAAAATAAATAAAATCTTAAGTTAGTTTTAAAGATTCCTAGAGCGAATTTTCAATTTTCGTCATTTTTTGCCTGTTTATTTATCTGTAGAAAAAAACTTTAAACCTATAACTATATATGTATTGCTTGCATGTTTTACTTCAACCGCGCGTAAAGGTTACGCGCACGCGTTTTTCTTTCATTTTGGTCACTTTTAGTAATGTGTCGATGTGTAGATATAGATGAACTTGGACACTCCTAGCAATCGATGAGCCGGATCTGTTATTTAAACCATACCATTACTCTGCTCTACAATATCGTTGTGGTTTTTGCATAAATATGCACATACAGAGAGTCAATGAAATAACAAACTATACCACTTTTACACGGAGTTTTAAAACAGGAGAACTGAACTTCTTTAGATGCATTACGTGGGAGTGATTCCGATCGGATATGGAAAAAGCCAGTGTCGGATTTATTTATATAAGAAATAATTCTTATGGAAAACTCTTTTTGTTCTTCCAAAGTTAAAAACTTGGGGACAAATGAATCTACAATAATATGACATACATATTTTTGTAGAGAATTTAACGCTCTACAAAAAGCGTATCTTGTGATTTTTCGATAAGCTTACTGGTTTAAATGTTATCCAAGGTTAAAGTTTAATTTATTCACAATTATCATTATAATCAAAACTGATATGATTTGACAGTATTTGAAATTCTGAAGATGGTGCAAAGCGTACCGAAACGTTAGTGAAAATGCAATTTTAAATTCAGTGTTGCTGTTTAATTGATTCAGTGCTACGGATTTTATCCAAATTTCTCCAACCGCTGTAATTAATCATTGAATTAGAGTCAACCTCATTATAATCAAGGATATTATTTTACACAATAAATAGCTATACATATAATGAAATGTATTGCATATTTCCTGTATATTATTTTATTTAATATCAATCCATGTAATTATAATGATGTTTTGACATTATGAAAGTTTCGAAAAATTTTAGCCTGTCTTAATATCAAAGCCAATATATTTCATTGGTTTTGATATTAACACAGACTAAAATTTTTCGAAATTTGTTTAGAACAGCATCAATTAATATCGTTCAAAAACAGTAAAAAATAATTTTAATATGCATGCTTTATGCAATAAGGTTTTAATATCATAATAACTACATGAATCGATTATACAGGAGACATGCAATACATATATCGTATTTAATTATATAACTGGTTATTGTGTACATGCACTGCATTATAATGATAATTATGAATAAACTAAACTTTAATCTCGGACAACTTTTCAGTTTTGAACCAGTAAACTTAGGGAAAAATCACAAGATACCTTCTTTGGAGAGCGTTAAATTCTCTACAAAAATATGTTGGTCACATTATTGAAGATTCATTTGTTCCCGAGTTTTAAACTTTGGAAAAACCAAAGGGATTTTCCAGATGTTATTTCCATAAGAAACTTTGATCGGAATGCGGACTATCTTATATATAGTTAATATTAAGAGCTCAAAATTTTAGAGAATTTTTTTTTATCGATTTGAAAACGTTTGACCCCCCTGGGAGCATAGAAATTCAACAATACCTCTGTTAAGCCGGGTCTCCACCAAAGGAAAACTGCTAACTTTTGTGTTGTCAACACATGTTGGTGACAAAATTTTCTGTAAATGTCTTAAGTTGTCAACAAAAATTGTAAACAAATGTAGGGAACCGTGTTTCCATTTTTAGCGGTAAACATCAAAGGAAAGCGCATGTTGGCAATATTTATGCGCGTGTTGCCGACATTTATTTCTCGGTGGATACGCTTGCTCAGTTGGAAACAATAACTATTGCAAATAGAAACATGGCTGTCTCCTGAACTACTGAATTAACAGACACGTTAATTGATTTATATCATAGCCAAAGAGTGTTATGGGACTCAACCGATGAAAATTATAAAAATAAAAAAAAGGATGCATGGAAAACTATCAGTGATGTTATGGGGCTACACGAACTTGAAATAAAAAGGAAAATAAAAAAATTGGTGGAGACAGCTAGTTGTCAACTGAAATGTTCCTCAAATTGTTGGCGACTTATTTTAATCCGGTGTGGACAAAATATAAACCAAAGTTGGTGACTTTCTGAAGAGTTGCCAACACAGAAGTTACCAACAATTTCAGTGGATACCCGCCTTTATGGACCACCGTAATATATATAGATATAAAAAAATTTTAAAAATTTGCCAAAGTGTTTAGGAGGCTATGAAACGTCGAGAAAAATTGGTTCGATCCCTAGGTCCCACCATCCAACCGACGCCAACAGTGTATGTGCCATATATGGCAAATACACTATAATAACAAAAAATCAACAAAATATGTAGGTTTGCCTTTTGGTCATATTTGTAAACTCTAAGTGAAATGTTCAGAAAACTAGCAACTTTCGTAACGGTTTGTTTACGCTGTTTATATAAATTTATGTGTCTCTGTTGCGCACGTGCGAATACCAAAGTCACGTCAGAAATCGCCACTGACCCGGTTTCTTCTTCCCACAAACAAATAAATTTTCGCAGTTACATTAGCTATACGGTCACAAAGGAAAACAACTTTTCAGACTTTCAACAAAATAATATTAATGACGTACTCACCTATTTAAATTAATAAGAAAGTAATCCATTGTTCGATACAATCCTTAATATTTCTAAAAATATTTATTGTACTTATTTATTGCAACGAGAAGAAGAAATAAAAATTTATTATTATTACGTACTACAACTAGGTAATGTTCCATACCTCAACACTGCCGACCTTTTTAATTAGTGATCTCAAAATGATGTCCTTGCTCTCGGTTTATGCTGAACGCTTATTGTAATTTAATGTAACAAAACTGTTCTGTATTGTGGTTTAAAATTCATTTATTTTCAACAAACGAAATAAATACAAAACAAATAAACTAAAAAGTACTTCTCTAAAAACAATGACAAAAAGAAACTAACAATGAAAAATAAACGGATTCTATAAATAATAACACAACAATACACTATTCTTAACACCAACATGATTATTACCACAACACAAACATATATATATACTCTTATTTATGTCAGCATGATTTATGTCTGATGTACGCCGCGTGACCGCTTTTGTTGTGACGCATTGACTCACTCACTGTCTCTGACTGAATGCCTGTCGCGCCCCACATTCGCTGTATTTATAAGCGTGTACACCCGTTCTCGATCATTCAAGAAACTTCTGTCAGTTTGTTCGAGAAGCCTACGTCATTTCCAGTTGCGTAGCAATTGGGGGCGCGTTACATTAATTTATGCGAAAATAGTAGTTTATGTATCTAGAACGTCACTGCATTTATTTTGTACGAGTTGTGGCATTATATTAAAAAGAACAACCAACGAGTTTTAACAGTCATACGAGTCATAATAGCAATACGTTCGAGATACGTACTATATCTTTGACGCGTTGGTATACCTACCTCTTTAAAATAGCTGATTTTCTCTCCATAATAATATATCTGACAACTGTCATATTTTAAGTGTACGTTAGATTAAATATCATACAACCATCCCTTCATAAATGAAAGAGTTTTTAGAACAAGGCCACCGAAATTAACATCGCGAATGAAATATTACTTTTTATAAAAATCAAATAACATGACTTAATTATTTAGTTCAATCGTAAAATATGCCACTTTTACTTCAATCGCGCATAAAAATTGCACGCACTATTTTTTTATAATTTTAAAATGCATAATTTGTAAAGATATTTAAGAAAATATATGAAAATCAAACATTCTCTCCTTTATCTTCGAAACTGCTGAACCTAAAATTTTGAAAAAATAGGGAATGTAGATTACAGGAAACCCTAAACGAACATCCTAAGTCTTAAAGTTCTCGCGTAAAACGGAATGGTAGGGAACCCCCTCCTCGCGAGCTCGATTCGCACTTGACCGGTTTTTTCTCTGTTATAGCGAACGAACGATTGAAAAATTCGAGTGTTGTGAAAGAACCTGTATAAACAAGGACCACCCTAACATACATATAATGTTCAAATACTCGAGTACGATATTTTTATACTTGTTTTCCTTTGGGAATTCCGACTGATATGGACGTTATCATTCCCGTGTTGTATAGCATAAAGAAAGAACCATAATACCTGCCCTATACAATATGTAAATTCAACTGGCAAAAGGCATGTATCTTTGCGTATTTTCCTTCGCACACAGGCAATAACGATTTTCCAGTGGAGAAGGCCATGGACAGATTAAATTTTAATCTAGACGAAGACATTTTTCAACTACAGCACACTGTTCTAAGCAGTCGCTCGGTCTCGAGTGAGAGTGCATATGTTCAGTGTTGAATATATGGCAAGTTCGGATCTTGAATAGACTAGAATAAATTTATAAGTATTGAATACAGTGAGATGGCATAAACTACAATTAAAACACATATTTTAAAATTCAGACACGTTTTTCCCAGCTATCAAATTTCATTATAATTGAAACATTACGGCAAGGGTTTCGAATGACGTAATCGATTCAACCAAAAAGTAGGCTCTCCGTGTCTCGCATGATCACACCTTCAAAGTGTCTAGTAACCTTGGCGCGCAACTGCTGTGCTGCGTGTTTCTCTATTGCATTGAACAGTACTAATGCTTCTCTGTCGCACATCCGATTTTCAAATTTCAAAGCTGACAACAGTAATTCATGACCGGATTTTCGCAAGCAACCTTATACTATCGTGTTTGCGATAGAATTATCTTTATTTTCATGTATATTTCAATTGGCAAACAAATCAGTGCAATCACTTACCTGATTGCCCGGTAATAAAAAGTAGGCAACCCCACTTTTGTATGCTTTATACAGAATGAGTCATTTTAATCTTCGGATGAGATTATCTTTTCAGGGTGTGATAAAATCGAAAAATGGATAAGGGCAAAGTTGATTGGTTCGAAGGGAGACATTGGATGCCATGGTCACTTTTGACCTTGGGTTGACGGTTCAAGGTCATTCAGCGTCAACTTTGTTTTTTTAAATGGGAACCCGTATTTTTACATCGGCATTTGATTGGCCGTGAAAAAACATGAAACTTTGTCCCAAACATGTTGCTCTAAATCCCGTATTTTTTGGGATATCATAAAAATTTGAATTTCCAAATTTTTATGATTTTTTTACTGCCGATTCGTAGATTTTTTTGAAAAATTGGTAGAGACAAAAAGTTCTTGGAATTTTTCAAGGACTCAATTCTATTTTTTTTAATTGTACACAATTTTTGGTTATTTCGATGTCTCAATCACAATAAATTTTCTCGTTAACAAAAAATACGCAAATTTTTTTTTAATTGGCTTTGATTCTTTGTAAAATTCCAAGAGCTTTTTGTCTCTTGTGATTTTTTCAAGACACTCACGATTTGTCGTTAAAAAAATCAGAAAAATTGGTAAATTCAAATTTCGGAAGCTGAGTTATTGAGCAAATTTGCGTTTTGGAAAAAAATGTTTTGAATAAAAGTTTCATGTTTTTTAACGTACAATCGATTGCCAAGGTGATAATTAGGACTTCCCATTTGAAAAAAAGTTGATCTTGTATGACCTTGAACTCTATGTCCAAGGGCAAAAGTACCACGGGTATCAAATGTCCCCCTTTGAACCAAACAACTTTTTTGGCATGTCTGACATCCCTAGTTCCATATTCATTCTATCTTTGATATGGTTTGATGCAAGTCCAGTCAAAAAACAAAACAATATCACCGGACGACAAATTGCACTCACTGTATATTACACCACGGAATTAAGTTACAGTGCGACTGTCAGTTAACAGATGTAACAGAATCCGGTATAAATCCTCGCGATGCAGAGTTATGTGGGTCAGCGTGTGACGAAGAACGCGAGCCCGCAGCCAAGGAAGAGACGCCATCTATTTGCTGGCACGGCGGCTAGTTACTTGTAACTGTCAAATGCACGAAGCACTGCTACCGCAAAATAATGTCACTGCACTCAACTGGACTAGACAGTTATGTTGTACAATGTACAGAGGTATTATTTAACGCAAGTCAGCTACAATGATCAGTAAAAAAATTGGAGTTTAAAAAAAATAAAACAACACGCTTTTATGAACTGAAAAATGCAAAATAATTTGACAACAAAATTAGCTTTACTATAAAAAGCACATGATGCACATGAAAAATGTTTTTTCTAATTTGCCTCCCAAATTAACACCTAAAGTCTAAATTAATTTATTTACGCTACACGTCCATAATCGGGTCATCTAATTGTATAAAAGTACCAAATTTCAACTTTTTCGTTTGGTAGATTCAGAGAAAATAAACTGTCACAGACTGATCCTATTTTTTTTTATATATTCCGCACATAGATAAAGAGATGTATACACCAGTTAACTATATCTCTATCAGTCGCTATGTCTAGCAGCTAAAGATTTCGCGTTCAAAAACCGTTACATGTTTTTGAGATGTCAAAGACGGCCTACTAGTTGACATAACTTGAGCTCAATGTAAATCAAATGAATAAACTGGTAGTTGTCGTGGTTAAAGCACACCGTCAGAAAATTCTTAATTTTTGTATACTTATTAAGGATATGATAATACAATTGCCCTGAAAATTTGAAGTCGATCGACCATATACAATCCGAGATAAATTCAATTAAAAATTGGATAATTAACATTGATTGTATACGATCTCTGTAGTTCTGAACCAGTTTCTTATTTATAAAAAAAGGACTAACTGTCAGAAACTTTCCAAAAACTGACAGTCTTTCAATGCATTTGTTATGATTTAAAAAAAAAATAAGAAAAATTTTTTGACCGTCTAATTATTTATAAATAACGGTTTAAAGTTTAACAATTTATAGAAAAGTATACATGCATATGAATACTGTATGGGTTACGTTTCCAAGGGTACAGTCTTGCGTACAAATTATGGATCACTTAACTACAAGCTAGTATACTTTTGTGGCGCGTATAATCTATAACTTTTTGACAATATTGTATCACGACAACTACCTTAACATGTAAAGTCAATATGTTGGTTGAAATCCAACATACTATACAATAGCTTATAGTTTGCATGAAATAATGTTGATGAAAAGAGGATTCTCAGACTACTAAAGTTTAATAGCAGCTACACTAGAACATTAGTTATAGCTGAGCGTATTTACACGAATAATTGGTTTGGTGCAAAGTTCAGAACCAATCCACTTTACACTTTAGTAGAACTAAATACCTCTATATGCGACCGCGACAACTATAGCTATTGACTGTCGGGATAAATTTAGGTTATGTTTTCGTTCTTCTCTACACTAAAGCATGTGATACCCGGTGTAGAAGCAGTATGCCCTTATAAAGATTTTTAATAAAAGTCTGAACACGACTGATTTCCGCTATTTCCAGCAGAAAGACACATTTTCTAACTATTTTTAAACATAGTATGATAAAATGCATTGTTAAGGTAGTTGTCGTGGTACAATATCGTCAAAAAGTTATAGATTATACGCGCCACAAAAGTATACTAGTTTGTAGCTAAGTGATCCATAATTTGTAACCAATACTGTACTCGTGGAAACGTAACCCAAACAGTATTCATATGCATGTATACTTTTCTATAAATTGTTGAACTTTAAACCGTTATTTATAAGTAATTAGACGGTCAAAAATGTTTTCTTATTTTTTTTAAACTCATAACAAGTGCATTGAAAGACTGTCAGTTTTTGGAAAGTTTCTGACAGTTAGTTCTTTTTTTATAAATAAGAAACTGGTTCAGAACTACAGAGATCGTATACAATCAATGTTAATTATCCAATTTTTAATTGAATTTATCTCGGATTACATACGGTCGATCGACTTCAAATTTTCAGGGCAATTGTATTATCATGTCCTTAATAAGTATACAAAAATTAAAAATTTTCTGACGGTGTGCCTTAACCACGACAACTACCTTAAACGTGATTTTTGTAGCAAACTGTCGTGAGTTTGAAACCCATGAATGACTTTGTGTAGTTTAATTTGATATAATTTAGTTGTTGAGTGTCTAGAATCCAGAAAATTGTTTTAAACTTTTTAGCTTCTTCAGAGCAAAATATCCTCAAAATATTTAGACATTTTTTCAACAACGAAGTGTGTTTTGAAGATAATGTGGTGGAAGTAATGGATAATATGGTGGAAGCACAATGTCTGTAATAACTGAATCAGCTTTGCGTTCTCATATTATTGTCAATAAACATTTTAACGATTCGCCATGTACTTTCTTCCACCTCATTAGTTTTATTATACTTTGTTTAATTACTTGCAGCAATTTCGATAATAAAATTATATTATCTACATATAGATTGCTACCAATTAAGTATTAGTATCACGAAAATATTCTTTATTAAATTCAAATACTTATATGATTACAGTAACATATGAAACTGTAAAATTTCACTTTTTTGAAATTTTACTAGCTTCCAATCCTTTACTATTAATTTTTTACTATCAATTTTTAACCCCCAACGCAAAGACAGGGGTGTTATAAGTTTGACCGCTATGTGTCTGGCTGCGGCACCGTAGCTCTTAAACGGGTGAACCGATTTGAATGCGGTTTTTCTTATTTGAAAGCAGATTTTCTAGCGATGGTTCTTACACATATTTTATCAAAATCGGTTCAGCCGTTTCAAGGTAATCGGCTTTTTTCTTAGCGAGATCTTAGACGCATAACGGGAATTTTCTTTGTAACTATGTAAATTTTAAAGTAAAATTTAAATTAAAAATTTAAAAACCCCCGACACAAAAAAAGTTAAAAAATAAAATTTCTGGGCCCGGTCCTTTGACTTTAATATTTAAATATTAAATAAACTAGCAAATACATTAATAAACGCGAAAATGTTGAATACCGAAAACGATTTTTTTTATTAATATTAGATGCATTATATAACGTTGTGAATGTAAAATACCACACACAAATTCCTGAAGTCTTTTGTTTGAAATAATAACGAAATTTTTTACAAAAAAAAAATTTATTTCTCGACGTAATCTCCTTTCCCAACGTTCGTACCATTTGTTTAACCCGTTGAAAAAATATGATTCTTCAAACCCTATAAAATACGATTCTGTCTCAGCGATTGCCTCTTGGTTTGAGCCGAATTTTTTTCCTCCGAGTCATGACTACAAGTTAGGGAACAGGAAAAAGTCGCTGGGTGCTAGGTCCGGAGAGTAAGGTGGGTGTGGAAGCAATTCGTAATGCAGTTCGTGCAATTTGGCCGCGAGAATCAAAGACGAATGTGCCGGTGCGTTGTCGTGATGAAAGAGCACTTTTTTCTTCGCCATATGAGGCCGTGACTCTTTCAATTCCTCATTGAATCTGTCCAGCAACTCACTGTAGTACTACCCAGTGATTGTTTTTCCTTTCCGCAGAAAGTCAATGAGGATGATTCCTTTGGACTCCCAAAAAATCGTGGCCATAATCTTTCCGACTGATGGAATCTGTCGTCAAACACGGGTACTTATTGACCAATCCATGTATGTTAAGGGATGTCAAATAATAAATAACGGACGTCATAAAGATAATAATAATCAGACGAAACGTTGTACCATAAGTTAAATTAACGTCAAGTTGTCTTTTGTCTGAATATCTTTTGAATTTATAATTTTATGGACACGAAACATGTCTGATTACCAGCAATCGCAGTTGTTTAGATAATGTCCCACATTAACAGACAACGAAACCGTAACTGGTAAAAGACAAAAATAAAACAAAGTAAATATGGTGTTGGGTTTCCGTTACACAGCTTTTAAATAAGACAATTGATAGACGTTAAGTGCTACTGCAAAAGGTCGGATGAGGTTATAACTCCGCCACACGCTAACCGCGGTAGATAACAAATAATGATAATGTCTCTTGTATTTTGAACTAATTAGAATTAAATATCAACATTCTGATTCAAGATGAAATTATCTCTTTATCAAACTTTCGAGAAATTCAGTTTTCCAGATGTGAATTAACGTGTGTCACAATTCCGTTTTCAGCTGTGTTACACCGACGTAACTAAAATAAATTTTTGTCCCACCGCCTATGAAATAAAATTATGTCATAAAAAAAATGTAAAAAATCGCTTGCAGACCGGAAACCAGAATCGGGCGGTAAAGTAACTTTACTTTTATAATAGTATAACTTTTTTCAATTTTACAATTTCAACTCCACAAGTATAGTCAAAATTCGATTTTCAAAATTTTACATTTTTTTCGTGTTAAGGCTCCCTGAATCTAAAAGAACATATATTTGGGAAATGCAGATCAAACGATTGAGCTGATCGAAACCAAATTTTATGTAAATATAAATATGAAAAACCCAATTGTTTTTTGGAGAAAATCAGAGCATGCGCAAAAGAAATATGAGCCACAATTTTTGTAATAATTGTATAATTCTCATAACGGTTTATTATTTTATTTATTTTTCCAAAGAAATTTTGTAGACAATTTTTTTTTCAAAACTTTATAGTTTCGGAAATATTTTGAAAATATTAAAAAAATCAGCTGTTCTTTGGTTCTGAACATCTGTCAAAAAGAAAATAGTTATGTACCTGACACGCATGCTTTGGTAAATGTTTACATGTCAAACCGTATTTATAATGTAACCATACAAGCGAATAGCAAGTATCATAATATTTATTACTAGCTGTTACCCGCGTCACCGCACGCGTTGACAGATTTTTTTTATTATAATTTATATCAAATGCGTAAGTTGCCTGGAATTTTTTATTTTTAGTAATATAAGTAAAGAAACATTTAATAATTTTAATAATCCATATTGCTCCAGCTACAGGCGAACCTGTGAACTTGTGAACAGTAGATATAATAATAATAATAATAATGCGTTTAACGTCCGTTTCTCGACTTTATGTCATAACAGACGCCATTCGCACCATTACTATTTTTCATTTTACCACTTCCCGTTTTTTTCTACATTTCTTAAACTTCAACTTATATAATAGCAATGGGCGAATGAAGGAATTACAGGAAATTAGGATAAGGTAGGTAATTTTTGAACTAGGAGTTTGATAGGTAATCGGCCATGGCCTCAAATAAGGAACCATCTCGATATTTATCTGGAATTAATTGAGGGAAACCATGGAAAACCTCAATCAAGATGGCCGGTACAGGAATTACCGTTTCTCGGCGAAAGGCAGTAGGAAAAAGTCCCAGCCACATCTGCCCCCGCCGGGAATCGAACCCGGACCTCCCTAATGCGAGTCTAGTGCTGTACCACTACTCTACCCAGCTCGGTTGTGAACAGTAGATACACAATACAAATAAAACATCTCCTTTCTCTTAGTTACAAGAATTCAAGAAATATATAGATGTTTTTGTATTCGTATTTGAAGTAGAAAGAAAATAAGAAAAAGGGCCCCTAAGAGCCCTAGTAGCTCATGACACCATCAAACCCCACATTACAGTATGCAAACATTTTAAAATCGTAACTAGAATCTAAATGAATCAAAACATAAACATTGAGTTCGCAGCTGTATTTTTGTGTTAACCATAGTCAAGCTTTTAGCTTTTCTTTAAATATATGTTTTATTACGATCAAATATTTTTACGACTCGATTAGTACTCGCATGCATTTACCAATTCCTTAAAAGTGATATCTTGCACATTATAATTCTGTTGCGAATGTAAATAAATTTCATTCTTGTTCCATCACCCTTCCAGGCTCTTTTGAATCCAATTTATTCATTAAAAAGCCACGTCATACGTAATATGCATATTATGAATGGTTGTGCTTCTTGAAAGTTGATATTTCTATTATGTTTAAAACAATACAGTTGGTAATACAATGAGGCAATTTGTACGTATGCATTATTATATAGTTGGCAACAAAACAGGACAAGTGTTCGTATGCATTGGTTATTATGACTATTGCTTGTTTAATAGTAGACAAAAGTTTATTCCCCCAAAAACATTTCATGTAAAGTTGGCTGCCAAGACTCACAAGTTCATGATGCTTTCACTGTTAAAAAGCCCCTAACTGAGCTCCGGTTTGTAATGCGCGTTAAGTCTACGGAGCCTGTCTAAAGTACGAGTATGTACTTTGGACAGTTCCCGTATAATCCAGGTAATAAAGACATTTCACTTTGGAAAAATTAGGAGAAAGCTGAATTTTTGCATGGATGTTCCTTTTGTGATTCTAAACAACATCCCAAAAGTCTCCACCGATCCATGCGCCGCTAGAAATGTTACGCGGGGTCAAACGTCACGCAGTACAAACCGGAGCTCAGCTAGGGGCTTGGCTCTACTGAAGATCTCATAATTTTTAGTGTATTTGCCATATGGCAACATACACTATTGGCGCCGGTCGGATGGCGGGACCTAGGGGTCGGACCAAAATTTCTCGACTTTTCATAACCTCCTAAACACTTTGGCACCATTTTTAAAAATGTTTATATATATATATATGTGTACGGGCAATAACTTTCGAAAGAGTTAATTGATTTTAACGAAATTTGGCCCACGTGTTGAAATCCATCACCGCAAGAAGCCTATTTAAAATGGGCGTAATCGGGCCATTTTAAGAGTAGTTTTTAGGGGTTGAAAAATGTTTTTGGGCCCCAAAATACCGAAAAAATTCTCAGAATCGTTTCAAAATTGAAATTTAACCCTCTGATAGTAATTAAAAAGTGTCCTAAAAATTTTAATAAAATCGGCCCGACAGGACTAGTTAGCAGATAGTGAATTATTTAGGAAGTGTGTATATAATTTGGTATAGAGGTTCGATTGATAATAATATTACATTTAAGAAAAAAAATATTATTTTGAGGGGTGTATTAAGGGGTTAAGTTTTTTATTTTGCCCAAAAACAAACTTAATTTCACATAATAAAAGTATAAAACCACACGGCCCTATACAAGCAAATACACTATATTGTCGGCAGGGTTTTGGCACTGCGACCCGGTTTTTTTTAACAGTGAAAGCATTATGAACTCGTGAGTCTTGGTAACCAACTTTACATGAAATGTTTTTGGTGGGATTTCATTTCCTTTTTGGCAGGCGCCCTAAATTTTTTGTCACAATTTGTGGACCACTTTTGTACATATTCCTTTATTTTAATAGAATTTTTTTGGAATCCAGCTTACCAATGTTATTTTATTCAAACACTAAACTAGTTTTTGAATTAATTGTCGTATATATAGTAACAATTATTGTTAACACAGTACCTGTATATTATCAAAGGTAAATATTAGAGAAGATGAAATATTAAATTTTATCTACAACTGCAGAACGTCAGTTTAATTGTTAAATTTCCAATTGTTACATTGCTAAATCAGAAAAATTTATTTTTTATCCACCTACACCGTCTGGACTCAAACCAGAATCTTTCCACATTCGCGGCGGAATGAGTTATCATTTACTCTACGGTGCGATATCTAAACTTTCAATTCTTCATAATATAGCAATTTGTAACATTAAACTCACTTCATACGAGAGCAGATTTATTTATCTAGATACAACTAGACTTGCATCGCCTCTAAAGCGAGAGTTATAAATGTATAAGTAAATTTCATTTATTAACCGAAGTCCAAATGCTTGGTTGTTATAATAATATTTTGATTTTATTTACAGCTGTTTGGATATATCCAAACAGCTGTAAATAAAATCAAAATATTATATTCCTTTATGTATACAGTTATGCATCCCCTATACGAAGAGTTGGAGGGGAAAAGTTTCGAATTTCTTAATTTTCTGTTGTTTATATGCAAATCCTAGCCTACATACCAAATTTCAGCCTTCAAAAACTTCGGGAAGGATGATTATCAGTCGATGAGTCAGTGAATCAGTGACGATAGCGACGTATTTCAGATGTCAATAAATCTGAAACCATAAAAGCTAGATAATTGATACTTGGTGTGTTCGATAAGTCTGCTAAGAACATCTTATCCTGAAAATTTCAGCTTCTTAGCATTATTCAGACTGAAACTATGACGTTTTGAAAATACGACAAAACGGTTCCAGAAGAGGTAGGTAGTGCTTCGTTCCCTTTAACTCATCTTGGCGGGCGCACTACCGTGCCTCCAGATATTATAGAAGACAAAAGTTTATATTACATCTATTAAAACAGTACTTTTTGTATGTGGTTTAAACTATGAATATGCAATATTATCACCAAGATCTAGATTCGTTATAATTACTTTAAACAAAAAAAAATTAGAACAGAGAATAAATTAATTATTTTAAACATATTCGGTGATAACTAAAGTAATAAAAAAACTCGAGTCGCAGTGTCAAACCCTGCTGACAATATAGTTTGTTTTTTAACTTAAACGCGCAGCAACTAGGCAATATGCGTTAAACTACTGATTCCCTAACAAACCTCTCAAAACAATATTGTTTTTCTTAGTTTCAAAATTTCGCCTGTGTTTTATCAATTCATAATCTGCACAAAATTATATACAACCTTATAAGTATGGCCGTGTCGAGCCAATTTTAGAGTTACCTTTCAATAGATACTAGAGAGTTGCCGACGCCATATTGACAGTGTGTGGGTTTCAGCGCCAGGTAGCAAAAAACTCCGGAAATTTTAAATATCTCCCCCATTCGTGATTGGTAGCTTGAACAAAATATGTTTAGTTTTGTCTGGAAATACGATCTAATAGAGAAAAAAAGGGTTTGCCATTTGAAATTTATAATTGACTCCAGTCACCCGTGGGGCCACCTCCGTGGAGAGAAATTTTTGTCACCAAAATAAGCATTGCTTGGAATTGAGAAACTTTTATTCGGAACATTTTCCATGAGAACACCATTTCTTTGAGATATTTCAACGCTTCCGGACTTTTTGAACATTCAGTATAATTCCGTATGTTCGACAAAACACTTCTACTCGTACAAATCTCTTGCATTGTACATCGCAAGCGTATTATAACAATCAATAACTTGTTCACAAGCCCTAACCTCAAACGTGACGGATATCTGGCCACGTGACCGAACAATGTATGCCCACATACCTGCTGGACTAATTAGGTTCTGATTCATTAAATATTAAAAACGTTCTATATTCCAAACACACGTTTATATATACGTGACTATGGCGTGGTCAAAAAAAATTAGAACTAAGGACTACCGCATATATGCCACTTTTTGTACCGTGAACACGGGACACTAAAAAAATAAATGATTAAATTATGTCGATACGGTTATTTATTGAATAAGAAATCAGAAAGTATCGGTTTGTATTCGCAAAAACGCAAGGTTGATTTATTATTTTAATTTTAAAATTGAAATTTGTTGACGACGTAAAACGCTGCCCGCATTTATGGCTTAAAGTGTGACGTCAGACTTGTAGTAAACACATATATTGTAATTAAATTGTATTTAACCCGATGTTTTGGGGTAGTAAAACCTAACTATTGTAAAGTTAGGTAGTAACGCGGCCACCACCGAACGATTTTTGGTTACGCAAGGCTTTGTCCGGACCAGCTGTTCGGAGTTCAAGTCCGGACAGTTTCTAAGAATATATGCGTAGGATTAGAAAAATAATTACTTAGACGACAAATTCAAATAAAACACCGAGCTGGGTAGAGTAGTGGTACAGCACTAGACTCGCATTCGGGAGGTCCGGGTTCGATTCCCGGCAGGGGCAGATGTGGCTGGGACTTTTTCCTACTGCCTCTCGCCGAGAAACGGTAATTCCTGTACCGGCCATCTTGATTAAGGTTTTCCATGGTTTCCCTCAATTAACTCCAGATAAATATCGAGATGGTTCCTTATTTGAGGCCATGGCCGATTACCTATCAAACTCCTAGTTCAAAAAAATTACCTACCTTATCCTAATTTCCTATAATTCCTTCATTCGCCCATTGCTATTATATAAGTTGAAGTTTTAGAAATGTAGAAAATAACGGGGAGTGGTAAAATGGGAAATAGTAATGGTGCGAATGGCGTCTGTTATGACATAAAGTCGAGAAACGGACGTTAAACGCATTATTATTATTATTATTATTATTATTATTAAATTCAAATAATACGAAATAATGAGGTTGATTTATTTACGTTAACAACAGAGAAAAAATACATAATATATAAAACCTGACCTTGATTCTTTCTGCTTCTTTTCTCAATCCTTCTGTAAAGCCGGGTCCAGACGTGTGTACCTAACGCGTAATGTAATCTATCATGTAATATAACCCGAATTCTGCGTGTGGACGGCACTACGAGCATTACATGTAACGCTCACGCCGGCGTTCGGTTTTTAGCGCGAACACAAAGGCGCTCGCAGTACTCGTTTGGACGGCGTTCGTGACGATTGTGTCGTGTGTACGTTCATGATACGAACAATCGCTTGAACTTTTCAGTTTGTATCAAGAAAAACGTGTTATTTGGGATCCAAAAAATCCGGATTACTTTAAAAAAACCTGAAATCTTCAGTTAATAAATATATATAAATAAAAGCAACACCAGCTATCATGACTTTCCTATTCGGCATGTTCGTAGCAACTGAGTGGACACAGCTTTTGACAAAGATTCACTTTCACGATTCGCGTTGAGTTCGTGTGCTGTCCACACTGTTGACCCTAAATTACACGTAATCTTACATTACACGTTACACACGTCTGGACCCGGCTTAAGGCTGTCGGAACGCTCTGAATTTAAGCCAAAAATAGAGCCTCGGCTGTCAACTGATTGTAAACTTATTCGTCAACATTCTGCAAAAATTCTTTCTCTACAAGGAAGATAAAGGACAAATCTAGGTCTCTAATGGACTACTTTTGTAATTTATGTACGATTTTCTAGAAAAAAATTGGCATTAATTGTGCTAAAAAAACACACGTTTTCAATGTCACACTATGACCTTATTCGTACTTATTTCACAAAACTATTCCATCACAAACCTAAAGTGACTCTTCCTTTTTCGGAAAAGTTTTTTAAATCTTCAAAATATTTCCAAAAATTAGAGTAATCAATTGACAGAGGCACCCTTGCAATAAAATTTTTTAGCCTCGTAGTTGGCACCAGCCAAAAATTGAAACGTGTGGATGATTAGAGCGAGACAGAGCTAAAGAAAGTCACACCCACAATATGTCTTTTGCCTACCTCGCCCCTTACCGCTGGGTCTCAGCACAAACAAAATTCAGAGCGTTCCGACAGCCTTAAGACCATCCTGGATTTCGTTAATTTTTCAGTCGTTCCCGTCACAACAACTGTCACTATTCTTCTGCACATTTATTACACAATAACCGTCGATAGTTCCCCGTTAAAGCCAATTCAGACTAGCCGTTCTCGGTTACGATTCACCGGTCCGGTTGGGAGCTCGACCAATCAGGGCGTAGTCGTTCTCGATGCGGTTCGATTCGAGCGTTTAGGTTCAGCTCTAATTTCAACCGGACCGTTCGCAACCGTAGCCAATGAGAACGCTTGCTGGAGTCACGTGACTAGCCAGCTGTTTTTGTTGACGTTTAACTTCACATCAAACGTCAAATCATATTTCGAAATTGCGCATGCGCACCGAGAATAATCGTAGAACCGAATCGGGATAGTGTGAGCAGCCTAGATTAATCGAAAACCGAACCGGACCGGTGAATCGTAACCGAGAACGGCTAGTCTGAATTGGCTTTTAGTTCGTCCATCAGTCAGTCAGTCCGTTGGTCAAAAAATCCCCAAAGAGTCCCCGTTAATCATATTCAAGACTTTATATACCCTTCTCGTCCGAGGTCAAAATTGCTAAATTCGTTGATGCCGTTATTATTTGCGCGCGTTCACCGCCTGAGATCGCGGTGTTACCGGATGCTGATCCAGAGAATCCCTGAAACTTAGCCACGTGTCCCTAATATGAACGCATTCCTATCATTATAGATCATAGGCGTCCGCTGATTTTATGGAGATTCAGTGGGGCACCGAACTAATGTGACCGATTCATTACAATATACTTAAACAAACACACGGCATACATACACATATGATTAAACACTAAACAAGCCTTGTGTATACTACAAGAATGACATCACAGTAGGTAAAAAAAATGTGAGCGACAATGCAGGGTAGTAATGTTAAAAAAAATTGATACCTTTGATTGTCGATCACAACAATGGTATACAATCTACTATTATACACCCTATATAATACTCCGTAACAAAATCGTTAAACCCATTAATATTTTAAGTACGAATACGTAATAAGCCTGCATTCGTTTGTTTCCTATGTCAATAATAATATTAAATTGTAAATTTTCGATATTAATAATAAAAAAAAAATTCGGGTTACAGAGCCAAAAGTACTGCCGACAATATGGTGTATTTGCTAATACAGGCACTGTTGCTTTTATATGTGAATTTACATTTTTGAACAAAATTTTACCCCTTAATACACCCTTTAGAATATTTTTAACTAGTATATTTGCTATATATAACACATACACTATTGGCATTGGTCGTATGGAGGGACCTAGGGGTCGGACCAAAATTTCTCGACAAGTGTATGTCCTATATGGCAAATACATAGGTCGCACGACTAAACGAACAAAATAAAACAACCAGGACATAACAACGACGACAAAAACAGCCTCGGGTCATAACAACCTCTTCAAAAACGACCACGTCAAACATAACAATCATGGGAAATAACAAGTAATTAAAAACTCTTGAAAATTCTACAAATAATTATCAAGGTACTTGTCGTGGTGCAATATTGTCAAAAAGTTATAGATTATACGCGCCACAAACGTATACTAGCTTGTAGCTAAGTGATCCATAATTTGTACGCAAGACTGTACCCGTGGAAACGTAACCCATACAGTATTCATATGCATGTATACTTTTCTATAAATTGTTGAACTTTAAACCGTTATTTATAAATAATTAGACGGTCAAAAAAAATTTCTTATTTTTTTTAAACTCATAACAAATGCATTGAAAGACTGTCAGTTTTTGGAAAGTTTCTGACAATTAGTTCTTTTTTTATAAATAAGAAACTGGTTCAGAACTACAGAGATCGTATACAATCAATGTTAATTATCCAATTTTTAATTGAATTTATCTCGGATTATATACGGTCGATCGACTTCAAATTTTCTGGGTAATTGTATTATCATGTCCTTAATAAGTGTACAAAAATTGAGAATTTTCTGACGACAACTACCTTAAATTATTTCTTGACGATCGTTTCGGACAAAAACTTATGTAAGTTGAGGATGGACTTATTGTCCGAAATGATCGCCGAGAAATAATTTAATAATTATTTGTAGAATTTTCATGTTTTTAATTATTTGTTTTTATTAATCATGTTCTACCACGTGCCGAGTGCAAATTATACAACCATGGGACTTTTAGTTTTAGTTGTTAACTGTGTAAAAAACTGACATTCCACACGTAACTCATTATACACCGCGCGCTTTAAAGCATGATTACATATTTTATAAAAAAAAGACAGTTTGTTAAATTTATTTGACAGGTAATTAATATTAATATGGCATATAAATAATAACGCTTCAAAAACACTTACAATATCTATATAAATTTCGTTTTAACAAAAAAAAACTTGAAAAGTTTTAGAAAGATATTCATGAAGTTTCTGTACGTCCAGATTTGTTCATCGAAAACTTTTGTAATCATAAAATGCCTCCATTCAATACAATCATCGTACAAAGTCTGATTTATTACGAGTTAACAAAAAGGCCCTTCAAATACGAACGATCACTATAAAAATATCCGATAAACATAAAATGTCAATGATTATTATTTCTGCGACCTAAAAGCAAAACAGCGTACGTCAAATGTTCGGTAACTTTTAAACGGTTTTATTTAACTTCACGATCCGTATATTTGTTTCAAACCTTCCTAGTAGTGATGTGAATCGGTTTTAGAAAAACTTAAAAAACGATTTTTGTGAAAACCGATAAACAACTGTTTTTGTTTACTAAAACCGATTACTTTTGAACTCACTTGTGTTTCATTATTCGCGGATCTGAACATCAAAGTTAGACTAATATAGAGCAGGTTGCAAGCGGACGCCGCCGATAACAAAAAACGAATTACAGATCGATATCGATCTTTTTCCATTTTGTCGAATGATACAATTGTCTGTCAAAAATAACTTAACCCAGGGGTTCTCAAACTTTTTCAGTTCGCAGCGCACTTACAAGTTTAGTATTTTGTCTCGGCGCCCAAGCTAGTTGAAATAGCGTAAAATGATACTACATGAAGCTGAGTTTTTTATTTACATTGACACACAAGAATACTAGACCAGGGTCGATAATTTTTGAGACCAAAAAAAATTATAGTAGGATGAAACCCATTGGAAAAGGTAGAGAATATAACAAAAATGAAAGGAAAAATAATTTACGGTCGATCTGAGGTCGGGAAGGGGAAGGGGGCGAGTTTTTAAGGGTAAAAAACGGTTTATTTCGATTTCCGGCAAAACTACAAGTCCTATGAAAAAAAGTTAAATGGAAAAGTTGTAGGTAATAAAAATATCTATAACTTTTGTTTTTACACTTTTTTCACATAACCTCAAAATTTATGTGAAAAATTCAAATAACCAAGTTTTTGGTTTTTTATTTTTATCTTTTGCAAAAAAATTTATTTTTTCACGAAATTTGGTGAAAACTTACCTTTTTATGTCCCAAATATACAGTAATTTTTTTGATTTAAAATATTCATTTTTTCACCTTATTAGTGTATTTGCCATAAGGCAACATACACTATTGGCGTTGGTCGGATGGCGGGACCTAGGGGTCGGACCAAAATTTCTCGACGTTTCATAACCTCCTAAACACTTTGGCACCATTTTTGAAAATGTTTATATATATATGTATATATATATATATATATATATATATTTATATACGTATATATATATATATATATATATGTGTGCGGGCAATAACTTTCGAAAGAGTTAATTGATTTTAACGAAATTTGGTCTACGTGTTGAAATCCATCACCGCAAGAAGCCTATTTAAAATGGGCGAAATCGGGGCATTTTAAGGGTAGTTTTTAGGGGTTGAAAAATGTTTTTGGGCCCCAAAATACCGAAAAAATTCTCCGAATCGTTTCAAAATTGACATTTAACCCTTTAGTAGTAATTAAAAGGTGTCCCTAAAATTTAAATAAAATCGGCCCCACAGGACCGGACTTACAAATTTTATGAAATCACTAGTTTACAAATAGTGAATTATTTACTGAAAGTTGTATATAATTTGGTATAGAGGTTCGATTTATAATAATATTGCAATTAAGAAAAAAAATGTTATTTTAAGGGGTGTATTAAGGAGCAAAATTTTTTATTTTGCCCAAAAACCAACTTAAGCTCGCAAAATAAAGCCACACTTCCTGTATAAGCAAATACACTATATTGTCGGCAGGGTTTTGGCACTGCGACCCGGGTTTTTTTGACTTAATATCGAAGAAGCACCGTAATTTTCAATCGAAAATTCTCACGTCAAAATATCTGCTTTTTTAAAAAAGTCGGTGGGCCTTTTGTTCCTTGAAATCTCTACTTTCTGATGGCATGAAAAAAAATATACATTACTACGGTAAATGTTCTCAGAAAATGCAAATAAGTTATCTTAAAATAGCAATAAATAGGCATCTACGCATATAATCTTATAAATTATATGCGTAGATGCCTATTTATTGCTATTATTTTTGTTATATTCTCTACCTTTTCCAATGGGTTTCATCCTACTATAATTTTGTTTCATTTTTTACCATTTTCAACACTATCGACCCTGGTCTATACATTTATTACTTAAGAAAAATTGTTTGTTTTGTAGCCACAAATACAAGTTTAGTTTCTGGAGCCCCTCTTTATTCACTACGACACACCAGGGCGCCGCGACGCACACTTTGGGAACCACTGATGTCCTAACCTATGCAATTATCTAAATCTCAGCACGAAGTCGTTGAAAAGTCTGCAGTACACGACAGTAAAATCAATTTCACTCGCGGTCAACGCCATCTGACGTCAAACACGGGTACTTATTGATCAACCCATATAAGAGCGACATTCTTTATAAATTCAGCAGACTGTTACATTAATAGCCGACCTGACAGCGTAAATCCGCCAGCCGCCGCAAGCCAACACACATGGCGCTCTGATATGACAGCTCTAATGGACCGTCTCATATGATAAAAACACACTGTCGTCAATGTTTCTACAATGAAATCATGTCGCGCTGTGCTGTTCGCCTTTTTACAGGGCTTTCAGTGATGCATTTTATACCAATCGTAAAATCTTCTGAAAACTAGTTTCAGTCATGCATTTGCAAATGCAGTAAATCTAGTTTTCAAAAGATTTTACGATGCTAAAAGTGCATTTGTCATATACGATGTACCCTTCTCGTGCAGGTAGCTACAATCGCTGAGCACGTTATTTAATAAAAAAAATGTGAAAACCGGTTGACCTGTGGGCCAACCCTAAAACTTCCCGCTATGTGTTAAATACGTTACAGTAAATTGATACTATTGTGTTTATAACACATTAAAGAAAGTTAAAAAAAAAATTACAATGAGCCTCACCCTCATAATCTCACATAAGAAGTTTAACTTTTTAGTGTATTTGCCATATGGCAACATACACTATTGGCGTCGGTCGGATGGCGGGACCTAGGGGTCGGACCAAAATTTCTCGACGTTTCATAACCTCCTAAACACTTTGGCACCATTTTTAAAAATGTTTATATATATATATATATATATATATATATATATATATATATATATTATATATATATATATATATGTGTACGCGCGATAACTTTCGAAAGAGTTAATTGATTTCAACGAAATTTGGGCCACGTATTGAAATCCATCACCGCAAGAAGCCTATTTAAAATGGGCCTAATCGGGCTATTTTAAGGGTAGTTTTTAGGGGTTGAAAACTGTTTTTGGGCCCCAAAATACCGAAAAAATTCTCCGAATCGTTTCAAAATTAAAATTTAACCCTTTGGTAGTGATTAAAAAGTGTCCCCACAATTTTAATAAAATCGGCCCGACAGGACCGGATACACAAATTTTATGAAAACACTAGTTTGCAGATAGTGACTTATTTATTGAAGGGTGTATTTAATTCGGTGTAGACGTTAGATTGATAATAATATTACAATTAAGAAAAAAATGTTATTTTAAGGGGTGTATTAAGGGGTTAAATTTTTTATTTTTCCCAAAAACAAACTTAATTTCACATAATAAAACTATAAAACCACACGGCCCTATACAAGCAAATACATTATATTGTCGGCAGGGTTTTGGCACTGCGACCCGGGTTTTATTTAGTTTTTAATATTATTTCCAAGTTTAATTTTTTTTTATGTGAAACTAATTATTAATATTTACACATACTTAGCAACACACATTTATAAACTTCTGTCCTTGCCAATTCCATGTAATTTAGCAGACAAACTAACTTCCCTTTTATTTGTAGTTCTACTTCCCCCCGATTTCTTACTTTTTTCAAACAGATATCTCGCTAAAAAAGTTAAACTTCAAAAAATGTAGTGTCAATACATTCTGACGTATTCAAGCTAAAAATTTTGAGTTATTTAAAAGAAATGTCATTTTGAACGCGTCGTTCGATTTTGATCCGGTTTGCGGGATTAGATGAAGTTATGTAAGTTAAAAAAAGAAAACTATTACAGAAAATTCAACTTGACCGACATTTGTAGGGATATGTCGAAAAAACGCGATATCTTTTGAACGCGTCGTTCGATTTTAATCTGGTTTATACGCCAAAGAAATCAATCTGATCAAAATCTGAGAAGATATTTTGAAAAAAACTTTTTTTTTATTTTCTCCAACGATATCTCTCGAACGAATCAATCAATTTTGATGCGGTAACACCATGTTTATACAGAGCTTTTAATGAAAAGTTTAATGAATTTAAATCTTTTGAAAGTCCTGTACATTTTTCACGATACATTTTATAACCGCTGGCAGTTTTAATAAATTTGTTATTTGATAAATATATGACACGTAATTCCTCGGTTATTTTCGGCTCCCATACGCCATATATAAAATATGCCGTAAATATAAATATCCAAATAAGCTCATAAAGAATGCAGAGACTTTATGATTCAGTTTGAATAATACTAGACACATATACCTAACGCATTTTACCATTCCAACCCAAAAGTGAATGGTACTAATTTAGGTTAAAATTTACTTTTCAAAATTTTACAATATTTTTTCGTTTTGAGGTGCCCTGAATCCAAAAAAACATATTTTTGGAAAATGCATGTGCGTCTGTTTGTCTGAAAACACGAACAAGATACCGGTTAAACGGATGAGCGGATTGAAACAAAATTTTGGGAAGATACTTAATATGCAAATATGAAGAGCCCAATTGTTTTTGGAGAAAATTGACGCATCCACAGAAAAGATATGTGCTATATGTTGTTTTTGAGGTTTAACTTCTTTACCGACGTATCTGTTTGAAAAAAGTAAAAAATCGAGGGGAAGTAGAATTGGCCCCGAAAGGGGAAGTTCGTTCGTCTCCTAAATTACATGACACTAACAAGGACAAGTTTATAGTGTGTTGCTAGGTATGTGTAAATATTATTAATTAGTTTCACATAAAAAGAATTAAACTTTGGAATAATATTAAAAACTAAAGAAGTTAAACTTCTTATGTGAGTTTATGAGGGTGAGGCTCATTATATTTTTTTTTGTTTTTTTGTATAATGATGGTATACTTTTTGTAATGGTTTATTTTTCTATTTATTTTTCCAAGAAAAAAAAAAATTTTTCTAAGCGTAATAGTTTCGGAAACCATATTTTGTAAGCATGGAAACGATTAGCAAATATCATATTTGTTACTAGCTCTTACCCGCATCACCGCACGCGTTTACAGAAATTTTATTTTATTAATCATAATATGTTAGAATAGTCTAGTTACCTAATTGGCTAGAATTTTTGAATTGTTATAAATCACATTTTGAATGACATGCTCTATATAAGTTGTATTTTTTAATGTAGTGGATTTAATTTATTAGCGGTAACAGTTGTGGATGGTAAATTATTTCTATAATTTATTATGTAATGTCTGTATATAGGTTTCAATAACCGAGCTGGGTAGAGTAGTGGTACAGCACTAGACTCGCATTCGGGAGGTACCGGGTTCGAATCCCGGCGGGGGCAGATGTGGCTGGGACTTTTTCCTACTGCCTCTCGCCGAGAAACGGTACTTCCTGTACTGGCCATCTTGATTGAGGTTTTGCATGGTTTCCCTCAGTTAATTCCACATAAATATCGAGATGGTTCCTTATTTGAGGCCATGGCCGATTACCTATCAAACTCCTAGTTCAAAAATTACCTACCTTATCCTAATTTCCTATAAATTCCTTCATTCGCCCATTGCTATTATATAAGTTGAAGTTTTAAAAAATGTAGAAAATAACGGGAGGTGGTAAATGAAAAATAGTAATGGTGCGAATGGCGTCTGTCATGGCATAAAGTCGAAAAACGAATGTTAAACGCATTATTATTATTATTATATAGGTTTCAATAAATCTTTTATCTGTCTGTCTAAAAAGTAACAACACGGCATAAAATCACTGAAATAATTAAGAAAGTCCTTCATAATATTCATTTCTCTTTCGTAGTTTTTAGAAAATGTGTGCGCCTAGCGGACACTCACTTGAGACGTGTTCAGAATGTTTGGGAAACAAAAGAAAACTACTTGCGGGAACAAAAGTGCGTGAAAATACTCACTTTTAATTATTTACGTCACGCAGTACAGGGTGTCTCGAAAGTAAACCGTTAAACGTAAACCATAGATATTCGGTGCCGAGAAAAGTGTTTAAAGAACGGACGTCCTATTTTATTTTAATAATGGTGTATGCGCCTATCTAAGTTGTTAGGTGACTACTGTTAAAACAAAAGCAGAAACGAATGGGCTCATCTCTCTCCCGAGCCTGCGCCAGTGTTCCCGATACCCGATTATAAGAGACGCCCAACTAGACGAGGCACAATTACCGCGAACCCAGCATTGCAATTTGAGATAACGTATGTTTTTATCTCACCAAAAATATAAATGCGAAAAAAAACCAAGTTCAACACAAAGAACAGTGGTTTTTGCCAGTTTTGCCAAAAAAAGAAGTAAAATCTAAGAAGGTGCCAAGTTTTCAATTGTAAAATTAAATATACGAGTCATTTATTTATAATATGAAACATAAAAACTTGCCAATTAAAAACTTGGCAGCGTCTTTGATCTCGCTTCTTCTTTTCGGCAAAAGTCATTATTATTTGTATTGAACTTGGCTCTTTTTTCGCATTTATTTTTTTGATAGGATTTCAAAACTTTTTGTAAACATATATTCTTACATTTCTACTTAAATATTATCTAGACCCACGAATCATTTAATTATATCAGTTATATACCATACTTCATCATACCACACCGACCAGACGCGAGTAATCTTCGAACGACTGGTTGATGCTCTCGGCACCAGCTAGACGCTTATCAATTATGATGATCTATCAGTCAATCAATCAGTGAGTACCCAAAATTGTGAGTTTAGAACACTTCTATGTAAAAACTATTCGAGATACCAAATTTGGAATGCTGTTTCTTAATAGCTGGTAACTTTAACCCCCTTGAAAAATTAGTTCTAGTCTCGGAGATAAAGAGGTGTCGAAAAGGGCTCAAAATGGTTTGTGTAAATATAGCACAGTGTTTTGCGAGAACTTGGCAGGCGCACTCCGTACCATTCTGTGACGTTGTGGATTTTAATAATAACACGATATTACAAATAAAGACTTTTGCCACCACCGTAAAGCACTTTAAAAGATAATTCCGTGGTGTTCAAACAAAAAATTCCAGAGTACAGTCCCAAAGAAAAAAACCCGGGTCGCAGTGCCAAAACCCTGCCGACAATATAGTGTATTTACTAATACAGGCAGTGTGGCTTTATATGCAAACTTAAGTTGGTTTTTGGGCAAAATAAAAAAAATGACTACTTAATACACCCCTTAAAATAACATTTTTTTTCTTAATTGCAATATTATTATCAATCGAACCTCTATACCAAATTATATACACCTTTCAGTAAATAATTCACTATCTGCAAAATAACGTTTTCATAAAATTTGTAAATCCGGTCCTGTCGGGCCGATTTTATTAAAATTTTAGGGACACATTTTAATTACTATCAGAGGGTTAAATTTCAATTTTGAAACGATTCGAAGATTTTTTTCGGTATTTTGGGGCCCAAAAACATTTTTCAACCCCTAAAAACTACCCTTAGAATGGCCCGATTAGGCCCTTTGTAAATAGGCTTCTTGCGGTGATAGATTTCAACGCGTATGCCAAATTTAGTTGAAATCAATAAACTCTTTCGAAAGTTATTGCCCGCACACATATATATATATATATATATATATATATATATATATATATATATATAAATATATATATATATATTTATATATAAATATATATATATATATATATATATATATATATATATATACATATATATATATATAAACATTTTTAAAAATGGTACCAAAGTGTTTAGGAGGTTGTGAAACGTCGAGAAATTTTGGCCCGACCCCTAGGTCCCGCCATCCGACCGATGCCAATAGTGTACCTATGTTGTCATATGGCAAATACACTAATAATCGACGCATGAGAATGTATTTTAGCAGAGTAAACGTAAATGGGCCCATACACACGTCGAGGGCTGGTGAAAATTCTGGTGCTGATCGCGATTAGCTAAAATTACTCCTAAGTGAAATTAAAAAGAACAAAACGTAACAAACGAGTAAACCTTATATAAGCGAGAATTTATTTATAAGATGTCGAAATTCAAACAGTCAATAACTTAGTTATTATTTTTACATACTAATTTAAAAAGAATATGAAAAAATACCAAGTTTTATACCACAACAACTATTAGGGATAGATTAATACAATAAAATATACAAAATTATTAATGAATATTTAAAGAATCAATACAAGAAAAAAGATTAGCCACAGTAAAATAAAATAGCGCCAACGGATGATAATAGAGTTTAAAAGAATATATGGCAACCTTACCTTGACTGTCGTCAGAAATAAACCAATTGTATGTTACTTGAGACGTAAGAGCACCTAACGGAATTAGCACTGACTTTTGAAACCGGAACCGGATACGCCGGAAACGCAAAACACGTCTCTTGTTTAACAATGCAGCTCTCGGTGTAGACGTTCTGAGTTAATCTAAAAATAGAAAAAAAACGTTATGTTTTTTTATATTTCTCCAAATTATTTTTCATTTTTGACATAGAACATATTCTTGTTTACACGACATACACTTCGAGGAATTGAACAAAAATCGGATAGGTTCAGTTCTGTTTTCATGAGGACTACGTCTTTTGAAAAAAATATTTCAATGTATACATTTGTTTGGAGTTTTTTCGAATTCCGTATTAAATAAACTAACAAACGCACATTAAAATTTTGAATAATTTAATTGAACCGGACTTCTTTGGCTTTCAAATGACACCTCAGGCATCGTTATAGCTTTATTTTTTACAAAAATATAACGCTTTCGCCTGTTTCATAAAAAGCGTTATTGCAGTTGTTTTAATAGCTAATAGGGAGGTTGGCTGTATTCAAATAAAGACATAATTTTAACGTTAGGTGGTAGTTTCTATGATAGAAATACTAAAAAACACAATATTTTCCTTATTAACTAGACTAGTATGCTAGAACGACGGTGGGCAACCTCCTGTCCGCGGGCCAACTTAGGCCCGCGAAAAATTTCTATCCGGCCCCCGAGATCTTTAGAAGAATTTATAAATAAATATTTTTCGATGTAATTCGTCTAGTTTAAATTGAATATTAAACACACGTAGGAACATGTACGAGTATGTTAATAATTTAGTATACTAATATTAAAATTAAGATCTATTAAAGCATCTTTCACTTCAAGTGGCTCCACTCATAACAACTATTCTTAAAAAAAGATGTAGTAATTTTTATTCATTTCATATTTGCAGACTAAAAGATTACAGGTCACAAAGGTGTCAATTAGCTTCTACGGCCCACGGAAAAAGCGTAAAATTTATTCTGGCCCATGTTATAAAAAAGGTTGCCCACCTTTGTTCTACAACATGCACTTATGTACAAAAAGGTCGGGGTATACGGTATACGTGCAATGCAACATTTCGTTACACTTTCAGTCTCATGAATCGATTTTATACTACCATGCCAAAAAAAAACTTTTACTATTCAAAGAATCAAAATACGCTTATTGGTTTTAACAGTTTAAATACCGCTGAAATAGATTAAGAAAGTAACATTAGAACAAGCATTGATTTTCAGGAACAATAAGAATAAATGATGAAGGATTGAAGAGATGAAGGAAATACGTAAAATCTGGCAGGAAACAGTGTCGTTTATCATTGCTGCGAAAGTGCTACGTAGAATCGTACGAAAAAGCCAACTATAAAAGTGTGAGTTTTCACTAAGTCTCCGGATGATGGATTAAGCTGTCGATTCCGAGAGCGTGGATTAGAAAACTAAACTAACTTGATAAATTCAACTGTTTCTCAACCCATAAAGAACCATGAATCTTATTTAGAAAGTAAAAACTCTACCACCAATGAAAATTTTTCAAAATTCTCTGATGATTAATTTAACTGACACATAAAAATAAATTTAAAAACTTTTAGTATATGAGAAACATAAACGAAGTATTTACGGCGGAACGACTTAGAGGAGGGGGGTTATTTTAACAGTTTTTAAGTATTATATTTTCATAATAATAATAATAACAATTCGTTTAACGTCCGTTTTTCGACTTTATGTCATAACAGACGCCATTCGCACCATTACTATTTTCCATCTACCACACTTTCCGTTATTTTCTAAATTTTTTAAAACTTCACCTTATGTAATAGCAATGGGCGAATGAAGGAATTATAGGAAATTAGGATAAGGTAGGTAATTTTTGAACTAGAAGTTTGATAGGTAATCGGCCATGGCCTCAAATAAGGAACCATCTCGATATTTATCTGGAATTAATTGAGGGAAACCATGGAAAACCTCAATCAAGATGGCCGGTACAGGAATTACCGTTTCTCGGCGAGAGGCAGTAGGAAAAAGTCCCAGCCACATCTGCCCCCGCCGGGATTCGAACCCGTACCTCCCGAATGCGAGTCTAGTGCTGTCACCACTACTCTACCCAGCTCGGTCATATATTTTAATATGTCATATAGAGACATTTTGTATCTATATTTTATGTATAGCTTCGTAAATAAATTGACTTACTTACTTACTTATAGACCCTTCACCAAGTAATTATGAAAGCTTATATTGTAATAAGTATATAGTGCAGAACAGATTCGATGGGTTTCGAAGGCTCAAAAAAAGCATATTTTTACAGATTTTTTTCTACTATATCCACCAAAATATTTTATTAAAACTATTTAATATATCAAAGATACATATTTGGTAAATACTTTGTGAAGTTTTCGTTTGAAATTTTCGAAAACTCCGCCATTGAGGTCTCATTTTCCTTGACCCCTCAGAAAAAAATCTCGCCGCTGTCAGGATAACTCATAACAGATTTATCCGAAATTAAAAACCAAATATTTTCTGTTCATAGATGCGTAAAGTTCGTGCTTAGACAAAGGAAAAAACAATTTAAAATTTGCATTTTTGGCGGAGCTGTGAAAAAAAATCCTCTTTTTTGGTAAAATTTGCACCACGTATTGCGTTGTAAAATTAGTTGTGATACTAAACAAGAATCCTTCGTTCAAGCACTAGATACTGTTATCTTGAAGAATTGTACACAATTTCAACAAAATCGGTTCATAACTTTTTGAGAAATCATGACAACGGACTTAAAAAATAGAGTTTCGAAAAAAACGCGATTGAAATTGCTTATCAGTTCTAGTAATTTTACGCATTTTGCAAAGAAATGAAAAAAATCTTGATAATAATTTGCAACGAACACTTATAAGCTCAAAGAAACCTTTTAGCTCAACAAGCAACAATGAACTAAAATATTTAAAACTAATTTCTCTCAGAAATTGACAGCAAACAAGAAAGACAGACAAACAAAGCGCTGTCTCAATATACCTGCAATGCGCCAGGCTAGAATTTTACTCCAGTCAATTTAAAATTTTGAGAGAATATTCTAGACATATTGTAATATTTAATAAGACAAACAAATATCTAATTTTTGAAATTTTCAAATCTAACCCCTTAAAGTAATAAATCATGTTGACCGATTCCAGCGGTAACATAGAGTAGATATCTAATTTTCTGTTAAATCAATCCCTAATAGACCAGGGTCGATAGTTTTGAAAATGGTAAAAAGTGAAACAAAATTATAGTAGGATGAAACCCATTGGAAAAGGTAGAGAATATAACAAAAATGAAAGGAAAAATAATTTACGATCGATCTGAGGTCGGGAAGGGGAAGGGGATGAGTTTTTAAGGGTAAAAAACTGTTTGTCTCGATTTCCGGCAAAACTACAAGTCCTATGAAAAAAAGTTAAGTGACAAAGTTGTAGGTAATAAAAATATCTACAACTTTTGTTTTTACACTTTTTTCACATAACCTCAAAATTTATGTGAAAAATTCAAATAAGCAAGTTTTTGATTTTTTATTTTTATCTTTTGCAACAAAAATTATTTTTTCACGAAATTTGGTGAAAACTTCGATTGAAAATTAGGGTGCTTTTTCGATATTAAGTCAAAATAAGGTGAAGAAATGAATATATTAAATCAAAAAAATTACTGTGTATTTGGGACATAAAAAGGTAAGTTTTCACCAAATTTCGTGAAAAAATAATTTTTTTTGCAAAAGATAAAAATAAAAAACCAAAAACTTGGTTATTTGAATTTTTCAAATAAATTTTGAGGTTATGTGAAAAAAGTGTAAAAACAAAAGTTGTAGATATTTTTATTACCTATAACTTTGCCATTTAACTTTTTTTCATAGGATTTGTAGTTTTGCCGGAAATCGAGACAAACCGTTTTTTACCCTTAAAAACTCACCCCCTTCCCCTTGTCGACCTCAGATCGACCGTAATTTATTTTTCCTTTCATTTTTGTTATATTCTCTACCTTTTCCAATGGGTTTCATCCCACTATAATTTTTTTTTGGTCTCAAAAATTATCGACCCTGGTCTATAATGACTGTTACAGCTCGCTGGTGCACGTTTTTATGTCACCACCCGTGCGTAATAAACCCCATTACGTTACTGGACAACTAATACACTCCTTGCAAGTGCTTTATAACTAACAGTGTCGATTTTGTTGCAGGCGGCGTTCTATTCGATGGCGCTCAAAACTCTCATCTCTGTGTCGACTGTGATACTGCTTGGCCTGATCATGGCCTACCACGCTCTAGAAGTGCAGGTCAGTAAATATGTAAATTGTACAACAAACTTTACACACACGAAATGCATATCGAAACTTCTGTTGTCAGGTAAACCTAACCGAAAAGATCTCCGACCAAAGGCAAAACCACTTAAGGTAGTTCTAGAGTGGTATAATAAAGATTTTTCTTTATTATACCACTCTAGAACTACCTTAAGTGGTTTTGCACTTTTCAACAGATTTTTTTTCATAGGCTCAAAAAAACGTTTTCTAATAAATCCCGAAGTTTCAAAACTTTTGACCGTTCAGAACGTGAGATAATTATTAAAAAGTTCGCAATTTTCACAATCGACCATGAAAATTGCGAACTTTGTTATTAATTATCTCGCGTTCTAAACGGTCAAAAATTCTGAAATTCTATTAGAAAACGTTGTTTTGAGCCTATGAAAAAAAAATAAGCAAAATCTGTCGAAAAGTGATTTTTCTTATTATACGACGCTAGAACTACCTTAAGGTTGTCGGAACGCTCTGAATTTAAGCCACACTGCAAGGCTAAAAAATGCCGTTGCAAGGGCGCCGCTGTCAGATGTTTACTCTAATTTTTGAAAATATTTTAAACATTTAAAAAACTGTTCCGAAAAAGGAAAAGTCACTTTAAGTTTGAGATGGAACAATTTTGTGAAATAAGTACGAATAAGGTCGTAGTGTGACATTGAAAACATGTGTTGTTTGGCACAATTAATGCCAACTTTTTCCTAGTAAATCGTACATAAATTACAAAAGAAGTTCATTAGAGACTTAGATTTGTCCTTTATCTTTCTTATAGAGAAAGAATTTTTGCAAAATGTTGACGAATAAGTTTACAATCAGCTATCAGGCGAAGCTCTATTTTTTGCTTAAATTCAGAGCGTTCCGACAGCCTTAAAGCTTTTTATCGTGCAATTTTGCGATTAAGTTGCCTGAAGATCGTCAGATGAGACTACTACTCCAGGTCATTAGATACACAGATTAAAAAAACAAGATTAAAATAGAATAGGGTGGTCTCTTGGCCCAAATGCACCGCATCTTGAAAGGATTTTTTGTGCTTCTCCTGTTTACTGGATCTAGTCTGCAAATAATCTCGATATTCTTCTGAGCTCCAGAAGATTGGCTACTAGATTGTCCTGTGGAACTATTCCATTCTCATTAATGTAGCTGTTTCATTCTCTATTTCGCAGAATCTAGATAGTGTTGAGTCCTGCTCTATTCCCATCACATGTAGGTGTTTTACCTCGTTAAAGAATGACCTCAGCTGGGGGACCGTTCAATATTTTGATCAAGTGCCAGTTCACTGGATGACATCATTATCTCACTACTATCCAACGGAACGAGGTCACCTCTATATCTAGTAGTAACCATGACTAGTAATAGCGTAAGATCGCACACTGTTCGCTGAAATACGTAAATGAAGTTTAACGAAAAATATCGAGTTGTTGTGCAAATTAGTATCCTTAGTCCCGCGTTTTCGATAAAAAAAGTAACATGTGTGCGTCGGTCCTTGTATCGATTTTTTTTTTATATTACTATTACAATACGTCTCTACAGTAAAAGCACCCGATTGTCAAGTCGAGTAAAAAAAATACTCCAAAATTATTTCGCGTCAAATGTCAAGCAAAAAAACTGCGTTTCTTCAAGTACCAAGAATAAAACCTGTTAGATGAGCCGTAATGACGAATTGATCCGAATTAAGTCCAGAGAGAAATGTTTTTATTTTAATCGCGTATTTCGCTTCATTTTCGGACAGATTCCAGTATTTAAGGTAGTGTCGTGGTTAAGGCACACCGTCAGAAAATTCTTAATTTCTGTATACTTATTAAGGGCATGATAATACAATTACCCTGAAAATTTGAAGTCGATCGACCGTATATAATCCGAGAGAAATTCAATTAAACATTGGATAATTAACATTGATTGTATACGATCTCTGTAGTTCTGAGCCAGTTTCTTATTTATACAAAAAGAACTAACTGTCAGAAACTTTCCAAAAACTGACAGTCTTTCAATGCATTTGTTATGAGTTTAAAAAAAATAAGAAATATTTTTTGACCGTCTAATTATTTATAAATAGCGGTTTAAAGTTCAACAATTTATAGAAAAGTATGCATGCATATGAATACTGTATGGGTTACGTTTCCACGGGTACAGTCTTGCGTACAAATTATGGATCCCTTAGCTACAAGCTAGTATACTTTTGTGGCGCGTATAATCTATAACTTTTTGACAACTACCTGAATGCTCAAGGCGCGTCATCTAATTTTTCCGTTATCTAAAAAAGTCAAACTTTAAAGTAATCAGTCTTTCAAATTCTTTTCGGGAGGCCATTTGGTTTAATTTTAATCTGTAAGAAAATCGCCTTTTTTATGATTAATTACTTGAAAATCTCCAACATTTTTTAAAATTTAGATAAATGTCTGAGATATCTATAGATAATATATTTTTAAAGGCAAAAAATTCGACAGGAGCGATTTTTTGTTGTGGCCACAGAAATAACTGTATAATCCAGGCTTTACAATTCTCATTATTATCATGTTATTCACTAATTTGTTTACTGTAATCCATAAAGTCGGCAGTTCGTTATTTGTTTGTCTCTTGATGCTATTTTGTTTGTATACTTCATTTGTCATTATTGCCGGGGCTTCACATACGTGCATTATCGTCGCACTAAAACTCCCATTTAGGTTTCATTTTAATGAAACTAAACCAAAATGAAAATGCTGCACTAACAAAAAATTAACGTACGTGTATTTGCTACTATTAGCTGAACAATTGCTGTGGGAATTTTAAATATGTTTATTAGACAAATAAATGCAGAATCTTCTTTACTAATATAATATGCATAACAGAGGAAATTTTTATTTATGTTAGATATTTCAAAACCCGAAAACTACAGAAGCGATTTGAAAAATTCTTTAAATGTTTTTAACGAGTAAGATTTATTTGCGCTACGACAAAAACAATTGAATGAAAATAACGAAATGCATTCGGACGAAGCCAAATCAGACAGCAAAATACAAAGTTAGAAAATTGTTTTTGGCCAACAAGTTTTAATCCACTTTCAAATGAGCTAAAGAGTTGAAATTTATAAATGATGACCTTAAAATAAAAGAATATTTAAATTCTCTAAATCTAGTGTTTAAGTGTCTTCGCTAGGCACACCCAAGCCCAAAACTCCGTTATTTTTGCCCGCTGAGAGAAAATAAAAAATTCAGTTTTTTCAAGTTCTGTCCCATGTCTATATGGTCCCTTGGTCAGGGACAGATTTCTGGGGGGAGTAAGCAGGCGGACAAGCAGTTTAAAAATAGATTAATTTTTTACTTATATAATAATCTTTTTTTTCAACTCCAAAAGGAACCTTATTAAAATATTTTGATCCCTCAGATTGTAAAATATGCTCTCGGGAAATTTCGAACTATGGTCGTAAAATTCAATTTATTGCGGTTTTTATTAGCTGTGATTAAGCAATAAGCTTCACAAAATTTGACTTGCTGCTTAAAAATTTCAAAAAACGTACATTTTTGCTCTAAAAATTGAATTAAAAAAACGCATAATTCGTAAAAATTTCTTTACATCACGTCACGAGATTACGAATTACGGGGGGCCAAATTAACATTTTGAAATTATTTCTTTACAAACTTATGTTAAAAATACTGCCAAATTTGGCTTACTCAATAATTTTTTTCAAGTTTAATTTTTCTATACAAAAATTGTGTATTAAATTTATGCTAATTTACTCGTTATTATCTGATTTTTAAAAATTTGGCACAAATCATATGGAAAGTATGGTGCATATGTATTTTTTGAAGCATTACTTGAATAAGATTTTTCATAGAAATTAGACATTTCCAAAACGTGAATAAAATGAAGGATATTGAACAGCTGGTAAACAGTCACCTTAAAGAAGCAAAAAAACCTTGATATATGCAAAATAAGATTTCATTTACAAAAGCAAAATTTTACATCGAAAGTATTCGGAGACATCGCTAAAGAAATTTCCATTCAAAATCCACTTTTACTTCATACACTGTAAAGTGTAAAGTATACGTCATATATGTGGTGCATTGACCCGTCTGGAAGAAATAAAACACTATCTACAATATCCTGAGGGTGTGTTTTCACTGCCAGGCTCCACATATGTGACCTGACGCAACAAAATGCCATGTCTCTTTATTCCGAATCGTGTTTCGAAAGTCAGATGCTAGTGACAAGACTATATATCTGTTATGTTGACAGTTCTTACGCAATCACCTTGACTATAAGGTTCACCTGAGTGTAATCGGCTTTTTACAGAATTGTCCCCATGTGACCGCATGAGAAACACGCATAAAGAAAGGGTCCTTGTAATAAGATACTTTTTTTAACCCTTTCCCAGTTAACCTTGAATCTCTACTCTATAAAACGATAACATGTCTCATGAATTTCCAAATACCTTAGGTGTGCCTCAGGGCTCGGCCCTAGGTCCATTACTAATCTCGTTATTTATAAACGATATGCCTCAACACATACACCAGGGTAATACGTCAATTGCAGTGTCCGCTAATGCAGTAGATGAATTGGAAATTAAAATTAATCAAATATTTAAGGAATTTGAAACCTGGTGTTAAAAAACCCCTTTAGTACTAAATGCAAATAAAACGAAATGTATTTACTTTCATAAAAAGCGCAATATTCCTAAACTTAGCTTAACTCTTAAAGGTAATTATGTTTAACTTTCTGAAAAAATTAGTTTCTTGGGAGTAATTATTGACCAAAATTTAAAGTGGAATTTTCATATTGATGCTCTCTGTTCCAACTTAAATAAATACTACTATTTAATTAAGACTTTAAGTAACTATCTAAATGTTAAACAGCTTCTGAACATTTACTATGCCTTGATTTATTCAAAATTAAGTTTCAATGTCATTATCTGGGGTCAAGCTTGTGACATTCAAAGAGTTTTCGTTATACAAAAAAGAATTATTAGAGCCATATTTAAATTAAAGTACAATGAGACATGCAGACCAATTTTCAAATCTAACTACTTACTAACTGTTACCTCCATTTATCTATTTAAGATCTTGCTTTATGTTAAAAAGAACATTTCTTCTCTTGACTGTGTCTCTGAAGTGCATCATTATGAAACTCGACAAAAAACTTAATATATAATGACTTTTTTCAAAATTATTTTTTCACTAAATCCCCACGATATGCTGGTGATAAATTGTATAATCATTTGCGAAAAAAAATTAGGGACATAATTTTAAAAAATTTAAGCACGCCTTAAAATCTCATCTTGTAGACAGATGTATATACGATGTAAATGAATATTTTCTTATCTGAGTTCAAAAATTGCCTACCTTATCCTAATTTCCTATAATTCCTTCATTCGCCTATTGCTATTACATAAGTTGAAGTTTTAAAAATGTAGAAAAATAACGGGAAGTGTGGTAGATGGAAAATAGTAATGGTGCGAATGGCATCTGTTATGACATAAAGTCGAGAAACGGACGTTAAACGCATTATTATTATTATTATTACTTCTTTAATCCAACACTGAGATACCAAACAGATCAGTATATCTTACTACTTTCTATAACAAACGCAATAGAGTGAAAGATGTTAACACTTTCTGAACTGGAATGCGATACCAACTACACCTATTATTAACAACTTTGGGTACTATCGTAATTAGGGAGTTTAAGAATTAGTTCCTTCGTGTAGGTACGGCGCTGCGTAAATTGAATGACAGTGGGCGGAATGCAGATCTCACGTACACACTACTACTCTTAGATCTCACACATGCTTTCATAAAACACTTCCATGCTAAACCGTCTTGTGACTTCTAGCCGGGTAAGAGCTTATGGTGTTCTGTATCGTCAATGTAAACTTTAGCGAAAACTAGTGCTGGATTTCACAAAACATTGCCGCAAATCTAGTTTAACAATGGCTTTAGAATATGATCATACAATTAGTTTTTTATATACGCAGGGAAACGGTATAATTAGCCCAGGTGGAATCGCCACACCCGTATGGAAAATTAGTCGAATTTAATTTTTTTGCAGAATTGTGTTCAGGATAAAGCATTCAACATAAAAAATGTATGTTACCATTCGGTGACCCGGTCGGGTTGCATTCTATATCCAATTTCACTTCAATTACGCGTAATACAATAGTTACACGCACATATGATTAACAATTTTATGACATCTTCAACAAAAGCCACTAAACAGAAGAGAATTAAATTTTGAGGTCGTCACCAATTTAATTACTCAAACGTTTTATATACTTTTATTAAATTGGCGACCATCTCAGCTTTTTCTTTTTTTAGTAGCTTTTTTGAAGGAGGTACTCAACTAGTAAAAAAGACTACTCAACCGATTTATCTCAAAATTATATAAAACCACCTCAACATTTTTCTGAACACAACTGAGTCGAAATTATTAAAATCGATTGATCTTTCGAGAAGTTAAAGTTGGAACGTACATAAAAAAATGATATTTGATTAGTGAAAAAAATTACTGAGCCGATTTAAGAATGAATTATGTGAGACCATACCGTCATTTTTCAGAACACAAAGGTTTCAACATTATTCAAATCGGTTAGTCCCTCGACGAGTGAAGGCTGTCAAATCTATTAAAAAATATACATAAATATACTTGCAGATTATCAACATCCAATTGACAATCACTTTTTTAAGTCGGTTATAAATAAGTGAACGACCACTAACGAAATATAACTTCATTTTAAGCTGAAAAACCGGTCAAGTACGAAGCCAACTCGCGAAAAGAGGGTTCTGTACCCTTCCGATTTCCGTGAGCCCTTTAAGATTTATGATTTTCATTTAGGTTTTCCTAATTTCTATAAGTGACGCCCTATATTCTCTATTTCTTTACAAAATTTAGGCTCAGTAGTTTCGTTGATAGGTGGGGGACGAGGAATGCTCGATTTTTGTATATTTTCTTTAGTATCTTCTTAACTACGCTTTTTAATATTATAAAAAAATATATATTTGTGTTCCTCATAACGAGCCCTTTCATTTGATACATTTGATGCACTTAAAAATATTTTTTTTTATTTTCCAATTTGGTCCCCAAAAACTAACCACCAAAACCGTAATTAGTTTATTTACATTTTATGCTAATTACGTCATTGAGTCATCTAATTCTATATATGTACCAAATTTAACTTTTTTCATCCAGTAGATTCGGAAAAAATAACTTGTGACAGACAGACAGACATGAGAGTGATCTTATAAGGGCTGTTTTTTCATCGAATGTACGGAATTTTAAAAACGAATGAGACGCAGTGGTTTCTAGTGTATGTTCAACTCTCGTAACACTTATTGTCAGTACCGTTACATTTTCCGAAGAGCCACTACACCAGCAGCTATCTCGCTATTTCTACACAAAAGTAAATAGCAGCCATTGTAAAGAGTTCCATGTTTGAAAAATCTAAACCTACTGGGTGTACTTTCTGAAATTGAATTAGGCAAACAGTAAATTTAGTTGTAGTGTTATTCTAAACTCAGCTAAAATCTAATTTTATAAAAGTTTTAGAGTGTTAATGAAATTACTAAAAGTGGGTGCGTTTGAAGTTATACTTCTTTGGCGTAATTAAATAAAATCTTCAAAACGCTTAAGAATAATACTTACAAAAAATTAACCTCAAATATCTGAAAACACATGAAATTTTTTACTTTCATATTCAATTATTGAGTAATCAAAAATACGGTATTATAAATTTCACTGGATGACGCTTAAAACGATTATTATTGGTTATAATCAAAGGTTATAGTCGTTTAGTATATTATATATTTTCCAAATGACAGAAAATGCAATGATTTCATCCTACTATCATTTCAGTCTGAGCCTCCTATAGTCAACTTCATACTGTCAAATTTTCTTTAGCGCGACCAACTTCAAACTGCCGAATTTCCATTAGCTGTGCGGGTGCAACAAAATTTTAGCAGGCAGCTAAAATTTTCCTCTCAACGCGCCAAAAGAAATATACACTGTCAAAAATTTTGAAAATTATGTGAAAATCAGCTATTTTATTGGTGGTACGTACAAAAAATGTAGCATGTATCTTGTTCGTAATGATATTACGAATCGTTTTAACATAATATTATTTCATATTTGCTCGTCAAAATAGTTTCATTCACGAACAAGATATGTATTTGTTGTATTTGTTGAGAGTTTTTATCACAAATATACAATTTCCGCACTAAATCGTTTTGATGTAAATCGGGCTTAAAAGTGTAAAAACAAAAGCAAAGATTGATTTACAACGACGTCAATTTTAACGACTGTCGAGAATGCAAACACTGCATTTTAGAAAGACATTCTGCTGATTCGAAATGTGAGCTTTCACAATGTGTCCCAAAGGTCATTTTTCGTCACTTGAAATCTTTAAGAAGGGAGACAAGAAATGTCTCAATGATGTAAGTAGGGATTCATTAAGGTGATAGTTTACCAGCTGTTCACCCTTACGTTTCGGAAATATCTATTTTCTATTAAAAAGCTTATTCAATCTTTGATGGTAATGCTTACAAAATAAACTAGAAATATGTACCATTCTTTCCACATGACTTCTAGCAAAGTTTTTACAGTTTCTTTATTCTAAACTAGCGGCCCAAACCGGCTTCGCCCGGGTGTAAATGTAATATATAGGATATAAAAAATGAGAATCATTATCATTAAATTATCAACGTGTATTGAATTTGCGCGAATTCAATCGCTTTTATTTGTGAATGTTCAAAAATAGAAGAAAAATCTTATTTCCCAAAAAGAAATTAAAAAAAAATTCTGTTGTTCCGATCGCTACCAACTTCAGAAGATCACCCGCTGGGCTAATCTAAAAATTGTCTGAAAATTTCATCAAAAATGATCTACCCGTTTGGAGTCCATAGGTTACATATACATATCGTCGTTTATCTATATAGATTATTAAAATGTAAAAAGTGGTTATTGTGACATAAAGATAATAGTTGGACATATAGTATCGCGAAGTTTTTTGTAGTTATTGATATGTTCTTTAATATTGTAGAACATACTTTTGTTCTATCATCAATAGTTTCCGCAGCGCATGCGACGAAAGATGTTTTATGGCATTTTTTTTACACCTTGGGTTACGTTACTAAAGTGTTAGTAAGGATCCCTAATATTTTCTATCAATAAATATAGCCTATGTTACTCAGGGTGAATGTAGCTTTCTAATGGTGAAATAATTTTTAAATTGAGTTAAATTGAGTTTATTCATTACAAACATACACACAAAAATACAAATCTTTCCTCTTTATAATATTAGTGTAGATAAACGATTTAAAATGGGATAGAAACGACAAAATTACTATATATGTCGTCCAACGTCATATATATTTCACACAATTTTTTACACAGAAAAATTAGACTTGAAAAAATTATTGAGTAATCCATCAGTGTATGTAACAAAAAACTTCAAAATGTTAAATTGTCTTCCCGTAATTCGAAATCTCGCGTGACGATATTATATAGCAGTATTTTGTGTTACTAGGGCAGAAAGTAGACGTTTGCGAAGAGTTGTAGAGATTGCCACCGAGCAAAGCGAAGTTGGCAGTCACACGATTCGCAAACGCCAGCTTTCTGTCCGATTTGCAAGACGTCAACTTTCTGTATTATTACTATATTGCATAACCACTTGGACATAGTGTATACAAAAAATTTGTGGAGATTCGTCACACACTTCAAAACGAAACTCTACAAGTTGATATCGTGGTACTACAAAAGAACTTAAAAAAAATATATAATAAGAAATCTTGAATCGATGGCGATGTACAAAAATAATCTAAGGACCCCAGTAGCAGCATTTTTTGTCGATATAAAATAGATGTAGATACATAAAATTAATAAAAAAATTCCAGCCAATCGGGCGACAGGACCATTCCAACTTTAAAAATATTGATATTTGATTTATTTTAATAAATAAAATAAAACTTCTGTTCCTGCGCACGGTGACTAATGTCAAATATTATGATATTTGTTATTTGTTTCCATGGTTGTACAATATAGCTTCACATGTCAAAATTAACTAAAGCATGCTTGTCAGCTATCTAATTTGTTTTTGACAGATCTTCAGAACAAAAGAACAGTTGTTTTTTGTCAAGATATTTCCGAAACTTAAAAGTTTTAGTCCAGCAGCTACCGCCTGTTTTTTTAAGTGATTAATAACAGGCTGAATCTTCGTGAGTTCGTTCGGTTCGACGAGACGCCCAAGTTTTTCCTCTGTCCAAATTCTCAGAGAGGTAGGTAATGAACTGCGCAGATGTAAAACATGTCGATTTGGTAGGGTGTCGAAATTGTCTGACTAGCAGTAAATTTTTCATTGAAATTTTAAGATAATATGATAATAAACTCGGAAAAACAATTGTCCTACAAAATCGATGGTTTGAGTTGGAGCGTCCTCCACGCCGAATATGTCGAAATAACGAGGTCATAAAAATTAATAATAACCAGTTGATTTTTTGTATGCAGCTTACTAAATATTAGTATAATTGAATGGCCACAAAGTCCTACAAATGTAGTGGTAGGCTTGGGAAAATTGTGTTCTATCACTTTATTCCCGATAGGACAAAATCAAACCTAGGTTGTTATTAATGAAAAATGTGTTACCGTGGAATCGACAATTCTTCCAAACGTAGGACTAGGAAAACCTACCACTACATTTGTAGGACTTTATGGCCATTCAATTATGCTAATATTTAGTAAACTGCATACAAAAAATCAGCTGGTTATTAATAATTTTTAGGACCTCGTTATTTCGACATATTCAGCGTGGAGAACGCTCCAACTCAAACCATCGATTTTGTAGGACAATTGTTTTTCCGAGTTTATTATCATATTATCTTAAAATTTCAATGAAAAATTTGCTGTTAGTCAGACAATTTCGACACCCTACCAAATCGACATGTTTTGCATCTGCGCAGTTCATTACCTACCTCTTTGAGAATTTGGACTGAGGAAAAACTTGGGCGTCTCGTCGAACCGAACGAACTCACGAAGATTCAGCCTGTTATTAATTACTTAAAAAAACAAGCGGTGACTCCTGGACTATTTAGAAACAAAAAATTTAACCAAACTTCCTTATAAAAATAAATAGAATAATAAACCGTCATAAAAAGTGTTTTTGGGCTCAATTGTAAAATTTTGACCTAAATTGGCACCACTCCCCAACTATGGAGTCGAATTGAGACCTCATCGTTTGAAGTCGTTTAAAAATAATAATTGACACGAGTGCCACATCAATATAATCAGTTTTTATTTGTACATAGCATAATTTATTTGACAGCGCGATAATTAATGGGAGGGGCTGAAAATAAATATGTTTTCAATTATGTGCTCGGAACGAATTCAAGTTATAAAAATGTATTTTATTGTCTCTTGCCTTTTAGCATTATTATTTTACTGTTTAATTATGTCTTCAACACATGTGTCTACATATTATACATTATAATATATGCATGCAAAAATAGTACATACAATGAAATCTCGTCTACAGAATGAAGCGCCAAATGTATGCAGAAAAAAAGTAATAAAAAGAAACGTTAATTCAGAAATAAACCTCGCTTGCAAAATGTACAGAACGTCCACGGAAATCGCGACTTACGACTCTCGCTCTTATTTCAATAGGGTAACTCATATTTAGTTCAAATATTATTTTTTGTAAAACTTCTTTATTGGAATACAGCTAAATTTTTTTATTTTTTCCCTCAAAAATAATATTTTTTGTAATCTTTATTGCAATTGATTAAACTCCAAATAGTTTTTTTTTCTTTTTAATTGTTTGCTAATTAATAAATATCAATTAAACAAAAATGCAATAAATACATGCGAAATATAAAATATCGAAACGCAGTATGACGTCAAAGTATATGTAAACATAACTACTCGTGTGGTTGCTGGGTATTCTTTCACCAGAATCAATACCAAGTTTAAACAAGATGTTTGACATATACTATGACGTCAGACGCGTTTGAATAACCAAAATATCTTGCCCAAAGAGAATATTTATTTTTCAATTCAATAAGATTATTTTCATAAATGATTTCGTATTTCTTTTGATATGAAAATAATAGATATTAGGAAAAATCAGGTCTTGAAACAAATCAGGTAAAAAGAATCATGTGAAAAGAGCAATTTGTACGTTTCAACACATTTATTCGTTATACGACGTTTTGTCGGTATTATTTCGACTTCCTCAGGTATCTAGTTTTAACAGACATAAATAGATATAATAAATTACAATTTATAAATTTATTATATCTATTTATGTCTGTTAAAACTAGATACCTGAGGAAGTCGAAATAATACCGACGAAACGTCGTATAACGAATAAATATGTTGAAACGTACAAATTGGTCTTTTCACCTGATTCTTTTTACCAAAATAATAGATTTAAACTATTTTCAAAAATTATGCAAGTGCCCTATTCTAAAAGTAATTGCTACTTACAATTTTATTTAGAGCTAAATATATTAGTTTATTGAATAAGTTCTATTTACCGACTAAAAAAAGAGGTTATCAATACGTTACGTTCTTGTTTAATATTTGTTCAGCCATAAATTTTCGAGGGGATAACTGATTTGAAAAATGTCAACATCATTTTATTCAGAACGTTTACGGATCGGTACCATACAATTTCATTTAAATAGGTCTAGTCGTTTTTAACTGACTTCAAAAATGGATTTTTTTATATATGTTACCTCATATCACCAGCATTTGTGAATTGTGAACCGCTTTTGATGATTCTTTTTATGTTTAACTGGACATAGATACCTGCAGGGTGGTTTCACATAAATTTTATTTGAATTGGTTCAGCAGTTTTTTTCTAATTGAGAATTATGCTACTGAAAAAAAAATACTCGGAAATTTTATATCGATATTTCTAAATATTAAATATCGCCCAAAAATATCGATATAGCAAATAAAAAATATCGATATATCGATATTTTTTCGACATCCCTAATCTGCGATAGATCGTTATTGACAGCTGCCGGGGCTCTGGCCTGTCGTATTAACATGATTGGCTACTCGAGAACCACTTTTTATTGAGGATCGCGTGACAAAAAATTAACAACACTATAAATTCTTACATTGACCGCACCGAAAAGATTATTTTACAAACGCTCTGTACACGTAGGTATGTGTGTTTGTGAGTGTGGTATGTACGTACATATTATTCATCATTGCAAGCAGTCGAGTTGCGTTTATTTCATTGTCAAAGCTAACAAGATCTCCGGCCGTTGCGTTCTGTGCGGAGATTGCCAAGCTCTTATACGATATACAGAATCTGTCCCGACATTTACATAATAATAAACGGAAAAAAGATCGGTCAACAACACAGAGTCGTAGAATAACATTATAATGTGTTTATCTAAATACTTAAAGTCACGCGAAAGTTTTTAACTTTCAAATTTATATATTTCAGTGTTACCACAAACACTAAAAATTGCGTTACAAGTTTTAACTCGATTGTTGTTTAAACTGTGTTTAAATTTCGAGTCAAAAATGTAAAAGTGTCAATTGGATTTTCTATTTATTATTAAAAAAATGTATTTTTTAAAAAACATAAAAAACACGCTAAAGGACCACACCCACTCAATCAGATGGATCGGCACGGCAGTGTATAAGCAACTGAATGTTGCTGAGTCGATCTGAGCCAACTAGTGCGTGCGAACTCATTAGTTTTATGTACTTATCCCAAAACTGTCGACTCACCCCAATTCAGTGTATGTGGACCTTTATGCCAACGCACCAAAACGTAGAAAATAAATTTACTTCTCGTAACGTTTAAAAGCGTAGGACACCCGATGAAAAAAATCAAATAAGGGTACAAGTGCCCCATGCTTTTAAACATTATAGAAGAGAAGGTAAATTATTCTCTACTTTTCAGTGCGTTCATATAAGCGTAATTTCTATTATTTTTTATTAGTGTGTTTGCCATATGGCTCGGACCAAAATTTCCCGAGGTTTCATAACCTCCTAAACACTTTGGCACCATTTTTAAAAATGTTTATATATATATCTATATATATATATATATATATGTGTGTGTGTGTGTGTACGGGCAATAACTTTCGAAAGAGTTAATTGATTTTAACGAAATTTGGCCCACGTATTGAAATCCATCCCTGCCAGAAGCCTATTTAAAATGGGCGTAATCGGGCCATTTTAGGGGAAGTTTTTAGAGGTTGATAAATGTTTTTGGGCCCCAAAATACCGAAAAAATACTCAGAATCGTTTCGAAATTGACATTTAGCCCGTTAGTAGCAATTAAAAAGTGTCCTTAAAATTTTAATAAAATCGGCCTAACAGGACCGGACTTACACATTTTTTGAAAACACTAATTTGTAGATAGTGACTTATTTATTGAAGGGTGTATTTAATTCGGTGTAGACGTTAGATTGATAATAATATTGCAATTAAGAAAAAAAATGTTATTTTAAGGGGTGCATTAAGGAGTCAAATTTTTAATTTTGCCCAAAAACCAACTTAAGTTCGCGTAATAAAGCCACACTGCCTGTATAAGCAAATACACTATATTGTCGGCAGGGTTTTGGCACTGCAACCCGGGTTTTTTTTTAATTTTTAGTCATTGTAATATTTTTCTAATGACTGGAGCCACGTTTATTCAGCATCACGACTCAAAAAGTAAGTCGAAGTGAGTGGCTTGTATCCGTAAATAAAAAAATTAATGCAGATTTTACAGATCACGGGAAAAAAATAGAATTGTTGTGGTTTAATGCTCTACAATCTGCATTGTCGTCGCAAAATCACCACATAGTTTCGTTTTGATTACTGTGCGATATTCACGGAAATACGCAAGTTTATAGTTCTAGAGTCAGCAACATTTGATTCTACGTCATTTGATTAAATATAGTGCCTATTTTATTAGACAGTACCTACTGAAGTTGATAGCTACTGTATATTTGTTGTTCTTGCAGCACGACGTCAAATTAACCTAAAAAAACTGGCCAAGTGCGAGACAGACTCGCACACGAAAGACTACACCTAGGGTTTCTGCTCGAGAATTCTCGAGGCAAGAACTCTGAAGAAATTTGTCTTTAGTCGAAACGGGAAAAAAAACCTGAACGTCTCGAGAACTCGAAAAATCAATTCCGTGCGCTAGCTAACTAAAAAAAACATATATAACACGCGTGTGACGAGTTTCTTGTATTTGTGAAAACATATTTTATAAGGAAAAAGCATTGAATTAAATTTTTTTTTTTTTTATTATTTTACGGGATACTGGTTTAGTTTAAGTTGGCATACTATACTCAAATTGTGAAAATCAATTTGTTTAATCGAAAGACTGCAATGTTATTAACATAATAGTTTCTAAATATAAAAGGCATTTTTAGTTGAAGTTGGTAGCAAAATGTTTGTTTTATTAAACAAGTTTTTATAGTTATGTACTAGTAATGTTGTTGATTTAATGTTACTAATTATTTTTTTATTTAATTAAAGACTGTTGTTCATTCGGGAACTGGTAGGGACCCAATAATTATAAAAAAATCAACTACTACCCTACTCTTTACTTTTTATATAGTCTAGACGTGTATAGTTTGTTTAATTCATTGTTTGTTGTTGATTTGTTAATTAATAAGTGCAATTTATGGTAATTAAAAATTTACCATTTGATTTAATTGATCTCATCTATCAGTCTAATTTGTAATAAAGCAAAAATTTGAAAATAAGATAGTGTTTTATTAAAAAATTCAAAATTTCTCTAGAAACTCGAGAATTTCTGGTAGAGAATTCTCGTGCCTCGGGAAATAAAAAAGGTCGAGAAACCAGAAACCCTAACTATACCCCACTCACTCAGTATAACAATACAAAATAACAAGTGGAGATTAAAATTGATTACGTTATAAAAATTGCATGATTCTAGAAAGAAGCGTTACGATCAATTTTTTAAAATAAAGATTTCATTTCAACACGTGCCCGTAAGTCGAAAGTTATTAAATAATAAATGTTTCAATTAAAAGTCTGCAATCTTCACGAATAAAATATAAAGTGTTATTGGATCGTTATTTCGTTAGAATAAAAAAAATACTGGCAGCGATGCCCTAAAATCATTGAATATTTCATTTTTATTTTCGAACGTAACCTCGAAAGTGTTCAAGGAATATCTTCTTCAGTATTTTTTAATAAAAGCTTGTCTTTAGAAATGTTTTATTATTAACAATTTATTTTGTTCTTTTTAGTCTTTCAAAAGCATTAACTTATTAACATTAATTGATTACACAAAATTTCAAATCGATCGTATAATATGTGACGTCCGCTATATTGTATTTACAATAACGTCATATAGCTTTTCGTTTTTCACTCATCAAACTCTTTCATTTGATACCTCTGTCAAGAGAATTGTGAATAAAAAAAGTAATTCGCCATCTTGGGGCGTCTGCCATATTGTATTTAAAATAACGTCATATAGATTATCGTATTTCACTCATCAAACTCATTCGTTTGGTACCTCTGTCAAGAGGATTGTGAATAAAAATGTAATTTTCCATCTTGGGGCGTCCGCCATATTGTATTTACAATAACGCCATATATCTTTTCGTATTTCACTCATCAAACTCTTTCGTTTCATACCTCTGTCAAGAGGATTGTGGATAAAAAAGTAATTCGCCATCTTGGGGCGTCTGCCATATTGTATTTAAAATAACGTCATATAGATTATCGTATTTCACTCATCAAACTCATTCGTTTGGTACCTCTGTCAAGAGGATTGTGAATAAAAATGTAATTTTCCATCTTGGGGCGTCCGCCATATTGTATTTACAATAACGCCATATATCTTATCGTATTTCACTCATCCAACTCTTTCGTTTCATACCTCTGTCAAGAGGATTGTGGATAAAAAAGGAATTCGCCATCTTGGGGCGTCCGCCATATTGGATTTATGTATTGTCACCGGACATGTACAAAATTTCAAAGTTCTAATAAAATCTAGTCAAAATTTTGATTGCAAGATTTGATCCAACAGACAGACGAACTGACAAACATGGAAAGCCAAATAAAAGTTTGTAAAAATAAGTTTAGGTTTGTTGACAGAATGTACCGACACATCGTGTACAGAAATCAGATCATTGATTTTCGGATAGCGTACTTATAGTTGTCTCTTTCTCTCATTGTATACACAAAGCAAGGAAAATTCCATTAAATTCTTTTTCCTCTTTTTGTTGCAACCTCAACGCTTTCATCATTGCATATCTGTGAAAAACTTTACACATAGGCATTCACATACAATATGCATATACATTACAGCTGCGCCCCACACAGCTCCACAGTTCGACTCACTGCTTTCTTGACTCACTGATCTAACATAGTCCAAGAGCCGATCGTAAAAATTGGTTCCGGTTTTGTACAGATTAAACATTCAGAAAAATTATTTAAGTTTATTTCTTTATTGTAGATTTTTATCAAATTGAATAATCCCTCAGATTAGAAAATATGTTCTCGGGAAATTTCAAAGTGTTGTCCCAAAATTTATTTTATAACTATTAGCTGTGATAGAGCATTTTTTTTTTTGCTTAAAACGCGCAGCAACGAGGCTATATGCCTCGTTGCTGCGCGTTTTAAGCAAAAAAAAAAAAAAAAATTCATTTTATAACTATTAGCTGTGATAGAGCATTAAGCTTCATAAAATTTGGTTTGCTGCTTAAAAATTTCAAAAAACGTATATTTTTGCACTAAAAATTGATTCAAACAAAAAACGGGATATTCGTCAATATTTCTTTAGTGCACATCACGAAATTTCGAATTACGGGAAGGCAAATTAACATTTTGAAGTTTTTTTAGAAGCTTGCTCAATAATTTTTTTCAAATTCATTTTTTTCTGTACAAAGATTTGTGTAAAACGTATGCTAATTTTCTCGTTTTCATCTGATTTTAAGTCGATTATTTAGATCAAACAAACTGTAAAAACTCGGCTAAAAGTCATATAGAAAGAACGGTACATAAATTCTAGTTTATTTGAAGCATAACATCAAAGATCGAATAAGCTTTTTGACAGAAATTAGAGATTTCCGAAACGTGAGTACCTAAGTGCATTTTACATGCAAACACATCCAACTGCTCAATAATGTAGACTGTAGAGCTATGCATATGAAAAGGAGAACAGCTGATACTCAGTAACCTTAATATTTTTTTAGGGTTCCGTACCTCAAAAGGAAAAAACGGAACCCTTATAGGATCACTCGTGTGTCTGTCCGTCCCATTGTCACAGCCAATTTGCTCCGAACTACTGGACCGATTGAGTTGAAATGTGGTACACATATGTAAGTCGGTGACCCAAAGACGGACGTGTAACGTAAATAAATAAATTTTGAACAATGGGGTTTTTTTTGGGGAAAAAATCAGGAAATTAAAAAAAAGTTTGATAAACTGTAGCGTGTGACATATCAAATGAAGGGGCTTGTAGTAAGGGTCTCAAATATATATAATTTTATAATTTTAAAATAAATAGTTTTCAAGTTATTTAAAAAAAATTACCATTTAACCCCCCTTATCTCCTACTGAACCGATTGAGTTGAAATTTGGCATACACATGTAAGTCGGTGACCCAATGACGGACGTGTAACGTAAATAAAAACATTTTTTGGGGAAAAATTAAGAAATTAAAAAAAGCTTTGCAAACTGTAACGTGTGACATATAAAATGAAAGGGCTTATAGTAGGGGTCTCAAATATATTTTTTATAATTTTAAAATAAACCATTTTAAGTTATTTAAGAAAATAGATGACCAATTGACCATTCCCCCCCCCCTTATCTCTGGAAGTACTGAGCCTAAAATTTCGAAAAAAATAAGGAATTTTGGGTGTCACCCATAGTTTACAGGAAAATTTAAACGAAAATCTTAAGTCGTAAAGTACTCACGGAAAACCGAATAGTATGGAACTCTCTTCTCGCGAGTTCGACTCGCAGTTGACCGTTTTTTTTTATTTAAATCAATTTGTACCAATATTGTAATCACATTAATAATCAACGTAAAGTTTTTTTACATCCCTAGAAAATTACACTTCTTGTTGTCAGGTTCACGCGTTTAATGTCAATGAGACCAATTTGCGTTGACTTCTGTAAATTTGATTGTAAATTGAATGTCTCACTTAAAATTCCATTCACACGATGTCATTCAGTTCACTGGAAAGTTGATAAATCAATTCAGTCAATAAAAACCGATTGAATGGATCCATTTATACGGAACAAGCAGCTATGGTGTTCAAAATAAAGTGCTAGAAGGATGTCTCGACCAGAGCTGGCCAATGTTGAGAGCTTAATGCTTGCAGTAATGCTTAAGCACTTTGCTTAAAGCGTTTTGTAAAACAAATGCTCGATGCTTGTGTCGCTTAGAGCAGCTACATAAAGATTTGCTACTTATTAAGCACGTAAGCATTATAAATTGCTTAATAAGCTTTCAACAATTTATTTTATTAAGCATTAATATTGGATCAGAAATAATAAAATGTACGTTAATTCAATACGAGTATAATTTGGTCGTTAGTTGTACGGACAACCGACATGCGTTTTTTTTAATTTTCGAATTTTACCTACTTGAGCGCCGTATCTATTTGAAAAAAGTAAGAAATCGAGGGGAAGTAGGATGTAACAAATTAAGGAGAAGTTAGTTTGTCTCCTAAATTACATGAAACTGACAAGGACAGAAAATAGTGTTTTGATTCGCAAAATAGTAAGACAAGGATGAACGATTTGAATCTGACGTTTAAACCTACGAACAATAATACAAAATAATGTCTGTAATTTGACGTACAAACGGTAGGAACTCATAATATATATTTTATGTAAATTCAGAAAGGAATATATTAAATATCACATGCTCTATTTTCAGATATCAGAACAATTTTCGGATTAAACACTTTTTAAATACAAGTATATACTAAAACGTCACATAATGATGTTGATATACTACAGAGAATTCGTATTAAAAATGTTTTTCTGCAAATTATAGTATCTAAATAAAACTATCGTATGAATATGACGATGTATTCATGAGAGAATTTTCACATGACATAACCATCAAAGTGCCCTCTTAAAATGTGTAATAATTTCGCCGTAATTATAATATTAAAAAACCCGGGTCGCAGTGCCAAAACCCTGCCGACAATATAGTGTATTTGCTTATACAGGCAGTGTGGCTTTATTATGCGAACTTAAATAGGTTTTTGGGCAAAATAAAAAATTTGACTCCTTATTACACCCCTTAAAATAACATTTTTTTTCTTAATTGCAATATTATTATCAATCGAAACTCTATACTAAATTATATACACACTTCAGTAAATAATTCACTATCTGCAAACTAGTTTTTTCATAAAATTTGTAAATCCGGTCCTGTCGGGCCGATTTTATTAAAATTTCTGGAACACTTTTTAATTACTACCAGAGGGTTAAATTTCATTTTTGAAACGATTCGGAGAATTTTTTCGGTATTTTGGAGCCCAAAAACATTTTTCAACCCCTAAAAACTACCCTTAAAATGGCCCGATTACGCCCATTTTAAATAGGCTTCTTGCGGTGATGGATTTCAACACGTGGGCCAAATTTGGTTAAAATCAATTAACTCTTTCGAAAGTTATAGCCCGCACACACACATATATATATATATACGTATATATATATATATATATATATATACATATATATATAAACATGTTTAAAAATGGTGCCAAAGTGTTTAGGAGGTTATGAAACGTCGAGAAATTTTGGTCCGACCCCTAGGTCCCGCCATCCGACCGACGCCAATAGTGTATGTTGCCATATGGCAAATACACTAAAAATAAAGAACTTAAATTTCTTATGTGAGCTTATGAGGGCGGGGTTGATTAGGTATATATTTTTTTTATTTATTAATACAGATTGCAAGCGCACACCCACCTTGCAAATATAAAATGCATTCGCATTGACATCGCATAAATTTATAATGTAAATACTTGAAAAGTGCGGAAATAACGATTTATAAAGAGAAATGACTTGCGGAAATTATCACAATGTATTTTTATTGTTAAGAATTCTGTTTACATTTTTTTTTATAATTAATGAATATATTCTCATAATTATTTAACGGTCTTTTTTTGAAAAACATGTTGAGTATTTATGTAAATATACAAACTGCATATTAGATAAAAAAAAACCCGGGTCGCAGTGCCAAAACCCTGCCGACAATATAGTGTATTTGATAATACAGGCAGTGTGGCTTTATTATGCGAACTTATGTTGGTTTTTGGGCAAAATAAAAAATTTGACTCCTTAATACACCCCTTAAAATAACATTTATTTTCTTAATTGCAATATTATTATCAATCGAACTTCTATACCAAATTATATACAACTTTCAGTAAATAATTCACTATCTGCAAAGTAGTGTTTTCATAAAATTTGTAAGTCCGGTCCTGTCGGGCCGATTTTATTAAAATTTTAAGGACACTTTTTAATTACTACTGGAGGGTTAAATGTCAATTTTGAAACGATTCTGAGAATTTTTTCGGTATTTTGGGGCCCAAAAACGTTTTTCAACCCCTAAAAACTACCCTTAAAATGGCTCGATTACGCCCATTTTAAATAGGCTTCTTGCGGTGATGGATTTCAACACGTGGGCCAAATTTCGTTAAAATCAATTAACTCTTTCGAAAGTTATTGCCCGCACACATATATATATATATATATATACGCTTATATATATATATATATATATACGCTTATATATATATATATATATATATATATATATATATATATATATATATAAACATTTTTAAAAATGGTGCCAAAGTGTTTAGGAGGTTATGAAACGTCGAGAAATTTTGGTCCGACCCCTAGGTCCCGCCATCCGACCGACGCCAATAGTGTATGTTGCCATATGGCAAATACACTAAAAAACAGTTAGGAAAAGGCTGTCTGCAATTTTCGAATTTTCGCATTTCTTTAAACTTACAGTTTTTGTAATTGATATCAAATAGAAATTTTGCATTTTGGAAAAAAATTGTGCCTATGTTCGTTTAGTCGCGAACTGCTGTATTAATTTCACAAAAAAGTATTACTCATCGTTAGCTTAATGTCGAACTTAAGGTTATTAACTTAAGTACCGTATATTAAGAGTAATTACGTCCGTATTTTGTTGTTATAAAAAATGTTTTATGACTTTATAAATTATTATTTCTGATTTTTGGAAAAAATAAAAAAATTCATCCTCTTAAAATAGTATTTTTTCTTAAGTTCAATATTTCGTCTCTGTTTTATCAATTCATCATTTACATTAAATTACATACCTACAGCCTTCAATAACTATATTTCACTATCCGCAAACGTTTTCGTAAAATTTATAAGTCCGGTCCTGTCATGCCGATTTTATTAAAATTTTAAAAGCATCTTTTAATTGATACTAAAAGGTTATATTTCAAATTTGGATCAATTTCAAGAACATTTTCAGTGTTTTTGAGGTCCAAAGCACAGACACACAGGGATATATATAAACATTTTCAAAAATGGTGCCAAGTTGCTTAAAATGATGCGAAACATCGAGAAAGTTTGGTTCGACCCCTAGGTCCCGCCATCCGAGTGGCGCCAATAGTGTATGGCAAATGCATTAATAAAGAATATCCTACTCTAGCGACACAATAAACATTATTTTAAGAACTGTATTTAATAATATTTTGATGCAATTTTTTTGTATCCTAGCGTAAGGAACATTTCATTAACTAAAGTGGAAGAGCAATTTCATAACACTATTTATTTTTATTTTAGATTATTGGTGCACAACAACACCATAAATCTGATTTTATTTTTATATTTCTACTGTCCTATTTTCGAAATGCGCCCTGATGAAACTCCGCTATGTGGTGGCGGTGGTGGGTTTTGATTATATATGGTGGAGGTAAAGAGTTGATGATATAAGTCACGAGAGTAATACATTCAGGGCTATGTTTCATGACCCTATTAAACAAAAAAGTTAATGTCTGAAAAAGCTTCTTTACTACGTTTTTCTACGTGCAATGTCTAAGTTCATACATTTTGAAATGAATTTCTTGTATAATAATAATTCAACTCATCTTTGGTGGGGTTTAGAATGCCAGTGTTTCGTTTATCATACTAATATTATAAAGAGGAAAGATTTATATTTTTGTATGTTTGTAATCAATAAACTCCAAAACTACTGTGCCAATTTAATAAATTCTTTCACCATTAAAAAGCTACATTCACCCTGAGTAACATAGGCTATATTTATTGCTAGAAAATATTAGGGATCCTTACTAAAACCTTAGTAACGTAACCCATCTATAGAATATTACCTCCCGTGTAAATTTTTGAGCCTCTTTTGGTACGACTCCGTGACGTCACGGCAGTCACGTGACAAGTATTGGCGTTTTGGACCGAAATTTAAAACGGAATTTAAAATACATGATTTTTAAAGCGTGAGTCGTATTTAAATAAAAATAATAAATATTTGTGGCTATATTAGGTACTTGTGCACGATTTAAAACACTTTCCCAAAAATAGTCAACATCCCTATTGCGGCTGAGCGCTGAAGATTTTTGGCGTATTTAAAAAAAAAGTTAATTCAACATCAAACGGAATATTTGTACAACCCTGCCGGACTGTTTACTTTCGTGTAATGTAACGTTTACCATTTAAAAAGCACAGACAATCTCAGATATTGTGCTGTGTTTCGCTGTAGAGAGAAATCTCCAAACGTCTACAGAATGCGTATTTTTTTCTGTAAGGTTTCCGTAAATAACGGCATAAGATAATACATCATGTGTCATTGGCACTGCCAGAAACATTTTCGTGTTTCAAATAGCACAGCCATTTCTCACAATATCTTGATTTCAAATACACTAACCGAACATATTATTAAAGTGAACAAAACATTTCAATCAAATGTTACAAATAATTCATCTTTAAAGTTCAATTCCAGATATATGTTATAATAGAAAACAGTACCACGGATAATTGGAATTATATATTATTTTCTACAATTTTCAATTTTTATAATTGTTTTTTGTAATGCTAAATTGCATATTATATCATAGTTTTACTATCATTTAAGCATATTGAGAGCTTGAAAAAGTCTTAATTAAAGAAAAGACGAAACGTTGCAATCAATGAGTGTTTAAATTGATTTATTTTCATTATTCCAATTACCCGTGATACTGTTTTCTGTTACAAATAATATGTAGAGAAATACAGTGTAAACTCTATATAGCGACGCAACTGCGCATTTTCTGGCGTTATAGAGAGTTGTCGTTATATGGAGAGAAAGAAAAATCAACATTGTTTTATTATTATAATATTATTTAGTAACTATTTATTCATAATATGAAAACATATAGATAATTAATTAATGCATAATAATAACCTAACGACAACTAACAGCTGAAGTAAACACGTGCAAGGAAATCAAAACAAACAATTTCGGCAACTTAGAAAGTACCTACAAACAGTAGGTGCTTTATAAGTTGCCGAAATTACTTGCTTTATAATGACATATGGTCGTTATTTAGAGTGTGTGTGATGCTACATAGACTGTATCATTGTATGGACAACAAGGCAAACCAATCAAAGTCGAGTAATTTCGACGTTTTAGAGAGTTTGACGTTAAATCGAGTGACATTACATAGAGTTTACACTGTATTAATAAATGCGCTTTTAGTGCGGGAAACGTTATTTAATTAATTTATTTTTTATTTTTTAATTAACACATCTGAATATCTATTATACAGCGTGATTCAAAAAGAATGAACCGATTCTATGATCAAATATTTTGTAAGTAAATGTATCAATCAGCATGAGGGAGTGGCTGTTTGAAAGATTAGGTTTCTAAGTTTCAGATGGTTGCCACGTAACCGCGCTCAGTTGTTTGTTGACTATCAAAATGGCGACTCCTCAATAAAAGGCATTCTGTGTTCTTGAGTTTGCAAAAACCAAATCAGTGATAACAGTGCATTCAGAGTGAAATTCAATCGTGATGCACCTTCAAATGAATTTATTATTCAACAAAATGGGGCACCTCTCCACTGAAGCGTATCAATTAAAGCATTTTTAAATGAAAAACTGCCTCAGCGATGGATTGGTCAGATAAGGACCCAAGACATTGCTCTTTGTGCTTGGCCTCCTAGATCTCCTGACTTTACAGTTTGTGATTTTTTTCTCTGGGGGTTTATAAAGGATAAAGTCTTTACCAACTGACCTGGATGTCCGCTAAAAACGCAAGAACTACTAAACGGATTTGAATACGATTTTCCAAGCGGGATGCAGCTCAGCGCTTGCATACAGTGCTTCTTATTAGAGACATCTCCCATAATGCATAGACATTTTTAGTGTATTTGCCATATGGCAACATACACTATTGGTATCGGTCGGATGGCGGGACCTAGGGGTCGGACCAAAATTTCTCGACGTTTCATAACCTCCTAAACACTTTGGCACCATTTTTAAAAATGTTTATATATATATATATATATATATATATATATATATATATATATATATATAAATATGTGTGCGGGCAATAGCTTTCGAAAGAGTTAATTGATTTTAACGAAATTTGGCCCACGTGTTGAAATCCACCACCGCAAGAAGCCTATTTAAAATGGGCGTAATCGGGTCATTTTAAGGGTAGTTTTTAGGGGTTGAAAAATGTTTTTGGGCCCCAAAATACCGAAAAAACTTAGAATCGTTTCAAAATTGACATTTAACCCGTTAATAACAATTAAAAAGTGCCCCTAAAATTTTAATAAAATCGGCCCAACAGGACCGGACTTACAAATTTTTTGAAAACACTAATTTGCAGATAGTGACTTATCTATTGAAGAGTGTATTTAATTCGGTGTAGACGTTAGTTTGATAATAATATTACAATTAAGAAAAAAAATGTTATTTTAAGAGGTGTATTAAGGGGTAAATTTTTTTATTTTGCCCAAAAACAAACTTAATTTCACATAATAAAGTATAAAACCACACGGCCCTATACAAGCAAATACACTATATTGTCGGCAGGATTTTGGCACTGCGACCCGGGTTTTTTTTAATGTTAAATGGGGCTGGTATTAAAAGTGTGTCAGAATGAATTTGTCCATAAAAAATCACGTGCTATACAGAGCTCTTAAAGTTCTTTACCCATTTCACGTGTGAAAAATTTGACGTCAAACACACAACGCTGTATAAAATCATACTAATCTATAATTGATGGTATTTTGACCAAGCGTCTGACATTATAACTCGCTTAGCCTTTTCGAATTTCGATAACGCACGAACGAAATATGTACCAGCTGGCAACGCGTTTTCAAACATCGTTTATTATTTCATTTGAAAAAAATATTGCATCATAGACTTGATTTATTCCACATTACCTACTGCTGACTTTGGATACATGAAACGCATACAAAATAACTACTTTTGTGCATGTGAGCTAAAACAAGAATGCTCGCTATAATGTTTTTTTTTTTTTAATTTTTCTAGGGTTTCGTACATCCGATAAAAAATGGAACCCTTATAAGGAACACTTTTGTCTGTCTGTCACAGCTTATTTTCTCCGAATCTACTGGACGGAAAAAGTCTAAATTTGGTGCGTGTAGGTACAGAGCAGCGTTGCCAGATTTTTTTTTCGCCAAGTCGGGATTTTGGAACTTTTTGAGTGAAAAAAGCGAGATTCTTTCGTCGAAAGCGGGACATAGTAAAAAAACGTATATAATGAGAAGTTTTTAAATAATAATCTTTTTATTTGAGTTCAAATTACGTTTACGTGACAATAGATAGCAAAAATAGCCATAGAAAATGTATTTTAATAAAAATATGATATTTTAAATCAGATTTACCCTATCGTTAAATAGTTGAGTTTTATTCGTCTTCTGAATAAAAAAAATAAAAAAAAACTGAAATCAAAATCAAAAAAGTTTTATTCATTAGAAAAACATGGCGTTTCAAACAATAGTCTGAGAAGTGAGTGTTTCAAATTGCAACTTACAATAAGAGAATAATTATTTACGCATCGGTCGAGTTATCCCCGAAAAGCGGGACTGAGCCTGTCCCGCGCGGGACATTTAATTTTGATTTAAAAATCGGGACGTCCCGCCTAAATCGGGACGTCTGGCAACGCTGGTATAGAGTTAGACGATTCAATCCCGGACGTGTAGCGTAACTAAATAAATTCCGAACTTAATTTTAAGGGGCAAACTAGGAAATTAAAAAAAAAATATATTTTTCAAGTGCATCATGTGACCTATCAAATGAAAGGGCTCGTTATTAGAAATACAATTATATATATATTTTTTTATAATTTTCAGTTAGCCTCATTTTTTGCCTGTTCATGCATCTGTAAACAAAACTGTAAACCTAAAAATATGTGTATTGTTTACATTTTTTACTTCAACCGCGCGTAAATGTTACACGTGCGCTTTTTTCGTTGCGCTGTTGAGCCAATTTACTTAACAATTTTTTTTTAAATTATATATCTCTTAGTTCCATGTGAAACCGGCATGACTGAGATTACTGAAACTTAACATCAAAAGACAAAGTTTAAGTTGTAATCGTTGTTTGAAATTGGTTACAAGTTTGACAGTCAGTTGGTTGTCAAACAAACACATGATCTCTGAGACCAATTAAGATGTGTCAGCACTTTACCTCAAGTAAAACCTCGATGCCAATATACAGGATGTCTAATACGCGCCACGGCTCTAAAAAGTTCTGAGGTTACTCACAAATAGCGTCACAAATGCATATTTTAGAGCCGTCCGGGTTGTTTTGTGAGAAAGGAAGACTTCCACCACCTCCCAGTTACCGGCACTGAAGGTGCACTCGTCGGTGATTGGTTTTCGCTGGTTGTCTTGTCAATTGTCGCTTTCCTGCTATAAAGTGCAGTCCCGTAGCTATTGTTAAGTTGTTTCTTTGATTGTTAATTGATCAAGATGCCTTAATACAGTTTTGCATAGACATGCACGAAAAATATTTTTTTGGATGACTTTATGCAAGGAATTGGACCTTTAGATTAAAGAAAAATTAAAAATAATAATATAGTACAAGTGTGTAGTTTTTCAACCCACTGTACCTGCACAAGCCTCCATTTGCATCTAACTTCCGAGCCTTTTAGATCCATGGCACGTACTATACTGTATTAGAACGTATGAAATAAGGTATTTGACTCAATTTAAAATGTGTTACAAATTGTTGTCATCCGAATAAAATGTAAAAAGCATATTTTATTGATTTTCATAATAAAATTATTAACACATTAATAAATACAAAATATTCCTCCCGAAGACGTTATTTTCATCATTTACACCATGAAGAGTATATAATATATACTCTTGCGACATATTATGTCGCAAGGAGATAAGAAAAACGGAGATTTAATAAAATTCTTAAGGTAGATGATCAATTCACGGCATATCATCTACCTTAGGGATTTGAACAAATATCCGTTTTCATCATAACGCAAACTCATAAGGGAGAAATTGACTGAATCTGCCCACTAAATGCACAATAATAAAAAAACCCGGGTCGCAGTGCCAAAACCCTGCCGACAATATAGTGTATTTGCTTGTATAGGGCCGTGTGGTTTTATACTTTTATTATGTGAAATTAAGTTTGTTTTTGGGCAAAATAAAAAAATTAACCCCTTAATACACCCCTTAAAATAACATTTTTTTCTTAATTGTAATATTATTATCAATCTACACCAAATTAAATACACCCTTCAATAAATAAGTCACTATCTGCAAACCAGTGTTTTCATAAAATTTGTAAATCCGGTCCTGTCGGGCCGATTTTATTAAAATTGTGGGGAAACTTTTTAATCACTACCAAAGAGTTAAATTTCAATTTTGAAACGATTCGGAGAATTTTTTCGGTATTTTGGGGCCCAAAAAATGTTTTCAACCCCTAAAAACTACCCTTAAAATAGCCCGATTAGGCCCATTTTAAATAAGCTTCTTGCGGTGATGGATTTCAACATGTGGCCCAAATTTCGTTGAAATCAATTAACTCTTTCGAAAGTTATCGCGCGTACACATATATATATATATATATATATAAATATATATATATAAATATATATATATAAATATATATATATAAATATATATATAAATATATATATATATACATATATATATAAACATTTTTAAAAATGGTGCCAAAGTGTTTAGGAGGTTATGAAACGTCGAGAAATTTTGGTCCGACCCCTAGGTCCCGCCATCCGATCGACGCCAATAGTGTATGTTGCCATATGGCAAATACACTAATTATTAACACATTAATAAATACAAAATATTCCTCCCGAAGACGTTATTTTCATCATTTACACCATGAAGAGTATATATGTCGCAAGGAGATGAGAAAAACGGAGATTTGTTAAAATTCTTAAGGTAGATGATCAATTCACGGCATATCATCTACGTTAGGGATTTGAACAAATATCCGTTTTCATCATAACGCAAACTCATAAGGGAGAAATTGACAGAATCTGCCCACTAAATGCACAATAATAATAATTAAAGGTTGGACCTTTAGATTTAAAAATATATTAAATAGAGGAGCCCTGGACCGTCATATAAATAACGACATCGCTACACTCTCGGCTATTATCCTGGTACAAAATAAATTATTTTTCGTAAATAAATCAAAATCGTTTTTATTATTTATGTCCATATTGTACAATGCATTTAACTGTGCATAGTATGCATAGTAGGTATTATGTGAGACGTATGTCTGAACACAGTGACGGAGTCAAATCAAACCATGCCGGAACGCCACAGTATTTGTAGTTAGAACTCCGATCGAAATCAAAAGAATAAAAAAACCCGGGTCGCAGTGCCAAAACCCTGCCGACAATATAGTGTATTTGCTAATACAGGTATTGTGGCTTTATTAAATAAAATTAAGTTTGTTTTTGGACAAAATAAAAAAAAAATGAACCCCTTAATACACCCCTTACAATAATAATTTTATTAGTTGAAATATTGTTATCAATCCAACATCTGCACCAAATTAAATACGACCTTCAGTAAGTAAATTCGTATACGCAAACTAGTGTTTTCATAAAATTTGTAAGTCCGGTCCTGTCGGGCCGATTTGCTTATAATTTTAGGAGCACTTTTTAATTGCTACTAAAGGGTTAAATTTCAATTTTGAAACGATTCTGAGAATTTTTTCGGTATTTTTGGGCCCAAAAACTTTTTTCAACCCCTAAAAACTACCCTTAAAATGACCCGATTGGGCCCATTTTAAATAGGCTTCGTGCGGTGATGGATTCCAACATGTATGCCAAATTTCGTTAAAATGAATTAACTCCTTCGAAAGTTATTGCCCGCACATATAAATATATATATATATATATATATATATATATATATATATATACGTATATAAATATATAAATATATATATATATATATATATATATATATATATATACATATATATATACATATATATATACATATATATATAAACATTTTTAAAAATGGTGGCAAAGTGTTTAGGAGGTTATGAAACGTCGAGAAATTTTGGTCCGACCCCTAGGTCCCGCCATCCGACCAACGCCAATAGTGTATGTTGCCATATGGCAAATACACTAATAAGTAATAGCTATGAGTATTCCGAGTATAATTATTAATTATCACAATACAGTCTTAAATCACCTAAATTGATATTCTAGATATCCGAAATAGTTATCCGTTTACCTATTTTACAAACCATGTAGTTTCAATTTCTCAGTCTCAATAATTTTAGAAATAAAATTGCGTTTCCCGCTTATAAAATGTCTAGTTAACTCTTATTAGAAACAAAACTTTAATTTAAATTATATTATATAATTTAGGACTTGACTTGTCTTTTAAAGAATGAAGCCATCAATTACGTAATAGTTTTTTTTCACTTTTTTTAAAGTAAGATCTCAAAAAAGAAATGTTTTTGATGGTTCATCCATAGTAGTATTATTCAGGTCTATGTAAAATATAAATTAAATAATCAGTTTGATCAGACCAAAATTTGTTTTAATGTTGATTACACCTTCATTACATTACAACGTTTCGTCGGCCATCCCGACTTCATCAGGTAATCTATAGAACACATACATAAAATTTTTTTTTTACAGTTGACATTTTAAATTAAATAATTGAAAATAATTAATTATATAAATCATCATACCATGTGTTGATGTAATTTTCATGGTATGATGATTTATATAAATAATTATTTTCAATTATTTAATTTAAAATGTTAACTGTAAAAAAAAAATTTTTATGTATGTGTTCTATAGATTACCTGATGAAGTCGGGATGGCCGATGAAACGTTGTAATGTAATGAAGGTGTAATCAACATTAAAACAAATTCTGGTCTGATCAAACTGATTATTTAAATTATTGATGGTGTTATCTCCTAGCCTACTTCTTAAAAAACCGCCTGCGGAAAGGCCTCTCTCTACCTCTACTCTAGTTGGTTTAGAGTCATTAAGTAATCATAGATTAAATAAATTATACATAGTTAGGTTTTCACCTCTTACTCCCTCACTTCTATGAAGTGCCATTTCTTTCTTCAATATACCTTATCATAATTTTTCTCAGACCCAATAAATTACTTGTTTTTAGCTGATTGCGAATCCGCACCGCTGGATCCAGCGCCAAGTGCTGGATCCAGCAAAGCCAAAAATTTGCTGGATCCAGCATTGCAATCCCTAGCTTTAACTAATGCTCGAAAAGAAACCGTAAAATTGCTGATCTGACTACAACCCCTTGTGTGTGTATGTGGCTGCAGCGTCAGTGAAGTCGTTTCCATTTTAATGGATGAATAAATCCAACTACAATACGCGTTGTAGCTGAAGTCCCCTAGGCCCGAATTTCTACAACTCATCCTAAACAACATATTATAGTTATTATGGTTGCATATTTACAGACACAACAGTACAATAGATCTTTTATGGTAATCTTTCATTTGCCATATTTCTGTGGACATATTATGTTCAACAACAATAATTATTGTTGGTTGATATGTTTGTATGAAAATTCCTCTATTTTTTCTCTTTTTAACAGCCTTCAAAAAACAAAAAATGTATATATATTTTTTATGTTTATTCAGCTATAACTTTTCAAGGGGTTAACCGATTTGAAAAATTTCGACACCATTTTGTTCAGAATATTTACCGATTGGTTCCATGTAATTTTTTTATATACGCTACCTCATATCACCAGCATTTCTGAACCGATTTTTTTTTTATTATATGAGACATAACTTCAGGATGGTCTCACATAAATTTTATTTAAATTCGTCAGCAGTTTTTTTAGTGTATTGGCCATATATGGTACATGCACTATTGCTTAGTTTAGTATTAAAATATTAAAGAAGAGGCCAATTTATAATATGCAAACTACATAATGGCAAGTCACTAAAAAAAAAAAAAAATCTCGTTTGAAAAAGGCCACAATAAAGCCTGAGATAATAAAGTTTTGAGGTGGGCGCCAAATTTAATAGAAGTACACCTATCCCCCGATTTACACGGTAGATACGTTCCTGAGAAAAACGTGTAAATCGAAAATTAAAAATTTTCAAGTCAAAACCGTGTAAATCGAAAAGCTTGCAGAAAATGCATAATTTTGCTATTTAACAGTTGTGATTTTTTTCAATATTTTTAGGTGTACACAGAAATAAAAATAAAATGCATTGACAGGTTAAAATATGTAATATATTACGGAAACACTGTTTTTTTATTTAATTACAATACATTAAACAGAAGAACAAAAAATAAAACCAAAGGTGTTTTATTTAGTAGAGTGCGATGAATACAAAAAAAACTTATTTGGAAAACCGTGTAAAAGCGAAAACGTGTAAAACAAGTACCGTGTAAATCGGGGGATAGGTGTATATAAAACGTTAAAGTAATTAAATTGGGACCAACCTCAAAACTATTTTACGCTTTTTAGTGGCCTTTTTTGACAGAGGTTCAATTTTTTTCTTGGCATTATTTCTGTCTCAACAGACAAGAATTATCATTTAAACTTTAAAATGGGAACAAACGATCTGGAGAGAGTGCCCATGTATTATATATTTACTAATTTATAACTCAAATGGGCATTAATGGGTTAATATTATTCGCACCTTCTAGATGAGGGTTACAATTTGAATGACAGGAAAACAACCCGTCTGTAATGCTAACTACAAACTGATGTTTAGCATCTACTTCCGACTTGTTCGTGTACTATTAATTTACGTTTAGACAACTAACAATCAAAATAATTACAGATCAGAATTTCAATTCACTCAAATTTTAAAAAAAGATAAAAAACTGAATACCCTGTTTTTGGTGATAAATGATAATTATTTTTCGATTATTAAAATTACGTTTCTTCTTTATATTATTTTGTTAATTTTTGTAATGATATAACCAGTGATGGATTTACGCCTAGGCCCGTGAGGCATGATTTTAGGGGCAGCAAAATTTGAGAGACGACAAAATTCCAAAGGTAAACAATGTTAGGACAATTGAAATTTAAAGATTAATTTAATTGCTTTATCCTCCATTGCCCAAATTTACAGTACTCTGGCTTCATTAATGTATAATTTCAAAAATCACTTCCACATAGCGCAAAAAGGGCGCCATATCGGACGGGGCCTAGGGCGGCGTCGAACCTAAATCCGCCACTAGATATAACAATATTCGAGCGGTGTAGGGTAATGGTGACAGCACTATAGATTCGCATTTGGGTGGTACTGCGTTTGAATCCCGGCGGTGCAAATGTAGCTTAAGGTTTTTTCCTACTGCATCTCATCGAGAAACGGCTATAGGGTATATGCATGTAACTTATATTTAGTTCAAATATTATTTTTTGTAATCTTTATTGCAATTGATTGAACTCCAAATAGTTTTTTTTTTTAATTTTTTCCAAATAATTAATATCAATTAAACAAAAATGCAATAAATACACGCGAAATATAAAACATCGAAACGCAGTGTGACATCAAAGTATATGTCAACGTAACTACTTGTGTGGTTGCTAGGTATATTCTTTCACCAGAATGAATACAAATTTGTTTAAACAAAATGTTTGATATATACTATGACGTCAGGCGCGTTTGAATAACCATAATATCTTGCCCAAAGAAAATATTTATTTTTCAATTCAATAAGAATGTTTCAATGAATGATTTCATGTGTGTGATAGCTTTTAGTATGAAAATAATTAATTTAAACTATTTTCAAAAATTATGCATTTACTCTATTCGTGTACCGGTCATCTTGTTGAGGTTTTCCATGGTTTCTCTCAATTAATTTCAGATAAATATTGAGATAGTTCCTTTTTCGAAACCATGGCCGATTACATGTCAAACTGCTATGGTGACCTTATCCTAATTTCCTATGATTCCTTCCCATTGCTATAAATTAAGTTGGAGTTTAAAAAATGTAAAAAATAATGGGAAGTGTAGTAGATAGAAAATAGTAATGGTGCGAACGGCGTCTGTTATGGCAAAATGTCGCGAAACGAACGTTAAGGTAGTTGTCGTGGTTAAGGCACACCGTCAGAAAATTCTTAATTTTTGTATACTTATTAAGAACATGATAATACAATTACCCTGAAAATTTGAAGTCGATCGACCGTATATAATCCGAGATAAATTCAATTAAAAATTGGATAATTAACGATCTCTGTAGTTCTGAACAAGTTTCTTATTTATAAAAAAAGAACTAACTGTCAGAAACTTTCCAAAAACTGACAGTCTTTCAATGCATTTGTTATGAGTTTAAAAAAAATAAGAAAAAATGTTTGACCGTCTAATTATTTATAAATAACGGTTTAAAGTTCAACAATTTATAGAAAAATATACATGCATATGAATACTGTATGGGTTACGTTTCCACGGGTACAGTCTTACGTACAAATTATGGATCACTTAGCTACAAGCTAGTATACTTTTGTGGCGCGTATAATCTATAACTTTTTGACAATATTGTACCTCGACAACTACCTTAAACGCATAATTATGACTTATACTACGAGTTTGAACAATAAACATCATAACCTGCAGTTAACTGGTTAAACAATTTTAACTCACATAAACTTGAGTGTCATCCACGTATTGCTGAATCTTAATGAGGTAATCGAGTCACCAAGATCTGCAATATAGATTGTAGACGCAAGGAGCTGAATATATTAAAGCCTTGAGGCACCCCGTAACATCATCAGTGACAGGGCAGCAGAAACTGATTATCAATTGATTGTTGTGAACGGTTACTTGAATGTTAATTTAGCCAGTCGATAGTAATAGCACACGACGTTAAACAATTGATTATCTTGGTGTATGATTGATTTACAAAATATACCAGGGATGGATCACCATTTAGGGTGAATAATTTTGTGTACACACACTCTAAATAATGTGTTTGCAGCCTCTTATTGGTGGATTTCATTATTGGCATTTGGCGTTGATCAGACAGATATCGGATTTCGTAATTTCCATGTTTTAAAACATTTTTAGTAAAACAAGTAATTCGCAGACCCAAATAAAACTGGCCGAAAAATATTTATTTTCAATTAATTAGGAATTACTTAATAAAAATAAAAGAATAGTTACTTCTTGCCACAACAGATTTATTCAGTGGATGTACATTTGGAGAGCTAGGCTCCCATCTCAAACAAAACACTAAACTAAAAAAAAGAAACCAAAAACCAAAGTTTAGTGTTTTGCTGAAAATGGGAGCTTAGCTCTCGAAATGTACATCCACTAATAAAACTGTTGTGGTAAGAAGTAACTATTCTTTTATTTTTATTATTCCAACCACAGCGCTCTTAATGTTTAAATTATTTAATAGTTAATTTATAATTCAAGTTAGAAAAAAAATGATTTTTTATTTTGATAAATTAATTCATTGTTTTTTTTTTGCAGCTTTTCATGATAGATAACTGCGCGGACGATTGGCGCATAGCGATGACGTGGCAACGAACGTGTCAAATAGGCACCGAGCTACTGATATGTGCCATTCACCCCATTCCCGGCCAGTACTCGTTCATGTGGACGACGCGAATGGCCAATCGAGGTGGAAGCGAGTCAAGGCTAGTGCCCTACGACGTTACGCTTTCCCTGCCCATGTTTCTCAGGTTGGTATATCTGACACCTTAAACCGTGTACACACGAAGTAATACGAAATCAACTAGGTGATATTAATATAGAATGGTTATAGAATGCTGTCCGAACTAAATCAGTGAGATAAAACAACCACGACATAACAACCTTCTTGAAGATTTTATTTTAATAAATTATTTGCATGTATATTAAAAATTAGTATTTAATCCCGCCAAAGAAATATAACTTCAAAGATAATAATTGAATAGATGTCTTGGCCAATATGGTAGCTTTTTTTCATCGTCTTAAAAGCAGGTGATACAGTTCTACGCGTTTTTTTATGTCTGCGATTTATTTCCGTCAGTTGTGAACCAATTTTAATCGCCGATATCGCAACATCAATTCTTGATCAGCGATATGTTTATGTCGCTGCTCAAGAATTTTTAATAATAAAATCTTAGTACATTGTGTGGTTTATTAACTCATCATATTTATTCACATTCACAAGTTATAAAAAAGTATTCTACATGGTCGCACGACTAACTCATCAAGATAAAACAACCATTATTGAAGGGGTTATTACGACCCGAGGTTGTTTTTGTCGCGGTTGTTATGTCGTGGTTGTTTTATCTTGGTGAATTAGAATAAACAGTCCAAAACTTGATTTTTTACACTGCCATTAAACAGATAATTTAATAATAGAAAACAGTATCACGGGTGATTGGAATAATGAAAATAAATCAATTTAAACACTCATTGATTATTTTTTGTAATGCCAAATTGTATATTATATCATAGTTTAACTATCGTTTAAGCATATTGAGAGCTTGAAAAAGTCTTAATTAAAGAAAAGACGAAACGTTGCAATCAATGAGTGTTTAAATTGATTTATTTTCATTATTCCAATTACCCGTGATACTGTTTTCTATTATAACATATATCTGGAATTGAACTTTAAAGATAATTTAATCTTCAATGGGTGTGGTGAGAATTTTTGGAATCAAAAATTAATGGAGAAGAAACCCATTTCCAAAATTGTTACAGGCAAAAATTTCATTTAAAAAAGAGATATATTTCTCGATGACCAGCTTTCATGACAGATTAATTATTACATCATCGGATAATTTAGATTGCCTAGGCACTTCTTGGATTTTTTGTCGACGTCATTTAACACCGGTTGCAATATGTATGTTTCAGGTTGTATTTAATATGCAGAGTGATGTTGTTGCACAGTAAACTGTTCACCGACGCGTCGTCGAGAAGTATAGGAGCATTGAATCGGATAAACTTCAACACGCGCTTCGTGCTCAAGACGCTCATGACCATCTGTCCTGGCACCGTGCTGCTCGTCTTCATGGTGTCGCTGTGGATCATCGCCTCCTGGACGTTGAGGCAGTGCGAAAGGTTAATAACACAGTATTGAAGCACTTTTCGTGATTATCAGAATATTTTTTTTTACTTAGTCTGTTAGTCTGTTTGTCTGTGAGCACGATACAAGTCAAACGGATGAACGGATCGAAACCAAATTTTGGGATGATGTTTGGTATGCAAATATGAAGAGCCTGTTTGTTTTTGGGGAAAATCGGCGCATGCGCAAAAGAAATATATGCTATAACGTTGTTTTTCTCATATAATGATATAATTTTCGATAATGATTTATGTTCTATTTATTTTTCTAAGAAATTTTTGTAAAAAAAATGTTTTTCTTAACGTTATAGTTTCGGAAATATTTTGAAAATAAAAAAAATCACCTGTTCTTTTGTTCTGAAGATCTGTCAAAAAGAAATTATTTAGGTAGCTGATAAATTTTTACATGTTAAACCATATTATGTAACCATGGAAACAAATAGCAAATACCATTTTTGTTACTAGCCGTTATCCGCGTCACTGCGCGCGTTAACATAAATTTTATTTTATTTGTTATAACTTATAATACATCAAATGTGAATATTTTTAAAGTTGAAATCGTTCTGTCGTCCATTTGGCTGAAATTTTTGTTAAATAGTAGCGAAAAGATATCTTTAATATCAATTTTGAAAGCGTTGGTAATGTTTTTTCCCGATTAATATAGTGACCAAATTCATTATATGCACAGTGGGATCTCAATTATAATGCTTAATATATACCATGTCACATCTATCTAAAATACATTTTTTTGCAGTGGCACTTCCTGTCTCAAATTGTTAAACACTATCTTTCTAATTTTTAATTAGAATAATAATAATAATCAAAAACTTACATTTAATTGCAATCAACTGTAGACTTTAACAACGTTTGCAGCGCTCTTTTAAAACGAAAAAAAACCACACTTTCTCCTTGTAATCGTAAAAAGTTTATCACAAATTGTTTTTTTCAAAACTATAAAATAATGAACAACTGAAAACTAAATCATAAATGTTGTATAAAACTTTTGAAGCAAAAAATACAAATATAATATCAACATTCAAAAAGTTGTTTTAATTCTCGTATTTATGAAACGTTAGAATAATTAACACACGAAACCAAACACTTAAATCCAATAAAGCGTACATATTTTTTTAAGTCCCTTAAGAAAACATAATATTAAATCAAAATCACAAGGTACGATACACTCTATTCAGAAATCGCGTTGCAACTAAAAATTCTCAGCAGGTCATTTTTAAAACGTGAATTATTCTGTAGATTACACAATTATGAAATCTATCATGCAATTTAAAAAACCAACAACTCTGTTTCATTTATTTCATTTTTATAATGTTGGAAAAAACTTTATAAATATTTATACAGAGTGTCCTCTTTATATTTTGTCTTTGAAAATAAAAATACGTACTATCAGTTGAACTACAGAAACTAACTGAATGACATTTGTGAGGAAGTATTTTGCGAATACTTCGTATAAACGTCAATATAACCTAAAAAAATTAACAGATACCTAATGCTTTTTATTGGGGCATTCTAAAAAGCAGAAAAGAAAAAATTAATCTTCCAAAGAGATGATATAAAGTAGTAAAATTTTCAAAACTTAAATAATTTTGGAGCAGAGATGAAAATTTCTAGAATTTTGTATGAAATATGTAGAAAGTTCTATAAGGTTTCCAGAATGTTCCAGAAGGTGTCCGATCATATCTAGAGCCTATCAATTATACATATACCCAATAGTTCTTACTTTATACTTTTACTATGGAAATGGTAGTACTGCACTACGTTCGCATTTCTTTTATTTTATTTTACGCACTAGTGGGAAATGGATCATTTTTCTACCGCTATATTAGAAAACTTTATTTTCAGACAACTATCACCGTCTGGACTTAACCCGTCAATTCCCATGTCCAAGTTAATAAAGATTTTTGGTTTCTTTTTAAATAAAATACCTTATATACATTTGGTTATGACAAGAAAAAATATAAATAAAAAATAAACTACCCCAATTTCCTTTAAGGGGGTGTCACCTGCAGGTAACACTGGGCGTTGTGAAATTAAGACTTTGAAGCAGACACAGATTGTTTCTTATTGTTACGGTAAGAATAAAACGTCAGAATTTATAATATTTATTTATATTTAGATATATCAGTTTCTTTATAATAAAAATAGTTTATCTAAAAGAAACAAAACACTTATCTATTCTAATATCATAAAGCTGAAGAGTTTGTTTGTTTGTTTGAGCGCGGTAATACCAGGAAATACTGGTTTGAATTGAAAAATTAGTTTTTTGTTGGATAGTCCATTTATCGAGGAAGGCTATAGGCTACATAATATCAAGCTACGACCAGTAGGAACGGAGCATCAATGAAAAATGTTGCAAAAACGGGAAAAAATATTTCTTTTGAGAGCTTCCGTTGCGGCGTAAACGGTTATTATAATGCCCAGTGTCACCCGTAGGTGACACGGCATATTTCCAACGTCGTAAAAAACGTATTCAAAGTTATTTTTACCAATAAAAAAAATTGCGCAATAGCTTATTTATTTATTTATTACACTCGATAAGAAAAAATAACAATAGTTACGGTTTAGGCATTTTTATTTCACTTTTTATCGCAAGAGATTACACAAACACAGACTGCTCGAATTTCGCGCGAAACATCTGATTATATTTGACAGATGACATTTGGTTAGTGTTGTCAGAAAAAAATAATTAATAGTTTTACTTATTGGCTTTGCAACAATGGTAGTGGAATTAAATAATAAAATCTCCGTATGGTAGAAAAAATATATTAAACTTATGTCAGCTACAAGTGACACTGGGAATTGAAGAGTTAAACCCGAATCTTTCTACTGTTTATTAATTTAGTCTTACGAACCGTGATGAACAATCTGCTAATAAAATTATTGTTGAGTCATTCATCGAGATCACAAAATGCAGCTTATAAGTTATAAACCGTCTAACGAGATAAATCGATTAATACCGGAAGGCTTACGAGAACGTGACAAATTTGTAAAAACAACTACAGCGATTATAGATCTACAGAGACATACACGTTAAACGATATCTAATCTCGTTAACAAATGGATTATTGTCGTTTTGATCTCTTGACGATATAATCCTATTTGTCACAGTCGGTAATGCTCGCATATACAGGTGTAACAAAAAACACTGTCAACATAACACTGTCAGTTTACCTGAATTGTGTTTGGTCGTGTCAGAATGAAAAAAAGAGGTGTGTTGGTTCGTGGACACACGACGGAAACTATACGCTCCTTACGGATTTTATATTAATGTCTTAGATTTACGTATACACAAAAAACAACAAAATTATTAAAATAGAAAACAGTATCACGGGTAATTGGAATAATGAAAATAAATCAATTTAAACACTCATTGATTGCAACGTTTCGTCTTTTCTTTAACTAAGACTTTTTCAAGCTCTAAAAAATTTTTACAAAAATTAACATTCATATAATAAAAATATTAAACATTATGGATTAAATAATTTACTAAAAAGAAACAATGGTGTGACTAACCTCAATATGCTTAAATGATAGTAAAACTATGATATAATATGCAATTACCCGTGATACTGTTTTCTATTATAATATATATCTGCAATTGAACTTTAAAGATGAAAATTATTAAATTTTGATTTTTGAAGTTTAACTTCTTTACCGACATATCTATTTGAAAAAAGTAAGAAAACGAGGAGAAGTAGAACTGGCACATAAAGGGGACGTTAGTTTGTCTCCTAAATTACATGACACTAACAAAGACAGAAGTTTATAGTGTGTTATTAAGTATGTGTAAATATTATTAGTTAGTTTCACATAAAAAAAGTTAAACTTGCGAACAATATTAAAAACTAAAGAAGTTAAACTTCTTATGTGAGCTAGAGCTGGGTAAACTCAGATCTGAACCGGTTCAAAGAGCCGACTCCGACAGAAGATCCGTGAGAGTCGACTCACTTTTTTTTGAGCCGACCGATCAACGGATCCGCATAACTCAGTGAAACACTTAACACACAGAAACACATTTTACACTTACGTATCAGTTCTTGCTTTGATGCATCTGTCAGCTCAAATGACTCATGCACCATATGTTTGGCTATGCATTCTTGATTCTATACAGGTCGTGATATGATTGACTGAGCTAGGTAACTCAGTGGCAGACTGCAGTAACATATTCAGAACTCGACTCTTTTTGAACCGGTTCAGTGAGCCGGCTCACATACGGGATCCAGATGCAAAGATGCAGATCACTAAAAAGACCCGTTTTCCTCATCTTTACTAAGAGATCTCTTACCTTATTTAAGAAGTTTTACTATTTTCCAGTGTAAATCAAACAGAGATATTTTACGTGTCATATCAATATGTTGATTGGAATCAAACGCACTATATATTGGAATTCACTTTTTGGTTGAAAATTACTTAATTAATTTCTAATCTTGTCATGAATTCCAGGATTTTGATATTAATTTCTTCAGTACCGGAATATATGATGTGATTAAAAATTGTGTCCGAAATTATCAGTTTTGGAATATCGGTAGTCAACCCTATTTGGTACAGCCTGTACAAAACCACGCTGCGATAAAATAAGCTTATCTCTTTAATACAAAATGTTATACGAAAATACCGTTTCGATATGCAATATCACAACTTAATACTTAAGCTGCTCGATGTGTTTCATTAAAAGCATCCGCCCAATAAAGGGATTATGAAAAGGCGCTTTTCTTTTGACTTATTTATTTGCGTTTTATTCAATAAATTATATACTTAATATTAAATTTAGCCAACGGTTAGTTATTTTTAAAGCTGAAATGTGGCGTGTATCGTAAAGAACTTATTAAGATTTATATTTAAAGATCATTAAAAAAATGTAGGTACTTGAAGTTATATATACGTCTCTAGCGCGATTAAAAACTAAATTTTAATATATAATACATGCAAATAATTTATTGAATTAAAATCTTCAAGAAGTGTAAGAATAATACAAAAATTAATCTCAAATATTTGAAAACACTTTCAAAATGTTATTTTGGTTTTAACTGTTATAATTATTATAATCAAAAACACGATATTACTTAAAACTACTAGGTGTAATCAAAGTTTATAGTCGTCTAATGTATTATACAGTTTCCAGATGACAGAAATTGTACTGATTTCATTCATCTGTCATTTCAGTCTGAGACTCTTAGCCAACTCCATACTGTCGAATTTTCGTTAACCGTGCGCGCTACTTCCTGCCTATCAAAGTTTTTATTAGGCAACATTTTGCAAAAATTCTTTCTCTATAAGAAAGATAAAGGACAAATCTAGGTCTCTAATGGACTATTTTTGTAATTTATGTACAATTTACTAGAAAAAACTTGGCATTAATTGTGCCAAAAAACACACGTTTTACAATTTCACACTTCAACCTTATTCGTACTTATTTCACAAAACTGTTCCATCACAAACCTAAAGTGACTCTTCCTTTTTGGGAAAAGTTTTTTAAATCTTCAAAATATTTCCAAAAATTAAAGTAATCAACTGACAGCGGCACCCTTGCAACAGCATTTTTCAGCCTCGTAGTGTGGCTTAAATTCAGAGCGTTCCGACAGTCTTATGCGATTTAAGCGATGATATACCTGCTGCGCTCTGCGTTAGGCTTGTTATTATAATATAATATGGTAGTAGGCTAATAACCTTATTAACGCAATTAACGTTTCAATATTTTCGACTGTTTCAGATTCCACGACGACGAACATGCGAACCTGCTGAACGCCATGTGGCTGATCGCCATCACGTTTCTGAGCGTCGGTTTCGGAGACATTGTTCCGAACACGTATTGCGGTCGGGGTATAGCCGTCAGCACCGGAATAATGGTTAGAACAATCTGGAATAATCTGGAACCGTTTGTACTAATTTTAAACCTCTCTAAACTGTTTCATGCAACTGAACGGTTATCACATTTTAAATAGAGATGAAGAGAGTTTATAGACGCTCAACAAGTAAAATCATCAGCGTCTATAATTATTAATTATTGCGTATATTACGCCCATGAAGCCGAGTTCTAAGGGTGCCAAAAAATGGACGCTACTGAAAACACAAATTTAAAATAAATAAATTGATTTAATTGTAGATTTCTTTAAAACAGTCATGCTCGAAACATTGATATTACTTCCAATGTTATGTTTTAAAATACTAATAATCTTTCAGTTGCAAAGAATTTTTTGAATACGTAAAAGTTTCAAATTATCGGAACTTGAAAAAAACATCCTGTTAAAGCTAAACACACATGCTTAATAGTTGTATTGACGTCCAAAGCTTAAGTAAAATAGGTAAAAATACTTTTTAAGCTTAACGCTTTTATTGTACCATCAACGATGTACTAAAAGCTAGACAATTATTGTGGATCACAAATTTAAAATCGAGAGGCGCATTTAGTAGCATTTAAAGGTCGAAGAAAACAGTCAAAAATCAGTATATGATTTCAAACAAAAGAAAGTTTTCTACTAAATGCGTCTCACGATTTTATTTTAACATAATCAAAACTCCATATTACCGACCCATAATTATTTTCTAGATTTTAGTACATCATCGATTGTACAATAAAACTGTTCAACTTAAAAAGTTTGTTTCCCTATTTTATTTTTAAGTTTTTAGTGTGCTTTATTTGTTTATTCCGATTTATCTGATCCACTGAAACGCTACGGGAGAGCTCGACTTTTGAGCTCACGTTTGTAGTTAATTATCCACTAGTCATAAACCTTCGCAATAGCATAATTACGGGTGAATCAAAGATGAAATTATTTTCCATTCATTAATCAGTCACAAAATATCCTAAAAAAACCACATCAATTTATTTCTTTGCACACGTTTTTTGTTACGTCATTTTCACTGTCATATTGTGGCCACTATACTAAGGTACCTTTATTTCAGGAAACCAAAACTTTAGGGTCGTAGGGTGAACACGTCTTGAGTATCCTTCGTAGTGGTAGTAGTGTGTACGCAAATAAGATTTGTGTGTAATAAACCCTGAATCGCACAGTGGTCCCAATTTCACAATTTCTGACCAAAATTCGGTATCTTTAGAAATCAACCGATAAGACTCCCAATGAATATAAAAATACTAACAAAAATGATCAGCGTTATTCAGAGGTTTTATAAGGGGGTCGTTCCATGTCAAATTAACTAATGGTTGGAATCGACCTCTTTTAATTTGGATGAATTTTGGCGAGGAGTTTTCATCATACAACAAACCCTGCCAAAGAACAAATATTTTAAAAAAAATTTTCAAAAGTTATGCAAAATTCAAAATTTCATCATTTTTCCGATTTTTCAAGTTTATTTTTTAAATATATCGAAAACTATTATAGTTACAGAAATGGTCCCAAATTCATTTTAAAGAGGATATTTGGGTCTATGAAAAAAATATATACAGTGTAGACTCCATGTAACGTTACTCGATTTAACGTCAAACTTCCTAAAACGTCGAAATTACTCGACTTTGGTTGGTTTGCCTTGTTGTCCATACAATGATACACTCTACGTAGCATCACACTAAAATAACGACCATATGTCATTATAAAACAAGTAATTTCGGCAACCTATAAATCACCTACTGTTTGTAGGTACTTTCTAAGTTGCCGAAATTGATAAGAACTGCAGCTTTATTATAAGAAAAATACTTTTTGTATAACCTGTTACATGGGCTTTAGATTTTGAGTTTTGCTAGAAAGTTATGTCCCATCCTCGTCGCTACTTTTACTTTAGTGTTATGCCCGCGTAAATTAAAATAAATCTTGTTACTCTGAAAGATAATTGTTTAATAATCTCAAATAAAATACAGTTTACAACTCGTTGTCTTAACTATTACAGAACTTGTCAAGGAGAAATATTGCATAACTTTTTAGCAAAACTCAAAATCTAAAGCCCATGTAACATAACCAAGTTGATCCTACAGTATCCCAAGATATGAATAAAATACATAAGAAAATTCATAGCAAAAAACATCAGACGAAGATAACAGATTTTACGCAATAAACGTTGTTATTTGTGTTAATAGTAATGCTTGTTTTAGTGTATTTGCCATATGGCAACATACACTATTGGCGTCGGTCGGATGGCGGGACCTAGGGGTCGGACCAAAATTTCTCGACGTTTCATAACCTCCTAAACACTTTGGCACCATTTTTAAAAATGTTTATATATATATATATATATATATATATTTATATGTGCAGGCAATAACTTTCGAAGGAGTTAATTCATTTTAACGAAATTTGGCATACATGTTGGAATCCATCACCGCACGAAGCCTATTTAAAATGGGCCCAATCGGGTCATTTTAAGGGTAGTTTTTAGGGGTTGAAAAAAGTTTTTGGGCCCAAAAATACCGAAAAAATTCTCAGAATCGTTTCAAAATTGAAATTTAACCCTTAAGTAGCAATTAAAAAGTGCTCCTAAAATTATAAGCAAATCGGCCCGACAGGACCGGACTTACAAATTTTATGAAAACACTATAGTTTGCGTATACGAATTTACTTACTGAAGGTCGTATTTAATTTGGTGCAGATGTTGGATTGATAACAATATTTCAACTAATAAAATTATTATTGTAAGGGGTGTATTAAGGGGTTCAATTTTTTTTATTTTGTCCAAAAACAAACTTAATTTCATTTAATAAAGCCACAATACCTGTATTAGCAAATACACTATATTGTCGGCAGGGTTTTGGCACTGCGACCCGGGTTTTTTATTTTTATGCGTTATTATTAAAAAAAAATCAATATTGTTTTACTATTATGGTAATAGTAAAACAATATTGATTTTTCTTTTTCTCCTAATAAAGACAACTCTCCATAACGCCAGAAAATGCGCAGTCCCTTCAGCGCCGCTATTTAGAATTTACACTGTAATTTGCTATTTTGACCACGTTTAAAGAAATCGGGTCCCACTGTGCGATGTAAAACTTTCTTGCAATATTCTCTCAAAGGACTGCCGATGTGTGCTAAATCGTAGTTATATTATGACATAAAAATGAGCATTTGTTGCAGTCGTGTATGTTAACACTACAAACTGTTTACTTTAGTCCCCATGTTTTCACATTGCATAATACATTTTTATATGTCTGTTATCTTAGGGCAAAATGGCTCATGCCAATATTTACGTAAGATAAGAGACGATCTACGCTGAAAAAATGGTCGGCCTATGAAGGCTCTTTATAAAAAATACGTATTTATAAACAATTTATTGAAAGGAAGGACGCTGCCTCAGGCATCTAAATATTGCATAAACGTAGGAAACTCCAAGTCGAACCAAATCAATTCACCTACGCACATCTTCTACACAAATAAAATAAAAATGCCTTTCAAACTTTTATAAGCAGTGTAATGAGCTATTTTCGTAAAAGATAAATACAAAACTTAAAAAAAATTGCCAATCTGTTTGTCTGTTCGACGTTCGTTCTGTTTTAACTCAAAAGATCGATATTAATTAACCTTACACAGTTTATTAATCGCATTAATGGTACCAAGACTAAGGAATATTTGAACGTGAAAATCTAGGAAATTCCAGGAATTTTTTGGACACATCTAACAAACACTTCTAAGAATATATAAGAAAAAAAGTTTGTGCACATAAAACCACTCGGTCGAAATGAAAATTTCAATGGCAATCATAATCGATTCGAAGTCAAATCATTGACCAACATATTATTAATATTAATAATTATATATAATAGAAGTTTAAAAATGATTTGTCGGGAAAAAGGACTTTTTAAGTAAACACTTATTTGTTATTTATAGCGACGGTTTCGTCCCTTGCTTGGGACTTTTTCAAGCTTTATAACTATTAAATGTTTTGATTAAGTAGATATAAAAGTTAAAATACACATGTAAATATAAATTTTAGTTAAATAATTGTTCATTAAAAAGTTCGTAATTATTCCGTTTTTAAAAAATATTTTTACGTAAAAATATTTTTTAAAAACGGAATTGTTACAAACTTTTTAATGAATATTAAGTAAAACGAAACTACTTGCGTTTACTGTTCAAAAAAAAAAAAAAAAAAAAAAAAGTAAACGCAAGTAGTTTCGTTTTATTTAATAGTATATTACTGTTGGTAGAGTCAATATTATTAATTTTTTAATGAATAATTGTTTAACTAAAATTTATATTTACATATGTATTTTAACTTTTATATCTACTTGATCAAAACATTTAATAGTTATAAAGCTTGAAAAAGTCCTAAGCAAGGGACGACACGTCGCTATAAATAACAAATAAGTGTTTACATAAAAAGCCCTTTTTCCCGACAAATCATTTTTATATTAATTACCAAAGACAAAAAAGAAAAAAAGATAATAGAAGTATGTTAATTAAGGATAATATATAGAGTGTATAAACGGTAGTGCGGAACATAGGAAAAAAACAATAGGATTTTGTTAATGGATCAATAACATTTGTGAGATTCAAAGACAAACTTTTTCCTGTTCTGTCACGCTGCTTAGTTAACCACGCGAAATGTTTGTCTTCGTTTAAATTTAACACATAAATATGAATTTATTTTAAATAATTTATCATATCGTGACAGTGTGGTTAATTCTCCCTTGCTCGACTAAACTCGGCTTGCCCGAGTTCACCCGAATAAGCCTTTCACCTCGGGACCTAACGCATCACTTATTCACTGTCCAGAAAAAAGATGTACACTAAAGTTTTCACTTGAAAAAATTCCTAAAAATTCAACATACACAGTTTGGCCTTGTGGTTGCAGATGTTAAGATTGCATACATTGAGTTTACCGCAACTCAGACATACAGCTGGGACTTTGATCCGTGTAAACACTTCCTTAACGTCAAGCAGAAATCCCACTATAAGTTTATATGCAAAGAATGTACGCGTGTCTTTAGCATGTGACAAACATTATACAGAACGATTTTTAAGTTGATTCTTTTTTTTTTTTTTTTTTTTGTAAAAATCAAATAGACGAACTAATAATTCAAGTAACTGTTTTATCAAAACTCAAAAATAAAAGAGACACAGACTTTCAAAGTTTTATTAAATTTTGAGATCGGTCCTGGCGTTATGTTATTATATATAGAAATTGTTCAAAGTTGTCCCTGTTTTGTTTCAAACAGGCACCAAATACTTGCCAATGACATATTTCCATAGTGACATAATATAATGCCAGGACTAGGGATTGCAATGCTGAATCCAGCAATCCAGCTGGATCCAGCACATTTTTGGCCTTGCAGGATCCAGCATCTGGTTATACTCCGGATACTCGTAACTATTACTTACTAACTTACTAACGCCAAAAAAAACGAATATTTGATGTAAATGTAGATAAATAGCTATTAAAGTTTCTGAAGTTAAAAAACTGTTACATTTATGTAAAAAATCGATTAATGCTGGATCCGCGCTGGATCCAGCTGGATTGAAAATGCTGCTGGATTGCAATCCCTAGCCAGGACTGACCTCAAAATTAAATACAATTTAAAAAGTGTAATTAAACTTTGAAAGGCTGTTTCTCTCTTATTTTTGAGTTTTGATAAAAAAGTGACTTGAAATATTTGTTCGACTATTTGATTTCTATACACGCTGTTAAATGTTTTGTATCGATGCTCAAATAAAACGAAAACATAATTTCTTTTAGAAAGATATATATTTTTAAATATGATTTATTTTTATGATAATATTTTGTGTTGAATTCACAGTAATACATTTACGAATGAAATAGGCAAAAACTATTTTTACTGTCAATTCCAAAAAGAGATATGTTTGCAATGCCCTCTAGTTACTTATGTCAGTAAATAGAGAATCATTATGTAAGTGAATTAAATAAACTAAAGTACATTAAGAAAAAAAAGTAAATTATTTTAAAGCTACAAAACATTTAAAAAAAAGAATCTACTTAAAAATCACCTGTATAGTCACCGTTGTAGGGATATTGCGATACTGCGTACGTTGAAACAAGGGGACAGATGCCCCTTATCCGATCTAAAATAATGAAAAAACTCGGGTCGCAGGGCTAAAACCCTGCCGACAATATAGTATATTTGCTAATACAGGCAGTGTAGCTTTATTATGTGAACTTAAGTTTGTTTTTGGACAAAATCACTCAATACATCCCTTAAAATAATATATTTTGCATAATGTCAATATTATTATCAATCCAACATCTGCACCATATCAATTACACACTTCGGTAAGTAAATTCATATCCGCACACCCGTATTTCAATAAAATTTGTCCGATTCTATTTTATTACAATTTTAGAAGCACATTTTAATCTTCATTAAAGGATTAAATTTCCATTTTGAAATGTTCTTTAAAATTTTTCGGTATTTGTGGACCCAAAAACCTTTTTCAACTCGTAAAAAGCACTTTTAAAATGGCTCGATTGGACTCCTTTTAAATAAGCTTCCTGCAGTGATGGACTACATTTCCAAAAATGATACCAAATTGCTTATAATCATAGCTGGGCACCGTTAATCAAATACTTAACTTCGTTAATCGTTAAGCCGTTAATCTTGCAGGTTAACGATTAACGAATCGTAAATCGTTAACTCGCGATAGAAATTCTATTTTATATGTAATGTTAATACGGGCTATGGAAGTTTAGGCAGGTCATGAAATATTAGTAAAAGAAGGGTGTATCATTAGAGTTTTTAATAATAAATGTTCAACTCAAAATACAGCTAGCATGACATAAGGTGCATATTCCCCTTCATAAACAACAATATATTGAAGTTTTCGTCGGAAAGTGAGGCTCTTTTAGGCGTTAAAATGTCTTTTCCCGTAGAAAAAAGGCGTTCGACTGCAGCACTTGACGGTATAGCGGTACTATATTTAATAAAGAGATTTATTATTATCTGTTCTCCGAGGAATGCCGCATCGTTAAAAGAGTCTTTTGACTTCATGTCTAGCCACATTTTGATGAGACTTTGAGCTTTAGTTCTTAAAGATTTGTGACTTTTAGACTTTTCTTTACTTTGAGTGACCGAAATAAAAAAGTCTTCTTCATCTTCCGTACATGTCTGAACGTGTTTTTCGCGGCGCGGCACGGTCCGCACGGTGTCCTTGTGAATTGTAGGTACTTAATTAACGATTGAACGGACTTATGGCAAGTTAACGGAAGTTAATGTGTCCGTTAACATTTTTTAAAGTTAACTGAACAGTTAAATCGTTAAGCACTTTGTTAACTTCGTTAATTAACGATTAACGGATTAACGAGTTAATGCCCACCTATGCTTATAATGATATGAAATGTCGAGAAATTTTTGTCCGGTCCCTAAGTCCCGCCATCCGACCGACGCCATATGGCAAATACGCTGAAATGGTTGAGAAACAGCGATATAGGCGAACGAACACACGTCTTTGTTAATTTAACCAACAAGTAAGATTTCTTGAAACGCATAATAAATGAGTCAATACTTTCAAAAGCAGTATTACATACTTAGAAATGGAACTGACAGAACGGGAAATATGTAAGCTTGAATATTTTATTATAGCGCTTGACTATTATTTTGGCATTAGATATATATTGATTCTACGAAAGACGCTATCAAAAAGAATATTTAATCACTGTTTCGAATTTCACATCGAAATTCAAATATATTTTCCAAGATACAATTTTATCAACAAATATTTTACTTAGGTTTTTTTATTTTTTAACGGGAAATTGTACAATTCAAATATAGTTAAACTAAATTAAAAAAATGCGACGTTTCGTTAAATCTTTTTAACTTCTTCGGGCAGAATTTTAACTAGTTAACCATAACATTAATAAAATTTAGATATTTAATAATACATATATTTACTTCAATAAATATTAAATAGTAAATATTTAAACAACTGAAATTATGTAATTGTTTTTCTTTTTAACTAGTTAACCATAACATTAATAAAATTTAAATATATATATCAATAAATATTAAATAGTAAATATTTAAACAAACTCAAATTATGTAATTTTGTTTTTAATTTAGTTTAACTATATTTGAATTGTCCAATTTCCCGTTAAAAAATAAAAAACTTATTAATTATAATGGACGTGAACAATATTGAGAATTTCACTTAGGCTTTTTTGACATCAAAATGTATTTTGTCGTTTTATTTATTTTATCATTTAGTTTCAGTGATCAGCACAGCTTTTTTCTTAATTAAATCATTTTAATAAAATTGCTAATACGGCAAAAAATACCGAAGTAGAACTGTCAATATTGAAGCGAGATTTGAAGACGACTCTTGATGCACTTTACCACATTCTCGTATGTACCTAGTACTTCATTTGACTACTTAATAAACTTTTAATGAGGATCATATGTTATAAGTATATTATAGAATCGGAATTATCAATTAATATTCAATTCATCAAGACAACAAAATACACATTAAATATAACAATCCTCAATGTTATAGAGACATTGTTTAAGCAAAACTGCCTTAAAAGAGGACCTTAGTGATTTAAAATTACCGATTATTAATTATAGTAACCATTTGTAAAATGCACTTACGTTTCGAAAATCGCTAATTTCTTTGAAAAATCTTATTCAATCTTTGATTGTAATGTTTGCAAAATAAACTAGAAATGTGTACCATTCTTCCCATATAAGTTTTAGCCAAGTTTTTACAGTTTATTTGATCTAAATAAATGATTTAAAATCAGATAAAAACGAGAAAATAAGCCTAAATTTTACGCACATTTTTGTACAGAAAAAAATTAATTTGAAAAAAAATTATTGAGAAAATCAAGGTCAATATTTTTAACATAAATTTGCAAAGAAAAAACTTCCAAAAGTTAATTTGTTTTCCCTTATTTCGAATCTCGCGACATGCTGTAAAAAATATATATATATATATTTACGACTATCACATTTTTTTATTCAATTTTTAGAGCTAAAATTTTTTTTTGAAATTTTTAAGTTGCAGGTCAAATTTCGTGAAGCTTAATGCTTAATCATAGCTAATAAAATCAATAATACCATGAATTATGCGACCACATTTCGAAATTTTCCCAGAAGATATTTTACAATCTGAGAGATCAATCACCTTCAAATACTACAACTTTAGCTACATCGAATGTTTTATATACTGAAATTAAACTACGGGGGCCGCAAACAAACAAGTAAAACAATTATTTAATGTCCTACAGATACTATGACACATCAAGATAATATACTACATTACGTCATGTGTGAAGGATTTGATAATGGAGAACAAAAGCTTTCCAAAAATGATGTAATTATATTGGGTATAAAAGCATAAATCATCACCTAAAAGGCTAATAAACCCTTTTCACTGAACTGTCACTTTCAAAAGCCCAGCTTGTATCTGTTGCCATTGCGTCTACTTGGCACTTTAGAGATAGTCTGACAATAAATTTTATCAATGTAAGCACCAATTAACCTATTAACGCCCATTATTTATTGCCTTCTTCGCATTTTATATAACCCTTTGAACAACGTTACGATGATGCATTCATTAATTTTTTTAAAGATATTCTTTGTCTCTAAAAGGTATTAACAATTTTCCATTAAGAACGCATTCGGGAGGTACGGGTTCGAATCTCGGCAGGGGCAGATGTGGCTGGGACTTTTTCCTGCTGCCTCTCACAGAGAAACGAGAATTCCTGATTGAGGTTTTCCATGGTTTCCCTCAATGGATTCCAGATAAATATCGAGATGGTTCCTTATTCAAGGCCATGGCCGATTACCTATCAAATTCCCAGTTCAAAAATTACCTATCTTATCCTAATTTTCTATAATTCCATTCGCCCATTGCTATTAGTTAAGTTGAAGTTTTAGAAATGTAGAAAATAACGGGAAGTGGTAAAATGGAAAATAGTAATGGTGCGAATAGCGTCTGTTACGACATAAAAGTCGACATTATTATTATTATTATTAATTTTCCATTAAGAAACCTTTTAAAAAAACATATTACTAACATAAAGCTACGGAACACGCCTTTAGTATGAAATTATTTTAATGTACTAGAACTAAAACGACACTAAAGTTTTAACATCTTTTTATACTAGAGACGTGCTTTGTAGAGACTCTAGTTTTAAGTTAGAATAGTTTTTTTTTTTGCACTACCGTTTATAAATTAGCTGCTTTACATAGGTACATAAACGCAGACATGTTAAGTGACCCATTCGACACTTGTGCTGTAATAAAAAACAGAACTAGTCGCGCATATCAATTCCAACTAAATCAACGTTTGGCTGTCAGTTGGCTTTTAAACTAACGGTCAACTCAGGTACCGCAATCAGGAAAAATCAGTGCATAAAAAACATTTAAAATAAACAATACTAGTGGTTCTGTTCGCGTCTGAATCCTCTAGGAGAGAAGCACAACCGTGTTCTGGGCAAAACCTACTAACGTTAATTAAAGTAAATTGTGAATTAATTTGAAGTGGAAAGCTTGATCGAATTTATTATTATTAAATACAGCCGCGACTGACCATTTTTTTAGTAATTTAATTTATTATGCTTTAAGATGGTTATTTTTTTTAATATCCTCATTCCTCACCCCTTCGTCACGTTTGCTATAGTAGACCTGTGTAGAAATATGTTGTGTGAAAAAAAAAACCTTTAGCATAAAAACCGTCAATCCTATCAAATATAAAGATTAAAGATCGATGATATCCAAGGTTATTAAATACAAAAGTGACCTCGTTTCATTGGATAATAGTGGGGGAATGGCGTCATTCAGTGAATTAAATTGCATGGTCGATAAAAATATTGAACAGTTTTCCAGCTGACGCCATTCATTAACGAGGTAACCTGTGTATTTCCAATGACCTTGAGTTCACTAAAGGTTATTAGATAAAGATGTGACCTCGTTCCGTTGAATAGTAGTTGAAGAACGACGTCATCCAGTGGACTGTCAATTAATATTGCGTGACTGATAAAAAAATTGAACGGTCTCCCAGCTGACATCATTCATTACCGATATAACCTGTGTATCTAATGACCTTCAGTTCACTAAACGTTATTAGATACAGAGGTGATCTGGTTCCGTTGGATAATAGTTGGGAAACGACGTCATCCAGTGGACTGTCAATTAATATTGCCTGGTTGATAAATATATTGAACAGTCTCCCAGCTAACATCATTCCTTAACGAGGTAACCTGTGTATTTCTAATGACATTGAGTTCACTAAAAGTCGTTAGATACAGAAGTGACCTCGTTCCGTTGGATAATAGTTGGGAAACGACGTCATCCAGTGGACTGTCAATTAATATTGCGTGGTTGATAAAAATATTGAGCGGTCTCCCAGCTGACGTCATTCATTAACGAGGAAACCTGTGTATCTATTGACCTTGAATGATATTTTGATTGCACCAAAAGTAACCTTAATAGAAGAATGCATGTAAAATGAGATACGTTTGTGGAAACAGATTGGACAAAGAGCAGGACGTTTTTTTCAGTTCTCTGTGTAAAGTTAAACGGTTCCGTAATTGTTTTAAGCATTAAATCAATGTTGATCTATGGCATGTACTAACGCAATACTAAAGGAATTAATTAGAGCTCATGCATGCCGGCCGAAGGATGACACTCGTTGCAAACTTCGAACAGATTTATTAGCTTCTGCACTAGAGACGTTCTTTTCAAATTAAAATATATCTACTTTTCCCACCACTAACTTCTTACTAATGAAAGAAATAGTTTCACCAAGAGATTAATTTTAAACTTCAAAACAGTGTCGGATTTATCATTTGTGGTGGGCTATATAATATGTGTAGAAAAAAAATAAATTTAATTTAATTTTTTGAAAAAAAATCGATATTTAGGGGGAAAATAAAATTTTGAAAAAAAAATTGAATTTTCAAAAAAATTAAATTTTTGAAAAAAGTTTATAATTTAAAAAAATCGAATTTAAATTTTTTTCAAAAAATTAAATTTTTTCGAAATTTCGGATTTTTTATTTTTTAGTCGGATTTTGTGGAGGCTTATGAACACGTTTCCACAGTGCCCAGTGCCAAGTGCCGTAGTCCCGCACTGTTTCAAAATGACATTTGATGTTTGAAACATTCGATTTACGATTCAGATTTTTTCGAACATATTCAGTTTTTTAACTGCCCGAAAACGAACCTTAGAGACGTTTTTAATTATAAACAAAATAGGTACATACCGAAATTATAAAGCGAAATTTAGACGGCTAAAAATTTTTCACAGATGTCCTCACTCCTCAGGCAGAACTGGAACAAAAAAACAATCGGATTTAATTTGCATCGAATAAAAAATGTCATTTTGTTATTATGTAAACATTAAAAACAACAATTTTATCAATAACCACAACTATTTTATTAATGGATATGTCGTGGCCAGATCTTAGAATCAATCATTTCATGATGTGGCCGACCAATTCATGAAATGTTCACATCACAAACACAACATGAATTGGTCAGCCACATCATGAAATGATCGATTCTAAGATCTGGCCATGACAGATACACAATTCTAGAGTAACGCCCCTATCATCAGCAAAAGTTTTTTAGATTTTGTTTCCACCTAATGATTTAGAACGACTTAGAAATAAACCTAAAGTTTAGGTACCTCGAAAATGTTGTTCACTTTGATCAAAATTTACCTGGAAAAGTGATATTTTTCTGTGTAAATTAATCATTTGTTTTTGAGTGTGTGCAATCTAATGTTCTACACGACATTAGACTGCTCCTTAATGTATTAAAACTGTAATAGGCATGGTGACAGATTTTGAAAAAGTGTTCTATAATGTTCGTAAATATATATGATTTCCTACGGTTATCATACGATATTTCTGCAGAAAATATGGGTTTAGTAGAAAAAATTACATTTTAATTTTTAAGTTTAAAATTCCCACCAAAAAGCTTGTTAGTGTAATGGCGTCGCTTATGATGTCACGTCTATATAACCAGTCGTAAACACTAAAAGCTCATGCAAAATTTTGTGTCTCATTAAGAATAATTGCATTAATGAATCCATATAGATATCGTACCTTACGGAGCTAAACGTGTCTAGTAAATGTGTTGACAGTATTTTTATTTTACAATGTTTCTATAGCAATTTGCAACTTAAAGAACAAGGTGCTGAAAACGAAACAAGATGACATATTCGTATGTTTAGATAGAAGTGACGTATTTTGTTTTGATTGGTGTTCAACATACCATGGCGGATTGCTGTATTTCGCCGTTTTATTTTATCAAAATAATTATTAATCTCGCTTATAATAAAAAAATTAATACGTGTTTTGTAATATATGACTCAGGCTTCATTAAATAAATACATAATTTTGGTGATTTTAGTTACTGTCATTATACCTATTATATGATTACAATTAAGGTCATGGTCAAATCGAAATGTTTGACATTGCTTTATGTATATTAAGATCTTTTTGAAATCTACATTTGCATAATTTAGTAAATACAAAGGTCATCCTGAGGTCGGCATGTATGCAGATTCTAATTATGTCTCGTTAAATAACACAACCGACATTGTACAGGGCGCCGGATGTACAGCTCTCCTTGTCGCCGTCGTTTCCAGGAAGTTGGAGCTGACCAGAGCCGAGAAACACGTTCATAACTTTATGATGGATACACAACTCACTAAAAGGGTACGAAAAAATGCTGCACGATGACGTCACATAACAAAATGATTGTTGTACTAATATCTCTATTGTTGATGTTGCTTTCTGTCACAAGCGCGGATTCAGAAAAAAAATATAGGAGGGGGTCATGGTCAAAATTATTTTTTTAACTAAAAATTAAAGTAGATAATAACTTTATTAATAAACATAAAAATGCAAAACTTCTTGGTTTCCGGGCTTGTACGCCGTGGTCCATTGGTATTTCTACCTGACGTTTTGTCTGCAACTGCGGTAGACATTATCAAAGGCGATGTGGTAGCGGGCGAAGTGTCCTTCTCGGCTGCTCACAAGCAAGTGTCCAAGTGTTGCTTGCGAGCAGCCGAGAAGGACACTTCGCCCGCTACCACATCACCTTTGATAATGTCTACCGCAGTTGTAGACGAAACGTCAGGTAGAAATACCAATGGACCACGGCGTACAAGTCCGGAAACCAAGTAGTTTTGCAACAACGCCAGCCGTGAAAGCCCACACAATTGGATAAAACAAAAATGTATAAAAATTTTTAAAATTCAAAGAATTTTCTTTATTTTAAATCACGGATTGTAATCGTCTATTTTTTGGCTTTGCAAACAATGTAATAATGCCATCGACATCAATGTCCTAGGATTTTCGCGATAATCCGTATTTTTTAATTATCCTACGATATAGCATTGATATATACATATATGTCGTAGGATAACTTAAAAATACTTATTTTCGTGAAAATCTTAAGACTTTTGCAGAAAACTGGATACTTGGAATCCGGTTTTTTGCAATCGTCCTAGAATTTTTGCGAAAATCCGATTTTGTCAGTTATTCTACGACATATATGTATATATCAATGTTATATATGTCGTAGGATAATTAAAAAATTCGGATTTTCGCGAAAATCCGAGCACGCTTGCAAAAAACCGGATTCCAATTACCCGGTTTTGTGCAATCGTCCTAGGATTTTCGCGAAGATCCGATTATTTCAATTATCCTACGACATATATATTGAATAACAGAATGTAACTTTATTCAAAAGGAACAAAATTTTATCATAAAAAAAATTCTTTCCAAGTCGTAATTCTTATTAAAAAATATCCCCAAGGATGCGGGGTCATGACCCCCATGACCCCCCCTCTAATCCGCGTCTGTTCTGTCATTTATTAACAATCAAAATGCGTTTCTTCCAATTGTTGTTATTAGCACTAATTTCAATTAATGCTAGACGAAATGACCAGTGATTTTTTTGACAAAATAACCCATTAAATGTGAAAAATATAGGTGATTTCTTTGACATATTGGTTACAGAATGTAAATGTTTTATTAAATTGCATGGTAAACAATTGTTCAAAGAATATTTCAGGTTATGAATCTCTAATTTTGATGGTGCATGGAAATTATTAATCATTTTAACAAATAAATGTGTTATCTATTCAATTGTTTTCGATGTTGTTTAATGTCGTTTAATATATGAATTATATGTGATTTTTTTAACGAATATTTTTATATTTCTTTCAAAGATAAACTGCATTTTTATGTTATTTAGGGTACAAGCACCTATTCTCGATCACTCACATGAGATCTATGATTTTTTACCATTTCAACTCGACTAGCGGGAGACTGGTACTAATATAGAGGTCTTTTTAAAATTTTAGAATATTTTTTTTACTTTAAGATCCTCCGAATCCCAAAAAACAAAACAAATCTGTTCGTCTGTTTGCTAGTCTATTAATCTGTTTGTCTGTGAGCACGATAGGTACAGGTCAAATGACAGCAGATTGAAACCAAATTTTGGCAGAATGTTTGACAAACATGAAGAGCGGTTTTTTTGTAACGCGCCTCGGTTATTTAAAATAAATTACCACGGTTATTTAATCAGTTAAATAATCGCTAATTTATTCTTTAACATCACTAAGATTAAAATGTTATGCAATAATCTATTTTATGAATCGTAGATACAAAACAGATAACAGGATTCAAGAAGAGGTGCTTTTACCCTATTTTGTTAATAATACGTGTGTTCCGTCGATTTTTAAATTCAATGTGTTGAAAAAGTTATTATAAGTTACTGACAAATTTACTCAAAGTTCCTAAAGTTTTGTAACCAAATTTTCTGTTTAAAAAAACTCTCAAAATAAACAAACTTTCAGAATACATTCAAAGCAGTTAAAAGTCTATGTTCAAATTTTTATACAGTACGTAGAAAAGTTGTATTCATCAATCAATGCCCAAAGTTTACTAGCAAATTATGTATAGAAAAAAACTAGAGTTCGTGGAATGGGTGACGCTCCATGGCATTGTCTGCCTAGCCAGCGTCTTCACACGATCGCCTTTTGTTCTCATCTTATTTAAAAAGCCTTCTAGGACACACATCAATACATTTTGTATTCTGAATAAATCGTTTAGGATATGCGATGTACATTATTGTTAAAATGGTATGTATCAAGAGTGCCTTGGACTTAAATTGAAATAATTATGTAATTCGAAACAATTTAGGCTTCACTGAATTCTTAATTTGTTTCAATAAAAATCAACACTCGTTCTCTTTTGCAACATTCATGTGATTTAAAAATTTTAATGTGTCGTGACTAAAATATTGTATCACATAATTAATGTTCCGACGTTGGCGGACGTTGTTTTTTACGTTTTACAGTTGAAGAACGCGGCGGCCAACGTGTTACGAGAAACGTGGCTCATCTACAAGCACACGAGACTCGTCAAGCGCGTCAACCCGGGTCGCGTTCGAACCCATCAGAGAAAGTTCCTGCTTGCAATATACGCGTAAGTATCCTTTGCTTCCACCGTATTTAAACCCGTACTTCCCACCGTAAAACCAACCATTTGATTATTGTTGCTATTTTGTATGATCAATATAAGAAATTACCATACTGTTAATTTTTGAAATTTAACTTCTTTAACGACGTATCTGTTTGATATAGTAAGAAATCGAGGGGAAGTAGAATATATATAGAAATATACTTATGCCCTAAATATACAAACTCGATTGAGTGTTTACTATGCATACTTTAAGTCTGTCATACAGTTTGGAATTATGTTTTGGGGAAATAGTGTAGACACAAAAAGAATTTTAATACTTCAAAAAAGATGCATTCGTACAATGGCGGGAGTTACAACACGAGGACACTGCAAGCCCCTCTTTCAAAAATTAAAATTATTAACCATCTATGATCTATACATAAATATGACACAAGAAATAAGGAAAAATTGAAAATAAATAACAGCTCATTAACTATTATAAATCGTGGTATCACTAACGCCATAATACGAGTGCACAATATGATCCCGAATGATTTAATGAATATAAAAGATCACAACAAATTTGCGTGCGCATTAAAAAAAAATTTATTAGGAAAAAACTGGTATAGTCTGAATGACTTGTAACTATTTTACTTGACAATGTAATAGACTCTCTGTAAGTCTCTTTTACAAATAAATATTCATATTCATATAACAAATTAAGGGGAAGTCCCCTAAATTACGGAAAACCGACAAGGTCAGAAGTTTATAGTGTGTTGCATTTTGATTCACAAAATAGTAAGATAAGAATGAACGGCTTGAATCTGAAGTTTAAAACTACTAACAATTGAATTACAAAATCATTTCTATAATTTAACGTACAGACGGTAGGAACTCATATATTTCATGTAAATTCAAAAAGGAAAATAATAAATATCATATTTTCTATTTTTAGATATCAGAACAATTTTTGGATTAAACATTTTTTAAATACAAGTATATGTTGAAACGTCAAATAATGTGAGGTTATGATGTTGATATATTACAGACAATTCATATTGAAAATGTTTTTCTTTAGATTATAGTATGTAAATAAAACTATGGTATGAATGTGACGATCTGTTCATGTGAGAATTTTCACATGACATAAACATCAAAGTGCTCTCTTAAAATGTGTAATAATTTCGCCGTAATTACAATATTAAAAACTAAAGAAGTTAAACTTCTCATATAAGCTTATGAGGGTGAGGCTCATTATAATTTTTTCTAATATATTTAACATCACAGCATTGATTTGCACTGATTTTTCACTCGGCACGTGGTAGAACATGATTAATAATAACAAGTAATTAAAAAAACACTTGAAAATTCTACAAAAATTCTTTATTACTCGACGATCGTTTCGGACAATAAGTCCATCTTCAGGAGTATAAGTTTTGTACTCCTGAAGATGGACTTGTCCGAAACGATCGTCGAGTAATAAAGAATTTTTGTAGAATTTTCAAGTGTTTTTTTTTTTTAATTACTGGTTATTATCACAGCATTGTTAATTTTAACATTAACCATAGAGAGTAGCGCGTCAAACCGGATCGCATTTGCACCTGTCAAAGAAAGTTCTTGCTTGCAATAAACACGTAAGTATCCTTTGCTTCCACCGTATTTAAACCCGTATCTTCCACCATTTACCAACCATATCGGTGCTCTATTCTGTGTGATCAATGTAAAAAATTTACAATGCTGTTAATTTTTTATCACATTCTACTAAATTTAACATCACATAAGTTAAAATAAGTCAGAAAAACAGCGTTGACATGCAAAAATTAAGAGTCCCATTGTTTTTGGGGAAAATTGATGCATGTGCAGAAGAGATATATGCTATAACTTTATTTTTTTTTTTGTACTATACTTTCAAAAACGTTTAATTATTATACTACTTTAATCTTCCAAGAAAGTTTTGTAAAAGAATTTTTTTTTTAAACTTTATAGTTCCAGAAATATTTTAAAAGTATATCAACTGTTCTTTTGTTCTGAAGATCTACAAAAAGGAATTAGTTATGTAACTGACAAGCATGCCTTTGTTAATTATTAAATATGAAACTTTATTATTATACAATTATTATAATATTTAGTACTAGCCATTACCAGCGACACTGCACGCGTTAACAGATTTTTTTTTTTATTTATTGTAATATGTCAAATATCAAGTAGGAATGGTCATGTCGCCCAATTGACAGGATTTTTTTATAACGAGTGGCTTTAAAAAAACAAAGTATTTAAAAATATACTGCTCTATATGTATAACTAAAGTAAAAATATAAATCCGGTAGGCTATTAAAAGTTAAAATTGATTATCTTCCACATTAAAAAGCTCCGAAAAATGACATAAATTTTTACAAAAAATGCTGACCAGGAAATCTAGCGAAAAAAGGAAACGAATTAAAATAACAAACGATTGATAATATAAAGAACGAAAAAAAAGAAACATTTTAACAAAATCTTTACCAACTTCTTGTTCCGCGTCGCCATAAAAGCGTCGTAAGGATGCAATCACAGCAGTGATAAAAATTAGTTTAATAGAATTTTTTTTGGAATCCAGCTAAACATATGTTATTTTATTCAAACACTAAACTAGTTTTTGAATTAATTGTCGTATATAGTAACAAATATTGTTAATAAGAACCTGTTCAAAGGTAAATTAACGAGAGAGAAAGAAATATTAAATTTTATCACAAACTGCAGAACGTCAGTTTGATTGTTAAATAATCAATTGTTACAATGCTAAATCAGAAAAATTTTTATTTTTTATCCACCAATACCGTCTGGACTCAAACCAGAATCTTTCCACATTCGCGGCAGAATGAGTTATCATTTACTCTACGGTGCGATATCTAAACTTTCAATTCTTCATAATATAGCATACTGTAACGTTAAACTCACTTCATACGAGTGCGGATTTTTTTATCTAGATACAGCTAGACATGCATCGCCTCTAAAGCGAGAGTTATGAATGTATATGTAAATTTCATTATTAACCGAAGTCCAAATACTTGGTTGTTATAATAATTATATTTGATTTTATTTACAGCTGGTAGGATATATTTAATAGAAAAAAAATTCTATTAAATATATCCTACCAGCTGTAAATAAAATCAAATATAATTATTATAACAACCAAGTATTTGGACTTCGGTTAATAATGAAATTTACATATACATTCATAACTCTCGCTTTAGAGGCGATGCATGTCTAGCTGTATCTAGATAAAAAAATCCGCACTCGTATGAAGTGAGTTTAACGTTACAATATGCTATATTATGAAGAATTGAAAGTTTAGATATCGCACCGTAGAGTAAATGATAACTCATTCTGCCGCGAATGTGGAAAGATTCTGGTTTGAGTCCAGACGGTATTGGTGGATAAAAAATAAAAATTTTTCTGATTTAGCATTGTAACAATTGATTATTTAACAATCAAACTGACGTTCTGCAGTTTGTGATAAAATTTAATATTTCTTTCTCTCTCGTTAATTTACCTTTGAACAGGTTCTTATTAACAATATTTGTTACTATATACGACAATTAATTCAAAAACTAGTTTAGTGTTTGAATAAAATAACATATGTTTAGCTGGATTCCAAAAAAAATTCTATTAAATATATCCTACCAGCTGTAAATAAAATCAAATATAATTATAATAAAAATTAGTGTTTCGTTTGTTTTAAATCGTTGAAATATTTAGACCCCCAGCATTTCCAAAACAATATCCCACTTCAGCATACATATAAATAAACTCCCAAATTCAATTTCTGAACCGATTTTGACTTTCACAATAGTAAGGAATTTTACTCACGATTCTACGAAAGGAAGCTAAACAATAACCGAAAAAACGGTCAAGTGCGACTAGCACTCGTGCCTTGTTGGTTCCGTACCATATTATAACAATTTAATATAGTTTACAAGCATCACGTAGGATGGCGCCACTTTCGGTCATTTTCAACACTCAATGACGCACGTATTTACAAAAACTACTTACGTAGTTAAAGGTCGTATCTTCTAATTGCACTGAGCTAGAAGTTTGAGTTTTTTACGGGAGTATGGGCTTGTAGATCTTAGTCTTTGGTATATGAATTTCAACTTAATACCTCTATTCGTTCCTAAGAAAAAGGGCCTTGACGGAACCCTAAAAATTAAGTTTGTATCGTAATAATCCCATATAGAATTAGAAACTAATTATTTTCGGACTTTTTCCTTTACATGTGCAATAGAACCTTCATTCGTGCGAAATTTCAAGATAAGTCAACAGGAATTACCACATAGGTTTTTGATAAGTCAGTCACTATAAAAAAATATACATTTTTAGTGTATTTGCCATAAGGCAACATACACTATTGGCGTTGGTCGGATGGCGGGACCTAGGGGTCGGACCAAAATTTCTCGACGTTTCATAACCTCCTAAACACTTTGGCACCATTTTTGAAAATGTTTATATATATATGTATATATATATATATATATATATATATATATATATATATATATATATATATATATATATATATATATATATATATATACGTATATATATATATATATACGTATATATATATATATATTTATATGTGCGGGCAATAACTTTCGAAGGAGTTAATTCATTGTAACGAAATTTGGCATACATGTTGGAATGCATCACCGCACGAAGCCTATTTAAAATGGGTCCAATCGGGTCATTTTAAGGGTGGTTTTTAGGGGTTGAAAAAAGTTTTTAGGCCCAAAAATACCGAAAAAATTCTCAGAATCGTTTCAAAATTGAAATTTAACCCTTTAGTAGCAATTAAAAAGTGCTCCTAAAATTATAAGCGAATCGGCCCGACAGGACCGGACTTACAAATTTTATGAAAACACTAGTTTACGTATACGAATTTATTTACTGAAGGTCGTATTTAATTTGGTGCAGATGTTGGATTGATAACAATATTTCAACTAATAAATAAAGGGGTGTATTAAGGGGTTAATTTTTTTTTTATTTTGCCCAAAAATGAACTTAAGCTCGCAAAATAAAGCCACACTGCCTGTATAAGCAAATACACTATATTGTCGGCAGGGTTTTGGCACTGCGACCCGGGTTTTTTTTGTATTTTTCTTGCATTGAGTTAGAAACCCGAATTTGTGATAGGACTATGGAGTTATATAATTTAGTATCTGATTTCAAAAAAAACGGTCTTGACCGAAAGGCAGACGGACGGGTAACAAGGTGATCCTATAAAAGTTACGTTTTTTTATACCATAACTACCATAACTGTTTAATAGAATTAAAACGGCGTACAAAGATTAATTCTAGAATATAAGTTTTTAATTAATAACCAAATTATAATGCAAAATAATGTTATTTTTATTTTAATTTAATCGGTTTCAATATTCACTGTCAACATGCAAATCGTTGTTTGCATAAAATAAAAAAGATTGGCAAACACTGATCTTAATTAAGTGAGTTGTTAAAACGGTTGAACAAAACGGTACTGGTATCTTTTTTTATTTTAATTGCCTACACCAAAAAAAAATAAATTAAACAATTACAAACACAAGTCAGAGACAAGGCAAGCTTATATACAATGTACAGCTATACTCTATTCGTTATGAATGGAGCAAATTTCGGTTGTAGCTGCAAAAAGACACTCATACAGTAAGACCTTGCTTAACACTGCTCCGCTTAACACTGTTTCAGTATTACGCGGTTTGTAATACCTTTTAAACTATACATTTTGAAATTACAAAAAAAATGAATCACTTGAAATTGCTTTTTATATTCTAATTTATCCGACCAAAATAACTCTCAAAATCGGCAATCATTATTATTATCATGAAGTTGGAATCGTAGGGAATTGGACAGTTTATGAAAAGAATTAACTTTGATTAAGTTGAACGTTTCGTTGCTAATTGCAACTTCCTCAGCAACTATATTTAAAAACAAACAACAAAATACAAAATAGTTAATACGAAACGTTCAACTTAATCAAAGTTAATTTTTTTCATAAACTGTCCAATTCCCTACAATTCCAACTTCATTAAAATTATTGACACGAATTTACCAACATTATTATTATCATTATTCTGCTGAAATCAAGTTCAAACAATAGCGAACAGACTATAGGAGTCCGAGCATATATTGTACAAAAGCTGTAGTACTAATGACTTCATTTCTCATCAGCACTTCCATTAGCTTTAAACTGCTTGTACCGGCATACTTTTTATACTATCGTGTTCAGTCTTGTTTTCCATTCACTTCATTAAGTCTCAACTATTTTATACACTGTTTTCGAATTTATTATGTAATAAACAGATACCTATAATGCACCTAGGGGCAGATAATGCACCAACCAAGATGCACGAATCGGAAAGATGACTTTTTACTTATTGATGTGTAACATCTTGACTCTCGGTATGGGCAGTAATTAGTGTATTTGCCATATGGCAACATACACTATTGGCGTCGGTCGGATGGCGGGACCTAGGGGTCGGACCAAAATTTCTCGACGTTTCATAACCTCCTAAACACTTTGGCACCATTTTTAAAAATGTTTATATATATATGTATATATATATATATATATATATATATGTGTGTGTACGCGCAATAACTTTCGAAAGAGTTAATTGATTTCAACGAAATTTGGACCACGTGTTGAAATCCATCACCGCAAGAAGCCTATTTAAAATGGGCCTAATCGGGCTATTTTAAGGGTAGTTTTTAGGGGTTGAAAAATGTTTTTGGGCCCCAAAATACCGAAAAAATTCTCCGAATCGTTTCAAAATTGAAATTTAACCCTTTGGTAGTAATAAAAAAGTGTCCCCAAAATTTTAATAAAATCGGCCCGATAGGACCGGATTTACAAATTTTATGAAAACACTAGTTTGCAGATAGTGACTTATTTATTGAAGGGTGTATTTAATTCAATGTAGACGTTAGATTGATAATAATATTACAATAAAGAAAAAAAATGTTATTTTTTAAAGGTGTATTAAGGGGTTAAATTTTTTATTTTGCCCAAAAACAAACTTAATTTCACATAATAAAAGTATAAAACCACACGGCCCTATACAAGCAAATACACTATATTGTCGGCAGGGTTTTGGCACTGCGACCCGGGTCTTTATTTTGTAGTATGAGCAGGACAGTCTTTAACTTATTGGAGGCCCCAGGTTCGGACTGGGCCGGAAGGGCCCAGATGGCTCCCCGCAAGCTCGAGACTGGATAATGGTAGATGGGATATTTTTCTATTTCATTTCTCTCTAATGTATGAACGAACTATCTGATCTAGTTTACATTTAGGTCACAAGAGCTGGAACCTAGCCTGCATGGGCCCCCTATCCTACCTACCGCCTGGCTTGCAGCAAGCCCCGCAAACCTATTTTAATTTTAATCATTCGAGCTGAAATTTTCAGAGAACCATTTTTTCAATGTAAAGAACCATTTTAAAGGTTAGCATGTGACAATTTCCAACTTGTCAAAATAAAAGCCAATCTATGTTTTTGAATTTAACTTCGTTAGCGACATATCTGTTTAAAAAAAGTAAAAAATCGAGAGGAAATCGAATCGACAAGGACAGAAGTTTATAGTGTGTTGCTAAAGTCTGTGTAAATATTATTAATTAGTTTGACATAACAAAAAATTAAATTTGGGAATAATATTTAAAACTAAAGAAGTTAAACTTCTTATGTGAACTTATGAGGGCGAGGCTCATTATATTTTTTTTTAATTTTATGACGCTCAATTCTTAGTCGCAGATAATAAAATGCATTTTGCGATCACAGTCTTAAATTTATCGAGAATGGAAATTACTGCAAGCAAAAGTGACCACATTTTTATAGAAAAGAGAGAAAAATGAAAACTGATTTTTTACCAATATCTTTAGTCCGCCGTCGAGCCACAAAGATTAATAAATAGCCAGAAGCATAATTCGAAAGACCCACTACCCTTCAGCCAGGTCTGTGTTTTTGTATTCGCATATTACTAAAGAGCTATTGTACAAATTTTTAGTGCCTAAAATACCTACCCAAAAATGTCTAACAGCTCTCGAGCTATTACTTCTAGTTATTTATTTATTCTTGTGGTTGAGCTATAAAAACAACGAAACTGCGACACACTGTACAGAGAACATATCGGCAGATAAGTAGGTATTTTGTATGTGCAACTTCTCCAAACACGTCGTTAAAACTGACCAACAAATTTAAATAGCGATGAAAATGGATCGTTAAAACTAACTATATACCGTTACACTGAAAGTCCAGAGATATTATAAACGATATAAAGTTTCGCCAGCTCTCAACCACGTAATAAGAGCGTTGCAAGTTTTGTGAAACTTTTTGTGAACAAAAAAAAAATGTCCCGGCTATTACTAGCGGCCCGGTCCGGCTTCGCACGGATAGCACTAATTATCTATAGCCATAAAAGATAATAATCATTATCATAAAATTCTCTCATATGACTTTTAGTCAAGTTTTTATAGTTTATTTGATCTAAATACTAATATTCGATTATTACAGAAAATAATATTACTTACATTTCGCAATCTAATATAAGCGGTATAGTTTTTGTGCATGGGATGGATATGATTTACATCGTTTCTTTGCTATGCCAGTCCACTAACCTTAAATTTTGGTACCTTACTATAGATACCTACACATGTTGGAATCTATCATTATTAAAATGAATACTATCGAACGCATTGTCAGAAAATCTGGGTTAACCATAGATTGTAATCACACATACTTTTTCATAAGAAAAACCTTGTAGAATTTCAAATCGATTTTCTCTAGTTTTTAACCTACCTATATGAGTTCTATTTTTGATAATATTACAGTGAGATTGTGGTAATCAGACTTTGTTTTGCATGCTGGTGTCGAATAATCGAAGTTTCCCTATTCTAGAGTGCTGTGGTTAAGCCTCTTCTAATTGGGCTATATATTTTAAGGAATAGCGAATTCGGTGATCTGACATATTATGAGTAGCAATAAAATGAAGAGCGGACATTTTTTTTGTTGCATATTAAATATTGTTTTTTCGTGGTACTCATCAAAACAACATGTACACAGCTACGGTGAGAATAATAAACCAAGTCACAAATATTAATTAGTTTTAGCATCTATTGACTACCCTCAAAAGAAAAACAGAAACGATGTTTTCTCTCTCCTACTCGTGTCGGACCCGTATGTGAGTCAGCGTTCGGTGATGTCCGATTATGTAAGGTGTTCAGCTAGACGCGGCTGTACCGTAAATGCGACCGGATATGCGTATCAACCGGATGTAGAGGATGCGCTACATCCGGTTTATAAGCAAAACAGCTGAAAGATAGCTTATGATTGGGGTTTAGAATGTATCGTTTGTAAGCCCGAATCATAAGTTATCTTTCAACTGGAGTTGGGTGTCCTGCAAACATCGCATATCCGCGATTGGCCTTACTTGACTTGAATGAAACTCTATACTTTATATGAACTCCTCCAGTGACCTTTTTGCATGTTCATCATATTTCCTGCGTTCGAAGCGAAGCGAAAACAGCCAGAAGCATGAAAAGACACACATATACATATAAATATGGTTTTTACAAGGTGTTTTTTGAAGTGAAACTTCTTATGCGACCAAAAGCAAACCTAACTCTATGACTTCCCTATAGGCTCTAACGCAAATGCCGCCCTTTATGTGAGTTATATTTGGTTATCGGATTCTGAGAAAATTCTTGAAATTGATTCAAAATTGAAATTTAACTGTTTTAAAAGGTGTTCCTAAAATTTTAATCAAAATGGGTCGAAAATATTTATTATTTAGTTTACCATTTATTTAGTATACCTAATAGCTTTTGTCTGCTATAATTGTTAAGAAACATTCATTGTTGTAGCACTATATTAGAAAAAATTATTATTCCAACACGTCACCGTCTGGATTTAAACCAGAATCTTTCCACTTTCGCGGCGGAATGAGTTAATCAGTTACTCAACGGTGCACACAATTCAACATTTTAATCCTTCATAATATAGTGATTTACAACACTCAAATTCACTACATGCGAGAGCCAATTATTTTTAGCTCTAGCTAGACATTAACTCTCACAGTAGCGAGGGAAAGTTTACCATTTACTTATTTAGTTTTTAATAAAAATATAATATATCGTATCGATATCGCGGGCCGAATTCACAGGCTTTGCGGGCCGCACTTTGGGAACCCCTGTCTTAAACGGTTTTGACTGTACTTATTACTAGTGGTTGAAGCTGGAATGGTCCTGTCGCCCAATTGGCTGGAACTTTTAAACCCGTGTTGATAGGTTTTTGATCAACATCTTCACTATCTCACTATTCTATCCGAGCACACTTTTGAGGAACAGTCTGTATGCACATCATGTATAGGTACAAATATATATGAGCCATGGGTATAGTCGTATGAATGTAAGCGCTTTATGTGCTCATAAGAGTATCTCGTCGATTCTCTTGTGTGTATCTTTCTTAAAAAATAATACGTAGTGCTGCGTGTAACACGCCTATTCTACAAGCTGAACTCGCAAAGCCGCGGAATAATAAACAGACAAATATTCAGGGAAATTGTCTATTATCAAAACATTCTCAACTCCTTGTCCCTGATATTAAATATGTGACCAAAAGGAAAAATCGTTTATGTCGAATTTTTGGGTTTTTTATCATTGCAATTCCATTAGAAGGGAATGGTACTAATCTAGGTTGTTTTTTACTTAATAGGGATGTTGACTATTTTTGGGAAAGTATTTTAAATCGTGCATAAGTACCTAATATTGCCACAAATATTTATTATTTTTATTTAAATACAACTCAAGCCTTAAAAATCATGTATTTTAAATCCCGTTTCAAATTTCGGTTCAAAACGCCAATACTAGTCGCGTAACGTCACCTGTTCATACCAAAGGAGGCTACCATCCTATAGATGCGTATTCTGTGCTCATAAACGTTAGTAAACTGAGGTGATGAAAAGTTGTTTCGTAGTCGTTGCTATAGTTACATGTAATTTGACGTTTCCTATAAACAAATAATAATAAATTACACACTAAATATTAACCAAACAATGAAGTTTTTTGACAGCGGCTGAACATATGACGTCATGCGCTCTGATTGGTGTCTGTTGTCACGTGACTTGAGAGTGATTTTATTAGGTTTTATTTATTAAATATTAATTAAATTCCTTAAAAATAAGGAAAAATATAGTGTTTTTTAGTATTTCTATCATAGAAACTACTACTTTTCGTTAAAATTATGTTTTTATTTGAATACAGTCAACAAAAAGTGCCCTGTTAACAGTTTAAATTGTGTCGACGTATGATTCGTCAATAACTTTGCGTTAAATTATCGTGTACACCCATCGCTTTTAATAAATGACTAGATTAAAATATCAAAAGGTAATAATAAACTAGTATTTCATCGAACACTCGGTATAATATTAAGATGGTGTTTATATGACATCAGACTAAAAACAATAAAAAAAAAACTGTTCGAAAAAACGGAGTTCATAAAGTCGTTAAAATCGTATTTATATTGAATATTAAAAACAAATACTATAGAAATGGAATTTTTATTACAAATATAAAGAAAGCGTTTTCTTTAATTAAAAACTTTTCAATATCCTTAAGTTGAGCGCACTAAAACATAAGACAAAGCTATGACACGTCACACACTACAACAATGTTCTTTTGTTGAAACCTTTTTCAGAGTCACGTTCTCATTTTGCTTTTATCGACACTTCTGTGTATAAAACAAAATATAGTGAATTTACAAGTAAACGAGAAAAAAAAACAACGTACTTTGTCAAACATAGTTCTTCCGTTTAGTAAGAGAACCGTAAATAGACGGATCATTTCCTGCTGACTCGGCACATTTTGTGACAGCTAGTGACAATTTTATTCGTAGTATTTCGTCAAACCTGAGTTTTTGTGAGTTCATTAAGTACACTACCTAGGGATTGCAATGCTGGATCCAGCAACTGGCGCTGGATTCAGCGGTGCGGATCCGCAATCAGCTAAAAACAAGTAAATAACTGGGTCTAAGAAGGATTATGGTAAGATATTGAAGAAAGAAATGGCACTTTATGAAAGTGAGAAAGTAAGAGGTGAAAACCTAACTTTAATCTATGATTATTTGATGACTCTCAAACCAACCAGCCTAGAGGTAGAGAGAGCCCTTTTCGCATTCGGGTATATTTGTAGTTCTTTAAGAAATAGGGTGGGAGATAACACCACCAATAACATTTCTTTTTTGAGATCTTATTTGAAAAAAAGTAAAAAAGAAACGGTTACCTACATAATTGATTGGCTTTATTCTTTAAAAGACAAGTCAAGTTTTAAATTATATAATATAATTTATATTAAAGTTTTGTTTCTAATAAGAGTTAACTAGACATTTTATAAGCGGGAAACGCAATTTAATTTCTAAAACTATTGAGACTGAGAAAGTGAGACTATATTGTTTGTAAAATAGGTAAACAAATAACTATTTTCAGATATCTAGAAATCAATTTAGGTGATTTAAGACTGTATTGTGATAATTAATAATTATAAATTATAAAATTATAAATTGTATTTTTAAATTGTATGACATGTCATATAGATACTATGTATCTCAATTAATGACCAAATAAACTTACTTACTTACTTACTACGGATACTCGTAACTATTACTTACTATTGGAGTACTTTACTAACGCCAAAAAACGAGTTTTTGATGTAAATGTAGATAAATAGTTATTGAAGTTTCTAGAGTTAAAAAATTGTTACATTTATTTGAAAAATCGATTAATGCTGGATCCAACTGGATTTGCTTTAATCCAGCATAAATCCAGCTGGATTGAAAATGCCGCTAGATTGCAATCCCTCGTACTATCCTGCAGTCTGGCAGCTGAGACCGGGGACAAAGCATGGGTGGACGCGGTCAAAGATGAAAACTAGAGGACTTAATACATACATATTATTTTCATGTCATCAGCACGAACACTATTTAAATTCTTCTCGTTAGCTTTCCAAAACACATCTTATTAAAACTGATCATTTGGGACAAACATCGCTATATCAATGATCACACGACAGAGTGGCTTAGGGCATATTTTTAGAAAAATAACTTCAAAGATGATTTAGTCCTCGTTAGTGGTTGCATCGATAGACGCTTGTCACATACACGTAAAGTAGCAAGTATGTAGTGTAGCAGAGAGGAAAGCGCTCAGTATAGGTGATGAGAGGGGAGCACCAAGTCGGAAAGAGTTAACGAGATGCAAGGCTGGCCGAACGAGATGTCTCTACGTGCAACACTTGCAAATCTAAACGTTTTCACATCCAACAGCGCCATTAAATGTTTCACATCAATAATACTTAATAAACCGTATTATTGTGGCATTTCCCAAACTTTTTTGACCGCGGCCCGTAACGAGATTTAAAAATTTTTCGTGACTCATTTATTTACAAAACAAATTTTATTTTTTTATAGAAATCAAGTTTGCTTATTTCATACACAAAAATTTACAATTTTTTTTCGCGACCCGGCAAATTTGTTCTACGACCAACAATTTGAGAAATGTTGTATAGTTTCATAAAAAATACCTAAAGCTACTTTGTTTTGCGGTGTGACAAACATCTCGGTTTATCAATTTCGGCTCGAGGCGAAAGAACAATGTTCAAACGCACAGTGAGTAAATATTTGTTCGGTTTCGCGTTTAATAAAATTAATGAAATCATCCCTCCTAAGAAAAGAAAAATCTACGAGCACTCTTCTTCAATTAGTAAATAAGTTCACTATCTTTTTGTTCGAACTTTTCTAGAAAATCTCTTTTTATTATCTTTGAAGCTCCCAAACAACATTTGCGATATATTTCCGCGAACTGGTTTTGAATAAAGAAATTGATTTAAACATATACCTATACGATAAACTTAATGAACACGAAAAGCAGGAGCGGATCTAGATTTTTCAGGGTCTAGGGCTTTATTGAAGTCCAATAAGGCCAAGTTTTGTCAAAATTCAACAAAAAAACTTCACTAAAAAATAATCAAAATTCATCCAAAGATTTCTCAAAATTTAAAATTTATTTGTTGGGAAAAAGGACTTCTTTAAGTGAACACTTATTTGTTATATATTGCGACGTTTCGTCCCTTTATTGGGACTTTTTAAATTAGTTTGAACATCAACCGTAAAAATTTAAAAAAAAAACGGGTTTATTATAAAAGTTTTTATGAACAATTGTTTAACTAAAATTTATATCTACATGTTAACTTTTATATCTATTTGAACAAAACATTTAATGTTATAAGCTTGAAAAAGTCCCAATAAAGGGACGAAACGTCGCAATATATAACAAATAAGTGTTCACTAAAGAAGTCCTTTTTCCCAACAAATAAATTTTGTAGTAATTACCAAGGACAAAAAAGAAAAACGTCAATTTCTCAAAATTCTTCGAAAAGTTTGCCAAAATTCACAAAAAGAAAAATCAAAACTCACACAAAACATTGTCAAAATTCATACAAAAAATTGTCAACATTCATCCATGAGAATGATAATCATGGAGAATAATCATTAATATTAACTATATTTTACAATACGATAAGTGTTCCTTGTTAATGAACGAAATTTATGATAATATTTCTACTTTTATGGGCCCCAGGACTTAAATCCTATTAGTCCCCATGTAAATTCACCCCTAACGACAGGTTTTTAATATAATAGACGTCTCTTCAGATGCTAAATATTATGTCGATTATAAGGAAAAAAATATTTTTGTTCGATGGCCAGTAACCAAATAAATCTAATTATATAAACGAAAAAAATTTAATGGCGAAAAATTCTGTTTCACTTCTGCTTACACATAATGAGAATTCACATTTGACGCATTTTAGATAGGTAGTGTCTCTGAACTGCCTATAGAAAAAATCACAAATTCTTAACCCAAAGGATGTGATAAAGATTCATTTCTCCATAAGAAAAACATTGCAGAATTTTAAATCGATCCGCTACGAAATACAATCAATTAATTATAACAAAAATGTTTCTAAACCGTGTATATATGTATTTAGCATCGTTTTTATATAATTTTCACTTCGAAACAACTATTTTCTACGCATTTTAATCAAGCTTTAGTTTGAAAAACGATCTTTTTCTATGTAGATCAGCCATTTGTTTTCATGTGAGTACAATGTAACAGAGAGCTTCCCAACATTGGACTGCTGCATGTATAAAAACTGCAATTATATGATTACAATCTAAGGTCATTGTTAAATCCATTTTTTGACAATGCTTTCTGCAGCCCGGCTTAAATGTACTCGTGGAAATGACGGCCGTTTATGCGGTTTATAAAATCAAAAGATTTAATTCTTTTTATTTTAGAGCTTAAAAGTTTTCCAATAAGTAATATATACGTAATACAGTAAGACCTCGCTTAACGCTGTTTCAGTATTACATGGTTTCTAAAAAAAGCTTAGCCACTATAACGTAAATTATGGATGTTTATACAAAATGATTCAAATGTTGATAGAAGTTCAAAGGCAAGACATTGATGCAATATTGACAACAGCTTGCTGAACGAAACAGAAAAAGGCAAATGACATTAAATGACTTATTTACAAAAACAAAATAATATGTCAAATGCGAAACCTTTTTCACCACATACATAACTTCTTACTCGAACTTTTATTTGATTTTCATAAATGTTTTATGAACAAAAATCGATATTAGCAATTAATAAATTTAATTAATGTAATAAAAAAGTATTTAACAATAAATGTTACAAAAAAAACTAACAAATTTTCTTATTCTACGTATTAAGATGACCTCGTTTAGCACTGTTTCGTGTAGCGCATTGGAACATATCTCCCGCATTAAGCGGGTTCTTACTGTATTTTGATTGCACTATAAAGCTCATTAAAAAGGACTAGAATATTTAAAGTTAAAGCTTCCGTAGATTCGACAAAGTTTATTGCATGCAGAAATGCTAATCCTATCGTGAGTAACTAAAACTAATATTAGTTTTCTGTACAGAAGCTATAGTTTTACTTCTTCCGTTTTGCATAAAAATTTAATAACATGTTAATAAGTTTGCGTTTTAAATATGATTTTCTTCACTTTGTTGACTTTGTTAAACAATTAGTTTAACATTGAAATATACGAGTGTTGATCAAGCGGTACTCGTGTTTGACGACAGATGGCGTTGACTAGTGAAATTGACTTTACCATCGTGTACTGCAGACTTTTAAACGACCTTGTCTGAGTTGTAGATAGATTTATAGGTTAGGTTATTTTTGACAGCCAGTTGTATCATTCATGTCTTGAATTTTTCGACAAAATGGAAAAAGAGCAATATCAATCCGTAAATTGTTTTTTAAAAAACATGCGAAGAAATAAAACTGAAGTTGGATGCTGTCTATGGCAACCATTCACCATCTATGACCACGGTGAGATACTCATATAAAAAACGCGTTACGGATCGATATTGCTCTTCTTCCATTTTGTCGAAAAATACAAAACACGAATGATACAACTGGCTGTCAAGAATAACCTAACCTATGATTTATTTACAACTAAGCACGAGGTCGTTTAAAAGTCTGTAGTATACGATGGTAAAATCAATTTCACTCGTCAACGCCATCTGCCGTCAAACACGGGTACTTATTGATCAACCCTCGTATTCTTTTAAGCCAGGCGCATACTTCCCACTATTTTATTCAATTGGCTGAAACGATTGTCGGATGAAGGCATCTGAAATTCGAACCAAACACATCCAATTCGAACTCGGAAACAAGTGCATTGTGTTCGATTGAGTGTTTCGACAAAAAGTCTAATTCGACTTAATGAACGTGTATAATGTATATTGTTTCACAAAGTTACAATATTTTCTTCTTTTTTTGCAGTTTACGAAAAGTAAAGATGGACCAAAGAAAATTAATGGACAACGCCAACACTATTACAGATATGGCAAAAGTAAGTACCCAAAAATTAGTTTGAAAAACATAACAGTTTAAATTATTAATATAAAAACGTAATCACATTGAAATTAACATCCATAATACATGATTTGTCCGTAAAGCAAAGAGAAGTAGGTCTGGTAAAAAGAATGTATATATTATCAAACGTCTTCAAAATAGTCTCCTTGGGCGTCGGAACACCGCTGCCAACGCAATTCTCACGTTGCAAAGGTTCCCTGGAAGTCAGCTGCCGTAACTAGAGATGGGAAAACCGGGTCTTTTAAGTGATCTGCATCTTTGCATCTGGATCCCGTATGTGAGCCGGCTCACTGAACCGGTTCAAAAAGAGCCGAGTTCTGAATATGTTACTGCAGTCTTCCACTGAGTTACTTAGTTCAGTCAATCATATCACGACCTGTATAGAATCAAGAATTCATAGCCAAACATGTGATGCATGAGTCATTTGAGCTGACAGATGCATCAAAGCTTCTGTGTGTTAAGTGTTTCACTGAGTTATGCGAATCCGTTGATCCGTCGGCTCAAAAAAAAGTGAGTCGGCTCTCACGGATCTTCTGTCGGAGTCGGCTCTTTGAACCGGTTCAGATCTGAGTTACCCAACTCTAGCCGTAACCTCTTTCACAAACTCCGTGACAGCCCGTTGAATGAGGGGGACATCTTTAAAACGGTGACTTTTCCGGCTTCTCTTGAGCTTCGAGAACAAGAAAAAGTCTGCCTGGCTCACGTCGGGGCTGTAAGCGGCAAGGTTGCAACCCCTATCCAGGCCAGATAGACGGTCACAGCGAAGACAGTATAGCCTGAACGCTCCATTTTTGACATTTTTTGCCGTGACAAATACTCAAAAACAGGTTTTAGTCCACACGTATGTCAGAGCTCAGACGCGAAAGCCGCCTGGTGCGTTGCTTAGATTATACCCCGCACCACAAATTTCGCCGTCAAGAGCGCGCTGCTGTTGACTGTAGCGCCGCACGTCGACCAGTCTCTTAACTCTACGGACTAACCATGTATAATATGAGCCACGGTTCTAAAAGGTTCTGAAGTTAGATGCAAATGGAAGCTTGCGCAGGTACAGTCGGTTGAAAAACTACAAATCCGCGCTATATTATTATTTTTAATTTTTCTTTAATCTAAAGGTCTAATTCTTTGCAAAAAGTCATCCAAAAAATTATTTTTCGTCCTTGTCTATGCAAAAGCGTATTAGGCATCTTGATCAATTAATAATCAAAGAAACATCTTAACAATAGCCTACTGGACTGTACTTTATAGCAGGAAAGCGACAAGTGACACGACAACCAGCGATAACCAATCACCGACGAGCACACATTCTGTGCCGGTAACTGGGAGGTGGTGGGAGTCTTCCTTTCCCACAAAACAACCAGGACGGCTCTAAAATATGCATTTGCGACGCTGTTTGTGACTAGCTTCAGAACCTTTTAGAACCGTGGCGAGTACTATAATGGGTGTTTAGTTAAAAATAAACTATTTATGAGTAATTTTTTTAACGTAGACCCAAAACACAGTGTACGAGATAGTGTCTGACATGAGTACAAGACAGGACTCACTGGAGGACCGACTCTCAGGACTGGAAGAGAAAATAGTGGCCTTGCAGGAGCAGCTGGAACTGCTTCCTGACCTACTTGCTAGTCGGATAGCTGCACAGGTATTACTCTATCTCTATCTACCCTATCTTTGCGTCTTTATTGTTCACCTTTTCTTTTCAACTATAAGTTGTTATATTACTAACTTGTTCAGTACGGTATAGTTCATAAGAGGTTGAGTCTAACTAAGTGATTAATTAGAACGGTTGCGATCTTTGATGACTGTCGGAGAAATTTGGATAAAATCCGTGGCACAGGATCAAGAAGCAATACTGAATTTAAATTCATCTTCCAGATATATGTTATAATAGAAAACAGTATCTCGGGTAATTGGAATAATGAAAATAAATCAATTTAAACACTCATTGATTGCAACGTTTCGTCTTTTCTTTAATTAAGACTTTTTCAAGCTCTAAAAAATTTTTACAAAAATTAACATTCATATAATAAAAATATTAAACATTATGGATTCAATAATTTACTAAAAAGAAACAATGGTGTGACTAACCTCAATATGCTTAAATGATAGTAAATTTTCTAAAATTTTCAATTTTTATAATTGTTTTTTGTAATGCCAAATTGCATATTATATCATAGTTTTACTTTTATTTAAGCATATTGAGGTTAGTCACACCATTGTTTCTTTTTAGTAAATTATTTAATCCATAATGTTTTTATTATATGAATGTTAATTTTTGTAAAAAATTTTTAGAGCTTGAAAAAGTCTTAATTAAAGAAAAGACGAAACGTTGCAATCAATGAGTGTTTAAATTGATTTATTTTCATTATTCCAATTACCTGTGATGCTGTTTTCTATTATACTGAATTTAAAATTGCATTTATTCCTAACCTTTCTGTACACTTCGCACCATCTTCAAACAGTATTTGAAACTCTGAAGATGGTACGAAATGTGCCGAAACGTTAGGAATAAATGCAAATTTAAATTCAGTATTGCTGCTTAATTGATCCTATGCCACGAATTTTATCCAAACTTCTCCAATAGTTTGTAAGACTAAATTAATAAACAGTATAATAGCTATCATTATTCGTTTGCTATAATTGCTAATAGGCGGAGAGCTCATAATACCCGTTTCATGAAGTTTATGTCAATTATCATAATTATGGATCATTGACATCAATTTTAAGGCTAAAAAAATCGTTGAAAAACATTTCTTATTTTATCACTAATAAAACAATCTCAAAAGGACAGAAACAAAAGGTAATTAATTTTTCTTTGCCTTTAAAAAAGTAGAATTTAGTATGTGGCCTGGTAGACAATAAATATTGTGTACGAATTGAAATCAATGGAAGGCTTCGAGATCTGTTAGCATATGCGAGTTTGTAAAATCATGCAAAAAAAAATCGCGTTTGTTCTGTAAAGCCTAAAATGTTTTGCTATACAGGGTGTCTCAACCGACGTTGGCTAACATGGGTAACTTTGTTATTAGTGGAGATAGAAAGTCGGTTAAATGGGCAAAGTAGTGCAGAAAATTGTGCTCATTAACGTCCCGTCGAAAAAATAATTGAATTTTGACACTCTATGAATTTATTCAGAAAATAGTGAAAATTGCTATTTATGAAAACTGGCTATAACTTTTTTATTTATGAAGATATTTGAAAATTTCATTTACGATTTTTTGATAACTTTTTAAGGTCTTTTCAATGGCGTAGGTTTAATTTTTAATTTCAAAGCTTGCTAAAACTAATTCTTCTTCACAGTGTTGAATGTTGCCTTTTTTCTTTGAAAATGAACTGTATACCTTTAAATTTCTATTAAGTTCCTAAAAGTTATTGAATAGGGCTGTCGCCTTTCTGGATAAAGGTTCAAGTATTCTGCTTGAGCCCACGTGATATTTTTGTTATACTGAATGTATGCGCAAAAATAGCCTGTTTCTCCAAATTTGAGAATGCTTGAGCCATCTTAGAGAGTAAATCAAACAAAATGAATTAGCAAAACTGTAGCGATCGCTTGACAGATTGTTAACCTGTCGGTATGTATTTGTTTCAACAAATTTTTACATGGCACACTTTTATCGGTATAGATAACGTCAAAAGGCTATTTTGGTCTGCTTTGTAGCTTGTGATTCGTTTAGATATAGGATATGCCATATCAAATTATTCAGAAAAATAAGCAGAATTCGAATATCTGAAAATCATAAATAGTATCCATAAGAAAAACCAAAGTTCATGTCAATATCTCATTATGTAGTGAAAATGAAAAAATTAAACCTACGCCACTGAAAAGACCTTAATAAGCTATCAAAAAATGGTTAATGAAATTTTCAAATATCTTCATAAATAAAAAAGTTATGGCCAGTTTTCATAATTGGCAATTTTCACTATTTTCAAAAATAAATTCATAGAGTGTCAAAATTCAATTATTTTTTCGACGGGACGTTAATGAGCACAATTGTCTGCACTACTTTACCCATTTAACCGACTTTCTATCTCCACTAATAACAAAGTTACCCATGTTAGCCAACGTCGGTTGAGACACACTGTATACTTCACCGCAACCTATAACGTAAAATTGTATCGTTTAGAGAAGATGGCAGTATCATTCCTGCGTACAAACGAGTTTCGGATCGAACGGGTCTATGTTTTCTAACAAGGACTGTTCCTATAAATATGGTCAGTGAGTTATTCGTCGCTAGTCGAGACCCATCGTTGACCTATGATTGTCCCTGAAACTATAAATCACCCCGTTACGGATCGCTTTTCCTACTCTTCTTACTACCCAGATTCCCCACCTTGCTACTATCTTCTATAAGCGATACTACTCTACATATTGTACACGTGGTGCTAAAAATGAGCCTTAACATGACTGCTAGTTTCAAGGTCAGACATATACATTGAGTGTCACCTATACTTGTAACCGAAGTTACGAATTCGTCGGTAGACACGTCCAAGTTATGCTTCTGGTTTTTATTTATTCTTGTGAAAACAACGTCACTTGTTTTACAAAGCAAATTGTAAATTGATGTGTTTCTTTTTTGTTTGACTTCTTCAAAGTTTGGTAAGATAATGATTATAATAGTTTTTCACTTAAAAAACAGAGGAAACTTTTCCATTGGCGCAAGTTTATTAATCAAATGTTATTTTTTTTCTTATTTATGATCGAAGAATGTGCAAACCTATCCCATCCACCGTGTCAGTTCATTAACTAGCGAAGCGACCAATAAGGTCCATTTGCATTATATCGACATAATTCACCATCGCCACGGACCGTCATCAGTCGACAACTCGATGGTGTTTGGTGATTCGGAGGATTAGATTTTAACACCTGTTTGAAATAGACCAAAGAAATAAATAGATAGAGCTTAAGCAACTGGTAGGTTAAAGCACGTTCATATGTTACGTGACATTGTCGCTATCGATGGTGTAGCCCCTGCTTTATATAGGGTGTCCAAGAAACCAGTGTTCGGCAAAAAAAAATTTCGATTTTAATTATCTAATTATTTTGAAAAATTAGTAATATTTCTTCTATAATTACTAACTTTCGAAGAAATAAATAATTAGAACCTTATATTACTATTTTTTTTTTTTTAAATTAATAGTTAGCAAAAAATTATTACCAATTTTTGTGAAAAATCAGTAATTAGAAAAAAATATTACTAATTATTTTAAATAATTAATAATTAGAAAAAAACATTACTAATTTTTCTCAAAATTAATTGGACGAAAATATTTTTAATTTTCCCGGTATTTAATTGTGGATAAACTTTTGTAATAATCTCATTACAGTACGGCAAAGACGTTATGTAAGGACAAGGGATTATCGTGCGATCGACTATTTACGGAATTAATCGACCGGATCCGTTAATTAGTATAGTGTGGGTATTTTTTGTTTTTGTGGCACCGATAAATGATGTCATTCCGTTCATAAATGCTAATATGGTGGTTTAAGTAATTTATTTATTGAATTTTTTTGATTGTCAGTGCTATTACATTTTCGATTTACTTGAAATTTGGATTTAAATTTCTATCAGAATTTGGATCAGTAATTAAACCACGTTACCTTAATGTATAAATTTAATAGTAATTAGTAATTAGAAAAAAATATTACTAATTATTATAAAAAATTAGTAATTAGAAAAAATATTATTAATTATATTTAAAAATTAGTAATTAGAAAAAAACATTACTAGTTATTTTTTTAAATTAGTAATTAGAAAAAAATATTTCCTAATTTTCAAAATAGTTAATAATTAGAAAAAAAAATTACCAAATTTCCTGAAAAAATTAGCAATTAATAGCAAAACCGTTAACAAAATTACAATTTTTGCCGATCACTGCAAGAAACTTTCTGTTAGACTTTTATCGGTGATCCGTTTATAAGTGCAATCTAATGTTCTACATGACAAGAAGTTTCACAACGACATTAGAATGCTCCTGTATAAAAAGTAAAATTATATGATAACAATCTAATTTTTTTAAATTTTCACGAGAAGCTGCGAAATGTCACGACAACAAAATCGCTCAATATGAATGTGCATTATTCACAGTAGTCAACATCACTACCGTTGCACTAAATCAATAAGCACTTTGTATATATATTATATACAGTGTGTTTCATTTTACACGAAGACACCTAAATAACTTTTTCATTTTAAAAGCAATCATTATAAAATTTTCAGCAGTTATGCAGGCCGTTAAGATGCATCTTTTTTGTAGGAACAAAATTTTTCAAAAGTCAAAATCTAGCCACCTACGATTAAAATAAAAAGTAGGTTTTCAAATAAACTCACATATTATTATGTGCGATCAAGATAGAGCAAAATTTTATTAAAAAAAGTTGTTCAGAATCACAAAAAACTCCTAACTATGAAGTTTCGTCAAAAAAATCATTTTTTAAATTTCTCAAAATATGAATGCCATCGGTTTCATGGCCCTCGCTTGCTAGTAAAATAGCAAATAAATTAATGATTGCATTCATATTTTGAGAAATTTAAAAAATGAATTTTTTTGACGAAACTTCATATTTAGGAGTGTTTTTGTGATTCTGAATAACTTTTTTTAATAAAATTTTACTCTATCTTGAAAACCTACTTGTTATTTTAATCGTAGTTGACTAGACTTTAGCTTTTGAAAAAAATTGTTCCTACAAAAAAGGTGCATTTTAATGGCCTGAATAACTGCTGAAAATTTTATAATGATTGCTTTTAAAATGAAAAAGTTATTTAGTTGTCATCATGTAAAATGAAACACACTGGTTAACTCTACTTCACAATGTTTCCTTCATGCTTCAAAAAACAAAATATAAATGCAAAAAAACGATAACCTTTTTATGTTAAAAATTCAAGCAGTAATGTAGTGAGACGCAGAAATTAACCATTTAGTAACTGTTTCGAGTTTAAAAACCCAAAGCATTAATAAGAATGGGTTCAGAAGACAATTCGGGTGATATAAAAGATTGGGAGGTAGCACAATAAGCCCTAGAGGCTGCTGTGTTCCCGGGGACAGAACGACTCACAAAAAAACAAAAACAAAAAATAATCTTGGGAACTAATCTTGACCTTGTATCCCGTTTTGTTTCTTAGAATATTTAAAACTAGGCGTTCTACTTATCATAGGAAGCAATGATACAAATAAAAGAAATTTTTAGTATTATCACTTTTGACGAAATTACGAACATAGGCTTTAAAGCGCTGCATTACTGCTTAAACTTAAAATACTGAAACATTATGAACTGGAGTTTAGCGACACTGTAGACGCGAACATAAAATCGCGCACTTTAATTAAACAACGCCATTTTTTGCAGCGGCTTGAATGCCCATTCTTTGCATTGATCACTTCTTTGGCATCATTAAACAAATTCTTATTGTAGATAACTATATTGTCCGACATTGCCCGTGCTAATATCGTATTTGGGTTTTTTTTTGCTAAGGTGACATTCATCAGATCGCAGAATATTCTCTCGAGAAATTTCGAACTCTAGTTTCAAAATTTATTTTATAACTGTTTTTATTAGCTGTGAATAAGTATTAAACTTCACAAAATTACTGCTTAAAAAATTCAAGAAACATTTTTGGCCTAGAAATTGAAACAAAAAACGTGCTAATCGTCAATATTTCTTCACGGCACGTCACGAGATTTCGAATTACGGGACGGCAAATTAACATGTTGAAGTTTTTTTAACATACTAAAGTGTTGACATATTTGACTTCTTCAATGATTTTTTCTCAAATTTATTTTTTTTTTGTACAAAAATTTGCAGAAACTTATGCTAATTTTCTCGTTTTTATCTCATTTTAAATTGTTTATTTAGACCAAATAAACTGTAAAAATTTGACTAAAAGTCATACGAAAGAAATGGTCCATATTTATAGTTTATTTTGAAGGATTAATATCAAAGATTGAATAAGATTTTACATAGAAATCAGAAATTTCCGAAACGTGAGTAAATGTATTTTACATGTACACTCATAAAATAGAGCTATGCAGTTGAAAAAACCGGCCAAGTGCGAGTCGGACTCGCGCACGAAGGGTTCCGTACCAGTATCTATAAAAACGGCAAAAAAAATCACGTCTGTTGTATGGGAGCCCCACTTAAATATTTATTTTGTTCTGTTTTAGTATTTGTTGTTATAGCAGCAACAGAAATACCTCATCTGTGAAAATTTCAACTGTTTAGCCATCACGGTTCATGAGATACAGCCTGGTGACAGACGGACGGACAGCGAAGTCTTAGTAATAGGGTCCCGTTTTACCCTTTGGGTACGGAACCCTAAAAAGGGACATATTAAACAGCTAGTACACAGTCACCTTAAATATATTCCTTGAAACACTTCAAGGGTAATGATGTATACAACCGTGAAAATCAATATCAAATCGTTGCAGCTGTTTCGAAGTTTATTGCGAACATCATATACGGACATCTGATGTTATGCAAAAATGTATCGTATCCAGCGCTGCCAGACGTACCGATTTTGGCGGGACGTCCCGATTTTTAAATCAAAATTAAATGTCCCGCGCGGGACAGGCTCAGTCCCGCTTTTCGGGGATAGCTCGACCGTGTGTAAATAATTATTCTCTTATTGTAAGTTGCAATTTGTAACACTCACTCCTCAGACTATTGTTTGAAACGCCATATTTTTTTGATGAATAAAACTTTTTTGATTTTGATTTCTGTTTTTTTTTTGATTTTTTTTATTGAGAAGACGAATAATACAACTATTTAACGATAGGGTAAGTCTGATTTAAAATATCATATTTTTATTAAAATACATTTTCTATGGCTATTTTTGCTATCTATTGTCACGTAAACGTAATTTGAACTCAAATAAAAAGATAAATATTTAAAAACTTCTGAGTATATACGTTTTTTTACTATGTTCCGCTTTCGACGAAAGAATCCCGCTTTTTTCACTCAAAAAGTTCTAAAATCCCGACTTGGCAAAAAAAAATCTGGCAACGCTGATCGTATCACTCTTTGTAGGAAACACATAAATAAATCCTAGAAGTGATCAATTCCAGTTATTTGCTGCAACAAAATGGCGTTATGTTAAAGCGCGTTGAATGTTGATGTAATGTTGAATGGTTACTTTATTAATAACCCGGCTATCAACACTCAGTATATAGTAGTGCTCTGCCGGCGTTGGTCTAAAATCGTCCTTTTTATCACAACCTGGTAGAATAAACCTTCATCGTAAATATTTCTATACTTAAAATATTTATTTTGGTACACTTACATAGATCGTGAAACAAAAATATGAGACACGACCCGTATAAACAGAAAAATTATGTGGTTTGAACTTTCCAGAAGGCAATAACACGAAGGTTTTTTTACTTCGCCATCAGATCCCAAGGTTATTTACCAACTGAAATGTTTATAGCCTTAGTAACAATAATCGATGTACTATCATTAATTAGACAACTTTTGAAGTGAAACTTTTTTAGTCGCGATGCGAATAATTTCGTTTAAGGCTTTGAATTTAAGTCACCTAAGAAGCTAAAAAATGCTGTTGCAAGGGTGCCGCTGTAAGTTGATTACTCTAATTTTTGGAAATATTTTGAAGATTTAAAAACTTTTCCGAAAAAGGAAGAGTCACTTTAGGTTTGTTATGGAACAATTTTGTGAAATAAGTACGAATAAGGTCGTAGTGTGACATTGAAAACGTGTGTTTTTTGGCACTATGACTGTCAATTGTTTTCTAGTAAATCATACATAAATTACAAAAGTAGTCCATTAGAGACCTAAATTTGTCCTTTATCTTCCTTATACAGAAACAATTCTTGCAAAATGCCGAAGCCCTATTTTTGGCTTAAATTCAGAGCGTTCCGACAGCCTCAACAGTATAACGAGTTGTTGAGCGTCTCTCTAACAGTGTAACGAACAAATCAGACAATGAAACTGTTAGGAGTGGAGCAAATGAAATGAGCTGCTAGAGGGGAATCGATTCTGATTGGCTTGCGGGTAGTGCATGGAGGGAGAGACTTGATCGGCACGTCTCTTTCTGTTCTGAAAATAATAACCAAGGAAAGAGTTGAAATAGGGAGACTCCAAGAGTATAGTATAGTATATATGCGGTAATTAGATGGAATTATTACTACAGTATATACACGGGGTGTCCCATTTTAAATTTTATTCTAAATTTTTTCACAAGGGATGAGGTATAGAAAAATATTCTTAAATGAAAGTTGTTTAGTATCAAGGGTGTCGAAAAGTTACCTAAATGGATTTTCTACAGATGGCGCCACCTTCAAGATACAAATGACAACTTTTTTTATTGAAAACCCGTGTTCTTTATTGGCTTATTGAAAAGAGCCGAAAAAATATTACAAATAATGTCAAGAACTGTTCAAAGTTTCTTCCATTTTAAAAGAACAGTTTTGTGCATTAATCAAAATGGAAGACACTTTTAACTGCAGTTCTTGACATGAAAAATACATGAAATACGAAATATAAATCCGAGTATGCAACATCTCTTGGTATGTCCTGTTTTGCGTTAATGCCAGCGATGAAATTAAATTTTTGGTCTTAAGAAGGCCTTAATATTGACCTTAACATTTTTTGTATCATTTTTCCGCCTCTTTCCAATGAGTCAATAAAAAACATGGATTTTAATTTTTTTAAAACGAAATTACCATTCGTATCTCGAATGTGGCGCCATCTATTGAAATTTCATTTTGGTTATTCGATTGCTTTGATACTAAACAACTTTCATTTAAGATTTTTTTTGAAGTTTAACTTCTTTAGCGACGTATCTGTTTGAAAAAAGTAAAAAATCGAGGGGAAATAAAATCGACCCCTAAAGGGGAAGTTAGTTTGTCTCCTAAATTACATGAAACTGACAAGGACAGAAGTTTATAGTGTGTTGCTAAGGTATGTGTAAATATTATTAATTAGTGTCACATAAAAAAAATTAAACTTGAGAATAATATTAAAAACTAAAGAAGTTAAACTTCTTCTGTGAGCTTATGAGGGTGAGGCTCATTACAATTTTTTCTATACCTCACCCCTTATGAGAAAAAACTTAAAAAAAAAATATTAACCTCCAAAAAAATTACTAAAAAGATGAAAATAATGAAATTTTGAGGTCGGAGCTAATTTCATTACAAAAACTTTTAATTACATATCTACTTTTATTAAATAGGCGCCGACCTCAAAATTTCATTATTTTCATCTTTTTAGTGATTTTTTTGAAGGAGATTAATATTTTTTTTTAAGTTTTTTTATTTTTTACTTTTTAGTGGTGGATTTGGTTTCGCACATTTTTGAAGATTTCCCTCGATTTCTCCAGGGTTCCATCATCAGATCCTGACATGATGACCATGGGACCACCTAGGATGTATACCATTTCAAACAAAAAAAGAATTTTCCAAATCGGTTCAGGCGTCTGGGGCGTCGGAGAGCATACATAAAAAATAAAAAAAAAAGATTCCGACGAATTGAGAACCTCCTTCTTTTTTTTGAAGTCGGTTAAAAATGTAGAATAAAGTTTAAAATGGGACACCCAGTATTTAGTAAAGATCAGAACCAACATATATTAGTGTTTCATTGATGTTTGCCCATAAAGTTTCACTTTAAACGCGTCCTATTTAGACGCAGTTTTTTTAAATACTATTTAAATATTATTTTGTTTTTTATACAGAATGAAAAACTAGAACAACGACGCAACTTCTTGCATCCAGAGTCGGCGGCGGGCCTTCAGCAAGCACGCAGTGTCCCGTCGACTTGCCCGTGGCCTGGCGGTCCGTTGCCCCCGCTGACGGCCGTCAAGCCCGTACCTTTGAACGCACCCGCCCCAACCCATCTGGCCCCAGTTTCAAGTGCGACGCCACCAACGTCTACAAGCCAAAGTTAATGTGTCTAGAAATCCGACAACGATCTTCATCTTAAGCTTGACTGTCAAAACGAACCGGCCTACCGTTTGCCGAATTGTCATTGTCAATAAATCGCGGCCACGAAACAAAACTGCTTATATTTTAACTCATTTTTTTTATTTAAGGCCACCAACAGCCAGGATTATTTAGGCCTAGTAACTAATTCATACTTGCAATTGATTGTTTTTAATACTAAATTAAAAACCCTATTGATACTTCTAATCTCTCGAGATTAGAACCTGGCAATTGGAGGCTTGTAAAACTGCTTATATGATTTTTTTAATAATTTTTTATATCAAGACATGCGGTCTACCGAAAAATGCACTATAAGACAACTCCGGATCTAGGGGGACACCTGCTCCGGGTGGGAGTTTCAAGAGGCGCCAAAATCATAATATAATATGTTTAAAAATTGACAACAAATTATTTTTAAAAAAATTATTACAGAGTTATTATTCTCCACTCCCGATGACAAAAAATGCCACCCATTGGGCCATTATATATTTTTAAGTTTTTTTAAATAATTTATCTCAAACGCTGAAGAGAGTGGGTGCCACTATCAGGTTTCTGCCCCGATTCGAAAAAATCGTAGATGCGAGGCTGCTATGAAAATGAATGATATCAAGGAGCCGCCAAAAATTAAAAAGAGACTAATTGTAATTTTTCTGTACTCATTATTAGGTTATTTAAAACAAAATTATAATCCAATTGATATTTCTACCAGTACTAAAACGAAATCCTGAGAACGCTACTGTGGTAAAAAATAGACTTACAAACAGGAAATAAAAGAATAATTACCAGTCCGGACCTGTTTTGCGTACAGTACTGTTTTATGTGACATTATAATATTTTAAATTGATTTATATAAAGTCAAATTTTAACGCAAACTACTAGAACTGAATTTTAGATAAGAAATCAGTCATTTGAAGTAGAGTGCAAATTTTAATTAAAAATTAAATTCCTTTTTTTTTAAGTAACTTTTTAATGCCCTTGTTCTGGATCCCCCGAATAGACTGACTAAACTAAGGTCCTAAACAATATGAAAACAGTTTCATTAAAATCGGCCTAGTAGTTCCTGAGATATTCGCCGCCATTTGTATATAGATATATAGAACGGTGTGAAAATAACTATCAGTAAGTCATACATAGTTACTAACAAGTTTAATGGAGCGGCAAGTAATGAAAAAATATAAAGCATACCCGTTCCATGCATAAAAACTGTGCTGCTCATATTTAATGTGAAATATAGGTATCTGAATCAGTGATAATTGTTTTCGAACCATACTATAGACAAATTTTATAACCTCTTTTTTCAAGCTGAATGTTTACACTTCTCTTGAAAGTACCGGAAATCCAGCTATTTTTTGTATTTTTTTGTTGTGTAGCATTATTTCATTTGTTTTTCTAAAAGATAAGCAGAACGCAATAAAAAAACGACAGTCATACAATATTCGTCAGTTTTTGTTTTTAAACAAAACAATGCAATCTGACACAGCATTTTACTGAACTATAAATGTCAGTGATTCTTTCTTCTTAAGGATTGTATGTACTCTTTCTGAAATGGTAAATTTCTGTTATAGCCCTTTACAACCACAAAAATAATATTTTTGTGATCATTCAATAAATCGAAAAATTAAACCCTTTTTATTTCTTTTTAATTTCGTGTTGAAAAAAAACATTAACTTTTGACAGTTTTCGATGGTAAACGTTATATGTACTAGTTCTAGGCACTAGCTGACCTTCAGAGTATCGATTTATTAGCATAGCTACTGGTTTCCATTCTATACATGCATTAAAATCACTCTAATATATTTAAGAAGGCAATGTGGTTTTTTTAATGCTCGCGTTATATAAAATTATTATAAGAGATAGTTTATTCCTGTCTTTGATGTAATTTTTTTATTATCTTTATTGGTTTGGGAAGTATTGTAAACTTCCAACAAAAATTAAACTGTTCTAATAATAAATAATTAATAACGATCAGTATACCGAATCTGGAAAAGATTTTAAGCATTTTTTAAAGTGAAAAAATCTTTTTTACACTACAAAATATTTTATATATTTTTATTTCATTTTAAATTCAAGTAACATCACTATTAGTAACGGGAAATGGGTGAAAATTCAAAAGTGCGATCTGCACTCGGGTGATTTCTGATTGGTCAGCTAGTTACCATAATAGTATATTGTCATCAGAACTACGCATGTGAGCAAAATTTCAACTCAATCGAATAACGGGAAATAGATGAAAAATCGATTGCAAAATGTATACCGAACAGGCAGACAAAAAAGCGAGCTAATAAAAACGTCGCAATTTAAAATTCGTGGTGAAAATTTGTACCGTTCTAGAAATAAAATATTAAAAATCTATTGAAGCACATACAATCCTTAATAATGATTCAAACTTTTGCGCATTCAACTTTAAAATTACATACAAAATATAAAAATATTAAGGTGAAGGTTTCAGTTCTCGATCGCTCAACAATAGGGATGTTGACTATTTTTGGGAAAGTGTTTTAAATCGTGCATAAGTACCTAATATTGCCACAAATATTTATTATTTTTATTTAAATACACAACTCAAGCCTTAAAAATCATGTATTTTAAATCCCGTTTCAAATTTCGGTCCAAAACGCCAATACTAGTTGCGTGACGTCACCTGTTCATACCAAGGGAGGCTAAAAAGTTTACACGGGAGCTACCATCCTATAGATGCGTATTCTGTGCTCATAAACGTTAGTAAACTGAGGTGATGAAAAGTTGTTTCGTAGTCGTTGCTATAGTTACATGTAATTTGACGTTTCCTATAAACAAATAATAATAAATTACACACTAAATATTAACCAAACAATGAAGTTTTTGACAGCGGCTGAACATATGACGTCATGCGCTCTGATTGGTGTCTGTTGTCACGTGACTTGAGAGTAATTTTATTAGGTTTTATTTATTAAATATTAATTAAATTCCTTAATAATAAGGAAAAATATAGTGTTTTTTAGGGTTTCTATCATAGAAACTACTACTTTTCGTTAAAATTATGTTTTTATTTGAATACAATCAACATCCCTATTGTCAACCACTCTTATTTACAATTTATAGAATTATTATTTTCCATCTCTACTTTCATATTATACAGATATGAGGATAATATACTCTATCTCTGCGAACAAAAATTAGAAAATAAAAAAGTGGTCGAGCACTTGCGAGTGGTCGGAAACCGAAACCATTTCTCTATTTAAAATTTATTAAACTTTTAGCGAGTTTCAATTGTTAATCTTGCCACTACTATATACATAGATAAAACATTTAATCGTATATAAAACAAAGCCTTAATTCGTTGCAGATTTGAAGCATTTTTAAATGAGATGAAGATCATTGTTGGAAAAAAGAAACCATTGTAATAAACAGTACAGCAGTATTTTTCTATTTTTGTCTAATTTTTGTAAAAATAATTATAATTACAAATTAATTAGAACCTTAGAGCGTACGGTGTGACCGGACAAGTGTAATATTTCTTCAATATAGTGGAAGAACGGTTATTCCCTTTCTTTAATGTGGTGGGAGAACGGGTATTCCCGTTCTTTAATATGGTGGAAAGACGGATATCCCCGTTCTTTAATCTGGTGGAAAGACGGGTTACCTTTCTTCAATGTGGTAACAAAACGGGTATACTCGAACCCTTTCTTTAATGTCTCGGAAGAACGGGTATTCCCTTTCTTTGATATGATGCAAGAACGGGTATCCTCGTTCTTTAATCTGGTGGAAAGACAGGTATTGTCTTTCTTCAATGTGGTAGAAGAACGGATACATCCTTTCTTTGATGTCGTGGAAGAACGGGTATTCCCTTTCTTTAATGTGGTGGGAGAACGGGTTTTCCCGTTCTTTAATCTGGTGGAAAGACGGGTATTACCTTTCTTCAATGTGGTAACAAAACGGGTATACTCGTACCCTTTCTTTAATTTCTTGGAAGAACGGGTATTCCCTTTCTTTGATCTGATGAAAGAACGGGTATTCCGTTTCTTTAATCTGGTGGAAAGACGGGTATTACCTTTCTTCAATGTGGTAAAAGAACGGGTACCTCCTTTCTTTAAGGGGGTCGTCTGGTGTGAGGGGTCAAAAAAAACGAAAATTTTTTTTTTTTGCTTAAATCGCCTTTTTATGATCTTCAGATTATGTTTGTGAAAGAGTTTTTCGAAATTCGAAGTCGTTGGAAAGTTACAGAGGTTGATGGTGAGTCAAGTGCTTTTTTCTGTTACGCATACTTAATTTTTCAAACGCGTTTTTCTCGAAACTATATTTTTTAAAATGGTTGCCACGATATCTCAAAAACTAATGATCCGATTGCGTTGAAATTTTTATGGTATCTTCAGTACATCTATAGTTCTAGCCCGAACCAAAATCGTTGTGATAACTAATAGTTTTTTTATTCTTCAAGCTGGAATAGTAAAAAAAACGATGAAAATCGTAAATTTTTTTTCAAATCGTCGCCAAACATGAAGTTTTCAATATTTCGACTTAATTCTGGTACCGGCTGTAGTCACAGGCCTACCAATTAAAACGCAATTTGATTTGTTGATTTTAGATAAGCAGAACAGTATGTATCGTGGCAACCGTCAGCCGACTTTTTTTTACATGGGCGTCATCTCGAAGATCTACAGTCGGTTCAACTGTACATTTCAACGTGAAAAATTTTGGAACGATTGGTGAAATGTCAATAAATACATGATGAAAATATTAAGGTAGTATACATTCATTGTTCGCCACGAAAAATTCCCAAAAAAGCGTGAAAAAAACAGTTGTCACACCAGACGACCCCCTTAATGTCGTGGAAGAACGGGTATCCCTTTCTTTGATATGGTGAAAAGACGGGTATCCTTGTTCTTTAATCTGGTGGAAAGACAGATATTACTTTTCTTCAATGTGGCAAAAGAACGGGTATTCCCTTTCTTTTATCTGGTGGAAGGACGGGTATTACGCTTCTTCAATGTGGCAAAAGAACGGGTATTCCCTTTCTTTTATCTGGTGGAAGGACGGGTATTACGCTTCTTCAATGTGGCAAAAGAACGGGTATTCCCTTTCTTTTATCTGGTGGAAGGACGGGTATTACGCTTCTTCAATGTGGCAAAAGAACGGGTATTCCCTTTCTTTAATGTGGTGGACGAACGGGTATTCCCATTCTTCAACCACTTCAACAATATTGTATGCAATTTTTTTTCTGTGTAGATCTAAATGTAAATATACACGTCGACAGTAAGTGATGCTATTTGTGCTTATGTTCACTAAATGGCGCCAATTAGTGGCCCTGTGTAAATTTGCCTTAGGATGCAAAATTGCTCATCGGCACAATGAATTGTGCTCATTAAAATGCAAATCGACTGTATGGAGACCAAATTTAATAATTTATAATATAGATAACGTTTTTCAAATGTGTCAACTTAAACATGTACAACCGAAATATGTATCTCGTCGAACGAGAAAAGAGCAAAACGAATACTCCTATTGTACAGATTCGATAACCCGAATTAATCATAACACAGGTAATCCAGAATATTATAAAATCCGGATTACTAATGGTAATATTAATTATTTACAAACCAATAGAAAAAGCGTTCTTTATATTAAAGGAAATTTTATACAAATAAATACAAAATACGGCTTAGAACTCAAACTCTGAATAAAATATTCAAACTTAAACAAGATAATAAATTATACGTAGCAGGGTTGTGCATAAAGTTACAATGTAATATCATATTGATACTTGTTGCATAAAATCTGCAATTTGAGTTTGCTAATAATATTTGGGATTCCCCTTTTTTACTTACGATGATAGTGATGTTCCATTGTGCGTTCTCTCTGTATTCTATCACTACTTACAAAGATATAATCCAATCAAATGAATGTCCAAATTACCAAAAAATTCGGACTATCAAAAATTTAGATTATCGAGTCTGTATACTGGTGCTATTCCGTACAGCCAATATAAAAATTTACAGTTCTGTTAATTTTTTTATACTTTTTAATGAATGAAAAAATCAAAATTTTGAGTTTTTTTCAACATTCAATTTTTTTTTCAAAATATATTTTTTTTTCTGAAATTTTGAATTGTTTTATTTTTAGTTTGGCTTTGTGACAACCTTCTTTTGCGAAGGCCTATAGGCACTGCACCCGGCAACATACGAAGCTGTGGAAAGGTCCTTATAAAAAATATTTTTTTTATAAAATTCTGTGAGGAACAAAGCTCCAGTTGGAAATCTTTGTCCTCTAAACTTAAATACTTCAATGAGTTGAAATGTGATGCGTAACCTTTTTCCTGTAAAAATGCCGCTTAGGAATATTATTTTAGAATCTCAGTTTATAGATCTAGAGACCTGAAATAATTTCTATACATATTTTAACTACGTTAGACGCGCGGCACACATTTTTTGTGAATTTTTTTTTTATTATTTTCATAAACTAGAGAAGCGGAATTCAGTTTACGCATCACAGAGTTAAATTAAATTTAAAAAAAAATATGTCCTTCACACTGTACAACTGCTATAACGTATGACCGACTGAAATACAACAAATATAATATGGTATTAATTAATTATTGATCAAAATAATTACCGAAACAGAATATTTACAAAGCTCGAAGAAGCGATTATCATTCTAAAAAGTAGGTAGTCATATATCATAAAAAGATATGAACCATTTGTTCTTTATACGAAATTAGTAAATATCACAAGATATCATCACTGACTACATTTCTAGAGTTTCTTAAATAAGGATTCGGACATCGGACGCGTTGACTCCATAAAAATTATATTGTACTTATAGTTAAGTAGAACGACTAAATCAAAAGTTCCCAACTGTTTTGGACTACCGTCCACTTTAGAAGAAAAAAAATGCCAACACCCCGTAGTCCATAATAGATAACATATTAAAATATATTGTTGCAAATTATCTGTACCTAATTTATCTGTTTATTTATATATTAAAAATTATAAAGCTCCCATGGAAGGCTCCAGCGCCCACTTGGAAATCTATGGACTAAATGAGTACGGATTTAAGCTTTATTGACTGTAATATATCATAGACTAATCATATGCTTTGGTCATCAGAAACATAGAGGGAAAGTTTGACTCAGGAACAATTATGCGTAATTATTATTTGGTAGCATACTAGAAGCTTCCGTAATCCATCCTTATGTATTGAAATTACTGAACAGTCGGTTAAAATTATACCTAAACAGGAAAAGTTTGTCGAGAATAATCTCAGCAATTACTAAAGCGATTTCAATTTTTTTTCACTGTTCGATAGGCAATACTATATTTTAAGATATAGGCTATAATAACTTGCCAGCCCGGCTTCGCCCGGGTAAAAATCGAACGTTTTCTCAGAAACTATGTAAGCGATTTCATTTTTTTACTGTTCGATACCTGGTTGTTTTAGAACATAGAATAACTGGCCGGCCCGACTTTGCCTGGGCAAAAAACCAAGAATAATCTCGGAAAACATTGAATAAATTTCAATTCTTTTCACTATTCCACGGCTAATTACTTTGCTTAAGAACACAGACTATAATAACTGACCCGCCTAAGTGAAAATCTGGTTAAATTCGTTATAAAAGATTCTTTGTCAGATAGGAACTATCTACTGTTTTTCATTTTGAGAAATAATGAATATTTTGCTACCTATACATACATTGAAAAATTGCTCGCAAGATTTGAAACAAACAAACAAATAAATAAGTAAATATACGGAGCATGAAGTTTTATGTCAATGGAAAAAATAAATAAACTAAACTATAAAAAATAATAAAACCATTTAAAAATGTGGATATTGACTAAATAACCTTAGCTATTTAGCGTCCATAATTTACAATTTATTTTTTTATGAAATTGATGAAAAATGTGGTAGTTTTAAACAACTGCTTGATTTTTCAAGCTACTTGATAATTGACATATAACTACCTGACTTGATATTTGACTTACATATAACTATTTTACTTGAGTTGAGCTTGACTTAATTTCAAATCAAGTCAGGTCAAGTAGCTTGAAAATCAAATCAAGCCGTGAATCAACAACATACTATCAAAGTCAAAAGTTGCAAAAAAGTGACGAAACATCGTACATTGGTAAATTTAAAATCATTGACTTTTTTACTTATCCCCTGTGATTCTTACAATAGTTATGAAACAATATTAAAATATTCGTTGATTATTTTCCCTCGTTGTGTATGTTATTTCTCAAAGGGTTTTTTACCGGTATGGAATATCTCCCGTAATACTGTATCAAAATTAATGTTTCATACGCCATTTTAGAGATAATTTTTCTCTCCAATGACGAAAACTAAGCTAATATCTTAAAATTATTGTTTTCAACATAAAAATTACAGTTTAAAAACTTCAACAATTTCATTACAGAAAATAACATCCAGAGAAAACAAATGTCGCCATCTGATGACAATCTGTTAATTTTAACAGTTGTCGGTAATATTAAGTGAAGTAGTGGCGCTGAAGTCTCTGAACAGAATAGAATAAAACTTATTTCCACCCTATTATATTATGTAACTATTATAAATGGCGGAACGGACCCGACGCGTCCACTCTTATTTGGGAAACTCTCCAAATTTCAACATATATACAGCAACATTGAAAAAGACATTTTATTTGAGTGATAACTGATAAGTTTATAGTAATAATGGTGATATATAATATTTATATAACATGTAATTTCGAGTTTTAGTTTTATAAAAATCATCTGTAAGAATACAATTTTTAAATCTCAATTTTATATAGGAATGTTGTCTCATCATCATAATAATGTAATAATAGTAAGTTATTATCTACTGACTTAACGATAGCACAAGAATAAAGTTTAAAGACATTTGCCTTTTTATAAGCTATTTTCAAAAAAACTGCCTCTTTCTTTCTTTGTGTGTAATTTTGAAATTATCTTCGAAAACAAATCTAATATTATCTTCACAGTTAGCAATCAGTGAACATAATCTAAATATAGTTTGCCGATTTAAAAACTAAAAGGAAATACTTACACACGACAAAAACTGGCCAACACATAACCCCTCAGCTTAGAATTACTAAATTAATGAAAGTGAAACAGAACATGCGCGGAGAAAAGATTAAAATAATGCGAGTGTCATTTTGAAAATACACAAAAAAAAACAGTGATGTAAACGACTAAATAACTGGCTAATTATCCGGTTAAATATCCGCGGCTATTTGTTATTATTATACAGGGCTGCGCAAAAAGCTTTATGCATGATTGTAAATTCCGATCGAGGTTTTAATTTTAATTTTATAATAGCCCAAGAGCTATTAAGTATTAAGCATTTCTGGATAGGTATTTGAAGCACTGTGAAAATTTGTACAATAACTCTTTAGTAATATCCGAATGCAAAAACACAGACCTGGTTTAACCGATTTATCAAACATTTGATCGCCTGGCAGGTAAAATGTCCCACCGAAACGACCTGTCTTTTTGAATATATCTATTTTTAGTTACCAATATTATTCTGTTTAAATTTCAACGTACATTATTTAATTAATTCTTTCGATTCTACGGTTAAATGTTTTTTGTTGTTGGCCCGTGTCCAATATATGTATAGAGATGCGTCTCCTTGCTTTTATCCTCCATGCAAGTGATATTAACAAAAAAAAAATATAATGAGCCTAACCCTCATAAGCTCATCTAAGAAGTTTAACTTCTTTAGTTTTTAATATTATTTCCAAGTTTAATTTGTATGTGAAACTAATAAATAATGTTTACACATACTTAGTAACACACTATAAACTTCTGTCCTTGTCAGTTTCATGTAATTTAGGAGACAAACTAACTTCCCCTTTATTTGCCAGTTCTACTTCCCCTCGATTTCTTACTTTTTTTCAAATAGATACGTCGCTAAAGAAGTTAAATTTCAAAAAGTTTATAGAAACAAAATGTTATCTTGCTGATCACATAAAAATATTTATTATTTAATTGACCAAAAAGTTATTGCTCAAAATTTAACAATATAATTCAAACGATACAAAACTCACTCTAATAACAAAAGTTTAGGCAACTAGGCTGGGGTACTTAAATAGATAATTTATAGACGCTCGACAACAGAGACCATACGCGTGTAGAGGCATATTTTCTTTATAGATTGCTATTAGATAATATTATGTTTGTAAATAATTCAAAATCTGATTCACAAAATTAACTTGTTAAAAATTTACTATACCAAAAAAAAAATTAAAACCAAAAAAACGCTGATTGATGTTGTAAACATATTTTCATATCATTATTAAAAAGAAAACTATTTTTTGCGGTGCTGAAAATAATTTATTTCTTAGATTAGAGCCGATAGAAGAAACGAAATTATTCAACAATTCAAATAAAAAATTCACGCCAAATGTCTACAAATCAAAACCTGGAAGCATATGCATATTATGCCTTATTTCTTTTTTTGTAAGCAAATAAAATATTTGTTAATAGGCGCTCGTTAAATATTTATACACAATATATGAAATCGTTTCTTTTAAATTTTAAGATCTAAAAAACTCTCAAAGATTTTTTTTTCAAATTTGTAACTATAAGTCGTTTCATATTTATATGCAGTTTTCAAATTCAAAGTGAATTTAAAAAAAGTTCATTTACTAAGCCCTTTGATTCACCGAGTACAACTGTATGTGCAGATTATATAATTTTTGTCTAGAGAAACTTTACTTCGCATATTTTTAGTTTTCAAGTTGGATTTTATACTTGCAAGCATTATGGGTTTGCAAAACTGAATTTACTTATTATTTTCTGGAAAGTACAAGCTAGCATTTGTGTGTCGTCCATTTCAAATCTGAAAATTGCAAATAGAAACGAAACTTTATAAATACAAAAATGTAAATCCTGAAAATACACTCAAATATTTAATCCATTAATGGCAGTTGTGTACAAATTTGTATAAAAAATATGGCTAATTTTATAATAACTGTTTCTGAGCCCAAATTGGTTAAAAATGTAAAACAAGTATTATCAACTCTAAAAATTTCATAAAATGGGTTCACAAAAGAAACATTTACACATCTGTGATTTCATGTAAAGCTTTTCTGCCTTAGGTGCTAAATTTTGAAATATACTTAACGATTTTTGAAATAAAAAAGACGAATTTAATCTTCATAAATTTTGCAGACATTTTCAAATCCATTGCGATGAAAATAAAATTTAACAAAATAACTGTTTTTATTTTTTAACCTTTCAGTGAGCGCATGAAAAATAAATTATTGAGTGTGTCCACTGAAAGATTAACAAATAAATAAACAAGTTTCAGAGTACATCGTGTTTAAAATCGTTCTTTTAACAAATTAAACTTTGCATCGACTTGCCAAAATAGCGATTTGCTCTTGTTGCAAAATATTAATTTTTATAACAACAAATATTTTGTACAAACTAAAATTGTATTCTATGTACGATAACAGTTATAAAAAAAACTATTTAAACCTTTGCAAATTAAAATAAACTGTTTTTAGTGGTGGAACTAAATGCCATTTATGAGAAATTTTCCTAAAAAACAAAATATATTTATAGCATCAAATTTTAGAAAAGGCCTAAAAATTCGATTTATGACGAGTTGGCTATACCTACAGCATGTTAAATAGCAGTGGGGGACACGTAAGATATTTTCCTTGCAATGAAAAGAGACAGCACTGACGATCACATACTTTTACCGTCAATTCCAGATCTTAAATGATATTGTACTTATTTGTTCTAGAATCTAAATTATAGACGATCTATTACTAAGAGCATTAGCATCTGATTACACAAAATTAAATCAACTTAAACCAAGCTTTCCCCAATAAATATAGTCAATATAGAACACAGAGTGGTCAAAAGCACATTTTTCGCATTATTTAAATCCACGTTGACTATGCTATCTCTTTTAATTGTAACGTAAAATGAATATGATCCACGAAACGACAACCACTGGAAAATTAAATAAGTGAATAATTATGTTGCAAATGAATTACAGCGTTTTGTTCCATCAGACTACTTTAAAATACCTACCTAATAAAGATAAAAATTTAAAAAAAGTTAGTCGAGATCTTGGTTTTTAAGAACTTTCCCTAACAAATGTTATCAATAGAATTGTTGGTGAAATATATTGACGCATTCTGTCGAAATCAAAATGTTAGATTTTAACATAGTATTATTGGTCGGTTGATTGATTGATTATTTATAAACGGCAGTTCATATTGAGTACTTAAATAAGTTTGTTTAGTCATGATTAAGATACATAAATATCTAAATGACGGATCAAAAATTACAAAAAACATTTTCAAAAAAATTCAAATTTTTGAAAAAAGTTTGAAATTTAAAAAAATATCTATTTTCGAAAAATTCAAAATTTTGAATTTTTTTCAATATTTAAGTAAATTAAAAAAATTCTTTTTTTTGAAATTTCGAATTTTTTATTTTTTGGTTGGTTTTTATGGAGCAAAGGCTCAATTCATATAATACTAACTCCTTAAGGATTTAAACACGTGAACACAATCGAATAGCTCGGGTAACTCGGATAATTTGAATCTCCTGTGTCATAAAATGTGTCGTGATCTCGGCAGACCGCAATGCGAATCCTAAAAATGTGTGATGGTAAAAATTCCTAAAAGATGCGCGGCGCAGTAGCTATAAGACCCCGAGGGCCGAGTCCCGATACATGAAACCAGTCTCCTATGAATAAAACTGTTAATTGTCACTTAACCTGATCGATTATTTTTTAATTCAGTTTATTTCTAATTTGCAAAAAAAGCAATATTCAAAACACCCGATTACCGACGCAACTTAAAGCCAATTCAGACTAGCCGTTCTCGGTTACGATTCACCGGTTCGGTTCGGTTTTCGATTAATCTAGGCTGCTCACACTATCCCGATTCGGTTCTGAGATTATTCTCAGTGCGCATGCGCAATTTCGAAATATGATTTGACGTTTGATGTGTAGTTAAACGTCAACAAAAACAGCTGGCTAGTCACGTGACTCCAGCAAGCGTTCTCATTGGCTACGGTTGCGAACGGTCCGGTTGAAATTAGAGCTGAACCTAAACGCTCGAACCGAATCGCAATCGGGAACGACTGCGCCCTGATTGGTCGAGCTCCCAACCGGACCGGTGAATCGTAACCGAGAACGGCTAGTCTGAATTGGCTTTTAGGGCTCTTATCGCCGGCACAGGAACCAATTTGTCTCACTTTTTAGATAACGGCGCCATGGTAACTAAAACCATGTCGACATATTTACAAGAAATTCTTAAAAACCAAGATGAAACAAATACCTAAACAAATTTAGAATGTATATAAAATAGTGAATTTCAAACCAAACTGATTAGTTATTATTAATTTTTATATTCATAAGACAATTAAGAAAACAAATGTAATATTTAAAAATAATTCTTTTATAGTAATGTTTGACTGATGCCTGATAAACCGAAATTCTTTTTTACAATATTTTTTTTTTTGTATATACTGAACTTTCTATCTCGTTTCTGTTTACAAAATACTCAATTTAAAAACTACAGCTTATCACGAAATTCATCTCAAAATATCATTTTCTAAACTAAATCCAAAACAAGCGAAATTACCAAAAACAATTATGAAACTCATGAAAAAGTTCACTCGTGGTTAGAATTAGCTCACGGTAGCAGCATCTCGGGCAATAATTTAGTGAAACGTCTTATGTCACGGTAGTTGTGGAATGAGGCCGTAACGAAAAGTGAAACACTTATACTTACAACTTAGTGAGATACAGGAAAGATGTGAAATATCAATCAACTATCACTTTACAAAGTTAACCACCACTAAAGTACACTCTCAGTCGTAGCGTATCTTAAGTGAGGCTCTTTAACTTAGAAGTTTCACTTCCAACACGTGTGGTGGCTGTCCATTTTTATGCTAAATTAATAGAGCAATAAATACTGAACAAAATGACGCCTAAAACACTTTTTTCTGATTTCCAATAAGCTTGAAAATAAATTTGAATATATTTAAACCTCGCCCACCCAGAAACCACATCAAAATTCGTTCAAAATTTGAAATCTCCTTTAAATACTGATTTATTTATAACTATTAACTGTTCTTCGTTATTATATTATAATATATAAAGAAATAATTTCATAACAATTTTTACCCGACTACAAAAAAGGAAGGTTACAGACTTATGATCAAAGAAATAGATTCATCTGTAATTCGTTCAGTCAGGCTCGTGCATATATTGAATAGCAGGGCCGGATAATTGGAATTCCACTGTACTAACAGAAATATCGGCGTTACTTAATCAAAAATAAAAGAAAAAAGTATACGTATCTGTCCTTTCTTTTAACTGTATCCACAGAAAATATATATACACATCTATAATTTCATAATAAATTATTATTATACTCTGTTAAAGACAGCCATTACAAATCTACATGGTATTTAGTCAGAAGCGTAGCGTGCCTTGGCGGGGCCCCGTATAAAAATTAGTTTGGGGGCCCTTCCCCCGTTTAAGTAAATAACTTAAACGGGGAAATCCCGCAGCCCGCGATAACCGATGTAGGGTGTTGCCAACTTTTGAACGCACGCTTTACGCGGGAAAAAAAGAAATTGCTTTTTTTGACTTTTGTCATTTCTGAAATAAAAAAAAAATTGAGAAGTTTTTATTAATTTTTGCTTACGTACGTTGGGGGCCCCCGAGGCCCCGTATAATTGATACGGCAGATACGGCGGTAGCTACGCCCCTGTATTTAGTATATACAAAATACCGAAATATGTTTTTTAATTTGCTCTTTTGCTGAGAAAAAAAATTGTAAATTCGTTTTATTAATTATATTTCTACAATTTTATAATTACACCATACTTTTGTCCGATTTTTTACTTCTAAGATATGACCTTACGCTTAGAGAATATTTTATTAACCTTTTTCAAAGAACAAATAAATTTTATTAAATATAATTACCTACCTTTACGAATAGAAGAACATGTTTCCATCACTAATTTGCGAGGCCAAAAATCAAAAACTTTTTATAATTTCTCGATAACTAGTTCTAATAATATTAATTTCTAGCAATGTTTAAATGTTTTACTTTTCAAATAAAAATTATTAACCACGAGTCCACAAATATTTACTCAACGTCTTGAAATCGTAAAAAATTGTCACTATAAAACAGCACTTCTTAATTAATTTCATCACAATAGATCCACATTTATTTTAAATTTGCACATAGGAAGTACAAACAAAAATAATATTTTTCGTAGATCAAATTTAAACAAGTCTGTTCCATGATTCTGTCAGTCAGACATTGCAAAAGGCCGTACTAAAATAATATTAATGAAGTGATAGGTTAAAGGTGCACGATTACATAATAAGCATAATGTATTATAAAAAAAATATATATAGGTATATATATATGAATTATTCAGAGGTCCAAAATTGTTAACTTATAGAAGTTATCTGCATAATATTTCACATGTTTTTAAGACTATAGTAGTATAACATTATTTAAAATTATTAATTTATTATACTTTATAACAGTTATATATAAAATGTAGATAGACAAACAATTTGAAAAAGAAATTAAATCTATGCAATATAAGTCATGTTATCTAACTCATTATGTTAAATTGTATATTTACTAACGAATAAAAATAAATAGTTTCCTAGAAATATTAGTTTTGATCAATCACATCTTCCTTTTCGCAACTTAAATCCGTGATTTCAATTTGGCTTCCCAGTTTAATTTGTATTAACGTTTCCCAAAGTGTGGGTCGCGACCCGGTCGTAGAAAAATTTTTCTAAGTCGCGAAAAAAAATTGTAAAATTTTGTGTATGAAATAAGCAAACAAATAACTTGATTTCTATTAAAAAATAAAATTTCTTTTGTAAATAATTTTTTTTTTCATGAGGTGAGTCGCGAAAAATTTTAAAACCTCGTCCCTGACCGCGGTCAAAAAAGTTTGGGAAACGCTGATTAATATCTTTGAAGTTTAAAACGCTTTAATAGGTCATAGACCGTAAACATGGAGTTATTTTTGGATTTGATCAGTGCCGGATTAGCCACGTAGCAAGAGTAGCAAATGCTACGGGCCCCGCGAATTTGGGGGCCCCGCGCTCCAACGCCTGTCTGACCGTAATAAAAAAATATTAATTTAGATAGGAGCGTAAAATATCTTGCATGCCTTAAACGCGAAGCGCTTAGGCTATGCCTCACTTCCACTTGAAAATCTAAAACTCGATTTCGTCACGTTAAATCGTAAAAATAAGTAGGTATTTTACGAACTTTTTAACGTTAATGTTCTGTTTAATTATAATCGATATATTTAGACTAGCATCTATACCACATTTCTACCCTTCAAGCGGCCAGATTTTTATTTTTTATATAGGTATACATTTATTTTGCGAGTTTACGTAGCCGAGATTGTACTTTTTTAATCGATTTTAATATAATATCGATTATAAGTATTTCGAGAAAACAGACGAACTATTTAAATTTTATTAACTCAGTCACGATCCAATCTACTGTGGTTGGTTGATTTATTATAAAATATAGATTCATTTTATGAGTGAATATAGTTGGCCTTTTGTTGAATCGATTATCATATCGTCTTAATCATCTCACTTTGTTGAATATAGAGCATGATTTGCTTAAAGAAGTCGATATTGAAAGTGTTATCTCTAAATTTGCCCATATTAAATCCAGAAAAGTTTATTTGTAACAGTTTTGTTTTATTTAATACCCTAAACTTGAGAACCTAAAGCAAACCAAGGGCCCCTTGACAGAATTTGCTAAAGGCCCCGCGCTGGCTTAATCCAGCACTGGATTTAATAATTCATTTTGTATTAATCTAAAACTGTCTAGGTTGTATGCGAAAACAAAATCGAGTTTTTGAATTTTGTCAAATATCGACTTTTTCCAACGTTTTTAGTTATTTTTTTAGAAAAAATGGAAAATCTCACATCCTTTTCAAATTCTGTATGCATATAGAATACACTCAACAAAATTATAGTACAATTTTTGGTTTAGAAGTTACCATTTTTAATCCTTGAAAACTCTGTAAAAACATAAAACACGTATTGTTTGTAAACAAACAAAAATACGGAAGTTTTCTTTGCATTTTTAAGTTCAGCGTGTCGTTTTCCTGACAGTAGAGCACATATTAGTCATGCAGAAAATACAATAAAAAAAAAAATAAACTAAAAACTTACCCGGCTCCATCGAAGAAATCCTCCAGGATAATTCCAGCATCACTTGTTTGATGAACTTCCTAGAAATTACTGATCTACTACCCTTAGTATAACCTAGTAATAATATACTTAAATTATTTATACAGTAGAGCCTGAATAAGTTAAAATCCAAAGGAAACGCTAAAAAATTTAAGCTAACGAGTTTTTTACCTTACCAGAGTTAGAGAGGTTGTCAGAGTAAAATTTTTAACTTGCCGAGGTTTGTGGATTTTATAGAGGATGTATTTAGTTCAATAGAGGTGACATACATTTTTTATTCATTCATTTAGAATCAATTATTTATTTCTTTAAACTCTCAATTAATTAAACAAAGAAATCAGTTTTTTTTTTGTTTCATTCAATTTTGATTTTCTAAATTAATTGTTTTCTATATTTTATAAAGAAGAAAAAATTCCGTCGTTAACATCACCTGATAATACTTTAACTTATGGAGGTCACCAAAATATTTTAATTTATCCAGGGCGATGTTCAGAATATTTAAGTTACCGAGGTTTTGCGATTTAAGTAATGGAGGTTTTATGCTCTCAGGGGAAGGGAATTCAAAAAAATTTTAAAACAGAGGTTTTTAACTTACCGAGGTTCTACTGTAACTTATAAAGACGCATAGGCCAGTTGCTGCGCAACTTAAATTAAAAAAAAAATTGTCCTTAGATGTTGATCACATGGCGTTACCACACAATTTAAATAGCCTTTTTTCAGAAAAAATTGATTAGCTGCAATATTGGCAGACATAGAAGAAACAATAAATTGGTATTAACTTCAACATCAGTTAAAAAAAAATAAAAATAAACAATTTATTCGCCAAGTATTTTTATAATTTTTTATTGGTACAAATAATACAATTATTTAGCGTGCGCTTGTGCTTTACGCATTTGTGTCAGAATGTTGGACAATTCTTCACGCTTCCTCTTCGCACGGATATGCGTTCCAAGTCGTCGTTTTAAGAATTTAAGGGCCCTCTTGTCTTTCGACACCTTTAACAATTCCATGGCTCTCTTTTCATAAGGCGCATGACCGACTACTTCACGGATCAAATCACGAACAAACTTTGTGTGTTTAGTCTGGATCTGAAAACGGATTTCCAAAATGCTATTAATTACAAAACAATGTTTCTTAACAATTATAGCGAACGATAACTATTATACTGTTTATGAATTTAGTTTTACGAACTATACCATAGTGAACTATTTACTAATATGATATTATGGTGTCGTTAATATACCAATATGAAAAATTAACGTTTTCCGCTTTTATTGGCGTAACGAGATAGAAATATTCTGTGACTTAGGACTGATTAATGAATGGAAATACAATCAAAATCTGTTATAACGACATCGAAGGGTCACTCATATTTGGTCGTAAAAACCGATAGTCGTAACAACCGGTGATGTTTTCGAAGTACAAAGTAATTTTTTATTAATTATGTAGTATTATTGAACGTGTAGGTACATATAAATCCATTGATATTAATAGGAAAAATATTCACATTATCATTGTCATTTTTCTGTATTCATAAAATCTGTAATTTTAGTCTGTTTGGAACACTTCTGTCCGTACGAATTATGTTTACAATACAGCTGATCATTCTAACAGAATAATTCTCCGAAGATATTGCATTAAATATAGTCAGTTAATGCGGTATGTCGTAATAAGCAATGTCGTAAAAAACAGTGTTTTTTATAAGGCGGTCATATAGCATTCAGCCGGAGCCTATGATTTTGGTCAAATTAACCAGTATGTTGTTTAAACGATGTCGTCGTAATCGGTTTTGACTGTATTTAATCTTTGATTCATTCGTAGCTCTCGCTGTTGTGAAGGTTCATGTCTAGCGTTACCTAATCTGAAATTAGCTCTCACATGATGTGAATTTAGTGTTGCATTTTGTTTTATTATGAAACTGTTAAGATATGGCACCGTAGAACAACTGATAACTCATTCCGCCGTAAAAGTAGAAAGATTCGGGTTTGAGTCCCGACGGTGATAATAAATTTTTCTAACATAGTATTGTATCAATGGATGTTTCTTAACAATTATAGCTAACGAATAACGATAACTAATATAGTGTTTATAATTTTTAGGTTATCTAAAAGAATCACACTTCCGAATAATCAGTTTTCGAGTCAATTTAGTTTTTTTTATGTACACTTCTGGTGAGGCTTCTGATTTATCATTATTAAAAATTATACTGTTAATAATTAATTACTTGAAAGCTCAACATGCAAATTTTTTAAACAAATTTAGTTGAATGTATATGTCCATAAATAACATACTAAACTTTCTGCTTTTCGTCAGCGAACTGTTCTATACATCGAATAACCTTAAGAGATGTTTGTTTAGCATATCGATCAATACAATTCTCGCAATGTAGCCTTAGAGCAATCTATTTGTATATACAACAAAACCTCGCTAGTTCTAAATTCAATTATGTACTTTGTTACCTGCCAGCAATAATTTTAAACAGGCACTTCACCAACATGTGTGGAAAACACTTGTTTGAATTGGCCCAAAAAGAAAATTTCATATTAAGAAAAAGGGACTTACCCCCTTCAACCTAGCAGGACGGATCTTCAATGTTTTATCAGCTTTGTCGGTCTTATTTTTCGCAACGCGGAGTTTACTTGTTTTGTGGCCTTTATTTAAACCAACGCAGGTTTCGTACCGCGGAGCCATGCTTCTAGAATTTAAAAAAGGAACAAATAAATCAGATACTTATTCTAAATAATTGTAAAGAAAATTATTTACTTTAGCACTTAAATTAATATGAATACCAAAAACAAATAGGTTATATTTGGGAATTTCACAATATTCAAAATTTGCCAAAATACTTTAAACAATATATACCCATAATTCCTTCAATGGTTAATATACATATTTATTATACTTACAATTAATGATTACACAGATATAAAAAGAAATTAACAAACCTTTTGAGATGACAAACACGGGTCACAAAAACGGAAACAGATTAAGAACAAGTACTAGGAAATTTCTTTACTGTAAGTTTGCATCATTAGTTCACGACAACTCAATCATGTTGGCAACACTTATACTGTAAACAACCGTTCAGAACAGTGACTCTCAAACTGGTCTATATCGACCCCCAGGCGTCGACGAAAACTTGCAAGGGGCCCGTCAGCGAGAAAAAAAACTAGGGGATCATGGAATGAAAATGGGGGTTAAACGATCAGGTCGTGACTTCTATTTTGGCATTCCATGAATGAAAGAATTCACATACACAAATAGTAACTATTTACTTGAAGTAAAAATTTTAAAACCATAAATGTTTATGAAATGTGATGAAGAATCATATTAAAATTTAAGTTATTAGGTATATTTTCTTATATGTGAAACTGTTTAAGAATTTTTATAAGCTAGCAGTTTCCCGCAGCTCCGCCCGCCTACATTATTTTCTCTGCGTGTAACCCTACTGCCAGACTATGCTCATCGCACTGCTACTCGCTTTGCTCATCGCGCTGTCGCGATGTTGCCCTAAGCGGCCAGACACTCCTGTACTCGCGAGGCTCCTCACTCGGCTTTCGCCTTTCGGCAATGGAGGTCGATACTGTGGCAGCGTTCCACAGTCGGAGAGCTAGTAACACGTGTTTCATGAAGTGTTTGATGCACCTTAAAATTTTTCAAATGTAGTATCTATGAGATAAAAAGCCAGAATACCTGTGTTGGCTTAGCCCAACCCGGGACACCAGGTATTGCGCATTACAGAAAGGTGTAATAAAATTGAACCCGAAAAAAGTGTTTAATTCAGAGGCCAACAAACCTTAATCGAAATTTTAAATGATTTTAAAAATAAAATTTAATAAGGCAGACATTTTTGAGAGGGTTTACATATAATTAAACCTCCCCAAAGTTTTTTTTTTAAATACTATTTGAAGTGTTTGATTCACTCTGAAATTTTAATAGCCTCTTAATTAAATATTAAAAAAATTAATAACAAAAAGCCACACACTTTTTCCGGGGTTTAATTAACAGCAGACATGAAAATAACTCTTATTTAAAATAGAAAGAGATAGGTAGTGCGTGGTTGGCGGCGTGAGTGAGCAGCGATCACCGCAGTAGCTCACTCCCTTTCAACAGAAGAAGAATCAGAGGACAGTGGTGATGAGGAGGAAAATTGAAGATACTTTTAAAAACATTTTTATGAAACCTATTTGTAATAAATATTTTTCAAAATGATAATAAACCTATAAAATTAGCTATATAATCTAATCGTGAAATTTTCAGAAACACGCGTTACTAGCTCTTGGACTACTATACCTTTATACTTAGACCGCTTGATGCGTACTGAGTGGCGCGGGAGTATGTGGCCGGCTTACTCGTTCTCTCATTGCCGGTCCTTTGACTCGCGCACAAAAAACCGACAATCGAGGGAGCACTGGGCATGACGATGAACATGACGTGCGGCATGACGAGTAACGCGGCCACACAACGTCTCTGCCTCCTTTCCTCGCTACTTCCCATGCCACTCGTCGAGTGTGTTGCTGAGGCATAAGGTTTTATTTTGTAAAAAAAAAGTATATTTCCGCAGTAAATTGTAGCCTGTGTCTACTGTTTAGCTAGTTAATGAATTTGCAAAAAACCAATATCAGGTCAGAGGGTCTACCAAAACCGAAAAAAATGGCGTGGTCTACGAGACAAAAAAAAAACAGTTTAGGGACCCCTGGTTTGGAAAGTTTTTCTTAACAAGCTTATTTAATAATTTGCTCCAGCTCAGTTTGATCACAAAAAACGATAGAAATGCTCCAAAATTACGTCAGTTTTAAAAAATTTGGAATTTGTCTTTCATCGAAGGTGTATTTTGAACCATTTTTAAAATCAAATTTGGTTTACATCATACATTCATAAATCATAACGTTCATTAAACGTACATATTTTCCTAAATTTTGGAATAAGTAGAAGATAAAAATACTGCTTGCGTTATAGTGGACTCAAATGTTCTTAATATTTACCAGGTTTTCATCAGTTCTTGTCACTGGAAAATATGCATTAACACCAAACGCTACTGTCTTTCAAAAAAACGTATATAATCAAAGTAATAACTAAAAATACATAACGAACAATCAAAAATACAATAAAAAAATGTCATTCTTTGTTAATATGTAATTACTCTTTTAATATACAAAGTAAATAATTTCAATTCATAAAAGAACTTCAAATTAATTAGTATGTCTTATTTTTTTGTATAATAAAACAAAAATAAATAAAAAAACAAATTTTTACAAAAAAAAATCTAGATAACACATTTTCATATAGCATTTTTATCAGTTGGACACTGAAAATAAATTTCTGGATTTATAAATATTCAGTAAGTTTTCTATCATACATTAATTATTTTATCAACTACACAAGAGCCTATCATATTTGCAACAAAAAGAAGCAACAATCGTCTTGGAAACAGTAATACCATCCGTGATACTGGAAAAACCGAAACGTTACAGCATAGCACCATGTCGCAACACCGCAAAATGCTCAATTTCTAATACACGTTCGTCTTTAATCTAGATTTAATGAGGAATGTCATTTGATTTCAACTAAATTTAGTTAAAAACAAATGGCATTCTTAATTAAATCAATACATAATGTCACTTGTTTTCAACCAGAGCTGGGCAAAGCATCGAAGCTAAGTGTTTGAAGCATCGAGCACTTACTAAAGTGCTTTAAAGCGACAAGCACTTTTTTTTCGACAAATGTTTAAAAACATCGAACACTTGCTATAGTGCTTTAAATAATCAAACATTAAGCATTTTAAAGTAACTTCTTAAATCTTAACTTCCAACATTAAGTTATGGTATAAATTTTGAACACGAACAATATTTCTAATGGGGAAGTTTGAACTTAAACAAACAAGAAATTGATCTCCAACAAACGAAATAAGAATTACAAAAGATAGACGAAATGTGTTTTATTAAACTTTGAAAGTGCTTATTAAGCATAGAAAGTGCTTGTTAAGCATTTAAAATGCTTATTAAGCATTCCTAATGCTTAAATAAGTAGCAAGTCTTTATGGAAGCGCTCTAAGCATCAAGCATCTGTTTTTGCAAAATGCTTCAAGTATTATTACAAGCACTAAGTCCTCAGTTCTGCCCAACTCTGGGTATCACTGACAATAATATTCATAGCAATGTTGCAAATATGCTAGAATAATACAGAAATGTTTCTTCAAAATTAAGCGTGTTTATTAGAAACACTGAAGACAGATTTCAATACAGAGTTCTGGCCAACTAAATAAAGAATAAAATTTGTACGTTTTTTTTTCTGATTAAAAACATTTCTGTGATAAAAACTCTTAAAATTATATATATTTATGAACACGCAGATGAAAATCATATAAAACAAAACACTCTGTATATAAAATGGAAGGAATAGTGATGAGCAATATATTACTGAATTATTCCGTTAGATCAGCGATTCCTAAACTTTATCGCCTACAAAGTCCTTAGAGATTAGCACAAAACTGTCGTGGACCGCCATTAATATAAATCCAGAATAATTTAGTTTTTTTTTTAGTGCGTGGCATCGAAACACAAATCATAGATTATTCTGTAAAATGCCAATTTATAACATTTAGATTTTAAGTAAGTTCCACTTCTGTAGAGTGTAATATAAACAGCGTATCACTGTTTGTTGGGCGACGTTCATACAGTTCGATAATCACCGTGCTAAGGAAAAAGATTCGATCTGCAAAATTTGCGATTTTAATCGCTATGTATTTTAAAATATCCAAGTAGCAGCTTTGTCACTACGATGTTGAACTCGGTCAAATTTTCACACCTTTCATGCCTGAGGAACCGCCGGTCGAACTAACGAGTCCCCATTTCGAGTAAATGAAAAAAATATAGGGTTTTACAAAGTGCCTACACTCTGCCTACCACTGCCTCTTAGACTAATGCATAAACGACAAAAATCGCAAATTTTGCAGACCGAGTTTTTTTCCATACACAACAGTATACAGTAAGGCCTCGATAATTCGGACATTCAGTAAACCGGATTCTTTGATAATTCGGCTAAGCATTTCAATTACATTGTGTACTTTATAATTCGGATTTGACAGTACTTGGTAATTCGGATCTGCGTTTTTAAACGTCTATTTCATTCAAATTAATAGCATTCGATACTATAGCGATAGTGAGAGATTCCCCGCCATGTATTCGGTCGGATCTGATACATATCTGAGGATTCCTATCAGCAGGCATTATATGTGTGCCGTTGTTTTGATTGAGTATTAATTGTATATAGGTGCGTTATATTATGTTCTACATAATATAATAAAATAATTTTATACACGTATATGTTAAAATAGCTTCTAGAAGAAAACACACTACGTTGTCAATAAAACAAAAATCCGACATAGCCCGTGGTGAAAGTGGATAAGTTTTGGCAAATGAATACAGGATAGGAACATCAATTTCCGATATAAAAAAGAACAAAAGTAAAATCCAAAAGATATGGTATATTTTAATGACTATTTTGGATTTTTACTATGTATGTGTTCCTTCTTTTATTCCGGTCCCGGCGCCCGAAAGGAATTACGAAAAGCCGAATATCCAGAAATGGAAACTCATTTGTATGCATGGTTTTGTACACAACGATCAAGGCATGTTCCAACTCCCTACGAAATCTTATCTGCCAAAGCAAAACTTCTATGGAAATGATAATTTTAGAGCTAGCAGAAAAGGGTTAAGCAAACAATAATATTAAATTTAATAAATATACTTCTATTTTACATAAATTTTTGTTTACGTACTATTTTCTAGTTATTTTATAATAAATGTTTACCTTTACAATAAAAAAGCTGGGCTGCTTCAGTAATCCGAATTTTTTACTAATCCGGATCCCAGCGGTTTTAATTAGTCCGGATTATCGAGGCCTTACTGTATTTAGTATAATAGCTTATGTCTGCTATAATCGTGAAGAAACATTCATTGTTGTAGCACTATATTAGAAAAATGTATTATTCCAACACATCACCGTCGGGATTTAAACCCGAATCTTTCCACTACCGCGGCGGAATGAGTTAATCAGTTACTCAACGGTGCACACAATTCAACATTTTTAATCCTTCATAATATAGTGATATACAACACTCAAATTCACTACATGCGAGAGCCAATTATTTTTAGTTATAGCTAGACATTAACTCTCACAGTAGCGAGGGCTCTAGAATGAATCAAAGATGAACTTTCCATTATTAATACAGTATAGTTTGCTCACTTACAACAGTAATGAGTCCGCAGACCCCATCGGATATATTTACGGATCTCAGTTTAGGAATCGCTGCATTATATAATATAATATTTCAAATCAAACATTAATTTAATAAGTTCTTTTTTACTTATATTTACTATACTCAGTTTTCTTCTACAAATCACAATACCAATACTTTGCAATCTTATCAACATTAATCAGAAGAGGGCCTACTATACTACACTTGGGCTCGAAAATAAAGAAACGTGTCTACGGAAAACATTTCTTATTGAAAGCGACACCGCAGCTAGGGTCATCAGCACCCAGGGCAAGATTCTGATTTAGCGCACTCAAGACTTGTTTGCTTGATACACAGTAATACTTCTACTTACGCGAATCCAGCGTTACGCGATTTTTGAAGACATTGAAGAACCTGATTCTTTAGACACAGTTCAAATAGAAGACCAAATAACGCTTGGAAACTTGACAGAAGGTCCCAGTTCAATTATTCAAAATGTAAGAAAATCGTCTAACTTATCAGCAATTTTTTCCTATGCAATACGTCATCGTAGTACTATAAAAAAATTTCATTGGAGTCTATGTTTTCCAAAATTTGCAACCTTTTTTGAATCAATTAAGAAAGGGCTCCGATAATTTTCAAATTTTCAGAAAAATGAAGCTTCCATACTCAAACGGTAGAATTTAACAAATACATTGATTTATTTTACATTCATTTTAAATTCGCCTATACTTGTCTGATCGAACTAATTACAGTTTTTGAATAGCCAAAGTATAATTTAGCAAGCCCAATTCTTTGGAAAAATTTCCTATCCTAATTTGTCTACTTAAATATTAGAGTCAAAAATTACATTGTTAAGACGAAAGAACCATCAAATCATTTTAAATTACCTAAACAGAGTTAATTCTGAGAAAACTCTTCTATTTATAAAAAGTCCCAGCGATTATGCAACATTAAAAACATATAAAACATTAAAAGTTGTCTTTGTTATCGAGCGTCTATGATCTACAATATCTAATGAAAGGTCTGACATGTCCACCGATATTAAAATGGTCAACAAATAAGTAAAACGTTTATTGACTTATTCTTGTAATCAAAAAACCTGCATTGCGTAATCTCTAGGACACATAATACAAACTAAATAGGTTCAACGTTTTTTGCGCTATGTGCGTTTCATAACCTCAAATTAATTTGACAATTAACTAAAATGAACGCAATATTTCTTTCAGGTGTCGTGGTACAATATTGTCAAAAAGTTATAGATTATACGCGCCACAAAAGTATACTAGCTTGTAGCTAAGTGATCCATAATTTGTACGCAAGACTATACCCGTGGAAACGTAACCCATACAGTATTCATATGCATGTATACTTTTCTATAAATTGTTGAACTTTAAACCATTATTTATAAAGAATTAGACGGTCAAAAAAAATTTCTTATGTTTTTTAAACTCATAACAAATGCATTGTAAGACTGTCAGTTTTTGGAAAGTTTCTGACAGTTAGTTCTTTTTTTATAAATAAGAAACTGGTTCAGAACTACAGAGATCGTATACAATCAATGTTAATTATCCAATTTTTAATTGAATTTATCTCGGATTATATACGGTCGATCGACTTCAAATTTTCAGGGTAATTGTATTATCATGTCCTTAATAAGTATACAAAAATTAAGAATTTTCTGACGGTGTGCCTTAACCATGACAACTACCCTAATTTCTGGAGAATGGTAAACAGGAGGGCCTCACGACACCCCTCTTTACGACGCACCAGGGCGCCCCAGCGCACACTTTGGGAACCACGTCGTTGAACCTACTCGTTAAAAAATCAAAATTTTTGGCTCAAATATTTATTTTACGCCATATACATTATCTTTCTTTCATTTGCAGACTACATTTGATCCACTAATTTTCAAAAAAAAGTGTCGTGAGCATAAAAAAAATATATATGTATTATATAAAAAATAATTTGAAAGTGAATCAAATGGACTTACATATCTTTTTAAAACATAAAATATGTTTATAAATAAACCACGTCAAAAATACTCAAAAACATCAAAAACGATGCTAATATATTGCAAAAATTATCAAAACAAAAAAAATGTATTCAAATAAAATTTCCGATGATATCTAAATAATAAAATCTATAAAATTATCACAAATACACTCGACTTAACAAAAAAAAAAAACTCAAACATTTAAAAAAATTTCAACAATCTCATTGTATCTTGCTAGCCTGTAAAAGTATACACTGTAGAATTAAATTAAAAAATATTGTAGATAATTCACTTTGGTAACCTGATACGATTTATGCTAATACCAAAAAGTAGGTCAATTCTATAAGAGACGTTGCTTCGATTTGTTTTTTGATGTTTGAAAACCTTGAAATTTTCAGTCTCTTTAAATGCTGGTAGACATTTTTGGGTAGGCATGCATGTTCGACACGCACTTGATCAATTTTTATTTTTGTCATGTTAAAAGAATAAAAATAAAATTTAAAATACCACATAAAGTAGCACCCAATGTAGGAAGTTAAAATTAAAAAGTAGTGAAATATTGCCTAAGGTAGGTAATAATAATGCGTAAACTCCATGTAACGTCACTCGATTTAACGTCAAACTCCCCAAAACGTCGAAATTACTCGACTTTGGTTGGTTTGTCTTGTTGTCCATACAACGGTACACTCTATGTAGCATCACACCCACTCTAAATAACGACTGTATGTCATTATAAAGCAAGTAATTTCAGCAACTTATAAAGTTGCCGAAATTGATAAGAACTGCAGCTCCTTTTGTTTGTAAATTTTATGCGTTATTATAAAATAATACTATAATAGTAAAACAATATTGATTTTTCTTTCTCTCCATATAACGACAACTCTCTACAACGCCAGAAAATGCGCAGTCCCTTCAGCGGCGCTATATAGAGTTTACACTGTATAAAAAAATGTAGGTCGTGTCCAGTTCAAATGCAATCGAGAATTTACGAAAAAACATTTGAAGTTGTTAAGATTGTCTATGTCGAAGACCGATTTCTTTATTATTCGAACGTCGTGTCTTATAGAAACACCTAGTCTTTGCTAATACGATTTGATTTGTGTGACATTTTACGATGTTGACGCTTTTAGTTGAGCTAATTTTAATTTTACATCTCTAAATGTTGGTCTATTTTCAGGTAGAAGATCCCATGCCTGAAACAGAGGTTAAAAATATTAAATTTATTATATTAGTATTTTTTGCCTCTATTTTTAGGGCAAAAATACATGTTTTTTTAAATTTTTAAGCAGCAAGTCACATTTTGTGGAGCTTATTGCTTAATCACAGCTAATAAAAACAGTAATAAAAGGAATTTTGCGACCACAGTTCGAAATTTCCCGAGAGCATATTTTACAATCTTTTGTCGCCAATAAATATTTAAGAACTTCAATTGGATTCTGTTTGCCGATATCTGATTTTTTACAATAAATAATGCAAAAATAATTCGTAAACGTAGCTCATACTGCAATTAAAAAAATTATATAATACCTGTCTCATAATTTCATAGATTTCCGACGGACAACCTTCAGGAGCCTCCATTTTGTATCCTTTCTCTACATGCTTAACGACGTCCGCCAAAGGCTAAAATATAATAAAGAAAGTTTATAACAGATTACTAGATTAAAATTATCACGTACAGCTGAGTCCCGTTAATCCAGACTAGATTAAACCGAACTCTAACCAGGTCATCGAAAGTCTCAATCAAACGGAATTTATCTTAAAACGCATATAACACGTTTTAGATGTGTAAACCTAAAAAATCGATGTTTTCTTTTCCATAGAGCTTAATTTTAGTTTTAATACTATTATTTATAATACTTTGAACTATCTTCCTTAGTCTCTGATTAATAATATAAACTACAGGACACGATCGACAATCTGCTGCTCATTAATCCGACACATCCAGTAATCCGCAGTTTTTAAAGTATGCAAAAGTCTAGAAAAATCGCTCTATAATCCGACATTTTTACGATATTGCGATCTGTAATCCGACACACGTGTTTACTTGACAAATATTTCTCTATATTCCGATGTTTCATGGAGTCGTTCGCTCTGTAGTCTGACAATAGACATTGAAAGGAGAAGACGTCACGTTGTTTGTGTTATAAAAGTTCGAAATTAAAAATTGTTTTATACATATGTATTATATAAATTCTTTATTGACTTGAGGAACAAAAAAAAAGTTAAAAGAACTCTTTTTTAATAGTTAAAGTTTTAGTTCGGTAATCCAACATTTCCACTAATATGTCATACGTTAAAAATGCTGTTGTCGGATTAGTGAACGTGTCCTGTAATTAATACATCCTGTTTTTTTAAATCCTGTCTGGACTAACCGAATGTTCGGACCAGCAGGGTCTAGATTAATGGGGCTCTCCTATATTATAATTATATAAAAATCATAAACTTACTATTCTGGGATATGGCACACGACCAAATGAGTATATTTCCCATAGCAGTATCCCAAAACTCCACATGTCAGATTTATTTGAAAATTTCTAGAAAAAAAAATTATCAGAAGTTGTCTTGCAGTACTACAGATAGATTGTATATTATTGTACAATACAGATCCTCGACAACTAAGGTTTTATATGCCAATAAGGTCAAGACTTCAAAATTGATATTGAAAACGTCAAAGTTAAAATGAAAGATTAGGTTATTGAATAAGGGAAAACTTACATTGTGTTTTAGTGCTTCCGGAGCAGTCCATTTAATAGGTAATTTTCCGGTATCCGAAGAAACACTTTCATTACGAGCTAACCCAAAATCTGAAACTTTCGCTACGCCACTTTCAGCTATAAGAACATTACGAGCTGCTAAATCTCTGTGTACAACTCGACATCTTTCTAAGTATTCCATACCGGCACTCGCATCGCTAAAAAACGTCACGATTATTAATAAAAATCTTGGAAGTATAACAAATAATTCAAAGGGTAATAATTATCCTTTGAAAGTTTTATATTATTGTTTATAGAGCGTCTGAAGAAGTAATAATTACGAAGCGTCGCGTTAAACAAAAAATATTAACTACTTTACCAGCTCCAACAAATACGCTTTGAATTATTTGTTATATTTAAAAACAAGGAGCTGAACTTTTCGTAAAAAAAATCTTGGAAGTCCAACAAACTGAACAAATCTGAGTCCAAAGTCAACTCAAAAACGATTCAGTGACAAAATTTTAATTAGTTGTCTGAAACTATTTGTTGCGAAAAACCTTTTATTCCTTAGACACATTTTTTTACATGACTGTCAATAGAGATGTTGACTGTATTCAAATAAAAACATAATTTTCACGTTAACTGGTAGTTTCTATGATAGAACTACTAAAAAGCACAATATTTTTCCTTATTTTTAAGGAATTTATTTAATATTTAATAAATAAAACGTAATTAAATCACGTGACAACGAACACCAATCAAAGTGCATGATGTCACTGATTCATCAACATCATGGGACGCTATCATAGAGAGGACCCTGTTCATGCTGTCAAAAGGCTTCATTGTTTGGTTACTATTTAGAGTGTGTAACTTATTCAAAAATTTCTGTAACAACAATTACGAAAAAAACTATCACCTCACCAGTTTAGCAGCATTCATGAGTCTACGACGTCACGGCAGTCACGTAACAAGTATTGGTGTTTTGGAGCGAAATTTGAAACGGAATTTAAAATACATGATTTTTAGAGCTTGAGTAGTATTTAAATAAAAACAATAAATATTTGTATTAACAAAATAAAAAAAACCCGGGTCGCAGTGCCAAAACCCTGCCGACAATATAGTGTATTTGCTTGTATAGGGCCGTGTGGTTTTATACTTTTATTATGTGAAATTAAGTTTGTTTTTGGGCAAAATAAAAAATTTAACCCCTTAATACACCCCTTAAAATAACATTTTTTTCTTAATTGTAATATTATTATCAATCTAACGTCTACATCGAATTAAATACACCCTTCAATAAATAAGTCACTATCTGCAAACTAGTGTTTTCATAAAATTTGTAAATCCGGTCCTGTCAGGCCGATTTTATTAAAATTGTGGGGACACTTTTTAATCACTACCAAAGGGTTAAATTTCAATTTTGAAACGATTCGGAGAATTTTTTCGGTATTTTGGGGCCCAAAAACAGTTTTCAACCCCTAAAAACTACCCTTAAAATAGCCCGATTAGGCCCATTTTAAATAGGCTTCTTGCGGTGATGGATTTCAACACGTGGCCCAAATTTCGTTGAAATCAATTAACTCTTTCGAAAGTTATTGCGCGTACACATATATATATATATATATATAAACATTTTTAAAAATGGTGCCAAAGTGTTTAGGAGGTTATGAAACGTCGAGAAATTTTGGTCCGACCCCTAGGTCCCGCCATCCGACCGACGCCAATAGTGTATGTTGCCATATGGCAAATACACTAATAAATATTTGTGACTATATTCGGTACTTATGCACGATTTAAAACACTTTCCCAAAAATAGTCAACATCCCTATTGTAATAGCATAATTATTTCTTTTTATACTTATTATTGTGAAATTATAAACTGTGTTGGCCTTAATTAGGTATTTTAGTAACCTTTACGTTATATGACATGCTTAAACAAATGTAATAAGCGAAATAAACGTTATTAATAATGTTTTACTGGACCTCTAAAGCTACATTAGCTACATTTTAGCTAATATAAAACGTATTTGAAAAAATAAAATACATGTAAGTTCTCTATTAATTCCACAATCAAACTTAATAATTAATTCATCTTTAAAGTTCAATTCCAAAATATGTAATAATAGAAATTAGTTTTTATTCCAATTACCCGTGAAACTAATTTCTATTATTAATAATTAATCAATAATCATACCAAATGCTCTTTTTACAACTTACAATGCGAAATTAATTTGATCTTTTCGAGTCACGTGCAAACGACCTCTCGATCTGAGATAATCAACTAGACTCCCCTTACTCATGTATTCCGTCACCAGACAAATATGCTGATTATGAACTACTAAGCCTTTCAGCTGAACCAGGTTTTCGTGTGTCAACGATCTATAATCAAATAAAAATGTTATGAGTAACGCGGTAGAGCAGTATCGTTCAGAGACGATAGTAACAAGGTGGGGAATCTGCGTCGTAAGAAGAGTGGGAAGAGCGATCAGTAGCCACGCGTATTTCAGGGACAATCATAGGCGGTATCTGTACTATCGATGGTGCGTCTCGACTAGTGACGAACAACTTAATTACCATATTCATGTTAGAAAACACAGATCCAGTTGACCCAAAACTACTTCTGCGCAGAAATAACACATATAGTAATGCGTTTAGCGTCCGTTTCTCGATTTTATGTCATAACAGACGCCATTCGCACCATTACTATTTTCCTTCTACCACTTCCCATTATTTTCTACATTTTTAAAGCTTCAACTAAAGCAATAGCAATGAATGAATGAAGGAATTATAGGAAATTAGGATAAGGTAGGTAATTTTTTAACTAGGAGTTCGATAAGTGATTGGCTATTGCCTCGAATAAGTATCCATCTCGATATTTATCTGGAATTGAGGGAAACCATAAAAAACCTCAACAAAATGGCCGGTACAGGAATTACCGTTTCTCGGCGAGAGGCAGTAGGAAAAAGTTCCAGCCATATCTGCCCCCTCCCGGATTCGAAACGACTCATGTATTTTCAACTTCTCCTTCATCCTCGCTTCGTGGCAGTCATAGATCAGTCAGAAAAAACCTTTATTAATCTGAAATTAAAGTTCTCAAACGAGTTTTCCAATGCCTGAGCAGCGAAGGCAGAGACACTGCGTGAGAAGTAGGGACTAAAAACTTGAAAATACAAGTAACATCAGTTGAAAAAAACCGGCCAAGTGCGAGTCGGACTCGCGCACGAAGGGTTCCATACCATTATCTATAAAAACGGCAAAAAAAAACATGTGTTGTATGGGAGCCCCACTTAAATATTTATTTTATTCTGTTTTAGTATTTGTTGTTATAGCGGCAACAGAAATACATCATCTGTTAAAATTTCAACTGTCTAACTGTCACGGTTCATAAGACACAGCCTGGTGACAGACGGACAGACAGCGGAGTCTTAGTAATAGGGTCCCGTTTTACCCTTTGGGTACGGAACTCTAAAAACAGATGGTGTTGAAAATACATGAGTCCGACTGTAAGTATCAGAAGAATGCAGGAATGCAGAACAAGATAACAGGATCAGCAGATCAAAAACAATTCTCGGTCGAAAAATGTCGATCATTGTGAATGTTAGTTTGACATGATTATCAAAATTTTTAAAACTTTCAATTTTCGAAAATTAGAAAAAATGTAAACTACTCACGTCATTAGCGACGCCTCGGTTAGAAATTTTTGTGCGGCTTCACTGGAATCTTTTAACATTTTCACTGCCACTTTTTCACCTTTCAATATGCCAAGAAGAACCTCTCCAAATTCGCCTTTCCCAAGCGGCTCTTTAAGCTAAATTAATAAAGAAAAACAACATTACTTTTTTATAAATTGGGGTTGTTCAATAAGTATAAGAATATGTTAATTCTGCAATGCTTCAGAACAAGTTATATAATTGTTATAAACATTCATTGTTACAATGCTAAATTATAAAAAAAAATATTTTTTATCCACTGTCACCATCGGGGTTCAAACCCGAATCTTTCCACTTTCGCGGCGGAATGAGTTAATCAATTACTCTACGGTGCGATATCTTAACGGTTAATTCTTCATAATAAAGCAAATGTAACATTACATTCACTACATGCGAGAGCTGATTATTTCGCTAGTTATCGCTAGACAAGAATCATCACAGTAGCGAGAGTATGAATGAATCAAGTAAATTTCCATTTTTTATTATTATTCAATCATTATTATATGAATAATTATTAAATATATCTGCCTTCGAATTACATATTGTACTAAGGTTGGATTAATGATTTAATAATAATAAAAAATGGAAATTTACTTGATTCATTCATACTCTCGCTACTGTGATGATTCTTGTCTAGCGATACCTAGCGAAATAATCGGCTCTCGCATGTAGTGAATTTAATGTTACAATTGCTTAATTATGATGAATTAATAATAATAATAATAATAATAATGCGTTTAACGTCCGTTTCTCGACTTTATGTCATAACAGACGCCATTCGCACCATTACTATTTTTCATTTTACCACTTCCCGTTTTTTCTACATTTCTTAAACTTCAACTTATATAATAGCAATGGGCGAATGAAGGAATTACAGGAAATTAGGATAAGGTAGGTAATTTTTGAACTAGGAGTTTGATAGGTAATCGGCCATGGCCTCAAATAAGGAACCACCTCGATATTTATCTGGAATTAATTGAGGGAAACCATGGAAAACCTCAATCAAGATGGTCGGTACAGGAATTACCGTTTCTCGGCGAAAGGCAGTAGGAAAAAGTCCCAGCCACATCTGCCCCCGTCGGGAATCGAACCCGGACCTCCCGAATGCGAGTCTAGTGCTGTACCACTACTCTACCCAGCTATTATGATGAATTAACTGTTAAGATATCGCACCGTAGAGTAATTGATTAACTCATTCCGCCGCGAAAGTGGAAAGATTCAGGTTTGTACCCCGACGGTGACAGTGGATAAAAAATATTTTTTTTTCTAATTTAGCATTGTAACAATGAATGTTTATGACAATTGTTCAATAAATACCCGTGTTCGACGACAGATGGCGTTGACGATTGAAATTGACTTTAGCATCGTGTACTGCAGACTTATAAACGACCTCATGCTGAGTTGTAGATAAATTCATAGGTTAGGTTATTTTTGACAGCCAGTTGAATCATTCATGTTTTGTATCTTTCGACAAAATGGAAAAAGAGCAATATGGACCCGTAATTCGTTTTTAAAAAAACATGCGAAGAAATAAAACTGAAGTTGGCTGCCGTCTATGGAGACCCTTCACCGTCTATGACTACGGTGAGATACTCGTATAAAAAACGAATTACGGATCGATATTGCTTTTTTTCCATTTTGTCAAAAAATACAAAACACGAATTATACAGCTGGCTGTCAAAAATAACCTAACCTATAAATTTATCTACAACTCAGCACGAGGTCATTTAAAAATCTGCAGAACACGATGGTAAAGTCAATTTCACTTATCAACGCCATCTATCATCAAACACGCGCAGACCCAGCAGGTCATGTTCAGTCCGTGTGGGTAGTGAGATGAAAAAATTTTTTTTTTTCGATCTAGCGGTGATTAAATTAACAAACTTCAAAGCAAGCCCCCTCCAATTAACTCATGCCAGCACTGAACATTTAAAACCTAATAATTGTATATAGCTTATATTTTATAAGCCTCGTAATCGTATAACAAACCTTCGAAATCCCATAACTCTGGGGAAGCTAGCACATAAGTTAAAAATGTTGTCAAATTCCATGTGGGTATTTTACCCACACGGAATTTTTCGTATGGGTATAGCTACCCACAAAACCCTGGTCATCCGCCGGGCCTGAACACGCGTACTTATTGGACAACCCTCATACACTGGCACTTTTGCGTATCCATAAATTAAGGGAAAATATATGTCTTTAGCTGGGATTAATATGTTTCAAACTTACCTCCAGATCTTTATCGGGTATCATCCAACCAGCGTCCGCAAACGGTTTCGTATCTAATTTAGGCAGACATTTTGTAAGTTGCGTACACAAACCGTCGGCGTCTTGTTGATAATGCTACAAAAAAATAAATAAATAAGAACCGTATCATCAGAGGCGGGCTTTTCATAAAGCCGACTAGGCCTGAGCCTAGGGCGGCCGCGCTCGAAACAAATAAATTTACATTACATCTCAGCTCAGTAAATAATGGTGGTATGAATAATATAAACATAAAACTCCTGAACTATGACGTAATAAGTAGGTATAATACGCGCCACGGTTCTAAAAGGTTCTGAAGTTAGATGCAAATGGAGGCTTGCGCAGGTACAGTTGGTTGAAAAACTACAAACTCGCGCTATATTATTATTTTTAATTTTTCTTTAATCTAAAGGTCTAATTCCTTGCATAAAGTCATTCAAAAAAATATTTTTCGTGCTTGTCTATGCAAAACTGTATTAGGCATCTTGATCAATTAACAATCAAAGAAACAACTTAACAATAGCGTATTGGACTGTACTTTATAGCAGGAAAGCGACAAGTGACACGACAACCAGCGATAACCAATCACCGACGAGCGCAAGTTCTGTGCCGGTAACTGGAAGGTGATGGGTGTCTTCCTTTCCCACAAAACAACCGGGACGGCTCTAAAATATGCATTTGCGACGCTATTTGTGACTTGCTTCAGAACCTTTTAGAACCGTGGCGAGTATTATACTTTGCGTTTTTATGTTGCAAAATCAGCAGAAAAGGGCGAGTACTATTCAACAGCCTAGGGAGGCCAAGTCTGTTAGTCCGCCTCGGCGTACTATCAATAAAATCACGATATACTGCCTCAAATTACCTCAATCAGCTGCGTGAGATTTTCGAAGAATTCTTCATCGTCGATAGTCAAATGCCTGTCCCGATATTTAACCCTGTAATGTTCAACTCGATTCTGCCAACAGACGCAAAGTGTATAATCACCGGGAAAATTTGTCGATTCACGGACCAAAAATTGACCGTCAATTCGAGGTGTCAGCAGAAGTTCTGCTTGCTCACGAGATATTTTACCATGAAACCATCTACAATAAAAGATAACACTCAGAAAAATCAACACAGTAAATCAAATAAAAAATAATGTTCTTTTTTCGGGTTCCGTACATCCGATGAAAAAACGAAACCCTTATAGAATCACCCTTATGTCTGTCCGTTCGTCACAGCTTATTTTCTCCGAATTTATTGGACGAAAAAAGTTGAAATTTGGTACCTACATATAGAGTCTGATGACCCAATCACGTAAATGAACAATTTCCAATTTTGGGGGTTAATTTTAGAGGTCAAATTAGAAAAGTAAAAAAATATTTATATGCATCATGTAATATATCAAATGAAAGAGCTCGTTATAATTTTAAGATAGTTTAAAAAATATTAAAGAAAATCAAGCATTGTCCCTTCATGTCCGAAATTACTCAGCGTAAAATTTTGAAAAAAATTCCCATGATGCTATTTAAGAAAAAAGTTCTATGTTGTCTCTCTGGCCTAAACAGAAATATCGCCAATAATAATTGACAGTCACTTGTTGACAAGTTCATGCCATTTACAAGTAAATTGGTTTTGATGGGGTAATATTAAGGTAGTTGTCGTGGTACAATATTGTCAAAAAGTTATAGATTATACGCGCCACAAAAGTATACTAGCTTGTAGCTAAGTGATCCATAATTTGTACGCAAGACTGTACCCGTGGAAACGTAACCCATACAGTATTCATATGCATGTATACTTTTCTATAAATTGTTGAACTTTAAACCGTTATTTATAAATAATTAGACGGTCAAAAAAATTTTTTTAAACTCATAGCAAATGCATTGAAAGACTGTCAGTTTTTGGAAAGTTTCTGACAGTTAGTTCTTTTTTTATAAATAAGAAACTGGTTCAGAACTACAGAGATCGTATACAATCAATGTTAATTATCCAATTTTTAATTGAATTTATCTCGAATCATATACAGGCGATCGACTTCAAATTTTCAGGGTAATTGTATTACCATGTCCTTAATAAGTATACAAAAATTAAGAATTTTCTGACGGTGTGCCTTAACCACGACAACTACCTTAAAAAATAAACAAAAAATAATCGTGACACAGGTTCAGTATACCAATACATAACTATCGCTATTGTAAACATCATTCTATATAATTCTATTTTTATCTAACCGCAAGGCGCAAATACGTTTTCTATTTTTAATCAAAATAATAATATATAGGTAAACACAATAATTACAGTCATTCACACCTTATGTTTGTAATGTAAAAACAAAACACGCTCATATTATAAGTCAATAGGTATAAAAATGAAATTTCGATTAAATTAAAGGCGTTTTTTTACGTGTGAAAACTAAGAGGGTAATTTAAACCGTTACAGATTTTTTTGCAACTACAAATTAATAAATAAACAATTGTTACATCACTTTTAATTCATGTTATCATAATATCTGAAATTAAGATAATTAATATTTCCTGTATGGAATCAGTTTAAAACAGTCTTAGATGTTCAAGGCTGTTCACAAGGAAAAACTACACTTAAAAATAATATTTAGCGTGCAATCTTTTTACTACTAGGCGCTACCCGCGGCTCCGCACACGATTGGGATAAATCACGGCAGAACCAACAGTAGTAGAGCCTTCGATTTCACTATATTAGTTTTTCCTCGCGGGGCTGCGCCAAATTGGCAGAACCAACAGTACTGGAATCTTCGTACTGTAATTTTGAAGAGCGGGGCTGCGTCCTGGCCGACAGCAACAGTAGTAGAGCCGTCGGCTCCATTAATGTCTTGCCTCGCGGGATTCTGACATTGGGCCTGAGTTAAGTGCAATACAAAGGAAAATTTACGCTTCTGCATGCAGTTTAACTTCAGATCTAGGAGATTGTATACGGTTGACAACAGTAGTAGAGCCGTCGGCTCCATTACAGTCTTGCCTCGCGGGATTCTGACATTGGGCCTGAGTTAAGTGCAATACAAAGGAAAATTTACGCTTCTGCATGCAGTTTAACTTCAGATCTAGGAGATTGCATACGGTTGACAACAGTAGTAGAGCCGTCGGCTCCATTACAGTCTTGCCTCGCGGGATTCTGACATTGGGCCTGAGTTAAGTGCAATACAAAAGAAAACTTACGCTTCTGCATGCAGTTTAACTTCAGATCTAGGAGATTGCATACGGTTGACAACAGTAGTAGAGCCGTCGGCTCAATTACAGTCTTGCCTCGCGGGATTCTGACATTGGGCCTCAGTTAAGTACAATACAATAGAAAACTTACGCTTCTGCATGCAGTTTAACTTCAGATCTAGGCGACTGTATACGGTTGACATTGATGTCATGTTGGGGCGGCGGCTGCGGTGTTGACAGATGTAATGTAGGCGGTATAGGCGTTTGGTTCATATTTGGACCTACAACGACAGAAGGTGGTGGGGGCACCGCCGCAAATTCCGGCGGTGTTGTACGTTTTATGCCTCTAGCTGGCACTACGGGAGCCGCGGTCCATCCTCCACTGCCGGCATACGGACCCACTATTGCCACTGGCTGGCACCGCTAAAACAATTATATAGATCACATATTCTTTGTCGATACAAACATCCGTTATAACAACCATTTTCAAAAACTACATTAAGGTTACTAAGTACCAGCTGTTCAATATGCTCCCCTTTTTCACCCGCATAGCAGTTGGATGTGTGTATGCATGTAAAATGCACTTACGTTTCGGAAATGTCTAAATTCTATGAAGAATCTTATGCCGGCCACTCACGTAACTACATACTTGTCAAGTATACATGCGCATGACGCTTGATCAAGTTTGCATGACCGTGTGTGTGATGATTTTGCTCAAAAATTTTGACTTGACTGCCGAACGAATTTATAATCTGCCTACTTGAAGACTTGACAAGCGGCCAGTATTGTGACGTGACAATCAGGCGTTCATAGATAATCTGTTGTGACTTCTTTTTTGTCTATACGTGTGTTTCGTGCATACTACTATGTCTACTGATATTCGTAGAGCTTTTCGCGAAGTGTTTGAAGAATTTATTAGTGTATTTGCCATATGGCAACATACACTATTGGCGTCGGTCGGATGGCGGGACCTAGGGGTCGGACCAAAATTTCTCGACGTTTCATAACCTCCTAAACACTTTGGCAACATTTTTAAAAATGTTTATGTATATATATATATATATATATATATATATATATATATATATATATATATATATATATATATATATATATATATATATATATAGGTATATATATATGTGTGCGGGCTATAACTTTCGAAGGACTTAATTAATTTTGACGAAATTTGGCACACATGTTGGAATCCATTATCGCACGAAGCCTATTTAAAATGGGCCCAATCGGATCACATTGAGGGTGAATTTTAGGGGTTGAAAAAAGTTTTTGGGCCCCAAAATACCGAAAAAAATCTCAGAATCGTTTTAAAATTGAAATTTAACCCTTTAATAGCAATTAAAAAGTGCCCCTAAAATTTTAATAAAATCGTCCCAACAGGACCGGACTTACAAATTTTTTGAAAACACTAATTTGCAGATAGTGACATTTATTTTATTGAAGGGTGTATTTAATTCGGTGTAGACGTTAGATTGATAATAATATTACAATTAAGAAAAAAATGTTATTTTAAGGGGCGTATTAAGGGGTTAAATTTTTTATTATGCCCAAAAACAAACTTAATTTCACATAATAACAGTATAAAACCACACGGCCCTATACAAGCAAATACACTATATTGTCGGCAGGGTTTTGGCACTGCGACCCGGGTTTTTATAATTTACACCAAACAGTACGATTTATTCTACTTTTCTGAACCATTTCGGTAGCCAACACCAAGCCAATTATTGCTAAAGCTTCATCATATGTGGATGCCATAGTCGATAACTTTACTTTTGCACGTCACTTCTGGTTGTAGAACTGACGCCGCTTCAAGCAAACTTGTGCGTGTGGCCATCATGCAAACTTGATCAAACTTCAAGCGCATGTATACTTGAAAAGTACGCAGTTACGTGTGTGGCCGGCATTATTAAAACTTTGACGTTAATGCTTCAAAATAAACTAGCATCATGTACCATTCTTCCCATATAATTTTTAGCCAAGTTTTTACAGTTTATTTGATCTAAATAAACGATTTAAAATCAAATAAAAATTAGAAAATTAGCGTAAGTTTTACACAAATTTTTGTACAGAAAAAATTAAATTTGAGAAAAATTATTGAGCAAGCCAAATTTGTCAGTATTTTTAACATAAGTTTGTAAAGAAAAAATTTCAAAATGTTAATTTGCCTTTACGTAATTTGAAATCTTGTGACATGCTGCAAATAAATGTTGACGAATATCACGTTTTTTGATTCAATGTTTTACGCAAAAATATAATAATAATAATAATAATGGCGTTTATTGCTTAGCGCAAATGGTCAGAAATCAGTCTTTGTAGACTGGTCTGTCTTTCTGACCGGTACATGCAACAATACAGTAAACAATATGAATAATTATATCTCTCGTCAAAACAATAATACAAGTAGACAAAGTAAAAAAAACCCGGGTCGCAGTGCCAAAACCCTGCCGACAATATAGTGTATTTGCTTATACAGGCAGGGTGGCTTTATTACGCGAACTAAAGTTGGTTTTTGGGCAAAATTAAAAATTTGACTCCTTAATACACCCCTTAAAATAACATTTTTTTTCTTAACTGCAATATTATTATCAATCTAACGTCTACACCGAATTAAACACACCGTTCAATAAATAAGTCACTATCTACAAATTAGTGTTTTCAAAAAATTTATAAGTCCGGTCCTGTAGGGCCGATTTTATTGAAATTTTAGGGACACTTTTTAATTACTACTAAAGGGTTAAATGTCAATTTTGAAACGATTCTGAGAATTTTTTTGGTATTTTGGGGCCCAAAAACATTTTTCAACCCCTAAAAACTACCCTTAAAATGGCCCGATTACGCCCATTTTAAATAGGCTTCTTGCGGTGATGGATTTCAACACGTGGACCAAATTTCGTTAAAATCAATTAACTCCTTCGAAAGTTATTGCCCGCACACATACACACACACATATATATATATATACATATATATAAACATTTTTAAAAATGGTGCCAATGTGTTTAGGTTATGAAACGTCGAGAAATTTTGGTCCGACCCCTAGGTCCCGCCATCCGACCGATGCCAATAGTGTATGTTGCCATATGGCAAATACACTAATAACAAGGTAGGACATACATTCATAAAATCCAGGTAAATTAGCTCAGAATAACACGATATTTATCTGCATTGAGTTGCCTTTTGTATACAAAATTTGTTATTAAAATTTTAATTTTGTTCGATTTCAAAAACAATACTTTATTTAAAATATCTGCCAGGTCCGGTGAACAGGACATATCATTTAACAGTTTTGGGGCTACATATGAAAAGGATTTTTGAAATTGAGATGAACGGGATAAAAGCAATGTAAATAAGTCATAACGGGAACTGCAAGGATTTTGGCTGGCAGACAGTTTTTATGTTTTTTTGAAATTTTTAAGCAGAAATTCAAATTTTGTGAAACTTAATACTTAATCACAGCTAATAAAAAGAGTAATTAAATTAATTTTTAGAGCACACTTCGAAATTTCACAAGAGCATATTTTACTACCGTAAAACCACCAGCTAGAGTAATTTGAGCCTGGTACCAATACATATTTTCAATTTAATATTTTTTGATCATAAATTGAATTCGTATATGGTGATGTTTATCCAATAGAATGTCACGTAAAGGAAGATTTGGTTGAGGATCAATGAATAAAAAGCTTTACCAAAGTTTCGCTATGACCAACGTTTCGAAAAATGAAGATGAAAATAAATTTTTCGAAACGTTGGCCATAGCGAAACTTTGGTAAAGCTTTTTATTCATTGATCCTAAACCAAATCTTCCTTTACGTGACATTCTATTGGATCAACACCACCATATACGAATTTAATTTATGATCTTCCTTTACGTAATAAATTGAATATCCGATTGATATGTTTACCAGTTACCAAATTAAAATCTGGGAGCTGCGGGCTTGTAATAGGGGAGTCACAGATACACATTATAAATATATCTACACGTTCGGCTATTCTCAAGTCTTACAAACATACTACTGCTAAATAATGATATTCTATATCCCATCATATAAAAAAGACACTGATAAGATAATAAAATCATAAAATGGCATGCACTTATTTCTAAAACATACTGTTTTTAAAGCTTTTATCAATACAATTTCTGTCAGTTATCACAAAGTGTGATTAATGGATATAGGAAAATCCCATAATCAAATCTAAATGGGAATTTAAAGGAAAATAGGGATAATACGTTTTTAAACATCACACCAATGAACAAGCGTTTATTCGAACTGATATAAATGTTCGGTTGCTGGTACACTCAATCTACTTGAAAAATACATTTAAGTCAATGGTAAATCTACTTTGCAAGTAATTTTAACATTGAAAGTCGTGCCAGAAACTGAACATAAACTAACTGAATGCGTGAAAAAATCGATTTGTCCCGGATGAATTATTTTTTCACGTATTTGTCGCGTTTCAAAGTCTTTACAGAAGAGCGTAAGTACAAAAAGCATACGACTACACTGTTTGAAAAATACATCAAAACCAAAATACACAATACCCAGGTATAAACAAAACAAGGTTCAAACTGCAAGTAATTCGCATGCAATAAATAATTGAACTCTGCTTACTTGCGTAAGGGCAGGGTTTTGTAGATTCTGACTGGTCATAACAATATAATTGCGCTTCCTGAACTTCTTTTAATATTATAATAATATTATTCAAAACTGCAACATCTGCAGAATACAGGAAGATATTTTAACACAGGTGACAAAGTGCAGAGACGATCGTATGGAAGACGATTTTGAAATAGACACATCTGCACAAATCAGCAATTAAACTAACAGTTGATGACATTTAGCATACTTTTCAATAATAATTTTCACTTTTATGAGTGATGACCGATTAACACATTTAAATGGCAGGTATAACATTCCTGACAGTTCTTACGCGTTAGTTTTCCAAAATAGTTCACTGTAGTCACATACCTTGGCAAGAAAAACACTTTTGTAGAACCAAATTTAGCTTTATGTCAATTAAAAATTAACTTATTTGCAATATTTCATTTAATATTTATGAAATTTATTAATACTTTCAACAAATCCTTCCAATTTGCATTTCAGAGATTATAAATTTCATGTATAGCAACTGTAAGATTTCAAAAGTAACTAATTCTATCATGTTGACTTTTAATTTTATCCTTTAATTTGTTTATAACTTTACAAATAAGTTTATTTTTGCAACTTTTAATTTAACAATTTTTAATCGAAAACCTTCACAATGTGCATTTTATATTTTTTCCTGACTTTAATTAGCTGCCATTTGGAGTATAGATTGGCAACACTGATCAAATGTAGAATAAAAATTAGCATAATTATAATGGCATGATTATTTATTTGAGAAAATTCTATTTTTATTTACGACTCATGTGACTTGAATAATAACTAATTATTTTATGTGAAATGCATATAATTGTACACATATTCATATTTAATTAGCAAAATTCCAAAACTAAACAATGAACTGAATTAACTGATTTAATGTGTTAGAACGTGACGCCCTTTAAGAATTCTTCTCATAAGAATTCGTTGTCCTGCTGGCGTAGACATTCTTTTTTCATAGCCATGCCGTTTGATGCGTTTTCTTTCACTCGGTCGTGGAAAATAATTGCGAATTTTTGTTCTATAGGGAACTAGCCACTGCCCTCCCGAAGGTATCTCTTCTGTTCTGTTTGCTAAACTGTGAAATCTCAAAACTGGAACGATTTCTTGTGAAAATATTCTGAAATAGAAAAATTTCCAAGGATTTCGATTTTACAAAGTATCTAGATTAAACACAGATTTTTTACGGCACTACTCATTACTATTACAAAAATTAAGGCAATTGAGGTTAGCATCAAACAAAATGTAATATTTTTCTTTCCTACCTTACATTATTTACCAATCGAGGCAAAATATTACTCAAAAACGACATGTTTATTATTTCAATAGAAAAATAATCTCAAAAATATCGGTCGGGCAGTCAAATGTAGAGGTTTTTCGATTCTTACTTTCAAAATCTAGTTCTATTTACATGATGTTCAAAAAATAACCAGTGACTGTCAAACATCTTTGTTGGACTGTGGACAACCAAAAAATTTAAAAAAAAGCATTTTATTATCAGAACGAAATTAAAAATTATATTGACTTATGAAAAATAATATAATATGAATCATAAGTTAATAAAAATAATAAGGCATAACAATATATCTTCCGTTAACGTCTATGGATAAAACTAGAATCTTAAACACGATTTTAATTCGTTTAGCAGCATGGATCCAACAACTATTTTTTCACAGTGAACAGATATATTAACATTCTCTTCATTCGGTTTTATAATCATTAAAACCAATGATCCAGACGATAATGTTTGCCCAGCATATCTGTAATGTTTTTCAAAAATTATAATGATATCACTAAATAAAACAGATAAAACTCGTTTTGACACCCACTTTAAAATATTATCTTCCGACTGACAAATAATTGGCGTAAGATTAGCAGTTTGCAAAACCAATTCTGATATTTTTTCCTTTGATAGAGATACTTGAATGGAAGCATCATGTTCATGCATTCCTTTCAGTCGAGCCCGTTCGGTATTAAATGTTGTATCAGACATATTGACAGCACGAATTAATTCTCCTATTGGAGCTCGAATGTTGACATTTGCATTTCCTACAATTATAAATGCATGCAAAAGGGCAGTCGTTTAATTATAATTAAGTAACAACTTTATAAACCAGTATATATTACATGATTTCCAAACATGAGACTGATAATATAAAAATTGTACCTGCAGACGATAGTATTTCAAAGCTGGCAGGCTGAGTTGAATCATTAAAATCTACTCCTAAAGTACCCGGTAAACTGCAACCAGGACTTAGAACTGCAATGCATGCAAAATCATGGATGGACATTCCAACTGGCAATTTCTAAAATGAAAAATCAATTATTTGTTTGTAATCCCTTAAAGAAACAACTCCCACAGTTCTGAAATTATACCTTTTGCCCTACTTTGATATCTGTAATATCGTCTGTTCCCGAATTTGTAAATAAAAGCTCCACAGAAGCCATTGTAGGTGAAAATAAATGAGGCGAACGAGTAAATCTATAAGTAATGCTTAATCCTCTGCCGTTAATTCTATTAAGTAATTCAGATGTTTTCTTTGGAATGAATATAGGTGGAATAGGATGAATTCCGTTAGTTGGTAATGGAATGCTACCAGCCATTGGTGTTAAAAATCCTCCAAGTGAAGGCGTCATAATTGGAGTTATAGCCGGAATATCATCCAAATCAAGAAGCAAATCCAGATTGCTTTTAGGTTCAGGTTTCGCGTCTTTTAATGGTTTATCACTGGCAGAAAATTTAGATTTTCCTTCTGCACTGGTATCAGAAGAGTTTTCATCGGAGGTACCTTCATCTGATTCATCACTATTTTCATCTGTACTATCATTCTGATCCGAAGATTTCACATCATTTGAGCTATGTCTGAAAAAAAAAGCAAGTGCGTTAATAATTTTGGTCGTCAACATTTTGATGGCAGTTACTTCAAACTCGATTGTTTTAAAAAATACATATACACACTTGGAGTTTCGCTTTTTTCCCAAATTATCAAAGTTTTCTGACGCGGATGTAGATTCATCATCTTCTTCAGATGATTCTTCTGAACTATCATCAGTATTTTCTGAACTCTCATTCTCTGAAATCGGTTCCTCTGCAGAACTGACTTCCTCAGATTCAGAATAAAATGACTTCTTCTTCGGTTTCTATTAAGAGAAAAGTCGACGTTGAATTAACAAAATGGCTATAGGAGATATTTAATCTACAACTTTACCTGTTTTGATAAGCGAGTAATATGCGCAACTACTTCCGACGGCACAGCAGAATCCCGTACAGAAGACGGTGGTGGTTCAATCGGAAAAGCAGGCAAATCTCTGTACCCAGCAGCTCGAGCATTTATATAATGTGAAAGTGATCCCAACTGAAACTGTTCCCGGTCTGCAATCATGAAAATCGATATTTTCAATATTCTGACAAGACACCTAATATAACTAATAGATAGAAATAACACGATACCTTTGAAACGTGATTGAAGCAAAGGTGCTGGTTTAGGCGCAAGAAAAACATGTGCCGCTTTTGATGCCAATATGCCATTGGCATCTGCTGATAGCGTAAAGTGTCGTAAAAATCTTGCTCGGTCTCGTATATCATAGCTCTGATCATATCGAGCAAGATTCAAAACGTATTGGCATAACAAAGCTGTTTGTTCACGATTTGTTAGCCACAGTTTTACAGCTAAATTAAGAATCTGCAGCTTGACTATATCGTGCTGTAAAAAAAAATGAAAAGGGTACAAACTGTTTTAGAGCTACTGTTATATTGCTGACGCCGTTTCGAACAATGTTACCAACGTAACCGATCAGTTTAGAAATAAATTTGGGTTAACAAAAAGCAATTGACGTTTTCGTAATTTGTTAGTTTCTTAAATATAATTTTCATAACAGAAATTGTAATTTAATTGGTATACCTTTTAATTTAATCATCTTAGTAAAACTTAAAATCTAGTGACGTAATTTTAAAGTACTTTTGTTATACATAACATTAAAATTAAGGTTACATTTACTATCAAATCATTAAGCATCAAATTGATATGGGGGGCTGTAGATGTACCTACAGAAAATGTGCAAATTCAACGGATCCAAACCAAAAACTGCATTTTTTCCACTATCCAGTTCGTGATCCAAAACGTTGTGAACAGTGGATTATAAACGCTCGAAGGCCAGATTTTACCGATCTACCAGCAGACAAACTTAGGAACAAAGTTATATGTGAATACCATTTTGAAGAACACTGTTTCATGAACTACAAACACGAAAGGTTAATACATAATGCTATTCCAACAATCGATACGCATCCCGAAGATGAAACTGTTGAAACTAGTCCAACAGTCCTGCCAAAAACAATCGATACTAATACCGAATACACTTTGGTGTCATCGAACGGAAGTTTCACATTAATACCGACAAACAGTAACGATTCTACAGAAAATGACTATACTTTGTCGATTCAAAATAACGAAGACAGCAGTTACACAGAATATGCCGCAGTTGACGATGAAAATGCATCACCGGTGTACTTTTCGCCAAACGAAAACTTAAAATATACAGTAATGAAAGTGAATATGCCTTACACTAATGCAAGTGAAACGTCCAAAACCAAATCGAAAAGAAGTGTTCTAGAGACGGTGAAAGTCGAACCCGACGAACCCGAGATGCAAGAAGAAAGCGACGATTGTCAACAGATAGTTTATTCGGTGAGCACAAATGACGGCGACTTCGAAATATTTCAATCGAACGAAAGAACCGACGATAGTGAAATGGTCGAAGTTCAAGTCGAATCGTCAGAGCCGGAAGTTACGACGTACTCGATTTGTACAAATAAAGACACTGCCGACAATTCTGAAATGCTTGTGAAAGACGTAGATGTTGTAAACAAACCGAGAAATAAAAGATTAAAAGAAGACGTGTCGAGAACACGTTCGGACGAAGGTAGTGAAGAACCGGCTGAAAAACGTAGCATTCTTCAAAAGAAATTAATGATACGAAACGAACAGAAAAGGTACTCGAGTTCTAGTAGTTCAACGCCTTTAACTAAACGTCAGTTGTACAGACATTGTGAAAAAATGATCGGAAACCCGACTGTTCTGATGGCTTTGCAATTAGAATTGTTTCACGAAAGAACATGGAACTTTGAAGAAAGAGAGTTAGCTATCGACTTCTATATCGATGCACCCGAAGGATATAATGTCCTCAGAAATAAGTGGAAGTGGAATCTACCGCCTGCAAACTTAATTAAACAGTGGATTCGCGAGCGATATAATAAAAACAGCGAATGCAGCCACTAAGGTGTACTTTTGTTAAAGCAATGTGTATTAACTCTTGAAACGCACTGTATAATTTAACATTTAAATACAGATTTTTAATATATATGTAAGCATAGTGAGTTAAAGATTCTTCACCAGCTATTTTCTATATGGGGTCATCCATAAATTACGTCACGTGACGAAGTTTGACAAGTTAGAGGCGGGGGTGGTCATAAGCCACGTGACGTCACATGTCATTTATCGTTCATTAAGTAGCTTTTGTTTTGCTAATTTTCTAGAATGTGTAATTTGGCGTTGATTTTATTAAAAAAATAATTTTGGAACTGCTGTTTTCATTTTCTCAGTTCTAGGTGTAAAATTGCAAAATATTTAACGTCACGCCAAGAAGGAGAGGTCCCATAAATGTGACTACATGTGACGTAATTTATGGATGGCCCCTATAAAGTACAGCTTCACAAACCTGGACACACGCTACCCCGAAAGGGTAATGTTTTCGAACACGTTGACTCTTAAAACTTGGATTCTTACACAAAAATTTTGCTTATTAGTAAATTGTTCACTATGGTATATTCGTAAGACTAAAATAATAAACAGTAGAATAGCTATAGTTTGCTATAATTGATAAGAACCATCCATCCTTACAGTGCTATATTAGAAAAACTTTTATTTTCAAACAACTGTCACCTTCGGAAGTTAATCCAAATCTCTTCACTTTCGCGGCGGAATGGATTATCAGTTACTGTACGGTGCCACATCTCAACAATTAATGTTTCTCATAATAAAGCAAATTGTAACAGTAAAATCACATAACGCGAGAGAGCTCATGATAAATGATAAAATAATTTTTTCTAATATAGCATTGTAACAATGGGTGCTTCTTAACAATTATAGCAAACTATGGCTATTCTGTTTATAAAAATTAACGAGCTGTTTATATTTACAAAACTGCTAGTTAAGGTAGTCGTCTTGGTTAAGGCACACCGTCAGAAAATTCTTAATTTTTGTATACTTATTAAGGACACGATAATACAATTACCCTGAAAATTTGAAGTCGATCGACCGTATATAATCCGAGATAAATTCAATAAAAAATTGGATAATTAACATTGATTGTATACGATCTCTGTAGTTCTGAACCAGTTTCTTATTTATAAAAAAAGAACTAACTGTCAGAAACTTTCCAAAAACTGACAGTCCTTCAATGCATTTGTCATGAGTTTTAAAAAAAATAAGAACAAATTTTTGACCGTCTAATTATTTATAAATAACGGTTTAAAGTTCAACAATTTATAAAAAAGTATACATGCATATGTATACTGTATGGGTTACGTTTCCACGGGTACAGTCTTGCGTACAAATTATGGATCACTTAGCTACAAGCTAGTATACTTTTGTGGCGCGTATAATCTATAACTTTTTGACAATATTGTACCACAACTACCTTAATCAAATCGCGTATAGTTATTACTGGCACAGTATGAATCAGTGACTGACGAATAATTTTGTTTTGTAAAATTGGTAAAAAACGTGAACAAAAAGCATTAAATCTAAAAGTGAAATGTCAGATTCCGGATAGTTTGAGCAAAGGAAATAGTACACACAAGACGTTTCGCAACAGCAAATGTGTTTCTTTTAATTTAAAGTTAATAAAAAGAAGAAAAAAACAGAACGACTATTTAACACGTATTTATTCAGAACCTTGGACAACCCTCAAACACGGATGAAGCCCGGTTCCATATGTGTCTGGATTTGTGAAGCTAGACTGTACTAGATATCAATACACCATTGTAGTCGAAGCAAGAGGAGAATAGAGAGGCGCTCTACCTTAAAAATTGCCAGTATAGTAGCGTAATATCCCGCCGTTTTTAATTAACATGGGCATTGAAGTAAGAACCACAAGAAGCGATGAATAAGTTTTTATAATATATCTGCAACTCACGATGTTGTATTTGTATCTAGTATACAAAAAAAATCGCTATTCTTAATAATTCTTTTTTTGTTTTTGTGTTGAGTAAGTTTTTATTTAACTGTAGAAACTAAAATTGTTGTTTTTTCACGTCAAAATCTTTTTAAAAAACCATTAGCTCTATTTTTAAATGTTACAAAAACGTTCAGTTGGTCGATTTTTGTTGCACTATTACAATTTAGCCTGTTATTTACTATTAACAAAGCTGCGTTAAGGCCAGTGGCGTAACAATAGAGTGGCAGGACGGGCAAAATGCTACAGGCGCCCGCCGGAGGGGGCGCCCGAGAGGGTTGTGAGCACGAGTTGATCCTTACATTTATTGCAACATTTAGTAAAATTTATTAGTTTTGTGTAATACATACACAAATTAAACAAAACTGTATCAAAATTTGAACGCGCATTTGTAAGAAAAAGATATATCGTTGGTTGAGTCTCAAACGATATAGTTACGCCACTGGTTAACAGTGTTGGATCACAGTTTGTGCTGAGACCCAGCGGTAAGAGGCGAGGTAGGCACAAGACATATTGTGGGTGTGACCTTCTTTAGCTCTGTCTCGCTCAAATCATCCGCACGTTTCAATTTTTGGCTGATGCCAACTACGAAGCTAAAAGATGTTATTGCAAGGGTGCCCCTGTCAATTGATTACTCTAATTTTCGAAAATATTTTGAAGATTTAAAAAGATTTTCCGAAAAAGGAAGAGTCACTTTAAGTTTGTGATGGAACAGTTTTGTGAAATAAGTACGAATAAGGTCATAGTGTGACATTGAAAACGTGTGTTTTTTTGGCACAATTAATGCCAACTTTTTTGTAATAAATCGTACATAAATTACAAAAGTAGTCCATTAGAGACCTAGATTTGTTCTTTATCTTCCTTATAAAGAAAGAATTTTTGCAGAATGTTGACGAATAAGTTTACAATCATCTTTATAATTATTTTCATTATTGTTCATATGCTTGGTCTCGAATTCCGAGGTAACATAGATACAAACTTATTCTTTTATTTATTAGTATTCATTCTAAAGCTAATTACTGATTCAAAATCCTATCCTCATCGTTCCTAGAAACTCAGAATAAGTCTTGCAGTCATAGAGCGATTTTTCTCAGGGAGATGAAATAAAAATCTAAGAGAAGCTTGCGACAATAGTTTGGGAGTTATCGATCTGTCAACTTTGTTAGCTTTGCTCATAGCAAACAGGCGTTTTTTTTTTTTTAATACAAAAATATTACTTAAGTTTAATTGTATAAAAAAATATTATTTGTCACTTGAATTGTATAATTTGATGTATTTTATCACTGTGAAAATAAAAATATCTTACATATTGCATTTCTGTATTTTTTTAATAATATTTGCAACTTTAAAATTATGTATTTTGAGGATTTACTTTTGAAAGAAACGTTTTTTTCGCTCACTGGTCCGAATTTACCCAGTTGGAAAATATGTTTATTTAAAATTGAAGTTTTTAACGTAAAACAATTTAGCGAATTTTCTGGTTTAAGCATTTTTTAGTGAAACCAAGCAGGTTTTTAAACAATATTCCATTCTACAATGCAAAATTGCCATCAAACTGATTTATTTGCTGTGAATTGATTCATTATTCCGAAATACAACCGAATTAACGTGAAAAATAAAGTGCCTATCAAACTAACGAATTCTGAACAAAAATGCCAAAATTACCTTCAGTAACTCCAAACATGTCTTAAACTTAAATCGCTGTATTGTCTTGAACGACTATTTTCATTATTTCAAACGGCAAAAGATCATAATTTGCCAATTAAGTCTTTGTTACAATTATTAAAACATTTACTAATCTGAATAGATGAATATCCGGACGACATTAATTTCTAAAAAATTATCAAAATAATTGTCTTACCTCTTCAACAAAGCTTTTCGCCAACTTCCTAAGTACGTCAGGCGCGATTCTAGTCACCCTTGCAGAATGTTCTCCAAGCAGCCACAAGATGGCAGCACGCGCTTGAGCTACTGTTATTGTATCGAGAAGTCGCGCCATCTGTGCTACAATATCCCCAGGTTCAGCAGCCTGCGTCTGGAGCAGTCGTTTTATTACCACTACGCTCTCTGCCACCACGGCTTCTGCAAATAAAATTAAACAGTTCAAACTAGGTATGGCGATTCTTTCCGAAATAGATCGATTTTTAAATCAATTCGAATCGAAATCAGATGAATTGATTCACAAAAAAATCGAGATCGACAAGATCGTTTTCTCAGAAAATATTAAATCCGCTAAGACTTTCTTGTATGCAGATGATACAACAATGATAGTACAAGATTTAAATATAACTAATGTACAAGACAGAAGTAATCTAGCACAGTCGGAAGCCTTGCAGTGGTTCATGGCAAATAAGTTAACCATAAATACGCAAAAAACACAAAAATTACGCTTTTTTAGTACGGAAAATACCAATCCAAGTATTAACCTACTTAGTTTAACGATAGACAGTAAATTTTTATGAAGAAATCATATCGAAAATCTTCAAAGTAAACTTTCCAAGTCACTTTACTTAATGAGAAAACGGTCTAGGAATATAGATCAAAACGTACTAAAAATAGCTTATTTTGCGTTATTCCATTCAAAAATTATATATGGACTGGAAATATGGGGCAATGCCGCCTATGCACATTAAGTATTTATTTTACAAAAAACGGCAATTAGAATTATTTGTAATGCAAAGCAGCGCGACAGTTGCAAGCCTTTGTTTTCTAAACTAAATATTTTAACTCTACCAGCTCAATATATTTACAACTGTTTATTATTTGTTAAAAAACATTCAGACAAATTTAATAATCATATATCCCTGCATCAGTACAATACAAGAAGAAAAGAGGATCTTGTCGTTCCTTTTTTTCCGGCAAAAAAACCCACATATGGGCCTAATTAATTTTTTAATAAATTATCTTTGAACACTCGAAGCAGAAGTCTAAAAATGTTTAAAAAAATAATTTACATATATCTGATAAAAGAGTGTCTCTATTCGTACAAAGATTTCTTAGAGGTGAACAATGCTTCCTAACACATTGTATTTTTTGACGTGTTTTTTAACGATTACTTTTTTGTATAACGGAAACCAATAAATCTATCTATCTATAGCCTATAGCCTTCCTCGATAAATGGACTATCCAACACAAAAATAATTTGTCAATTCGAACCAGTAGTTCCTGAGATTAGTACGTTCAAACAAACAAACTCTTCAACTTTATAATATTAGTATAGATTACGCTATCTATGATGAACACATTGAACTATTACCGTCTTTACTGGAAAGTAGTGAAACCAGTCCATTGAGACACATATCAGTAACTTCTTGTATATTACAAGCACATCTGCCGATAGCCTGTATTGAAGCAGCTACAAATATCTTATCGCTGCTTGTAATATAAGTTTGCAGCTCTCGTAAGATAATCGAAACATTTCCTTCGGTTGCTAAATTTGTAAGAATATCCAATTTCAAAAGTTTGATGTGAGTTAAGTCACTCGTTCTTACAAAGAAACTTTTTAAATACGGTTCAAACATTCCCTGCAAAAATTGAAATAGTCAATAATACAAAATTAAATGTTTCTGTTAGTCAAACTAATGGACCGATTTAAAAGATTATTTCACCGTTTATAAGCATATTTGTTGACATATATTACAGTAGAACCTTTTTTTAATGTTCCAAATCGGCCTCAGTGTTTGCCAAGACTGGCTTCGGCTAGCTTGACTGATAAGTTTTTTAAGGGGGGAAAGGGTCTGAGAAAAAAATAAGTATATTTTTGTGATTTTTTTTCAGAGTACCTTATTTGTTAATATTTTAAAAATTTGTTACATTGTTAAGGATCATTCTAAGAATATTCTGTTAAATTTTCATCAAAAAATATTGAAAAATAAGCCAGTGGTATTGGTCAGAACTGAGTCACCTCAAAAAAAAGTTTCCATGCAGTAGTCAGGATACCCCATGATTGCTTCATCCCAAATTAAAAAACCAAAAAGATTTCTTTAAAACACAAGTTTATCTTGGATTTGACCGAAGGAATTAACAAAATATTCATTTTTTAATTTTTGGTAAAGATGCAATAAAAAAGCTCTGATTTTTACCAAAAATTGCTTTTATTGTCTATTTAAAAAATAAGTTGTAATTGGAAAAAAAATCCTTCGTTCAGAACCAAGTATTTAGTATGTAAACGAAGTGTGCAAAGTTTAGACGAAATCGGCCCAACGGTTATCGAGAAATTTTGACTACCGACTTAAAAAAAAAGTTTCGAGAAAAACGCGATTGTAGTTTGATACATTGAATAAAATAGAGAAGAAAAGACCGAGCGCCTGGAGACTCAATTGTCTGTAACTCGAAAAGTTTTGCTCTTAATGACTTCAAAATTTCTGACAATATTTCTTATAAGTTGTAGTATCAGAAAAAAATGTTTTAAAATTCGATTTTCAGACCCTTTTGCCCCCTTAAGCGACATACCTTCCTTTGTATGCTGATACTAGCAACAGCATTCAGTACAATACTTTGTACTTCAGTATGTGATCGTAATAAACGTATCAACGCTTTGGCCGCCATTGTTACTTCCTGTCTCGGAGCCGCATGGTGATACAATTGTACGACAGCCATAACGACAGACGCATTACGACTTTGTAACAAAGGTCGTGCTGTACGAAGTAATAATCTATGATCTGCGTCCATGCTACTTCCTTTATTTTCATCGTTCGATGACTCGTCATCGCTCGAGCCATAGAACGGTTTGTCGGAATCGTAACGATCGTCATTGTTCTAAAAAAAAGGCGTAACATCAATTAGCTAAATTTTTTTTAAGTTTCCATGACTGCAAGGATTGAGCAATATAAAATTTTAAGACATCTCTCAGTTAAGAAAAAATAGAAATGAATTTCTTAGTCACAGAACCTACATCCTTGAAGAGGAATCATCTATACGTTCCTAGAGACAGAAAATGGAACCAACAAATGCGAGAAAACAACAGTCATAAAGTTAGTCAGATCCCTGTGCGCATGCACCTGGGACAGCTCACGAGTGTGCAATCAAGACCTAAGTAATGGGGATGTTGACTGTATTCAAATAAAATCATAATTTTAACGTCAAGTGGTAGTACTAAAAAAGACAATATTTTTCCTTATTTTTAAGGAATTTAATTAATATTTAACAAATAAAACGTAATCAAATCGCTCTCAGGTCACGTGACAACGATCACCAATCAGAGTGCATGACGTCACTCACACATAAACATTATCAGACGCTGTCAAAAGACTTCATTGTTTAGTTAAAATTTAGAGTGTGTAATTTATTATTATTTATTCATAGGAAACGTCAAATTACACATAACTGTAGCAACAACTACAAAAAAAAAAAAAACCCGGGTCGCAGTGCCAAAACCCTGCCGACAATATAGTGTATTTGCTAATATAGGCAGTGTGGCTTTGTTATGCGAACTTAAGTTGGTTTTTTGGGCAAAATAAAAATTTGGCTCCTTAATACACCCCTTAAAAGAACATTTTTTTCTCAGTTGCAATATTATTATCAATCGAACCTCTATACCAAATTATATACAACTTTCAGAAAATAATTCACAATCTGTAAACTAGTATTTTCATAAAATTTGTAAGTCCGGTCCTGTCGGCCCGATTTTATTAAAATTTTAGGAACACTTTTTAATTACTACTAAAGGGTTAAATATCAATTTTGAAACGATTCTGAGAATTTTTTCGGTATTTTGGGGCCCAAAAACATTTTTCAACCCCTAAAAACTACCCTTAAAATGGCCCGATTACGCCCATTTTAAATAGGCTTCTTGCGGTGATGGATTTCAACACGTGGGCCAAATTTCGTTAAAATCAATTAACTCTTTCGAAAGATATTGCCCGCACACATATATATATACGTATATATATACGTATATATATATATACGTATATATATATATACGTATATATATATATATACGTATATATATATATATATACATATATATATAAACATTTTTAAAAATGGTGCCAAAGTGTTTAGGAGCTTATGAAACGTCGAGAAAATTTGGTCCGACCCCTAGGTCCCGCCATCCGACCGACGCCAATAGTGTATGTTGCCATATGGCAAATACACTAATAATAAATATTTGTGACTGTATTAGATACTTATGCACGATTTAAAACACTTTCCCAAAAATAGTCAACATCCCTATTGAGACAGACATACAGAATACAGATGCTGATTAGAGTTTGATCAAGTTGATTCTCTTTCCAATATTATATGTTCTAAGTTACAAATGCATTTCTGATTTCTCATTTTACTTGAACTTCTATATTGCGCAATGGGCGAGGCAAATATTTTACATTTACTTACATGAAGATTTGGATCGATAAACTGGGTTCTCGCATATCTTGTCAACATATTGAGAATAATAACTTGCCCCCATTCATCGACATCGACAAGTAGCGTGCACAATTTACGATAATTTTTATGCACTAAATCTACGCGTTCAGGACAAACTTCTTCGAAAGCCATCACTGCGCTACCAACTACGAGTGTAGTTCGATCGGCCAATAATCGTTCGATAACGCCAACTAATTCGCTTTTTTGTTCTGGATCCAAACTGAACACAAAATAATTACAACATAAATCTAGCCACCGACATAAAAATGTGAATTCAAAGAAACCTTTCAAATTCTATACAACAAAGCTGAAGGGAATTAAAAAATATTCGTTATACCAAGTAATTCGTTATAATGAAGTTTGTTATACAGAGGTTAGGTTGGTGTAAGATTCGTTTTAACAAGGTAAGGGAACCCATTTTTTCCTGAAAACTTATCTTTAAACTTTAAAAATGTGGCCAATGTACTAATTTTTTATTTGTAGGATTCTCATCTACATACTTAATGATTTTTCATTTCTCTGCGACAGTTAAGGAACACCTTTTTCGTTTCTCAGCCGCTGCAACTTTAAATTTACTAACAACAGTGACCAACAGCAGTGTTTACATTACTTTACATCAAACAACAATGATTGCCTTACAATAAATTTAACGTGTCTGAACTATGGAGACATGAATTGTTGTTGTTATTGTGGAATTGTGTGTTACTGATTGGTAGGATACGTTATGCAAAGGTTATAAATTGACAAAAATCGTTAAATAGAAGTAAACTATACTTTCTATTGATATTCTGCAATGATTGAAAATTCGTTATAAAGAGGTTTTTGACAAAACGTATTTGAATTTTAGTATCACCTCTTTATTAAAGTAAGTAGATTAAGCAGGAAAATGAGGCATAAGATAACAATTTATTATTTGCTCTCTTTAATGATCAATATTTCGGCACATTTTGTGACTTCTTCAGGATCTTAAAATAGCAAAAACCGTTAAGTTATAAAATATATTCATTGTATACACAATATCGTACAAACAATAATTAATTATGGTCTATGGTGTTTATGGTTATTATTAAAAAAAAAATAATAAAATTTCAAAATGTCCTTATTGTTTAAAATCAAATTTATTCATGAATATATTTTATAACTTAACGGTTTTTGATATTTTAAGATCCTGAAGAAGCCACAAAATGTGCCGAAACATTGATCATTAAAGAGAGCAAATAAAACGTATTTGTAATGTAGAGGTATATTTTGCATTAACTCTTACGGGCAGTTCTAGGGGATTTAGAAAAATTTGTTAAATCGAGGAAATCGTTATATTGAGGTTCGTTATATTAAGGTTACACTGTATCGACTCACTTGTACAATTTTGGAATTGCATGAGCTGCCGTTTTACGAACGTACGGAGACATGTCGGCAGCTGCATCTCGAATTGCCAGCATTACTATAGGTACAATCATCGATACCCTGATACTGGAAAGCACTCGTAATGCTCCTGCCCTTATCAGTTGGTTTGGGTCCTCAAAGAATATTCAGACGTCATTATACGTTAAAATACAAGGGAATCAAACCATATACCGTGTATCTCACATTGTAAACCATGACTTTATTATTTTTTTCTTAAAAATCGTACCATGGCTTATTTTCAAGGGATGGCTTATATTTTTTTGAGGAATTTTTTAGGTACCTATGTATAAAAAAGTTAATAATTCTTATCTATTGAATTTATATTTTCATGTAAGTACAATGAGCATAAGTATCAGACTAGCTAATATTAGACTTATTTATTCAAATATATAATAACATTAATATCATCTTCTTCTGGGACATCGTCATTAATATTCGAATTATCACAAAAGAATAAAAAATCTTATTGAGCTGTAAAGGTACCTCCTTGATATTGAAAAAAAAAACATGGCTTATTTTCTAGGTATGATTTATATTTTCTAATAATAATGCGTTTAACGTCCGTTTCTCGACTTTATGTCATAACAGACGCCATTCGCACCATTATTATTTTTCATCTACCACTTTCCGTTATTTTCTACATTTTTTTTACAACTTCAACTTATGTAACAGCAATGGGCGAATGAAGGAATTATAGGAAATTAGGATAAGGTAGGTAATTTTTGAACTGGGAGTTTGATAGGTAATCGGCAATGGCTTCAAAATAAGGAACCATCTCGATATTTATCTGGAATTAATTGAGGGAAACCATGGAAAACCTCAATCAAGATGGCCGGTACAGGAATTACCGTTTCTCGGCGAGAGGCAGTAGGAAAAAGTCCCAGCCACATCTGCCCCCGCCGGGATTCGAGCCCGGTATCTCCCGAATGCGAGTCTAGTGCTATCACTACTCTACCCAGCTCGGTTATGATTTATATTTTAAGAAACTTCAAAAACCGTGCATGGCTTACTTTCTAAAGATGGCTTAAAATGTGAGATACACGGTAGAAATTATTATTTTTAACACTAGGATAGCTATAATTTGCTACAATATTTGTTAAAAAACACAATGCTTTATTAGAAAAATTTATTTTCAGACACTGTCACCGTTGAGACTCAAACCTGACTCTTTCCACTATCCAGGCGGAATGAGTTATCAATTACTCAACAGTGACATATCCAAACACTCAATCTGATAACTGAAGGATATTTGTAATTGTTTTTTTTCACATCGTGCGAGAGCTAATTTTTATTTTAGGTAACGCTAGACATGAACCTTCACAATCAAAAATGAAATTATTTCCATTCATTAATGATTTTTGTTTGTACTCAGTAGAGTTGTGTAGTTCGCGAACGAACTATTTCAAAAGAGCGTTCTTATGACTGAACTGAGTGAACTAGTTCGCAGCCAATCAAGAAATCAGTTCGTTAGTTCAATTATCATTATCTACCACACAATAGGGATGTTGACTATTTTTGGGAAAGTGTTTTAAATCGTGCATAAGTACCTAATATAGCCACAAATATTTATTATTTTTATTTAAATACAACTCAAGCATTAAAAATCATGTATTTTAAATCCCGTTTCAAATTTCGGTCCAAAACGCCAATACTAGTAGCGTGACGTCACCTGTTCATACCAAAGGAGGCTCAAAAGTTTACACAGGAGCTACCATTCTATAGACGCGGTCACAAAGTAGGAGGCTGTGCTCATAAGCGCTAGTAAATTAATGAGGTTATGAAATGTGTTTTCGTAATATTTGCTATAAAAGATGAATTCTAAGTTTTCGAACTATTAGCCTTAATAAATACACTTTCCATGACGTTAAAACTTTTTGCAGTTTTTTTTAAAGAAATTTTCGAATAAATTACACACTAAATATTAACAATGAAGTTTTTGACAGCGGCTGAACATATGACGTCATGCACTCTGGTTGGTGTCTATTGTCACGTGACTTGAGAATGATTTTATTAGGTTTTATTTATTAAATATTAATTAAATTCCTTAAAAATAAGGAAAAATATTGTGTTTTTTAGTATTTCTATCATAGAAACTACCACTTTTCGTTAAAATTATGTTTTTATTTGAACACAGTCAACATCCCTATTATTGAATCATTAAAAAAATCTGTACGATAATTTTTTATTAATTACCCTTCCAAAAATAAACCAAGAAATATTTTTGTTTGTGAATTGACATTTTTGTCCGCTTCTAAGTAAGTTTCACTATTTTATTCTTCTCTTTCTCTTCGTTCTTCGAACCTGAAGCGCCTTAACAGCGAACTAACGAACTATAAGAGCGAACTAGTTCGCCAGAATTGGATGAACTAAATTGAGCGCTCTTTTTAGTGAACTAAAATGCCCAAGTCTAGTACTCAATCCTATTATAAAGACATTGGACTAGGGACTAGAACCTGTGTTGGTCAAATAAGATGGCCCATGGCAAAATTATAGCCAGCCCAGGTCTTGCTGGATGGCAATACACTCTTTATTAAATTACTACAAAAAACATAAATTAGATCTACCTTCAAAGCTCTCTGAAACGTTGAAATACTCAACAAAGCAAGATCCTGTTGCTCTTCAGCATATCGTACCAAATAAACATACACCAATTTTTTTACTTCAATGTTCTTTGATACAACATTCTTTACAACGGCTGGGAATAATTCGGATGCATCGCGACCTTTTGCAACCATCTAAAAAGTTAGGAATATTATAATCTTGTGTTTCAAACAGGTAATCTCAGGAACTTTCAACTATCAAACCGATTAAAAAAAAAATCTTAAGTATACTTTTTCACAAGTAGCTTGGACTATACATTAATGCGCTAAAACAAGATTTTAAAAGCATAAAAAAACGGCCAAGTGCCAGTCGGACTCGCGCACAAAGGGTTCCGTACCATTATCTATAAAAACGGCAAAAAAATCATGTCTGTTGTATGAGAGCCCCACTTAAATATTTATTTTATTCTGTTTTAGTTGTTATAGCGGCAACAGAAATACATCATCTGAAAAAATTTCAACTGTCTAACTATCACGGTTCATGAGATACAGCCTGGTGACAGACGGACGGACAGCGGAGTCTTAGTAATAGGGTCCCGTTTTATCCTTTGGGTACGGAACCCTAAAAATAAACAACGAAAATTCTAGCGTGTTAAATTAGTTATCTTAATGAAATTAGTCGATTGATTTATCACAAATGAACGAATTTTCGTACGGGAACACACGGGGTGCCATCAGAGGGCCTCGAATAATTCTGAAGAATCTCTAGGGACGGTGCTAGAATAACATATTACTTACCCCTATTATACGTTTCATTGCTTCAAGTTTCAAGCCATCTTTGTTGGAATCCAACATTTCTTTTAAATCTTCATGTCTGTAAAAACATATTGCTATAAAACACAAGAGCATGAATTCCTTGAAAATATTGAAGAGTTCAAGAGACTGTAATAGATTTGTTTTACTATTGTTCTAAGGGAAATGGGATTTAATTAATTGGAGTGAAAATTAACACATTCCTACTTTTTGTAATCGGAATGAAAAAAACCTCCCGAGGCTGGATCAGCGGCATATTCTAGGTCCCCAGCTGCTGTAGTACGGTCATTACTATAAGAGCCATTATTAGCCATTGTTCCACTCGCTGACGCTAACATTTAGCTTATTTTATATTCAATTTCTCTCGAAAAAATATACTTAAAAATGTTTACAAGGAATACACTTTCCACGCAACTGTCAAAAATGTGTCAAAAATTGACAACACGTCGTACAATGTTGCCAATATTTTACACCAAACAAAAAGTTTCACCACAAATAGCAGAGGGTTAAAAACAGTTTTAAAACTCATTTAAAAATAAATAATTTTATTTTAAGTAAAAATAAATAATAATATTTAAATAGAGATTTTTTTCTATATAATACTAACATTCATAAAAATATACAGATAATGTCAAACAGTTTAAATTGTCATTAAATTCGAATTTTTCTGTTAAAATTCACAAAGATTTTAAAAAAGACATGCCTTAAAAAAAACTTCGATCGCAAAAGACCTCGCGAAAGAACGTGACATCATTTTGAAACTTCATGCGCAATATATTGCACGATACGATTTTAAATCTCGTCTGATTGGCTAATTCAAACGAGCACGATTCACTATGCGCCCATGTAAGAAATGTCATTTTTACTAATTCAAGCCGTTATACAGAATTGCAAAGTGACGTTCAACAGTTTTGCATTACCGCCGAACCACACATTATCGAAGTGCAAAACAAAAAATAGTAAAAAATTACAACATAGAGAAGTTCTACTACATTAGATTTCATTTTTCACACAAAGCTGGGCAAAGCACCGAACCTAGGTGCTTGAAGCACCGAGCATTTACTAAACTGCTTAAAACATCAAACAACAAGCACTTCTATTTTAAAAAATACTTAAAAACATCAAGCACTTGCTATAGTACTTTAAAGAATCCAGCATTATGCATTTTAAAGTAACTTCTTAAATCTTAACTTCCAACATGAAGTTCAAGTTATGATATAAATTTTGGACATGAACAATATTTCTAATTGATGGGGAAGTTCGGACTTAAACAAGAAATTGATCTCTAACATCAAACGAAATAAGAATTATAAAAGATCCGTGAAATATGTTATTAAGCTTTGACAGTGCTTATTAAGCATTCAAAATGCTTATTGAGCCTATTGAGTGCTTATTAAGTAATTTATAATGCTTACGTGCTTTATAAGTAGCAAGTCTCTATGCATCTGTTTCACAAAATGCTTTAAGTATTATAAATGCTTAAAGCATTACAAGCACTAATTTCTCAGCATTGTCCAGCTTTGCTTGCACATGATACATAATAAAATCTGTCACTGTTTTCAAGGTTGTAAATATATTTTTAAAACCCACTAATAGTCCTTCTTTTTTTTGAAGGCTGGAATATATTATCATTGAATACTGAATCAAACTCTGTAACCCTACTTAAATTTGGAGTAGCGTTCTTAGTCAAAGATGGTTCCATTTGTTGACTCATGAGCCCAGCTCGTGAACTTTGAGAACCCAAAATTGCATGTTCATCGACATATTTTAACCATTCCGACACTCTTTCCGATGTACTTGGCCGATCTTGACCTTGATCAGGAATAACTTCATCATCATTGTTTTCTGAATAATAACCCCAGCTGTTTAATACACTCGCACCTAATATGTCTTTGTACGATTGTAACTCATTGAGGTCTCTTTGCCAAGATTCCATTTTTGGTTTCTCAATTTTATTTGTAGTTTTCGTTTTCCTTTTCCTAGATTCACAAGACTCAGTATCATCTCTAAACAAATATTCTAAGGAAACCGTTGATGTCACTGGAAATTTTTTCGGTCTTAAATTCTTCAGTATTTTTCTCTCCCAACGTGACATTCTCGAAACAACATTTTCGGTATTATCGATATTTTCTTCCGAGATGATTTGAGAAAAAACATCTCCTAGCGAGTTCTGATAAAATACAGTGACGTTATTATTTTTACCAAGCAAAGATAACCCCGTGGTGCAAAAATTCATACGTTTTGAAATCAATGAAGAAGGATTTAAACATTTCTCATTTTCTCTACTTTTCTGTAAGCTATTTTCTAAAGTTAAAAGTTTTTTTGGAAGCACTAAGTTAATATCGGACATGTTTCCACAATTACTAGTTACAAAGCATTTTTCATTCGCTAATTGGCTAGACAAACAAATAAGTTCTTCGTCTGAAGACACTAATTCTGTTTTTATTAAAAGCGGAGTCGATTTCATCATATGTGTCCATTTTTGCAAAACATTCTTCCCAGTAAACCTCTTATCAAACAAAAGAAGGGAATGGTAAGTACCAACATAAAAATAATTTTCTGAAACACAGCTCGGGCAAATTGTCGATAGTTTATCACATTTCTCTAAATAATTATTTAAACCTAAATCACCGAATTGATCTTTAATTTCTTGTCGCGTATCGATAAAATTTAAACTGCAGCGATCTGCAAATAAAAGTTCACTTTCGTTTACATATTTTATTTCTGACCAGTTGTCGACCGAATTTCCTAAACCGCCATAAACACCGCTACGAACACATTCTTGAACGCATACCGGGGCATTCAAATCCCATACTTTAATAGTTCTACTTGCATCAGCTGTACAAAATATGCCACATTTATTTTTTAGAAGACTCACACTTGTGAAAGGTACATCCGAATTTAATTTTCTCAAAACTTTTGAATTATAACCGCAATCCGTGGGCACGAGGTCAACAAAAGTGCAATCGTTTCTCTGACGTGCGCAAGTCAAAATGTTTGAATTTACTACTGTGCTGTCAATAGCATAAATCGGACCGTCGCCACGCACAGTAACTGATGTCAAATTCTTCTTCTGCGCTTGCACCCACTTATTATCTTTTTCTCTGAGAGGCACAATAACTGAAACAAATTATGGTCATATTAATTAATAACAATAATAATAGAAAACAAATAAATCAATTTAAACACTCCTTGATCGCAACGTTTCGTCTTTTTTATTAAGACTTTTTCATGCTCTCAATATGCTTAAACGGTAGTTAAACTATGATATAATATACGATTTGGCATTACAAAAACAATTCTTAAAAATTTTGTAATGCCAAATTGTATATTATATCATAGTTTCAAGGTTCTGAAGTTAGTCACAAACAGCGTCGCAAATGTATATTTTAGAGTCGCCTTGGTTGTTTTGTGGGAAAGGAAGACTCCCACCACCTCCCAGTTACCGGCATAAAACGTGCGCTCGTCGGTGATTGGTTATCACTGGTTGTCGTGTCACTTGTCGCTTTCCTGCTATAAAGTAGTTCAATACGCTATTGTTAAGTTATTTCTTTGATTGTTAATTGATCAAGATGCCTAATACAGTTTTGCATAGACAAGCACGAAAAAAAAATTTTTGGGTGACTTTATGCAAGGAATTAGACCTTTAGATTAAAGAAAAATTAATAATATAGAGCGATAATGCAACGAAATAACTATTAAATTAACTAAGGGAATATTTATAATGTCAACTATGAGGATTAAACAGGGAGGCGTGGCTACATTTTATTATATTTTCATTTTTACCAGCAGATGTCATAGCGTCAAATGTCTATAAATATAATTTATTTTCTTTGGCAGTTTCCCACTTTTCGATATTGACATATTAAGTAATACTTACTAAAGCTCTTGTCATAACCAATCTTATCTTCGAGACAGCGCAGCAATAATGTTTCATCATTTCTTTTTATGACATTTAATATCCCACTGGTAAAATACCAATTATAAGATCCATCGAAATACTTATCTGGATCTTGTTTCAGTAAATTAAAAAAATTTATAACAACTTTCGGTACTTCTCCTATTTCAAGAATCGAATCTATATCTTTAATCTGAACTTTTTTAATATGTTTTGATTTTTGATAAAATTGTTTAAAGTCACTAACACTTTTTAACCATTTCTTCTTTCGATATATTAAATCAATTACTGGATCGTCTTTAAAAGACAGCTCACTCACTACATTTCCACAAGTAACAGGGATTGGCAGCAAACTTGTATATGACTGGTTTTTAAAATAAAACTGACAAAAACTTTCATTCGTTGCATGAAAAGTATGTTTTGGTAAAATTTCGTGCGGAAATTTAGCCAAGGTAAATACATTAGTCTGCTTTGTAAGATCTTCGGGATTATAAATCACTCGCGACATTTTTCTCTAGTATAAGTAGTATCTATTCTGGTACTTCGTTCAATTTTTAAGTTATATTTTTTAATTTTAGAGGTTAGAGGATTAAGATCACATGTTTAGTTTCCAAATAAATTAGCTCTTTCACGTTCACTTCACTCACGTCTTAAATAAACCCAGCACACAAATAAACGTCTTGTGTCGATTAAATCATTTTAATATTTTTCAATATTTTAAAAATTTAATTTGACAACTGAAAAGTGACATTTTCAGTTTTATCCATAGACAAAATCCTGGTCCATGGTTTACCTTATAAATTTTAGATTTCGTCAGTCGCGTTAGAGCTCTATAGTCGCGTCACTGCCACAACATGGTTGCCACCACATTCAAAGGTTGCCACAGTTGAAAATATATATTTACCTAAAGAACTAATTTTCAAAAGCCCAAAATATCGGGCTCAAAAATTGGGCCAAAATTTCAAACAAGAATTTAAAAAATTCAGCCGTTTCAAGGTCAACAGCTCTTGTTGTGTCGAGGTTTTTTTCAAATATTTTTAACTGACAAATCTAATTATCAATATGCCCCCAGTGTGACTGAACTCTGCAGGCCACAACCCATTGTTTCAAGTATCTCTCGTTATTAAAAAATCTCTAGCCAGACGAACTGATGCTCCTTAGTCACAACCCGGCTAGCCATCTCTTTGCTGAAACTATGATCAATCATATTTTAGCCAAGTATTTTTGCGAATACGTTTTTTAATGTCGGCACTGACAAACAAAGCAGAAGTACAATAAAAACAATTACTAAACAAAAATAGTATATTTTCTTAGAATTAATATATACAGAGCTAAATTTCAAGGAACTATATATTTTTTCCACACTCACACATGCATGACAATTAAAATATTAAACTAAAATTATATTTTTTGAGCGATCTGTGAATAATATTTTCAGCACTGGTCTTAAATCGACAATTTATATCAATCTTAATGGTCTAAGATCCTCATATTTCCTGATACAATCTTATTTTCTAGCATAGCACCAGAAGGTATATCGATTCGGTCTCCATGATTTGCTATTATAATTACCGTACCCTAAAAAAAAACACTGCTTCAGAAAACAAAAATAAAACATTTTATTTCACTTGACATTTAGTTCACAACTATTATATGTTGGTATGTGGGACATTACTGTCATAAATCAAGATAATATGTATTTCTATACAATCTGAAATTCCTCACAGCTAATTTCTGTAATACGCTTTTAATGCCGAAATATAATCTCAATGTAGGGTGTCTTAAAGCCAATTCAGACTAGCTGTTCTCGGTTACGATTCACCGGTCCGGTTGGGAGCTCGACCAATCAGGGCGCAGTCGTTCCCGATTGCGGTTCGGTTCGAGCGTTTAGGTTCAGCTCTAATTTCAACCGGACCGTTCGCAACCGTAGCCAATGAGAACGCTTGCTGGAGTCACGTGACTAGCCAGTTGTTTTTTTTGACGTTTAACTACACATCAAACGTCAAATCATATTTCGAAATTGCGCATGCGCACCGAGAATAATCGTAGAACCGAATCGGGATAGTGTGAGCAGCCTAGATTAATCGAAAACCGAACCAAACCGGTGAATCGTAACTGAGAACGGCTAGTCTGAATTGGCTTTTAGAATGGGTGTGCTTGCTGGTTCCTTCTTTTTAAAAGATTTCCGCCACGCATAGTCGCATGCGCACTCATCATTTTGATGGAAATCTTCAAAAAGAAAAATCAACCAACACATCGATTGATCAACTTACTTTTTGAAGTTTAATTTCTTTAGCGACATATCTGTTTGAAAACTGTAAGAAATCCAAGGGAAGTAGAATGAAACAAATTAAGGCGAAATTAGTTTGTCCTCTAAATTACATGAAACTGACGAGGACAGAAGTTTATAGTGCGTTGCATTTTGATTCGCAAAATAGTACAAGGACGAACATATAAAGTCAGTACTTGGGTTATGTATGAATCGTTCATTAATGTGAGGTTATGATGTTGATATACTACAGACAATTCATATTAAAAATGTTTTTCTGTAGATTATAGTATCTAAATAAAACTATGGTATGAATGTGGCGATCTGTCCATGTGAGAATTTTCTCATGACATAAACATCAAAGTGTCCTCTTAATTTGCCGTAATTATGTGAGCTTATGAGGGTGAGGCTCACTATATTTTTGTTTCATACCTTCAACGAGACACCTCTTCCAAATGTAACATCTCCAGAAACAGTCAAATGATCCAATTCGATCAAATCAGGTATATTGGCGAAACGCTGAAGAAACTCTTTAACTTTAGAAAAATTATTATCGCCCAATTTAACCAAAGGCGTTGTTGGAAACATTCGTTGCGGAGACATGACCAACGATCCGTTCTTTAAACTGTACAGATTGGACATAACGAGTAAAAGATCGCTTGTCTTTTTGACCGGTAAGAAACGACTGCGAGGTACGTTGATTCCAATTCCTCCTTCGAACGATTTCATCGCAGCGCCGACTGCAGTCTCCAACTGAATTACGTTTAGTCCGTTTGACAGCGTTTTGTAATTTGTAATTATCTCCATTTTCAACGTGTTTTCATTTAGTACTCTTTCAATTGCTAAAAGCACAAAATTAAAAGCATATAATGACAGCCTTCTGCTTCCCAAATATTTTCTCTGACTGTTATAATCCCCCGACACAAAAAAGAAAAGTAAATGCCAATTAAAATTACGTTTCTTCTTTATTTCAAAGCTTGTTCCGATCCTGACTATGAGTTAAATAGATGGATAATAAATTCTGAAACGTCGCAATAAATAAAAATTTAGTATTGATTTATTGATCCTTAGTCCTCGAACAATTATCCATCTATTTCTTCTTTATATTATTTTGTTAATTTTTGTAATGATATAACAATATTCGAGCGGTGTAGGGTAATGGTGACAGCACTATAGATTCGCATTTGGGTGGTACTGCGTTTGAATCCCGGCGGGGGCAAATATACCTTAAGACTTTTTCCTACTGCATCTCGTCGAGAAACGACAATAGGGTATATGAATGTAACTTATATTTAGTTCAAATATTATTTTTTGTAATCTTTATTGCAACTGATTAAACTCCAAATAGTTTTTTCTTTTTAAATGTTTGCTAAATAATAAATATCAATTAAACAAAAATGCAATAAATACGCGCGAAATATAAAATATCGAAACGCAGTGTGACGTCAAAGTGTGACATCAGGCGCGTTTGAATAACCAAAATATCTTGCCCAAAGAGAATATTTATTTTTCAATTGAATAAGAATGTTTTAAAGAATGATTTCATGTGTGTGATAACTTTTAATATGAAAATAATAGATTTAAACTATTTTCAAAAATTATGCATTTACCCTACTGATACAACTTTATTCCTCTATATCGTGTAATAATAATAAAAATAATAATAATGCGTTTAATTAACGTCCGTTTCTCGACTTTATGTCATAACAGACGCCATTCGCACCATTACTATTTTCCATTTACCACACTTACCGTTATTTTTCTACATTTTTAAAACTTCAACTTATGTAATAGCAATGGGCGAATGAAGGAATTATAGAAAATTAGGATAAGGTAGGCAATTTTTGAACTAGGAGTTTGATAGGTAATCGGCCATGGCCTCAAATAAGGAACCGTCTCGATATTTATCTGGAATTAATTGAGGGAACCATGGAAAACCCCAATCAAGATGGCCAGTACAGGAATTACCGTTTCTTGGCGAGAGGCAGTAGGAAAAAGTCCCAGCTACATCTGCCCCCGCCGGGATTCGAGCCCGGACCTCCCAAATGCCCAGCTCAGTCATATTCCTCTATATTGTAGCTAGCTGAATTCAAAGAGTCTGGCGTTCTATAAAATTAAGAATTAAATACATACCATCTAATTTAGCCCATAAATTGTTCGTGTTGAAAAATTTAAAAGTTTTTATGGATTTAAATTCATCTACATGTTCGTTTGGTACTTGCGCTATTTCGAGAAGTCTTAGTTTGTTTCCATATTGAATTAATGTACCACCCTACAAAACAATAAAAGTCACGTCAATATATAAATGTAACCGAAATACTGGTTGAAACATTGGAAAACGTTAATTATGAGAAAACAGTTAAAGAAAATAGTGAGTGGTGTATTTAAAATTATATCGACGTTTCGTCCAAATTTTGGGCTTCCACTGAATATAATCAAGATACGCAAAAAATGGAAACTGAACAAAATTAAACAGTGCATTATGCAACTAGGGCGTAAAGTTTGCAATCACAGCGCTGCAAAGGCGGCAATCGCACGAATTGTAATCGCTAATTCCGCCCGTGTTACTCATAGTACATTTTGTAATAAGTGCTTTGAAAGAACAAAATTAAGAACATAAAAAACGCCATAAATGGATATTGTAGCACCACTTTTGCTTACTATCAACCCGAAAAGATTTGCGAATGCGCGATTTAGTTTTCATTAGCACGCAAAAATCCAACTTTGTCACCAAAAACAAATACAGTGTAAACTCCATGTAACGTCACTCGATTTAACGTCAAACTCCTTAAAACGTCGAAATTACTCGACTTTGGTTGGTTTGCCTTGTTGTCCATACAATGATACACTCTATGTAGCATCACAGCCACTCTAAATAACGACCATATGTCATTGTAAAGCAAGAAATTTCGGCAACTTATAAAGCACCTACTGTTTGTAGGCACTTTCTAAGTTGCCGAAATTGATAAGGACTGCAGTTTTATTATCTAGTCCGTATTTATTTGAGTTAATAGTAACGTTTGTTTGGAAATTTTATGCGTTATTATTAAATATTACTATAATAGTAAAACAATACTTATTTTTCTTTCTCGACAACTCTCTATAACGCCAGAAAATGCGCAGTCCGTTCAGCGTCGCTATATAGAGTTTACAGTGTATTCTAATGTATCCCATTACAAGCTTCCTAATAATATGCATTTAAACAATATTTTCAGGATAGTAACTTTATAGATGATTATACCTTAACATCAGCTTTCGTTTTGTCTGTTACTTCCATAACAAATTCCGGCGAAACTCCATTTTGTGGATTCAGCAATAAATTAAGAATGTTAAGATCTACAGTTGCACCTAAATTATCGATGTTCGAGATGAAACAGTACTGCCTACCTACAAAAAAAAAATCCAATTCGTGAATTAAATTATAATTATAGATAGAATGAGCCATGAGGTAGGGCATTTATTGGGACTCCACAAATGTTACCCCTGGGGTCCACACGACCAACTTTCCAGTATAATGAATATTATGATTGGATAAAAATAACAGAAAACTAAACATTTTAATCATTAAAAAATATTATTAGTGTATTTGCCATATGGCAACATACACTATTGGCGTCGGTCGGATGGCGGGACCTAGGGGTCGGACCAAAATTTCTCAACGTTTCATAACCTCCTAAACACTTTGGCACCATTTTTAAAAATGTTTATATATATATGTATATATATATATTTATATATATATATATATATATACGTATATATATATATACGTGCGGGCAATAACTTTCGAAAGAGTTAATTGATTTTAACGAAATTTGGCCCACGTGTTGAAATCCATCACCGCAAGAAGCCTATTTAAAATGGGCCTAATCGGGCTATTTTAAGGGTAGTTTTTAGGGGTTGAAAAATGTTTTTGGGCCCCAAAATACCGAAAAAATTCTCCGAATCGTTTCAGAATTGAAATTTAACCCTCTGGTAGTAATTAAAAAGTGCCCCTAAAATTTTAATAAAATCGACCCGACAGGACCGGATTTACAAATTTTATGAAAACGTTATTTTGCAGATAGTGAATTATTTACTGAAAGGTGTATATAATTTGGTATAGAGGTTCGATTGAAAATAATATTGCAATTAAGAAAAAAAATGTTATTTTAAGGGGTGTATTAAGTAGTCAACTTTTTTATTTTGCCCAAAAACCAACTTAAGTTCGCATAATAAAGCCACACTGCCAGCATTAGCAAATACACTATATTGTCGGCAAGGTTTTGGCACTGCGACCCGGGTTTTTTTATTTTTATCAACACAATAATCACGCATTAGAAGAGAGCTATTAGACATTTTTGGGTAGGTATTTGAGGCACTGTAAAAATTTGTACAATACTTCTTTACTAATATCCTAATACAAAAACACAGACCTGGCTGAAGGGTAGCCGAGGGGCTTAACCAACCCCTAAATTTTTGAATTAGGAAATTTTTTGTCGCAATAAAAAGCCCTTGAGACATTTTGAAATTTTAATATCTTGAAATTTAGTATTCAAGAAGCTAAAAAATAAAAAAGCTAGATTTCTTAATCGAACCTAAAACTCGGCCAGGCGTTTGCAAAATTTAAAAAATATGTTTGAGGAACGTTGAAATTTAAACAGAATAAGATTGATAACTAAAAATAGATATATTAAAAAAGACAGGTCGTTTCGGTGGGACAATCTATCTGCCAGATGATTAAAAATTTGAGGGTCGGTTAAGCCCCGCTACTCTTCAGCCACGTCTGTGTTTTTGTATTCGGATAACAGCTCTTTATATATTTTCACAGTGTAAAAATACTGTTGACCTTGAAACATAAAAAAGTATTGAAAATTTTTATTCCTATTTTCAGAACCATTACAAAAACTTCCCTATATATTGGAAAGTTAATTATGTATTAGTTTTCAAGGAAAAATAAAAATATTTTACCTTCATCGATAAACTTTTTAAGCAGTCCAGATTTTTTTATACTATCGTAAAAGTCTCCGTGTCCAGGAGGATACCACGCATCGATGTCTTCGTCCACTTTACAGTTTTTCGCAACCGGCATTAGTGACTCTCGATTTATACGTGGAAAACAGGACTGATTGAACGTGTCGATTTCTATTTTCAGTCCTTTGTACTTGCGGATAATTTTTTGAGTGTCTTCGTCTGTGTTAAACGAATTCATCAGCACCAGTGGAACATTTGCTTTGTACGTTTTGTTCAAATGCTAAAAAGATTAGAAAAAACCGTTTGCTCTATTTGTACATCCATCATTTTACTGAATTAACAAACATTCATACTGGTTCGTTTGAGTTTAGGCTGAAACGAGCATTTCTTGGGCCCACAGTCCATAAATCTCCAGTGAAATATACAGACGAAGTAAATAGATTTCCATAAAGAAAAATGGACGTAAAAAATGCTATGTTTTGTTTGTCCCGAGACCCAGCGGTGAAGGGCGAGGTAGGCAAAAGACATATTGTGGGTGTGACCTTTAGCTCTGTCTCGCTCAAATCATCCGCACGTTTCAATTTTTGGCTGGTGTCAACTACGAGGCTAAAAAATGTTGTTGCAAGGGTGCCGCTGTCAATTGATTACTCTAAGTTTGGGAAATACTTTGAAGATTTAAAAAACTTTTCCGAAAAAGGACGAGTCACTAGGTTTGTGATGGAACAGTTTTGTGAAATAAGTACGAATAAGGTCGTAGTGTGACATTGAAAACGTGTATTTTTTTGGCACAATTAATGCCAACTTTTTTCTAGTAAATCGTACATAAATTACAAAAGTAGTCCATTAGAGACCTAGCCTTAAGACTGTCGGAACGCTCTGAATTTAAGCCAAAAATAGGGCTTCGGCTGTCAACTGATTGTAGACTAAGTCGTCAACATTCTGCAAAAATACTTTCTCTATAAGGAAGATAAAGACCAAATCTAGGTCTCTAATGGACTACTTTTGTAATTTATGTACGATTTACTAGAAAAAAGTTGGCATTAATTGTGTCAAAAAAACACACGTTTTCAATGTCACACTACGACCTTATTCGTACTTATTTCACAAAACTGTTCCATCACAAACCTAGTGACTCGTCCTTTTTCGGAAAAGTTTTTTAAATCTTCAAAGTATTTCCCAAACTTAGAGTAATCAATTGACAGCGGCACCCTTGCAACAACATTTTTTAGCCTCGTAGTTGACACCAGCCAAAAATTGAAACGTGCGGATGATTTGAGCGAGACAGAGCTAAAGGTCACACCCACAATATGTCTTTTGCCTACCTCGCCTCTTACCGCTGGGTCTCAGCACAAACTGTGTGAAAATGATCCAACACTGTAAATTCCACAATTTCACAAACGACAATAGAAATTAAATGAGAACTCACTTCGATTTGTTGAACAGTTAAATCAAGAAATGTGAGGTCATTTCGCACCGGAATAACAGACTTGGGTCCATGGCATCCCATTGACGTTCCTAGTCCACCATTCAATTTAACCACCACAAGTTTACCCAACATTTCATGTATTTGGTCCGTAGCCGGAGTAGGCAGCGTGCTGTAATCCTTGACGGCATCTTCTGGAAGTTTCTCTATCTGATCCCATTCTACCGACGGACCTTCTTCGTTCAAGAAACGTTCGAATAATTTAGCGAATCCTTCGAACTCTTCCTTTGTTGATTCCCTGCCTCCAGGACATGATGTTGTTAGAAGTTTATCTAATTCTTGCTGTAGCTGAATTTGGGCATCTCGTAAGGTTCTTTCTCTGAATTCTCGGGTTCCGCTAGGAGCTCGTTGGTGTCGGACCTATAAAAATGTTACATTTAAAATCTGAGAATACTCGTATTTTTGTAATTTTGCAATTATCCTCCATTATCTGAGCGATTGTTTTAAATATAGGGGCAGCTCTAATTAATACGAACGTTGATAAGTAAGTAACTGAGTCTGACGACAGATGGCACTGACGAGTAAAATTAACTTTACCATCGTGTACTGCAGACTTTTAAACGACCTCGTGCTGAGTTGTAGATAAATTCATAGGTTAGGTTATTATTGACTGCCAGTTGTTTCATTCGTGTTTTGTATTTTTCAACAAAATGGAAAAAGAGCAATATCGATCCGTAATTCGTTTTTTAAAAAGCATGCGAAGAAATAAAACTGAAGTTGGATGCCGTCCATGGAGACTCTTCACCATCTATGACCACGGTGAGATACTCGTATAAAAAACGAATTACGGATCAATATTGTTCTTTTTCCATTTTGTTGAAAAATACAAAACACGATTGATGCAACTGGCTGTCAAAAATAACCTAACCAATGATTTTATCTACAACTCAGCACGAGGTCGTTTAAAAGTCTACAGTACACGATGGTAAAGTCAATTTCACTCGTCAACACCATCTGTCGTTAAGCACGGGTACTTATTGATCAACCGTCGTATTCTTTTAAGCCAGGCGCATACTCCCCACTGTTTTAATCAATTGACTGAAACGATTGTCGGATGTAGGCATCTGAAATTCGAACCAAACACATCCAATTTGAATTCGGAAACAAATGCAATTCACTCGACTGAGTGTTTCGACAAAAAATGTAACTCGACACTCTGAAGGCATATTCGGCGTTCTAAAATCGCATGTGATGTAAAAATCGTTCAGCATAGACGTCTGTTTGTGTTATTAAAAATAAAATGATTCAGCTTTATAATAATACTAGTCGCTACCCGCGGCTTTGCATGCGATTGAATTTAAACACGGCAGTGACAACAGTAGTAGAGCCTTCGGCTCAACCACGCCATCTAGTGGCGAATTACAGCAAAGCGGATAGCATGAAAACCTTCTCCATAAAAAAATGCATAAATGTGTCGACGTCTATTAATCTCATACAGATATACCAACATCCATTTTTATATACAGTCAAAATCTGTTATAACGACTTCGAAGGGACTACTCATATTTAGTCGTAAAAACCGATAGTCGTAACAACCGGTGATGTTTTCGAGGTACAATAATTAAGCTAGGAGCAAAAGCCAAACAAAAATCGTACTTTCTTTGTCATGTCGAGTTCGGTTCTCATTAATATATTCAAATGCATTGTTGTTCTTTTAAATTCGTTCATAACAATGAATTTGATACTTATTGTTATTTTTATAGATCTGACACTGTTACACTGTATAAAAAAAGTATAGATATGTACCAATTATGATACTGTCAAATTGTTTACAATACAGCTGGTCGTTCTAACAGATATAATTCTCCGAAGATATTAGTTAAATGTGGTCGCTAAATGAGGTATGTCGTAATAAGCAATATCGTAAAAAGCAGTGTTTTTTATAAGGCTGTCATATAGCAATAGCGTTCAGCCGGGACCTATGATTTTGGCCAATATAACCGGTATGTTGTTCTAAACGATGTCGTTGTAAACGGTTTTGACTGTATATATGTAAATAACAACAACAGTAAATGTATCCGCGTGGAAACTTGAATCTTTCTCCGTTGTGACAGCAAAAAAGCGACAGCCAATAATTTGTAATCGTCCGTTTTTAAACTTCAAATGCAATCGTTTATCGAATACGCAATCGAATGCATGCCGGATTGATTATTATCGGAGCTAATATGCGCCCAGCCTAACGCTTATTAATTATTATGTATTGTAAGGTTCCTACGCCACACCCCGCACATTCCATTGCCAGATTACACAACTTTTCGTTAAGAATTTTTAAGTCATATTCATAAAAGAAAACTTCAAATTTATTTCCAATCTATAGAAACGAAGTATTTGATTACTTATTATACACTCTAAATTATCACATTTTTGATAATAACCGAGCGTATCGCGTTGTTTATATAGCGTTTCTATGACAACTATATTGATCATTTTTAAAAATACGCGTTGAATTGCATTTGAACAATTTTTTTTTTGCATTTGAACAATTACTTTATTTATAATTAGCTGTGCACAAAGATAACAAAACTAACATACAAAAATATAAAATAATTTAGGTACATAGTTAATTAGAGTAACTAAGTTTTTTTTAAAAACAATAATCAATCCAATTCTTCGTCAAAACAATACTTTACGATAACAGTATAACAATAATTTTTTTATAAATATTTGTTTTTGTGTAAATGAGTTACGTAATTAATTACAGTATATAGCAGTTTCTAATTACTTACTAATATAATAAATATGTATAAAATATTGTATAACCTCTTCCTTTTGAAATCGGATTAAAATAGCTGCTTCACATAGGCATTACAGTCATTACGCACTAGTACAGTAAAGTAAAACAAAACCGGTCGCGCTATACCAACTGCATAGTAAATCACTGTTTGTCAATTGTTTTTTTTTATAACCTACTACGTTTGTTCAAAAGTGAACTGTCAATAATTTTCCAAACTGCATGAAAACCAGCTATTTTATAAACGGTACGTGCACAAAATACCCTATATAACTCGTGCTTAATGTTATTATGGCTCGTGTGACTGTTAAAACTCGGTAGCACTAGTTTTATACATAATGCCTCAGTGTGTCGTAATATAATCCATTACGAAACTTGATATGCAATGTACTATTTAACTATTTTGACGTCACGACGCTCATTTGAAATTCGCAATTTTACACACATTTCAATTGCAAATATTTAAATTTTATAGGCTGTTGTTCTCTGCGTATTTATGTATATTTGTATTGAAATGCATCGGACAGCTATTTCTAGTTTAATATGGAAAACACTTTATTGCTGTGACAAAAACAAGTCAACATAGTGGCCGCAACGTCAAACTTTTAATTATATTATATCATAATGTAGTGTTCAAATTTATTGAATTAACAAATCAATTTCTTTCAGATTATTATAATCAGGATCTTTTAACAAAAGTAACTTTTTCGATTCAAATTAAATTTTTTAGATCAATATTCTTATGCTGGATTGCAGGAAGCGTTGTCAAAAAATTTGACTTAACAATAGCCTTAAATTGTGATCATATAATTATAGTTTTTATACACACAGGAGCCGTCTAATGTCGTTGTGGAACTCCTTATCACGTAGAACATTAAGTTGTATTTATACAAAAACAAACGGTTGATCTACATAGATCGCGTTTGAAACTAAATTGCGATCACATTGCGTAGAAAAAAGTTGTTTCGAAGTGGAAATTGCACAAAAAAAAACTATGTTAAATACGTGTATACATATTTAAAAAAAATATAGTTTCAATCAATTGTGTAGGCTTTCACGGCTGGCGTTGTTGCAAATCTTCTTGATTTCCGGGCTTGTACGCCGTGGTCCATTGGTATTTACCAATGGACCACGGCGTACAAGCCCGGAAATCAAGATAATATAGTTTCAATCGATTAATTATTTTTCGAGCAGGGTCGATTTAAAATTCTACAATGCTTTTCTTATGGAGAAAGATGTGTAGTCACAATCTAAGGTCATTGTCAAACAGCGTTGCCAGACGTCCCGATTTTTAAATCAAAATTAAATATCCCGCGCGGGACAGGCTCAGTCCCGCTTTTCGGGGATAACTCGACCGTGCGTAAATAATTATTCTCTTATTGTAAATTATAATTTATAACACTCACTCCTCAGACTATTGTTTGAAACGCCATATTTTTCTAATGAATAAAACTTTTTTGATTTTGATTTCTGTTTTTTTTTTATTTTTTTTATTCAGAAGACGAATAAGACTCAACTATTTAACGATAGGGTAAATCTGATTTAAAATATATTTTTATTAAAATACATTTTCTATGGCTATTTTTGCTATCTATTGTCACGTAAACGTAATTTGAATTCAAAAAGATAAATATTTAAAAACTTCTGATTATATACGTTTTTTTTACTATGTCCCGCTTTCGACGAAAGAATCCCGCTTTTTTCACTCGAAAAGTTCCAAAATCCCGACTTGGCAAAAAAAAATCTGGCAACGCTGTTGTCAAATCAGATTTTTTGACAATGTTTTCTGCAGCCCAGCATTATCATCGTTTGAATTTGTTATTAAGGCTGTCGGAACGCTCTGAATTTAAGTCAAAAATAGAGCTTCGGCTATCAACTGATTGTAGACTTATTCGTCAAAATTCTGCAAAAATTCTTTCTCTATAAGGAAGATAAAGGATAAATCTAGGTCTCTAATGGACTGCTTTTGTAATTTATGTACGATTTATTAGAAAAAAGTTAGCATTAATTGTGCTAAAAAAACACACGTTTTCAATGTCACACTACGACCTTATTCGTACTTATTTCACAAAACTGTTCCATCACAAACCTAAAGTGACTCTTCCTTTTTCTGAAAAGTTTTTTAAATCTTCAAAATATTTCCAAAAATTAGAGTAATCAATTGACAGCGGCACCCTTGCAATAGCATCTATTAACCTCGTAGTTGGCACCAGCCAAAAATTGAAACGTGTGGATGATTTAAGCGAGACAGTGCTAAAGAAGGTCACACCCACAATATGTCTTTTGCCTACCTTGCCCCTTACCGCTGGGTCTCAGCACAAACAAAATTCAGAGCGTTCCGACAGCCTTAACTTGTTTCACAAAAAAATATTTTACCTTGTTTAAAAAATGTTCCATGTTACACCATTAACTAACACTTGTTATTGAATAAAATAGTGTTTTAAAACTAACGCGCAAGCAAATAAATCTGCAGTTTCTGCTGAGACACTAGCACTGTACCTTGCACTATTTGTAAATGTAGTAAAGCAGATGCATTATTAAAAACAACTATTCTCAGTCTCTCTGTTGATAAATAAATATGTAATATTTATCTCAAAAACTCTTTATTTCTCGATTATCTGTAATTAACTGAAAACTCGTTCCAGAACTATCTTGACACTAAACTGCATCCGAATCAGTTTTTTCATGTCTGTTAAGTACACAAAATAACCGCGTCGACATGTGATATTTACAAACTATAAAATTATAAAAACTTTGCAAACAATCACATGGAACGAATATCTAATAGTTTAGAGTTTCAGAGACGGTACACTATGAATTGAGCAAAAGAAAGAATGTTTTTTTTAATGTTACTGATTACCAGCTGTTCAATATGCTCCCTTTTTCCCCTGCATAGCTCCATCTGTTTGTCTTAAATGATTTTTTTCTCAGTGTAAGAAAAATGGATGTGGAAGTATAGTAATTGACAAGATTATTAGATACAGAGGTGACCTTGTTCCGTTGGATAGTAGAGAGGAAATGACGCCACCCAGTAGACTGTCAACTGATATTACGTGTTGAGAACGGCCTTCTAGCTGACGTAATTCATTAACGAGGTCACATGTGTATCTAATGACCTTGGGTGTTCGACACAAGGTCTGGTTCTGACTGTACTATCCTCAAAAATTAAAACGTAGAGAGCGGTTTTCCGCATGACGGCTGTAGAATTTCCTTTCATTCGAGTTTGCAAAAATGCACCGATTTGATTAAGTCTGGTGCCAACGATCAGTGGTTTTGGAAATATACGCAATTTTGTATTTAACAAGATGGCAGTTCCCCCACCTCTCAAATGACCGAAAATACTACGTGTATCATGCATTTAAAAAAATATATCTAAGATTATCAACCAAAATTTAGTAACGCAACAGAGAAATTATTACTTTAGATATTTAAGGTAGTTGTTGTGGTTAAGGTACACCGTCAGAAAATTCTTAATTTTTGTATACTTATTAATGACATGATAATACAATTACCCTGAAAATTTGAAGTCGATCGACCGTATATAATCCGAGATAAATTCAATTAAAAATTGGATAATTAACATTGATTGTATACGATCTCTGTAGTTCTGAACCAGTTTCTTATTTATAAAAAAAGAATTAACTGTCAGAAACTTTCCAAAAACTGACAGTCTTTCAATGCATTTGTTATGAGTTTAAAAAAAATAAGAACATTTTTTTGACCGTCTAATTATTAATAAATAACGGTTTAAAGTTCAACAATTTATAGAAAAGTATACATGCATATGATTACTGTATGGGTTACGTTTCCACGGGTACAGTCTTGCGTACAAATTATGGATCACTTAGCTACAAGCTAATATACTTTTGTGGCGCGTAAAATCTATAACTTTTTGACAAAATTGTACCACGACAACTACCTTAACATAGCCATTAATAAGAATACTCAAACAATAGGACGAAAAAAGTGCAATATCTTTAATTTTTAAATTTTCCTTTTGTGTTTGACTAACGCTTTATATTATCGTTAAATTATCCGTTTGTTTGATCAATTACTTAAATAAAAGAATAGTTCTGCTACAAGCACAATTAATAACGTCTATAAACAGTTCTGCAACGTGTACAAAGATCACAAGCGTTTAAATTAAAATTAACATGGACATTATCATCATTTTACGTATTTATTTAACACTAAGGTCACACGGATCACAACAATGGTCCTGATCTAATTTAAAGAGCGTTAGTAAATAAACACAGTTAAACACGTTGTTAAAGACGCTCGTGCAACGGGTAATTTACAAAAAATCACTGTAAGATGTGTAAATTTTATAAACCACTACCGGCGTTTGAGTCCGAGGGAGATTGTAGATTACAGACGCTCGACAAGATAATTAGCGAGATTCGAATTCAATTTTTCTATTTTAAAGGTACGCAAATTCACAATAACCATTGTAACAGGGATAGAAATTATTTTATAAACAAAATCACCCCCGTCGGTGATAATGCAAAATCACTGCAAATAAAACTGATTTGGTACAGGCGTGATATACGGATCTCATTGGTGCATGATGATGGATGCAAGTTTGGTTTAACCAATCAGAGGAGTTTTGATGTAAAACCGAGCGTGCAAATCATTCGAATATTATTGTTACGCTGTGTAAAATTTTAATTTAACTGCGCTGTGGCCTGTGTTGCAACAAAACGTTACGGGAATGCAAAATGACTAAGCGGTTTTTAACGATTAATTCCCTGTTTATCATTGGTATTTAATTATTTATATAAATGTAAATATGTACTATTATTGATTCAATTATTTCAAAACATGACGATTAGTAGTTTTTATTGTTCACGTGACATCTCAACGGCAAATAATTTAAATAATGTGAGATAATTTCCATTTTTTTCTTTCAAGGAAACATATTGTGATAAGATGACAACCAGGCAGCCACTAAGAGATAAATTTATCAGTGTAATATTTTATACATTCAGTTTTTATTCATATTTTTATCATAAATACTTCCCACTGTTATTTTTTATATTTATAGGCCAGACAGACAAGTGACGGTCTTAGAAATTGCTTTTGAAGCAGCCATTGACAAGTGGCGGAGGTCGAAACACAAATACTTTGTAATATCCCGGTATACGTCCCCTTCATTCCGTAGAGCGCATTTTATACTAAATAATTCCACGACACAAAAACGTTGACCAAAAAGTAAAAGGCAACCCCCTTTCCGATAAGATGGTTTCATTTTATTTATAATTTTAGAAACATATTTATAATATATTATATTTCAATTCAGACTTGGATAGTTCAGTAGAATCCAAAATTACATACTGATGTAATAATTAGAATATAGGTATTACCTAATATTATCATTTTTTTTATCATTTACAACTAAATCGAATTCCAGCTACTATAAAATAGTAGATACTCAGCAACGGTTATCAATGTCTACACAAAAACGTATTGATTATTTTTGACAAGTGATAAGTGATGAGCACAGACGATCAAGGGCGTATCCAGGATCAAAACTAGAGGGGGGGGGGGCAAGCCATGGTCGTTCAGGTTGTAACATTTTATCACGGAAAAGGTGAATGAAACCAAAATTAAGAAAATTATGTATAATTATAGCAGTGCTTTATCAACTAAGTTATTACAATTATTTGCTTGAAAAAAATTATTCTAGTTACATGTCTTGTACTAGTATCATTTTTCTTGGATTTGTAGAAGTAAAGTTATTTCAAGAATTGTAAAAATTCCAGCAACAAAATTTAATAACGACTTATTTTTTGCTTCCAGGGGGGGCAGCTGCCCCCCCTGCCCCTCGATGGGTACGCCCTTGCAGACGATAATAATCGTATTACGACTTCCCGATGTTGTCCGGGACCGATGTCATTGTCGTGAAAACCACATACGATTTATAAACCTCTCTGATCGGTTAATTTAATCGAGCGCATGATTTTGTTACTTCAAGCAGTTACCCGAAATTTCAGTGCAGAGTGACGACTGAAGTTCAGCGATTTTTCAGTATCAGCGATGTAGTACTGCTAATGAAACGCAGAGCCAGTTTTCTCTTACCAGCCACACTTGCGCATAAGGCATCAAATTTTCAAGAACAGCAAATGTCGAAAATGCTAAGTAAGATAATTTTAATTTAATTTAGACTTGGGATAGTCATTGCGAAATTTAAACATTTCCTAAAACTCGTTAACAAACAAGTACTACCTATTTCATACGCTGTATAAAAATGACAATGATTTTACATTTTTAGTCATTCAACCAATCATGACTGATAAATGATGATACCGACTGATGACATAATAAATTACTACTTAACAAATATAGCTTCAACCTTGAGCGAATTGTAAACACTAATATTAATAATGATTTCATTTAGAAAAAGTTGATTGTCACGTACAAAAAAATAACAATGCAGGTACTTCGGTTTTCGTTACAGTTACTTTATTGTTTGATAAAGCAGTTAGTAATTCATACACGAAAATAGATTTCGAAAATTACGATATGGCAAAAATTTTCAATGTCGGATTCGCTAAGACAATTTTCCAATAAGCGTGGAGTTTATTGGAAAATTGTCGCTCTAAAACAGTGGTTCCCAAAGTGGTCCCTACGGGCCCCAAGGGGTCCCTGGGATCATTCAGGGGGTCCTTGGAAAATTAAAATCGATTTTGGGGTCCCTGAACAACGTCAAGGGGTCCGTGCAAGGTTTAATACAAAACAAAATTTGCGGATGGTACTTTCAAACATTGAGTCGGACATAAATACACTCATAACATCCTATCAGGTTCATCCAAATCATTATTTTGTTTGTATTTTAAAACAAAAGTTATAGTTTTAATAAATACTTCTTCAACAAAATGTTTTATTTATTTTATTTTACGTCACCATCAAAGTTAAATTTTAAATTTTTCTATTATGCATTTATGAGAGGAGTCCGTGGCCAATTTTCGACCATGAAAAGGGGTCCGTGGGTCAAAAAGTTTGGGAACCACTGCTCTAAAAGAAACTAAAAAAAAAAACCCGGGTCGCAGTGCCAAAACTCTGCCGACAATATAGTGTATTTGCTAATACAGGCAGTGTGGCTTTATTATGCAAACTTAAGTTGGTTTTTGGGCAAAATAAAAAATTTGATTCCTTAATACACCCCTTAAAATAACATTTTTTTTTAACTGCAATATTATTATCAATCTAACGTCTACACCGAATTAAATACACCCTTCAATAAATATGTCACTATCTACAAATAAGTGTTTTCAAAAAATTTGTAAATCCGGTCCTGTAGGCCCGATTTTATTAAAATTTTAGGGACACTTTTTAATTACTACCAGTGGGTTAAATTTCAATTTTGAAACGATTCGGAAATTTTTTTCGGTATTTCGGGGCCCAAAAACATTTTGCAACCCCCAAAAACTACCCTTAAAATGCCCAGATTGGGCCCATTTTAAATAGGCTTCTTGCGGTGATGGATTTCTACACGTGGACCAAATTTAGTTGAAATCAATTAACTCCTTCGAAAGTTTTTGCCCGCACACACACACATATATATATATATATATATATATATATATATATATATATATATATATATATATATATATATATATATATATATAAACATTTTTAAAAATGGTGCCAAAGTGTTTAGGAGGTTATGAAACGTCGAGAAATTTTGGTCCGACCCCTAAGTCCCGCCATCCGACCGACGCCAATAGTGTATGTTGCCACATGGCAAATACACTAATAAATAAATACACGTCCTTTTGAGTTGCAACAGGATCTGTATGTAATTTCGCTTTTACGGGCTTTTTCACAAAAAAATTTGAACATTAACAGTTAAATCGATTTTAATTTTATATTCGATTACGATAGGGTTATAGGTTTTCTGTTAAGATTGGAAAATATGCTCTCGGGAAATTTCGAACTGTAGTCGCAAAATTCATTTTAGTTGTTATAAACATTCATTGTAACAATGCTAAATTAGATTTTTTTTTGTCCACTGTCACCGTCGGGACTTAAACCCGAATCTTTCCACTTTCGCGGCGGAATGAGTTAATCAATTACTCTACGGTGCGATATCTTAACAGTTAATTCATCATAATAAAGCAATTGTAACATGAAATTCACTACATGCGAGAGCTGATTATTTCGCTAGGACAAAAAAAAATAATTTCTAATTAGTGTATTTGCCATATGGCAACATACACTATTGGCGTCGGTCGGATGGCGGGACCTAGGGGTCGGACCAAAATTTCTCGACGTTTCATAACCTCCTAAACACTTTGCCACCATTTTTAAAAATGTTTATATATATATGTATATATATATATATATATATATATATATATTTATATATATATATATATATATATATATATATATATATATATATATATATATATATATATATATATATATATATATATATATAGGTATATATGTGTGCGGGCTATAACTTTCGAAGAAGTTAATTTATTTTAACGAAATTTGGCACACATGTTGGAATCCATCACCGCACGAAGCCTATTTAAAATGGGCCCAATCGGGCCATTTTAAGGGTAGTTTTTAGGGGTTGAAAAATGTTTTTGGGGCCCAAAATACCGAAAAAATTCTCCGAATCGTTTCAAAATTGAAATTTAACCCTTCGGTAGTAATTAAAAAGTGTCCCTAAAATTTTAATAAAATCGGCCCGACAGGACCGGACTTACAAATTTTATGAAAACACTAGTTTGCAGATAGTGAATTATTTACTGAAAGTTGCATATAATTTGGTATAGAGGTTCGATTGATAATAATATTGCAATTAAGAAAAAAAATGTTATTTTAAGGGCTGTATTAAGGAGTAAAATTTTTTTTTACCCAAAAACCAACTTAAGTTCGCATAATAAAGCCACACTGCCTATATCAGCAAATACACTATATTGTCGGCAGGGTTTTGGCACTGCGACCCGGGTTTTTTAGCATTGTAACAATGAATGTTTATAACAATTATATAGCTCGTTCTGAAGCATTGCAGAATTAACATATTCTTATATTCATTTTAGTACTGACTACCGAATTATTGTAATTCTATTGATCAGAAAAACTATTACACATGCATTTTGATTAGTTCTAACGTTTTTCAAGCCACCCCGAAAGCGGAATAATTGTTAGTTTTATTAGGAGCTTTTTTTAATCCATTTGTTTTGACTACCAAAAATTTAAAAAAATGTTCGACTTATGGAGTTTAAGTTATAGACGCTCGACAAATATGACCATTAGCGTTCAGTCTATACAAGGTTAAATAAAATTACTTAAAAACACGTTTTATGAGATTTATATGTCGTAGAATAATTGAAATAATCGGTTCTTCGTGAAAATCCTTGGACAATTGCAAAAAACCGGGTTCCAATTACCCGGTTTTTTGCAATCGTCCAAGGATTTTCACGAAGAACCGATTTTTTTATTATCCTACAAAATTAGCGATTACTAATTGCGTCTAATCCAAAAAGAGACGCTTTTCTTAGCGATAACTATAAATAAAATCCTGGACGCGGCACCAAACCATTAAAAACCCGGGTCGCAGTGCCAAAACCCTGCCGACAATATAGTGTATTTGCTTGTATAGGGCCGTGTGGTTTTATACTTTTATTATGTGAAATTAAGTTTGTTTTTGGGGAAAATAAAAAATTTAACCCCTTAATACAACCCTTAAATTAACATTTTTTTTCTTAATTGTAATATTATTATCAATCTAACGTCTACACCGAATTAAAGACACCCTTCAATAAATAAGTCACTATCTGCAAATTAGTGTTTTCAAAAAATTTGTAAGTCCGGTCCTGTCGGGCCGATTTTATTAAAATTTTAGGGACACTTTTTAATTGCTACTAACGGGTTAAATGTCAATTTTGAAACGATTCTGAGAATTTTTTCGGTATTTCGGGACCCAAAAACATTTTTCAACCCCTAAAAACTACCCTTAAAATGCCCCGATTACGCCCATTTTAAATAGGCTTCTTGCGGTGATGGATTTCAACACGTGGGCTAAATTTCGTTAAAATCAATTAACTCTTTCGAAAGTTATTGCCCGTACACATATATATATATATATATATATAAATATATATATATATATATACATATATATATAAACATTTTTAAAAATGGTGCCAAAGTGTTTAGGAGGTTATGAAACGGCGAGAAATTTTGGTCCGACCCCTAGGTCCCGCCATCCGACCGACGCCAATAGTGTATGTTGCCATATGGCAAATACACTAATTATTATCGTATGACGTAAGACAACCAATAAGAATTTATCATTAAATATGAAACTGTATTTCATCATTTCATCTTTCATCAGATGACAGATTGGTAGGCGGTAGATAATTTTAAATCTAATTTTTTCTGTAAAATTTCTCAATAATCGTCATGTGACGGAGCTAATCCCACTATTTAATTTTTTAATTAGCAAATAATTACATATATTATTATCCTTTAAGTACTATGTTTAGAAAATATTCTACAAATTGCCTCTAACTTTATTGTAAAGCATGTTATTTTCGAAATAAAAGAAAGTGACGATAGGATTTGCTAACGAAATAAACAAAAAATATCCAACACTGCCCAAAGTTTTGTTGTTGAAATTTGAGGGCACAAGAAGGTCAGGGATAAATTGAAAAGGCCAAAAGTCAATAGATAAAATATAATAATAATGTCAAAAATCACTCACAAATACTTACTTTTTTATCATCACTATTAACCTGCAACATTTTTAACGAAATTACTAGATACTAAATGCAAATACTTGAAATGACCTGAAAAAACCCTCATGAAATTGTGGTAGTGGATTAATAATTCTATGGAACCCATTTGTATGAAACTTTTTTGACAATTGCAGGCATCGTAACTGGTAACAATGAATCTATTGTTGTAGGCTGCAACTGAATGTGTATAATTGTATAAATTATAAAATAAATTATTTGCGCAACAAACAACTGACTATTCTGAATTTTAACTGGATCATTTACAGCCTTTTTATTTAAACATAATTAAAATTTATCACTAAAAATGCATTAAAATGTTTATGCAAATATAACCCATTTAAATTGTGTACCCGAAAGTTTGAAAACAAGACTTTTAAGGGTCATGTCCACACATCACAAAGGTTTGACCTTAACCAAAATTCTTGGAAAAAAGGAAATGCTGTGACCACTGAATCTGACGACTGACACTGGACAACACTCCTTGATGACCAATAACCACGCTTAAGCAAGATACTCACAAAGTCCTGTGTAAATTGAGAAAATTGGGTTTTAGAGCAGTATATTTTTTTGTCATAGGCTTGCAGCACTACTTCAATGTTAAGAACTGACAGTTTCTTCTTATGTAAATTGAGGTTATAAAATGTGGAAAAAATAATTACTAACAATTGAACATCATTGATAAGTCAGAATATTTAAAATGGCACTCAGTATTGTTAGTTTCAACGGCCTTAAACTTCTACAGGTAATGCGTAGACGAAAGGAAATAAAAATCCAAAACATTTTTATTAAAATATATTTTTGTATTTTTAGATAACGCGCTCACCATCAATTTTAAACGCGATTCAAAACAGTCGGCACAGGCATCAAAAACACTGGCTTCCCAAATGGAAGAAACTTCGAAGAGAAAAGGTAATCAAGTTTAAATTACCGAATTTCAATGAGCAAGCTGAGGATTTGACACCTGCAGAAATACGAGCAAAAATGAAAGAACGCGGTTTTTTGCCTCCACGCCCTTGGCAAGAATCTCCCATGTTCATCAGTTGCACAAGCGCTATATTCGAACCGTACGTCCCACCGGAAGGCGATGGTAAAAAATCCATGATATCGATGCCTGTAAGTATCGGTGCTTCGAACTCCAAATTGAGTAATATCAACATTTAATCGCTTTATTTTATTCTAGGGTGCAAAACAAAAATTCGAATTCCTAGAAAAAAAGTCCAAGTCGATGTTAGCTGTTCGTAAGATCAGAAGTTATGATGAAGAATTTGATCCGCCTGTGTTTGCTGAAGAAGCTACAGAAATCTACCGTAATGCGCACGAAGCCATGTGTGAAAAAGACTTTGATAAATTAATCAAGTATGTTACAGAAAGAGCGTACCCAGAAATAATACACAATATTGAGAACAAGACGCTACGCTGGAAGTTTCTCGGTTCTTTGGAACCGCCAAGAGTTGTTCATGCGCGTTGCACAGATGTCATAACTCCAACGAATATCTTTACACAAATCACAGTCAGGCTGCATACTCAACAACAGCTGAGCATCTACGATCGGTTTGGTCGACTGATGCACGGAAGTGAAATATTAGCTAAAGATGTACTCGAATATGTCGTTTTCGAAAAACATTTATCGAATCAATATGGAGTTTGGAGACTGCACGATAAGATTGTTCCTGATTGGCTCGAAAAGCCTGAACCGGCTGCTAAGACGTTCGTTAAAAGAATTGTACCCGAAGAAACTGTTAAGGAAAATGTAAAAGAAACACAAGTTCAGAAGACTTAAAAAACTAACTGTTAAAAATTTTATTTTCTTTAATAAAAAATAAATAATTTTTATTAGAACTTTATACAGACGTATCATATACGTATATATATTATATACATACATATTTTAACAATACCTTTTTCCTCTTTAATAATACTAAGTGATTACACAATATAATTTCTGCATTGCGAATCAAAATCCTCACCGTTCTGAGTTCTCGGAACTATTTTAGTCCAAAAGTAAATTAGTCAATTCTATCTAAGAACGTGCATTCTTTACAACAGACATCCAAAAGCTAGATCATTAGATGGACCTTATATTATATTCCATAACAATGCACCCAAACCTTGCTTTGCATTTTAAGATAAATTATGCTTTGTTGTAAAACTCAACATGTGTGTAGTTTAGCCAAACATTTTTTAAACATCCAAACGCAACACGTATAAAAAAAACTGAGTCGGAATGTAAACAAAGTAACTCCTCATAAATTTATATCGAATAATTTATGTATTACATGTAATGTAATCATCGATTACATAGATCCAATTATAAAATTTAGTTCTGTTCATTTCAATTGTTTTATAATTTCGTAATCCAAAAAACAAATGAGAGTTGCATTTATTATTGTCTAAACTTCATTTGTCAAAAATAGTGTTTCCCATTTAGTGACATGAGTTGACTTATGACGCCAAAAATGTTTTCTATTTGACCTGTATTGATTGTGAGTTAGTGGCCATGTTTGTTGGCATTTTTTGCATCCATTTTTATTTATTGCGCATGTGTAAAAAAAACGGGAAAAGTTTATATATGTGCAAACTCGTAAACAACTTGACATAACCAAAAAAAATAAATATTAATATTATTTATTTTTCTGGTTATCTGTCAAGTTGTTCACGAGTTTGCATATAAATAAACAATTCAAATTGTTAGAAATCAGTGTTTTTAACTAATAAGCTCTTAAAAAAACTGACCATACAAATATTATAATTATCTTGTAGCTACAAGAGCTACAAAATAATTACATCGAATCGATAATTACAAATACCAAGTTGATTACATTAGTATTTGAAGGTACACTTATTAATTTAATAAATATTTGATAATCGTTCTATCGATAGAATCGATCCCTATCCTTTTTTGCTTGCTTTAATTAAAAAATAATCTTATGGATTTTAGAGAATAATAATTATCGTTTTATATGTTTTAGCATTTGCTTGAAACAGCTGCCAAAAATAAATCTACATAATAATACTTAGTATATAAGTCGAACACTATCATTTGTTTCACATATCGATAAATATTTACACTTTATATAAAAACTTACTGTACTTTTGTAAAACTGGAATGCTACACTTGGAAGGGGTCACTATTTGATTAATGAATACTCCACCAAAAAATTATTGCACTAGATAAAACGTCAACAAAAAATCGTGTAAATGTTTTTAAGGGGCATATTTTTAAAACAATACGAAAACTTGCTAGTCTTTTAAATTTTCGAGTTCGTCGAGTTTTAAAATCATACATTTAACGTATAAATCGGTTATAGGTCCAGGCTAGACCGGGTTTGCTACCAGGCAGCTTATTTAACCAGCTCCAGATCAATTTCCATAATTTAAATACTTATAGACTAGCAGACCCATGCGAATACTTTGCATCGTTAATGGTCAGGTATGTAATATAATAAGGTGGAAATAAATTTTATTCTATTCTATTCATAGATTTCAGCGCCACTACATTACTTAATACTACCGGCAACTGTTAAACAGATTTCCACCAGATGCCGACATTTGTTTTTTTTTTATTCTATTCTATTCAGACTTCAGCGCCTCTACAGGTCATATTACCGACAACTGTTACAATAAACAGATTGCCATCAGATGGCGACATTTGTGTTTTCTGAATGTTATTTTCTGTAACGAAATTTTTAAACTGTATTTTTTTAATAAAAACACTAATTTTAAGACAATTACTTAGTTTACGTCAATAGAGAGAAAAATAATCTCCAAAATGGCGTGTCAAACACTAATTTTGATACAGTATTAAGGGAGATATTTCATACCGGCAAAAAAACCCTTTAAGAAATAATATATACGAGGGAAAATAATCAACGAATATTTTAATACTGTTTCATAACTATTATAAGAATCGCAGGGGTTAAGTAAAAAAGTCAATTATTTTAAATTTACTAATGTACGATGTTTCGTCACTTTTTTGCGACATGCGACCTTTGAGAAAAAATATATATCAATCGTCTTACCCTAGTCTAGCCCAGTTCAAGAGACTTTCTTGTCATGCAAGTATGTAAAAAAAATTCATCATAAATATTTTGAAAAACATTTACCACAAACCGTTTAGTCAATGATGATTGGTGGACCGAGTACTCCGGGCACAGCAGCGCAAATCGATGCCACTTTTTTAACATTGCGTTTGAGCTATAACGTTTCGAATATTCGATTTTCTAAATTGTACAGTTTTTGCTCAGCTGATAAAAGCAACCCCGTTCCAAAATAAAAAAAAATTACAGCCTACATTTATGATCATGAAACATGTTCTTAAAAATATATCAAACTAAACTACTATTAGGCTGATCTAAGTAAAGATTCGGTGATGGTGCATTAACCGGTATATTCTTTTTCCAATTCGACGGTTTAATAGGTAATACTTTAGGTTTGGGTGGTAATGGCGGTGGTTCAGATGTATCGACATGTATTTCTTTTACTGCCGAATTCATCAACGTTTGATCGATATTTTCGATTACAGTCATTTCTAAGCTGCCATACGTCCTCGATAAATTCGAACTAGTACTGGATTTGGATGGCGACTGTTCATCCGAACCCAAAGATTTCGTCGGTGAATGCATTGGAAGTTTTAAAGGTGATACGTTCGTACTAAGAACATCTTTAATGGCACTATTGTCAATCACATTATTATTTCCCGCGAATGAAATTGGGTTCATAGCATTAACGGCCAATCGATCGTGATTCTGGGACCTTACACTTAACTTATTCGCAGATCCAATATCGTAAAACTTGGCCGTCAACTCCGAAACTAAACCGTCTTGTCTACAATCGTTCTGTTTACGAAATTTTTTTGCACTTTGTTGTCTTTGTTGCGCATTTTCTTTATCTTTTAAGAAATCTGGAAGCTCAAAGTTTATTTCTGTACCGCGTTGATCTTCGAGTCTTGAACGCTGAGCGCGTTTCAAGCCCTCATACAACTCTGTAACAAACACAAAAAAATCTTAAATCATATCAAAAATAATAAACATTATAATAGCTATCGTCTGCTATAATTGTTAAGAGACATCCATTGTTGTAATGCTATATTAGAAAAATGTATTTTTCAAACATGTCACCGTCGGGACTTAAACCCGAATCTTTCCACTTTCACGGCGGAATGAGTTATCAATAATTACTCTACGGTGCACACAATTCAATATTTAATTCTTCTTAATAAAGCAATTTGCAACTCTAAATTCACTACATGCGAGAGCCAATTATTTTAGCTATTGCTAGATATGAACCCTCACACTAGTGATAGTAATGAATGAATCAAAGATGAACTTTCCATTATTAATTCGGTCCTAAGTCACAGAATATTTCTGCCCGATCAATACAGACCACATAATTTTTGTACGTTTATGGCACATGCAACACAATAACATCGAATCCAAGTAAAAAAAAAAATTACCATCACTCTCCGAGCTTTTAGAGGCGACATGCAACTTGACTCCAGCTTTCCATTTTGCAATAAGTGGCTTTTTAGTGCTTGAATCGGAAGCAATATCTTCTCCACTCCCGTGTACAGAGCTATTCTTACTTCGACCACCAGTCACAAACTTTTTATTTTTTTTATCGTGTGCATTTCCAGAATCTTTCCTCAAAAATCGACTGAACACTCCCGATGAATGTTCGGAACCCCAATCTTCCGACTTCACGGAGCCTCGATCTGATATTGTTCCGATACTGTTCGACTGAGCCTTCCCTTGCAGTAATTCTTCAAAAACCCTGTTAGTTATTTCATCCAATGAAGGACCTGCAGTCAGTTTTAATTTTTGCAGTGGAACTGATTCTTGGACGCCTGAACCTATTTTGGAAAAAACAAACGAATTTTAAAATACAGTTGAACCTGGATAACCAAGAGTTCAAGGGGCCACAATTTCTTTTTCTCTTATGGAGGTTTTTCTCTAACCCGAGTTTCTAGGTTATAGAGCTTCAGGAATGACCTTTCTCACTTATAGAGGTCTATAAAAATACGGCTGTAGTGATTAACATGTACGGATTATTTAACCGTAGTAAGTTCAACAAATAAGTCAGTACACTCACATATTTGGTCATTCGAATAGAATATGAAAAACAAAACCAATGATACAAATACAATGTTAGTTAGTTCAGCTATTTATGACTCATTCTTAAATTTCGTGGAACTATTAATACGTTCGATTATCACTTATAGAGGTACAGGCAAGTAAAAGTCTCAGTTATAGAGGTCCACGAGTGAAAAACGTCTTTCTCTTATAGAGGTTTCTGTTTCTCACTTGTAGAGGTTTTATAGAGGGTTACAAAGACGGTACCTGGCAATTACTCTCACTTAGAGAGTTTTCCCGTTTACCCAGGTTTGACTGTACCGGTATTCCAATTTAGAAAATTTAAGTACAGTACAATCTCGGTAACATGAACACAAAAAATCCTGAAGAGTTCATACTAACGGTATGTTTATATTATCGAGGTTCGCAAGAAACATGTACATTAGGGTGGTCCTTAACAGGGGTATTGTCGAATTTCTATGCTCCCAGGGGGTCAAACGTTCCCAAATTGATAAAAAAAAATCTCTAAAAATTTGAGCTCTTAATATTAACTCTAAGATAGTCCGCATACTAACCAAAGTTTCTTATGGAAAATAACATGTGGAAAACTCCTTTTGTTTTTCCAAATTTTAAGACTTGGGAACAAATGAGACATACTTATTTTTGTAGAGAATTTAACGCTCTACAAAAAAGGTATCTTGTGATTTTTCGGTAAGTTTACTGGTTCAAAAGTTTTCCGAGGATTAAGTTTAAACTTTTTTTTGTAGACCGTTAAATTCTCTACAAAAATTATGTTCATATTACTGAGTCGCTCATAAGAGTGCATATTCATATTATCGCGATTGTACTTGTACATAAAATTAACAGTCAGTGTATCGCTCTAATCACATGACGTATCTTATTTTTTTTAAATATTAAAAAATCATCTTTAAAGTTCAATTCCAGATATATGTTAAAATAGAAAACGGTATCACGGGTAATTGGAATAATGAAAATAAATCAATTTAAACACTCATTGATTGCAACGTTTCGTCTTTTTTAGAGCTCGAAAAAGTCTTAATTAAAGAAAAGACGAAACGTTGCAATCAATGAGTGTTTAAATTGATTTATTTTCATTATTCCAATTACCCATGATACTGTTTTCTATTAAAAAATCAGTTTTTTGTTCATATATGATCACAGCTTACCTTCAACAGGTCCCAACACAATCGAAAGTCTGTACCCATCGACTTCAGTAACTGCAACATTTACATCGAGCCTCTTATCACTTTGAGCCGACTCCAAAACTTGCACAAGTTCCAACTTATAGCCATACTTATGCAAAATAGGTTTCAACACATCCGCTAAAGTTTTCGTTGGTTTCGATTTCACTGAAATCACTTTCCTATTCGGTAGATCTAGTCTGAACACCACTCTTTGTTCTATCACTACTTCACGACAGGCTAAATGGGCCGAAGTCTCGTTCAAATCTATCGGTTTTGTTTCCGAAGTAATGTAGACTTCGAAGTTGGAGTAGCGGAGGCCGCGTTTGTCTAAAAGACGTTTGGCGAGTTCACGGACTGTTTCGTTCGACCTTATTTGTGCTACAGTTGTAGCTCCGTCGCACAAAATTACGCGACACAGCTGGTTCTTGTTTAAACCACAACTGCCGGTTGAAGATGTCTCACTGCCTGTTAACTTTGCTTCATCCTGTTGACAAACGAACGACAATGGATTAAAAAATGTACTCTGTTCAAACACTTAAGGTAGTTGTCGTGGTACAATATTGTCAAAAAGTTATAGATTATACGCACCACAAAAGTATACTAGCTTGTAGCTAAGTGATCCATAATTTGTACGCAAGACTGTACCCGTGGAATCGTAACCCATACAGTATTCATATGCATGTATACTTTTCTATAAATTGTTGAACTTTAAACCGTTATTTATAAATAATTAGACGGTCAAAATTTTTTTCTTATTTTTTTTAAACTCATAACATATGCATTGAAAGACTGTCAGTTTTTGGAAAGTTTCGGACAGTTAGTTCCTTTTTTATAAATAAGAAACTGGTTCAGAACTACAGAGATCTTATACAATCAATGTTAACTATCCAATTTTTAATTGAATTTATCTCGGATTATATACGGTCGATCGACTTCAAATTTTCAGGGTACAATTTACGCGAAGTCAAAGCGTCGACCAAAGGGCGCAAAAAGAAAATCTCGCTCTACCCTGATCAAGGGCTAGAGCCGGCGCTGCATGTAAAGCAACTATTTTATAGGGGGTAGTGCAAGAAGTTAATTACAAATTCAAAGTTTACCTGTCCGAAGTTAGCAGCAATATCCCAGCTAGTAAGTGATGATTTGCTGCTATATATGTCTCTATCTTTAGAAATCTGCGAAGCATTTTCTACGTCTTGATCACAGCTTACCAGTTGTCCATCCTCAGTTGCCGCGTAGCCTGACTCTCCTCGGTCTCTAGATTTTGAACGATTTTTTCGGTGCCATGGCAGCAGGGACTTCCTTCGTCTATCTTCCGCGTTACTCAATGATTTCTTCAACTGAAAATTTAAAAATCTAATATATTCACATCTTAATATTCCATTACAATGATAAAGTTTTGACCGAGCGATATAGAGTAGTGGTGAGAGCACTAGACTGACATCCGGGAGGTATAATACGCGCCACGTTTCTAAAAGGTTCTGAAGTTAGATGCAAACGGAGGCTTGCACAGGTACAGTCGGTTGAAAAACTACACACTTACGCTATATTATTATTTTTAATTTTTCTTTAATTTAAAGGTTTAATTCTTTGCATAAAGTCATCCAAAAAATTACTGTTCGTGCTTGTCTATGCAAAACTGTATTAGACATCTTGATCAATTAACAATCAACCACGCAATATCAACTGACAGTCATCCCTTCACTATTATTCAACGAAACGAGGTCACCTCTGTATCTAATAGCTTTGACTGTTACCTACCTTGTTTGGAGTATTTTTGACTGATTGCAATCTGATATCTAAATTCTGATCTTGACCATTAGGCTTAGAGTTGTTAGTGTCCAGGCAATTTTTGTACAAATCTGATTTGAGAAATCTTGGATAGCTGTCGAATTTCATCAAATTAAAGATTTGTTTCTGTGCCTAAAAAAAAACAGAAAATTGCACAACTCATTCAAAATATGACACTTAGAAAATAACGAAAAATAACTATTAACTTGTCATAATTTACTCCCGACGTTTTCACGAAAAATCTAGGGCGTGGACCAAAACTGCGTCTTTCACTTTTTTTTTAGCCGACCATAATTTATTTAACAAAACATTATTGCTTATTCAAATACTTAGAGACTCGGCTTTTTGAACGAGTAATCGGTTTGTTCGAGTACTAGCACTACTCGGTCGAGTAAATAAGAAATTCAAAATATAGACATTTTTTTTAATGAATGCCAAATTTGGTTGTGGGCAGCAGAAATGGCTACCATACGTTAATTTTATCGCATTTTTTCGACAGTGTAGGAGCTAAAAGTCCACGTCAAACAGACATCGAAACAACAGCAATAGGGTTTCGGATTACGAGCAAGAAAAATGAACAAAATTATGAATGAGGTATTCTCCCACAAAAGTGCTGTAAACGGTGACAGCTATAGACTGATAACAATACTATAAATTCAGTATTATTCAGCCAACCGAGTAATAGATACTCGTTTTTTCGAAAGATCAGTTCTTGGTGCAAATTCAAGTAATTCAAGATCTAATTATATTGGAGATAATTTAATACTTACAATATATTATAATGATTGGACATACCACCCAAAATCCTCTTAAGAAAATGCATGAAAATATCGAGAACCAATTAATATTCAAATAATAAATTAGAGAAACTTTTTATTCTCCATTTTTTATCTCCAAAAATAAACAAAAAAAAAACTCGGGTCGCAGTGCCAAAACCCTGCCGACAATATAGTGTATTTGCTTATACAGGCAGTGTGGCTTTATTATGCGAACTTAAGTTGGTTTTTGGGTAAAATAAAAAATTTGACTCCTTAATACACCCCTTAAAATAATATTTTTTTTCTTAATTGCAATATTATTTTCAATCGAACCTCTATACCAAATTATATACAACTTTCAGTAAATAATTCACTATCTGCAAACTAGTGTTTTCATAAAATTTGTAAGTCCGGTCCTGTCGGGCCGTTTTTATTAAAATTTTAGGGACACTTTTTAATTACTACTAAAGGGTTAAATGTCAATTTTGAAACGATTCTGAGAATTTTTTCGATATTTTGGGGCCCAAAAACATTTTTCAACCCCTAAAAACTACCCTTAAAATGACCCGATTACGCCCATTTTAAATAGGCTTCTTGCGGTGATGGATTTCAACACGTGGGCCAAATTTCGTTAAAATCAATTACCTCTTTCGAAAATTATTGCCCGCACACATATATATATATATATACGTATATATATATACGTATATATATATATAAATATATATATAAATATATATATAAATATATATATAAATATATATATACATATATATTATATAAACATTTTTAAAAATGGTGCCAAAGTGTTTAGGAGGTTATGAAACGTCGAGAAATTTTGGTCCGACCCCTAGGTCCCGCCATCCGACCGACGCCAATAGTGTATGTTGCCATATGGCAAATACACTAAAAAGTGTGTGTGTAGCCTTTAGGCGCGGTTGAAATAAAACATGCAAACAATACATATATAGCGGCATAGGCGAGATATCGAAAAGATTTCCTTCGGTTATTTCCGGCTCTCAGACTGAAAACACTCTACATACTTAACTTATATAATTTGAGGTAACTTACCTGTAAGAAGAGTGTAGTTTCGGCTTGTTTGAGGGCTTCTTGAGTAAAGTGTCTCGCCTGCGAGTCCACATTTACTGGTTCGGGAGCCCCAGGACACAAATGATTTTCGTAAATTAGTTGTGCTTCTCTGATACGATCCGCACGCGATTCTAGCTTGCGATAACGTTCGCACGATATCCAAAAGTGAATATTTTCCACTGAAAATTCTTTCTTCAAGAATTCCTGTCAATTAAAATTGTAATAAAAAATTACTTTTTTTATTCGGAGATAAATTTTTTATGGCAATCGACAGCTAGGGGTCTAACATTTAATGCTATTCTTTTAACAAGAAATTGAAAATCCAGTTGATCTTTTTACCGACGACATTGCTATAAGCTATCTTTTTTGTTTCAAATACAACCAATCTAACAAGAATTAAAAAAAAACTTTATCATTTTCAGCCCCATTATTTTCTAAACTATTAGTTCTATAGAAAAATGACTCAACTAACTTTTGTAGGAAATTTTATGTAGTTTAATTTTGTGTATAAAGTATTTTTTGCTAGAATCGATAGTTTTTAAGATATTTAGGAAAAACTGATAAAAGCGACATTTCAACGCACTAGTATGCTGTTCATGACCCCCCCCCCCCACATTTTTGTATAGAAAAAATTAAATTTCAAAAAAATTATTGAGCAAGTCAAATTTGTCAGTGTTTTTAACATATGTTTGTAAAGAAAAAACTTCAAAATATTTGCCTTCCCGTAATTAGAAATTTCGAGACGTACTGCAAAAAAATATTTACGAATGTCACGTTTTTTTATTTAATATTTAGTGTAAAAATATGTTTTTTTGAAATTTTTAACCAGCAAGCCAAATTTTATGAAGCTTAGTGCTTAATCACAGCTAATAAAAACAGTAATAAACCGAATTTTGCTATCACAGTTCGAAATTTCCCGAGAGCATATTTTACAAAGTTCGAAATATAAGAATTTAATTTTATTTTTATTTTCCCCTCTTTATTTATTTTTTTTTCTTAAATAACTCACTCTCGCGTACGTCTAGCTCAGATAACTCCATTCCAGCCCTAGAACTGGCAATAGCCAAGTTGGGTTGGAAAATTCCATATATGTTTTACACGTAATGTAATTTATTTTCTATTTTGGTACTAATTTTGTAATTCTGTTTTCTTTTTTTTCCCAAGGAATAAATTTATTTAAAATCTTACCACAAAAGCTTCATAGCCCCTGACGTCTTCGAGTAATTTTTCAAATGTCGCAGCCCAATTGCTGGGACCAGCATCGATTTTTTCCGAGGCTTCTATCTGAAACAAAAAAAAATCATTCAGTCAGCATCAACATTAACAATCAGAAAACTTCCTTTAAATTTTGTCGGACCTGTAAATAAGCACTACTGCTTATTGAAGAAACGCATTCTGAAAAACGCAGCGAGGCCGGACGTCTTGGCGGTCTGCCCCCGCCTCCGACAGAAGCATTTCTCCATCTGCCAAACGCGAGCGGAGGCTTCGAACCCAAAGATCTGACGCTTCTTGTATCAGAAACATCCGAGTCAATGTTCATTTTTACATTACATAACACAACTGTTCTTTTCCGTCACATTTTTATATTTGCTTTAATGTTTATTTTTTATTACGCAATTTCCTTTAACTGGTATTTTTTATGTATTTTTGAGTACTCATTACAACAGTAAAACTGTAAAAATAAATTAAATAAAAACCATCAACATCGTGATAATAATCTGGTTGATACGGCGGGAACATGGCGTTACCAAAGATTCGTTGTTACATCCCCGAATTTTAGGGGTTAGGTGGGTTTGAAAATTTCAAAAAATCGATTTATTTTTTTTGTCTTATTAAATAGTACAATATGTTTAAAATATTCTCCTAAAATTTCAAATCGATCCGAGTAAAATTCTAAAGATAGACCCTTTGGAAGTTCCGCCCATCAGGCCACGTCAGTGCAGCGCTTCGCAGGTTAAACGCGTTTATCTCAAAACTCAATTTTTTAAGTCGGTGGACACGATTTCTCGAAAAGTGATTTTGTTCAAATTTTGCACACATCTTTGAAATAACATTATCTAGGAACTGAACGAAGGATTTTTTTTTTATTACAACTAATTTTTTCGAGCCAATACATGGCGAAAATTTGACCAAAAAATGTGTTTTTTTGTTCAAAGTCAGTCAAAAATTCAAATTTTATTTTTTTTCCTTCGTCCAATACCTAGATTCATCCATGTACTAACGAAATATTTTTGGTTTTTTGATTTTGGAGGAACCAATAATGAGTTATTCTGTCCACGGCAAGAGCATTTTTTTTTGAGTCGTCAAGGGAGATGAGGTACCAACGGCTGAGTTTTCGGAATTTTTAAAATGCATTTACATTTCTATATGAAAAATCTGATTCAATCTTTGATGTTAATACTTCAAATTAAACTAGAAATATGTACCAATCTTCCCATATGACTTCTAGCTCTAGCCAAGTTTTTACAGTTTATTTGATCTAAATAAACGATTTAAAATCAGATAAAAACAAGAAAATTAACATAAGATTTAAACAAATGTTTGTACTGAAAAAATTAAAATTGAAAAAAATTATGGAGCAAGCCGAATTTGTTAGTATTTTTGACATAAGTTTGTAAAGAAAAAACTTCAAAATGTTAATTTGCCTTTCCGTAATTCGAAATCTCGTGACATGTTGTATGGTTATAGTTTAACCAGAGGGATTATTCTTTAAACTACAACACTAGACTCGTATTTCGCATGGGACACCACATTCGAGATCTAGATCCATGGCATGAGGAATAACCCACCGGCGTCCAGAGTCAAGACAAGATCAATTTAGCTCAAATATCGCGCGAGGGATTCCCAACTTGCTTTACCCTCTCACCCGTTTGTCTATATTAATAATATGCGTGTTTGGTATATTACATAACTCAGTGAAATTTACACTGAAAAGTGTTCGTTACAATCCACGGACTATGGTTACACTTTTGTATAACACGCGCAATAGTATCAACACTCTTTAAACTAGAGTCCGATACCCAACACACCTAATAGTTCATTTGGAGTAAAAGAATTTTTCAACTCGGTTCAGTAGATTCTGAAATTTCCCGCCGCAAACATATAATATAATAATATTATAAAGAGGAAAGATTTGTATTTTTGTGTGTGTGTATGTTTGTAATGAATAAACTCAAAAACTACTGTGTCGATTTAAAAAATTCTTTCACCATTAGAAAGCTACATTCACCCTGAGTAACATAGGCTATATTTATTGCTAGAAAATATTAGGGATCCTTACTAAAACTTTAGTAACGTAACCCAAGGTGTAAAAAAAATGCCATCAAACATATTTCGTCGCATGCGCTGCGGAAACTATTGATGATAGAACAAAAGTATGTTGTACAATATTAAAGAACATATCAATAACTACAAAAAACTTCGCGATACTATATGTCCAACTATTATCGTTATGTCACAATAACCACTTTTTACATTTTAATAATCTATATAGACAAAAGACGATGTATATGTAATCTATAGACTCCAAATGGGTAGACCATTTTTGATGAAATTTTCAGACAATCTTTAGATTAGCCCAGCGGGTGATCTTCTGAAGTTTGGTAGCGATCGGATCAACAGAATTTTTTTAATTTCTTTATGGGAAATAAGATTTTTCTTCGATTTTTGAACATTCACAAATAAAAGCGATTGAATTCGCGCAAATTCAATACACGTTGAGAATTTAATGATAATGATTGTCATCTTTTATATCCTATATATATTACATTTACACCCGGGCGAAGCCGAACTGGGCCGCTAGTATAATATAAAGACGTTACCTCTTTATTACAAGCTTTTGAGTCCAATAAAAACGATCAAATTCGAACTATATAAAAATTTGACGATTCCTTTCTCACAACGCGATTATTTTTATTATAAGCTTTGTAAGCTATTGAGACGATCTTTTATAGCTTTTTATTATTCCACTACACTATCAACAATTATTAACAATTTATGAAAAATAGGTACAAATTAATGTAAACTTCTTTGTCAAACTACACTTAGAATGGAAAAACTTTTGTATGGATTGGCATTGTCCTTGAAATCATAAAATTCAAACACACAAATACAAACACAACATACGACTTATTAACTCTTTTAATGACGTCAACAAATTTTAAATTAAATGAAATTATCAACTCGTAAATTATTATTTATAATATTTAACTATCCTTTAAATTTTAAAGACACACACAATTCACGAAAAGTAACGCGCCATTATTATAATTCAATTAGATGATCCACTGACGAAGATCGATAATCAATCAAATATGAAGATTAGCGACCTGTAACGATTGTTTTACCGATTCACAAGAATGAAATGCACGCTGCAACAATGAACTCGTTTATCGAACAGAAGTACAACTTGATTTCAAATGGAATGCAAATGTTATGCAAAGTATAGAGAACCGAGTGACTGATAAGGCAACAAACAGGATGAGAAAATACGATACCTTTCATGTAGGACTTCTACTTCTACAGAACTACAACGTTGTGTAAATAATACTTGATAAATGATAATAATACAGACAGTATACAGGTACCGGCAAAATTCTCTTCACTACAAACAGAGCTGTGCAAAGCACTGAACGTAAGTGCTCGAAGCACCGAATATCGAGCACTTACTAAATTGTTTAAAGCGTCAAGCGACAATCACTTTAATTTTGACACATGCTTAAAAGCATCGAGCACTTACTAAGGTGCTTTAAAGCATTAAGGTAGTTGTCGTGGTTAAGGCACACCGTCAGAAAATTCTTAATTTTTGTATACATTTACCCTAAAAATTTGAAGTCGATCGACCGTATATGATCCGAGATAAATTCAATTTAAAATTGGATAATTAACATTGATTGTATACGATCTCTATAGTTCTGAACCAGTTTCTTATTTATAAAAAAAGAAATAACTGTCAGAAACTTTCCAAAAACTGACAGTCTTTCAATGCATTTGTTATAAGTTTAAAAAAAAATAAAAAATTTTTGACCGTCTAATTATTTATAAATAACGGTTTAAAGTTCAACAATTTATAGAAAAGTATACATGCATATGAATACTGTATGGGTTACGTTTGCACGGGTACAGTCTTGCGTACAAATTATGGATCACTTAGCTACAAGCTAGTATACTTTTGTGGCGCGTATAATCTATAACTTTTTGACAATATTGTACCACGACAACTACCTTAAGTATTTTAAAGTAACTTCGTAAATCTTAGCTCCATCATTAAGTTATTGATATAAATTTTGGACATGAACAATATTTCTAATTGATGGGGAAATTTGGACTTAAACAAACAAGAAATTGATCTCTAACATTAAACCAAATAAGAATTATAAAAGATAGACGAAATACATTTCATTAAGCTTTGACAGTGCTTATTAAGGTATGAAAGTGCCTATTAAGGTATGAGAGTGCTTATTGATCATTTAAAATGCTTATTAAGCATTCCTAGTACTTAATAAGCTTGTTGAATGCTTATTAACCAGTTTATAATGCTTACATGCTTAATAAGTAGCAAGTCTTTAGCAAGATGCCCTAAGCATCAAGCATCTGTTTTACAAAATGCTTTAAGCGTTACAAAAGGCAGTTTCGATTAGGTTTGCTAACAGTCTTGGATTTGGAAAGACGTCCCGGATTTGGTACTCATCTTTTACGTCCTTCCAGAACTAATTATACATTTACATCAATAGGTGTCCATACCGCAATCCAGAAACTTCGCAATTTCAATTACTACCTGGTTTAATCATTGACCACCATTTTGAAACGTATAATTGGATAATTTAATAATAACAAATAAAAAATCATCCATCGACAATTTTAGGGTTTCATTCTTCGCCTTTAGATCCCACTGTTCCTCCACTCCATTCGATCAACAACAATATTGTTAACCAGGACTATTGAATCACTGATTTCATCTCTGCAAGTCTAATTTACATCCGCGTGAATGTCTCCAAATGTTTTTGCACTTTGAAACATCAACAAAAATAATCTGAGACAGATGATCTATTTTTACATTGTATGCGTTTGTCACCAAGGTTTGTTATTATTGCTATTTATTTAAATAATACTTTATTGCTGTATTTTTATTTTGCATATTATCTGTACTTTCTGTAATAATTCAGAACCCTAAATAAGCCGAGCTGATCAAAGACAAGGCCATCATTATTTTTATTAAAGATTTATTTCGGAATATTTAAAACCCCTTTAGTATTTAAACGCTGCCTGTTTCACTATCCAATCCAGACTCCAGAATTTTTACGGAAAAATAATAGCAGAATAAATAGAACCTCACAAATACGCCCATCTACAAGAAATAAAACAGTGAAAAGAAAATCGAATTTGATATTTCAACGGATTTGGAAGTTTCATGACCTACACATACCGCAAAACCGAATATTTGACGCCCTTAGTTCATATTTTTATCAGAAGCCCTGTTTGCACACCGTTCGACGGATCGAAGCTAAATTTTAAATGATTCCACATAAACGCTACCGCTCATTTGTCCCGGAAAAATCCAGAAGGTACAACCCTAATAGCTCCAGTAATTAACTGCTTCTACAAGAGAGAGCTGGGTAATGCCGAAAGCTTAGTGCTTTAAGCACTTATAATGCTTAAAGCATTTTGTAAAAACAGATGCTCGATGCTTAGAGCACTTAATTGCATAAAGGCTTGCTACTCATTAAGCACATGAACATTATAAATTGCTTAATAAGCATTCAACACATTCAAATTATTTTCCACTCCAGAAATGGCTAATATCATTATACGACATACTTCTAAAAAGGCAAGCTTAACATATGCAGCATATATTGAAAAAAATCCAGAGAAAAAACAACTAGTTGTGATGAACACTGTATTACAACCACGACATGTGAACGGTGTGCGAAATAATTAAATTTACTTAAATTTTTATATTATGGCTTTGTATTATTATAAATAAAAAAATATAAATAATAAATAATTTTAAAAAAATGATTACTAAAATAAATAAAAACCCGATTTTCACACATAATGGCTTTAGTGAGTACCCGGGTACCCAGCCATTGAACGGAGGGGGTATCAAGTTTGATAGTTAACAACTGTTATTGAATGATTGATTACACAAAAAATTTGACGAAAAATGGGTGTCAAACTACTTCAATTTTGGGGATTCGAGCGGTCATAACATTTTTTTGAGGAGAAGTTAATAAATTCTACCTTGGAAACTGAAATGGGTACCCGGGTGCCCGGTCGTTGACCGGACGGTTAATGAGCATTTTAAATAAGCACTTTCAAAGTTTATTAAAACATATTTCGTCTAGTTTTTATAATTTTTCTTTCGTTTGATGTTAGAAATCAATTTCTTGTTTGTTTATGTCGGCACTTTCCCATCAATTAGAAATATTGTTCAGATTTACGAAGTTACTTTAAAACGCTTGTCGCTTGATGCTTTAAGCTCGATGCTTCAAGCACTTAGGTTCGATGCTTTTCCCAGCTCTGCTTTATAATCCACAATATCTTCCCAGAAACAGTGCCTAGTGATGAAACATAATCCACGGTTGATGCAGTTGAGCGAGGAAGTCACTGTGTCGTACTATTTATTTATTTTTCCAAGGACAGAAAATCAGCGAATTGAAACGCTTGACAAACGTATTATGTCAGTATCGGATTACCAAATAGGCAAAGTAGACATGGGCCCGCGATTTTTAAAGCCGCATGACTGCAAAAAATGACGTTTTGTGACTAGTTAAATCGCAACAAGTTTTTTCGCGTAATAAAATTAGTATAAGATTAAAATTGTTAAATTCTAAGTTGTAGCAGGAAATTGGATCAAGAAAGTAGATCAAAATATCGATTATTACATTTGCCTTTATTATTAGGTCTTCTTCAGGCATCGTAATTTCATGATAATCAATGTACATTCCATATTGAAAAGTGACCAATTGCAGAATAAAATATTTGGACAAACCATAAAAAACCTTTTTTATAATTTTTAATAATTGTATAATAATAATTATTGTAGAATTAAAATTGGTGTTTCGTAAAATTGAACACGTATTAGGAGGTAATTTGCAGCGAGAGATTCCATGATTTCGACGATCTGTAGAGGCCTTCACAGGGCACAGAGTTTAATCCGGGACCGCATTATGCAGTCAATTAACTGTATCTTTTATCTATCTATATGAATGAATGACTCTCAATTTTCAGTATCATCCAATTCTTATCAATTTTCATTGTCATTTTTTACGATTGAAAAAAAAGAAAATTTTATGCTGTCCTACTGCTCTTGAACGGTTATTAAAATATGAATGAAATGAAAGGTCTTTAATAATCGCCTCTATAAAAAAAAGTGCGGAAAAGGAAACCGCAAACGTTTTTTTATATTAATCACATTTAATAACAAAATATCGTGAGTTCGAAAAGACGACAAATATTATTATTAGACAAATGATTAACTCATAAGGGATCGTGTGGGAGCGCGAGTTGACCTCAAAAACCGAAAGGCGTCCGTCAATATTTTGGCATTAGCTTCTGTCCACTGTTTCACTTAAGCTAATGGAAATTTTGCCCGCCAATTTGCTTTAATTTTGGCTTTGATGGGATCCATGTCTTAACCCAAACGTAGCCTAAATAAGAAAGCTTAAAACGTTTTGATTGCGCCTATTTGAAATAGCCTTCGTGCGGTGATAGAATTATCTCGCGGAACCCTCCGTCCGACGAAGGTCAATGGCGTATATGTGCAATCAGAGGAATGCTCAGAGCTTAAAGCTTGTAATGATGCTTAGATCTTAAAGCTTATAATAATGCTTTAAGAACTTTATTTAAAGCATTTGTAAAACAGATGCTCGATGCTTGTATTGTCTGTATATTGCAATTTGTATTAAACATTTTTTGTTTACTGGATTTAAGAGACATATTGTATACTTATGTATTTCTATTAAGCACGAAAGCATTATAAATTGCTTAATAAGCATTCAATAAGCTAATTAACCATAAGGAATGCGTAGTAAGTATTAAGTACTTTAATAAGCACTTTTTGTTTTTTACAATCAAGTATCCCGAAGCATTACCCGTTCGGATTAGCGTGTATTCCGGTTTGTAAAGCTATTCTGTATTGAAAAGAGTTATTGAGACGATTAATGTAAACTATTTTTATAACCTGCTCGGCGGCTACAACAGTAGTGGAGCATGAACTCTATCATAATTTATTAGTATTTATATTGGATTATAATGGATATATACTTCCCTATTTGAATCGAATTATGTTCACAATTTCATGAGTTTAAATATTTTTGCGCGAAACCTTAATTCTATTTCTAAAATAAAAGTAGCCTAAGTTATTCCTTATAACATCAGCTATCTGTCAGTGAAAGTCCCGTCAAAATCGGTCCAGTCGTTTCGGAGATTAGTCAGACAAAAATTTGAAAAACTGATTTATTGTTTAAGTACCATATATACTTTCATATGCATTTAGTAAAAATCTGTTATTAGTGTATTTGCCATATGGCAACATACACTATTGGCGTTGGTCGGATGGCGGGACCTAGGGGTCGGACCAAAATTTCTCGACGTTTCATAACCTCCTAAACACTTTGGCACCATTTTTAAAAATGTTTATATATATATGTATATATATATATATATATTTATATATATATACATATATATATACGTATATATATATATATGTGTGCGGGCAATAACTTTCGAAAGAGTTAATTGATTTTAACGAAATTTGGCCCACGTGTTGAAATCCATCACCGCAAGAAGCCTATTTAAAATGGGCGTGATCGGGGCATTTTAAGGGTAGTTTTTAGGGGTTGAAAAATGTTTTTCGGCCCCAAAATATCGAAAAAATTCTCAGAATCGTTTCAAAATTGACATTTAACCTCTTAGTAGTAATTAAAAAGTGTCCCTAAAATTTTAATAAAATCAGCCAGACAGGACCGGACTTACAAATTTTTTGAAAACACTAATTTGCAGATAGTGAGTTATTTATTGAAGGGTGTCTTTAATTCGGTGTAGACGTTAGATTGATAATAATATTACAATTAAGAAAAAAAAATGTTATTTTAAGGGGTGTATTAAGGGGTTAAATTTTTTATTTTGCCCAAAAACAAACTTAATTTCACATAATAAAAGTATAAAACCACACTCCCCTATACAAACAAATACACTATATTGTCGGCAGGGTTTTGGCACTGCGACCCGGGTTTTTTTTGGCATTACAGACACTTCAATTTTATTTATTAAAAAATAAATATACAGTATATAAATGAGGAATCATTTAATGTAATACCGATTGTGATGTTCACAAAAAAATAAAAAAGTCAATTCAATAAAGCATTATGATTACGCACAAAATTCACAAACAAAGAAGCATCACCTGTAATCTGTGCAAATCCTGGCAAGATGAAAACAACTGAGTGCGAACGAGCGCCTTGATCGCATCTAGATTCCGTCTGAACGATAAAGAGCGTGATCCGATGAAATAATTTACAGAAAAGTCGGCCATCTTACTCCAAAGAAACAGTTAACAGCACAGTTAAAAACACTAAACTAAATACCATTTTTTTGACCGTCTAACAATAACTCACAGACCAAATGACCCACCGCCGATACGTCCGTTCTTTTGTTTTCTGTCACGAAACAAAAGCGGAGAAACAAATGATTCACAAATGAACATCACAAATAAACAAATCAATAATTGTTTATTGCATTATTAATTTCGTCGCGTATTCTAAGAAACAATCCATCTGAACGTGTAGTGAATAACGTTTATAATTAATTATTATTAAGTCTTAAATAGAACGTTTCGCCGGAAAAAACCGATTAAAGTGTTATAATTTTATAAAACGCACTGACATAACGCGTATTACATGAACACCGCACAGAAAGTGAAAATGAACTACAGCTTGGTTATTGGCTAACGCTGAAAAACTGCGATATACGATAAGTTTTGACTGATCTACGTATTGATTTTGGTGACGCGTTTATTGTCTATGCACACTCTAGTTTAGTCAACGCACATAAAACACCTGATAACACACAAACATCGATGCAGAGCAGACAGGTCCGCATTCCAAGGAGGGCGCGCAAAATGACAAGAAAATCCTACAAAGAATTTCGTTGATGGCCATATAATCTATAAATACGTTTAGGGACCTACTTAACCCATTGTGTGCTAGTGGTACTCAAAAGTACCGCTTTTTTGAGCCTCTGTATTCCCACAAACATATTTTCGTCATATAATTCCAACTAATTCTAACTAATAAAACTTCAAACAATAGTGACACCAACCTAACATAATATACGTACAGGATCTGTACTACAGCTTTAAAGTACCAGTAATACGAAATCAACGATTTAGTGAGCTGTTTTAGAGAAATTCGTCTGGGAAATAACGGTACGTTTAAGTATCACTAGCACACTGTCAGACTTTTAGGTCTGGCACACAACGGGTTAAACATAAATGGCGATTTATTAGATGCTGCGAAATTACCTAGAAAATATGATTGGTACATATTCGCTCCGTGCGTCTGATTGGAGGGGATAGTCGAAACTATTGAAGCGCAGGGGGTGAAGAAAGTAGGAAATAAACTTGGAAAGATTTTCATTTGTTTGTATTGTAAATCTGTAGATTATATGAAAGATAAGGTTTGTTACTTCACTATAAGGAGTATAGTTATTTCCATAGATTAGATAGTTATTTCTTCATACCATGCCGAAAGTACGCACTTTGTGCTTCGATTTTAAAGCAGAAAGTCTAACATTTATTCACTGCTGGAATTAGTCGCATACCGTCTGTACCGGCGGACCGAAACAGTTTTCTCATACACAGTGATACGAAAGTACGTACTTTCGGCATGGTATAAAAACAAATAGTATACAGCAGCGATTCTCAAACTGGGCGATAACGCCCGCCAGTGGGCGGTGGAGAAATTTTGGTGGGCACTATGAACAGTTCACAATTTTGATGGGCGATGGAAGGAAATAATTGGGCAGTAGACATCCAAAGGTTTTTTTTCCAAGAATTACAAAAGTAGAAGTTCGTTCTTTCCTAAAAGAAGTTCTTCATTTTTCTTAAGATTATTTTGTATAATAAAAAATAAACAATATCTTTATTCCTAAATTTTTTTACACTTTCAGAGAAAAATCACGTAGGAAAATAGACCCAAAAACGTACCATTATGAGAGCTTACTAGTAAAGGGGATAAATTTGAAATTGAGAAATGTGTGGATGGGCGGTGAAAATAATTAGATTGTCAGAGTGGGCACTGAACTAAAATAGTTTGAAAACTCCTGGTATACAAAATACAACCAGAAAGTTGAAATTCCTGCACTGCGCGACACATGATGCCCTCAGCTTCGCCTCGGACATCATGTTATGCTCAGTGCAGGAATTTCAACTTACCGTAATATATGTACTATTAAAACTTCACAAACAGACCTAATTCAATTATTAAAATAAGGATTTTCAAATGATATACTTGCAATTTTCTTTTGATAATATTACTCAAATAGATGTTTTAACATATATTTCCAAATTCATCACACACGATAAGCCTAAATATTTTATAATAAAACTGTTTTTGCACTTTCCATAAGCCTCTATGTTTGATTATCCAAGTTTATTTACATTTCTCAGCCGCTAGACGGCGACACGTAGCGAGGTATTATGCTGCTCGAAATAGATACAGTAGTATCCAACTGTATTTTCAATTTGTCGGGACTAATCAATTAATGTATTTTCAACTTCTCCTTCATCCTCATTTTGTGGTAGTCATAGACCATTCAGAACTCTTTTTACATTATTGACATTTTATTTATTTTTTTTCCAATGCCTGAACATTGTAAGAGGAGACAGAGTGAGAATTAGAAACTAAAAATTTGATATGTGAGTAAAATCAGATGAAAAAAGATGGGGTTGAAAACACATGAATTGAAAATACGTGAGTTCGACTATATTTGGCCATTCGACCCTATTCTGTATGACCTTCACCAGCTTATCGGGGCAATAAAATCGCCTACTCGCGTAAGGGCCTCCTCAAACCTAAGACCGGGTCTGAGAGTTGTTCACTTTGCTATTATATCATTTCATTGAATTGTCACAAACATAAAAATGTGATAAAATGCCATTAATGTAATATCACTATCATATCTATCATATTTTAGCGATAATCGGACTTAAGTACGCACAGAAAATGATCGGTTTAGGCCAGTATTCATCAAGCTCAGTTAAATTTAACTTTCCTTTAACTATTCATGACTAGACTACTAAATTCAAATAATTAGTGTTTACACTCCACAATACTTCAAACCTATAATAGGTAAGTCGTATTCAAATTTTTGATCAACAATACAAGAACGTCACAGTAAAATTGACGAAACTCCATCGAATTAAAATGTCTACCTAAAAACAAGAACGGAGTAGTGATTCGGGTTGGTGCCACCGCTAAGGAGGAAACAATTTCGCTCAGTCCAAAGCGTTTATTAGAACACTAATTTTTTTCTAGTTAATATCTTAATTTTTATTTGCATTCTTTTTTCTTTAATTGATACCAAAATGTGTCATATTTCTAGTTGATTCTGTACTTCCATTGAACCCGTTCTGCAAAACAGATTGCTATATAGAATTAAATCGTTTGTCAATCAACAATCGAGCCATTAATGTATTAGCCACAGATTTAACTCGCATTATAGGCCGATGTACAATCCATCGAATTAAAATGTCTACCTAAAAACAAGAACGGAGTAGCGATTCGGGTTGGTCCCACCTCCAAGGAGGAAACAATTTCACTTAGTTGACGTGAACTCAGTCCAAAGCGTTTATTAGAACACTAATTTTTTTTCTAGTTAATATCTTAATTTTTATTTGCATTCTTTTTTCCTTAATTGATACCAAAATGTGTCATATTTATAGTTGATTCTGTACTTCCATTGAACCCGTTCTGCAAAACAGATTGCTATATAGAATTACATCATTTGTCAATCAACAATCGAGCCATTAATGTATTAGTCACAGATTTAACTCGCATTATAGGCCGATGTACAATCCATCGAATTAAAATGTCTACCTAAAAACAAGAACGGAGTAGCGATTCGGGTTGGTCCCACCGCCAAGGAGGAAACAATTTGGCTTAGTTGATGTGAACTCAGTCCAAAGCGTTTATTAGAACACTAATTTTTTTTCTAGTTAATATCTTAATTTTTATTTGCATTCTTTTTTCCTTAATTGATACCAAAATGTGTCATATTTCTAGTTGATTATGCACTTCCATTGAACCCGTTTTGCAAAACAGATTGCTATATAGAATTACATCATTTGTCAATCAACAATCGAGCCATTAATGTATTAGCCACAGATTTAAAAATATGATACTTTGGACAGGAGTACCGTACGCAAATACAGATTGATAGATAGATTTATTGGTTTCCGTTATACAAAAAGTAAATGTTAAAAAACACGTCAAAGAATACAATGTGTTAGGGAGCATTGGTTCACCTCTAAAAAATCTTTGTACGAATAGAGACACTCTTTTATCAGATATTTGTAAATTATTTTTTTAAACATTTTGAGATTTTTGCTTCGAGTGTTCACAGATAATTTATTAAAAAATTGTAAACCTAAATAATTCGGGCCGTATGTGGGTTTTTTTGTCTGAAAAAAAGCAACGACAAGATCCTCTTTTCTTCTTGTATTGTACATTTCAATGTGTTACGTCGTTCCATTGCCTTGCCGCTCCATTAAGCGAGCCGTACTATATTGATGAATCACTTATTGATGTTGGTCACAAACTATACGCATCATCACATCAATCTTTGAAGAGTAACTTTATGATTGGGTCAGTAGTTTTGGAAACGTTTTTAAACGAATTTGATTTAATTGAAACCGGTCAAGTGCGAGTCGAACTCGCGAAAAGAGGGTTCCGGACTATTAGTTTAGGTTTTCCTGTGAACTATGGGTGAGACCCGACATCCCCTATTTTTTTCAAAAGTTTGGGCTCAGTAATTTCGGAGATAAGGGGGGGATGGCAATTTTCAAAAATAACTTTAAAACTATTTATTTTAACATTAAAAAAAAATACCTATTTGAGATTCTCACAAGTTCTTTACTTTGATATGTCACACGATATAGTTTGCAATTTTTTTTTATTTTCTAATTTACCCCCAAAAAGTGACCCCCATGTTTAAAATTAATTTATTACGTTACACGTCCGTCTTTGGATCACCGACTTACATATGTGTACCAAATTTCAACTCAATCGGTCCAGTAGTTTCGGAGCAAATTGCCTTTGACAGACGGACGGACAGACATGCGAGTGATCCTTAAAGCCAATTCAGACTAGCCGTTCTCGGTTACGATTCACCGGTCCGGTTGGGAGCTCGACCAATCAGGGCGTAGTCGTTTCCGATTGCCGTTCGGTTCGAGCGTTTAGGTTCAGCTCTAATTTCAACCGGACCGTTCGCAACCGTAGCCAATGAGAACGCTTGCTGGAGTCACGTGACTAGCCAGCTGTTTTTGTTGACGTTTAACTACACATTAAACGTCCAATCATATTTCGAAATTGCGCATGCGTACCGAGAATAATCGTAGAACCGAATCGGGATAGTGTGAGCAACCTAGATTAATCGAAAACCGAACCGGACCGGTGAAACGTAACCGAGAACGGCTAGTCTGAATTGGCTTTTACGAGGGTCCCGTTTAACCCTTTTGAGGTACGGATCCCTAAAAAGTACGCGTCGAATTGCATATAACCTCCTCTTTTTGCAGTCGGTTCAAAAGAACGTAATATCTGAAAAAAGATAACTAAAGCAGTTTTAACTTCTGACTGCAGATACTTTATATTTTGCATAATTTATCGGACATCTATATAGAGATTTATTATGTTTATTTATTGAGCTGCATAAAACGCACCAACGGCTGTACAGTCGGTTTATTTGGTAAATCCACGAATAAATGTTACAATGCAGTGACAGTTTATTTCAATTAAAATGATGACTCAATGACCTCATATCGAGGCAATATCAATTCATTTATGTGCATTATTGTACAGCAGTGCACATGTAACTGTCAATTTCAGTGCACAATTTTGGATTTGTGGTTTTAAGAGCATCATATTAAAATGTCGTTTGTTTTTCTATGTGACAACATTTTACCGACCTGGTTTCACAGGAGTGGTTTTTGATTTGACAACGAAATAATCAATAGCACAAAATTCTAGCATACATCACGAGATCACGTACACTTTTCCAACTCATCCGATCTCAAAATTTTTTTCACCAATGAACCTTCAGGGTGGACATACGGTATATATTATCGCGTTAAAATAAAAACACTTTTCCTGGAGAGCAATTTAGCAACATCAGTCGACGAAAAAACTGTTGTTACTATATCGAGCGCGAATGCAGCCTCGCAAGGCAAGATTGTAAAACGGTGGATCCGAAGGCTCCACTACCGTTGTTGCTGCCGAGCGAGCTATAAAACGCTGTTTATCTTAATCGCGTGTGTAGGGCCGCGAGTAGCGGCTAGTGTAATATAAGTGGCATAGATTTTTTTCATGGGAACGTTACATTGTTTAATTGCTTGGTCGCTCCATTAAGCAAACCATACTATAAGGAGGAGTCACGTCTTGAATTTTGGTCACAGACCATAATGACGTGGACATATTAGTTTACAGTGTAGGTAATCTAAAATAGGCATCGTTGTAGTTACAAAGACATTGTATATAGTAGTGTTAATTGTTAATTATAATTTATATTAGTTACCAGTATAGATCGTTGCATAAATTGCATTTTATTTGTTCTTAGAAATAACCTTTATTTTGATAAATAAATATTGTAGTGTTACTCATAACAGTTCTGTTACAATACTAATATTCGTATGTTTGTCTATCGTGAGTAATCTCAGGAGCTACTGAACTGATTTGAAAAATAATTTTTTCACTGTTTAAAAGCCTACTTATTCCCAATTGTATCAAAGAATATATTATTACGCAAAAAAGAGAGAAGTTACATGATTTCTGAGCTAAATTGGAGTACCTACACCCAGGCTTAACTATGATAGTCATAAATATTAAAAACCCGGGTCGCAGTGCCAAAACCCTGCCGACAATATAGTGTATTTGCTAATATAGGCAGTGTGGCTTTATTATGCGAACTTAAGTTGGTTTTTTGGGCAAAATAAAAAATTTGACTCCTTAATACACCCCTTAAAAGAACACTTTTCTCAGTTGCAATTATTATCAATCGAACCTCTAAACTAAATTATATACACCTTTCAGCAAATAATTCACTATCTGCAAACTAGTGTTTTCATAAAATTTGTAAATCCGGTCCTAACGGGCCGATTTTATTAAAATTTTAGGAACACTTTTTAATTGCTATTAAAGGGTTAAATTTCAATTTTGAAACGATTCTGAGAATTTTTTAGGTATTTTTGGGCCCAAAAACTTTTTTCAACCCCTAAAAACTACCCTTAAAATGGCCCGATTGGGCCCATTTTAAATAGGATTCTTGCGGTAGTGGATTCCAACATGTGGGCAAAATTTCGTAAAAATCAATTAACTCTTTCGAAAGTTATAGCGCGCACACACATATATATACACACATATATATATATAAATATATATATATATAAATATATATATATATAAATATATATATATATAAATATATATATATATATACATATATATATAAACATTTTTAAAAATGGTGCCAAAGTGTTTAGAAGGTTATGAAACGTCGAGAAATTTTGGTCCGACCCCTAGGTCCCGCCATCCGACCAACGCCAATAGTGTATGTTGCCTATGGCAAATACACTAATAAATCGATCGCTTACGGTTTTACAGCTCACCCAAAACTCTCACTACTGTGAAGGTTCGTAGTCTAGCGTTACCTAAGACAAAAAATTAGCTCTCGCATGATTTACTGTTATTATTATATTATGAGAAAGGTTAGCTGTTAAGATAAGGCCCCGTAGAGCAACTGACAACTCATTTCGTCGCGAAAGTGAGAGTATTTGATAATACATTTTTTTTAATATAGCTTTGTAACAACGGATGCTTCTTAACAATTGGAGCAATTTATAGATACCCACTGTTTTAATATAGTTAAGGAACATAAAATTAAAAAAATACTCTTGACAATCTACCTGTGCGAAGTCGGGTCGGAAAGTTAGTATTTTATAACGGGACCTCTGCAATTTTATTTCGACCGCAATTAACGCGAACACTAATTGCGTGAGAAAAATTTTGAATCAAGCTGCGGCTAAAAGCTCAAATGAATGAAAAAGTTTTTACATCCAGTTACGTGCGTACTATAATAGTCAACACTCAACACTCGTGCTGCACAATGTCATATTATTAAGAGAAGTGGACGAAAATAAAGACGACACATGAAATAACAAAAAAACAAACAAAACACTTGCTGTGAACCACTTGCAACGGGTATTAAAACAGTTGGAGCGCAATTATGACGTGGACAAATTATAGCAATCTATTCCCAAAATATAATATAACTAGCGGCCCAGTCCGGCTTCGTCCGGGTGTAAATGTAATATATAGGATATAAAAGATGAGAATCATTATCATTAAATTCTCAACGTGTATTGAATTTGCGCGAATTCAATCGCTTTTATTTGTGAATGTTCAAAAATCGAAGAAAAATCTTATTTCCCAAAAAGAAATTTAAAAAATTCTGTTGATCCGATGGCTACCAAACTTCAGAAGATCACCCGCTGGGCTAATCTAAAGATTGTCTGAAAATTTCATCAAAAATGGCCTACCCGTTTGGAGTCCATAGATTACATATACATCGCCTTTTATCTATATAGATTATTAAAATGTAAAAAGTGGTTATTGTGACATAACGATAATAGTTGGACATATAGTATCGGGAAGTTTTTTGTAGTTATTGATATGTTCTTTAATATTGTAGAACATACTTTTGTTCTATCATCAATAGTTTCCGCAGCGCATGTGACGAAAGATGTTTTATGGCATTTTTTTACACCTTGGGTTACGTTACTAAAGTTTTAGTAAGGATCCCTAATATTTTCTAGCAATAAATATAGCCTATGTTACTCAGGGTGAGTGTAGCTTTCTAATGCTGAAAGAATTTTTTAAATCGGCACAGTAGTTTTTGAGTTTATTCATTACAAACACACACACACACACAAATAGAAATCTTTCCTCTATAATATTAGTGTAGATCACAGTCTTCAGTTTGTACATTTTAGAATTCACTAAGTTCGTAAGGAAATTTTCATATTTATTAACTTTAAATAAAATAAAGCATGGCCATATTACCCGCAATAAATCTAAATTAAAACCAAATATATCACATCTTTCTGTAACATTTAAGGGGAGGTAAGGTATTAAATTTTTTTTTACTTTTTTTTATTTTTTTTGACCGTTTAGAACGCGAGATAATTAATAAAAAAGTTCGCAATTTTCGTGAATTACCGTGGTAAGCATGTGAAATTACGAACTTTGTTATTAATTACCTCGCGTTCTTAACGGTCAAAAATTCTGAAACTTTGGGATTTATTAGAAAACGTTAATTTGAGCCTATGAAAAAAAGATGAGCAAAATCTGTCGAAAAGTGATTTTTCTTATTGTACTACCTTAAGTCGGCCCTGTGTTTACCTAATTCGCATCGAGCAGTGATGAGGAAGAAAATCATTAAAATACAGTTATTAAAATGAAAATAGTTATATATTTAAAACACAAGCCTATTTTCTTTAAACAATCCGGCAGCGATCTCGCTGCTCTTTCTTTATAACCTAACATTTCCGCACGAAAATAATATTTTTGTTTAATTAATATTCTACTAAGTTTATTCATTTTGCAATTTGCTTTTAAAAATGTTTCAAGTCTATTTTAATTTCGTTATTGAAAACTATCGAAACCCACCAAATAAACTGTTTTCTCTTTTATTTGTCATTATTGCAAATCGGAAGTTTATTCATATTTATAAAATAATTAATATGTTCAATGTTCATAATTAATATAATAATGAATTATTATTACATTATCGAATGGGGATTACTTATAAGTTATAACACTTATAAGTTAAGTGTTTCATTTTTTTTTGTATTCACAATAATTTCCAAAATTATAGATCAAATTTTAAAAATGCTCTTAAGCGTATCTAGAAAGGAGCCTCCCATAGAAATAAGAACAAATAATATATTTACGAGATTATTAGGTATATATCGAACATGTTACAATTCAAATTGGTTGTTTTTCAATATTAAATTCTCAACAAAAAACGATTGGCACGTAAAGCATATCGACATTTATTTTCACGGGTGCGAAACTTAACAATACGTTTAATTTTTAAGTATTTCCGTTATTACAAAGAGAAAGATTTGATTTTTTGTTGATAACCTCAAAAACTATTGAACCAATTTTAAAAATACTTTCACCAATAGAAAGCTCTATTATCAGCGAGATATAGGCTATATTCTAGGATATTTTTTGACTCCACTATTGTTGTTGCTGCCGAGTTTCGTTTAATTTGCGTGCGAAGCCGCGGAAAGCGGCTATTATGTATATTTTGATATTAAAATCAAGATAGTATAGCACTTTATAAATTACTTTAATCGAAAATCATTTTTAACGAGATATGCTAAACAAGTTTTTTTAGATACCCACAATTTTCAGTTTTCAATCTATTAATGACGAAAGAATACTCTATGCGTAACTCTAAATTTGTGCGTGTATACGATACGCACTTCCCGGTTTGTTTTTTTCTTTTCATTTGGGTTCGAATCTACATTTATATGTAAACGTTTTTGTTTGCTGGGTAAAGCCTCAATTTCTTGAAAGACTTCAACGAAACATCCTGTGCAGAACCGGACTTAGATTAAATCTATTTAACACAATCGAGCCCCGCGCTCACATACAAGCGTTAATATAATTAATTTTAGAATTAGTATTGATACAGGGGTAGAGATCATACATAATCTCTATATTTCAAAATTGTTTCAATAACAAAAAAGTCTTAACGATGCTTGAATGTTATTGATACAGTAAAACCCCGAACTTACGCAATAAGTAGGATCGATCGATAACCGTGTAAATCGGATTCGCATAAGTCAGGGTAAAATTTTACATATACAGTTGACACTTGATAATTTAAATCTCGATAATTTGAAATTTTTTCCCTTGAAAAATACTCGAAAAATTGAATAAAATCAATATTAATCGGTTCCCTCGCTGATTTGAAGTTGAAGGGATAGTCCGCCAACATGCAATAATTTGAAGTCTGGACTTCACTATAATTTGAAGCGTTTATCATGCACATATCTGTCGTTTGTTTAAACTTTACATACATGTCCTGTTTCACCACTATCGAAAATTCATTGGACAATGATAGACTGAAGTCGCTCACTCAACAGAAAATTACGGACTTCTTTTCAAAATGAACAACTGAATAATTGTACAAATGTTTAAAATAATAAATCACGAATTTTGATAAAACTCGTTTACTTGATTTTTTTTCACCCTCCCTCTTGGTTATTTAAACTCCTGTCATTTTGATCTCTTGGTAATTTGAAATTTTTCTCTGGTCCTTTGAATGTCAAATTATCGAGACTCGACTGTAAATCAGAGACTAAAGAAAACAATAATTTAGAAGAAAAATGAATCATATTATTAAGAATTGCAAAAACGTAAATCAAAGTTATTTGACTTCATAAAATCTACAAGAGTCGTCTGACGGATCAACGATTTTTTCTTCTCACGTAAAATGTTCTCGTAGCACGCTCATAACTTTTCGTTTTTGAATTGAACCGAGGTCTTCTGTTAAGTTTCCAACCATCATCAGATCTTTTAATTGAACAGGGTCTAAAGAATCAGTGTCAAAAATCACTTAACTCTGGAACCGCGTAAGACGGGATATAACTGTATTTCCAAAACCACTGAACTTACTAAGAAAAATATTTCTAAAATGATATGATATGATATATATTTTTCATTAAAGACCTTACAAAAGGTATAAATTCGTCAGACTAATATAAAAAATTACATAAATATATAAGCATAAATATATGAGCATTCGAATGGTGCAATTTTGCATATGTAATTGTGAAAGAAAGAATTTATTTGCGGAAAACCAGTTTAGATTTTGAGGCTTCGATCCTAACTATACTAAAATGTGTCCTTGGGGAACACCACGTGTCAGAAATTTTTGAGAAAAATACAAATTCGATCCACGTTTACTAAGACCGACCCTGGCCTTGTATTATAAGCGAGTACAACAAGTGGTGAATCGTTTGATGTAACAGATTGCACCTGTTGAATATCAACATTCAACAGCAACGGTTACAAACTTTGTATAAACTATTCTCTACTATAAATTATATTATGTAAATTGTATTTCATTCACATTATGTAAAACGTTTCAAAAGGACGGTTATTCTTTATGCCTTCCTTATGCCTCAGCCACACACTCGACGAGTGGCATGGGAAGTAGCGAGGAAAGGAGGCAAAGACGTTGTGTGGCCGCGTTACTTGTCATGCCGCACGTCATGCTCCTCGTCATGCCCAATGCTCCCTCGATTGTCGGTTTTTTGTGTGCGAGTCAAAGGACCGGCAATAAGAGCACGAGTAAGCCGGCCACATACTCCCGCGCCAAGCGGTCTAAGTGTAAAAGCATAGTGCGCACGCTGCCACAATATTGACCTCCATTGCCGAGAGGCGAAAGCCGAGTGCGGAGCGTCGCGAGTACAGCAGTGTCTGGCCGCTTAGGGCAACATCACGACAGCGCGATGAGCAGTGCGAGGAGCATAGTCTGGCAGTAGGGTTAGTATACCAATTCTATATTTATTTTTATAAAAATATAGACAACGATTTTGTTATATTTTTAAATTCAGTATCGTTAACGAATCTATCAAAAAAATATTAAAAATATCAACTCCAGTTGACTTAAACCTCCAAAATAGAACTTAAGGTAGTTGTCGTGGTTAAGGCATACCGTCAGAAAATTCTTAATTTTTGTATACTTATTAAGGACATGATAATATAATTACCATGAAAATTTGAAGTCGATCGACCGTACATCATCCGAGATAAATTCAATTCAAAATTGGATAATTAACATTGATTGTATACGATCTCTGTAGTTCTGAACCAGTTTCTTATTTATAAAAAAGAACTAACTGTCAGAAACTTTCCAAAAACTGACAGTCTTTCAATACAAATGTTATGAGTTTAAAAAAATAAGAATTTTTTACCGTCTAATTATTTATAAATAACGGTTTAAGGTTCAACAATTTATAGAAAAGTATACATGCATATGAATACTGTATGGGTTACGTTTCCACGGGTACAGTCTTGCGTACAAATTATGGATCACTTAGCTACAAGCTAGTATACTTTTGTGGCGCGTATAATCTATAACTTTTTGACAATATTGTACCACGACAACTACCTTAAAGCGCCACACTAACGCCAAATTGATCCCGTAATTTCAATCATCTGCTATTTCTCCCCAAATTTTCTTGTTCAGGGTTTATTTATGAAATGAGAGAATGTTTGATAGTTTCATTATGTCATGCCCGAGTTTTTTAAATCATTTTGTAAACGACACAACTGTCCATTGTTATAGAACCGAGAGAACAGAATAGTTAAAAATTTCGACTGTGTCCTAGCCCAGGCGTGAAAACTATTTGTTACCAAAATTTATTAAGTCTTGCTCAGTTTCTGGCACACTAAAATCTCATTGCAAAGTAGATTTACCGCTGAAAGTCATTGCTAAATCTACTTTGAAAGTGGGTTTAACTTTGAAAGTCGTACCCGTAATTTGGGATAAAAAAGTAAGAATGAAAAATGATTGTTAAAATATAAAACATCGATTTTTTCAGGATGTGTATAAACGCATTGATTTGTGCTTAGGTCCAATAGACCCTATCTAGTATGTTTTTTAAATTTAGAATTCCAATTAATCATTTCTAGTTTTAATCAGCACACTCAACACTTGCCTCTTATTCATTAGCTAGGAATACTATAACAAATATCTCGTAATTAGATTACTGAAATCAGCAAACTCCAAAACGCATTCAATTATTCACGCAAATATTTTATGCGCAAAAACAACGCACCCGTTGAAGCCTCTTTACAAATATAAACAAAAGAAAAACACATCCACAAACACTTTTGCAATTTTCCTAACCTACTCTGATCATTTCATAATTAATTTATTCGCAAATACTACATAAACAAAAACAAAACACACCCAACTAAGACTTATTACAAATAAACAAAAGAAAAACATCCACAAACACTTTTACAATTTTCCAAATCTACTTTGATCAATTCATAAACAATTTATTCGCAAATATTTCGTAAACAAAAACAAAACACACCCGATTCAGTCTCTTTACAAATAAACAAAAGGAAAACGCATCCACAAACACTTTTGCAATTTTTCAAACCTACTCTGATCATTTCACAATTAATTTATTCGCAAATACTACATAAACAAAAACAAAACACACCCGACTCAGTCTCTTTACAAACAAACAAAAGAAAAACACATCCACACTTTTGCAATTTTCCAAACCTACTTCGATCAAATCATACCATTTTATAAAATCACTAAATTAACTGTTTTAACTGTAACACTAAATTGCACCATTTAACAATTTTTAAAAATAATGATACTCAGAACTAGACGAGCGCATGATTGTTAATTAATTTATTCACTGCGGGTGCCTCCCGACGATGCGACCGCGGAAGCTAATCTGCTACACTGACTCACTAAACAAACCATTATAATTAACTTACAGATTACGGTAAATTATTACTGTAACATTGTTCTATGAAGCCATTCGACTCTGTCAGAACATACGAAATATCACGCACATATATAAAAATATTGACAATCAATTCAACTATTATAAATGCGAGTGCACTGGAGGCCAACGTTTCCGCCGGGACATCGAACGGAATTCCGGCTTGGAGAAGAGTTCGACGTTTGAACTCAACAATAAACACAACGCTACTGCCGCAGGCCACTCTCATCAGTCATCCATTCACCATCATCATCGCCACCATCAAGTCACGCTACACAAATAGATACATAATATAACAACTGACTGTTGCTACCGTTGTATATTGCGCACTGCATAGCCACCATTTAGATCAAAACAAACGAATAACGAAATAAATGAACGAATAAAATACGTTTAAAATCAGCGTGACAAGACGCCCCGATTTTGGCGGGACGTCCCGATTTTTAAATCAAAATTAAATGTCCCGCGCGGGACAGGCTCAGTCCCGCTTTTCGGGGAAAATAATATTCTCTTATTGTAAGTTGCAATTTGTAACACTCACTCCTCAGACTATTGTTTGAAACCCCATATTTTTCTAATGAATAAAACTTTTTTGATTTTGATTTCTGTTTTTTTTTTTGATTTTTTTATTCAGAAGACGAATAAGACTCAACTGTTTAACGATAGGGTAAATCTGATTTAAAATATATTTTTATTAAAATACATTTTCTATGGCTATTTTTGCTATCTATTTTGAACTCAAATAAAAAGATAAATATTTAAAAACTTCTGATTATATATGTTTTTTTACTATGTCTCGCTTTCGACGAAAGAATCCCGCTTTTTTCACTCAAAAAGTTCCAAAATCCCGACTTGGCAAAAAAAAATCTGGCAACACTGTTTAAAATACACATAGGCACGGATAACCCGGACATTTGTCCGAGGCGCCAACATTTGGGAGCGGCTTTTTGGCTGTAAGGGTGAGAAGAATATTCATGTGTTAAATACCCAATTACAGGACACGATCGATAATCCGCTGCCCGTTAATCCAACACGTCCAGCAATCCGATGTTTTTAAGTATGTAGAGATCAAGAAAAATCGCTCTATGATCCGACATTTTTAGATATTGCGCTCTGTAATTCGACACACGTGTTTACTTGACAAATATTTCTCTATACTCCGACGTTTCATAGAGTCGTTCGCTTTGTAGTCTGACAATAGACATTGGAAGGAGAAGACGTCACGTTGTTTGTTACAAAATTTCGAAAATAAAATTTGTTTCATTGTTAAAACCTTGAATAATGTATCATGTATTAAAGATATGTATTATATAAAGTCGTTATTGACTTTAGGAAGAAAAAAGATTAATAGGTAAAGTTTTAGTCCGTGCTTACATCTGGTAATCCGACACACGCGAAAAATTCTGTTGTCGGATTAGTGAACATGTCCTGTAATAGAAAATTTCACATCAATTTTTTTGTTCGCGATTGAAAGTATCAACTTTATTCTTATTGTATAACAGTACAAGGCTGCGCAGAAAGTTTTGCGCATGTTTGTAATTTCCGATCGAGATTTTAATTTTAATATTATTACCGTTGGATCGATTAAAATCAAATTTATAGTGCGACATCCGGCATTAGAAATATATACCTACTCCCGTCTGTTATTTAATGACTTTTAGTGTATTTGCCATATGGCAACATACACTATTGGCATCGGTCGGATGGCGGGACCTAGGGGTCGGACCAAAATTTCTCGACGTTTCATAACCTCCTAAACACTTTGGCACCATTTTTAAAAATGTTTATATATATATGTATATATATATATATATATATATTTATATATATATATATATATATATATATATATGTGTACGCGCGATAACTTTTGAAAGAGTTAATTGATTTCAACGAAATTTGGGCCACATGTTGGAATCCATCAGCGCAAGAAGCCTATTTAAAATGGGCCTAATCGGGCTATTTTAAGGGTAGTTTTTAGGGGTTGAAAACTGTTTTTGGGCCCCAAAATACCGAAAAAATTCTCCGAATCGTTTCAAAATTGAAATTTAACCCTTTGGTAGTGATTAAAAAGTTTCCCCACAATTTTAATAAAATCGGCCCGACAGGACCGGATTTACAAATTTTATGAAAACACTAGTTTGCAGATAGTGACTTATTTATTGAAGGGTGTATTTAATTCGGTGTAGACGTTAGATTGATAATAATATTACAATTAAGAAAAAAATGTTATTTTAAGGGGTGTATTAAGAGGTTAAATTTTTTATTTTGCCCAAAAACAAACTTAATTTCACATAATAACAGTATAAAACCACACGGCCCTATACAAGCAAATACACTATATTGTCGGCAGGGTTTTGGCACTGCGACCCGGGTTCTTTTTTAAATACCGTTGGGTAGGCAATAAAATAACCTTTCATTTAAAAAAAATCATTAAATAACAGATGGGAGTATATATTTCTTATGCCGGATCTTAGACTATTAGTATATTATACATAATTATTTTTAAACCCCAAAGTTTTAACAACTTGCGCTCAAAGTTCGGCATCAATATGGCCGATGCACAATATAACCGCCGGTAACAAGCATAACAGAGGTCAGCAGAGTTAAATGTAACCCAATGTACTTGACCTTCTAAAGGTGGGATTATTTTGATCCTAAAGTTCTTATGCCGGCGCCAGACATAGCAACAATATTTGAACACTTGTTTTAACTAGGGATGGGGATTATAAATCGATTATTCGAAATAATCACAAAAAGGTAAGTCGCCTGTTCGTTCCCAAAATAGGGAAAAATATTCTTATTTGGACCGATTATCCGATTTTAGGGTAATAAAATAATCGGTTTTCCCCACAAGCGGTTTTTCGAAATAATCGGAATCGATTGGCAGGAAAATAATCGATTATTTCGAATAATCGATTTATAATCCCCATCCCTAGTTAAAACAAGTGTTCAAATATTGTTGCTATGTCTGGCGCCCGGGTTACAAAAACTTGCCTGTACTATTGAAATTGAATGTTGGAAACTTGAACAGATATTTAATAATAATTTTTATTTGTTCCTTAGACATAAAATGTGAGGAGTAAGTCAGAAGTAAAAAAATACAATAGTAAAAATAAGTAAACCAACGTTTTATGTCTAGTCAAAAAACCTAGCAAAAAGTCTATGTTTAGCGACCAGTCTTCTTCTCGGAACGGCAAGTGTAAAACGGGCTTTAGCGTGACGGTGACGAAGTCATGCGAAATCGTAAGTTTTTACCCATCCAAAAAGTGCCTAACGCGCCTAAAGAAGTTTTCACTTCAAAAAAATACAACATTAATTAGATAAAAGGTCAAAAAACAAGTATTCGCGAGTTGAGAAAAATGGATGCTCCAATAAAAGACTCTCGACGGCTCGTTTAAAACGAGGCAAAGTGCTGCATGTTTTTATATTGGCTGGTAAATGAAATTCTTAACTGTACCCCCGCTTCAAATAAATTGCATCCAACGTAACCTGACCCTCGCACATGGTACATACGGAATCAGTTGAGTGTGACGGAATTACAAAAACATTAACATTGTTACGGATCAGTGGCGTGCATTAACAGCTGTTGGGTGGTATTTTGATGACAACGGATCTCTTATCACGCACAGAAATGTGACCAGAAAGATTCAATTTTTGTTTGAAATATCTTAAGGTTAGTGAGTACCAGCTGTTCATATGGTTAGGGTTGCCATCTCTAAAATTTGGCAACCAGGACAAGACGAGTGAAAACCCCGGATTTTAGAGCCAGGAACATGTCAACAGGTTTTTTTAAACATAGTCAGTGTAATAAAAAACAGTTGAAAATGTCATAAATCACCTTTTTATTTATTTTCAAAATTAAATTTAGTCATCTTTTATCATCATTTTAAATGTACCTACCAAAACACAATTACAGTTTGTTACAAATTGTTTTAATAATCAGTTAGAATTTTTTTATTCTTAAATTTTTAAAACCCGGACTACAAATGAAGCCCCGCCCGGACGCTCCCCGGATGCCCTCTAAACTAGGACAAATCCGGGGAAACCCGGACGGATGGCAACCCTAAATATGGTCCCTTTTTCACCCACATAGAAGTTGGATATGCGAGTGCATGTAAAATGCACTTACGTTTCGGAAATCTCTAATTTCTATGAAAAATCTTATTAAATCTTTGATGGTAATGCTTCAAAATAAACTAGAAATATGTACCATTCTTCCCATATGACTTTTAGACAAGTGTTTACAGTTTATTTGATCTAAATAAACGATTTAATATCAGATAAAAACGAGAAAATTACCATAAGTTTTACTCAAAATTATGTACAAAAAAAATTAAATTATTAAAATTATTGAGCAAGCCAAATTTGTCAGTACTTTTAACAAAGTTTATAAAGAAAAAACTTCAAAATGTTAATTTGCCTTCCCGTAATTCGAAATCTCGCGACGTACTATAAAGAAATATGGACGAATATCACGTATTTTGATTCAATTTTTAAGGCAAAAATATATGCTTTTTTAAATGTTTAAGTAATAAGTAAAATTTTGTGAAGATTAATGCTTAATGCGAAAATAACTCTAAAAACTTAGAGTGATGATGATCCTTGAAAGTAGAATTGAAGAAATTTCTTAGGATAAACCTAGGTGGCACAGGATCGAAGAAAGCAAATACTGAATTATATAAACTGCATTTATTCTAACGTTCGACAAGCTTTTTGCCATCTTCAGAGACTCTCTGAAGATGGCAAAAAGCTTGCCGAAACGTTACAATAAATGCAATTTACATAATTCAGTATTTGCTTTCTTCGATCCTGTGCCACTTAGGTCTATCCTAAGAAATTTCTTCAATTCTTAATGCTTAATCACAGCTACTAAGCAGTAATAAAATGAATTTTACGACCAATGTGCGAAATTTTCCGAGAGCATATTTTGCAGTCTGAGAAATAAATCACCTTAATAAACAAACTTAGAAATGTCCCAGAAATCTCGATTTCTGGCAACCCTAGTTGCATTATATAGTCAAGCCTTCAGAAAATTAAAAAAAAAAAAAAAGGAAAAATTCAACTTACCGGTTCATGAACGGGAAGACTGCCGTTTGAAGTTGTAACGAAATAAGAATCTGTCTCACTCTCTCTTCTAAACCTGACGTCTGGCTCACTGACGGCAGTCAGTTGTCTCTCGTTAGCTTCGAAGCTGCACAAATCTTGTAAGCTGCCATACATCACCCTTTGAGATTCACGTTTACACTCCGTACTTAATTCTTCACAACTCAAATTCGGTTTTTGTAACCCGTATACTTTAGGGCTCAATTTATAACTCAACAACGGATCATTATTATCGTTATCTTCATTTTTCTTCGCTTTCTTATTTAATTTAAAAATCTTATTATCGTACGACGCGGGGGTTTTAAACACCGAAAATGTGTCTCGAACACTTTTAACAAATTTATCTGACGTGCTCATCGACGCTTTTCTAGAATTTTGTGACAAGCCGTTACTTTCTCCATTTTCATATTTCTTCAAATATTCATTCGGTTTATCGCACTTGTGTTTTCCATCGTTGTCGTAACTTTTAAAGCATTCGTTCGAATTTAATGTAGAATCTGGATTATTCAAAGAACTGTTATCATAAAATTGATCGTCTGGCGATTTTAATTTATGATAACAAATGACAATCTCGTCCGGAATGTCTACAGGTCGTTCAGAATAATAATCCATTTCATTATCGGTACACTGAGAAAACAAACTTTCCGACCGCAAAGAAGAAGGGCACGTCGACGGAAGTCCTATTGGATCGGGCATTACTCGAACTGTGAGTCGGCTGTTCCCACTCTTCCCCGGCGATACAGGCTTGATCGAATAAGTTTCCGAACCGAAACCTTCAGTTTGTACGTTATTTCTTTTGTTATCGCTGTCTTCATTTACCACCGTATCCGATTGGGAATTCTCAAACATTCTGTTAAATGAATTCGGCAAACAATGTTCCTCACAATAATTATTAAATTTCGTTCCGTCTTCATTCGATTTTTTACCGGTTTCCTCGCCGATGTTATTTTTTACGTATTTTTGCTCCGGAAATACTTTTTTCGGAGACTTATCGATACATGCTCTGATGTTATTTACTGAGCATTCGTCTTCCGTAATGTGATTTTTACAGTAAAAATTAACCAATTTAGAATTTCTGTCGAATGATTGTTGGCCTGAACATTCTTCCTCGTAGACATTACTTTCAGCGTCAGGAGATTTATTAGGAGATTCTTTTGAAAATGTTTGTTGTAAATTCAAAGGCGGTCTTTCGAGACCCTTTAAAGATAAAGTAGACCCATCGATAGCGCTAGGTCGTCGACCCGGCGGACCCATTAAAGGTAGAGGAGGTTGAGCTGGAAAATCCACCACTAATATTCTATCCGACGCCATAATATATTCATCTTTGAATCCTATCCCGGAGTCGCTGTTACTCGAAGCACTCGGTTGAGGAGAATTCGCTATCACTTGATCGATCGGATTCACAAACACCTCACAGACTTTTGTCCGATTTACATCATTCTGAGGTTTAACGCTCGACTGCGGCAATCCATACATATTTTGAACTAAGTTGACAATATACTCACAGTTTTTTGGGAATTCCAAACAAGCCCCCGTTACAATATCTCTGGTACACGTGATGTTAAATGTATTAGCTTTTTGCGCATGCGCGGCATGGCTAAGTATTTTCGGGTCGGTCATAAAAACATGGCAACTATTTGAAACCGACGACGTGCTACAGATTTCTCCTGAAAATCTATTGATGTTCGATGCGAAAGGTATGTCGGGGTATTTATTGGCACAACTGTTCTCGTTACCGAAGCTATGAACCGAATTCCAAACATCGTTTTGACGACGCTTCGGATACTTTACGTCGCAATCCGTATCATTATTGTTTACGGCAGTCGTTATTAAACCGAAATAGCACGACTGTTTGTCGGACGCGCCACCGATGTAAACAAGTCTACATGCCGGATAAACAGCAAGCAATTGTTCGTTAACACTCATAAGAGATATGCAACTCGATTGGACGGTCATGGCAACGGTAGACGGTTGTCTTTTTTCTTGTCTGAACTTGCGCACGCAACTACAGATGGTATGCATACGATTCGAAGGCGCTAGCTGATCCGGCATTTCGATCGTTCCGAGATAACCTATAACAGCACGATAATTAATCGTTCTGTGAGATTCGGTCGAACGGTCTTGTTCGCGTTCTTTTTCTGAAGGCTCGGAATTCATGTCTCTCAAAACTTTTTTACTTATGCATCCAGCCTTCAGTTTTGAAACTTGTTTTATGGCACTACTAGTGGCTGTAGAAATACTACTATTATCATTCCGGCTACTTTTGCAGATTTTCGGTCTGTAAGGATATCGTGGTCTGGATTTGGCAACACAGTTTTGAACGGTTTCTTCATCGCTGCTATCAGAATAGTAATATTCTGCAATTGACATTTTAATAGGGCCCACACTGTTAGCAATCAGTTTAACGACGGAATCGTGTGTAACTTTGGACACCGATAATCCATTTACTGATATTAAGAAGTCTCCAGCACGAAGACCAGCTTGATCTGCTGGAGAATTGGTGACAATGCACGAAAGAATGCACGGCTGTTGCCCTGAAATTGTAAATCCGAATCCATTCGCACCGCGGTCTATTTCGACAGTTCGAACGCCGTAGTTCGGTCGCTTTTTGCGTCGTCTGTGAAGATGCATTTTGACGAAAATGTTATCACAACCACATATTATATTTGCACGTCCCGAGTTATTTCACTTTCACTGCATATTTTGACTGTTTGACACCATAACCACTTTTCAGACGCAGTCAACAAGCAGTGTTGGCAACTATTAAAACTCAAAAAGAACTGGATAATTGGCATCAAAAAAATCAAGCAAGCCAACACATTACACAACACTAATAAAAGTAATAATATTGGTCAACAAGGAAGGCGCTAACTACTTTTGAAATATCTATCTACCCTCATAGGAGTAAAACCATATTTATTTTAATTCGATCAGGTCTAATTTTTGTGTTACAGCTACTACCAATAAAATTGAATGTTTATCGTTTTGACTTCTTTGATTCAAGGTGTTTTGTTTTCCGATAAAGTAGTTGTGTTTTATGTTTGCCCAATATAGGATATAAAATGATGAAACCAATAAATAAACAATTATTCAACTATTAAATAAAGTAAATTTAATTCAGCACTACAATCAATATGAACTCCATCCTGGCTCAACACGGACTGCTGTTGCATCCACTTGCAATCTTTATAATATCAATATACCGCCAAGGCACGCTACGCTTCTGGTTCTAGGTGTCTATAAATTAGAATAGAATCCGAGAATTTGACCAAGAAACATCCAATTCCTGAAGTATACACGTTTTAGTATTTCAGAAAATGCCAAAAACCACAGTTAAGTGTATGAATAATTATGGATTTTTTACGTCTATTACCTTATTAAAATAATAAATTGAATAATTTCAATATATTTTGATTCATAACACAATAACAAAAAAAAAGTCAATTAGATTACACAAAATATACAGAATAACATTAATATAAAAATATGATTAACATTTTCTAAAGACTACAAAATGGCTCCGCAAACTACAATAATTAAACTCTGGTTCATTCTCGTTCCTTCGTAATGGTAAAACTAGCAATAAAAACATTAATAATTGTTATCATGAAAACACCAACAACAACGTAATTATTAATTCGGCGTGCTTGCGGACTTTTGGATTGGCCACGTAAATCTTGTCGGCCTTTGAATATCAATGATACACCGACAGCAATTTGCAAAAATAATGATATTGTAATTAATACTACAGTCAGGTAAAATGTCACACTTTTGCTGTTGAATTCAATCAAGTATCGAAGCTGATTTGCATTCGCCGTTATTAGAGCTATGTCCATCATACCTTAAAATACAAAATATATGATAATAACCCAATATAATAAGTAATAACCTATCTTAACTTTAAAACAGAAGTTGCTAGTATCTGTCTGTCACACAAAAACTTTCCAATGGTGAGCTCTGACATCATGAAATTTACAGTTTATTGTGTATGGCAAATTTAAACGAATATGACCTATTTTCAAACCTACACTTTATTCCCTTTCAATTCTCTTAGAATAATAAATAAAAACAGAATGCCAGAAATTTAGTCAATCAATATTACCCTTCTTCAAGGCTTTAATAATAATTTATATTAACGAGAAAAGTTGAACATGCAAAAAAAAGTTTTTTTTAAAGAATGTAGGCCGTTAAAAAAATTAATTGAACCAATATTCAGCAAATAAAATGTTCATGGTTCATTAGCAACATCAGTATTATTCTGCTGCCATCTATGAATTAATTATAGAGATTCTAAAAACAAACGCTGTATAATTTTTTTGTTACATACCTTGCGCAACTGTTTTCTTGGCAGCATAAGTATTTGGATTTGTGGGGGGTTTTCTTGCAGGTGGGACATCTTCTATAGGTATTACGAATGCCTGACTCGGAGGTACTTGTGGATTTTCAATGGCTGGTAGAACTTTATCGTCCCAATTTTGAACCTTGGGCACTATATAAACAATTTACAACACACTCATACACATGACAAAAAAAGAAAAACTATATGTTTTAACACAAAAATCACGCCTAATTTTTACAGAACTAAAGTGACTAGTTTTGTAAGGGCTGTCAAAAAGCTTCATTGTTTGGTTAATATTTAGAGTATGTAATTTATTATTATTTATTTATTGGAAACATCAAATTACATATAACTATAGCAACAACTACGAAAAAACTTTTCATCACCTTATCAGTTTACCAGCGTTTATGACTGTATGACATCACGGTAGTCACGTGACAAGTATTGGCGTTTTGGAACGAAATTTGAAACCAAATTTAAAATACATGATTTTCAAAGCTTGAGTTGTATTTAAATAAAAATAATAAATATTTGTGACTATATTAGGTACTTATGCACGATTTAAAACACTTTCCCAAAAATAGTCAACATCCCTATTCTTATGACTTGCATAGCTAAATAACAAACAAGCTAATTACTTACTATTTCTACCACTCGAAGTATTATTGTTAAAATTGACTGTTGTATCCATCACACTGTATGTTGATTCACAGCGTATTAATTATAAATAAACTTACATCTTAATAACAATCGCCTATTCGCTTTTGTTTTGAACAACTACCTATAATGCTCCAGAAACAATTGAGTTTCTATTTTTATATATCCCTTTTGATATGATACTTTCAATGCCGTTATAATAACAGATAAGGGTTGGATTAAAAAAATTCTCACAATAAAAACCAGTTATCCAATACTAGCAGTACTCATGGGCTCATTCGAACTCAGTTTGTACATAACGGAAGTCTACTGTTCATGATAATCTAAAATAATGTTTTATACCATATATTTAACATGAACTGTAAGCTAATGATTAATACTTATTATATCGAAATTGGCATTAAATTAATTAGTAAAATTTGATATTCAACATGGACGCGACAGTCGATAATTATATTAAAACTGTTTGGTTAAAAAAGTAAACGAAGTGGCTTGAATGTTAAGATTAAAACAAGTGAAATTTAAGTTGTTAATTGTAATCCAGACCTGTTAATTGAACAAAATAAAATAATATAATAAAGGTAACCACAAACAGGATGCTATCGAAAGTTGATAAGATTACTAGTAGGTATAGCGCGTGGGAATTTTCTTATTTTTTTACCAATTCAATAAAATGACTTGTGGTTTCGTAGTTTTAAACTGAATTTAAAGTTTTCAAAGAATTATTAAATATTAGTAAATACAATTACGTATTTTTTCAAGGCAAATTTTCGATGGTTAAAATTTATTTGGAAATATTCCAATGAAAATTATGTTGCGAATTTTTTAAAACGTGTTGCAATAAAAAAAACGAATCATATAAAACTGCACCATATTTATTCAATTGAAAATAAAAATGCGTCGGCAAAATATCCGAAATTACGAATAACCTTTTATAAAGGTATAATTATGAAACAATAATTCTTAATTACTAATTATTTCAAATAAATAAGAATTATAAAATCTTAAATAAATAATAAATATCTAACAATCATAGCAGATAAAAAAATTAATTTTTGTAGGATCGACCTCGATACCAGTGCATAGGTCGCCAGATTCAATAAATGAAATAGATAAATATTTTGTGATCAAAAAGGTTAGAAACTAGAAGACCGATCTTGCTGGTTGGCTATGGCTCCATAGTATTTCAACGCAAGAGGCACTGCGATCGTTTTCATTATTGGCGCAATATTGTACTGCGAATCGCATTGCATCAATGGCCCATGTTTGTTGTCCATTTTTATTTATTGCGCATCCGCAATAATTAAAAATAGACACATTTGCATGAAAGCGCGTGCGCAATAAATAAAAATGGACACAAAAAAAAATGCCAATAAACACGGCCATTAATACAATGCGATTTTTTTGGTGTCCATTTTTATTTATTGCGCATCCGCAATAAATAAAAATAGATGCATTTGCATGAAAGCGCATGCGCAATAAATAAAAATGGACACAATAAAATGCCAACGAACACGGCCAATAACTAAAAAGTTGCGAATCTGTCTTCTTGTTTCTAGTCATCTTGTTTGCGACATCACTAGTCAAAAGATTCATTTGGAGGTTGTTTATGCGCCAGGTAGAGGGTTACAATGCTCGTCAAAGCACTAACCAAAAATATGACATCAAACCACCGATGATAAAAACTGAACTGCAGATCTCCAAGCACTTGCGTTATTATAATACGATATTCAGCTGGCACGTTCATTCGCATTAATAAAACCGATGATACAAAATACATGCCCATGATTTGCGCAAGAATCAGAACTATTATGTTTGAACTTTTGCTCGACGAAATCTTGTAGAAAAACTGGAAAGTAATAACACTCAGAATAGAAATAATGTGAGATAGCAAGGTTATAGTAATTTGAGTCAAGAACTGACGTTTATACATTTATTGTAGTACTAGTTGTTAACATTTTAAAATGGCACGTCGAAATTAAGCGAAGAGATTATAAGAAATTCTGTCTGATGTCACAAGCATGTAATGTTTTTAGCTATCACTAACTGTTCACTGGGATTACCTGCGCCCCCCATGACTTATCGTGATGACATATACCTAAAGTACTCCCAGGTTAATGCTCTGTACAACCATAAAAACCAAATTGAAATCGAACTAGCGATTTTTAAGTAAATAGCGAACATACAGAAAAACGCCTAAATATGGACAGATTTAGGTCTCACAAAATCCAACCAAAAATTAAAAATTTCGAAAAAAATTTAAAATTTTGAATTTTTCGAGATTTCGATTTTTTTTTGAAATTTCGAACTTTCTTCAAAAATATGATTTTTTTTGAAAATTCAATTTTTTGTCAATTTTGAATTTTTCTCGAAATTTTTATTTTTGCCCCTAATTTTTTTTTAATATTTCGAAATAAAAAAAAAATTAAATAAAATTTCTACACATAGTATATAGACACCCATAAAATGTTTGTCCAAGGACCCCCACTAGAATAAATCCAGCACAGTACATTATAATATAATAGTCTCGTTAAAATATGTCATTTACACATTTTTTAGTTTCAATCATGTTTTATTAAATAAAATATTTCACCTTGCGTAAGTTGACTTTTTTTCATACGCCACAAATATTACTCCACTTTTGAGAAAAAAATCTATCAAATTTAATCTCCATTTCTGAATCATTCATATACTAAATGTATTACGAAATGATCCCATTTGAATTAACTAAAATAAAATGAGTAATGTTTCATTTACCTTAGTTAAGGTCAACAGAAGGCCGCGTATTGAAGTAACCACAATACACCCAACAAGAAAGAACGATATATGTTGAGACCAAAAATTAACATCGATATCAAAGCCAATCCAATGAACAGCTATTTCCATACCTCGTGTTACGGGATCTTTCTTACCAACACGATCGAAAACTATGTTTATTGTGCACTACAAAAAAAAAGAAAACAAAAGATTACTGCTACAATCAACGCATTAATTTATTAATTAATTACACAGTACTTTCTTGTTAATCCGTCCCATGAAAAAAACCTACTCGTTTTGGATTAGTGTCACAGAATTTTGCATTATGCCTTTATTTTAAAAAATTCCAGCCAATTGACCGACAGAACCATTCCAACTTCATAAATATTGACATTTGAAATATTATAATAAAATAAAATTTCCGTTAACGCGCGCAGTGACGGGGGTAAAGGCTAGTAACAAATGTGATATTTGCTATTTGTTTCCATGGTTACATAATATGGTTTAACATGTAAAAATCAATCAAAGCGTGCTTGACAGCTACCGAAGTAATTTCTTTTTAACAGATCTTCAGAACAAAAGAACATCTGATTTTTTTTTATTTTCAAAATATTTCCGAAATTATGAAACTTAGGGAAAAAAATTCTACGAAACTTTCTTGGAAAAACGAATAGAACATTAAACCGTTATAAAAAGTATAGCATCATTATACAAAAAACAACATTATAGGATATATCTTTTCTGCGCATGCGTCGATTTTCGCCAAAAACAATAAGGCTCTTTGCATACCAAACATCCTCCCAAAATTTGGTTCCAATCCGTTCATCCGTTTGAACTGTATCGTGCTAACAGACAGACGCACAGAGTGTTTCAAAAATATGTTTTTTTGGATTCAGGAGACCTCAACACAAAAAAATATCATAAAATTTTGAAAAGTGAATTTTGATCTAAATTAGTACCATTCCAGTAGGTTGGAATGGTAAAAATGGCGGATTAAAGATATCATAGTTTTCCTGTGTAATAATTTTGCTCAAAAAGAATTTTGCTGATGACCTCAGATGTCGAGCATCTAAAATCTTCAAAAACTAATTGATGTACAAATATGAGCCACTTGATACTATTTGGAGCACACATTCAGTTACGAGTCAAAAATTTAAAAATGTTTGTCAGTTGTAAAAAGAGTTTTAAACAAAACGAAACCACTTGCGATTACTGTTCAAAACTGTTCAATTACTGTTTTGAACAGTAATCGCAAGTGGTTTCGTTTTGTTAGTGTATTTGCCATAAGGCAACATACACTATTGGCGTTGGTCGGATGGCGGGACCTAGGGGTCGGACCAAAATTTCTCGACGTTTCATAACCTCCTAAACACTTTGGCACCATTTTTGAAAATGTTTATATATATATGTATATATATATATATATATATTTATATACGTATATATATATATATATATATATATATATATATATATATATATATATATATATATATATATATATATGTGTGTACGCTCGATAACTTTCGAAAGAGTTAATTGATTTCAACGAAATTTGGGCCACATGTTGAAATCCATCACCGCAAGAAGCCTATTTAAAATGGGCCTAATCGGGCTATTTTAAGGGTAGTTTTTAGGGGTTGAAAACTGTTTTTAGGCCCCAAAATACCGAAAAAATTCTCCGAATCGTTTCAAAATTGAAATTTAACCCTTTGGTAGTGATTAAAAAGTTTCCCCACAATTTTAATAAAATCGGCTCGACAGGACTGGATTTACAAATTTTATGAAAACACTAGTTTGCAGATAGTGACTTATTTATTGAAGGGTGTATTTAATTTGGTGTAGACGTTAGATTGATAATAATATTACAATTAAGAAAAAAATGTTATTTTAAGGGGTGTATTAAGGGGTTAAATTTTTTATTTTGCCCAAAAACAAACTTAATTTCACATAATAAAAGTATAAAACCACACGGCCCTATACAAGCAAATACACTATATTGTCGGCAGGGTTTTGGCACTGCGACCCGGGTTTTTTTAATATTCTATTACTGTTGGTAGAGTCAATATTATTAATGTAAAAAGAGTTGTTAAATCTTACGACACTAGAATATTATCGCTTATGTGTTAATATTTTAAGATAAAATGTAATTAACTTACAATAAATATTTTCCATAGACAGTATAAAGAAAAAAAATAGCCTAGGAAATTAAAATATTTTCCTTGCCATGACTTGGACCATTCGATTTTCTCAAGTGTATTTTGAGTATCATGTGCTTCTAAAAACAACTGCCTGCTCAACTCTTCAAGAGCAGATACTTCTATCTTAAGATGATGTATATCTGCAGAACAGGAAAATAATTACGTCACTGACTGCACGATTACTTAAAAAAAGTACCTGGGAGACCGAGCTTTGCTCGGACCAATGAAAGATTTAAAGAAAGAGAGTTTATGAAACATTATAGAAAAAAATTCAAGAATGCACATATAGTGCAACTAGAAGTAAACTCAAAAGGCTAGACCTTATATAAATACAAAATTTCATCCAAATCATTAGAGTCGTTCTGAGGTACGCGAAATATTTATACAAGAATCGCTCATTTAAAGTAATAAGATATATAATTTTGCTTATATCGACGCGTATTTTTGTTCTATACAATAAAAACGCGATGAAAAATTTCCTTCAAATAAATAATTAACTTCCAACTAACTTTCATCATTTCCCAAAGAAATCGATACTGAAGACAGCATGCTCCAAATGCCTGACTTCTTGTTCAATCTATCCGCATTCGCTGTTAATAAACGTCGCTTAGCTAAAGCGATTCTCTTTTTTTTTACAACTATCATATCCATTGTATGTAATAATTTTTTTTCTACTGATAAAACGTCTGCTTCCGTAACATTTCTGTAAGAGATAAAACATCGCGATGTTACTGATGCTGTTACCACAGTGGATGTTCTTTCAGAAGACGGGCATAAGTTTTGGTATCAACTGTTGGTATACAAAGTTTCATCAAAAATGGTCGGGCCATTTTCGAATGAAAGAGACAAAATTTCTGAAAATTTGCTGTCTCGTCTACAGAGCTGGGCAAAACACCGAACCTAAGTGCCTGAAGCAACGTGCATCGAGCGCTTACTTAAGTGCTTATAGCGTTAACTGACAAGCACCTAAATTTTAAAAAATGCTTAAAAACATCGAGCACTTACTAAGTGCTTTAAAGCATTAAGCATTTTAAAGTGACTTCTTAAATCTTAAATTCCAACATTAAGTTATTATTTAAATTTTGGACATGAACAATATTTCTAATTGATGGGGAAGTTTGGACTTAAAAACAAAAAAATGATCTCCCACATCAAGCGAAATAAGAATCATAAAAGATAGACGAAATATGTTTCATTGAACTTTGAAAGTGCTTAATAGGCATTGAAAATGCTTACTAAGCATTCCTCATGCTTACTAAGCTTGTTGAATGCTTATTAAGCAATTTATAATGATTACGTGCTTAATAAGTAGCAAGTCCTTTATGCAAGCACTCTAAGCATCAAGCACCTGTTTTACAAAATGCTTAAAGCGAAGTGCTTTAAGCATTATAACAAGCACTAAGTCGTCAGCAGTGTCCAGTTCTGTTCATCTAGATATCGCACAAAGTACACGAAAACAAAATTGTAAACAGAAGTAAATATAGATTTTTAATATAAAAATGATTTGTCGGGAAAAAGGACATTTTTAGTAAATACTTATTTGTTATTTATAGCGACGTTTCGTCTCTTTCGTGGGACTTTTTTGTAACTGAATCATTAAAATACAATTTGTAAATTTACAAATTGTATTTTAATAATTCAGTTACAGTTATAAAGCTTGAAAAAGTTCCAAGAACGGGACGAAACGTCGCTATAAATAACAAATAATTGTTTACTAAAAAAGTCCTTTTTCCGGACAAATCATTTTTATATTAATTACCAAGGACAAAAAAGAAAAAAAGTCAATAGATTTTTAATATTTAAATCGATAAAAAACTAACCTTATAAAATACGCCATCGACGTGTAAGGATAATTGACTGCGCCAAATCCAGATAATAGTGCCATAACTGTTACACCAATTACACCGATACGTGATATACACTGTTCTATTGAAAATATCCCCTGTTTAGGACTTAAAATTGGAAACGGTTCACCGATTTTCCAAAACACGTATATAAATACGAACCAGACGACTATTGTCAAAGGTTTAATCAAGTCATCCCGTACTAGGAAAAAAAAATTATAATGAGCCTCACCCTCATAAGCTTACATAAGAAGTTTAACTTCTTTATTTTTTAATATTATTCCCAAGTTTAATTTTTTTTTATGTGAAACTAATTAATAATTTTAAAGTTTAATGGGTATTATGGACAAATTTGATGTGTTAAACTTTTTAATTTATTGCCAACGTTTCAACAGTCTTTGCTGTCTTCTTCAGGGCTCAAATTTTTTCGCTTTACACATAAGTCAAAATCATTTTACGAACTTAAATTAAAAAGTTTAACACATCAAATTTGTCCATAATACCCATTAAACTTTAAAATTATTAAATAATGGACTTAAACTTCGATGACTAATTAATAATATTTACACATAGTTAGCAACACACTATAAAATTCTGTCTTTGTCAGTTTCATGTAATTTAGGAGACAAACTAACTTCCCCTTTAAGGGACAATTATACTTCTCCTCGATTTTTACTTTTTTCAAATAGATACGTCGCTAAAGAAAACAACTTCAAAAAGAGCAATCGAGTGATATTTTATTAACAGACAAAAGGAATTTTGAGTTGCAACTAAGAGTATATTCAGCACAGGACTGAATGTTCGGTAAGGTCAATAACCAAAGAAAGTTGAAATTCCTGCACTGCACGACACACGATGCCCTTGGCTTTGTTTTCAACTTTCTGGCCGTGTGGTCGAAAGTATGTACTTTCGTATCAGTGTGCCCGAGAGAACTGTTTCGGCCCACTGTTACAGATAGCATGCGAATAATTCCAGCAGTGCATAAATGTGAGACTTTCTGCCTTAAAATCGAAGCCGAAAGTATGCACTTTCGATCGGGGATAAAGAAAATGCAATTTTAAAACGTCTTACCGTAACGGATGTTGCTTATACAAAAGTAAGCTATGTAAAATGGAATTAATGCAATAACCATAAATAGAAGTGAATAGAGACCAAGATTCCAGTGAAAATATCTCGACCTAAACAATACAAATCATGATAAAAGTAGTTGCAAAATCCATTTGAAAAAAGCAAAGTTATACGTCCTACCTTGAATCCATAAAACCAATAATCTCAAAAATAATCAGCTCAAACATTGTACATGACAATGCTAAGGTTATTGAAAATATAAGTTGTATGGTAGTATAGTTGATTTCATAATCGCGAAATAACTGTTTTACAAAAAAGAGCCAGCCACCGGTAAAAAATAAAGTCTGAAAAAAAGTGCCGATTGAAAAATTTACAGATAAATCGTTTCTGGATGTCTAGAAAAACGCTATTTTTGTATTTATTTATCGTTATGTGTAGTTTCTCAATATATTTATAAATTTATATCGAATTATGTTATTGTTAACCTTAAAAGTAGCGATATAATAGTTATAATAGATCACCTGTGAAATTAAAATGATTAGAGTATCTTCTAAAAACGTCATTTTTATGGTTAACCATTTATTTTTGTTTTTTCTTTTCCTGATATAAAAATCCAAAAATTTGTTATCGGAATTTCAAATTTGACACATTTGACATTTCTTTACACATCGATTCATTAGTGCCAATAAAAGATACTAAAAATAAGGTGCATTCAGCAGAATGAACAAGTTAGCTCAAAAAGTATACAAAATTTATATATAGAAAAGCCATGTTAATCGGTTATTTTAACATAATATAAAAGTTAATATTATAGTTGGTTTAGTTCATAGTTTGTTTAAAAAAAACATCATAATTTATTGTTTTATACAGAATTTTAATAACCTAAACTGAACGCAACCAGACAAAAAACATTTGTCTCCATTCGATACATTTTGTTTGCATTGAGTTTCCTAAACGTCACTTTTTAACAAAGAATGTGTTAGTTTTTTTTAGTAATTAGTAATTCAACTTGTTTTGATTTGAAATTTGAAGAAGAAATTTAAGAACATAGAAATGAATAGTGGTCTTAATATTGTCGATTTACCCGAAATTGTGCTAGAGAAAATATTGTCATTTTTGACATACGATGAAATATCGAAAAACAGAATTGTAAGTAATCAAATTTTTTATCTTATTCCCCTTTTTTAATTGATTAATAGTGCGTTAATTTCCTATCATTTTATTATTGAAAAGGTTTAAAAAAATATTTATTTTGTGTGTAAAATTTCATCCATTTGTTTTGGTTGGACATCCTGATTAGGTAAATGTCAGATTTTTTTTTGCCGCCAATGTCTTGAAGAACCATAGAACACGGGTGGTTTTATTTGGAGAAGTGTTGTCTTTAAGATATTTGTACTCATATTAATTAAGAAAGTCTAAACATTACATATTAGATATAATAAAAAAAATGGAGCCAGATAATGGCTTTGGTGATTTAGCAATGTTACTGGAGGCTGCTGAAAAATTAGAAGAAAGTTCTATCAGTACTACCGTTCATGATAGTGAAAATACAAAACATGTTTCATCTGTTGAAAAAGTTAGATATAAAGAAGATTTGAATTTTTTAAATAATATTGAAACGGCTGTTGAAGAAGAAAAAGGTCTCGAAAAAAATAAAAGTTTATTACATAGCGGAGATACAGACTCTTCAGATGATGAAGAAAACCGCCATCATAATTCACAATATAACAAGTGCGGTAAGGAAATCAAGAGTATTTTATCGCTCAATGAAACAACTGACTGTACGAGTTTTAGAAACAGAAAAGAATCATCTTGGAAATTTAAGCCAGACTTTTCTAGCCTGCGTAAATCGAGTTCTAGTAATTCAAGCACCATTTCCAACACAACTGTTCTGGATACTAATAAACGTGAAAGTGAATTATTAAAAGATGGTACTGAAAGCAATTCTTCAATTTCAAGTGACAAATTACCTGAATCGAGCAACGAATTGTCAGTAAAAAAATCCGTTAACCCTAAACTTCAACAAAAAACTGTTTTCTATGATCCAGTGTTTGGTTTGAGGTTGTCGAATCCCTTAGTATCGAGTGCTCTTCTAAAAGAGAGAATGACAGGCCGCGAAGCAATACCGTTTTGTAAACTCAAATATCATATCGAAAGAGGAAATACCGATAGCGACTGGGTTATCGGTGGCGTAATTGTGTCCAAATCTGATACTAAAACTTCGCAAAAAGGAAACCAGTATGCAGTTTGGACTTTAAGTGATCTAAAAGATGATTTGAAAACGGCGGCGTTGTTTTTGTTCAAGACTGCGCATAAAGAATTGTGGAAAACTCCAAAAGGTACAGCAATTGCTGTATTAAATCCGTTCGTTATGGAACGAAGGAAAGACAGCCGAGATGAAGCGTGTTTATCGGTTGACAATTGCCAAAAGGTGATGGTTTTAGGACAGTGTAAAGATTTGGGTTATTGTAAAAGTAAAAAGAAAAACGGAGAAAACTGTACAGCATTTGTAAACGTCAGCAAATGTGACTACTGCATCCATCATGTTCAACAGGAATATCAAAAATGTTCCCGGAGAGCGGGATTGCAGTCGTCGTCGCTGATTGGTTTGAGAAATAAAGTACTGGGTAAAAATGAAGTATTTTATGCAGGCAAATCTTATATGGCAATACCAGCGAAGAAAAGTAAACGACTTGTAGAAAGAGATGAAGGCTTGTTAAAGTCTTTGTCAGGACAAGCATCTGTTTCCCAGATTAGCGATTTATCGAAAAAGAGTAATTCTAGTAAAAATGGTCCAGTAAACAAATTGAGCGCTTCTCGTATAGAAGTGTCAAATAAACAAAGATATAAAGATTTAGAACGTTTGAAAAAACTGGGTGTAGATTTAACGTCAGATATATTTAAAGAATTTAATCAAGATTTCAATCCGGTGGCTTCCAAAGAAATAAGCATAGATGAATCAAGAGTATTGGCAAAAAATACAATTTCCAAATTAAAATCTTCGTTAAATACTGCTGGTCCTGCAAGTTTGCCGGAGAGTATGAAAAAAAATGACGTTCCTGAGAAATGTACTACGGAACCAGAGTTTTCCAAAAAAGATAATTCATCAGAAGAAAGTACAACTGGAAAGATCGTACCCACTATTACTAAGTCAAGTTATGAATCAGATCCATTGGATTTTACTGAAAATATTACAACAGAGAAAAATTCGATTTTGAGACCAAATTTAAGTATTGAAGTAAAAAGTTCTCTTGATACAAAAAGTTCTGATAAAAAAATTTCAACAATCAAAAGAACTGAGACAAAAACTACTTCACAATCGACTATTTCGAAAACGATTACTCAAAAGGACGCATCTCAAAACAATACATCAAAAGATAAAGATTCAAGAATGAAGAAAGTGCAAGAAGGTGATTTACTCGCCAACTTCTCGGCAAAAGAAGTTCTATTTAAGAACTCGCTGTTGACAAGAGCTCCAACTTTAACCAGGAATTCTTCTGGAACTGTCGATCTGTCCTCTCCAATCAACAGAAGAGTCCCAAATAAATCAAGAATACATGCAATAGATTGGATCAAACGTAACGGACCAATAAAAAAAGTAGACCCGATGAGTTTAAAAGGTCGCGGCTTAAATAAACGCGTTCTTGAGAACTTAGAAACACCGGATGAAAAACGGCAAAAAATCGAAGAAGAACCGTTAACTGTGCGCAGTGAAAAGTTTAAACAAATAATGGCAGCTAAAAGTAGCCATAGCGATTTAATAGAACAAAATGCTGAGGAAGCTAAAGAAAAGTATTTCAATAATTTGGAACGAAAGGAGCAGCTAGAAGAAAAAATGTTGTCGACGTTCAAAGTCGCGTGCAAAGCTGTACGCTGCTTACAGTGCAAATATACTAGTTTTAGTGCATCTGATTTGTGCAAAAGCGAGCGGCATCCTTTGAAAGTTTACGATACATTCAAACGGTTCTTTAAATGTGGTTCTTGCAGTTATAGAACCGTTTCGCTCGAGATGATACCGTTAACAGAATGTAAGAAGTGTGGTGAGTCTAAGTGGGTCAAAACGTCAATGGTCAAAGAAAAATGTGTTAAAGTTGGCGAAAACTTATCGATCCGAGGTGGTGAAGAGAAATTTTTCGGCAGTGTGGTTACAGATGCTAATATTAATTTGATGGTTCCTGATTAATAAAAAATTTAATCATAGTGTTCACTCCAGGATCTATCTAGACACAGCCCCGGAACTAGGGTGAAGGCAACCGGGGCACCTGCTCCGGGCGGCAATTCCAGAGGATGGCAAAATCAGTTTTATATAATAGAAAACAGTATCGTGGATAATTGGAATAAAAATAAATCAATTTAAACACTCATTGATTGCAACGTTTCGTCTTTATTTAATTAAGACTTTTTCAAGCTTCTGAAAAAATTTTACAAAAATTAACATACATATAATAAAAATATTAAACATTATGGATTAAATAATTTACTAAAAATAAACAATGGTGTAAATTATTTAATCCATAATGTTTAATATTTTTATTATATGTATGTTAATTTTTGTAAATTTTTTTCAGAAGCTTGAAAAAGTCTTAATTAAATAAAGACGAAACGTTACAATCAATGAGTGTTTAAATTGATTTATTTTTATTCCAATTACCCACGATACTGTTTTCTATTATAACATATATCCATAGCTGGGCACCGTTAATCAAATACTTAACTTCGTTAATCGTTAATCCGTTACTAAAAAAGTTAACTTCGTTAATCGTTAAGCCGTTAATCTTGCAGGTTAACGATTAACGTCGTTAACTCGCGATAGAAATTCTATTTTATATTTAATGTTAATACTGGCTATGGAAGTTTAGGCAGGTCATGAAATATTAGTAAAAGAAGAGTGTATCATTAGAGTTTTTAATAATAAATGTTCAACTCAAAATACAGCTAGTCTGACATAAGGTGCATATTCCCCTTCATAAACAACAATATATTGAAGTTTTCGTCGGAAAGTGAGGCTCTTTTAGGCGTTAAAATGTCTTTTCCCGTAGAAAAAAGGCGTTCGACTGCAGCACTTGACGGTATAGCGGTACTATATTTAATAAACAGATTTATTATTATTTGTTCTCCGAGGAATGCCGCATCGTTAAAAGAGTCTTTTGACTTCATGTCTAGCCACATTTTGACGAGACTTTGAGCTTTAGTTCTTAAAGATTTGTGACTTTTAGACTTTTCTTTACTTTGAGTGACCGAAATAAAAAAGTCTTCTTCATCTTCCGTACATGTCTGAACGTGTTTTTCGCGGCGCGGCACGGTCCGCACGGTGTCCTTGTGAATTGTAGGTACTTAATTAACGATTGAACGGACTTATGGCAAGTTAACGGAAGTTAATGTGTCTGTTAACATTTTTTAATGTTAACTGAACAGTTAAATCGTTAAGCACTTTGTTAACTTCGTTAATTAACGATTAACGGATTAACGAGTTAATGCCCACCTATGCATATATCTGGAATTGAACTTTAAAGATGAATAGTATTATATGTTTGAAAATTGATAAATTATTTTTTAAAAAATTATTGAAGGGTTCTTATTCTCCCCTTCCGGTCACAAAAAATGACACTCATAATATATTCCACACAATTTATCTAAAACGCTGGAGTGAGTTTCTGCCCCAGTTCGAAAAAATCGTAGATCTGGGGCTGTCTAGACAGACCGGTTTTATTGACCGCTTCGTTAAACTTGTCAACAAGCGGGAGGATATGGCACTAAATTATTACACTGCCTCTAATTTGGTTACTTCATAATGTCATGTGGCTGACAAAAGTTTCTGGAGAGAACACTGAAATATGAAAATAGACATGAAATGATGTTGTTTTTTGCGTGTTTTTTTTACGAACTTTAAAGTTTAACTGACTATATTTCCATTGTATTTTTACTTTTAAATCTAAGTGATATTTTTACCACCTCTCAGTTTAAAATCTGAGAAGTGGAGACTTATAATAGATAGACCACGGTGACGTCATATAGCAAAAATAAAAATGTTTTAAATTCTAATTTTATTAACAAAATAAAATTACTTGCAATACTGTTCAATATTTTTATTTATATAAAAGACGTATCAAAACGTCTTTTATATAAATAAAAATATTGAACAGTATTGCAAGTAATTTTATTTTGTTAATATTCTATTACTGTTGGTAGAGTCAATATTATTAATTCTAATTTTTTTTGTTTAAAAAATGTAATAAATTAAAAATAGATTTGATTAATAAATTGAAGACTTTTTATTTATTTTTTTAGTTTATACTCTGAAACCAAAAATTACTAAACTGAAATTACTAAACTGAAACTGAAGTAAAAAATTACTGAACTGATCGCTTTATGTAAACATTAAAAGCACTGTGGTTGGAATAATAAAAATAAAAGAATAGTTACTTCTTACCACAACAGATTTATTCAGTGGATGTTTGTTACTCCATATTTACAACAGAAATGCCTACTGCCTTTCAGTAGTAGGCAGTCTTTAGAACAAGTCCAAATAATCAAGCAAGCAATCTACAAATAATGAGCGTATCTGGATGTGGTGAGATTAAATTGAAAATAATTTCGTCAGCCTCTTCTAAAATTGCTATTGCAATAAACTTTGTTGCGTTGCAGTTTATTCATTTCGCTAATGTACTATACTCAAGACGCTGATGACCTCAGATGTTGAGCGTCTATAATCTACAATTTCTCTCACTATACTCGACTGTAATCTGAGCACTTTTTGGTAGAAGCTAAAAGATTTAGCAGCTAACTTTCAGACCACTCGACTAAAATCCTAGCATAGTTCGAACTAGGTTTTAGTTACAATAAACATCTGGGAGCTAAATGAATCTAATGCCCTAAATTATCTAATTGCTTTCTATGAAAGCATAGGACTAGGGATGCAACGATTCCTATTTTTACCATTACGATTAACAAACCAATAACCGTACGATTACGATTATAGATGAATTAAAGATAGAATCTAAAATAAACTTTATTGTAATTAAAAAAAAAACACTTGAAAATTCTACAAATAATTCTTTATTACTCGACGATCGTTTCGGACAATAAGTCCATCCTCAGGAGTACAAAACAAGTTTTGTACTCCTGAGAATGGACTTATTGTCCGAAACGATCGTCGAGTAATAAAGAATTATTTGTAGAATTTTCAAGTGTTTTTTAATTACTTGTTATTATTAATCATGTTCTACCACGTGCCGAGTGAAAAATCAGTGCAAATTATTTTAAACTTTATTGGTTGATGCCTTCGCAAAATATTTCCAATTATCGCTAATTTCTCTCCTTCCAGTATACGACATTTTTTTTCTGAAAAGCGTTAATTCAATAAAGAGATCAACAATTAAAAAAGTGCACTAAAACCAGAAGCGTAGCGTGCCTTGGCTGGGCGCCGTATAAAAATTTGTTTGGGGGCCCTTCCCCCGTTGATGTAAATGACTTAAACGGGGAAATCCCACAGCCCGCGATAACCGATGTAGGGTGTTGCCAACTTTTGAACGCACGCTTTACGCGGGAAAAAAAGAAATTGCTTTTTTTTGACTTTTGTCATTTCTGAAATAAAAAAAAAATTGGGAAGTTTTTATTAATTTTTGCTTACGCACGTTGGAGGCCCCCGGGGCCCCGTATAATTGATACGGAAGATACGGCGGTAGCTACGCCCCTGACTAAAACACCCGAACCGCACTTGTAACAAAGCAACGTTAAACTTTAACAACTGAACAAGTCCCAACAAGAACATACTAATACATATCCACAACACACACATGCCTATCAGTTGTAGTCGCTCAAACACGTGTCTGTTACACCGTTGACAATAATCGTAGATTATGATTAATCGTACAGGTGCAATAATTGTGAATTAATTATAATCGTTTCATCACTACAGAAGATTCCTTAATGACTTGGAGAAGATAAAAACGGATTTATTATAGACTAGCAATAAGAGCGGTAGACATTTTTCATATCTCCTATATTACCACTTTCTTGAATGTTTAAATTAGATTCTATTGGGACGGTAAGGCGTGAAAGCTTCTCACTCACTGCGACCTAAAAGATTTTTTGTGAATCCTCTGTTTTATTCCCAGTCAGGTAGCTGGTAGAAGGCTTTTAATAAACCTTATTATAATATGTAACAAATAATTCAAAGGATAGTTTTTGGGGCAGATAAATAATTAGTTAATAATTTTTTTTGTTTAACACGACGTTTCGTAATAATTTATTACTTCGTCAGGTGTTCTATAAACAATATTATATATATTATATATTATAGAGCACCTGAAGAAGTAATAAATTATTACGAAACGTGTTAAACAAAAAAAATATTAACTAATTATTTATCTGCCCCAAAAACTATCCTTTGAATTATTTGTTACATATAAAAACAAGGAGCTGAACTTTTCGTAAAAAACCTTATTATCTTAATGCTTAAGGCTGTCGGAACACTCTGAATTTTGTTTGTGCTGAGACACAGCGGTAAGGGACGAGGTAGGCAAAAGTCATATTGTGGGTGTGACCTTCTTTAGCTCTGTCTCGCTCAAATCATCCGCACGTTTCAATTTTTGGCTGGTGTCAACTACGAGGCTAAAAAATATTGTTGCAAGGGTGCCGCTGTCAATTGATTACTCTAAGTTTGGGAAATATTTTGAAGATTTAAAAAACTTTTCCGAAAAAGAAAGAGTCACTTTAGGTTTGTGATGGAACAGTTCTGTGAAATAAGTACGAATAAGGTCGTAGTATGACATTGAAAACGTGTTTTTTTGGCACAATTAATGCCAACATTTTTCTAGTAAATCGTACATAAATAACAAAAGTAGTTCATTAGAGACCTAGACTTGTCCTTTATCTTCCTTATAGAGAAAGAATTTTTGCAGAATGTTGACGAATAAGTCTACAATCAGTTGACAGCCGAAGCTCTATTTTTGGCTTAAATTCAGAGCGTTCCGACAGCCTTAATCAAGGGACTTGTAAACTCTCAAGGCAAAATTGGCACACGACGCTTTTTAACTATCTAACCTTGAAAGGACCGATGGGTTACACATTTTTTCTATTCTAGGTTTGTAAGAAGTTTGATGCATCCTGTCGTGCACTACTGAACCGTGGATTCATAATGGCAGAGCGCAAGCAGAGTCTAGTTTCCCGCAAGCTTAAAGCATGCTTGCCGAGACGCGAAAGCGAGCGTCGTGCTCATACGCTCGCACGACATTGCGAAATCTTATCAGCACTTGAAACACGCATCAGCATGCTCAGCATGACTTTTATGAAATTCATAGACAGTGGACTGTGCTGCTTCATACCTGGCAAGGTAAAAACGTTTTTACAAGCTTTTATTTAACTTGCTTATGTGTCTGTCAGAAACAAATTTTGCGATCGATTTTTCGACCACTTCCTGGTATCCGATCATGCTGAAATTTTGCACACACCTTTAGTTCTGAAGACGATATACAATAATATAAAATATTGAATGTGGCGGTAGATCCAATATGGCCGCCATCATAAAATGGCGGTTACCTTCTTCTTTGCAACCCCATCCACATGAGTAACAAATGCAGAAGCGTAGCGTGCCTTGGCGGGGCCCCGTATAAAAATTTGTTTATGGGCCCTTCCCCCGTTAAAGTAAATGACTTAAACGGGGAAATCCCGCAGCCCGCGATAACCGATGTAGGGTGTTGCCAACTTTTGAACGCACGCTTTACGCGGGAAAAAAAGAAATTGCTTTTTTGACTTTTGTCATTTCTGAAAAAAAAATTGGGAAGTTTTTATTAACTTTTGCTTACGCACGTTGGGGGCCCCCGTGGCCCGAGGGCCCCGTATAATTGATACGGCGGTAGCTACGCCCCTGAACAAATGTGCAAACGTTTGTATAGTGTAATGTTTGACGTGCGTCGCAAATAGTTGCAGAAATTCAAAGTAGTTTGAAATGGAATGTACAAAAAGTGCTATTACGCAACTAATTTCATTATTTATGGGCTACTTGCGACACGGTTATGCAATAACTTCAATTTAAAAAGTGTAACTATTAGGTTAGCGTTTTAAAAAATGTCGAATTTTATAAATAAAGAAGAAGTTTTAAGCGTCAGATAGCATATTCACAACAAATGCAGTTTGCATAAAATGGCGTATAGTGTATAGGTGACTTTGTTTGTGGCCATGGACAGGATGATTAGTTCAGTTCCAAATTTACATGAAATATACTATGATTGTTAGAAACATTCATTGTTACAATGCTAAATTAGAAAAAAATATTTTTTATCCACTGTCACCGTTGGGACTCAAACCCAAATCTTTCCACTTTCGCGGCGGAATGAATTTTCAGTTACTCTATGGTGCGTTATCTCAACAGTTAATTTCTCATAATAAAGAAAATTGCAACATTAAATTCACGTCATGCGAGAGCTGATTTTCTAATTTAGCATTGAAACAATTAATGTTCCTAACAATCATAGTATAGCCACTATTGCTCATGTAGAAAAGTCTTACGAACTATAAACGTACGAAATATTTACATGAAATAATTGTTTTACTTGTAATTGTTAATATTGCGTCGTTTTTTTTTAATTAACAGATCATCGATGAGATCTTGACTGTATTGAATGTTGTTACAAACAGTCCATGTCCACCGCGCACGCACGACTTACTGCAAGAGCTACGTGACATTAGCAGCATGGCCATGGAACACTTTGACGAACACATTGTTCCTGGTCTGAAAGCTCTGGAAAACAACAAAGCAGCGGGAATGTCAGGTAGGTACAACCTAACAAAAGAATAACATAAAAATTGATTCGTTATCAACAATTAAGTAAGTAAATTACAGAGTTTACCTCGTTCCGTAATTCCATAAGCACTTCATACCAAGAGTATTATATTGCATCCATCACGTAGCAGAAGTCGGGCACTTAATTATCAAAAGCTGCTTTCTATATGTCTATCAATTGCTTGCAGGTGCCAGTTTATCAAATGGTCATATATCTCGTCAAGCCTTCCCAGAAATGCTTCGTCGAGAACTTAAATCTATTCGCCAGCAATCTCGATCACATAGACGACAGCTCAATGGGCTGAAAAAGATAACGAGAAAACTTACGCTCAAGGTTAGTTTACTAAATGTTTTAATATTAGTAGATTTAACATACGCTTGTAGCTTACGTACCAGCTGAATTATTTAGTATAATAGCTTATGTCTGCTATAATTGTTAAGAAACATTCATTGTTGTAATACTATATTAGAAAAATGTATTATTCCAACTAAATAATTCAGCTGGTACGTAAGCTACAAGCGTATGTTAAATCTACTAATATTTATTTATTTATTTATTTATTTATTCAAATAAGTTTCTACAGGCGTAGCCCAATTACAGAAAATGTGTTGCTAAATTTCTGATACGTTTCTAAATTCACTGTATGTGCAGTTAAAAATGTCAATATTACTGCAATTTTCATTTATAAATTTACACATTCTATAAACAGGTGAATTTGTGAACTGATACGTTCTCGGTGCAGGTAAATAAAACGATTGGTGCTTTCGGCTATTAAATTTAGGGATATGGAAAGGCAATAGGTTAAGAAAATCTTGGTTATCAATTTGATTATGCAATAATTTGAATAAGAATAGACAGAGAGCAAAATTTCTGCGACCTTTAAGCGATGTAATAATGGTGTTGACAATTTACTGATATTAAATTGTTGTTTTCCGCATTTAAACATTCCTAACGAAACAGAAATATTCTGTGACTTAGGAACGTATTAAAAATGGAAAGTTCATCTTTGATTCATTCAAGAGCCCTCGCTACTGTGAGAGTTAATGTCTAGCTACAGCTAAAAAATAATTGGCTCTCGCATGTAGTGAATTTGAGTGTTGTAAATCGCTATATTATGAAGGATTAAAAGTGTTGATTTGTGTGCACCGTAGAGTAATTGACTAACTCATTCCGCCGCGAAAGTGGAAAGATTCGGGTTTAAATCCCGACGGTGACGTGTTGGAATAATAAATTTTTCTAATATAGTGTTACGACAATGAATGTTTCTTAACAATTATAGCAGACATATTAAGCTATTATACTAAATAAATGTTTTAATGTATCTTATATTATATATATCCAAGAGCGCTTTTGTTACTTCTTAGAAGTAATCACCGTGCTTGTCTTGTTTTTGACCGATGTAAAATGTTATTTTCTCGTATTTTGCGTATATTTGAGATATAAAACAACAATAAAATGATAACTATTTTTGATCAGGTGAAACGCCAAAATAGCATGATATCATATCAGTCATCTAAATTGCGCGAACAAAATAAATTGATTCAAGAACAGACAACCAACATAGCAGAAATGAAACGTCATATGGAGGAGTGGGATCTCAAGTTTGCAAATTTAACAGCTGAATTACATCGCGACAAGGAAGAAGCAAAGAAAAATGATGAGACTGTTGCAAACGAAATTAATAATGCCAGTCCAAGTTTAGTATCGGTCGATGACATAATGGACTTATCGATGAATAAAAGTACAAATTCTTTTATTGAACCCTCTCGTGCAGTTATGGATAAGATCGATAAAGCTGATAGTTTAATGAGAAGATTCAGATCTAATATTAAGCCTAGGACAGGCATTGCACTCCGCTATGGAAAACTGAGAAACATAAGCAACATTAAACCCAGAGAAGCGCAAATATTTCCAAAACATAATTTCCATTCACACACCGATATCAGGTCAAATACAGGAAATCCCACTTCTGAAGCAATACATAATAATACTTTAAATATTAAAAAACCGAATGCGACCGTATTGAAAACTGAATGTAACGCCCGTAAACGTAAAATAATCGATCTGATTGCGGACATCGCCAATTCAAAAGTGCCAAAAACCAGCAATACTGACGATCTATATCGATTTGTTCGAAAAGGCAACGACTTAAATTCGCATAATGGAGTGCAAAATGTCATTGACCTTCACAACAGGGGCATCAAACGTCACAATGAACTTGCAATAAATGACACAATACCACACAAAAGATATTTGGACATAAATCAATAAATAATTCTAACCTACAAAAAGAGATCTTTTTTACGATTATTATTTTAAATTAAGATTTGACACTTTATAGTATTGTTGTTTTTCGTCAAATATAAAAAGTAGTAGCATTAGTGTGTAATTTAATTCTAAAAATTAACATTTTGCAATAAGTGTTTACAGGCATACCCTGTTTAACGCTAGCACCCAAACATTCATTCATTAGTGCTACATTCGTTTAGAAAATTATTAACATTAGTAGGAGGATCAACTTCAATCTACTCTGCCAATGTCGTCATGTACCGACTTATGCTGGGTATTTGTCGATGTAGTTCGGACGGTTCTTATAAACATATTTTTCAGAACTTAGATTTCGAAATAATAATAACAATGAGTTCTAAATTGTAGATTTGTAAGACTAAAATGATTAAGTTAGCGCTCCTGTATCCCTGGCGTTAAAAGGGGTATACCTGTAATTTTTAATAACTTTATTTATTGCTAAGTACCATGTGTTTATTTTTTTTCGTTTATTGTAAATTAGATTAAAAACAAATATTATCTTCGTTACTTGTAAAAGTTAATAGGATTGTAATGTGTTTCATCCAATTTCTAAAAACAATTATAATCATAATATATTTCCGTTAGTTTCATATGAAGTAAATTATTGTAATAGATTTTTATTTGTTATTCAACAACGAAAAGTGTAACTTTATGTATGAAAATGCATTTTAACAACCGACATCCATTATTTCTTAAGAATTCAAGCTAAGTAATACATAAAAGACGATAGAATAAGAATTTTCCATGTAAGGTTCCACGATTGTTGTGTATTGCATTGTAATAAAATGTAATAAGTACAAAATTGACATATGAATATTAATTGTATGATTTAATTGTTCTATCTAATAAAAAATATTCAAAATTTCTTGTTATTATTTTACCCCCTACCCAAAAGCTCTATAAAATGTATTTTTGATTAAACGAATTTTATAAAAATAGAATTATTTCCTCAGTTACGTAATTATGCCGTTATAGACCTGTGGCATATTCATCAGATGGGGCCCACCCTTAATGTAAAGAAGATCAACCAACGTATCTTTTTCTTACAAATGCGTTCAAATTTTGATGCATTTTTTTGTTTAATTTGTGTATATACTTTAGTAGGTAACTTAAATTAACTGAATACAAAACTAATAAATTTTATTGAATGTTGTAATAATAAATGCTAGGATCATGATATCATCCTGTGCTCGCGGTCCGGGGGCCCGCGGCATTTTGTCCGTCCTGCCATCCTATTGTTACGCCACTCTCTTTCATGTTTATACTTTTAATTGGCCATTTACTTCATCCCAGATTTGTATTCTCGTCGATTTATATCTAATTTCGCGTTAGAAATTATTTATAATAATAAATCTGTATGGTGAAGGATGGAAAAAGAATGTGTGACCATTATTATCACTTAGATGGAATATTATTGAAGTATGGCAATAATGTTAATAATATAGGCGAAGGACGTGGCTAATTACCCTAATTAGCGTAGAAGCCAAAAACCGCGTATAAGAAAAAATTGTAGATAATAGATGCTCGTTGTAATGGTCCCAATAAGAGTTAAAAATTTGCGGTTAGATTTAAGCGAACTTGTCGTCATCAATAATTAAAAATATGTATTGCTTAACAATAGGTGCAGTCTGATGTATCGTTTTATCAGAACCTGTATCCAGTAAATCAGTCTATTTTATTTAACTGGATAACATGAATCGTGGGAGCAGAAAATTACCTTCAGGACCTTTGTGTAGAACATGTCTAACAAATAAAAACAAATTGAAAGATATTTTCAAAAATTCAATTCATAAACTAGTAACGTCGTGCACTTCCATACAGGTAAGTAAAGTACGCAAGAATAAGGCTATGTTGATGATTTTGAATTTTCAAGTAATTTATAATTTAGTATTATTGTTATAATCTTTTCAGATTTAATACACTTCTAATTTTGTAAGCTGTCAATTTTAAATGTAATATGGAATGGAGTATTTTTATGTTTTTAGATATCAAAGGATGATGGCCTGTCAAATATGATTTGTTCAAAATGCATTCGTTTAATAATAAGATTTTATAATTTTAAACTTGAATGTCAAAAATCGGATAAAATACTTAAAAATCAGAAGACTTCGTCGGATTATGAAGCTGAAAAAAAGAACTCTGTTAAAAACGAAGACAGCAAAGAAAATATTGACATTATAGATTTTAATGATATTATTAAAACAGAAATTGATGATTCGAATGATTATTTTGATTCCTTTTTTAATTCGCCTTTGCCAAGTTTACCGGAACCAGACACTAATGCAAATAATGATAATACTAGCGTAGCTTCTGATATAGACGCCGATGAAACAAAACCGATAAAAGAAGAATTGGAGGAAAATGATAAACCACTAGCATCGAGAATAGAAAATAAGACTAAAGTGAGATATAGATATTCGTCTCGAACTGCAAAAAATCAAAGTAGAAGAGTTATTTATGGAGGAAACGTTAAAAAATTTGAATGTGAAGTTTGTAATTTGAAGGTAGATAATCAGAATATTCTTATTCGACACAAGGAAACTCACGAAGAGGATACATCTCGAACACACGTTTGTCACATATGTTTCAACGCTTTTACCAACGAACGGTAAGTAAAGATGTTGCTAAAAGAAGTTATTTTAGGACTAAATTTTAATATAAATAGTAAACCTTCTACGCATATCTTTAATATTTCCAAAGTTCAAATATAGCTGTCGTTTTAAAGACAGTCACACACGTTCCAGGAATTCTTTAAAGAAAACTATGCAGTCCAGGTCGAAAGAAATAACTGAATGCCCATTCTGACACAAACGCTCATTAAAACCTTTCATTTCATTATTAGTGCCCAGGGTCCCGCGATCGATGGGGCTCCCTAGTTCCAGATCAGCATCCGATAACCGATAGTTCCGACAAATATATCGATATATTTTTTAATAAGGTTAATTATTGATTTAATTAGTAATTACGCTTTTTTTATAGAAAAAATTGTCCTCTTCAATAGTCATAGAGACCCCATTATTCGAAAGTGCCCAGGGCCTCCAATAGGTTAAAGACGGCCCTGTTAGTAGCCAGTTCTAAAACTCTAAAGCTACAGTTAAACTGATAGTGTTTTACCACATATGAACAGCTATCCCTTCAGATCTGAATGAACAGTTTTTCCCTACTTGATTTCAGGACCTGTGTGACTACCTTAATGTTATACAATTAGCTCTCTGGTAAGAACAGGCTCGCTAGGAACGACGTTGTCCTCAGTTATTTGTGTAGGCCATGCATGAATAATCTTGCAGTCGCCAATAGCTAATAAATAAAATCATAGAACGGTATATAAATGAGTTTTATCATTTTTAAGGTAGTCGTCGTGGTTAAGGCACACCGTCAGAAAATTCTTAATTTTTGTTTACTTATTAAGGACATGATAATACAATTACCCTGAAAATTTGAAGTCGATCGACCGTATATAATCCGAGATAAATTCAATTAAAAATTGGATAATTAACATTGATTGTATACGATCTCTGTAGTTCTGAACCAGTTTATTATTTATAAAAAAAGAACTAACTGTCAGAAACTTTCCAAAAACTGACAGTCTTTCAATGCATTTATTATGAGTTTAAAAAAAATAAGAACAATTTTTTGACCGTCTAATTATTTATAAATAACGGTTTAAAGTTCAACAATTTATAGAAAAGTATACATGCATATGAATACTGTATGGGTTACGTTTCCACGGGTACAGTCTTGCGTACAAATTATGGATCACTTAGCTACAAGCTAGTATACTTTTGTTGCGCGTATAATCTATAACTTTTTGACAATATTGTACCACGACAACTACCTTAATTAGATCGCTAAATTCTTAGACATCAGAAACCTTTTTATATTGACGTCCAAATGTCGAATAATATCATATAAGTAATTATAAATATGTAATTCTATTGGTTCTATCTATAGTGACTCAAGTGCTAGGAGCGCTAGTGGAACTGTTCTCAGCGCCGACCCTAGCCTTTAATTAGGGTAGAGCGAGATTGTCTTTCAGCGCCCTTTGGTCGACGCTTTAACTTCACATAAATTGTATTTCTGTTTTATGTTAAGTAAATAATAATGTCCAAATTTTCAAAAATCAACTTTTATTGGAAATATTAATAGTTGTTGAATTTAAATTAAATTATATAGCTTTAATTATTATACTTCTGCTTCTTTAACATTACGAAAGTTCCTACCGCTATATAATTAGTATTACTTGGTGTTAATTTCAATCAGCCACAGTATTAAAATCTTGTTTTTCACATTTCACTTTTTGGCGTCCCTTGCCGCCTGGCGCCTAGAGCGACCGCTCCACTCGCTCTACCCAAGGGCTGGCGCTGACTATTCTATACTGACTGCAATGATAGTGTATTAAAAGAAGTTACTAGGTACACTTTATGTCGAATTTTACAAATAAAGCAATCTATCAAATGTATACTAATTCCTAATTTTTAGTATTTTGTCATATATATAATGCAGATTGCTAAGACTTAATTAGTAAGACGACGTACCTTTTATTTGTTTAGATATTTGAAAAAACATATCAGAAGACACGATCCAAAAAAGCTACTAAAATGTGAGAAGTGTACAAAATGTTTCAAAAACAATCACACATTAATAGCACATTTAGAGAAAACACATCAAGATCTAGAACGAATCAAATGTTCATCGTGCGATATGACATTTGTCCTGCACTCACAGCTCGATCGTCACAGATTAATGAAACATAAAGAAGAAGCACAACGTCATGTTTGCGCCCAATGCGGTAGAGTATTTAAGTCTCGTTGTTTCCTTAAAACTCACGAACTCCGCCACGAAAAGGGTAACAGGCCGTTTACGTGTCCGTTGTGTAATAAACATTTCGCTAGTAAGTATACACTTAAATATCATCAACGGTGCCACGGTAAAGATTCGTCGTCGTCGACTCTGTGTCCGCTGTGCGGAAAAAGCATAGCGAATCTAAGCAATCATATGATTACTCATTCTGACAAAAAACCATTTAAATGCGATCAATGCAACAAAACATTCAAGACTAAAAGCATGATGAACTCGCATAGGATGCGGCATACAGACATACGTCGATTCGGTTGCAATGTATGCTTCATGAGATTTAAAGACAATCGAACGCTCAAGTTACACTCACTGATACATACTGGTGAAAAACCGCATCAATGTACGTTGTGCGGTAAACGGTTCAGACAGAGAGGTGTCTTGGTTACGCATATGAAGGTGCATAACCTACATTAACACTGAATTAATATAAGGAAAAAAACAATGGGAAACTCAAATAATATATAACTGGTTCAAAATACTCGTTATAACTTATTCACTAATGCAAGGCTAAAGACTGAATACAAAGTTATGCATATATTAACGAAAATTTAGTAAACATTTGTACCACCAGAGGCACGTAGTTTATTTTACTTTATTTTGTGGTTATGAAAGATGCGTTTCAAAGCTAAATTAAGAAATTATGTTTTTTTAATGTTTTGCTATTGTTAAGTGGATTTATAAGTGAATTATTATAAAACAATCGTGTTGTGTCCAACGGAATTTGTAATTAAAAAGCGTATGCCAAGGTTTTAGTGAATGAGCGGTAATTTCCTTTTTTTATTACTTACGTGAACATGTTTCAAAATATGCAGTATCATAGTGCATAGTTTAAAATTTTATATCTTGTTTTAAAATTATCAGTTTCTTTTAATTTCGACAATGTATTGTATAATTTTTAATCTTTTTTGGTATTCTACTGACATATCAGAATTATAAAATATTGTTTTTTATATTTTAACTTTGATTGTAATAATCACTTAATAGTATTCAAGAGTTTATATTTTAATTGTAGGTACGTATTTTGAAATTGATTCACTGTAATAGTATTTTCGCAATATTCACACTGTATTTTATTATTGTAAAATAATTCCATATTTAATTTTTATATTATCTATAAATATTTTAAGTGAAATTATAAAAAAATAAGAATATATTTAAAAATTTATTTCTGAGTAATTTTCCATAATCAAACCGTAAACTCTATCAAACATATTGGCTCGATACCGTTTAGCAGCAATATATGGCAACGTATCACGTTAAAGATCTCTTAATCATTCTAAGTTTCAATTACATATGAGTCAGAATATTCCCAAACAACGTTTATGTTACACTGTACCTCAGATTTGTGTCATTGCATTGTATTAATTGATACCTACCTATAAATATTCCATTGAATAATTTCTCCTGTCCAGTGGCGAACCAACAATGAAAGTAAAATGAAATATTTATACAAATCTTATCAACCATTGATCCTACATTGCTAACTAATTTTGTCTTTTTGTTATGAGAAAGAGAGATTGTATATTATAAACGCTCAACATCTAAGGGCATCAGCGCCTATAATTTTGTTATCTGTCTAAATAATTCTTATCTGGCGAAAGTATCATAGTCCAAGCTGCCAGTAGATTTTTTCATTCTCAATAGAATTTTTGTGATTTCGCGCTTTTACAAATTCGTAATAGATTGTAATTTTATCTGTTATGTATCTCTAATCGATAATTTGAATGAAAAAATAATCAAAACACCTAATTAGTTTTTAAATTACAATATTATGAGTCAATAGACGGAAGAATAAACTTCTTTAATTGGAAATTAATTAGCCTTAATAAGTGATTATACATGGAATCATATTCAGCCAACGTAAATGTAAATCAAGTTTTTTAAAAGTTAATTAAATAAGAACAAGGTAGAAAAAACCAGATTTATTTTTCAGTGTTTTTTTCTATTTGAATGAAATTATTCCCAACAACCAAGGTCTGATTAATAATTGATCAGTGGAGAGTTTGATCAAGGTACATCGGCAGTAGTTTAGTGAATCAGGCAACCGTGGAATCGTGCGCGTGGATCAAAGTAATTTATAGCAGGTATAATTCCAATGACTTGGTAATAAATAAAATTGGAGGAATTTTTTTAAATTTTAAAAACAATTTCCCGTAAAATCTTAAAGCCTAGAGTATATTATTGGGCTGTAAATTTTTAATTGAATAATTTTTGTGTGAATGTACATAAAATCGAAGTAAGAAAGGTTATGGTACATTTATAACCTAATTAAATAAATTATCATCAAATTAAAAACAAAAAATAAACATATGAAGAATGTGTTCTATTGTTCGCAGGATGCAAATAAGTTGTAACGTCAAAACGTACGATTTCATTATGTAATCAGTTTTTTCCATCCCCAAATTTTACCTGTTCATTTTTATATGATTTAAAAATGCTTTGGTTGCCGAAACGTCGTTTTATTAGAAGGTGATGTTTTTTTTTTATATTATTTACTTTCTGTTTTCTTCATAGGTGTTCTGTATAATTTTAAATTAACAAAACCAGGCATGGTGTGATTGATTTCAAAAAGAGAAAAAAGACAAAAATATGGAACAGCCAAATAATTGTCAACTAACAACAGTTATTATTTTTCAAACAATATTTGTGTGTTCAGTTATTCCAGTATCTCTTATAGTACTCTATTTACACGGTTTGTAAGTAACAAGCAAAATAATACCTATTTATTTCTCTAAAAATCTGTTCACATTTATTGTATCGCTTGTTTATTTCATCACTTTGTTTTATTATGATGCTTATTCAAATGCAGCACAATGTTAAAAGCGCATTAAATAAACTATCTATGTTTGATTCGATATGTTTAATTTGTAATCTGATCCATCGGATCAATTTTTAAAAACAGTGATCGTATTTCAATTTGATTATTTGAGTTACGAAACACTTGTATCGGAACTTGCAACTTATCACATCATAATAATAATGTTCTTTTTATTTACGCATTCAGAGTATGTTCTTAAGTTAATTTTATCTATTTTTTCTCTTTTATTTATTTTACCATATCTGCTATATACGTTTCCTAAATACTCGAGTGACAATTTTCATATTGTATATCTAAGTTTTTCTTTTAATTGTTTTGTAGAATTCTCATCGGTACATTGAAGATATGTCTTGTTTTGTTCGTTGTCATATTTGTGGTGATACCGATTATTTTCAAGTTCTCGTATCCATTTCAGCGAGCTGTACTGTATTTAAATTTCGGTAAGTTTTAAACAAAACATAAGTTCCTATTTAATATACTGGGTAGAGTAGTGGTAACAGCACTAGACTCGCATTCGGAAGGTACGGGTTCGAACCCGGCGGGGGCATATGTGGCTGGGACTTTTTCCTACTGCCTCTCGCCGAGAAACGGTAGTTCCTGTACCGACCATCTTGATTGAGGTTTTCCATGGTTTCCCTCAAGTAATTCCAGATAAATATCGAGATGGATCCTTATTTGAGGCCATGGCAGATTACCTATCTAACTCCTAGTTCAAAAATTACCTACCTTATCCTAATTTCCTTTAATTCCTTCATTCGCCCATTGCTATTAATTAAGTTGGAGTTTAAAAACGTAACCAAATAACGGGAAGTATGGTAGATGGAAATAGTAATGGTGCGAATGGTGTCCGTTATGACATAAAGTCGGGAAATGGATGTTAAACGCATCATTATTATTATTGTCATTATTACAGTCGACTCTCGATAACTTGACACTCGTTAATTTGAATCTCTCGATAATTTAAAAATTTTTCCCAGTTCCTTGAAAAATACTCAATAAACTGTATAACATCAATATTAATTAGTCCCCTCGGTAATTTGAAGTTGAAGAAATAGTATCTGCCCCGCCAACATGCAATAATTTGAAGTCCGGGCTTCTTTACTCTCTATAATTTGAAGCGTTTATCATGCACAGACGTGTCGTTTGTTTACATAAATGAGATATGAAATTTGAAAATTCGTAGGACAATGAAAGACTGAAGTGGCTCTCTCAACAGAAAATTACGGACTTCTTTTCAATATGAACAATTTCAAATTTCTTTTCAAAATGAATAATTGTACAAATCTGCATGCATTGTTCAAATGCCTACTAATATCTTAATTATAATTGTACAAATGTTTAAAATAATTGTTTACTTGATTTTTTTCCTCCCTCCCTGTTGGTTATTTAAACTCTTGTTATTTTGAACTCTTGGTAATTTGAAATTTTTCTCTGGTCCCTTAGTGTCAAATTATCGAGTCGACTGTATATGCTATTTGAATCATTTCAGTAAATATTCCAAAAAATCCTGATTTTAACGCACCTGAAAAATATGGTGTGGAAGGTGCAAGGAATTTGTACGTAACAACGGATAACAATGTGACGTTGGGTGTATGGCAGATATTGCCGCATAACTTAATCAACGCTACAAAAAATGGAGACAAATTTTCGTTCGATACAGTGTTGAATAATGGCCAACCAGTCCTTTTATACCTTCATGGTAATGCGGGACATAGAGCAGCCCCTCACAGAATACCGTTGTATCTATTGTTGAGAAAATATTTTCATGTGTTTACTTTTGATTATCGAAGTAAGTATATTACTATATAATAATAATTAATATAATATATATAATATAATAATTCTCATCCTGTTTTTTTTTTAAACGAATAGCCAATAGGTAAATTAAAATACAGGACACGATCGGTAATCCGCTGCTTGTTAATCCGACACGTTCAGTAATCCGCTGTTTTTAAGTATGTAGAGGCAGTGGCGGATTTACCATTAGGCCCGTGAGGCTCAGGCCTAGGGCGGCATGATTTTAGGGGCGGCAAAATCTTAAGAGACGACAAAATTTCAAAAGTTAACAATATTAGGACAGTTGAAATTTAAAAATGAATTTCATTTATTTATCATCTGTTGTCTAAATTTACGGTTCTCTGACTTCATTAGATGTTTAATTTCAATAATCACTTTCTCATAGAGCAAAAAGGGCGCCATATCGGGCAGGGCCTAGGGCGGCATCGAACCAAAATACGTCACTGTGTAGAGGTCTTGAAAAATCGCTCTATAATCCGACATTTTTACGATATTGCGCTCTGTAATCCGACACACGTGTTTACTTGACAAATATTTCTGTATACTCCGACGTTTTGAGGAATCGTTCGCTCTGTAGTCTGACAATAGACATTGGACATTGTGTTATAAAAGTTTTAAATTAAAAATTGTTTTATTCCTTCAATAATGCACTATGTATTATATAAAGTCTTTGTTGACTTTAGGAACAAAAAAAAAAAGTGAAAAGAACTCTTTTTTTAATAGTTAAAGTTTTAGTCCATGCTTACACCCGGTAATCCGACATATGCGAAAAATTCTGTTGTCGGATTAGTGAACGTGTCCTGTATAGATTTATGGTAAAATGTTATTTAGTATGGGCTTTGCAACGGTCATGTACCTAAAAAAATGAAAATTAAAGGCATTCATAAACTTGAAAATGATTTCTTAGGCTATGGAGATTCGACCGATGTAGAACCAGATGAAACCGGGCTCGTAAACGATGCTAAATTTATGCTGGAATGGGTAAAAAATAAAACGAATGCGCCAGTATTTGCCTGGGGCCATTCACTTGGCACTGGTATTTTAACTCATGCACTCGACGTGCTTTGGAATACGAAAGGTTTTAAAGTATCGGGTGTAATTCTTGAAAGTCCATTCAATAACTTGAGAGATGAAATTCGAGAACATCCACTTGCTAAGGTACAGTCTCTCTAAGTTTATTTGTAAGTGTATTTTCCATATATGGTACATTTTAGTTTCTAAGAAATCAGACTGATAAATATGGTAAAAATTACAATTTTTTTTACATATTCAATTTAAAAATTTAGATCGGTATAAATGTTATAAAAATATTATTTTTTTTCAGCCATTTAAAGACTTACCATGGTTTGACTATTTGATTGTTACTCCTATGCAGGACAACGATATGAAATTTGCATCAGATAAACATATTTTAAATTTTAATGCTCCAATTTTAATTCTTCACGCTGAAGATGACGGTACCGTTCCATATAAATTAGGCTACAAGGTAATTTTTTGTCAACGTATTTAGTGATTGTTTTTTCAAGTATAACTTCTTATGCGATTTCGGAACATTTGTGTTAAATATTTAACGCTAACATAGAGGAATGCTGGGAGAAAAGCATATTTTCATTTGCTATTGCCAAACCAAAATCGACAAAAGCGAAGCCTAACCATAAAACTATTACAATATATTTTCACAGGCTGACAATGTTGGTAATCGAGCCTCCATGATTTTTCCACCCTAGGTTGTAGAAAACTTAAATTGCGAGATAGAGAGATTGTAGATTATAGACGCTAAACAGCTGAGGTCATCACCGTCTATACTTATACTGCACCACGGTATAAGAAAGAATGGTAGTGTATCATATTCTTTTATATATAGAATTATCTTATTGGGCGAGTACACGGAGAGCCCGCGGTGTAGCGCTGCGAGCACACCAGCAATGCTTGCTGTGTTAAAAGAGATGCATAACGGGTTTGCCTATGCGTTGGCGTTGCGTAATATACTTTGAAAATCGAATTTAATCTTTTTACTCTTTTTATTTAATACAGCAAGTAATGCTGCAGCGCTATTTCGCGGGCTCTCCGTATACTAGCCCAATAAGAGACTCGCTTTTATATGTGGGAGATATACTACCATTTTTACTTATACCGTGGGTTGAATCTATGTTAGTTACATATAAAATTGTGGTTTTAGCTATACAAAACTGGTAATGAATCACGCGCCAGCGAGCAAGGATCTGTCTCTTTCCAAAGATATGAGAGTAAATATGGTTACGGACATAAATGGATCTGCAAGGCACCTGAAACTCCGGAAGTTATATTGTAAGTCATTTATTAAACTTTTTAGTGCATTTGCCATATGGCAACATACACTATTGGCGTCGGTCGGATGGCGGGACCTAGGGGTCGGACCAAAATTTCTCGACGTTTCATAACCTCCTAAACACTTTGGCACCATTTTAAAAAATGTTTATATATATATGTGTATATATATATATATATATATATATATATATATATATATATATATACTTTCGAAAGAGTTAATTGATTTCAACGAAATTTGGGCCACGTATTGAAATCCATCACCGCAAGAAGTCTATTTAAAATGGGCCTAATCGGGCTATTTTAAGGGTAGTTTTTAAGGGTTGAAAACTGTTTTTGGGCCCCAAAATACCGAAAAAATTCTCCGAATTGTTTCAAAATTGAAATTTAACCCTCTGATAGTGATTAAAAAGTGTCCCTACAATTTTAATAAAATCGGCCCGACAGGACCGGATTTACAAATTTTATGAAAACACTAGTTTGCAGATAGTGACTTATTTATTGAAGGGTGTATTTAATTCGGTGTAGACGTTAGATTGATAATAATATTACAATTAAGGAAAAAATGTTATTTTAAGGGGTGTATTAAGGGGTTAAATTTTTTATTTTGCCCAAAAACAAACTTAATTTCACATAATAAAAGTATAAAACCTTACGGCCCTATACAAGCAAATACACTATATTGTCGGCAGGGTTTTGGCACTGCGACCCGGGTTTTTAAATGTTGGTTTAAGATGACTGTTTACCAACTGTTCAATATGTCCCCTTTTTCACCCGCATAGCGCTATCTTTTGTTGGACGTTTGTGTGCATGTAAAATGCACTCACGTCACAGAAATCTCTATTTTCTATGAAAAATCTTATTCAATCTTTGATGGTATTGCTTTTAAAATAAACTAAAAATATGTACCATTCTACCCATATGACCTTTAGCTAAGTGTTTACACTTTATTTGAATCTAACTAAATGATTTAAAATCAAATAAAAACGAGAAAATTAGCATAAATTTTACACAAATTTTTGTAAGTACAGAAAAAATTATTTGAAAAAAAATATTGAACAAGCCAAATTTGTCAGTACATTTAACATAAGTTTGTAAAGAAAAACCTTAAAAATGTTAATTTGCCTTCCCGTAAATCGAAATTTCGTGGCGTACTGCAAAAAAATATTTACGAATGTCGCGTTTTTTTATTCAATTTTTAGGGCAAATATATGTTTTTTGAAATTTTTAAGTTAATGCTTAATCACAGCTGATAAAAACACTCGTTTTTTCAATATATAGCATTTCATTACCAGAAATTATATAATTTATAAAAATTTAGTAACTGTTTTTAATAATTTGATTTAAACAATTGTAATTTTAATTTTGTATTTGAAACTTGAAAAGTACCTCAAAGTTTGGTTGAAACGTAGTTGGTGTATTTTATAAAAATAAAAACCAATTGAACGGTATTGCAAGTAATTTTATTTTGTTAATATACCTATTACTGTTGGTAGAGTCAATATTATTAATATTAAAATGAATTTTGCGACCACAGATCGAAATATCCCAAGAGCATATTTTACAACCCGAGGGATCAATCACCTTATGATTAATAAAAATGCCTCTCCCCGATCAAAATTGCTTTTATTGTATTAATTAATAATCTCTTTCTTTAATGTTGTTTTTTTCAGGTCATTCCTTAAAAGAAATGTAGGGGAACCAACTCTAAAAATAGTTAATTCCAATTTATAAATGTAGGAGCTACGAAACTTTTTAGCGTTCCAAACGTAAATGTTTCTTTTTATATTGTAGGCAATTTATGAAAGTTTGGTTTCTTTCAACCGTTTAATATTTATTTATTTATTTATTTTTTACTTGTTTATGAACGCGTAATTAAACGCATTTAAAAAATATTTATCTGTAAGTTTTTTCGCAACTTGCATTTAACATCGTGTTTAAGGATGATTTGTCGGTACAATCGGAAACAAAAGTTAATGACATTTGCACCAAATTCATATCTTTTAATATCTGTTGAAATAAATGATTTAAAACAACCATTTTTTTTATAATTTAAATTTTGATATTAAGTTTCTAAAAGAATAAAATTTAGTGGTCATTTTAATAATATTAACATAAAAATCTCAATATAAGTGAAAATTGTAAAATAACTATTGTTTGTGACTGTACCTTGAATTTAACTTTAAAAAAATAAAAACTTAAATTTTTTTTGTCAGTGATCATCGTCACAAATTATCCCAAAAATTAAAGTAAAAAATTAGGAGACAAATACATACGCTCGTAAATTTCCAATTTAATTTTATTTTATTTAATTAAATAAAATAATTCTTGTTTTTATTCAAGAAAGCGTGACAACACCGCACTATTTTAATAGTTGGTATTATCCAATTTTAGAAAAACCTGACAGACAATATCGATGGAAAGGAAAAATTGTCAGCAAGAAAATTTATTTACAACAACGTAAACAAATTTAATTACCACAGAAACGTAAACTTTATGTTTGCGACGTTGCCACGTTTTCTTGTAATTCATACTGCTTATTCAAAAATACGGCAAATATCACTCATTTTTATTATTTTTCTCTGCAAATAATATTGAAACTACCAATTATTAATCGCTTTTATGTTTCTTGGATATTTAATCTATTGATCTGAAATTTTTGGAATTTTTCTCATCACAATTTCATTATTTTTTTTTCATTTAAATAGGTCTGGTAGCATGTTTTCCATTTAACTACGTGTTAATTTGTTGCAACTAATAAATGTTATAACTTTTCAACGGGCTTGTAAAAAAATCCCAATTTTTTTGAGGAGCTTTAGTAGACTTGCCAGAATAGTATTTTTTTTTTTCAGTCGATTTTCATCATTTTCAGTATACCGACAAATCATCCTTAAAATTTCAATAACGGCCGTTTAGCGAATCATTCAAACATAACCAATAACTTAGCAGCTCAACTGTTTCACAGTCATCAGAACGGGCCGTAAATATCCGAAGGTGAAATGCATTTTGTTTTACCTCATTATATTATAATCTTATACTGACCATTGCTCCGAAAATAAGTATAGAAACTACAGAACATCTTTGTCGTACTTATTTTTGTTATAATAATTGTTACGAACAAAAAAAAAATAATTCCGATAACTTACTAAAGACATTAGTTACAAGATTATCTTTAATTTATGGAGCGGAAATATTTTACTGTAAAGGTAGTTGTGTTGCGACAGACCATCGCGAAAGTATATTTGCGTCCTAGCTCACATTCAGCCAGAATTTTGTAGTCACTACCATACTTATGCCTCAGCCACACACTCGACGAGTGGCATGGGAAGTAGCGAGGAAAGGAGGCAGACACGTTGTGTGGCCGCGTTACTCGTCATGCCGCACGTCATGCTCCTCGTCATGCCCAGTGCTCCCTCGATTGTCGGTTTTTTGTGCGCGAGTCAAAGGACCGAGTAAGCCGGCCACATACTCCCGCGCCACTCAGTACGCATCAAGCGGTCTAAGTGTAAGGCATAGTGCGCACGCTGCCACAGTATCGACCTCCATTGCCGAAAGGCGAAAGCCGAGTGCGGAGCGTCGCGAGTACAGCAGTGTCTGGCCGCTTAGGGCAACATCGCGACAGCGCGATGAGCAGAGCAAGGAGCAGTGCGAGGAGCATAGTCTGGCAGTAGGGTTAGACATGACAAAGCTGCGCATCTCAATCTGTTGTCTATAGCTGTGTTCCAACCAACAAGTTCTTGTAAATTTACAACACAACCACCGTAGGCGTTAGGCGTAATGTATCATAAAATCGATTTTGAAAAGTGTAAAAATGACATTGATTATATGTTATCCTGTACTAATATTTTTAATAACTGTAATGTTAGTTAAATTGCTGGTTAATTAGTAATAACCTGTGCAGTTTGAGGTTAGATAAGCATTTGAATTGACTAAAATGAAACAAAATAACCCACATATCGACATTTTTGTTAAATTCTGGTCGATTGGCAACTTTCTAAGGGAATAATATAGGTTTTAAGTTAGTATGTAGTAGTTTGCTGATTCCAAAAATTATTAGGGTTATGGTCAACAGTATTATTTAAATTATTTTTATTTGTTTGGTTGTTTCTTTTTTTTTAAGTATTGGTTTTAAACAGAATAGAAAAGGCAGGTTCGGAAAACTGGTTTATGATTTATTTTATCTAACTTTTTTCTCACTGAAATAATTTATGAACAAAATTGTAGCATAGCAGTTTTTCAAAATGTTTATTAGTAGGTATAATATTTTATTCGGGTAATTTTTTATTGTTTTGTTGAACAATGACAAAAAGTGATAATGATTTGAAGAACAATTAACAGAATAAAATATACAATTAAAATTATTAGGTTTTTTCTTACAGAAATCCAAAACCGCTCGTGGAACTATGAAGTGTATCCTGTAAAATTTGTATTATCCCAATAGCTGTATCACCCATAACTGGAATGCCAGACAAGCTAACACGCGTGAAAAAATTTACTCGCATTTGAACAATTCAATACGGTCCATTTTCGCATAATTCGGGGCTGTCGGTCCTGCGCGTTTTTGTAATGTAAATATTTCGTTCGTCATCGCCAGTTTTCGTTTCCATTAGCCGTCAACAAAGGAACAACAAAGAAAATCTTGCCTAGCTTGTTTGGCGAAATCCTCGAGGCCCATGCGTAGATTGTAGTTGTCACAAATCTGTTTTTAATGAATAGCATTCCAGTTATCGGTGGAGTTTTGTGGTGTCGCCCTAATCCTTGATTACTAGTCTATTGCTCGGTTGCAGAAAGCATTGTCAAAAAATCTTATTTGACAATGACCTGAGATCGTGAGCGTACGTATTTCTCCACATGAAAATTGTAGAATTTTAAATTAATCCTGCTCGAAAAATAATTGTTTGAAACAATATTCCTCTTAAACCGTGTATACATATACTCAGCATTGTTTTTTTTTTTTTTTGTTCAATTTACACGTCGAAACAATTTTTTTCTACGCATTTTGATCAAAATTTAGCATGAAAAGCGAACTTTTTCAGCGCAGATCATTCATTTGTTTTTGTACAGTCTAATATTCTAAATAACAGGGAGTTTCACAACGACGTTAGACTGCTTCGGCAGAATCGAAATTTTGAACATTAATAAATACGACATTTTAAACCAAGTTTTGCGAGCGTGAACTAGAAAATATGGATTAATTTGTAAAGTTGGAAACTATTTGTATGTTCTTGTAAAGTGGGCGATATGCATACATAACAAATATTTTGGAAATTTTTATCATTTGAAAGATCTTTATTAGTATTTAGTGATTAATGGGTATTGTACTTAAATACAAATCGAACATGCCAAAGAAAGGAACAAACATTGAAAGATATGTATTTTTCGTATAAGCAATAATTTTGTTTTAATATTTTGTGTTTCTTTAACAGGGTTACACGGTTATAGGTAAATAATTAAATTAAAAATTATTTTTAAGAAAGCTCTGTAATATTTTTGCTATGAAATATTATGTTATGTAAATAATTTAATTGAAAATCTCATACCGAAATGATATGCATATTAGGTAAAATAATTTATTGCATGTTTCCAAAAAATCATTTCAAGCCAAACTGCATTAAATTAAATATTGTTTTATTCCTGGCAATTATTTTTTACACGGAGTATCCAATAAAAATGCAACAAGTCATTTACATTTAAAATTTTTAATGTCATTGTACGTTTCAAGTTATGAAATTTTTACCATTTTTTTTTGTCATTTTGATTTAGTCAGTATGCTTTTAAAGATGGAAAAAGACTTAAGCTGAGATCAATTCACAGTATTGTCACTAGCGCTCCTAGCGGTTGAGTTATAGAATAATTGTTACGATCAGCATCATGTCGGCTAAGTCTGTACCCATCTTAAAATTTATTGCACATTTTAATTTTGAGCTGGCTCAATAAATGTGACAGTTTGACAATGCTAGAATTAAAACATATCCTTTTATTTCACAGCTTCTGATTAGTTAGTTATTTTGTTGTTATAATTTAATTTAGGAGAAAATATTTGTCATTGACTTTTTCTTATGATTTTTGTTGTACCACACTTCGAAAGAAGTGTTTCTGAAATATCTGAAAAACAATGATTTCCTGAAAAACTCCGACCAGAATTTTCTCATTAATTAAAGCTGCTTGTTAATTATAAATAGTTTTTTTTCCGTAAATTTAGGTTTAGTGGTTTACATTTCCTTGTTCTTGATTTAATGTGATTTATTTTTGCTGTGAAAAAATAAATTATTCTCTATAAATACAATTTTTTTATTTGCTCTCCTTTTGTCATGACTAAATATTAGAATTTCTGACATAATAAATAAATTTTAAAACCTACTTTGAAAAAGCGAAACAAAATATTCCGTTTCTGATACAACTTTCATTCAGCTGTAAATCTAGATTAAAGAATATCTTTAGTTTTCAAGTAATGAGTTTCTGGTTCAACTTTTAACGCTAAAAGTACTTTTGGCACTTAATTCAGAAACCGAGGAGATTTCGACTTAGCTGAAACCGAATGGCATTCTTAAATCTAGTTTTAAAGCTTAAAGTCGTATCAGAAACGAGCAAAAACCTCAACGCTCCTGAATTTAACACATCGTTATGCAATTCATATTCAGAAACCGAGCATAATGGAGGAGATTTAGACTTAGCTAAAAATGAATGGCATTCTTAAATCTAGATTGTAAAGCTTAAAGTCATATCAAAGCGAGCATAAACCTCAACGCTCTTAAATTTAACACATCGTTATGCAATTCATATTTTGACAGCATATTAAAACATGACGCCAACATGAAATTACCCGGTTATCAAAGTTAAGTATTTGCGTGTAAATGATTTGATAATGACAGATTAATGCAAATTAGGCAATATTACAGTGACCGCATGTTTAATTTTTACGTGCAACAGTAGAACTTGTTAGTGTTGTATCAATTGTTTAGAAATTCAAATGTGCCTCTCACAGTGTGGCGTGCGTGCGTCTGCGCAGTGTGATCAGAGCTGTCTATTGGTTATGCTCTTGGCTGCTGTTCTATGATTCACAAAAATGGCCGAAGTGTGTAGGGTGTAGCAGACATCACTAGTGATTATTGCAAAATTTATCAATTCCGGTCCGCTATTTAAGTAATAGATAATTACGTGTTTAATGTTAAATTGTGTCATTTTCATTTAACATCTATGAGTGTGTGGTGCAAGTGACAACTTCAGCGGATTTGTTTCATAACAATGAGGTAAGGATAATTTTATAGCCGTCTACTTTGATGTTAATGACCGTTTCTAATTTTACCTTGATTTCTAGATGAAAGAAGGTAATTAATTGTACTAATCAAAGCATACTTTTGTTACTCAATAACTGTGTGAGGTGTTTCACAATACCTATTATACTGTACATAATATTTTCATTTAAAAATTGTCAAAATTTATCATGTTATTGAAATTTTGTATTATCAATTGGCGTCGATAATGTTTTTTGTGACTTAAAACTTCTAATAATGCTATTTACTTTCTAAAAGAAGCGTTTCCGGCGTTTAATTCATAATTTAGGAAAATATGTTTCTTATATCGATTTTCGTACGAGTAAGGGTGTGTATCCTTTACTGAATTAAAGTACCACAACCCTTATTGACATTTGATATTAGGTGCAATTTTGCGTGCTAGTTTTTATTTTATCTCTACTGTGTTTACAAAATTCTGTCAAGTAATAATAAACAAATGCGTGGGTTCACGCAAAGCTCGCGTTTATTTTGTTTTTTCATTTTACCATAATTTGTGCGAACGCCGAAAACCCACATAGAATTACTACTCTACTTGGTGTCTTGAAAACTTGACAATTATTTCCAGTATTGCTGATTTAGAATATTGTGACATTTGTACGTGCATAATATACTATACATTTACATAAATGTATCATATATCTCATAAGTTCATCACAATTTATGGTATTCATATTTTCTTCATAAATATTTTTACTACCTACATACTTTGCAATTCGAAAAAATAAAATTCTTTCATATTTTGTTAATTATACAGGTGTTTCTAAAAATTTCACCAAAATCTGATATTTTTGGATTTTAAGTTGAATTATATCTGATCTTTTATGTAATACTACAGATTTTACCAGCGGCTTGCTTGGCATTTATGTCAGTTTTTGGGCGTCTGCTATAGAAGCAACACAGGTAGACAAAAATTCTGAAAATGGCTAATTCGGTGTAGGGTTCCAATAAAATCTGCATCTAAGGTCGAAAATTATAACTTGGTTTTTCCATAAAAGTAATTTCCAAAAAACACGAAATGTATATTCGATTTTTAAGGTGGTTATTTTTGATAATTTTTAAATTCTTCGAAAGTCAATGTTTGTCAAACGATAGCACAATATATTAAAATGATAGACAAAATTTAATAAACAGTTTTCGTCATTAGGTTTACCTGTTAGTCATATTATTATGTTTACACATTTTTTTAGTGAAGTAAATAATTCGATCACAATTTGTACCGGATGTTTAAGAAATTTTTAGCGGCGGTAATGCAAAAAATGAATTGTACCAGCATTTACAGGGTTATTAATTTATTTTAACAAAAATAATCGCGAATAATTTTTCGATTATTTCTTCCAAAACTTTAAATTCTTTTTGTGGTTTTTAATAACCATGGTTACCCATTTTTACGAAGATAGCTAATAATTTAAATCTTGGTTCTCATCCATGTTGTGAAATTAATGAATAAATTTTTCTTGGGCACTTGGACTTTAAAAATAAGATTTAACTTCTTAAAATTGCAACGTTTCGTTGGTTTTCTTTTAATGATTTCCAACTTCTTCAGGTAAGTAATAATCTTGTTTTATGTATGTATTTTTAACAATTTTAGTTGGCCTGAAGAAGTTGGAAATCATTAAAAGAAAACCAACGAAACGTTGCAATTTTAAGAAGTTAAATCTTATTTTTAAAGTCCAAGTGCCCAAGAAAAATGTATTCATTAATAGCTAATAATAATTGGTGATTTGAAATTTTATAATGCCAACAGAGTCAAGTGATTACAACAAACCATTTGTTGTTTCTTAATACATTTTTATATATTATATGGAAGTCAGTATACTTTTTTTTCGAAAAATTTTATTTCTGTTCCTGTGCAGAAAATCAAAAATCCGCCTGTTAGAATCTGCCCCATGCTCTATATAATAATGCATTTTCGATTTCTATGTCAACATGAACCTTTTTTCGAAAAATCCTGTTTCTGCTCCCGTGCAGAAAATCGAAAATTCGGCTGTTAGATTCTGCCCCATGCAACATATTTTTCGAAAAAAACCGTATTTATGTCCCCAGGAGAAAAATTAAAATAGACATACATTAGGAAAGCATATATGTAGATTAGAGTAAAAACTTTGGATCTTTCCACGGGTTCTTTTTAAACCCTATTTAATACTCCTTTGAGAATTTTGGATATTTTTCCATTAGTTGGAGAATGTTTTCAACTCCAACTCAAGGAAGTGAGCTGGAATTTCCCGAATTTTATGTTGTATAGATTTAGAGAACCAGCTAAAAATGCAATTTAAAACGAATACCGAACACAAAGTTATACATATAAAATAGGAAAACATATTTCTTTTTAAACGAAACGAAACGAGAACTAAAGTTGTTCATGAATATATAAAACAACAAAAATGAAAAGGATCTTTTTCTGAAACCAAGTGTCGGATAAAGAGGACGCCGTGTATACGTTTTTTCTTTTTTAATATTGTCTTAAAAAATGTGTTGTTTATTATTCTCGCCTAGTTTGAACGAAGTCTGTGTTAGATTTATAAATCTGATATTTATGGCTTTTAAATTGACGCAATAAACTGTGCCACCCATCTAATTCTTTTATCAAACGAGCGCTTTTTGATAATATTTATGTACTATGACTTATGACTACACATCACAAGTAGCATTTATTTTTAGCAAATCTCTAATGCTCTTAATAGTTTCAAATTGTTCTTAAATTAAGATGTGCCTACAATGTTAACCTCCGAACGATAGTTTATTTACTTGCTTCTTTTAATATCTCTGAAACATCGAAATAATAAACATTTCGTTTTTTACAGCAAACCCAAAATACGATATTTTTACAGTGTTTTAAATATATTAATATTATTGATTCTGAGGCACTTCTCGCGAATTTTTAAACCTTACGTCTATGGCCTACAACAAGCGAAAGCTAAAATCGTTTTTAGTTTGAATAAATATGATAATAAAATAAGATAATGTATATATCAGATCCTTTTGATGTTAATAAATTATAAATATTTTAGAGAAATTAGGATCAATGAAATTAAAAGACAAATTATTATTTTTTTTTTATTTAGTTTGAAAAAATTTTTACTCTGTATGAATTGTAATATAACTACTTAAAATTTTGATTTGTTATGGTATCTTAAAATAGTATAACAAGATAATCGAATTAAATCTAGTTATTAAGACAATTAATTAAGATCACCTGATGAAGTATTAATTTAATACGAAACGTTGTGAAATAATAATTTGTCTTTTAATTTCATTGATCCTAATTCCTCTAAAATATTTATAATTTAATAAAATAAGATGTTATAAACTATAAAAAATATTCAAATATCTGACTTATTTTTTTGAACATTTACTCGAAACTAGGCAACCAAAAACACATGTACTAGACCCGTAGTGTATTTTCGTTTTACTTTCTAGTATCTATTAGCTGTGTCCTGAGTTTCAAATTATATGCTAAAATAAAAACAAAAAATACTATTATTACGAATTATTATTTTTTCCACAATAGGGATTTTGACTATTTTTGGGAAAGTGTTTTAAATCGTGCATAAGTACCTAATATTGCCACAAATATTTATAATTTTTATATAAATACAACTCAAGCCTTAAAAATCATGTATTTTAAATCCCGTTTCAAATTTCGGTCCAAAACGCCAATACTAGTCGCGTGACGTCACCTGTTCATACCAAAGAAGGCTCAAAAGTTTACACAGGAGCTACCATCCTATAGATGCGTATTCTGTGCTCATAAACGCTAGTAAACTGAGGTGATGAAAAGTTGTTTCGTAGTTGTTGCTATAGTTACATGTAATTTGACGTTTCCTATAAACAAATAATAGTAAATTACACACTAAATATTAACCAAACAATGAAGCTTTTTGACAACGGCTGAACATATGACGTCATGCACTCTGATTGGTGTTTGTTGTCACATGACTTGAGAGTGATTTTATTAGGTTTTATTTATTAAATATTAATTAAATTCCTTAAAAATAAGGAAAAATATAGTGTTTTTTCGTATTTCTATTATAGAAACTACTGCTTTTCGTTAAAATTATGTTTTTATTTGAATACAGTCAACATCCCTATTTATGCTGTCTGTTCATGTCTCATCTATTTGAGAATGTGCTGCGTAGCAGCGTAAGCGACTTTTTTTAAATACAATATATAATTCAAAATATCTGCAAACATGTAAATTATTATTTGACTCCGCAAAGCTTAAAAATGTCTATATTTGCCGATAAATATCCACATCTGCTAAACACTGTATAAAGAGGGTGCGATGGTGCAATCTTTTAATGTTTTCTAAAATAAAAGAAAAGCGATATCATTTTTGTCACGTGTACAAAAAAAAAGAAGAATAAAACAACTGCACATCGTTTGTATTTATATCTAAAATCAGTTCCTTCCTGTTATACTCAAACACAATGTAATCAAATTCCAGGCCCGAAAAAAACAACTTCCGCAGAAGTAAATTGAACGACCTTTTACAGTGTATAATTAGCTGCGGTTTCGTATGCGGTTCATGTAGCGAGAGCTCCGCGACATGCGGTAGTACGTGCGGTTGAAATAGCTCCTAAACAATGATAACACATTTATAACTAATGGACATTTGTATAGTTGTACCGGCATCGATCAGATGACAGAATTTAAATAATAAAAATCTAACGTGACGAAAAATTTGAACTGAAAGTAAAATTTGTGATTAAAATTAACGCACTACCGGTTTTTCGGTTGTTTTTAGATTAATTGGGCTGGAACCATGGCTAATTTTCTGATAAAACCAAGATTAAGGTAGTTGTCGTGGTTAAGGTACACCGTCAGAAAATTCGTAATTTTTGTATACTTATTAAGGACATGATAATACAATTACCCTGAAAATTTGAAGTCGATCGACCGTATATAATCCGAGATAAATTCAATTAAAAATTGGATAATTAACATTGATTGTATACGATCTCTGTAGTTCTGAACCAGTTTCTTATTTATAAAAAAAGAACTAATTGTCAGAAACTTTCCAAAAACTGACAGTCTTTCAATGCATTTGTTATGAGTTTAAAAAAATAAGAAATTTTTTTTGACCGTCTAATTATTTATAAATAACGGCTTAAAGTTCAACAATTTATAGAAAAGTATACATGCATATGAATACTGTATGGGTTACGTTTCCACGGGTACAGTCTTGCGTACAAATTATGGATCACTTAGTTACAAGCTAGTATACTTTTGTGGCGCGGATAATAATCTATAACTTTTTGACAATATTTTACCACGACAACTACCTTAAGCTTGAAATCAGCAATTAGGAATTTTCGCATTTTCATCTAGTTCTAAAAATTGCAAAGTTAATAGCGAAAGAATTTTTATATCTTTAAAAACAACTTCAAAATTTAAATTTAACAGTTCTCTACATTGCGGGTGACATTACGCGCCACAAGTGTCGTATTTATGGTAACTAATAATTTTACAAGTCGTGAAGCCAACTGAGAATTAACAGTTGACTACCTATATAATCCAGTTAGGGAGCTTGACATATCTGGAGAGCTCTTGTCGTACAATGATCCCAAACCGTCCGCCAACTAAAGCAGTCGCGAAAGAAGTTTCACTTCAAAAATACATTTTAAGATAGTTGTCGTGGTACAATATTGTCAAAAAGTTATAGATTATACGCGCCACAAAAGTATACTAGCTTGTAGCTAAGTGATTCATAATTTGTACGCAAGACTGTACCCGTGGAAACGTAACCCATACAGCATGTATAATACTTTTCTATAAATTGTTGAATTTTGAACCGTTATTTATAAATAATTAGACGGTCAAAAAAATTTTCTTATTTTTTTTTAAACTCATAACAAATGCATTGAAAGACTGTCAGTTTTTGGAAAGTTTCTGACAGTTAGTTCTTTTTTTATAAATAAGAAACTGGTTCAGAACTACAGAGATCGTATACAATCAATGTTAATTATCCAATTTTTAATTGAATTTATCTCGGATTATATACGGTCGATCGATTTCAAATGCTCAGGGTAATTGTATTATCATGTCCTTAATTAGTATACAAAAATTAAGAATTTTCTGACGGTGTGCTTTAACCACGACAACTACCTTAATATAAAACTTCTGTGTAATGCGAGGTCCTATTTAGCCTATGGCATATGTCTAGGAACACTGCAACTGCTCAACTCTGAATTAACAATTAAATATAGCTACAAAAGATTCTGATTGACACATATCGTAGCAGTCTATCTTTGTTTGTTTTTAAATGTATTTATATACATGTTAACATGGAATTTCTATGTGAATGATGTGTATTTTTATCTGCATATTATATGTACCTATCTTTGTAAGTGTGTTTTGACGATAGACGTCCTATTTCAGCGCAGGAAACACTTCCGATATGACGTCATCGAACCAGGAAACTCGTAAAAGGTACACACGACCAAAATATTTGCATTGTTATAATCTTTATACATTTTTATAATAGCGCTGTTCGATATTTTAATTTTATAGGTACCTAGAAACACATTCTGGAACGCACATTGTTAATTATATATCCAAAAACGTTTTGTTATTATTGTTGTTGACATGCATTGTTATTGTTCATTGTTATTTCTTAAGGCTGTCGGAACGCTCTGAATTTTGTTTGTGCTGAAACCCAGCGGTAAGGGGCGAGGTAGGCAAAAGACATATGGTGGGTGTGACCTTCTTTAGCTCTGTCTCGCTCAAATCATCCGCACGTTAAAATTTTTGGCTGGTGCCAACTACGAGGCTAAAAGATGCTATTGCAATGGTGCCGCTGTCAATTGATTACTCTAATTTTGGGAAATATTTTGAAGATTTAAAAAACTTTTCCGAAAAAGGAAGCGTCACTTTAGGTTTGTGATGGAACAGGTTTGTGAAATAAGTACGAATAAGGTCGTAGTATAACATTGAAAACGTGTTTTTTTAGCACATTTAATCCCAAATTTTTTCTAGTAAATCGTACATAAATTACAAAAGTAGTCCATTAGAGATCTAGATTTGTCCTTTATCTTCCTTATAGAGAGAGAATTTTTGCAGAATTTTGACGAATAAGTCTACAATCAGTTGACAGTCGAAGCTCTATTTTTGGCTTAAATTCAGAGCGTTCCGACAGCCTTAACGTTTTTTTATTAGAGTCCGACCGACGCGACGCCGAAGTGCAGTTTGTTAACCGATTTTCTTACATTCGGAGAAGTCGTTAATGAAATAATACAAACACAATTTTGTTTTTATTTTTCAATTGAGAGATGGCGACCGAAGCAGAAGTTTCGGTCGGACTCTAGTTTTTATTTTACGAAATTCGAATCTTATATAACAGGCTTTCTCAGGGTCGAACTGGGCCGGAAAGGAACAATTTTGCACAATTTCACTCTTAATTCAGATTTAGCATTAAGCCGATTCCGATATTTCGTCATTACGTAAATTTTGTCCGCGTACCATCTACGATCAACTGGCGTACCTACCCCTAGGAGTCCGCGTAACCCACTTTAAGAAACCTCGTTATAGAACATCGGTTCGTTAATAATAATAATAATAATAAATCTCTTTATTTGTTATATTTGTATAATAACAAATAGTGTCAAAAGTCTTAATTAAGAGAGATTCCCAAAAAACTCATCCAGACAATAATACGCATGTTCAATTAAATAGAGTTTCAGAGAACTTTTAAATTTATTGCAATTATCAATCTGTCGTATAACAGAAGGTAAGCTATTGTATATTTTTTGACACATGTGTCTAGGTCCTTTACTGCCCAATGTAGTACTGAATGATTGAATGTAGATGTTATCAATTTGCCTAGTATTATAAAAATGTACAGCAGAGGTCAAAGTAAATAAAGAACTATTCTTTTTGACAAATAATGCGCACTGTAAAATGAAAAGCGATGGCAGAGTTAAAATTCTAAACAACTTGAAAAGCCCTCTACAATGCTCCAATCGTCCAACCCCACTCAGAATCCTTACCACCCTTTTTTGCAACCTAAAAACTCGTATTGCCAACGTCGAGTTTCTCCAAAATTTGATACCATAATTAAGTCGGGTTAGAAAGTTTCCCTCCCAAGGGTAACGTGCAAAGGTCATACAAAGGAAATGCAGAACGCTTCCAATAGAAAAAGTATTGTATTGTGTCTTATTCTAGCCAAAATTGTAAAGTTTAAAGCTCATCGACTAATCACTATCTTTAATTCATTCAATCCGCGGTTCAAAAATAGCAATATGGATCAACAAATTTTAAAATAGCGGCATATTGTATTAAGCTTGATAGATATAAAAATGCGTGTGGCGTTTGAAAAATAATCGCGTGATAAAAGTCTGATGTTTAGAAGAAAAATTTAATAAATCAATATGCAGGTATTAGTGGAAGTATGAAGTCTGGTATCCCCTCAATTTTTAGAATGCTCTAGATGTTATTACGATAGCGTCTCCCATACCAGAAACAATGCATTGCTGACTGCGTCGCGTACTGTAGGCCGTAGGCGGTTAGAATAGAGTTCCTCAAGTTAAAGTTGAGATATCAGGTGACGATTTTTGTTTGATACATACGCACTACAATCTAGAAACGAAGCTAAATGTCTTTCCCACCAACAGATATAGTTATCACGTGAACAGCACATGTTTGGTTAGTATGCACAGATTGGTTGTTCTGCTTTGTTGAGTTTCAAGCTATCATAGAGTTCCTCAAGTTAAAGTTGGGATATCAGGTGACGATTTTTGTTTGATACATACGCACTACAATCTAGAAACGAAGCTAAATGTCTTTCCCACCAACAGATATAGTTATCACGTGAACAGCACATGTTTGGTTAGTATGCACTGATTGATTGTTCTGCTTTGTTGTATGTGATAACTCCATTAAAATACATGAAAACGCCAGTTTGTACAGAGATAAACATTTTATGAACATTTAATGAAATGTTCAGTTACACCCGGCCCCATCTTTCCGCATGGGCTCACTGAACTTGCATCCAAGACCGCGGAATCCTTGGAACCCCGTAGACCCTGCGACAAAATAACAATTATAACTGGAATGCTGTTTATTTCTGTTGATAACCCAATTTTTTGTAAAAGAGCCCCCCCATATATCCTACAGTTCCATGAAGCCCCACTTGGCTTAAACTTAGTAGGAATGAATTCCATTCTTTAGGATGCATCTACTTTCCCTGTTAATGGCGGCCGATACAATCCCAACTCTTATCTTAGTAACTCGAAGATAAAAAGTTTGTACTTTATATTTGGTTTGCTTCTTGTAAACGAACTAATTGCCTACATTGTGAAGTAACTAACTAAAAAACGTATGAGCTAATAAATAATATATTTGTAAGGTTAAAAAGCCTTGACCATTTTATAGATCCATCGAATGAATTAAAAAGAGTAAGTGGTTATCTTCTTTCACTTTCATTTAAATAAAAAACCCGGGTCGCAGTGCCACAACCCTGCCGACAATATAGTGTATTTGCTAATAGAGGCAGTGTGGCTTTATTTTGCGAGCTTAAGTTGGTTTTTGGGCAAAATAAAAAATTTTACTCCTTAATACACCCCTTAAAATAACATTTTTTTTCTTAATTGCAATATTATTATAAATCGAACCTCTATACCAAATTATATACAACTTTCAGTAAATAATTCACTATTTGTAAACTAGTGTTTTCATAAAATTTGTAAGTCCGGTCCTGTCGGGCCGATTTTATTTAAATTTTAGGGACACCTTTTAATTACTACTAAATGGTTAAATGTCAATATTGAAACGATTCTGAGAATTTTTTCGGTATTTTGGGGCCCAAAAACATTTTTCAACCCCTAAAAACTACCCTTAAAATGTCCCGATTACGCCCATTTTAAATAGGCTTCTTGCGGTGATGGATTTCAACACGTGGACCAAATTTTCGTTAAAATCAATTAACTCTTTCGAAAGTTATTGCCCGCACACACACACACACACACACACACACACACACACACACACACACACACACACACACACATATATATATATATATATATATATATATATATATATATATATATATATATATACATATATATATATAAACATTTTTAAAAATGGTGCCAACGTGTTTAGGACGTTATGAAACGTCGAGAAATTTTGGTCCGACCCCTAGGTCCCGCCATCTGACCGACGCCAATAATGTATGTTGCCATATGGCAAATACACTAATAATGTTTAGTATAGATGTCTAGCGGTAAATATCACTTGCACAAATCACAATTTCAAATCCTCAGTATCCCTGTGCTTGAGAATAGCTGAGATCGTCGGGATGTCGTTTGTATGACATTACCCCTTACCCTGTCTTGTCCATTTATAATCTGGGAATAGACTGTAATGACCACAGCTATCGAGCGTCTATAATCTACAGTTCTATCTCTTATAATTTGAGAACTGGTTAAAAAATGGTGCGTGTACTACGTGTGTAATACGCGCGGCAGAAGTTATACTTCTTTGGCGCGATCGCGATAATTGAAATTCACATTTTCGTTTAAGATGTACATTGATAAAATAAAATAGGATGTCTAGGGAGATGATGAATATAGTTAAAAGTTAGCGTGTTCATTCATGGTGTCTCATTTTCGTTGCTTGCTGCGTGCGCAACTTCCGTAACAGAGAAAATGTTACCTTCAATGCGCCAAAAGAAATATGACTTCAAAAAAGTGACAATTGTATTTTCAATGAATTATTAAAAATTATAATAAATTGGAAATTTAAATTAATCCAGAATGTAAGTGTCGTGCTCGATGAAGCTGTACCATATGGACAGCCAATAGTTTATTGAAGTTTAACTTCTTTAGCGACGTATCTATTTGAAAAAAGTAAGAAATCGAGGGGAAGTAGAATTGACTCCTAAAGGGGAAGCTTATAGTTTGTCTCCTAAATTACATGAAACTGACAAGGACAGAAGTTTATAGTGTGTTGCTATGTATGTTTAAATATTATTAATTAGTTTCACATAAAAAAAAATTAAACTTGAGAATAATATAAAAAAACAAAGAAGTTAAACTTCTTATGTGAGCTTATGAGGGTGAGGCTCATTATATATATTTTTTTTTATTATTACTTAAGAAACATTTTTTGCGTATTTTTCGTCACATTTGCGTGCTAGAAATTGAATAATGGGCACAGAATTTATAATATAACTAAGTATTAATTATCATTTAATTTTATTGCATTGTGGACTTATATTTGGACTGCATATAATAGAAATATCTGATTGTACAATGAAATTGACGTCACAGTCCTGTAAAACGTTGTATAAGATTGCCATTGTTAAACTTTTAAATAGGTACATGCATTTCATTGTTTATTTTCAAATTCACATAATTATATGTTCATCGGTCATTTATGCTCAATTTTTTGGCCAAAAGACAAAGCAGCGTATGTCGATTTTTTGTATTTTTTTCCGTATGCTCAACTTTCCGGCAGGGGAAATCTTGTCATGTAAAAATATTCAGTTTTAGGTATTTTACACGTTTCACTTTTCAAGTCCCCTCACATCCAAAAACTGGCATTTAAAAAATCTGGCATCATTGGATAGATTTGGATCAAAGCTTGCGCATGCTTCCGACTTCGAACAAAAATTGTTCCTCGTACATTTTAAACCTAAATAAACTCAAAACTAGAGATGGGAAAACCGGGTCTTTTTAGTGATCTGCATTTTTACATCTGGAACCCGTATGTGAGCCGGCTCACTGAACCGGTTCAAAAAGAGCCGAGTTCTGAATATGTTACTGCAGTCTGCCACTGAGTTACCTAGTTCAGTCAATCATATCACGACCTGTATAGAATCAAGAATGCATAGCCAAACATGTGATGCATGAGTCATTTGAGCTGACAGATGCATCAAAGCAAGAATTAATTAATACGTAAGTGTAAAATGTGCTTGTCTGTGTTAAGTGTTTCACTGAGTTATGCGGATCCGTTGATCCGTCGGCTCAAAAAAAAGTGAGTCGGCTCTCACGGATCTTCTGTCGGAGTCGGCTCTTTGAGCCGGTTCAGATCTGAGTTACCCAACTCTACTCAAAACGTTAAGACTACACCTGTCGCAACGTCGCGTAACTTCAGTGATCATTTTATTCGACTCGACGTACCCGACGCTCCTATAACAGGAAGGTGTCTCGAATCTCGGGAAAATTATCTCTTCATTTCAGAAAAAAATGGGAAACTCGAACTAAATATTTAAATTTTCGTTAAAGTTACTGAATACTAGCTGTTCAATATGGAAAATGCACTTACATTTCGAGAATCTGTAATTTCTATGAAATATCTTATTCATTCTTTGATGTTAATGCTTACAAAATAAATATAAGATTCTTTCCATATGACTTTTATAGTGGAGTGCCGTTAGACGTAAAAATTGTAAAACCTCGGAATCCAGGGCCAGTCAATGAATCTTTATAAAACTTTTGGACTGCATTGTTAAAAGCTCAAATAAAAAAGTTAAAAAAAAAAATTTGCGATCTCGATTGTGGGGTGGATGCCACCCCTTCTCGGGGGTGAAAAATGTTTCGTTGAAAATAAGCACGGAAATGGATAGGTTGACTAATTCTAAGCAACTTTTGTTCTATAAAGTTTTTTCTGAAAGTCCATACTTTTCGACTTATTCGCGAGTGTAAGTGTCCCTTTTTCAACCAATAAACCCACGTTTTCAGATGGTTTTTCCCGAATATATGAAAAAGTAAGTATTTTATCGAAAAAATCATTCTTAGTAAAAATGTAGCTTATAAAAAAACAAAAATAATGGTGAGATTAATAGGGACCAACATTATTTTCGTCAGAGCTCAGTTAGTTTTGATGCTAGGGACTTTTATAAAAAATAAAAATAAAGGTTCTTTCAAGCACTTCAAAAAATGTTCCATGAGTTTCCCCCGAAAAATGCATTGTATTTTGGTAACTTCACGTTGAAACTTTCAATTTTGGCTTTTGACGAATAAGAACCAACCTTCAACAAGGTAGTTCTCCGTTTGTATTGGGTCTACAGACACTGTAAACTCACCATTATTTTTGTTTTTTTATAAGCTACATTTTTACTAAGAATGATTTTTTCGATAAAATACTTACTTTTTCAGATATTCGGGAAAAACCATCTGAAAACGTGGGTTTATTGGTTGAAAAAGGGACACTTACACTCGCGAATAAGTCGAAAAGTATGGACTTTCAGAAAAAACTTTATAGAACAAAAGTTGCTTAGAATTAGTCAACCTATAACTTTTTTATTTGAGCTTTTAACAATGCAGTCCAAAAGTTTTATGAAGATTCATTGACTGGCCCTGGATTCCGAGGTATAAACCTAACGGCACTCCACTATTAGCGAAATTCTTACGATTTATTTGATCTAAATAAACGATTTAAAATCATGTAAATATGAGTAAATTAGCATGAGTTTTAAACACATTTTTGTACCGAATAATTAAATTTGAAAAAAATTATTGAGCAACCCAAAGTCACCATTTTAAACATATTTATGTTTGTAAAGAAAACACTTCAAAATGTTAATTTGCCTTCTTCAAATTCGAAATCTCGTGACGTGCTGTAAAGAAATATTGACGAATATAACGTTTTTTAATTCAATTTTTAAGGGCAAAAATATCTGTTTTTTTGCGATTTTTAAGCAGCAAGCCAAATTTTGCGAAGTTTAATTCTTAATCAGAGCTAATAAAAATAACAAATGAATGTACATTGGAACTTGTTGCGTCTATATTTTTTTTTCAAACATATACAATTAAGTTAGCAGGAAAGTGGACAAATTGATGTAAATCATTAAACCAATTAATTTAGCGACGTTTCGGTCATTTATTTGACCTTCATTTGAAACGTCGCTAAATTAATAATTGGTTTATTGATTTACATCAATTTGTCCACTTTCCTGCTAACTTAATTGTATATGTTTGAAAATAAAATGAATTTTGGAACCACAGTTCGAAATTTCCCGAGAGCATATTTTTCAATCTGATTCAATCTGATTGAATATAAACTCGACACGAGCGTTTTTGCTTTGAGACCCAAGATTCACATGCTCATTTGATTATCGACCAGTTGCTATTAAATATTTAAACATTTTGACGACTAGTAATATTTTGTATATGCAAGACGTAAAATCCAGTAGCGTTCTCTTAAATGGGTTAACCATTTTCCAAACGATATACATAAGTAATATATTTTTTATGACAAAACTTTCAGTTTTCATTACCTCAACTAGCAAGTGCAAATACTTTCGAATTGTAAAATAATCGATAGTCTAAAAAATTCAGTAAAAATAGTTTTTATTCTCCATTATTCATAAGTCTGTAAAAATAGATAAGGAAACGTTAACATGCGATATTTTCTTAAATAATTTCTCCTGTACATGAAATGTTTAAAGTAAAATAAATTTATTACTATTATTGAAATATTGAAAAGGAATATGTCTGTCCGTGTTTTTAGAGTACACTGGAATATAATTCGACAAAAGAAACTTTAAACTTAAGAATAATCCAGACCCTTGAATTACCAGTTTTATATTGTATTACAAAAGATCATCTTATGCCGGCACACAGGTTCTAATCTGAAAAAATGCTGGTGAATTGTATTTTTAGTTTATTTCGGAAATTGATACTTGACTCAAATTGGTGACCTTTAAGCAATAACAAAATCATTGTTGTGAGTTTGAGATTCAAAATGCATTTATTTTACGTTCCTAGTGGAAAGGTACCTAAAAATACTGCAACAGTAGAAATCAATCCTTAACAAACAGTGGATAATGACTATCAACCCAATTTATGATCTGCGCCAGCTAGTATAAGGAACGAGAATACTGGATCGGGTGATATAAGAGATTAGGAGTTAGCATGATAAGCCATAGAGGCTGCAGTGCTCCCAGCGATAGGACGGCGCCCAAAATAAAACACCAATTCTTGTCACCCGATTAGGACTCGAGGCGAGGCAAGATGAAATTTCGTCTTGATTATTGCCTCAGTAATGACCTTAATGTCTCGTCTAGTTTCACATGTCGTATCGCAACAACTTCTTCAGAATAAAAGCTTAGATTTTTGATATAAAAACTTGTGATTTATAGGTCAAAATATTAAGACGCTGTTTATTAAATAACCCAATAAACTTATAAATATCCCGTGGGTAATAGCACGTTGATCAAAATATGGAGAAAAAATAATTTGGGATGTTTCCTCACGAGGGCCCAGAACATTGGGACATTTAGATGTTAGGAATGCACAATGGGTCCTTAGAGACCTAAGTTCAAAGGGAATTTTTCCTGTCCCCAATTTAATAACTTTCTCAACAAATGAGGTTTCCTTAAAATATTTTCTGATTGAATCATTGTTAATGACCTTCTGCACCCGCTGCTGGGTTAAAGAATGTAATTATGTGATTATTCATTGGGTTTTCGTTTTCTGTTATGGATAATTAACTCGAAAGTGAAATTGAATATTTAATAATATAATGATAATGTATTTTTATGTGCACTGTATGCAATAGATGTTATCGTTAGTAGATGACTAAATGAATGCTAAATAGTATTATGCATTGTAGTTTGCTATAGACTTTAGGTCATAAGGCCTTCCTTAGTTCGGTGTTTAATGTTAATAAGTTTTTAGTGTTTTTGAATTTAAATTATTTCAGTATGATTTTTGTTGAGTAAGTATATTTTATTTTTGAGTTTTCGGTGGTTACTTTACAGTTTATACATACTGGAAGAATTTAATATGCGACGATATTGCCAGGGGTGGATTTGGCTCGTTTCCCTCTAGGCATCGACAGGTCCATGGACCCCTACTACCTAATGCAAATTCAATTTATGAAAAAAAATACATGTACAGTGATCGGTCGTCGATACGCTTAATGAATTTTCAGTAAATATTTGCAATCAATGTTTCGATTAGTACTGAACGCGATATTTTACGTGAAATAAATATCGACGATGTTATTTTTGTTATAAAAAAGTCGGAAAATGCTTTATTTAATTTAATTGTTTTCAGTTTTAAGCTTTATCGCTTTCATTACTGAAAAAAAAAAATTTTTTCTTCACTTTAACAAATTGTATCGAGAGAAAATCCGGTCTCAAGTGAACCTAAATTCTTCTGTTTTTAATATTAATTTTAGTGTGACCTCCGAAGAAAATCATCCCTTACACTCAAACGCAAACCAGTAAGGAATTTCTCTAAAGACAGTCTATATTATAATTTCAAAGCAAATGCGTTTTCTAAAATAGGAATTGTACGTAACATTTTCTTTTAGATAGTTTTCTTATCAAATGAATCTTTACCATGCTGTAGACTTTATTTCGGAATTAAGTAAAATAGCATTCTGGTTATATATTTCAATAAAAAATTAAAACGAAGAAAGAGTTTTCATAGACGTATTGAGTTTTTTTTGTGATTGTACACGTTTTCAAGCATTTCGAACCCAAAAAAGTAGTTTTAAAAAAATCTGTATGCCATCTGTTTGGTCCAAACCACTGAATTGAAATTTTGCATGCATCAGAACGGTACGCCTCAAAGCGAAATTGTAAAATCCGGTCTAGCTCGACCGGTAAAAACAGGGTAAAACTGGAAAACAGTGTTTTATCTTGGAAACGGCTCCAACGATTTTGATTAGATTTCGCACATAGATACTCCGTTACCCTTGTGAAATGACATAAATGGTTCCTCCTATAAAATTCCGAGAGGTATGGGCTGTGGGAAAATAAGTCCGAGCTGTATCGAACCGTTTATAATGGTATTCAGGTTTATTATTCACATGTTTAATTAATTAATATTGTCATAACAATTCATACATAAAGTATATTTTTTATTACGCTTATAGTGTATATTGCTGATTTCAGAAGTGAGTTTTGCAATTATATTAGTTATCGCAAAATTGCATAACACACTTTCTTATCGACCGTAACCTACCACCCTACATTTGACATTGTCCCATGACTCACTCTTAAAGTTAGGGGGTTCATCGGTACATTAAACGATACCTATATTATATGGATGAGTCAAATGTTCGCTGCTCAGAAATTATTTTTTGCGCCTACTGACCATTAGGATTATCGAAATTAATATCAAATAATATTTTCAATGTATTATTTTTGACAATTGTGATACTAGAAATGTAAACCCCAAAAGCTCCCCCTCTCTGGTAATTTTATACATACAAATATTGTTCACAATTGATAGTAGAGTCGCGGGTATTATTAAATTATTATTAAATGTCAAAAACAATTAGACAATCATTGATACAATTGTTCTTGACATTTATCAATTCTCATATTATATTCAACTAATTTTAAAACATGACAAAATCTCTAGCTTACCATTTATGTTTGGGTGGCTATGGCTCTAGTATTATGTTAAGGCTGTCGGAACGCTCTGAATTTAAGCGAAAAATAGAGCTTCGGCTGTCAACTGATTGTAGACTTATTCGTCAACATACTGCAAAATTCTTTCTCAATAAGGACGATAAAGGACAAATCTAGGTCTCTAATGAACTACTTTTGTAATTTATGCACGATTTACTAAAAAAAAGTTGGCATTAATTGTGCTAAAAAACACACGTTTTCAATGTCACACTACGACCTTATTCGTACCTATTTCACAAAACTGTTCCATCACAAACCTAAAGCGACTCTTCCTTTTTCGGAAAAGTTTTTTAAATCTTCAAAATATTTCCAAAAATTAGAGTAATCAATTGACAGTGGCACCCTTGCAATAGCATCTTTTATCCTCGTAGTTGGCGCCAGCCAAAAATTGAAACGTGCTGATGATTTGAGCGAGACAGATCTAAAGAAGGTCACACTCACAATATGTCTTTTGCCTACCTCGCCTCTTACCGCTGAGTCTCAGCACAAACTGTGTGAAAGTGATCCAACACTGTTAAGATATTTAAATAAATTGCTTATATCGTTTTTGAATGAAGATATTCCTATCGAAGGGAGAAGTCCCAACAGTTGGCAACATTGGATTCTTTTCTAGTTTGGAAGTCGTGTTGCGTATACAATACTTGTATTATGATGTCGGAGTCCCCTTTTCTAAACACCTCCGCATTAATTCAGTGTAATCATGTTAAGCAAGAAGCATTATTGCCTATAAATCTTCTCTTCCGCATTAAGGCTGTCGGAACGCTCTGAATTTAGTTTCTGCTGAGATCCAGCGGTAAGGGGTGAGGTAGGCAAAAGACATATTGTGGGTGTGACCTTCATTAGCTCTGTCTCGCTCAAATCATCCGCACGTTTCAATTTTTGGCTGGTGCCAACTACGAGGCTAAAATTTTTTTTTGCAAAGGTGCCGCTGTCAATTGATTACTCTAATTTTTGGAAATATTTTGAAGATTTAAAAAACTTTTCCGAAAAAGGAAGAGTCACTTTAGGTTTGTGATGGAACAATTTTGTGAAATAAGTACGAATAAGGTCATAGTGTGACATTGAAAACGTGTGTTTTTTTAGCACAATTAATGCCAAATTTTTTCTAGTAAATCGTACATAAATTACAAAAGTAGTCCATTAAAGACCTAGATTTGTCCTTTATCTTCCTTATAGAGAAATAATTTTTGCAGAATGTTGACAAATAAATCTACAATCAGTTGACAGCCGAAGCTCTATTTTTGGCTTAAATTCAGAGCGTTCCGACAGCCTTAAGCAAGAAGCATTATTGCCCATAAATCTTCTCTTCCGCATTAAGCATTCAGTTTCATTTCTTTTCCTATACGTTTTATTTATGTTTGTTCGGTTTTATATAGACGTGTTTAATGACTGACAAATATGCACTAATGGATTGTATAATTTTAGTAATTGCTTGCGGCTTCGTTCGCGTGTTAATCGATTTTTTCCGCAGATTCGCTCAAAATTTAAAGCCTTTAAAGTTCCGTTGATCTCGCCATGCGAAAAAGTGAATTAAAATTTACATTACTAAATGAATTTCATTTTATGAGTCGTTGGCAGCGCGCCCACGTTTAGAAGTGGACATTACGTTTAATTAAAGTTATACGCTGCGTTGCAGTTTTGCATTTCCCAACATTCGATATCTCGGAAGATAAAATCCATTACAGATCGTCTCTAATCTGAACTCTTTAGAGCGAATGATAAAAACAATCATATACAATTAAGTTAGCAGGAAAGTGGACAAATTGTCCACTTTCCTGCTAACTTAATTGTATATGTTTGAAAAAAATATGGACGCAACAATTTCCAATCCAAGATAAAAACAATGTTTCAAGCTCTAGTTTTTACAGTTTATTTGATGAAATCAGATAAAAAAGTGGTTCAAAATCGACTAGCAAGATTTGATTCAAACTGATAGACTGGATGACAAACGTGTGAAGTTGACTAAAGCTTGTTGAAATAGGTAATTTCCCGTTGCATGTAGTAATAGCTCTTTGAATCACTGGGTGATAATTAAGGGGGTCGTCTGGTGTGACAACTGTTTTTTTGACGCTTTTTTGGGAATTTTTCGTGGCGAACAATGAATGTATACTACCTTAATATTTTCATCATGTATTTATTGACATTTCACCAATCTTTCCAAATTTTTTCACGTTGAAATGTACAGTTGAACCGACTGTAGATCTCCAGGATGACGCCCATGTAAAAAAAAGTCGGCTGACGGTTGCCACGATACATACTGTTCTGCTTATTTAAAATCAGCAAATCAAATTGCGTTTTAATTGGTAGGCCTGTGACTACAGCCGGTACTAGAATTAAGTCGAAATATTGAAAACTTCATGTTTGGCGAAGATTTGAAAACAAAAATTACGATTTTCATCGTTTTTTTACTATTCCAGCTTGAAGAATAAAAAAACTTATACAATTATCACAACGATTTTCGTTCGGGCTAGAACTATAGATGTACTGAAGATACCATAAAAATTTCAACGCAATCGGATCATTAGTTTTTGAGATATCGTGGCAACCATTTTAAAAAATACAGTTTCGAGAAAAACGCGTTTGAAAAATCAAGTATGCGTAACAGAAAAAAGCGCGCCTGTCACGATCTACCTCTGTAACTTTCCAACGACTTCGAATTTCGAAAAACTCTTTCACAAACATAATCTGGAGATCCTAAAAAGGCGATTTAAGCAAAAAAAAATTTTTCGGTTTTTTTGACCCCTCACACCAGACGACCCCCTTAATAATATTGATAAACAGCTATATCTCCGTCCTGTTGGGGGATGACGCAGCTCTGCGATGGAGAGCGTGTGTCATATGGTGACCAGAAAACACCTAAGAACAGATGCTATTCGCTAAATATTTTGTTTATTACAATATGCTATTATGTTATAAAAGTGTCTCATGTCAAGGTGCTGTAACCGCGAAATGCAATTCGATATTCTGACACAGGTGCCTTTTAAGATTGACTTATGACCGCTTACACAAACATCTGCCTTTATTTTTGTTTCTGTTCGAAAAATAATTGATCGATTGAAATGGTACTTTTTCTAAACTTTGTATACGTGTAGGTATTTAACATAATTTTTACTTCGAAACGATATTTTTCTACGCATTTTAATCAAAATTTGACTTGAAAAACGATTTTTTTCTGTGTAGATCAAGCATTTGTTTTTGTGTGAATACAATCTAATGTTGTATATGACAGGGAGTTTGAATACGACATTAGACTTCTCTTGCATGTATGAAAACTGTAATTATATTATCACACCTGAGGTCATTGTCAAATCAAATTATTTGACAATCTTTTCTGCAACCCAGCAAAAGTTTTAAACGTTTCACAATAAAAACTTTAACATTTTAACACAAAAAATGCCCCTTGAATGTATAATTGAATAATTTGCAGTAAAACAATTGCGAGTGCATAGATTTGTTCGTGAAATTATGATCATAGTTAGTCATGCGTGACACATTATGCCATGTCAGAAAAACAGATGATTGCAGAAACAGTCTTCTCAAGTTACAATGTTTGCTGTGTAAAATTAATGACTTGTAAACTCTGTAAACCATGTATTTCTGTATGTTTATTAATATGAATTCTAATCGACGTCCTACTTTACGACGTACATTTAATACGCGTATCAAGTATAATAATTATATTCACACGCCCAAGAACTTCAAGATTTTACGTTGAAAAAAATCTATGCAATTTACATTTAGTTTAATTTTAGCGGTAGAAAAAGTTTCCAATCACTTTGAAGATTATTATAGCATTCAAAAGCAAAAAATTTAGTTACTTAAAAATATATTTATCAATATTAATGTTATGATCCATAATTTTTTTAAATATAAAATTATCAGGAAAGGGAACAATTATTAAAAACGTATACAACCAATTCAGCAACGTTTCGACCTTTTTATTAGGCCTTCCGTCAGGCTTTTTGATTTATAAAGTGTAATAATATTAATTTATTATATAACATCCTTCAGATTTACTCATCATAATTTACAAAAAAAAAAATATTTTTTACTAAATTCAAATAGCTGACAGAAAAAAAAATATTTTTTATTTTTAGTTAGTCATATATTTGTCTTTCATCTAGCTGGTTATTCGAGAAATACAACTATGTTGTATTGCAACTAATGTAAAAAAAACCCGGGTCGCAGTGCCAAAACCCTGCCGACAATATAGTGTATTTGCTTGTATAGGGCCGTGTGGTTTTATACTTTTATTATGTGAAATTAAGTTTGTTTTTGGGCAAAATAAAAAATTTAACCCCTTAATACACCCCTTAAAATAACATTTTTTTCTTAATTGTAATATTATTATCAATCTAACGTCTACACCGAATTAAATACACCCTTCAATAAATAAGTCACTATCTGTAAACTAGTGTTTTCATAAAATTTGTAAATCCGGTCCTGTCGGGCCGATTTTATTAAAATTGTGGGGACACTTTTTAATCACTACCAAAGGGTTAAATTTCAATTTTGAAACGATTCGGAGAATTTTTTCGGTATTTTGGGGCCCAAAAACAGTTTTCAACCCCTAAAAACTACCCTTAAAATAGCCCGATTAGGCCCATTTTAAATAGGTTTCTTGCGGTGATGGATTTCAACACGTGGCCCAAATTTCGTTGAAATCAATTAACTCTTTCGAAAGTTATCGCGCGTACACATATATATATATATAAATATATATATATAAATATATATATATAAATATATATATATATATATATATATATACATATATATATAAACATTTTTAAAAATGGTGCCAAAGTGTTCAGGAGGTTATGAAACGTCGAGAAATTTTGGTCCGACCCCTAGGTCCCGCCATCCGACCAACGCCAATAGTGTATGTTGCCATATGGCAAATACACTAATAAGTACAACAAGCTTCGCTTGTTCATTAGAATTGAATCAGGACCTCACTCGCTAAATGTTAGTACATTCGAAAGCTTCGAGTTTTTTCAATTTATTGAAAAAACTCGAATACAGTCATACCTGAGTGAGTGAGAACTGGGTAGCGAGAAAGCTCTCTAAGTGAGAGTAATTGCCAGGTACCGTCTTTCTAACTCTCTAAAACCTCAAGTGAGAAACAGAAACCTCTAATAATAAGAGAAAGACGTTTTTCACTCATGAACCTCTATAACTGAGACTACTTGCCTGTACCTCTATAAGCGATAATCGAGCGTATTAATAGTTTCACAAAATTTAAGAATAACTCATAAATAGCTGAATTAACTAACATTGTTTTCGTATCATTGGTTTTATTTTTCGTATTCTATTCGAATGCGTGTACACTGCCTTATTTGTCGAACTTATTACAGTTGATAAGTATCAATTGCGAAGAAAGGTTCGGCACGTAATCATAATGTCAAAACGAAAAATTAAATAGTTGTTGTTAGGTGGATGAACTTAAAATTAAGGTAGTTGTCGTGGTTAAGGCACACCGTCAGAAAAGTCTTATTTTTTGTATACTTATTAAGGACATGATAATACAATTACCCTGAAAATTTAAAGTCGATCGACCGTATATAATCCGAGATAAATTCAATTAAAAATTGGATAATTAACATTGATTGTATACGATCTCTGTAGTTCTGAACCAGTTTCTTATTTATAAAAAAAGAACTAACTGTCAGAAACTTTCCAAAAACTGATAGTCTTTCAATGCATTTGTTATGAGTTTAAAAAAAATAAGAAAATTTTTTTGACCGTCTAATTATTTATAAATAACGGTTTAAAGTTCAACAATTTATAGAAAAGTATACATGCATATGAATACTGTATGGGTTACGTTTCCACGGGTACAGTCTTGCGTACAAATTATGGATCACTTAGCTACAAGCTAGTATACTTTTGTGGCGCGTATAATCTATAACTTTTTGACAATATTGTACCAAGACAACTACCTTAATCACCAGAAGCGTAGCGTGCCTTGGCGGGGCCACGTATAAAAATTTGTTTGGGGGCCCTTAGGACGGGTAAAGATTTCTCACAAAAGAAAAAAAAATGTTTGCATAAAATTAAAAGAAATATTTGTTCATCATAATTATCTGTCACTTTTTCCAAAATTTTTACAAACAATTCAAATTGAATATACACTGTCCTTGCCTTTTTTCGGCAAACTGATTTATTAAATCATTTATAGCTGATGATAGCTAGCTATCTATAGGGGAAATCCGCGATAACCGATGTAGGGTGTTGCCAACTTTTGAACGACGCTTTACGTGGAAAAAAAAGAAATTGCTTTTTTTGACTTTTGTCATTTCTGAAATATAAAAAAATTTGGGAAGTTTTTATTAATTTTTGCTTACGCACGTTGGGGGCTCCCGTGGTCCGGGGGCCCCGTATAATTGATACGGCATATACGGCGGTAGCTACGCCCCTGTTAATCACTACATATTTGCTGTATTTTTATAGACCTCTATAAGTTAAATATGCCACCTCTATAAGGTAGAAACTCGGATTAGTGAAAAACCTCCATAAGCGAAAAAGAGATTGCGGTCCCTTGAACTCTTGCTTATCGAGGCTCGACTGTATATCAAAATATACAGTTTATACAGCCCTGTTATTCGCAGTAGCGGTATATAATTATCTAATCATACTGACAAATTATCTAGTTCATACGAAAGAAAATGTCAAAAGGAAAAAAATAAGTCGTTCTTTTAGATGAAGCGTTAAAAAGCCCAGAAAATATGCTAATAATTCGAACGTTGTACTGAATTTTCATTCAGTTTTGCGTTAATTTAATCCTGTAATCGTTAATCCGATCAACACTCGCGACTGTATTTTGTTGAAGATTAGCAGTTGCTATGTAGCTAAGCTATTCCTACTGCGTTTCTTAAAATACGCGCTTTATCCTAGCTGAATTGTGACTAGTTGTTTGGCGCCACATTCTTCGCTTAACAATACAAAGATTACTATTAAATGTTATTAATTGTTTAATGCATGATAATTTTAAGCATGTCAATAATTATATTATTTTTTTTATAATGTCTGATAACTGAAAAATGTGTTTGTTATTTATGTTTGTTTTTTTTGTGACCTAATTCACATTCACTTGTTAAACAAAAAACTATTGTTTGTATGGAATGTTTCTACTGGACTTTACCTATAGGTGTACACATTTTGTTGATAATGCACATTTCTTTACTTATATAATCTAAATTTAATTTTTGATTTTAAGGATCAATGTTTTTGGCTGTTTAAAGTTGATAACAAAACATTAGGCATATTTTTGAAAGTTTCAAAATTCGGATGTTTTTATTTTAGGTCCTCCAAAATGCAAGCATGTTGAAATAACTGCAGAGCAGTAATATTGTTTATAGGATATTTTTTTTGCAATGTTTTTAAATGTAATTTAAAAACCGATATAATGCAGTGATTACAAATCTTCTTAATTTTTGAACTTGTAGGCCATGATCTATTGATATTTCTACCTGGCGTGTCGTCTACAAATGCGGTAGACATTATCCGAAGGATACTTCGCCCGCTGCCACATCGCCTAGATCAGGCTTTCTCAAATTTAAAGCTTCACGCGCCCCTGTTAGTTCTATTTGTAATTTTATTTATGTTAGGTTAAGTTATAAAACAGCTTATGGCTGAACTTTGCCTTTAAAATTATTATTATTAGATTTTCAAGACAACGGCGAAGCCCTTAAAAACTGGCTATAGATAAAACAAAATAGGATATTTTATTAAAAAAGAAATATAGTCACAACGAGCAATAAATCTATTGTGTTATTAATTAATGTGATGGATGGGTTTGTTTCTTATCGAAAACTGAGTCGATTCTAGGAGCAATTTTGTTCAATTTCGATCTTAATTTTACCCATCTTTTCCCAGTGTTCCAAAATTGGAATAAGCGTTTAAAAAAATGTAATTGTGTTGATAGGAATGTTCATAAAGTTTGCCAACCTGCATTATTTTAAAACAGAAAAATCACACTTAATTAAAAAAATTGCTGTTATGAAGTACTATTTATACAAAACTCGGGAAGACTGCTTAAATTCACCTACGCAGCCACCATTACATAAATTTTGTCCGCGTACCCCCTACGATCAATTTTTTTGCACACGGGGGCTATTGCATGGTATTTTTGACTATTTTATGAAAACGTTTCACTAGAATCACATTAAGGGCCGATGCCCAGCACTACACTATATTTTAGGCATAACTGATTAAATTTTGTTTACACTAAATAATTAGTTTATTAAGTCGATTGACCATTTTCGTACCCCATTTTAAGAAACCTCGGTTTAAATACTGTCTACCGCAGTTATAGTTGAAACGTCAGTTAAAAATACCATTGAACCACAGCCTACAAGCCCGGAAGACCAAGAAGATTTGGAACAACGCCGACCTTGTTTAAAATGATGTGCATTTTATTCGATTCTGACCAAACTTGGTACTTATAATGTATGTAATCAGTGCGTTTTTTTAAATATTTTTCATTTGTTTTGTGTGCAGCGAGCAGTCGATAGCGAGCGCACGGGCCAGTGTAATGGTGTACGATGACGTCAACAAAAAATGGGTACCGAGCGGTACGTCGTCTGGGCTCAGCAAAGTGCACATCTACCAGCATCAGATACAGCATACCTTCAGAGTCGTCGGCCGGAAACTGCAAGATCACGAGGTATAAACCAAACAGCAATTTTCCATCAATAATCTGTATAAATATATTACGCGACACGGTTCTAAAAGGTTCTGAAGTTAGATGCAAATGGAGGCTTGCGCAGGTACAGTCGGTTGAAAAACTACAAGCTCGCGCTATATTATTATTTTTAATTTTTCTTTAATCTAAAGTCTAATTCCTTGCATAAAGTCAACCAAAAAATTATTTTTCGTGCTTGTCTATGCAAAACTCTATTAGGCATCTTGATCAATTAACAATGAAAGAAACAACTTAACAGTAGCGTACTGGACTGTACTTTATAGCAGGAAAGCGACAAGTAACACGACAACCAGCGACCAATCACCGACGAGCTCACGTTCTGTGCCGGTAACTGGGAGGTGGTGGGAGTTTTCCTTTCCCACAAAACAACCAGGACTGCTTTAAAATATGCATTTGCGACGCAGTAGGATAAACAGGATAAGAATTAAGATAGGATAAAAGGATTAAGATAGGATTCCCACCCAAACCTACACTGAAGCGAACAAAAGAGTAGGATAAAACAGGATAAGAATTAAGATAGGATAAAAGGATTAAGATAGGATTCCCGCCCAAACCTACACTAAAGCGAACAAAAGAGTAGGATAAAACAGGATAAGAATTAAGATAGGATAAAAGGATTAAGATAGGATTCCCGCCTAAACCTACACTAAAGCGAACAAAAGAGTAGGATAAAACAGGATAAGAATTAAGATAGGATAAAAGGATTAAGATAGGATTCCCGCCTAAACCTACACTAAAGCGAACAAATAGAGTAGGATAGAACAGGATAAGAAGAATTAGCATAGGATAAAAGGATTAAGATAGGATTCCCGCCCAAACCGACACTAACACAAATAGAATAAAATAGAGCAGGATAAGAAGAATTAAGACAGAATGAAAGGATTAAGATAGGAATTCCCCCAAAACCGACACTAACGTGAACAAATCTGTGAGCTAAATCGACGTTCATGCGAGCGTTGCTATGTAGAAAAAAAACCCGGGTCGCAGTGCCAAAACCCTGCCGACAATATAGTGTATTTGCTTGTATAGGGCCGTGTGGTTTTATACTTTTATTATGTGAAATTAAGTTTGTTTTTGGGCAAAATAAAAAATTTAACCCCTTAATACACCCCTTAAAACAACATTTTTTTTTTTAATTGTAATATTATTATCAATCTAACGTCTACACCGAATTAAATACACCCTTCAATAAATAAGTCACTATCTGCAAATTAGTGTTTTCAAAAAATTTGTAAGTCCGGTCCTGTTGAGCCGATTTTATTAAAATTTTAGGGGCACTTTTTAATTGCTACTGACAGGTTAAATATCAATTTTGAAACGATTCTGAGAATTTTTTCGGAATTTTCGGGCCCAAAAACCCCTAAAAACTACCCTTAAAATGGCCCGATTACGCCCATTTTAAATAGGCTTCTTGCGGTGATGGATTTCAACACGTGGTCCAAATTTCGTTAAAATCAATTAACTCTTTCGAAAGTTATTGCCCGTACACACACACATATATATATATATATATATATATATATATATATATATATATATATATATATATATATATATATATATATATATATATATATATACATATATATATAAACATTTTCAAAAATGGTGCCAAAGTGTTTAGGAGGTTATGAAACGTCGAGAAATTTTGGTCCGACCCCTAGGTCCCGCCATCCGACCGACGCCAATAGTGTATGTTGCCATATGGCAAATACACTAAAAACTTTTAATCATAAATTTTCAGTAGTTTTTTTAAAGCACCGTCTTTAATTGTAGGTGGTGATAAACTGTGCCATTTTAAAAGGACTGAAATACAATCAAGCCACACCAACGTTTCACCAATGGCGAGACAACAAACAAGTTTATGGACTCAATTTTAGCTCAAAAGAAGACGCCGACTCGTTTGCACGTGCAATGTTTCATTCGTTAGAGGTTAGTAAATCAAATCATTACGAGACATGGGATATTTTGAGTGAAAATAATCGAAATATTCGAAACTGAGAGCAAAAGTCATTCGAGAGTTGAAACATTCATTCATCCACGCATATAGTACCAACACGCCTCGTATTATGATACAACATGCGGAAGAATCATTTCGAATGAATCATCCAATTATAAAAATAGCAACCTTTCGATTATTCCCAAATTTATTCAATTCTGGACTAGAATATCTCTGTACCACCAAGTTCTCCTCTCCAATTTTATGATATGATCTCTAAAATACGGTAAAAGCTGTTTAATTCGAACACCTCCAACTTAAAAGCTTCAGTAAGTTTCTTGGTTTTCTATCACATAACTAAAAAATCAGCCATGTATCCGCTTGTACACAGAGAGTTCAACACTTTCAGATAATGAGCTACCTAGCTAGCGACATCTGTTGTAACTTTCTTGAAGTTTATTGTTAATGATTTGTAACGCTGATAGTCACTTGTTAATAGAGGTCGCAATTTGCGAATTTCTGACTCGCTTTTCTATGAAAAAATTGGACCAATTGTTGTTAGTCCTTATCATGAAGACTAAGATCCTGAAGAAGAAAGATACGACTCCAACAAGTATATGTCGGTAATGATGTTTGTTTTTGGCATTAGATTCTCAGTAATGGACAAGCCCGACCGCCACAAATGACGACCAGTCAGCCCGGTACAGGTTATGAACGAGCTAACGGACAGTTCGATGAAGATATGGGTTATCGTACAATGACAAGAGAAGAGGCTGCCATCATACAAGAACGGCGTATTTCTGCTCAGGGTCTTATGAATTCTCCACAAGCTGTACAAGCCAGTCCACAGTCACCGGCAGGTAAGAGATTACTCATAACCACTCTGCGCTCGAATAACGCCAAATTAGCAATATCGGAAATATTAGATTTCATATAATTTGCAGTGGTTTTTCAATCGGCACTTGGCAAAACATGATTGATAATAACAAATAAATAAAAACACGTCAAAATTCTAGAAAAATTGTTTTTAAATTATTTCTCGACGATCGTTTCGGACAATAAGTTCATCCTCAGGAATAAATTATTATTATTACAAAATATTACAAAACATACACATAAAACATTTATATAGGTAAATGTTCATACATTATAGACATGTAATACTTTAGATTAATCATAATAGGCAGTATAATAGCGATCGTAAACTATAATTGTTGATAAACATCCATTGTTACAATGCTATATTAGAAAAATTTATTTTTCAAACGACTGTCACCGTCGGGACTCAAACCCGAATCTTCCCACATTCGCGGCGGAATGAGTTATCAATTACTCAATGGTGCCATATCTCAAAGTTAATCTTTCATAATAAAGCAATTGCAACACTAAATTCACATCATGCGAGAGCTAATTTTAGTTATGGTAACACTAGATATGAACCTTCACAGTAGTGAGAGTTTATCGAACCAATTAGGATATATTTTAATAAATATGTACATCCTGTGAGTACGTAATTTAAATTTTTTTTAACTATTAATTGATTGAAAACTAGATGTCAAAAATCTTTTGAAAAATTTAGTTGAGTATGTGAAATATTTCTATAACTTATAAGTAACATTAAAATTTCCGATTTTTGTCTGGAAAGTTGCCTAACGATTGAATAACCCTAAGAGTTACCTAGTGCGCATGTTTAATTGACATTTCCTGCTTGCCATTATCTGAACATCTCCAATATGCATTCCATTTATCTGAAACAGCTGATAAATACTCCGGTCATGATGAGATTGAATAACTTGGGTTGTTTTTTATTCTATAAAAATAATCAAGTATACAGTAATATCGCGAAGTTACGCGGAACCTACAAAGATCGCGAAACTCCGAAAACGATTGAAATGTGGATGAAGTCAAGTTGGGGATGAGGGGCAAAGTGGGAGGGATTTGCTGAGGTTGGGGTAGCATAAGCTTAATATGATAACTTCGAAAAACTCGTCGGTTTGTCCTATTGTAATTTTATGAAAGGATTATTTAATTTTTACCACAGCAACAGAAATATAAGTTCTTTGAAGGCAATCAATTACAAAGATTAACTAGAAATACTACCGGTTAATATTTTCGATTTTACTATTATGTATTTATAATAAATTCAAAACGAATTACCAGCTCTCACATTAGAACCTGGGAACTGAAGGCTCGTAAACTGAATCCCCAGGATCTGGCTCGATTGATTTAAAAGTTTTTTTATTTTATGTATAAAATACCAGTACTGTTGATGTACTTGGGTTAATGGGTACTCAAAGCACACTTAAATTTCGTATGTGAAAAGGATATGTTTAAATCGTAAATCTTTAATGTGATTGAAGCTACTAAATAGAATTTGGACAAGCAAATGATTAGGTGATTTTTCAACTTGTTTCGAACTTTTCCTGAATCATCGTTGTCTTCCTGGTACTTTCCGCTCATCTGTCTCTGTCTCATATGTCTTTGTTTAATATAATGTGATCCTAGTCATCTGAAACTCGTAACTTACTCTATGCGTCCCGCTTGGTGTAATTTTAACCCAACTTTTATCCAAGATTTCTTGCTATTTAAGTTCTTCTTTCGATGTTGTCTCATTCGATCTTCAGATCTTCTTTTCTGGCTGCTTACGTTTTTATGCTAATGTTATATGAATCTTGATCAGGTTCGACAGCATCAGGAGGTCACCATCGTGCGTCTAGTGCTCCGCCAGCTCCAAACCCTCCTCCTCTAAGTTTAGCACCGCCACCTGCACCCCCAGCTCCTCCCCTTCCCATAAACGCAGGACACATACCTGTCGCTACGGCGTCTCATTACAGTTCACATCAGAACCAATACGCTCCCGCTGTACCCGCGCACGGCCCTCCTCCCAATACGTATGCCCCGCCCACAAATTCACCGTATGCTCCGCCGTCTATCGTTGGAAGCGGAGCTCCTCCCCCACCGCCGCACGGTCCACTTTCCCAATTGGGCGGGGCCGGAAGTGGCGGCCCGCCACCACCGCCTCCTCCGCCCATGGCCAACATGTCCCGATCGACGAGTCAGGACGGTCAGGATACGAATTCTCTAGCCGCTCAATTACAAAATGCAAGACTGAAGAGAAATAACAAGGCTACAACGCAACCGCCGACCGAAAATAGCGGATCGTCGACCAGTAGCGGCGGTAGCAGTAACTACGGCACCATAGGCAGAGCCGGATCGGGCGGAATGGCGTCGATGATGGACGAAATGGCCAAGACGCTCGCGAGAAGACGCGCGGCGTGCGAAAAGAAAGATCCGGACGCCGATACGGAAGACAAGAAGTCGACATGGGAGAAAGCTAATACATTGCCAAACAATACTAAATTTTCGTCGGCTGAATCGCCAAAGTCAGCAAGGAAACGATTCGGTTCCGCGTCAGAAGAAACGATACTTAAAGTGAACGGTTTGACCGGTGATAATTCAGCGTTGGGACCGTCGGACTTAGAAGCATTGAAACAAGATATAGTTAAAGAAGTCAAAAAAGAAATGAATAAAATTAAGCAAGAAATAATTGACGGTATGTATTACTTGTTTTGTTCAACAATTATGGCTATTTTGCACCAAGGCAGTTCAGTACAGTAAATGTCAGAATATGTCCAGATAAATTCCATAAAGTCCCGTCAAGACTCTGTGACTCAACGGCTTAAATTTTTGTACCAGCTATGTTGCAAAAATCTCACTGTGTTCTTTATAAAATCAGTGCAGAAACATTGATAGTGTTACCACGGGATAAAGATGCAATAATTCCAAACATCGAGATTTAATTGTCTGTTACATCAGAAATATCTTGTTCATCCGTTTGGGAGCTATGATGTCAGCTGAATGTTAAACTTATAACACCTCTCTGTTTGCGTCGTGAGTTCAAAATAGTTGACTGAATGATCCAAAACCCCAAAAATTTTTCTTCTTGCTGCTGGCAGTGGACGTAAAATTAGAACTCGAACAACCATCTTAAACCAATCCTGTCACAGACTGATAGAATTTTGACATGTTCAGATCAAAACATAATGCCCATGTTCGTTAGCATTTTTGCATCCATTTTTATTTATTGCGCATGCGCAAAAACGGGAAATGTTTATGTGCAAACCCGTAAACAACTTGAGAGATAACCAAAAAAACAAATAATATTGATATTATTTATTTTTTTGATTATCTGTCAAGTTGTTTACGAGTTTACACATAAATAAACATTTCCCGTTTTTGCGCATGCGCAATAAATAAAAATGCTGACGAACATGCGCATTGACTAATTGACGTGACTTGATTGAACGTGACAAAACTGGCTTGGTGTGAAATAGCCCTTATTCAGTAATAAATTAAAACAAAAATTATTATTTCATTGTACTTTACAGCTATCAAAATGGAATTAAATCGGAGGTAATTTGAAAATCAACGCTGAATTACCCAGACGATGGGTAGTTGTTTTTTTAATCGAATCGACGTGTTTTATTGAACATGACATAATAATTACAATAGCTTGACTATTTATATTATAATCAGTGTATTTACAAAGTCTCCCCTGTTATACTGTATAAGTTTTTGTTATTGGTATTGCTGCTTTTTTTTAATGCTTTATTTCTGATAAAAAGAGCAAAATACTCATCGAGATGAAATATTATCGTCGATATAGTGACTTTGTTGGCTATATTCAGCTTGAAAATACATTGAAAACAGTGTAAGCACTGACAGTTATAGAAAGGCGTAAAGTGTAAACCTTTGACTGCGTGAAAACAAAAATATGCGACAAAGTGTAATGTTACCAACATTACCGACGTATGACATTGTAACTACCAACGGTTCTGAAACAAGCCTATACCGAGCAAACCTAGAGTTCCATCTTCTGGCTATAGAAAACACGAGTGCAAAAAAAACCTCATGATTCTGTAAGCAAACAGAACTATTTCCAAAACCGTAGTGAATATTTTTACCGCCAGGGGCACGCAATTCGCCATACCAAGCTCGCTCACAGATAATTGAAATTAAATTAGCAATAACTTGACTAATTTTAACAAATAACATCACTGGTTTGAATTGTTTATTTATCTGATTTTAGAATTTGCTTAGCTTAGGTTGAATTATATGTGAGGTTAAGGGCCCCTACAAATATAAACCCGGCCCTGATCAAAATAGGCAGGCTGATTTGTCTGCCTTTTAGATGCTGTTGTTGGAAGAAGTAGATTTTATTTATTTATTTATTTTTTGTATTTATGGTACAAATCAAACAGAAAAAAACTATGAAATTTTTGCTTAAATGTAGACAATTCCGTCATTTGGCGTTCGTAACTGTACTAAAGTCACTATTGTCGTCATAATTGAATCAAATTTGAAATAATTAGCTCAAAATTTTATTTTTCATTTGTTGCATTAGTTTAATAACGTAAGGATTGTAATAAATAGAAAATCTAAAAAAAAAGATCGCGGAAAAATTTACTCGAAATTTTAAATTATTAACGCGATATAAAATTGGAATGTCCATCAGAAAAACGTCTAGTATGTTCTTTTTATCGTGAAATAAAATGTTAGAGCAAGGAATCCATTCATCTACAATTCAGTATTCAAATTTTTATGTATATATTTTGTATGTAAACGAGTAGTACAGTGCATTGTTTTTAAAGATGGCCGAAATAATTATCAAGGGCGTCTCTACCAACCGACGATAAGAGGCGCTGAAGCTGTAAGACCCTAAATCGTGCATAAGTACCTAATATAGCCACAAATACTTATTATGTTTGTTTAAATACGACTCAAGCCTTAAAAATCATGTATTTTAAATTCCGTTTCAAATTTCGGTCCAAAACGCCAATACTGGTCACGTGACTACCGTGACGTCAGACTGCCACAAAGTAGGAGGCTCCGCTCATAAACGCTGGTAAACTGATGTGATGAAAGGTTGTTTCGTAGTTATTGCTATAGTTACGTGTAATTTGACGTTTCAACAAATAATGATAAATTAAACACTAAATATTAACCAAACAATGAAGCCTTTTTACAGCGTCTGATGCTGTACACCACTACGTGACGTCATGTGCTCTGATTGGCGTTCGTTATCACGTGACTTGGAGTGATTTAATTAGGTTTTATTTATTAAATATTAATTAAATTCCTTAAAAATACGGAAAAGTATTGTGTTTTTTAGTATTTCTATCATAGAAACTACCAATTAACGTTAAAATTGTGTTTTTATTTGAATACAGTCAACATCCCTATTGCATATCTATTTTTGTTTTCAAAATAGAAATAAAATTAATTAATAATCAATCAAATCCATGAATTTTTGTTATTTGATTTCAAGAATTATAGCAAGTCACGTTATAGACACAGGTTTGACAGCATAGATAAAGACTGGCAGTAAACAATAGCCACATTACTGTGAATTTGTTGGTAGATGACTCGAAGATTTAGCTACAGCGCCGCGCGCAAAACTTTTAAAAACCCTTACCGTCAATATTTTTGGTTTCCGGGCTTATAGACCGTGGTCTATTGGTACTTTTACCTGATGTTTCCTCTACAACTGCGATAGACATCATCAAAAGCGGTGTGGTAGCGGGCGAACTGTCCTCCTTGGTGGCTATCATGCCAGTGTAATTCGTCATGTAGGTCACTTCGCCCGCTGCCACACCACCTTTGATAATGTCTACCGCAGTTGTAGACGAAATGTCAGGTAGAAATACCAATAGACCACGGTCTATAAGCCCGGAAATCAAGAAGGTTTGGAACAACGCCGATCTTAAAAGCCTACACACTTGGATCTTACCGTCAGATTTTCGGAATACACGCTTCAAATGCGACCTGCCACGATCCATTTTTTTTCTCTCGAATATAAATTCCATTGAACAAAGCTATGGCACTGTACATACAATTACCTATACATAAAACTGTGTTCTGAAAGCATTTGATAATTATTTTTAGATTGAGTGATTTTAGTTTTTAAGTTTTAAAAAATCAAAATAATGTAGATCGAACACAGTTCTTTACTCTTTTTTTTTATAAACCTCTTGCAAATTTAAAAGTTTTAATAATCATGTTTAATTGAACGATCATCAGCTATCGTTTTAAAAATTGTAAATGATTATTAAAAATTAAATATTGCACTTTGAATATTATTGACTGAATTTTTCTCAATGAATGGCATTATTTAACAAGAAAAAGAAACGGGTATTTCAGGTTTAGTTGTATATTAATTAATAATAATCATATTTTATAAAATATTTTCTTATGCAAACTTTTGTTTCAAATATTGAAATTTATTTTATGATAATATTTAATTTGAGTCATTGATATACATAATATATTATATGGATACAAGATGGCCGATAAACTACAAACAACAGGAATATAGAAGATATGGCAGAAGACACGTTAAACGAATTTTATTTACTAGCGTTTATATTTCATATCTAAAAATACTCGATACTTTGATTTAAAAAATGGTAAATAATTTTAATGTACGTCTTGTGCACCTGGTGTCTTCCAAATAAGTAAAAAATGCGTGTGAAGTATATTCGTTTAGTTTTTTATCACATCGATTTTGTGAGATTATTTTCATATAAAACTTTGGACGAGAGGCACGAGCTTATATGTTTGCACATCAAAGATGCGAAAATCGAAAAGTGCTTTGTATTTTAGCTTTGTTCGAAACGCATACTTTTTATTTTAACATTCCTAAGTGCATAGATTATGATCGGATATCTTTGGTATACATTTCTTGAATCTATATAATATGTGTTCATGTATCATTGATTTGAGTGCTTCAGAAGATGGTGCCAACATAATAAATTGTTAATTTCCTGGTGAATAATTGACGTATTCATCGAGCAAATACCAACTTCACATGTTAAACTACACCGACTCAAGAGTCAATAATTTTCAAAGTTTCTTTTTTTTTACGAACAAGTGTTTTGTAATATGAATTCCTATTTGAATTTTTAAGTATATTAGTTTATAGAATTATAATATTGTATTTATATAGACTCAACTGTAAATATTAACACCTTTTTAATTCGTAAGGGACTTCCAATATAAAGTATTTATAATTATACTAAAAAGCGCTAATATTATATTATAATAATTAATATTATGATGTGTGACGTCATTTAAGATGAATTTGTACAAAGCGATAAGAGAGCAGTTTGGTTAGGTAGTTTACTTAATGTGATATTCAATTTTTGCATTTCATTGTATTTTGTAATGTCATCCGAGACACATATTGACTCCAATATCCAATTTACGATTAGATTTAATACTTCATAAACATTCGGCACAGTCGTCCCTTCTTGCTTGTTTGAATTTCTTTGAAACGGAACTTACTTTTGACGAATGTCTTAAATTTAGAGTGTCTATTGATTGTATGACGGAACTTGAATAGTAGAAAAATAGTCATTATTTCTTTTTAGTGTTTAAGCATGTCAGGCGCAATATTGAAGTCCAAGAATCCAAAAAAAACTGTTTGATGTCTGAGAAACAAAAGCTGAAACAATTGATTCGCGTGCTTGTGTTTTTTTTTTTTGAAAATAGAAGTTCCGTCTTGGTTATGTTCTGTCCCATGCTCTATACTATAAGTAACAAAGTTTCGGCTTCCTAAGTAAACGGGGGGTTTCCAGAGGACGTTGAAATATATTCGCAATTAAAAACGAATGCAGACCAACATTTGAAACGTCTATGTGAGGTCTAACCTATCCTTTCACAAAGAGGCTAAGTTTTTTCCAACATACAACACCATTTTACGAAATATATATTTTTTATTGTTGTTTTGACAATTATTGAAGGTTACAGGAGCAGAAAATGGCATATGCGTCATTACGATTTTACTCTTATAAGCCCCACATAGAATAGGGATGTTGACTATTTTTGGGAAAGTATTTTAAATCGTGCATAAGTACCTAATACAGCCACAAATATTTATTATTTTTGTTTAAATACGACTCAAGCCGTAAAAATCATGCATTTTAAATTCCGTTTCAAATTTCGGTTCAAAACGTCAATACTTGTCATGTGACTACCGTGACGTCATCCGTTCATACCAAAGGAGGTTCAAAAGTTTACACAGGAGCTACCATTCTATAGTTTCGTAGCTGTTGCTATAATTATATATAATTTGTCGTTTCCTATAAACAAATAATGATAAATTACACACTAAAACAATATTGTTTGACAGCGTCTGATCCTGTACATGACTCCGTGACGTCATGCGCTCTGATTGGTGTCGGTTGCCACGTGACTTGAGAGTGATTTTATTAGGTTTTATTTATTAAATATTAATTAAATTCCTTAAAAATAAGGAAGAATATAGTGTTTTTTAGTATTTCTATCATAGGTCAACATCCCTATTGTTTCTGATTCAAACACCGGATGTCAACCACTTTGCTTTTAATTGCGAATATATGCCAAGACCAGGTATTTTATAAAAGACGACAGTCAAACAAAGAAGTTGATTTTTAGTAAAAAAGGCAGCCCATTTAAACATCTGTCACAGATTTTTGGTCACATTTGGCCTGGTGTGTAATCTGGCGGATTTTCACATGATGAGACTTCACTCTTTTACCGCGAAACAATCAACAATAACATTGTTTCAAACAATTCCCGTCGTTTTTTAATCTATTCTTTATCCACAGTCAATTTTTATTAATTTATAAATCATTTTGTGAAATCGCTCCCAAAACCCAAAAATTCCCGACGAGCAGCAAGGGACGACTGGTCTAAAAACACTGAAACAGTTGAAATATTCAACCACAAAACAAACGGAGTTTTTAAAACAATTCCCAGATTTAACGTAACTGAAAATGTTTTTTATATAAATATAAGTCCAGGTTACATGTCTCTAATAATAACGTCAGTTGATCTCAGCATTTAAGATCTGCATATTTGTAAGAAGCAATGTTGTAAAAAGCAAAATGGCGGCGACGGTGTATGCCTTTGCTTGCATGGAACGAATGGTGCAAATTGCGTTAATACTAGTCTTGTTTGATTTATTCGTTTTACCGAAAAATTTGTTGCTATTTTCATTCATTCGTTAAAAAAAAAAAATGGTGAGTGTCCCGACACTGAGAGGAAGAGAAACTTCTTATGATAAGGAATTATATCAGATACTGGTTTGAAAGTACATTTCAAAAACATCTGCTGAGTAGTGAATTTTTTTGGAAATGGTACTAGCGTCGTGCCACGAGGTTGCAGTGCGCGCTTTCTTTCCTACCCCTCCACCCCTTCTATGTTAGCGTTAAACACTTAACGCAAACATGCCGAACCTGCATAAGAAGTTACATTTCAAAAAACATTACGAGTTCTTAATATTCTTAATATACAGATTGTATCAACTCAAAGCTGTCCATAGGGCACTCTGTGTGTAAGACAGAGCTCTATATACAAACGATAAGTAAGAGTGAGATAAATGATCGCTAATAGGTAGTAATTACTGTGGTTACTGTAAAATAAATTTAAGTAAACGTCTTTGTTTTCTAAGTAAAAATAGCCATTTTATCAATTAATGACAGTCTGTAGTCACTACCGAAATTATTGATAAAATGGCTATTTATACTGTTCACGAAAAAATCCAAATAAGTAAATGGTTTTATGGTGGTAATTCAACCGCCGACGTAATAAATTTATTTGTAGTTGCCTTTGAAAACAGACCGACTTCTTCTAATAATTTAAACGAACTAAAAATACAAATTTCTAATGCATGTCAGTCCGTTGACCATGAGATGTTAGCCAATGTGAGGAAAAGTATTTATAATCGATTAGGTTATTATTTGGCAGAACGTGGAGGTCTTTTCGAACGCTTAATAAATTAATTATTAAAATTATTGTTCAAACTGTTGTTAATAAATAATACGAATAAATATTACGGTTTAGTTTTTTTAGTTTGTAAACTGGTAAAAAGATTTACAAGTATTATTTATTTACAGTAACCACGGTAACTATTAGCGATCATTTATCTCACTCTTACTTATCGTTTGTACATAGTGCTCTGTCTTACGCGCAGAGTGCCCTATGGACAGCTTTGAGTTGATACAATCTGTATAATATTCTATATAAATTTAAAAAGACTTGCTCATTTGCAGAAAGCATTGTCAGAAAATTTGATTTGAGTTATGACTTTAGATTGTAATAACATAATTACATTTTTTGTACATGCAAGAGCAGTCTAATGTCACTCCCTGTTCTGTAGAACATTAGAGTGTACTAACATAAAAACAAATGATTGATCTGCATAGAAAAACAGCTTTTCTAGCGAAATTTTAATCGAAATATTATTTCGAAGTGGAAATTATACAAAAAAATATGTTTAATATATTTGATACATATATTAAACATATTTTTTTGTATAATTCAACTATTTTTTTGAGCAGGGTCAGTTTTAGTAATCTAAAATGTTTTTGAAATATTATCGGAAGTTTTCTGCCTCTAGTGTTGCCGGCTGATTTTAAGGTAGGAAATATCAATTTTAAAAAAACAAAATTTCGTACTTTGTTAACGTCAAATTCTTTGTTTAAAATAAATAAAATTAACGACTGTTTTATTTATTTAAAACAAAATGTTGACAATTTAAAAAACGAATGAAATCAAACTACGATGGCGTGCTGTATGAATGTTTTTTATTGATATTTTAGCTATAAGAATGTTTTATATTTTCACTCATATTAATCGCAAATGAAAAAAAAAGAAAACTCAAAAATAAATTATAGATTAATATGAATGACAAACTCTTTTTTAAAATTTGTATTCAGATCTTAAAAATGTATTCTTAGCGAATAAAAAAACGACATTTAAATGAATTTGCAACAGTCATAGAATATAAATAAAAATATAATAAAAAGTTTATCGAATTTATTTGTTATTCGTAACGAAAAGTTTTCACTCTGTTTCAAAAGTTGACAGACGTGGGCATTTTTTTAGCAGCGCCTTTTACATGCCCACATAATGCCGGCCACACATGTAACTGCATACTTGTCAAGTATACATGCGCTTGACGTTTGATCAAGTTTGCATGGCCGTGTGTGTGATGATTTTGATCAAATATTTTGACTTGACTGCCGAACGAATTTACAATCTGCGTACTTGAAGACTTGACAAGCGGCCAGTATTGTGACGTGACAATCAGGCGTTCATAGATAATCTGTTGTGACTTCTCTTTTGTCTATGCATGTGTTTCGTGCATACTACTATGTCTACTGATATTCGTAGAGCTTTTCACGGAGTGTTTGAAGAATTTATTATAATTTACATCCAACAGTACGATTTTTTCTACTTTTCTGAACCATTTCGGTACCCAACACCAAACCAATTATTGCTAAAGCTTCATCATATGTGGATGCCATAGTCGATAACTTTACTTTTGCACGTCACTTCTGGTTGTAGAACTGACGCCGCTTCAAGCAAACTTGTGCGTGTGGCCATCATGCAAACTTGATCAAACTTCAAGCGCATGTATACTTGACAAGTATGCAGTTACATGTGTGGCCGGCATAAGAATATAATTTTAAATGATGATACAATTTACAATGTAAAAAATCAGAATAGCTATTTATTAATTTTTTATTTAAAAAATTAATAACATTTTTCAATAAAGTAAAATGGTGTAAGTAGTATAACTCAGTGTAATAAATTCTTTTAAAATAATGAAGAAAATAGATGTAGATGAGCTTTTACATAATAGCAATGTATAAAAAATAAAAATCATTAGTGTTTTTGCCATCATATACATCGAATAGTTTAATATCATCTAAGAAAGAAAAAACAGGTTTTTTTTTCGAAAGTTGGTATTTCTGATTGGCCGATTGTGTGATATTTAAAATAAAATGCTCTTTTCGTTTGTTTTTTTTTTTTTTTAGATGGGTCACCTTAAAACACTTTAATTTTCTGAATTAATTAAAACAGGCATCGATCTCACCAGTTCAGCATAATCAGCTGAATTTATTACGTATTTTGTATGAATAATGTATAAAAAATGATGAACAGTTTAAATTTAATGTAAAGTTATCTATGTAGCAGGTCAAGTAAGAATATTGAACTTTTTAGTAAACAAGTAATACCAATTTTGATAATAATAAATTTATATAAAAAAATTGCACTGTTCCAGCATTGGCAGATTTTTTTTTTCGATAACGAATCATTTAGCATTAGAGCATTAAACCATAAACTGTTAGACTCACTTAAATAGTAAACGCATGAAATGCTACAGTAAGGTTTATACAACAGGTTGACAATCCTACAGGGGTTAATTTTTTTTCTCAGCCCTTTGGTGGACTTTAGATGGGTTATTCATTTTGGCTATAATGGAAAGAGATCGCGCTAATCGGCACATTTTTTGACAAACAATCGCATGTTCGAAATTTAGAAAAACATTCAAAATTTCAAAAAAAATGAAATTTTCGAAAAAATTCAAATTTTTGAAAAAAGTTCGACATTTTTAAAAAAAACGAAAACGTGATGAAAAATTCAAAATTTCAATTATTTTATTTTTTGATTGGAATTTGTGGTGACACTTTTATCACCCTGAATTAAGGTGTTAAAGGCTGGAACCGCCTCTTGGTGGCATTGGGCAGCCATCTCCGTTTTGTAATTTTTACCCAAAATTTGCGCTTTCAAATTTCTAGTGCCTTTCCTAAAATTTGGTTCTCTGCTCTATTCATTTGCAAGACGAACTAGATATAAACAATTACTGCCGTTCAGTTGTCCTGACCGACCAATCACAACTCAAGAAACAAAAGGACACATACTTATCGTACTATTACGCACACGTCTTGAAAATGAAATGTGAGGACCAAATATCTGGAGGACTATTTTGTCGAGCTAGGGGACTTCACCAAACTTTCAATGGCAGGCCTACTAAACCTCATTGCGATGGAAATTCATGCAATCCACGATGTTATGAGGTAATTCTAATTTTGTTATAAAATCAATTTCATGTCAAAATAGTTTACCTTGATTGATAAATTCAGTTTCATTCCCGTTTTTTCGGTGGGAAGGTGGCAAGGTAGCGATACTGTCTCTTTTCAGTATAACAAAAAAATAAAGAAGAAGAATCTTCAATGGGGTGTTTTCATATTTTTGGGAACTAGCGCAAAAAACCTGTGGAAATGGAATCAAAATATACAGAAAATTCTCACTTAAAACTATTTTATTCTATGTAGTTGTTTTATTATCGAATATGTCACATGTTTGGTAATAAAATAACTACATTGAGGCCGGCCATACGCGGATAGCTGCAAGCTGTCAAAACTGATTGCTTCAAGCATCGACTGCATGACTATTGGCTTACAAATTTTCAGAGAAAATATTCCACGACTGCTCGAGCGGTCATGATCGCACCGAGCAATCAACAGCATGGCTAAATTTAGTCATATAATCACATAATACTGACAACTCATGAGCATGGTTATCTAGACAACGCGACACAGAGGAAAACTTGACTTAAAATCCGTATTGCAACAGGATTTGAGCGAGCAGTTGACAGTCTGCTCGAAGGATTCGCGTTGGACATTAATTCTAGTGTATGGAAAACACCCTATTATCAATATACAATTTTTTTTGCCTATCATTCGATTGATAGTGTGTCATGTCTTGGATAAGAGGTCATAAAAAATAATTTTAGTGCAGGCGCTAGATTGCGTCCCGTATGAAAAATCCAGTGGATTAATTCCGATTGATGATTTAAGTACAGGAAGACTTAAAATTTTCACAATATCGAATGGTAAAAATTTTATTCAAATCTGTTTAGTATAGTGAATTCAATCTGATTTTTATCCGGATGAAGCCAGATCAGTCAGTTATTATAGACCCAAGCTTTTTCTAAGAAACAAGCTATCGAATGGTAAAAACCGCATTCAAATCCGTTTAGTAGTTCTCGTGTTTTTAGCGCGCGCACAAATACAGAGCGATTTAAATTCCCATAGTCTGGCAACCTTCAGAATTTTATTCTTTAGGTCTTCCTAAACTTAAATCAGAATAAATCCACCAGATTTTTCATAGGGAATGCAGCCCAGCGCCCGATCTGTTTAACTGTAACAACCGAAAAATATTGTACGTATTAAGTGATATAAGCTTTTGAAAGTCATGTTTCATGTTTTGCAAGATGTAATATGTATTATAATATATAATCCTCCGATCGGCAGTGGATCACATGGTAGCCTATTTTTCACTAAGTATAGCCTTACAAAATTAATTCACCAATGTACAATTAAAACCCAAATTTTGCAAAAACGGTGACATGCCCTCAGGGAACTCAGAGTTCTAAGTATGTTTAGATTTGAAATGTACTCTAGTGGATAAATTTCGTTCGTGACGCTTATGTAATAGGTACTACACACGGTATAAGAAAGAATGGTAGTGTATCTTATATTCTTTTATACATGGAAGGGGTGAATCTCTTATTGGCCGAGTACACGGAGAGCCCGCGGAGTAGCGCTACGATCGCGCCAGCAATGCTTGCTGTGTTAAGAGATGCGTAACGGGTTTGCGTATGCGTTGGCGTTGCGTAATATACTTTGAAAGTTGAATTTAATCTTTTTACACTTTATTTAACACAGCAAGCATTGCTGCTGAGCTCGCAGCGCTACTTCGCGCACTCACCGTATACTAGCCCAATAAGAGACTTGCTTTTTTATGTGGGAGATACACTACCATTCTTTCTTATACCGCGGTACTGCATGTCACAAGCAGTTGTTTTTTTAGCAGTGAAACTATCATTGTGATTCACGCGGTCTTAGAGGGGCTAACAAAATAATCAATTTCAAAATGTTTGAAATGAGACTGACATTTGTAATAAACCGCGATTTTTCATTTGAATTAAAACGAAAAAAAAAACAAAAAAGAAAAAACCACCGAATAATTTAGGTAATATTTATTATTTTACATTACTTAACAATAAAATAATGACATTTACAATCGCATTTATTTCAAACAGCGTTTATTAAAAAAACATTCATTTAATATTTTTTTATAAAATTGTATTTTTATTATGCTAGTTTGTGAATTCATTTTATCATATATTATTGTATGAGAAAAATTGCTAAAACCGTAATTTATGTAAAAAAATGTGATCTCACAATTGTATGCACAATTTTTTTTATATTTCCTTGTATACACTGTAAAACATAAAAGTTTATTACTGTACCTTAAATTATCGTCTTATTATTTGGGGCCATCCATAAATTACGCCATACGTTAAGAGGGTGAGGGGTTCGACGAAGTGTGACAAGGAGCAGGGCGTCAAGTCTCGTATCTTTAGGCTATATCAAGTTTGTATTAAAAAATTTTATAAAAAAAAAATAATTTTGAAACTGCTATTTTCATTTATTCAGTTCTAGGTGTAAAACTGCAGAAAATGTGACGTCACAGTCACACCACGGAGGGGGGTCCCATAAATGTGACTACCTGTGACAAGGACGGGGGGGAGTCAATAAATCATGAAATTCGTGTGACGTAATTTATGGATGGCCCCTTTTTCCTTCATCAACACCATGGAGTTAGATACTTCCCTCCATAATCAACACATTCGCTATAACATCTGGTGACAAAAATCTGAACTTCGCTAAAGGATATACAGTCAAAACCGTTTACGACGACATCGTTTAGAACAACATACCGGTTATATTGACCAAAATCATAGGTCCCGGCTGAATGCTATATGACCGCCTTATAAAAAACTCTGCTTTTTACGACATACCGCATTAAGCGACTAAGTTTAATGTAATATCTTCGGAGAATTATATCTGTTAGAACGACCAGCTGTATTGTAAACAAAATTCGTACGCACAGAAGTGTTCCAACCAGACTAAAATTACAGATTTTATGAATACAGAAAAATGGTATTGATAATGTGAATATTATTCCTATTAATATAGCTATGGATTTATATGTATCTGCACTTTCAATAATACTACATACTTAATAAAAAATTACTTTGTAGCTCGAAAACATCACCGGTTATTACGACTATCGGTTTTTACAACCAAATATGAGTTCTTCGATTATGACTGTATTTCATATGGATTGTTACGCACGAATGCAATATGTTTTATTGTTTTCAGAATTAAAAAAAAAGTCCCGATGTTATTTCGACCTAATGCTAATTCATATTTTTAATTTATTAACCCTTTCTTGTCGCTATATTGGATTCTTAAAACTCGCTATAACGCTCTTTTCAAGGATTGACCGCATTTTCAAACTGTTCTCTGCTTCCAAGCAGACTTCGCGTAACCACAAAAGAAGAAATATTTCTATGCAGAAGAGTTGTCGAGCGCAGGCCCGGCAGGTCATGTTCAGTCCGTGTGGGTAGTGAGATGAAAATTTTTTTTTCGATCTAGCGGTGATTAAATTAACAAACTTCAATGCAAGCCCCCTCCAATTAACTCATGCCAGCACTGAGCATTTAAAACCTAATAATTGTATATTTTATAAGCCTCGTAATCGTATAACAAACCTTTGAAATCCCATAACTCTGGGGAAGCCAGCACATAAGTTAAATTGGTTAGTTAACAAACTTTACATTACAGAAAACATATTTTGAATTTTTATTGAAAAAAATATTACACGCTTAAAAAAAATTATACAAGTCAACATCACATAAATATGTGAAAAAAATGTTGTCAAATTCCATGTGGGTATTTTACCCACACGAAATTTTTCGTATGGGTATAGCTACCCACAAAACCCTGATCATCCGCCGGGCCTGGTCGAGCGTGTCCAATATATTAAAGCAGTAGGTTCGTTTTTGTGTTTCCGCGATTTTTATTCGCCGTGTTAGTGAATCCAAGGGTTTTTTTGAATAAAATCTATAATAATTTTACCATTAAATAATCCCCAACTTTTTTTATATTATCGCTCACTGTTTGTTCCCATTTTGTTATAGCGTAATAATACAGTCTACGTTATTCGAGAAGAATTAGATTTTTAAACAGAAACAAATTTTCGAACTGATTCCAGTAATTTCATAGTTTAGCGCAAGCAAACGATACCTCTTTATTAGTACAGAAGATTTGAAAAAACCGTAATAAAACGAAATTACAATTTTAAGTTATAATTTTATTTATTAGTTGATAATGGATCATTTTTTACAACCGTTACGTAATAATTTATCGCGAATTATGACTGTAATTTATGAAATTGATATTTTTAAATTTAGTATATTTAAGAAATACATTTTTAATTATGAAATGTTATGTATATTACGCAATTGAAAAAATGATAACTATAAAGAATATTCAATTATTTTCACTTTCGATCTTCAATCATAATGAGATTATAAAATCATCTCGCATAGTAATTTGTAATGGCAGCAGGTGAATATAACACCAGATAGACCGGTTTTAATAAAAAGTAAGTAATCACAAAAAAAAACTTTAACATTTCGTATTATGCCATTTAAAAACTGGTTCCCAAAACAGACCTCGTTTTACAATAGCTTGTTCTTATGACAATACAACTATTGATAGACTGTGGCGAAAGTATATCTTTAATCTTTATCAAAGTTTCAATCACAATAACGAAAGTTTAATAATTTTTTAACGTTAATGAAAATATATTGACGTGAATACGTTTTTAAAATCGAACAGGCTTAGGAGACATGTACGAAAAGTCGAACGCTACGAATAGACAAAGGATGTCCGTACGTGAGATGACCTTGTGATCGAGCGTGCCACAGCAGTCAACGCAGGTGGGAAATACGCACTCCGGTAGCATGCTGCTATCATACGGTGCCCGGCAGGCTTCAGGTGAGTGCAACTTTGGATGATCGTTTTTAAATTATGTTTAAATCTTCAAAAATATTGCAGTGCGTTAATGATCTCAGTTGTCAATAGTGTCTAATCTAGGTACCTAATATTGAAAATTTGAAACTAAGAAATATAACTCAAAATCGTAAATACTGTGTTTAAATTATAATTTAATTTTTAGAGATTTTATTGTGAGATTTGTGAGTGATATTGAAAGTTGTCTCGAGTTTAATTTTAAATAGATGTTTATTTTATATAAATCTATATTATTGATAAGTAAAATTGTCAATTAAACGTGGAAATTGCTATGCATTTCAAGCCGTTGCACATTTCCATTTCATTTCCATTCAAGTCGACACAGAAGTTTTGCTTCGGAAGAAAAAAACAAATACTCAAAATAAACTACTGTTAGTTTTTATTTTAAGGTAGTTGTCGTGGTACAATATTGTCAAAAAGTTAAAGATTATACGCGCCACAAAAGTATACTAGGTGATCCATAATTTGTACGCAAGACTGTATTTAGAAATAATTAGACGGTCAAAATTTTTTTCTTATTTTTTTTTAAACTTCAGAGATCGTATACAATTATTCAATTTTTAATTGAATTTATCTCGGATTATAGACGGTCGATCGACTTCAAATTTTCAGGGTAATTATATTATCATGTCCTTAATAAGTATACAAAAATTAAGAATTTTCTGACGGTGTGCCTTAACCACGACAACTACCTTAAAGTAATGAGTTTTTTAAACTTCAGTCAACAAGCTGACTAAAAATAATCTTATAATACGAGCAGTCGTTCTGATAACGGTTTCTTATGCAAGTTTTTTTAATGTGTTCATTATCGATTGAAAAGGTTACACCGACTGTGGTTTTTCAATAAAAAACAAGTAAATATTATGCACACTCTTTCGTTAATTTTAAAGTCAATGGTAAAAGGTTTGAAGCGAGCCGACCTCGTGCGCATGACGTCACCTAACGCGATAAAAAAGGACCGAACATACGAATAGTGCAAAACAGAACGAGATAACAACCGCGTTGAATTCGATTTTCTCCATGTCAAACGTCTATATACCATGCTGTTTTTATACAAAGCTAGACAGTGTTGTGATGATTTTTGAGAGGTTTATGTTGTAAGCGTCAGTTTACAGTACTTATCGTAATAATTCAATAAACAATAAAAAAAATAATAAATGCCTAAATCTTAATATACGACACGAAAATTTAATATAACGTTACGGTATGATTAGCACATGTTTAAATGGCAGTGTTTTGTTTTGTTAACTGGTTTGTTTTTGGTTCGGTGCCGAAAATTTGTTAAGCAATTTTAAATACTATACATTCATTTCGCAGGTGTCATGCGTCTGAAATGTTTGTACGAAGTAAAACAAACAGAGAATCGTCGGTAGGTGCATGTCGTTTCTTAGTTTCGTTTAATGAACGCGAGCTGTTCTAAATTTAAAAGTTTTCGGCTGGGCCGTTATGTGAGATAAATATAGCGAACTTTATGCGTTTAGTTCAACTTTTGATTGAAATCTCAGCTATCTTAATAATATCATCCACAATTTAATTAAGAATATTTTCTTATATATTCAAAAATAGTATAATAATCATGTACTAGGTACTTCAACATTCTGAGTCCTTATTCCCATGACAAGTCTGGTATAAATCCTCGGTGCCTAATTATTTGAAGATAACTGTTCATTGAATAATTTGCTAATAGTATAAGATTTTAATAACATAATCACTTGGATAAAATCTATGAATAATAATGCACGTTTCGGAATAATTTTCCATTAATAAGAGTAAAAACTTGAAGCTTCAAGCTTATATTCCTGATGGGAACAGTGTTCCGAAACAATAAACATGCGTTGAGTGGCTTGTAGAACGCATTTAAGTGCTTATGTAATTAATATATTAGTTGATCATGTTTTACCAAGTATGCCAAATGAAGATTCAGTTCAAGAAATTATTATTTACTACATTTTTGGTTCCATGTAGAAGCTTTATTTTTTCGAAAATTTTGCGAAAGCAACCATTTGAATTCGAATGCGGTTATATGTGGTTTCACCAGGGCTCCCTGATCATAACCTATGACGGGCCCCTCAGCCCTCACGACATTCAAAGTCTTGTACTGTGTGCAATCTTGCGTCGGGCCCCTTCTCGTGTCGAGGCTTTTAGCTGCAGCCCGACTGACCATTCCCTTGTGTATTATAGCTTATTATATTATAAACCCTCGATTTATTATTATATAATGTAGTATTCGTTTTCGTTTCCAAAGTGACTTTACTAATAAAATCGCAGGTGCAACTATTGAAATTTGTCAAAAGACGATACGACATCTACTGACAGAAATTTAAACCGTAAATACATTACATTTTACATTTTGTTGGTGTTACTATATACATATATATAAAAATGGCGAATTCGACATTACATTTGGCCTAAACTTTGTCATCATGTCAAAATATTCATTCGTTACTCTGACAAATAAACACACACTGTAGACTATTAGATTATTAATAATATTAATTGAAAGTGAATTGATTTTGGATATAACTTCATCTGATTAAAATAAATAATTACTTTAATTTTGTATTTTTTGTGGTTTAAATGTTCACAATTATGAAATTAATGTAAAATAAGCAACTGGTTCTTAACGATATATGTATAAAATCGATTTTTCCGTGCGTTGCTAATGATACCTGTTACATTAGAAATATATGTACATACATTGTGAAGTTCTTTAGGGTACTGACCCCGTGGAAAATATCAATATTGTAGGGAAATCCTTAAGAAGGAGGGATGATTAGTATATTAAATTTATTAATTATTCAGCGTCAAAGAAAACCAGTTACAATAAAACATGCCATTTAATATGGTGTAAGTACTGTCTACAAAATAATATGAAAAATTCCAAATATTTATATAATGGATTTATGATTTGGATAAGTATATGATTCAGTTATTAATTAAATCTGAAGTAATTAATCAGTATAATTATCACAAATTAACTATAGAAATATCGATAAAGTTTTTGTTTTCCTCGTGCAATATTTGGAAACGGGAAAAAAGTAATAATAAAGAAATATTTTGGTCTATCTTTATTTTGGGGATAGAATCTGTATTTTGTAGACATGTCTAAAACACGAATATTATATTTAAACGTGTAATGAAACAACAAAATATTAGTTTTCCGCATAAAAAGAGAAAGTGTACAACGAGTTGTAATGGTTGTCGTGCGAAAGAGTGAAACGGATTCTGTGTTGCAGTATTTTCGAGCGAGTAAAAGTTAAAATAAGCGGAGAAGGAAATGAACAGTGCAGAGCTAAAACACGGCAGTAGCATTTCAACAACACTATGGCTAGCAATGGAAGATCTGGCCGATTCAATAGACGATATAATTTGCTCGTTTGAAAACGCAACAAACACGACAATGGATACGCTCGCTATGTTAATATTCGGTTGGATTTTGTTGGCTTTGTTTCTTTTGTGGTTAGGCAAATTTCTTTACAATAAATTCTTGCCGAAAGATGACATTGTGACTAGTGAACCGATTTCGACAAAAACGAAACTCGACGTGAATCAAAAGGCGGCAGTGGTTGATAAAAGTGCGGCCGTCGCAGCTGTTGCGGTCGGCGTTGCTGCGGCTGCCGGAAGTACTGCGGCAGCTGGCGATGTCGTCAAAGAGAAGATTGTAACGAAAACCGCTGCACCGGTACCGGTTTCAGCCGGTGCTAAATCTGGCGGTGGAGGAGGCGGCGGTTATGTGCCGCCCACGCCGCCCGTTCGCAAAAGGTTGTCGAGAAAGTCGCCTGGACCGGACTTGCCGAGGAAGAATATTCACGTCAAACCGGCGCCGAAGGCCACGGGCCCCGATAACGTCAGTGTTCAGTGGGTGAACGATCTGTTTCAGTGGTTGTACAACGACTTGGTTGTTGTGAACGAACTGGTCAACGTATGGATTCAGTCGCTCAACGAATTCTCCAAGAAGTCAGTTGCAGAGGTGAGTTCAACAAAAAAATATTATATGTTCACGCATATGTAGTGGAATCTCTATTTTATAAATTGATGGGAATAAAATTGCCTGTAACGTAGGAAAAATGATTCAACTGCGGGGAAATATAATAGAAACCTCAGTAACGCAAAAAGTATCACGCATCTTCCCCCGTAACCTTATGTGTATAAGGCTCACCCTTTTTTTAATTATGAAGTTTTTGGTTGGGATTAACAGCCACAATTTTTTTAGAAATTGTCTAATCTTTGACATTTTCTGCTGCTGAAAGAACATTTTCGTGTACTTGGTAACGGCTCAGAATCCCACAAATAAGAAAATGTTTTTTAAATTTAAGTAGAAGTCTGTTGCTAAGGGTATTTTCTTTATTGGGTCAATGGGACACTGGACTCCAACTAACATTGTCAGATTATTTGTTCATGTAGATTAAAATATAAGATTCAGTAGAAAAATGATATTAGTTTTTCGCCTAGTTTCGTCTGGATGTTGCTAACTTTCTTAACGAAACGCGCGCCGTAGTTTTTCTTTTAATTTGATGTGCTGGTGTTCACAATGTCATTAATGTTTAGGATAACCGACGATTCCAAATTTCGAGTGACATAATATTATACTGTTTTCAAACGAAAATTGAAAAGACAACTCTGTTGCATTTTTACTTTATTTAAGTCCGTACATATCCGAGAAACTGATATTTTTTAACAAGTATTTATATAAAAATGATAGGTATCAGCGCTACAAATGATTAAATTAACTTTCTGCAAATTTTGCTTACATATTTTTTCGATAGAGGATTCTGGGTTCTGGTTGTTATTTCGTGAAAACTGGGAACTATGTTGTTTAAAAATCACTAGGATTAGGGACGGCGACTTTTAGCAAATCCCGGGTGTGCTCATTTGATGATATTCGTTTGGTGTATATTTGCACATCGACGACGAGGGTAACTTTCGTTGCTTGCTAAAATTTTATTCTTAACGTGCCAAAAGAAGTATAACTTCAAAAATGTATAACAGAAAAACAGAGCGGTTCGTTAATTTGGACCAGGAGATATTTTCAAAACGGTGCATTTGTACATTGACGTCCTGTTGAACTTTTTTTCTTGTTGTGACTTTGTAAGCCAAATAACCTTTGAGCAAAAGGAGATCCCGAATATATTACACAATATTACTTATTATGATATTATGTAACAAGATAAAGCAACGTAATGTAATTTTGGTTATAATGGTTCGTAAAGAAGTTATTTAACCGTTAACGGTAATATTCCGAGATTTAAGAAAATGTGTCTCCTTTGATTAAGGAAACTTACTGAGTTATTAAATAAACTCAAGTCTTGTTTTGAAATTACCTACTATCAGCTGATCTGGACGTTTGCCCAAAACCGTACAGCAGATATTTCTAGTAATATTAATATAGTAATACAACGTACCTACGTACTAACAATAGGTTTTTAAGTTGTATTGACTTTGAGGTGTAGACTTTCCTCGCGTAAATTACTGACAAATACAGTACATTGGATTTACAAAAGAGACGTTTTAGAAACGGTACATGAAATCTCATTTCTATTTCAGATTGCTCTTGTTTATATAAAACTAGCGGCCCAGTCCGGCTTCGCCCGGGTGTAAATGTAATATATAGGATATAAAAGATGAGAATCATTATCATTAAATTCTCAACGTGTATTGAATTTGCGCGAATTCAATCGCTTTTATTTGTGAATGTTCAAAAATCGAAGACAAATCTTATTTCCCGAAAAGAAATTTAAAAAATTCTGTTAATCCGATGGCTACCAAACTTCAGAAGATCACCCGCTGGGCTAATCTAAAGATTGTCTGAAAATTTCATCAAAAATGGTCTACCCGTTTGGAGTTCATAGATTACATAAAAGTACATATCGTCTTTTGTCTATATAGATTATTAAAATGTAAAAAGTGGTTATTGTGACATAACGATAATAGTTGGACATATAGTATCGCGAAGTTTTTTGTAGTTATTGATATGTTCTTTAATATTATAGAACATACTTTTGTTCTATCATCAATAGTTTCCGCAGCGCATGCGACGAAAGATGTTTTATGGCATTTTTTACACCTTGGGTTACGTTACTAAAGTTTTAGTAAGGATCACTAATATTTTCTAGCAATAAATATAGCCTATGTTACTCAGGGTGAATGTAGCTTTCTAATGGTGAAAGAATTTTTTAAATCGGCACAGTAGTTTTGGAGTTTATTCATTACAAACATACAAAAATACAAATCTTTCCTCTTTATAATATTAGTATGATAACCGGTCAAATGCAAGCCAAACTCGCGTGGAGAAGGTTTCGTACCATTTAGTTTTCCGTGAGAACTTTAAGGCTGTCGGAACGCTCTGAATTTCAGCTAAAAATACGGCGTCGGCTGATAGCTGATTGTAGACTTATTCGTCAACATTTTGCAAAAAATTATTTCTCTATAAGGAAGATAGAGGACAAATCTAGATCCTCTAATGGACTACTTTTGTAATTTATGTACGATTTACTAGAAAAAAGTTGGCATTAATTGTGCCAAAAAACACACGTTTTCAATGTCACACTACGACTTTATTCGTACTTATTTCACCAAATTGTTCCATCACAAACTTAAAAGTGACTCTTCCTATTTCGGAAAAGTTTTTTAAATGTTCAGAATATTTCCAAAATTTTGAGTAATCAATTGACAGCGACACCCTTGCAACAACATTTTTTAGCCTCGTAGTGTGGCTTAAATTAACCTTAAGGCTTAGGATTTTCGTTTAGGTTTTCCTGTAAACTATATGAGTGAGGCCCTATATTCCCTTTTTTTTCAAAATTATAGGCTCAGTAGTTTCGCAAATAAGGGGAGGAAAATAAAAATTTAACTATGCAGAATTCCAACGTTTCATGTCAAACGTTCTCTGAGGAAAATATACTATTACAGACGTATAGACAAACAGGTAATGATTCTCGGTTGTCTCGATACGGAGAGTACGGAACACTAGAAATATTTTGTTTCTATTTCTCGCGGCTTAGATAAATTTAACTTTTCTCGTTCGCGTGAACGTCGATTTCGCCCGCAGTTTCGTTTAATGTTACTTTTTTTAAAGGAACTCTATCATAATTCATAAACCGAAAATAGCGAGTTAAAAACGACTGTGAAGTTTCATCAAAATAATTATTTTAGCAGTGATGTAGGTAGAACAAGACAAAAATAAAAATTGCGGAAATACATTCTTCCGTCTAAAGGTCATACAAAATACCCGAAATCACTGACAATTCGTGGACAGTTCCCATTACTATTTTATAAATAGATAGATACGTTTTATTGTTCACCAAAAAAGAACAATAACAAAACGTCATATAAATTACATAAACAAATTAAAAATCAAGGTAGTCATTAATTTAAGGTTTTAAAATTGATATCGTTCGTTTTAATTAATTTAGCATTTTTTTTTTCTAAATTAAAAAGTAAGGTCGAATTTAGTTACAAAATTCGCAAAGTTTCGGTAAATCGGGGGCTCCTATTAAGCTGCTAACTGCTTATTTTGCTTATGGGTAAATCCGGTCCTGGATATGCGTATGTGATAAAATAAGACTGCACTCGATTATTCACTAAATTCAACATGCGTCTTCGATAAAACATTTAGCCGAAGCTTCAGTCTGACTCTATTGACAGCGCATCCTAAGAAAAATCGCGTATGAGCTAACCCAACCCCAATTTATCTTTCGCGTATAAACAGATTCGCGCTTTACAAATATATGAGACACGCCAGGGATGTCCAGTAGCAACACTTGTATGTATAACCGCGACTGACTATGGCCGTTTAATTATTGCAAAAATATCGAAAACCTCACTGAAAAAGAAACATGTGTTTTTACATATGTTTTTGGAACATACTTTTAAGTGCGTTCCAAAAACAACAACAGTCAATAAAGCACTTATAAAACACGTTTCTTTTTCACTGGATTTTTCGAATTTTTCGGAATAATAAACAGTCAAAATAGCTATTCATTTCATTTCATTTCATTTCTACAACATCTAGAATATTTTTAATTATTTCGATTTACACCTCAATTCATGCTGTACCAACAATTTCATCATCCCTGGCTTTATTAATTGTTCGATTAATCTCTAAAATTCTCTGCTCCTAAATGTATTATGATTTCAGATAATTATTTATTATTTGATTTATTAGAAATAATGTTCGTTAATTGCTATTTGACATTACATTAAGCTAGCCAATATGTATACTAAATTTCTTCGAGGGCTAATGTTCTCTTTAAAATTGCACCGATATATCGATATTTTTAAAAAAATATATCAGTACCGATGTCGATACTTGAAAAAAATATCGATACGATATATATCGATACTTTTTGGCACTTCTGACATCCCTAAGACACGCGTTGCAACAGAATACTTCAAAACTAGGACACGCATATACATTATACAGGCCCAAAAAATATAGAGTTCAGTGGAAATATATGGGAGTGGTCTAGAGAGTGAGGTATGTACATTGTCTCTGATGGATGAAGCGGCGCCTGTCGGGTTGATGGGAATTGGAACTGTTTGGGAGGCCAGTGTCCTACATTGTACAGTCCGTGTGACGCATTGGATAATCGTGTCACATCTGTTACGACGTCGGTAACTCCACTGCACTGCAGGCGAAGCGTCCCCTCCAGAAATGGAACAAGGGGAATATTATGCATTGCGCTTGTTGACACAAACCTGCAGGATTTATGTGAATGCGTGTGTCTAAATTTAGATCAGTGACGACTGACGTTTCTATTCATAGATCTTTTCCAGCATCAGTCAGAAACATTGCGACAGTGATCGATAAAAATAACAGTTATTTCGTAACTGTTGTCAAAAATAACTGTATACAGTACAATCGCGATAATATGAATATGCACTCTTATGAACGACTCAGTAATATGAATATAAGTTTTGTGGATAATTTAACACTCTACAAAAAAGGTATATTGTGATTTTTCACTAAGTTTACTGGTTTAAAACTCTATCCTCGGAAAACTTTTGAACCAGTAAACTTAGCGAAAAATCACAAGATACCTTTTTTGTAGAGCGTTAAATTCTCTACAAAAATAAGTATGTCTCATTTGTCCCCAAGTCTTAAAATTTGGAAGAACAAAAAGAGTTTTCGTTATTTTCCATATGAAACTTTGGTTGGTATGCGGACTATCTTAGAGTTAATATTAAGAGCTCAAATTTTTAGAGATTTTTTTTTATCAATTTGGAAACGGTTGACTCCCTGGGAGCATAGAAATTCGACAATATCCCTGTTAAGGACCACCCTAAAGTACATGTTTCTTGCGAACCTCGATAATATAAACATACCGAAGGGACTGTGCATTTTCTGGCGTTATAGAGAGTTGTTATATGGAGAGAAAAAAAATCAATATTGTTTTACTATTATAGTATTATTTAATAATAAAATTAATCACAGCTAACAACAGAACGAATTTCTTAGAATCTTCGGTACGTATGATGTCGACAGTCGAAGTAAATAAAGCAGCAGTTCTTATAAATTTCGGCAACTGAGAAAGTACTTACAAACAGTAGGTGCTTTATGAGTTGCCGAAATTACTTGCTTTACAATGACATATGGTCGTTATTTAGAGTGGGTGAATTGTTACATAGATTATATCATTGTATGGGCAACAAGGCAAACCAACCAAAGTCGAGTAATTTCGAAGTTTTAAGGAGTTTGACGTTAAATCGAGTGATGTTACATGGAGTTTACTCTGCATTTGTATTTGTGCCCTGGGTAAAGACGATTGGTCACTCCCTTTTCTGTTCCATTTTCTCTGCGTTCATAAAAGCTGATGACTTCAGCTGTTGAGCGCCTATAATCTACATTTTTTCTTCTTCTCTGCGTCTCATAAATTGCTTCTGACCTTGAAAACACAGTTTCTCTGTCATCCTGAGATAGTGTGCTTTTCGCTATTAGGCAAATACGTTTCTGCTGGTCGTATCAGTACAAAATCGTTATTTTCGTAATAGATATCTGTAAACTGTTATTTTCACGTAACAGTAACAGACATAACTAACCTTTAAAAGTAACAAGTTCTCTCGTCACTGTTCGACGCATATATATTATAGTAATAATGCTCAAAATAACGCACCGACTGCGCATGGGTCGTACATTTTGTTTTCGATTTTTCTGGCTGATGCTGGAACGAACTTCATGCATTTACATTTTTATTACGTTTATTGGCTCATCTTTCGTCAACGTAATCTCGCTGCTACCGAATACGCCGGGTCACGAAATAACCTAGTTACAGTTGAATCTCGATTATTAATTCAAAACGGCCATGCGATGGGCTTGCAAAGTGGCCAATTTTGCTACAATATTGTGTACCCCGGTCGCATTTAGAAACCATTTGATCTATGCATGACATTTGATAGATATTATGTAGTTTTTACGATTACCAACGGACTTAGTATTTAATTTCATAGGTATTATTTTGTATTTACAATGCAGGATTATTAGATACAGAGGTGACCTCGTTCCGTTGGATAATAGTGAGGGGATGACGTTGTAAGAACTTAATAAGCACTTACATAAAATAAAAGAAAACTACAAAATTCAATTATAAATAATTCGTAATAAATTGTTTTCTCCAATGTAATCATAAGATTAATTTTTTTAATGTTATTAATAACAACCTTCAATTTTCCTTGTAGCTAAGGAAAAACAATTTAGAAAATATTACCTTGTAGAGAGAGAGAGGGTTATTGTAACAAAGCTTGCTACAACGTCATCCAGTGGACTGTCAATTGATATTGCGTGGTTGATAAAAAATATTGAACGGTCTTCCGGCTGTCGTCATTCAAGGAACGAGGTAGCGTGTCTACTTCTGATGACTTGCCTAGAATGGGCAAATTTAGTAGACATGCTAGAACCCATCGCCGCACGGACTATTTAAAATGGACCGAATCAGATCATTTTAAAGGTTGTTTTTAGGAGTTGAAAAGTATTTTGGGGATCCAAGATTACGAAAAATTACAATTTAAACCTTTAATAACGATTAATATATGTCGCTGAAATTTTATTAAAATCGGCTTGGCAGGGCCGGACTAGAAATTTTATGAAAATATTAATGTGAATTCATCTTTAAAGTTCAATTCCAGATATATGTTATAATAGAAAACAGTATAATGTTTAATATTTTTATTATATGAATGTTAATTTTTGTAAAAATTTTTTAGAGCTTGAAAAAGTCTTAATTAAATAAAAGACGAAACGTTGCAATCAATGAGTGTTTAAATTGATTTATTTTCATCATTCCAATTACCCGTGATACTGTTTTCTATTAATGTGAATGTTGTATTGATAAAATCCATGTCGAATATTGAAATTTAGAAAAGTTTAATTATTTTTTATAAGCATTATTTTTTACCGGAACGTATATTACGCAAAATAATCAGTCTTTTCATTTTGAAGAGAGCCGTTATGTTTACTCAGAAGTCGTCTTATGTGGGACGTTTGTTAAAAATGGAAAAGAAATAATTTTGATAGAAACTTACAATAGTTTACAACATATAAACGACGACTCTCTACCCACATATTATTTATTTTATATTTTTACAGATTTCTATTTAGAAAATCTGAATTGACAATGACCTTAGATTGTGACCTTGTAACAATGTAATTTTTATAGACATAAGAACGATTTGAGGTCATTTTAGAAGTTTTTATTATGCAAAACATTAGATTTTAAATGATAAAATTCGACAAAACAAAATCGTTTTAAAAGCTAAATTTGGACAAAATGTTATTATATGAGCGAATCCATGTTGACCAGTTGTTAGTATATATTGAGGAACAACTCGGGTAATTATTATGGAAATTAATCTTTCTTAATTCTAAGTCCCAGCAGCCAATCCATCGGCAAAAGCAGCGTCGTGTACGGCAGCCTTAAAGTCATTTTTTACCAGCTGTTCGATATGTCTCTTTTTTTACCCGATACCTCTATTTTACAAGAAGTTGGATGCGTGTGTGCATGTAGTAAAATACACTTACGATTCGGAAATCTCTAATTTCTATGAAAATTTTTATTCAATCTTTGATGTTATTGCTTCAAAATAAACTAGAAATATGTGCCATTCTTCTCATATGACTTTTTGCGAAGTTTTTATAGTTTATTTGATCTAAATAAACGATTTAAAATCAGTTTAAATCGAGAAAATTAGCTTAAGTTTCACACAAATTTTTGTACAGAAAAAATAAAATTTGAAAAAATGTATTGAGCAAGCCAAATTTGTCAATATTTTTAACATGTTTGTAAAGAAATAACTTAAAAATTTCAATTGCCATCCCGTATTTGAAATCTCGTGACGTGCTCTAAAGAAATAGACGAATATCGCATTTTTTTGTTCAATTTTTAGGGCAAAAATATGTGTTGTTTGAAATTTTTAAGCAGCAACTCAAATTTTGTGAAGTTTAATGCTAATGAAAATAGTAATAATAAAATGAATTTCGCGACCACGGTTGGAAATTTTCCGAGAGCATATTTTAAAATCTGAAAGGATTAGTCATCTTAAAGTGAATAGTTCATGGAACTATATAGGCCCGACACAACGTAGATGTAATCGATTGAACAGTTCTAGTATAATTAAGGTGCCCTTACACGGGCAATTTTTTGAGCAATTATTGCCCGGCAACAGAATGGAGCAATTAGTGGATCAATCTGGAGCAATTTCAATAAAATGTGGCAATTGTTTCGGCAATATTGCTTCTAATTGCTTCATATAGTCCTTATTGCCCAAAGTGGTCGACATGAATTTCCAAATATCCACTCGGTTTGGAAATTTTAGTCAATTTTCCTTCTATCTCGCTTGTATACGTATCTATTGCCTCACTTTCGTGTGGTGACAGACCGGTGGTGGGGATGAGATGCGCCGCCGTCATTTCATTTTCTTTGCTTCTATTGTACAGTGCAGTACATCTGTGCGTGGATTAATAAAAATGGCGTGGAATAATGAAAAAATAATAAAATTTTTGAATAAATAATTGTTCATATCATCACACAATAAAGATGGCTTTCGTCTTGCTAGATACGTTTGTATCCAAATCTGTCTACTTCTTTTCTTTTTTTTCGTTTTAAACTACATGCCGCTGCCAGTAAAACCTCGTCCATAGCCAGCGACAGTTCAACTGAATTGCTATAGTGTATGAATGATTACCTTGTATTGCCTAGTTTTTCAAAGTTGCTTCATATCGCGTGATATGGTGTGACGGTATCTTTAGCAACAGTTGCTACATGTTGCCATCGCCGTGAATTGCTGAGGTACATAGTTGACCACTATTGCCCGGAATTGAGCAATTTTAGTTGCCCGTGTAAACGCACCTTTAGATACTCTTTTGCATGGTTATGTACATATAATAACAATATATTGTTGTCTTGAATATAAATGGCTACTGAATTTGATGAGTGTGCATATAGTTATTTTGTTTTTGTTATACCTAGAACGGTCGGATCATAGATATATAACACTAGATTGCGGACATGGATCTAGTAATTTTAGAGATGGAGTATACCTACAACTGAAGGGGCGAAGCCATTGAGGGACGAGTACAATGCAAGACTGGAGTCAATTTGTGATTGGCTGGCGCATTACGCATGTTTAGTTGCATGAAATTCAAACATGGACATATAGAAGTATAGATCCGTGTACTAAAGAATTTTTTTTTACTCCATACTACCAAGATAAATTTCGTGTCACATGCGTAGTGCGCCGGCCAATGACAAACGAGCGCCATTCACCTCGTTGCGTCTAAAACCCAAGTACATGCTCTGTCCTATATTCCTTAAAGTCCATGATTGCGGACGATTCTGGCGCCTCCTATGTCCATTAGAAGCCATTTTGAGAGAGGTAAACGCCCTAAAAATCGCGGGAGATTCCAAAAGATTTAAAATTACATTATACTTATTATTTCATTGGAAATTCAACAAAACTTATAATAATCAATGAAATGTTGCATGAATAGCTATTTCGACTATTAATTGTTCCAAAAATATTGAAAAATCTGTTAAAAAAGATACATGTTTTTTTCCAGGTATTTTTTGGAACGCACTTAAAAAAGTGTGTTCAAAAATACCTGTAAAAAACACATGTTTCTTTTTAAAAAGATTTTTCGTTATTTTTGGAATCCTTAAGGCTGTCGGAACGCTCTGAACTTAAGCCAAAAATAGAATTTCGGCTATCAACTGATTGTAGACTTATTCGCCAACATTTTGCAAAAATTCTTTCTCTATAAGGAAGATAAAGGACAAATCTAGGTCTCTAATGAACTACTTTTGTAATTTATGTACGATTCATATACTAGAAAAAAGTTAGCATTAATTGTTCTAAAAAACACACGTTTTCAATGTCACACTACGAACTTATTCGTACTTATTTCACAAAATTGCTCCATCACAAACCCAAACTGACTCTTCCTTTTTCGGAAAAGTTTTTTAAATCTTCAAAATCTTTCCAAAATTTAGAGTAATCAACTGACAGTGGCACCCTTGCAACAGCATTTTTTAGCCTCGTAGTGTGGCTTAAATTTAGAGCGTTCGTTCGGACAGCCTTAACAGTCGAAATAGCTATTCATGCAAAATGTCATTGCTTTGTTGATGTTTCGAATGAAATAATATAATGTAATTTTAAATCTTTTGGAATCACGCGCGCTTTTCACGGCATTTGCTTCTCTCAAAATGGCTTCCAATCGGTACATTTCGCGCAATGTTCAAAAGATAGGCGTCAGAAATCTAGTATTATATATCTATGGGCCGGATATACACGTTTGCATAACTGTGACTGAGGAAGTAAACCGGAAAATGAATGCTATCTACCATCCTTCTTTTTGCGTCAGATGTTTTTGTTAATCGTATTTGTATATCTAAAATAAAAAGGCTATTTACATTTTTTTTAAACAAAGACGGTGCATCTTATAAGTCGGTGACGTGAACCGCAACTCACTTCCGTGCTGATAAAAATAAACTAACAACCACATAGTATAGAATGCGAAAAGTGCGATAAATAACCTAATAAAGTTTAGAAGTGTTTTTTCCCTATCCAGATTTGACATTAACCGCTACGGCGTGTAGTGATATAATGGTGAACCTTTCTAAAGGTATATTTTCCCGTTTCCGCGTTCACAATGCCTTATGCAATTCCGTGGGAAGGTTGCATATTGGCCTATCGACAGATATTTTCTATTTTTAACCAACTTTTCTGTTCGTCGGAATCTTTTTTTTTTTTTTTATTTTTTTTTATTTTTTTTTTATTTATTTTTTTATGTATGTTCCCCGATTACTCGAAGACGCCTGAACCAATTTGGAAAATTCTTTTTTTGTTTGAAAGGGTATACATCTCAGGTGGTCCCATGTAGTTTTTATTAAAATCGGTTTATCCGTTTTTAAATGACGTCAAAAAAACATATTTTTTAATGTATGCTACATCATATCTCCAATATTTGTAAAGCGATTATGATGATTCTTTTCTTATTTAATAGGGCACATCTTCAGGGTGATCCCACATAAATTTTACTTAAATCGGTTCAGTAGTTTTTAAAAATGTGCGAAATCAAATCCACCACTAAAAAGCAAAAAATAAAAAAACTTAAAAAAAAATATTAACCTCCTTCAAAAAAATCACTAAAAAGATGAAAATAATGAAATTTTGAGGTCGGAGCTAATTTCATTACAAAAAAAATCACATGAAATTTTGAGGTCGGCGCCTATTTAATAAAAGTAGATATGTAATTAAAAGTTTGTGTAATGAAATTAGCTCCGACCTCAAAATTTCATTATTTTCATCTTTTTAGTGATTTTTTTGAAGGAGGTTAATATTTTCTTTGTAAGTTTTTAATGCTATTAAAAAAATGCTAGTTATAGTTCCTATTATTGCGCATGTCTCCATCTTCCGCCATATTTTTCGGGCACTTTTAATTTGACCGGTGAAAAGTAATTAAATTTGAAAATGTAAATAGTAATTAAATAAGAAATATTATTTAAAGAAGTGATACAACACCATAGAAAAATATTTCACTACTTTTGCAGATAAATTTTTTGACAATCATCGATTTGTGACAGATAGAACTGTAACTTTTCAACCAGTTTTCGTTTACTTCCACCAGTTTTTCCGCTCGTGACACTTCAACCACCGTCTCAATTGAGCACAAATGTGCTCTACTGGTTTGTGCGTCAATATTTTAATCTAAATTAAATTTGAAAACGTTACTATGGGTCAGCTAATGCATTAAAAAGTGCCCGAAACTTTTGAATACCGGGATCATAACCATAGCCACGACTCCCTTGAAATAATAATATAGGTTCTATAAAATTTATAAAATCTATAGGCCCTAGCCACCAAGCTGTAAGAGAATAAAATTTTAAAAATCTTAACAGCAACAGGCTAAGTAGGTCAGAGCCTACTACGACACATTTCAGGTACTGAAAATTTTATATCAAAGCTAAAAAGTAAAGACCGCAAATTTTTCACAAAGAGAAGCTATAGTTTGTTATTAGTGTATTTGCCATATGGCAACATACACTATTGGCGTCGGTCGGATGGCGGGACCTAGGGGTCGGACCAAAATTTCTCGACGTTTCATAACCTCTTAAACACTTTGGCACCATTTTTAAAAATGTTATATATATATATATATATATATATATATATATATATATATATATATATATATATAGGTATATATAATATATATGGGTGTGCGGGCTATAACTTTCGAAGGACTTAATTAATTTTGACGAAATTTGGCACACATGTTGGAATCCATTACCGCACGAAGCCTATTTAAAATGGGCCCAATCGGATCACATTAAGGGTGAATTTTAGGGGTTGAAAAAAGTTTTTGGGCCCCAAAATATCGAAAAAAATCTCAGAATTGTTTCAAAATTGAAATTTAACCTTTTAATAGCAATTAAAAAGTGCCCCTAAAATTTTAATAAAATCGGCCCAACAGGACCGGATTTACAAATTTTTTGAAAACACTAATTTGCAGATAGTGACATTTATTTTATTGAAGGGTGTATTTAATTCGGTGTAGACGTTAGATTGATAATAATATTACAATTAAGAAAAAAATGTTATTTTAAGGGGTGTATTAAGGGGTTAAATTTTTTATTATGCCCAAAAACAAACTTAATTTCACAATATAACAGTATACAAGCAAATACACTATATTGTCGGCAGGGTTTTGGCACTGCGACCCGGGTTTTTTATATTATGAAACACCCATTTTTGACATTACAATGCAATAGTAGAAAAACTTATTAATCAAACAATGTCACTGTTGGAACTCAAACCTGAATCTTCCACTATCGCGGCGGAAGGGTTATCATTTACTCTACACATATCCAAACAATTAAATTTTTCATGTTAAAACATATTTGTAACTATCAATATTATTATTATTATTAATATATAAAATTAAAACGGCGTTATTGATACCCTGTAATTACGTTTTCTTGAGAACATGAAATCGCGTTTTACATTTTACCCGGCTACGCTCGGCTTAAAATGTGGTCCTCGGCAAAAAGTAATATCAATGCTAATGAATTTACAGGATAAACTGAGGCTCACATCAACGAAGAGGCGGGAAAAATTTAGCATTAAAATATAGTTGTTGTTAAAACTAGACGGTAGTTTTATCGAAATACTGCGCGAATTTGTTTTGACTACTCGATAAATTGGCGACAGTGTCTATGGATGTCGCAAATAGCAACATGCGAGATCTAACCCTCGTCTGTTTTTTATTCAACTTGCGTTATTAAGCGAATGCAGATGAGAGTAATTCTCAGGTCGGTGTTAATCTGTTTTTGTGAAAGCTATCGTGACTGCAGAAGGTATGTATGTGTGATAATATCAAGGCAAATCTACACGATTGGACTACAGTTACACGACCGCTGCTAAGAAAGCAAAAAAAAACCCGGGTCGCAGTGCCAAAACCCTGCCGACAATATAGTGTATTTGCTTGTATAGGGCCGTGTGGTTTTATACGTTTATTATGTGAAATTAAGTTTGTTTTTGGGCAAAATAAAAAATGTAACCTCTTAATACACCCCTTAAAATAAGATTTTTTTTCTTAATTGTAATATTATTATCATTCTAACGTCCACATTGAATTAAATACACCCTTCAATAAATAAGTCACTATCTGCAAACTAGTGTATTCATAAAATTTGTAAATCCGGTCCTGTCGGGCCGATTTTATTAAAATTTTGGGGACACTTTTTAATTACTACCAAAGGGTTAAATTTCAATTTTGAAACGATTCTGAGAATTTTTTCGGTATTTTGGGGCCCAAAAACATTTTTCAACCCCTAAAAACTACCCTTAAAATAGCCCGATTAGGCCCATTTTAAATAGGCTTCTTGCGGTGATGGATTTCAACACGTGGTCCAAATTTCGTTGAAATCAATTAACTCTTTCGAAAGTTATTGCCCGCACACATATATATATATATATATACGTATATATATATATACGTATATATATATATATATAAATATATATATATATACATATATATATAAACATTTTTAAAAATGGTGGCGAAGTGTTTAGGAGGTTATGAAACGTCGAGAAATTTTGGTCCGACCCCTAGGTCCCGCCATCCGACCGACGCCAATAGTGTATGTTGCCATATGGCAAATACACTAACTAATATTGCACTAGAGATGGGAAAAACGGGTCTTTTTAGTGATCTGCATCTTTGCATCTGGATCCCGTATGTGAGCCGGCTCACTGAATCGGTTCAAAAAGAGCCGAGTTCTGAATATGTTACTGCAGTCTGCCACTGAGTTACCTAGTTCAGTCAATCATATCACGACCTGTATAGACTCAAGAATGCATAGCCAAATATGTGATGCATGAGTCATTTGAGCTGACAGATGCATCAAAGCACTACTACAAAAAAAGGCCATAAGGTGTATTTCGGGTACTAATTATGATGCTCATTGTAAACCACTGTTTACTGAATTACGAATTATGACTGTCTTTAACTTGTATATCTTTAACGTGTTGTGTTACTTTAAAGCAAATATTGATAATTTACAAACCGGTGCCGATCACCATAACTATGACACCAGAAGCAAAAATGAAGTTCTTGTGATGTATCACCGCTTAAAAATTTGTCAACAAAGCCCAGACTTTATGGGACATAAACTTTTTACCCTTTTACCGGAGAAAATAAAAGGACTTTCTTTTAAATATTTCAAAAAATTCACAAAGCAATTTTTGATCTTAGAACCATTTTATAGTTTTGACGAATATTATATGTGCAATATGACAACAAAGTTTTAAAAAAATATATCCAAATTTACTGTAATTCTGTATCATTTATATAATTTTGTATCACTCTTTTATTGACAATGTCTGTACAATTTTAATTGTGTTTCTGACTAATAAAGTTTGAATTGAATTGAAAAACTGATACGTTAGTGTAAAATGTGCTTCTGTGTGTTGTGTTTCACTGAGTTATGCGGATCCGTTGATCCGTCAGCTCAAAAAAAAGTGAGTCGACTCTCACGGATCTTCTGTCGGAGTCGACTCTTTGAACCGGTTCAGATCTGAGTTACCCAACTCTATATTGCACGCGTAATAGCCAAGCAAGAGCCCGTGAGTGCCAGACCTTCGTTATTTTATAAAAGCTGAAAGTTTGTCAACGCATGATTCCAATACAGGTAGGAACGATGGGCGACTATGAACTTTGGGTCATCGTGGCTATGGCAGGTAACAAGTAGCAAAGTTGTATAAAATACCGACTTAATTTCGTCAAATTATAAAGCGTATATTACGCGCCACGGTTCTAAAAGGTTCTGAAGTTACTCACAAACAACATCGCAAATGCATATTTTAGAGAGCAAGAAACACTCCCACCACCTCCCAGTTACTGGCACAGAACGTGCCCTCGTCGGTGATTGGTTATCGCTGGTTATCTTGTCACTTGTCGCTTTCCTGCTATAAAGTACAGTCCAGTACGCTATTATTAAGTTGTTTCTTTGATTGTTAATTGATCAAGATGCCTAATACAGTTTTGCATTGACAAACACGAAAAGTAATTTTTTGGATGACTTTATGCGAGGAATTAGACCTTTAGATTAAAGAAAAATTAAAAATAATAATATAGCGCGACTTTGTAGTTTTTCAACCGACTGCACCTCCATTTGCATCCAATTTCCGAGCCTTTCAGATCAATGGCGCGTACTATAAATATTTTTTCTTCGGAATAATATTAGAAATCACGTCGTCCATTACCAGACACTTAATATCGTGGCAACCCCTTGCCAGACACCCTTGGGCTAATGAATGAGCTGATTCATTTTCCGGAATTTGTTATGTCGGGGCACCCAAATTAGAGTAATCCTGTGTTCTGTTGTCTGCAAGATAGAAATTTGAATTTTTGTTGTGTAAATTAACTTTTAGACTTCTTTGCATATATAATTGTTCATTGAAGATAGCAAATAATATGGCATTAATTAGTACGCGAGTTTTTAGTATCGCTCACTTATGTAAATATAAAACTTGATAAATGATAACCTTTGCCTTTGTAAAAGTGCTTTTAGTATGTTTCACAAACGGAATGCCAATTATTGTGTTCAAATATGACCCGAATAAATTAATGGATGATGTCGACTAATAAATTATTATAAATAGTAATGCTTTTACATTGTATGGTACTTAATTATCGTCTATCCTATGAACCGATATAGCAATAAAACTGCGTGATCACTATCTGATTGGTGAAACTCAACACAGCCGAACAACATCAAAATTGACGAAAAATACACTCTGTATATTGTATACAGAGTGTATTTTTCGTCATGTTTGGAGACTTCCGGTTCACTACAATCGTGAATAGCGTGTAAATAAATATTTTAACGAGCACACGTTTCGTGTTAGAAATAAGTGATCTTTCTTAAATTCTTAAAAAGTCCAGATTATTCGAGTTTTTTCCGCCTTTTTATAGCATTTATAGTGCTATTCTGTATGGTGAATGTAAGAATTTATAGTGCTATTATTTTTTTTGTGAAATTTAACACCACAACTTAAGTTTAACAGCGGTGTTAATTTTACAAGAATAGCGTCATTAGTGAGGAACGTAATGTTAAGTTTAAAGTGACGTAATCTGACGAACAAACGAACACCAATAGTTCAAACATCGTTCATTGGTTCATGTTTTACCGCGATGACGTCACGCAGTGGATAGGCTGTTCGAATCAGGTTGCGTCACAATCAATACGAACGTGATTGTTTGAAATAAATTGGTTTCTTTTTGATGTTTCCAAAAGTCGCACATTTAGGTATATAAAAAATTGTAGCAACAATTTACTACATACCATCTCTATCTTTCTCTATAATTTAACTACATAAGAAAATTGACCACCGTTTTAAAAATAATCTAGTCAAAATCAATCTTATTTACTGATTACATTAAGGAAAAACGTGCGCAGTGATTTAATAATTCAACTGAATAGTGTTTTATTTATTTTATTATTAAGTCAATAATGAAGTAGAACTTAGAGGTTTGCTTCTTAATCCATCATTGAATTCACTTCGGAAAATTTATGAATTGCCGTAATTAGAACATAGTATAAACTTTAAATACCTACAACATTGACATTTAATCGAGGTGTGTACGAATTATATGCTTGTTTTTATTTTGTTTTTTTAATTTCCGGAGTGTTAAAAACAATTAACTCACAGCTGCAATTTTATCTGTATTTGATGTAAACGCCATTTTGAGTCTTGATTAATTCTGTACATTGGTGTTATACATTAGCATATTGTAATCAAATCACCTGTATTTCAATTTGTGTATCACTAGGCCACGGACATTTAGCTTGGCTAGCCAATCGAACGCGTCATTTTGTGCACCGATTAAACGCTTGTCTTACGTAATGAACTGATGTTAATTGCTCTGTGCCAAAGCTATTGCTGTTCAGACTTCAAATATTCATTTTAATACAACGTGGTTTTTAAACGGTCCATACGCAGTTAAGAAGTACCTAATTAATGCTACTATAGTGACCAGAACAAAGAGTAATTTAAAAATATTAGATATAAATAATTAAAACAATTCCAAATGAAATAATTGATATAATTTGAGCGCTTTCGGGAAATCCCATCTTCAGAATAATAAGTAATATGTCATGATTAATAAAATAGCACTGATAACTCTAAGTTAATTAACCATAAAAATTAACTTAGAGTTATCAGTGCTATTTTATTAATCATGACATATTACTAATTATTCTGAAGATGGGATTTCCCGAAAGCGCTCAAATTATATCAATTATTTCATTTGGAATTATTTTAATTATTTATATCTAATATTTTTATAATTATCATCCAAATTCATCGTCACTACCTATAAGAAAGAGTAATTTAGACAATTTTTCATAACTATCCTAACTATACTATTATAAATCCGAATGTGTTTCACGCCTAAACCGCTGAACAGATTTCGATAAAATTTGACAAGGAGATAGATTGCATCCTAAAGAAGGACATAGGCTACCTTTTGTTTCAAATTGAAAACTTAAAAGGGGTGAAATAGGGGTTGAATGTCACTGACAGGTCATCACGATATCTTCCGGTACTATTAGACCTCCTGACTTGAAATTTGACAGACATCTTTCTTTTGTTGTGTAGTGACACTAAAGTAGTCTTCTAAGGCGTGGAAAGGGGGGAAATACAGAGGTGTCAATGATTAACACACTCTAATTTTTAAAATACAGTTTCTATGGACTGAAAATGTAGCTGTTAGGTCTTGATGAAGATTCCACTATTGTTGTTGTTGCCGTGTATCGTTACAATCGTGGACGGAGCCGCGGGGAGCGGCTAGTATCTATATACAGTAAGGCCTCCCTTAACGCTGCTCCGCTGAATGCTGTTTCAGTATTACGCGGTTTCTAAAAAAAGTTTAGGCGCTATTGTACGTAATTTATGGATCAGTTTATTCGAAATGATTCAAATGTTAATAGAAGTTCAAAGGCAAGACGAAGCGTCTTTGAGGCAATATCTTGCTATCGACAACAACTTGCTGAATGAAACGGAAAAAGGCAAACGACATTAGATAACTTCATCACAAAAAAACAAAATATGTCAAATGAGGAACTTTCCTCATCACAAACATGACTTCTTACTTGAACTTTTATTTGATTTTCATAAATCGATATTAGCAATAAATAAATCTATAATTAATGCGATAAAAAAGTATTTAACAAAAAATGTTAAGAAAAAAACTAACAAGTCTAGTATTATAGTAAATGCAATATAAAATATGATTAATTGAAGACTTCCTGTAGCTATTGTTTACAAGTTTTGAACTCTGAAGTGTATCTATATTCATTTTTTAATGGGCCACTATTGAGCTTATAAAAGGAAACCTCTTTTTATAGCAATAGTGTTCCGCGACCGAACAAGCTACTCCTTAGACTTTCGACTTGATTAAAAAAAAAATGTTTGAAGTAAAACCTCTTTTGACACGGTAGGGTAAAATTGATTCTTGAGATTTAAAATGTACGTTAACGAGTTACCGTAAAACAGACTGTAGAGCATTAACTAAGGTGGCGGCAAGGTAAAACGGTTGCCTCGTAAGCTAAAGGTCATAAGGTCGAAGGGTCATTATTATTATTCTTTTTTTACAATTATATCAGTTTCACTTCTGTAATGTGTAGTATAAAATACAGTCTGTTTTTTTCTATTGTATATTAAAGGATAATTACTTGAAAAGTAGGTACATAGCGAGATTAAAAAATATCGTTTCTTGTAAAAAATGCGCACGATAAAAAAAGTCCATAATTGCAGTTGAAAAAACATTTTTTTTTATTTAACAAATTTTTTTTATCAAAATAAGTAATAATTTTATTCATTTGTGTTTTTATAATACCTAAAATTAAAAAGGTCGAAACGGTTACGCGCGACCGCTGCCGTTTCAAGAGACCGCTTGAAAGGCGATATAAATTTTAAAGTTTCAAATTGGGATGCTAAGTGAACAAGTCGCACGTTACGCTAAAAAATCGTGCTGAATTTTAGTTCGAATTGACGACTAGACGGCGCCACCCACGCCTTTAAAACGTTCCAAGTTCGAAATTATTGATTTCTGTGGGCGCCGGAGCATCTGCTCTGCCTGCTTTGCTGCTGTGTAGTACCCGTTTTGTGCGTAGAGTAGGTGTTGCGCCTACAAGCATTGTGTAAAGTGCTCACGGAGTAGGCCTGGTAATTGCATAGAAGAGGTAATGTCGACGACCACAAGGCCAAGGTTGCGTATGTCGATTTTTCCTCGTGATTTTTATCCGATGAAAAAACGGGACCCTTATATAGGATCACTCTCGTGTCAGCTTATAGTAGGAGAGTTGTTAGACATTTTTGGATACGTATTTGAGGCACTGTTAAAATTTATACAATTCCTCTTTAGTAATATCTGAATACGCGTAAAGCGTGCGTTCAAAAGTTGGCAACACCCTACATCGGTTATCGCGGGCTGCGGGATCTCCCCGTTTAAGTCATTTACTTCAACAGGGGAAGGACCCCCAAACAAATTTTTATACGGGGCCCCGCCAAGGCACGCTACGCTTCTGAATTTTAGGGACCAATAGTTTGGTCCATATGTCTGTTAGTTTACAGGATGAAAAGGCACTCTTATATTTTTCGCACCACGTGTATTGTGAGAGTGTATTTCTTCAACAATTTGGAAGTTGGATAGATTTCGTTTGACGTACAAAAGCTTAACGAAAACAAACAGAGAAAGTAGCGTCATGATATTTAAGGCTTTAAAAAGAGGAGCGCAGTGAGCATTATATTTACTCACTGCTCATCCCCGTGTTTAGCGTTGCCAGGCGTCCGAATAAAGCCGGACATGGTTAAGCTTCCGGCTAAATTAGACGGTGTCCGACCTGTCCAGTTTTTGTTAGGCTTTTATCTTTGTGTTTTAAAACGAGATGACTCTGTTTTTATTAAGTAGGTAAAGATTGATTGAAATTAGAGATAATTATATGATTTTTAATTTAGATTATAGCTAATAAATTTTTAGTTTTTAAGTCGGTCTTGGTATACACAAATGTTCGGTTAAACTAGCTGATCAATCCGGCATTTTGATTTTTACACCTGGTAACCCTACCCGTATTTCAAAAATAATACGAATAATAATTCGTCGTAATTGTAAAAACAAAGTTATAGCGCATTTTGTTTATGGATTTCTTTCAAAAACAATAAGGCTTTCGTATTAATTTCCCAAATATAGGCTGTTAAATTTTTGCCGCCCTTAGTTCTACAATTGTCAAGTCCTAGATTATTTTTACAATCCAACAATTTGTTTGAAATTTCACAAAAAAGTTTTTGGATACATTGTTGAGCTAATCAACGCTCAATCATGTACGACTAATAATTTGTCGCTCCTAAAATCTGCCACCTTGGGCTCAGCCAATTAGTAAATTCACCACTGCTGACAGGAATTCATACATCTGAGGATTTAAACTAAATTAATTATTTTAATGATTAGTCAATTTTCTAGTTTCCAAATTCAAAAGCAGTTTTGTGTTTTTCATGTACATTATTACAGTTCTGTATTTATAGAAATAAATAAACAATATACTACGTGTCAAACTTCCTACCAAAATTTGGTTTCGATTCGCTTAATCGTTTGATCCCGGAATCGTGCTCACGAACAAACTTTTGGCAAAAACACGTTGTTTTATACCCAGTCTCAAGTAAACGAAGTATGTATTATGAAATTGTGAAAAGTTAATTCGAACCTAAATTAGTAGGTAGTAAGGTACCATTGTCCATTTCCCACTCGTGGAGAATGGTAAAAGAATGGATTTGACCAAATACCATGTTGCCTACGGTTCGATCGGTCACTGCATTTTTCTTGGTCAAAGGAATGTCGGTTTATACTATTTTATCTACATATTCATGCATACAATTAAAGCCAATTCAGACTAGCCGTTCTCGGTTACGATTCACCGGTCCGGTTGGGAGCTCGACCAATCAGGGCGTAGTCGTTCCCGATTGCGGTTCGGTTCGACCGTTTAGGTTCAGCTCTAATTTCAACCGGACCGTTCGCAACCGTAGCCAATGAGAACGCTTGCTGGAGTCACGTGACTAGCCAGCTGTTTTTGTTGACGTTTAACTACACATCAAACGTCAAATCATATTTCGAAATTGCGCATGCGCACCGAGAATAATCGTAGAACCGAATCGGGATAGTGTGAGCAGCCTAGATTAATCGACAACCGAACCGGACCGGTGAATCGTAACCGAGAACGGCTAGTCTGAATTGGCTTTTAGTACACATTTGACATAAAGGCCGCTGTACACAAGGCTGATTTTGCCGCTAGATTCGCTGCTATGTTCCAGGCGTGCTTTGGGTGCTGGGTTTTGTGACGGTTCATATGTGTTGGGTTCAAACGATGCGTATTTTGCACCTGAATTTGTAAATGGCTTTGGTACGTGGGCAATGACATTTTGAATGTAAAAATTGCCCACACTATAACGCATTTGTTTGCTGTGACGTTTGCCCATGTCGCACACGTGACATGATACTGTTTTCTGGTTGGTTCTTACTCAAAGCCAGAAGAGAATCAAGCACGAAAAATAGCACCGGTTCTAGTTTTGAAATCCAGCTTGAGACCACGAAGCGGAACTCGTAGTGACCTCATTTCCATCCGCGCAACTAACACAGCAGGCAGCACAAATCCCAGCAACGATATCAGCGGCAAAACGAGCCTTGTGTGCAACGGCCTTTAGCTACACAATACACAGTACACACCCGTTATCAATAACCTTGAAATTACCTACAGGACACGTTGAAACATTTTATTTTATAACATATTTTATAAAATATTTGTCGGATTATAGATACCATTCGATATAGCACACTCATCATAAATCAATTTTGCAATTCTGGAATTTCAGACAAACCTGTTATGTCAAAATCCTGTCAATTGACTATGGCACGATTCTAACTGGATTTGAGAATAACCGAGCGTGTAGCCATGTCGTTGTTCATATAGCGTTTTCATGGCTCATTTACTACAAGCCCTCAGTTCGCCAGGTTCTATTTCAACAACTGATAAGTGTCAATTTATAAAAATTGAACCTCCTTCAAAAAAAGCTACTAAACGACGAAAAATTTAGTTACTATAACGTTATGAAGGTAAAAGCTTTCATTAAATTGGTGCCGACCTCCCAACTTGATTATTTTTCGCGTTTACTGGCTTTTTTGAAGGCGGCTGAATATGTTTAAAGTGTTTTATTTTAATTTTTTACTGGCTGCAGTACGTTGTTTGCACGTTATTAACCGTCTTCTTCCTCAATATTTTATTACTAAACTAGAAGAAATTCCTGCTGAACTGATTTAAGTAAATTTTATGTACGACTACCTTGAAGGTACGCTCTATTAAATAGAGAAACGATTATTAAAATCGGTTTACAAATGCTGTTAATATTAGGGAACATATATTTTATAAAATATTCTTTTTTGAAGTCTCTTAAAACGACTGGATTAATCCTCGAAAAGTTATATGGCTGAACAAATATTTAAAAAAATCATGATGAAATGATAACATTTTTTTTAAACAGTAAAGGAAGGTTTGGTTGAGGATCAAGAAATAAGCTTTACGAATGTTACGTTAGTGACCAACGTTTCGAAAAATTTATTTTATCTTCAGGGCCTTAAGCTGGTCAAATGGTGGTAAATTGTTCTAAATGTGTACATAATAATTACTGTGAGTATTACAATTTATAAACATCATTAGAAAACACATTAAAATATTAATTCAGTTTTTACATAAACTGTAATGATCATGTATACATTTAGAACAATTTACCACCATTTGACCAGCTTAAGGCCCTGAAGATGAAAATAAATTTTTCGAAACGTTGGCCACTAGCGTAACCATTGGTAAAGCTTATTTCTTGATCCTCAATCAAACCTTCCTTTACTGTGACATTCTATTGGATCAACACTACTTAGAGTTGGGTAACTCAGGTCTGAACCGGTTCAAAGAGCCGACTCCGACAGAAGATCCGTGAGAGCCGACTGACTTTTTTTTGAGCCGATGGATCAACGGATCCGCATAACTCAGTGAAACACTTAACACACAGAAGCCCATTTTACACTTTCGTATCAGTTCTTGCTTTGATGCATCTGTCAGCTCAAATGACTCATGCATCACATGTTTGGCTATGCATTCTTGATTCTATACAGGTCGTGAGATGATTGACTGAACTAGGTAACTCAGTGGCAGACTGCAGTAACATATTCAGAACTCGGCTCTTTTTGAACCGGTTCAGTGAGCCGGTTCACATACGGGATCCAAATGCAAAGATGCAGATCACTAAAAAGACCCGTTTTTCCCATCTCTAACACTACTATTATACAAAGACATCTTTTTTAAAGTCTTCTAAAAAATACATGCTTCTTTGATCGTACTCTGTATAGTAGCAAAGCATGAATATGTAACATATAGCGTAATAGTAGTTACTCGTAGTCGTCAATCGGCACTCGGCCCTCAGTCGGCATTTGCCGCAGTACATTAAGAATTTCCATATTACTTCAATGCGCCGCAGTCATTTTGAATATGAAAAGAAAACTAATTCTCATAATCATATACTTTTAAAGGGCTAGACATCGTGACGCCGAAACTTGTCATAAATTTCATCGAGCTTATTTTTCATCTGTTTGTGTGTATACAACTTTTACACGCAGCGAACAAGTATAGTTGAAGAAACTTGGCAAAATGTCAGCCAATGCCGCCATAACAATACAATTTTGACTACAATGTTATGCTCTAGCAGCGCTATTCAAGTTTGTCTTTGATAGGTTCGTTTTCTTCACGAAACTGTGCCATATCTGATATCAAAACTATTTTTTTTACAAGGCTAACAATTGACACGGTCATAAATTCATAATTGATCCTGTCAATAATTTTTTTGATGTGTAACTATCAGGCGCGGATTCAGAAAAAAAATATAGGAAGGGGTCACGGATAAAATAGTTTTTTTAACTAAAAACAGAGACTGATCAAGAGTTCTGACCGCCCTAGGCTAATTATGAGGACGCGCCCCCGCCAGGTGTGTTACGAAGTAACAAGTCAGTGTTTGTTTTACGCGCGCTTTTTAAAATTTCAAAATTTATTGTTAAAATCAGGGACTATCAAGCGAATTTAGTTTTAGTGTTTTGTCTCGGTCTAGTTGAAATATGTAGGGTAGATGCAATGATGCTATATTAGTGCATGCGAAGACACGATATTTGTACTGCCCTAAGTGGATACATCGTCAATTACATCGTGGTTAATTAACCTGTAATTTATGCTTTCACATCACTATGCGTAGATGGCGGAGTTCGTAAAATAAAATAAAAGTTGTCATATTAGCATTTTCTTATTAAAAGTATGGAAATCCAACGTAGCCTACAAATTAGAAGAATGAACTGGTCAAAATTGAATTGTCAAAAATTTTGAAAATTATGTGAAAATCAGCTATTTTATAGGGGGTAAGTGCAAAAAATTCTATATATATATCTCGTACGTGATGACTACTATTAATAACCTACTATTATTTTTTTTAAATTTTATTTTCAATAAGATCGTTCGTATTGAAACATTGAAATAAAACGCTCTTTTATTAAAAATGCACAACAATCGACTGGGGGTTGGATTTTGAAGTGGGCGTAGCCACACTTCCGCTGCCAGGGCGTATGTCATGGTTGCCTATGCAAGCCACTTCAATTTGTGATAAATATTTTTTAGCCTTAAATAATAAAAACCCGGGTCGCAGTGCCAAAACCCTGCCGACAATATAGTGTATTTGCTATACAGACAGTATGGCTTTATTATGCGAACTTAAGTTGGTTTTTGGGCAAAATAAAAAATTTTACTCCTTAATACACCCCTTAAAATAACATTTTTTTTTCTTAATTGCAATATTATTATCAATCGAACATATATACCAAAAAACCCGGGTCGCAGTGCCAAAACCCTGCCGACAATATAGTGTATTTGATAATACAGGCAGTGTGGCTTTATTATGCGAACTTAAGTTGGTTTTTCGGCAAAATAAAAAATTTGACTCCTTAATACACCCCTTAAAATAACATTTTTTTTTCTTAATTGCAATATTATTATCAATCGAACCTCTATACCAAATTATATACAACTTTCAGTAAATAATTCACTATCTGCAAAGTAGTGTTTTCATAAAATTTTTAAGTCCGGTCCTGTCGGGCCGATTTTTTTAAAATTTTAGGGACATTTTTTAATTACTACTGGAAGGTTAAATGTCAATTTTGAAACGATTCGGAGAATTTTTTCGGTATTTTGGGGGCCAAAAACGTTTTTCAACCCCTAAAAACTACCCTTAAAATAGCCCGATTACGCCCATTTTAAATAGGCTTCTTGCGGTGATGGATTTCAACACGTGGGCCAAATTTCGTTAAAATCAATTAACTCCTTCGAAAGTTATTGCCCGCACACATATATATATATATATATATATACGTATATATATATATATATATATATATATATATATATATATATATAAATATATATATATATACATATATATATAAACATTTTTAAAAATGGTGCCAAAGTGTTTAGGAGGTTATGAAACGTCGAGAAATTTTGGTCCGACCCCTAGGTCCCGCCATCCGACCGACGCCAATAGTGTATGTTGCCTTATGGCAAATACACTAATTATATACACCTTTCAGTAAAAAATTCCCTATCTGCAAAATAGTGTTTTCATAAAATTTGTAAATCCGGTCCTGTCGGGCCGATTTTATTAAAAATCTAGAGACACATTTTAATTACTACCAGAAAGTTAAATTTCAATTTTGAAACGATTCGGAGAATTTTTTCGGTGTTTTGGGGCCAAAAACAATTTTCAACCCCTAAAAACTACCCTTAAAATGACCCGATTAGGCCCATTTTAAATAGGCTTCTTGCGGTGATGGATATCAACGCGTGGGCAAAATTTAGTTGAAATCAATTAACTCTTTCGAAAGTTATTGCCCGCACACATATATATATATATATATATATATATATATATATATATATATATATATATATATACGTATATATATATATATATAAATATATATATATATATATATACATATATATATAAACATTTTTAAAAATGGTGGCAAAGTGTTTAGAAGGTTATGAAACGTCGAGAAATTTTGGTCCGACCCCTAGGTCCCGCCATCCGACCGACGCCAATAGTGTATGTTGCCATATGGCAAATACACTAATAAAAGTTGTCATACTAGCATTTTCATAGTAAAAGTATGGAAATCCAACGTAGCCTACAAATTAGAAGAATGAACTGGTCAAAATAGAATTGTCAAAAATTTTGAAAATTATGTGAAAATCAGCTATTTTATAGGGGGTAAGTGCAAAAAATTCTATATATATATCTCGTACGTGATGATATATAACCTACTATTATTTTTTTTTAATTTTATTTTCAATAAGATCTTTCGTATTGAAACTTTGAAACAAAACGCTCTTTTATTAAAAATACAAAACAATCGGGTGAGGGTTGGATTTTGAAGTGGGCGTAGCCACACTTCCGCTGCCAGGCCGTATGTCATGGTTGCCTATGCAAGCCACTTCAATTTGTGATAAATATTTTTTAGCCTTAAATAATAAAAATTAAAAAGCATTTCCCACTCCCACAATGATTATAAATATATCTAATTCAAGTATAACGATGTGTCAATATTTACGCAAGAAGATAATAATATTCAACAATATATATTACTCACTTTTAACGTAGCGGAGTTTTAGGCGTCTCAAAACAATATTTGAAACGAGCTGCCACCGTACAAAAGTTTACTGGACAACAATACTAAAATTTTGTTATTAATTACTATGATATGGGAAACTAAATCCATTTTTAAAACCATTTTTTGTAGTCAGTATAAATTTGTACATAACATATCTGAATTACTTACGATTTTCATCATTTCCCTTACGTTTTTTTAATACCGGACAGAGCTCAGTAGGCTTGCCAACTTTAAAATACAAATTTGCGGGAAATAATGATTTCAAATGCGGAACAAGGGTTTAAAAAGCGGGATCCACCTAATTTTATTTAGAATACAAAAAAACGTGAAATTTTCTTCACAAATCAGGATGAGAAGTAAAATAAAACACCTTGTTAGATTAATAATAGTCCATATTTAACTAAAAAAAAACCAGTTATAGTGTAATTTAGACTTTATTATGAAAACTATAAATTACTTTTTAAATGAGTATTTTTCTTGACATTTGGCACTTTTCAGGATTTTTTTATTTTTACGTACAAAATTGTAAAAATCTTTGCATGGATAAGAAAAATTTTCTTTAACTTGTAGCTCTGACTACAGAATCCACATGAAGACGATTTCGCGCGTCGGTCCAGGCATTATTACAAAGTGAGAAGACTCTCTCTACTGCTGCATTAGAACACGGAATTGATGCAATGTAATTAGCGTCCTCCGAAAAGCGGGATATTTAGCGTCCCGCACACACCCTGACCGGGACGTCTCGTTAAGGGTATCAGAAATGGGACGTCCCGCGTATAGCGGGACGGTTGGCAACCCTAGAGCTCAGACTGAAAATTCAATTTAAGGACAGGTCTGCCAAATATGCAACAAAAATTGGCAAGGCAGACAAAATTAATATCTCTCTATAATATGTATATAAACTCCATGAAGCAGCTTTCAAAAAAATAAAAAAATTATCAGGTGTGTCGTGGCCACTCTCGGAAGAAGTGAAACTTTTTATTGAATACAATTTTATTATTTGTAAAAACACCGTTGTCATTTATAATTTTTTATTTTTTATACTTACCTACCGTATTTAGATTGTTTATATAATGTTACCGGTGCATTTAAACCATGTAGCCACAAGTCATTCGACTTCTGACTTTACACGACGTGCAGTGTGCAAATGTTACTAGCCGGAGACTTTTTTTGACTTCCACGAATAAAATATATAGTATTGTGCTCTCATAATAGGAGGCTGTTATTCCTGGCCAACGCCGGGTATATTATTCCATTAAAAAAATTCGCGATAGCCTAATATGTCTTATCTTTAAATACATAACCTACAAATCCGGACGAAGTCGAACCGGGTTGCTAATCACTAAGGGAAAATAAACAAAAAAAAATAGTATAAACCTGGACGTGATATTTTTAAGCAGCCGTTAAAACCGCGCACACTTGTCAAGTTTAAACCAGCCCAGCACGGACCAGAAAAATCTGTTTCGTGAAGATTCCCATGTTATTTAACGGAGTAACGCAAATTTGACCAGCACCTGCAACCAACAACGACCATCAGTGCAGCCGTGCTGGACCGATATAGTCTGCTAGTGGTATGTCGTTCTTGAATCCGCACTAAAAGCTTATGACGGTTTACTTCGCGACATCGTGCAGGTTGCAGGCTTGTTCTGTGTCGATTCTGCTGGTCCTGGCTTGAAAGGTGTGCACGATCTTTTAGAGTTAGCTACCAATCGTTCTTAATAGTTGCTCTTAAAAACAAAGCGGTTATTATATTATTTTTCAGGATACGACGTCACTATAGAAATTTTTTATCGTCTCATGAATTCCGTGACAGAAATAATTCCGTGACAGAATATCTGCGTTCTTGCTAGCCAAAAAGTTTCACTTAAAAAAATTGAATTAGTTTCCCACCAAATTTGACGTTTTTCTCGATATTATTTTTTAAATTCAATAATAAAATTTTAAGCAGTGTTGTTCAGTAGACTTTTGTACGGTCAGAGCTTAGACTATCTAAATGATTTCAAGATTTTTAATCAAGGTGCGGTTATAATCAAACATCCTGTCTTATTTTTTTTATTTATTCGAAATTTAACACGTTGATTGTCGTCTACAAGTTAAATCGTAGTTGACCATCTGAAACTCTTAACTGCACAAGGTGTGTTTATTGGAATGTTCTAGAACGGTTCTAGAATTCGTTGAACAGTCTGAACTGGACGGTTATTTGCCAAGAAATGCCTTAGAACTGTCAGAACTAGTTCGAAATCTGTACATCAATTAATTAAAACAAAGACAGTTACCAACAAAAATTAGAATTATTTCATATGTATGTCCCCACGACTTATTTACGGTGATGCCCATTTTAAAATACCCAATGCATTTAGTATGTAATATACAGTAAGAGGTCTATTGTCGATTGATCGAGCAACGTAATAACAATTTAGTTAAAAATTTTCTAGGTCTATGGGTTGGTCGCGATTCAACAACTTAATTCATGTATTGACATATGGGTGTCGTCCTTCAAAAGCCCCCTAATAGCCAATACATTTATTAGACAGGATAACTCCATAAGATTCTGGATCTTGGTAATTATTAGTGTATTTGCCAATATGGCAACATACACTATTGGCGTCGGTCGGATGGCGGGACCTAGGGGTCGGACCAAAATTTCTCGACGTTTCATAACCTCCTAAACACTTTGGCACCATTTTTAAAAATGTTTATATATATATGTATATACATATATATATATAAATATATATATATATATATATATAATGTGTGCGGGCTATAACTTTCGAAGGAGTTAATTTATTTTAACGAAATTTGGCACACATGTTGGAATCCATCACTGCACGAAGCCTATTTAAAATAGGCCCAATCGGATCATTTTAAGGGTGGTTTTTAGGGGTTGAAAAAAGTTTTTGGGCCCAAAAATACCTAAAAAATTCTCAGAATCGTTTCAAAATTGAAATTTAACCCTTTAATAGCAATTAAAAAGTGCTCCTAAAATTTTAATAAAATCGGCCCGACAGGACCGGATTTACAAATTTTCTGAAAACTAGTATGCAGGTAGTGAGTTATTTACAGAAAGGTGTTTTTAACTTTGGTGTAAACGTTCGATCGACAATAATAATGTAGTTAAGAAAAAATGTAATTTTAAGGGGTGTATTAAGGAGTTAATTTTTTTGATTTTGCCCTACAATCACCTTAAGTTCACATAATAAAGCCACAAGGCCTGTATTAGCAAATACACTATATTGTCGGCAGGGTTCTGGCTCTGCGACCCGGGTTTTTTTAATCTATGCCCAATGTCAAATTACAGCGGTTGAATGCTGAGCAAATAACCTCATGAAAATTACGACCGATGTCGCTAGTACTACTAAAGTCGTTATTTTCGCTTACTGCTCAGCCTCCTTTTGTAGTAGCATGCGGAAAGAAACAGGCTTTTAAACAGTAGAAAAATCGATTCAATAAATTTTTTAATTACAAGTGCACAAGGATATAGCTTTTCTCAATGATGTGAAAGAGTGAATTTCTAATGTTGAAAGGAAACAATTTAAAATAGCTAGTAGAATTCACTGGAATCAGAAGAAACTCAAACAGTTTATATTTCAATCGATATTCTTTCGTGAGTCCGTGTTTAGGTACGCATGACCGGAGTTCGCCATGGCAAATTAAGCCACGGCTTCCTTGAACTGATGCCGGTCCTGTCATTCTGAGTGCACGAAGCGCACAGTTTTGTTCTGACTAATGATTTAAAAATAACAACAAACAGTCAGAGACATTCGCAAAGTATATATAATATTATTTATAAGTAATGTACGGAGGTCTTCCGGATATAATTTCATTTTGTTTGTATTTTTCTTCACGCTCGACTCAACACAACGGAACCCCGAACCGTGAAGTTGAATGTGGAACCTCTTTTTTACGGATTCACTAAAATCTTAAAGAAAACATCAGTCAGTTTTCGGTATTTCCAAAGTTTAGAATCGAATACGATGACAGCTACGTATAACCTTGAAAAGTTTTGGTAACTGGTTCGTTACTTCCGGAACGCGCGAAGACACACTTCCGTCGCTTTTCATCACATAACTGTAGCAGAAATTTTGAGGGGACGCAAGTGAAGATGTTCACATTTCAAAAATCGTCAAATAGAAATACAAAATGAACAGGTTTTTAATCGATTTCCTGGCTTTTACTCGAAACGATAGGGTAAAATAGTGCACCAATAATATTGTATAGTATATTTCCATAGGAAAACTGGGAATTATAGTAGGTATTAATAGTGCTTAGTTTTCGCACTAAAATGCTGTAAAATTAATCATATCGATAGCTTATTTGTTGTCATAGCGGACCCACTTGAACTATTTTTTTCCGTTATAATTCACTCGTGATTATCCGACCGGACGGACAGGTTGTCGAATAAATGAAAGCGTTGGATAATATGGAAATGGCGGATGCCGTTGATCTGTTGAAGGAGTTTAGCTAACTTCACGCACATCGGATGCAGGATAAAAGGAGTAGGAACCGTAATTCTTTGCAAAGGCATATTTTGTGTAATTTTTTGAACGCTTTAAATTGGTGCTTGTTCGTTAAAGAGCTACTTTTATTTTATTTTGACTTAAAATGTGGAAATTAAACTTTCCTGAAAATTTAAATAGTAATATATCTAACAGATTTGGATAAAAATCGTACGTTTTTTTAACAGAAGTGCATTGAAAAGAGATTTTGCTGTAATTCATTTTCACAGACTATAGAGTACACGTATAGACTATACAGACTGGTCGTTTGTTATAAATTTAACCAGGGCCGAACTAAGCAATTCGGATTTCTGAGGCAATTTCGCCTAAATTGACAGTATGGCAAATTACTTGATTGAATTGAAACAAAAAATGAAATAACAAAACCGTTTTTAAATGTCCATTGATGACGCATTTTCATTTGACGCTGTTGAAGCCGTCGAAGATATTTCTAGCTATGTGATTGAATGTGCTGTTTCTTAATTGATTTTGTTTTTATTTTATAATATAACAAAATATGTTATGAGTAGCAAAAACGTAAACCCAACTTATTTTGACGTAAAAGGCTTCATAAAATGTAATAAAGTCGTCTGACGGATCATCGATTTCTTGATTAATTTTATTTTTATTCATCTTTAAAGTTCAATTCCAGATATATGTTATAATAGAAAACAGTATCACGGGTAATTGGAATAATGAAAATAAATCAATTTAAACACTCATTGATTGCAACGTTTCGTCTTTTCTTTAATTAAGACTTTTTCAAGCTCTCAATATGGCAATTTTTATAATTGTTTTTTGTAATGCCAGATTGCATATTATATCATAGTTTTACTATCATTTAAGCATATTGAGAGCTTGAAAAAGTCTTAATTAAAGTGTTTAATTGATTTATTTTCATTTCCAATTACCCGTGATACTGTTTTCTTTTATTTTTATTTTTCATTAATAAAATTGCACTTTTAAAACAGTAATTTTCGACTAAGAGTCTTTATTTTAGAATACCTATACCCAATCTAAGCGCGTTCCTTCGTATTGCTGTGCATACTATGTACACTCTAGGGAAAATATATTTTTCTGCATAATGTTACACTAAATTATGAATTATTCATCATAAACATTTATCTTTTTGAGTCGTATGGTTACTACAACCCTGTTCATTTAACGTGTTGACTTGTTGATTCATTGGTAGTCGATAATTTCCCATAAAATGTTAAATGTAAGAGATTCTAGCTGAATCATTCTTTTGTTTTTTTTTTATCGATGCACATGAGCAAATCGATATTTTACTATTTTGTACGGATGATCAAACACTAATCGGTCACTCAATAAAAATAATAATCGCAATAATGCATTATTACATTCGTCGCCACAATGCTGCTCCAAGAGTCTTATATTACCACCTGAGACATCGTTACGGTATATTCAGGGCCGGGTCTAAATGGGTACTAATAGGGCTTAAGCCGAACCCACAAAAATTGAATTATTATCATCAATTTTTGTGTACTTTTTCTTTAACAATAATACGTGTAGTAAAAAAAATATAATCTAAGGCGATCTGTCAAAAATTGTGATCTGTAGAGCTCGGACGTACGGACCAACCGACAACTGCTGTTCGCGATTCTCAGTTACAATTTTTGAAATAATTATGAACTCGAATCAATCTAGAAATGGTTCCGTTCTATAGAACATAATCTCCCCTTTTCAAAAATCTACGATTTGAATAGATTTCGTGCGAAATTAATCTAGATATAACTTATATGAACGAAATTCATCTCTGACGCTTAAAGCGATAATATAGAACACATTCGCTAGTCTAACTAGCGGATGTATAATAGTTAATACTAATGACTATCATTATGATGGATGATGTTAACAATTTTTTGGATGAATTTTGGCAATATTTTGGGTGAATTTTGATATTTTCTTGGTAAATTTTTAAACGAGTTGGGTAGAGTAGTGGTGACAGCACTAGACTAGGGAAGTACGGGTTCGAATCCCGGCGGGGGCAGATGTGGCTGGGACTTTTTCCTACTGCCTCTCGCCGAGAAACAATAATTCCTGTACCAGTCATCTTGATTGAGGTTTTCCATGGCTTCCCTCTATTAATTCCAGATAAATATCGAGATGGTTCTTTATTCCAGGCCATGGCCGATTACCTATCAAACTCCCGTTTCAAAAATTACCTATCCTATCCTAATTTCCTATAATTCCTTCATCCGCCCATTGTTATTAGTTAAGTTTAAGTTTTAGAAATGTAGAAAATAACGGGAAGTGGTAAAATGGAAAATAGTAATGGTGCGAATGGCGTCTGTTATGACATAAAAGTCGACAAATGGGCGTTAAACGCATTATTATTATTATATTTATTTTGAAATTTTTTAGTGAATTTTAGCAATGTTTCTTATGAATTTTGACAAAATAAGGTCTCATTGGACTTCAATAAGTCCTAGGCCCCGAAAAACGTATAGAGTCTCCTTTGGGTATATGTATTGATAAAATTCCCGTTCTGCCATATGGTCCTGACGATTTTGAAGTCCGTTGTAAGATTTTCCGGAATTATTTAAAGTTTTTAATACGACCAGACAATTTTCAGCTACAGAGTTCAATATGAGAACTATATTAGTAGCTATATTTGTAGCTGAAACGTGATTTATGTATCTCATCGAATTGTCAAATCCTGCTGAAACGAACATAATCCGTGAAAGCTGAATTGAAAAGCGAACAAGATGTGAAGACCTTGTTTTTGAGCTGAGGAAATACTCAGAGTATTCTTTTAAATTAATTGTCCTTATATAATTGGTGTTCTTGAAGGAGTCAAACAGGGCCGTCTTAAGCTAAGTGGGAGCTCATAGAACGTATGGGGCCCCTTTAACAAAAACATACATCAACAATAGTATAGTTAAAATTGTCAATTTGTCGCATGCATCGCTGGGCCGTGGGTAGTCCGTATTTTAAATAAAATATAATTTGTCTAAAATAATTGACTTTAAGTTTTTAATTTTGATAAACTTTTAACCTTGCATACTAAATTCGTACTGTGATATTAAATTATTATTTGTTTTTCTGATTTTTGTATAGTTATTGGGTTGTTCATTTAAATATTTCAGATAATATTATTATTCTAAAATATAAAATAAATATTTTAAAAACATTTATAAACAGTGGCAATTTGCATATGCGTATAGGTTATCAGTGTTTTTTGTTTTGTATTGATCTTACATAAGACTTATTTTTGAATCTGATTTATCTTAATTCTTTAGCTTATTGTTTGAAATTGAATTGATCAAATATCCGATTAATGTGGCTGTTTATCAGCTGTTCAGTATGCCCCCTTTTTCACCCGCATAACTAACTTACTTATAATATGTAAAATGCATTCATGTTTCGGAAATGTCTAATTTCTGTGAAAAATCATATTCAATCTTTGATGTTAATGCTTCAAAATAAACTAGAAATATGTACCATTCTTCCCATGTGACTTTTAGCTCAGTTTTTACAGTTTATTTGATCTAAAATCTAAATAAACGATTTAAAATCAGATAAATAGGTACGAGAAAATTTGCATAAGTTTAATTTTTGTACAAAATAAATTAAATTTGAAGAAAATTATTGAGCAAGTCAAATTTTTCAGTATTTTTAACATAACTTTGTAAAGAAAATTGTTCTAAATGTTAATTTGCCTTCTCGTAATTCCAAATCTCGTGAGGTGCTGTAACGAAATATTGAGGAATATCACGTTTTTTTTTCAATTTTTAGACCAAAATGTATGTTCTTTGAAAGTTTTAAGCAGCAAGCCAAATTGTGGAACTTAATGCTTGATCATAGCTAATAAAAATAGTAATAAATGATAAAAATAAAAGTATAGAAACTTCTTACTACAATAGTTTTATTAATGGATGTACATTTCGAGAGCTAAGCTCCCATCTTTTCAACTGAAGATGAGATCTTAGCTCTCGAAATGTACATCCATTAATAAAACTGTTGTGGTAAGAAGCTTGTACAATTTTATTTTTATTTTTGTTCCAAACACAGTGATCTTAATGTTGTTAGTAATTTATGACTTGAAACCACGGTTATAAATTTCCCGAGGAATCAGCCATCTTAAGCGATTTTACCTCTAGACCACAGAAATATGAAACGAGTTTTTGGTGTTCGAAAATTCGACGTGCCACTGTCTGTGATCTCAGATGCAATAATAATATGAGCATTTTTAATTCATCGCGGCACAATATGAGGTCATATATTAGGTATATAATATACTATAAATAAAATCCATTTAATCTTTGGCCTATACGCATTGACCACATTAAACGAAGGACCTTTGCCACTCACCGCTTGTCGATAAAAATCATTGCAGACACTGTTTTTTATGCGTCTTTAAACATACCTTTTTACAAACAGCACAGCCGATTCTATCGTTTCGCAAAAATTCAATACACAATATGTAAATTCGATCGATAAAGAGTGTTTTTAGAGCGTCATCAAGAAGATTAGTCGTGTGGGATAAGTGAGACCCAAAAAATTGAAAATGTGATCTCCAATCGTTGAAATGCCAATAACTGGAGCTATTTTAGTTCAAGTGTTCTTTGAAGTAGTAGGGGGGATATAAAAATCTGAGGAATGCCTTAAAAACCAAACTAGTTGTTTAAACTTTAACTAAAATATTTATAAGTTACTAACAAATTTAATGTAGTAATAAAGCAAGAAAACAATGTAAGGTAGATTTTCACATACATAAAAACTGTGCCATTTATATTGCATTGTGAAAACTAACATAAGTAATAATCACTGCCTACAATTTCCGAACTGCATATGTGGACGGACATCTAAACCTCGCTCTTTCGGTTTACAGGGGCCATGCAACGCCCAAATCTGTCGAAACGTCGACTTCGATTATTTTTGCTATTACAAGACTGTCTTCACTCTTGCTCAAAAATAAAAGTCAAAGAGGAAGGATGCGTCCATCGAAATTTATAACAACCAGGTCATTCTCAAGTAGAGTAGTGATGTAAAAAAATAAATTACCGCTTAATTAACCGGTAAAATATTCGGTTAAATAACTGCGGCTATTTATTGTTATTATAGATAAAATTGTGCGGAAAGTTTTGCGCATGTTTTTTTTATTTTCGATCGATATTTTAATTCTATTACCAATATCCACACAAATATAAATACATTATAGGTAAAATGTTCATACATTATAGACATATTGTAATACTTTAGATTAATCATAATAGGCACTATAATAGCGATCGTTAGCTATAATTGTTACGAAACATCTATTGTTACAACGCTATATTAGAAAAAAGTATTTTTTCATACAACTGTCACCGTTGGTACTCAAACACGAATCTTTCCACATTCGCGGCGGAATGAGTTTATATCAGTTACTCTACGGTGCCATATCTCAACAGTTAATATTTCATAATAAATACATTATTTATTAACTAGCGGTACCTGTGCGAATAATCCGCACTAAAATTCGTTTCTAATTTCTCACACTCTTTAAACTTTCTTCTTTTTGTTGTATTAAATTACGAAGCTCAGTGACGGTTCAAGAAAATATTTTTCTAAAACTGTCATATAAAGGCGTAAGTATCGAAAACGTTGAGCTGAAACGCCTCCATACGAAAAGTATTTATACGTGAATTTTGATTAAAAATTAAACAAAAAAAATTTACCGACCGTCAATCATGTTGACGTTGTTTCAAAGTTAGAACCGTCAGATAGCAGCATTGCTGCATATACTGAATAAATGTATAATTGTTATAATTAATTATTTTGCAAAAACAAAAACAATAATAGATTTTTTAATTGTTGATACACATAGAGCAAGTAATTATCTATAAAATGATACAAAATTTATGTGGAGTAATTGTGAGTTTTTTTCGAAAAAGGGAGGCAAATATATTAACCTTAGCGTATATAAATATATATATGATTCTTTCGATTTTACTGTTGAAAACTGCCCTATCGTTTTGTTTTTTATTGTTCTGATAAACAAAAACCGGAAGCCGCCTTTTTATTTTATATATAGCCGGTTAATTAACTGGTAGATTATCCGATCAAAATGGTTACTATCATAAATAATCGATAATTGTACATTATTCTCAAATATTCTGGCAAGCCACCCTGTAAACACGTTTGTCCGTATGCTTAATTACAACACGTTTTACTCTTAATTTGGAAGATTCCAGACATATGACGAGACGCATTGCTTGGCGCCTTGAGCAGTTTGTCCGAGTTGTCGACACCTTGGGTCGACCTTGATATCTGTAATCAACGGCCCTGTTAATTTATGAAGAATGTAAAGTTTAACAGATACTTATAGATAGGTCAACGGTTCTTAAACTGTGGTCTGTGAGGTCCGCCGATGCTTTAGCATTTTTCTCAATTTTAAATTAGCAAATTATTAATTCCGGCTTTGAGGCATTGCAAACACTGAATTCTTGAATACCGTTTTACATACGTAATTGATAAATCTGATATAAATAAAATTGAAGTGTTTTGTTTGTGATTTCGGAATAAATCCTTTTTCCTAAATTTATATGGTTATTCATGCAGTACCAAAACCTAAAATTCGAAATTTTTAATTTTTTGTCTGTGCATATTTGTTTGTCTGGGCTAATTTCCGAAACGGCTGAACCGATTTTGACGACATTATCATTTACTAGTAGAAGACTTGTTAAAGATTAATTTAGACTAATTTTAATCCCGGAAATATTTGAGGTTATTGTGTAAAAATTGAAAAAATATAAAAATTGACTGTTTGTCCGGGCTAATTTTCGAAACGACTGAACCGATTGTGATGGCACTTCACAGACAGGTAAAAGGCTATGTCAGGAGTTACCTAAGCTACGTTGTATCCCAAAAATGAGGGGAGGAGGCATTCCCTACTGTATTTCTGGAATTTCTTAAGCTAAAAGCGTGAGACTCAGAGAAAAAATACTCTTCTTAGAAAATAAAGAAATATATGTTCGACTGTTTTTTGAACACATCTACCCGAATGGGGTGGCAGTGGATTTTATATAAAAGAACTTGGGCGCCACGGGTCTAAAAGGCTCTGAAGCTAGTCACAAACAGCGTCACAAATGCGCATATTTTAGAGCCGTCCTGGTTGTTTTGTGGGAAAGGAAGACTCCCACCACCTCCCAGTTACCGGCACAGAGCGTGCGCTCGTCGGTGATTGGTTATCGCTAATTGTCTTGTCAATTGTCGCTTTCTTGCTATAAAGTACAGTCCAGTACGCTATTGTTAAATTGTTTCTTTGATTGTTAATTGATCAAGATGCCTAATACAGTTTTGCATAGACAAGCACAAAAATATTTTTTTGAATGCAAGGAATTAGACCTTTAGATTAAAGAAAAATTAACAATAATAATATAGCGCGAGTTTGTAGTTTTTCAATCGATTGTACCTGCGCAAGCCTCCATTTGCATCTAACTTCAGAACCTTTTAGAACCGTGGCGCGTATTATACATTATACCACGTGGACGAAGTCGCGAATAAACCGGTAGTCTATAATACATTGATTTACTTGTGTATGTGAATGTGATAACATTTTCAGCATCGCTTTCCAGAAACATAACTGACATTGATTTATTTTTTACATTTTTTTAAAATATGTTCATATTTCGCCGATGATATAATTCCGATGTTAAATGTCGCCTACGCAATCTGACGACATACTTGATAATAAATATTATTTCACACAAAATAGTCATCACAATACTGGCAATAAAAGGTATATTATATAGTCGATGTTACAATGCCAAATAGTAATAATATAAATATATATTTTTTTGACCGTGAAAGAACGTTGCCCATTTTACATTATTTACTTCTTATAGTGTTGTCGATACATAAAATGATTGCATTTTAAAAGTCCGCCCCGTGTTTTGATTTTCATATTTCTGAAACTGAAAGAAATCACGGTTGCGATGATCGAAATTGATTCAGCTTGACTTTTTCTGAAAGGTTGATTAATATCCAATGAGCCAAAAAGCGCTTTTTGTCATAAAAAGTTGAAGATTTGCAAAACGCATAAAAAATGAAAAGATTTGCGAGATTTGGAAAAATATAAAAAACATGTCAGATATGCTTAACAGAAAAAAGTACTCAGAATCGATAATAGGCCAAAACGCAAGGTCGGATTTCGTTTAGTTTAGAAGTTATGGCGATTTGAAATGTATAAAAATTCAAATACAGTCAAAATCTGTTATAACGACATCGAACGGTCTACTCATATTTGGTCGTAAAAACCGATAGTCATAACAACCGGCGATGTTTACGAGGTACAAAGTAATTTTTTATTAAGTATGTAGTATTATTGAATGTGTAGGTACATATAAATCCATAGATATTAATAGGAATAATATTCGCATTATCATTGTCATTTTTCTGTATTCATAAAATCTGTAATTTCAGTCTGTTTGGAACACTTCTGTGCGTACGAATTTTGTTTACAATACAGCTGGTCGCTCTAACAGATATAATTCTTCGGAGATATGAAGATATTGCATTAAATGTAGTCGCTTAATGCGGTATGTCGTAAAAAGCAGTGTTTTTTATAAGGCGGTCATATAGCATTCAGCTGGGACATAGAGATGGAAAAAAACGGGTCTTTTTAGTGATCTGCATCTTTGCATCTGGATCCCGTATGTGAGCCGGCTCACTGAACCGGTTCAAAGAGAGCCGAGTTCTGAATATGTTACTGCAGTCTGCCATTGAGTTACCTAGTTCAGTCAATCATATCACGACCTGTATAGAATCAAGAATGCAAAGCCAAACATGTGATGCATGAGTCATTTGAGCTGACAGATGCATCAAAACAAGAACTGACACGTAAGTGTAAAATGTGCTTCTGTATGTTAAGTGTTTCACTGAGTTATGCGGATTCGTTGATCCGTTGGCTCAAAATAAAGTGAGTCGGCTCTCACGGATCTTCTGTCGGTGTCGGCTCTTTGAACCGGTTCAGATCTGAGTTACCCAACTCTACTGGGACCCATGATTTTGGTCAATATAGCCGGTATGTTGTTCTAAACGATGTCGTCGTAAACGGTTTTGACTGTAGTTTCAAACGGCTATATACATTTGAATGGTCAAATACATTTTTTTTCACCCCGTGCAGAAAACAAGTTAAGCAGCTTGTCAATTGTCAACTATTGTTGTGCACACGGTTACATCATGTTTAGTAGTTTACGATCACCGAAGAACAATGTCTAATTTTACATTTATTACATCATTGTGGTTTATTTATAATAATAATAATAAAAATATGAGAACTTTTCTGTGTCGTTGTATGTAAATAAATAATTATATAAACATACACGCGAGGCCCGTTAATGTTGTAATTATTATAATCGCGTGTACTACTGCTGCACAGCTGCTGCTTCCGTAAAAAATGTAGGTAAATTATATGATTGTCGTGATGAAAGCGAAAAACGTCGTCTCAAATAGAATGTTTTAATAATAGCGTATTAAATACTGTGTAAACAAGAGTCCCGTCAAAAATTAAGCCTTCTGTGAAGCATTCAGTTTTGATTAAAACACTTTGCAAAAATTCTTTCTCTGTAAGAAAGGTAAAAGACAAATCTAGGTCTCTAATGGACTACTTCGGTCAAAAATTAAACGTTCGGTGAAGCATTCTGTTTTGATTAAGGCTGTCGGAACGCTCTGAATTTAAGCCAAAAATAGAGCTTCGGTTGTCGACTGATTGTAGACTTATTCGTCAACATTCTGCAAAAATTCTTTCTCTATAAGGAAAATAAAAGACAAATCTAGGTCTCTCATGGACTACTTTTGTAATTTATGTACGATTTACTAGAAAAAAGTTGGCATTAATTGTGCCAAAAAACACACGTTTTCAATGTCACACTACGACCTTATTCGTACTTATTTCACAAAACTGTTCCATCACAAACCTAAAGTGACTCTTCCTTTTTCGGAAAAGTTTTTTAAATCTTCAAAATATTTCCGAAATTTAGAGTAATCAATTGACAGCGGCACCCTTGCAACAGCATTTTTTAGCCTCGTAGTGTGGTTTAAATTCAGAGCGTTCCGACAGCCTTAAGACCGTGGCCAGAAGAGGATCGCCAGGATTCCTCCGCGAAATTTTTGCACTCATATTAGCTTAGAGGAAAGGGTGTCGGATTTATCGAGAGGGGGAGGGGGCTATATAATATGTGTTGAAGTTTTTTTAAATAAAATTTAATTTTATGAAAATTTTTTGAATATTGAAAAAAAAAATCAAAATTTTGAGGTAACTAGGGTAGTACCGTGAAATCACCAGATATTTGTGTAGGAAAATAAAGTGATGAAGTCAATAAATGAACACATTCGATTATTAAATAAAGTATATTTAACTCAGCAACACAATCAATGTGAACTCTATTCCATCTCAACACAGAATGCCGCCGCATCCGCTTGCAATATTTACAATATCAATGTACGCAGCTTACGTAACATAAACCATTACATAATTCATAGAACAATACTGATTACTGATTAACATTCGTTTAAATACTATATTTTAAACATGTTTCTACATTTGTGTGAATAATTTATAATGCTAACAAATGAAGATAATTTTTAGATCAAACCGGCTCTTTATCGTCTCTATATAGTATATTTTATTACCGAGCTGGGTAGAGTAGTGGTACAGCACTAGACTCGCATTCGGGAGGTCCGGGTTCGATTCCCGGCGGGGGCAGATGTGGCTGAGACTTTTTCCTACTGCCTTTCGCCGAGAAACGGTAATTCCTGTACCGGCCATCTTGATTGAGGTTTTCCATGGTTTCCCTCAATTAATTCCAGATAAATATCGAGGTGGTTCCTTATTTGAGGCCATGGCCGATTACCTATCAAACTCCAAGTTCAAAAATTACCTACCTTAATTTAATTCCTTCATTCGCCCATTGCTATTATAAAAGTTGAAGTTTAAGAAATGTAGAAAAAAACGGGAAGTGGTAAAATGAAAAATAGTAATGGTGCGAATGGCGTCTGTTATGACATAAAGTCGAGAAACGGACGTTAAACGCATTATTATTATTATTATTATTAGTATATTTTATTATAGGTATACTAAATTCAAATATTACATTAAATAAAAATAATATGAAAACGAAATTAATTCGGTTGATTTTCCGGGAGTCCGTGATACCGACTTTATTTTATATGAATAGTGCACTGTCACGCGAATGTGTCATTTATGTAATATAATAAAAAATATATATATATGGGTTATTTTTATGGATGACGAAACTCGTTAGGTTTTTTTTTAAACGGGTACTCGTTTTTTTTCTGTTTCTGATTATCAGATTTGACCTTAGACCGAGTTTCTTTAATCAGGTCCCGCTCTCACAGAGACCGACCTCGAGAGACGACCCAACGTCTGACCACACTGCTGCAGATTTTTTTTACTAGTTTGTAGATTATCGCCAAAAGGTTGTCTTATAATGCCCAAACATAAATCACAAGAATAAAAAACCCAGGTCGCAGTGCCCAAACCCTGCCGACAATATAGTGTATTTGCTGTTACATGCAGTCTGGTTTTATTACATGAACTGAAGTTTATTTTTGGTCAAAATCAAAAATTTAACCCCATAATACACCCCTTAAACTAACAGTTTGTTTCTTAATTGCAACATTACTATCATCGAACATCTACACCAAATTAAATACACTTTTCATTAAATAATTCACTATCTGCAAACTAGTTTTTTCATAAAATTTGTAAATCCGGTCCTGGCGGGCCGATTTTTTTCAAATTTCGGGAGCACATTTTAATTGCTACTAAAGGAGTAAATTTCAATTCTGAAACGATTCTGAGAATATTTTTGGGTCCAAAAACTTTTTTCAACCCCTAAAAACCACCCTTAAAATTATCCGATTGGGCCCATTTTAAATAGGCTTCGTGCGGTGATGGATTCCAACATGCATGCCAAATTTCGTTGAAATAAATTAACTCGTTCGAAAGTAATTGTCCGTACACACATATATTCTTGGAACCAAAATCACGAATCCATCAGTAGATGCTTCTGGTTTTCATTTATTCTTTTGCTTAAAGTATAAGCTGTTTTAACTCGGTTACGCTCTAGTTAAGATTGGGTTTCCGTCAAAACCTACCATAACGTAAACGAGTCAGGGTAAAAATTATCACTTGAGTAAAGCCAGAAGGAAAAAGCCATCGAGGTGTTCCATATGAAATGATAGTCTGGAAGACGCATGCCAAAATTTGACAAAAAGAGACAGCGATAATTACGGTGGCCATTCCGTCTTTGTTCAACAACACGAACCAGAAAGGGACATAGATGTACCGTGTTTATCGCTTTCTCTTTCTTATGTGCAATATATATTACATTAGCACTCCATATCTAAACTCGTTGGGATAACCTAGCTCAACGCAAAAGCAAATTATGTGTAGTTATTAAAAGTTTCGAATAAATTAATTATTAATCACTTAATTTGTGATCATTAATTCGTTAACATTTAACCGACCGTCAAAGGAAGAATGCATATTATAATTAATTTCAGAATAATTTTACAGTATCTGAGAATTACTAAGTAATACCAGTAATTAGACATTATATCGCATCCAAAATTATTACTATAATTCAATAATAAATCTCAGGTATTTGGATTGTATTATTAATCCAAATACCTGATATTTATTATTGATATAATACCAGTAATTTTCGAAATTTTTAAACTTTCATAAACAAGTTCCCGGGTACCTGTAGTCATCCTAAGTTATTTTACTGTAGTAATTACTAAGTACTAAACTTAAAAGTAGCACAATCTAAGGTACCAACACGTGCCTGATACTTTGTTAGGGGAGATAGTACGTGCATGCCATACCAGGCTATATGCACAAGTATTGATTTAAACAGAGAAGAAAGCTCCAATTTTCCATTGAGCTTTACCATATGACAGATATTTACTGTTTAGAATGGCTTTTAAAAACTGGTAAGTCATAAAGTAAACCACCCGTCCATTGCCTGTTTGTGTTTTATCTCGTACTGCTTATTCTCTTTTTGCATGTGTTACTTATTAAGGTTACTAAGGACCAGCTCTTCAGTATGTCCTTTTTTCACCCGCATGTATGCATTTAAAAAGCATTAACTCACGTTTCGGAAATGCCTAATTTCTATGAAAAATCTTATTCAATCTTTGTTGTTAGTGCTTTAAAATAAAATAGAAATATGTACTATATGCTTCCCTATTGACTTTTAGCTAAGTTTTTACAGTATATTTGATCTGAATAAACGATTTAAAAATAGATAAAAACGAGAGTTTTACATAAATTTTTGTACAAAAGAAATTAAATTTGAAAAAAATTATTGAGCAAGCCAAATTTTTCAGTATTTTTGACATAAGTTTGTAATGAAAAATCTTCAGAATGTTAATTTGCCTTCCCGTCATTCGAAATCTCGTGACGTGCTGTAAAGAAATATTAACGAATATCACTTTTTTGTTCAATTTTAAGATAGTTGTCATGGTATAATATTGTCAAAAAGTTATAGATTATACGCGCCACAAAAGTATACTAGCTTGTAGCTAAGTGATCCATAATTTTATGCAAGACGGTACCCGTGGAAACGTAACCCATACAGTATTCATATGCATGTATACTTTTCTATAAATTGTTGAACTTTAAACCGTTATTTATAAATAATTAGACGGTCCAAAAATGTTTCTTATTTTTTTTTTTAAACTCATAACAAATGCATTGAAAGACTGTCAGTTTTTGGAAAGTTTTTGACAGTTAGTTCTTTTTTTATAAATAAGAAACTGGTTCAGAACTACAGAGATCGTATACAATCAATGTTAATTATTAGTGTATATATATATATGTGTGCGGGCAATAACTTTCGAAAGAGTTAATTGATTTCAACTAAATTTGGCACACGCGTTGAAATCCATCACCGCAAGAAGCCTATTTAAAGTGGGCGTAATCGGGCCATTTTAAGGGTAGTTTTTAGGGGTTGAAAAGTGTTTTTGGGCCCCAAAATACCGAAAAAATTATTCGAATCGTTTCAAAATTGAAATTTAACCCACTGATAGCAATTAAAATGTGTCCCTAAAATTTTAATAAAATCGGCCCGACAGGACCAGATTTAGAAATTTTATGAAAACGTTATTTTGCAGATAGTGAATTATTTACTGAAAGGTGTATATCATTTGGTACAGAGGTTCGATTGATAATAATATTGCAATTAAAAAAATGTTATTTTAAGGGGTGTATTAAGTAGTCAATTTTTTTATTTTGCCCAAAAACCAAGTTAAGTTCGCATAATAAAGCCACACTGCCTGTATTAGCAAATACACTATATTGTCGGCAGGGTTCTGGCACTGCGACCCGGGTTTTTCAATTTTTTATTGAATTTATCTTGGATTATATACGGTCGATCGACTTCAAATTTTCAGGGTAATTGTATTATCATATCCTTAATAAATATACAAAAATTAAGAATTTTCTGACGGTGTGCCTTAACCACGACAACTACCTTAAGGGACAAAAATATGTATATGTTTTTGAAATTTTTAAGTGGCAAGCCAAATTTTGTGAAGGTTAATGCTTAATCACAGCTAATAAAAACAGTAATAAAGCGAATTTTGCGACTACAGTTCGAAATTTCCCGAGAGCATATTTTACACCTGAGGGATCACAATGACAAAAAATCAGATCTCTTCAGCGGCTCTCTAGTTTTGAGATAATTTGTTCTTTTATTATATATATTAGTGTGCGGTATAGGTCAGCAAAATATTGCCACTAGCGTTCCTGGCGGTTGGGTTAGATAGAACAACTTATGAGTCCTCTTATTATGTAATCACTCGTATGATTTTAACAGACGATAAACCAATTTTTGTTTTGTTTCAGCAAGGAGTCGGGGTAGAGTTGGTCCGTATTTTACCTGAATCTCCGGCACCTACGCTTTCCAATGTCTTCTGTGAGTGCGACACCAAAGATGATGTTGTAAGTATCAATCTAATGGATTTGTTTTTGGTATATTTGTCCTTGAACTGCCAATGTGAAATCTTGACATCATTAAATCAATAACACCAATCAATTACTCTATTTTTATATCGAAACTCCTGCGGCAGTATACCAAACATATTGTATACTTGTGCTACAGAGGAACCTGGCGATGTTGAACATAAAATATCGGATTGAAATATTACTTTTACTTCCGTGCTCAGTAAAAAAATGGGTGGCAAGCAGAGGCGGATCAAGGTTTTTTCGGGTTCTAGGGCTTATTGAAGTCCAACGGGCTTTTTTTGTTAGATGGCAAATCTTTAAAATGGGGTTTAAAATTCATTTTTAATAGCATCAAAATTAGACTTGAAACTTGGTGATCCGACAAAACAAATAATACTATAACTTCACCCAAAAAATGTCAAAATTCACCCGAAAAGTTGTCAAAATCCCCCCAAAAAGTTGTCAAAATTCACCCATGATAATGATAATCATTAATATTACCTTTTCTGTAGTATACGATAAGTGCTCATTGTTAATAATTACATTTTTGTGTGCCCTTGACTTTGGGAGCCCGGGGATTAAGCTCTGTTAGTCCCTATGTAGATCCAACCTTGGTGATAGGGTTAAAAAATCTTGTTCGAGATAAGGTCAGATTAAACTCCCACTTATCTTTTGGCTTGGAAACTTCGTATTCCATTTTTTTACGCCTTCAGTTTATAAACTGTAAGAGAGATTGATAATTTTTTATTTACTCATTGAACTTCTGAAAGCGTTATCCGAAGAGTGTAAAAAATGATGAAAATTCGTAATACTTGAATTATAAAGCTTCACACTTTCTTCGCCTCAAAGCTGACCTTACGTTAAAAGTTTACGCACTGCTCTGCGATTCTTTGCATTTTGAAAAATCGATGTCTCAGAAGACGCTGGTCATTATAAATGGAAAGCTGGCGATGGATTTGCTTTAGGTATTTTAGCAGTCATATTAGATTCTGGTCAACTCACTAGACAGGGAATGAAAGCACTACCTTCCATTTCCTGTTTTTAAAAATGACTAGGCAAACATATGAATGTTAAATTACCTAAAACATCCGTCACCAACTCTTTTAATACTCATTGTATCAAATGGTGCTAAGCATTATTTTGGACTCTAATTTAAGGTAGTTGTCGTGGTACAATATTGTCAAAAAGTTATAGATTATACGCGCCACAAAAGTATACTAGCTTGTAGCTAAGTGATCCATAATTTGTACGCAAGACTGTACCCGTGGAAACGTAACCGATACAGTATTCATATGCATGTTTTTCTATAAATTGTTGAACTTTAAACCGTTATATAATTAGGCGGTCAAAAATTTTTTCTTATTTTTATTTAAACTCATAACAAATGCATTGTAAGACTGTCAGTTTTTGGAAAGTTTCTGACAGTTAGTTCTTTTTTTATAAATAAGAAACTGGCTCAGAACTACAGAGATCGTATACAATCAATGTTAATTATCCAATTATTAAATGAATTTATCTCGGATTATATACGGTCGATCGACTTCAAATTTTCAGGGTAATTGTATTATCATGTTCTTAATAAGTATAAAAAAAATTAAGAATTTCCTGACGGTGTGCCTTAACCACAACTACCTTAACCTAGAAAAGTTTGTCAAAATCAGTGAACCCCCTAACCGTAAGATCCTCCTGGATTACAACCATTCAATTAATTATATGATATTATTAATCTATGTGTTCAGACGATAACTTGCGACTGTGAGACAACTTTTGCCATGCAGCTGAAATGTTTCCGTCAGAAGGGCGAAAAGATCGAGACGTCGCATTATCGCGTCAACGTGAACCGATTTCGGGCGCGACTGAACCTCGTGTGCATAACGGAAAAACTGTTGGCCGACCTCAAATGCGACGGTTGGCCCGATATCAAGGTGGCCCTGGCGCCTGTCGGCAACATCAAGAACCATCTGGACGAGACGCCTTTACAGGACGTTGTGGCGTAAGTCTCTTTCAGTTATGTATTTGTGTATTTGTCGGTGCAGTTATGCCGGTTCTGAATTGGTTTTATCAGTTCTGAAGCGATTGTTGTCACTACAGAACTGCATGTTTCTTGGTCAGATTTCATTGAACTGGTTAAACTAAAATATTGATGTTTTAGAATAAAAAAAAGTCCCAAGCAAGGGACGAAACGTCGCTATAAATTACAAAAAATCCGGGTCGCAGTGCCAAAACCCTGCCGACAATATAGTGTATTTGCTAATACAGGTATTGTGGCTTTATTAAATGAAATTAAGTTTGTTTTTGGACAAAATAAGAAAAAATTGAACCCCTTAATACACTCCTTACAATAATAATTTTATTAGTTGAAATATTGTTATCAATCCAACATCTACACCAAATTAAATACGACCTTCAGTAAGTAAATTCGTATACGCAAACTAGTGTTTTCATAAAATTTGTAAGTCCGGTCCTGTCGGGCCGATTTGCTTATAATTTTAGGAGCACTTTTTAATTGCTACTAAAGGGTTAAATTTCAATTTTGAAACGATTCTGAGAATTTTTTCGGTATTTTTGGGCCCAAAAACTTTTTTCAACCCCTAAAAACTACCCTTAAAATGACCCGATTGGGCCCATTTTAAATAGGCTTCGTGCGGTGATGGATTCCAACATGTATGCCTAATTTCGTTAAAATGAATTAACTACTTCGAAAGTTATTGCCCGCACATATAAATATATAAATATATATATATACGTATATAAATATATATATATAAACATTTTTAAAAATGGTGCCAAAGTGTTTAGGAGGTTATGAAACGTCGAGAATTTTGGTCCGACCCCTAGGTCCCGCCATCTGACCAACGCCAATAGTATATGTTGCCATATGGCAAATAAACTAATAAGTGCTTACTTAAAAAGTCCTTTTTCCCGACAAATCATTTTTATATTAATTACCAACCACAAAAAAGAATAACCCGGGTCGCAGTGCCAAAACCCTGCCGACAATATAGTGTATTTGCTTATACAGGCAGTGTGGCTTTATTATGCGAACTTAAGTTGGTTTTTGGGCAAAATAGAAAATTTGACTCCTTAATACACCCCTTAAAATCACATTTTTTTTCTTAATCGCAATAATATTATCAGTCGAACCTCTATACCAAATTATATACAACTTTCAGTAAATAATTCACTATCTACAAACTAGTGTTTTCATAAAATTTGTAAGTCCGGTCCTGTCGGGCCGATTTTATTAAAATTATAGGGACACTTTTTAATTACTACCAGAGGGTTAAATTTCAATTCTGAAACGATTCGGAGAATTTTTTCGGTATTTTGGGGCCCAAAAACATTTTTCAACCCCTAAAAACTACCCTTAAAATGGCCCGATTAGGCCCATTTTAAATAGGCTTCTTGCGGTGATGGATTTCAACACGTGGGCCAAATTTCGTTAAAATCAATTAACTCTTTCGAAAGTTATTGCCCGCACGTATATATATATACGTATATATATATATATATATATAAATATATATATATATACATATATATATAAACATTTTTAAAAATGGTGCCAAAGTGTTTAGGAGGTTATGAAACGTCGAGAAATTTTGGTCCGACCCCTAGGTCCCGCCATCCGACCGACGCCAATAGTGTATGTTGCCATATGGCAAATACACTAAAAAAAGTCAATTGATGTTTTAGTTTTGATGGAATCCGCTTTTTAACTCGAGCCATTTTTGCAAGATTAAGTATCAATTGGTAGTGATATACAATCAAAATGGGTTCATTTTCTATACCGTTCAAATCTTAAAGACAGTCCACTATTTGATTCTGGGACAGTATTTGTAAAACTGCACGTAATCTAAAAGTAAAACATCTTTTAATGCGTGGTTTCTGGTACGACTTTCGTACTTTTATCTCATAATTTGTTTGTTAAGAATTTAAAAATGTAATCTCTAATGTGTTTACTAATTATTTATAATAATTATGCATTATTAAAACAGAAGGTCATCGGTGAAATAATTGATGATGATGTCATTTGCGTGATTTTTTTATTATAATTATTACTATTTTTTAATTTGTATAATTGACCTACTGAATTATGTATCGCTATACAATGTTCATTACTTTTGTAGATTTATCGTAATTAATAACTGTAGAGACGGTTCTGGTGGGTTGCATATCACGAAAAAAGCTTGAATGTTTAATCTATTACAAACTGCCAGTTCCCAGATTCTAATTGGATAACTGATAAAGCTATCAGTTTACTTAACTTTTAGTATTAAAAATAATAATAAAATGAATATATGAGTTGATATCAGATTCAGATAACCATATCTGTTGAGGCCTAAACGAGGGGAAGGAATGTTAAAAAATTAAAACTGCAATTTTAGTCAAAGCCCTCTAAGTGCACAGCTCGGAACCGAGCCCATCCTTTAAGTGCACACTTCTCCTACGATCTTTTTCATCCCCACTCTTCTAACTCCTATAGCTATCTTTATTCAATCAGATGCTATAAACAATATCTCTAAAACTCTATGAATATGATGGAAATAGAAAGTTTGAAAATAGCGCGCTTACGGTCGCACGTGATTGGTCGCAGATTATTCGAAGTGGGGGCTGGGGAACGTGCACTTAGAGGGCGAGTTCGTGTGCAGTAAGAGAGCGTGTGCATTTAGAGAGCGTGCACTTAGAGGGCTTTGACTGCATTAAAAATATACGATACACCGATTATCCAAACTTTAACGCCGGGTTGTAATATAATAATAATAATAATAATATATCTTTATTCCATCATACTGAGCACAGTGTAGAATGAGTCAATTAACAATTTCCATGTAAAAATACAATAAAGTATAAATAAAATATCAATAAAATATAAATATAACATCAATAAAATATCAATATATCAAAATATGAATGTCCCGCCTCGTAATTTTTGAATTACTTATATAATACGCGCGACGGTTCTAAAAGGTTCTGAAGTTAGATGCAAATGGAGGCTTGCGCAGGTACAGTCGGTTGAAAAACTACAAACTTGCGCTATATTATTATTTTTAATTTTTTAATTATTCTTTAATCTAAAGGTCTAATTCCTTGCATAAAGTCATCCAAAAATTATTTTTCGTGCTTGTCTATGCAAAACTGTATTAGGCAACTTGACCAATTAACAATCGAAGAAACAACAATAGCGTACTGGACTGTACTTAAGCACAAAAGCGACAAGTGACAAGACAACTAGTGATAACCAATCACCGACGAGCGCACGTTCTGTGCCGGTAACTGGAGGTGGTGGGAGTCTTCCTTTCCCACAAAACAACCAGGACGGCTCTAAAATATGCATTTGCGACGCTGTTTGTGACTAGCTTCAGAACCTTTTAGAACCGTGGCGAGTATTATACTTATGCGTTGGATTTTTTTAAATATTGGGAAGGTGTAGGGCAAAAATTAAAGTTACGCCATTGAACTGCAGACGGAGATATGACGTGATCTCTGATCAATCGACACAAATTATTGATGCAGAACATTGCATTTACCTTTGAATACAGAACACAAGTAAATCAGCATAATGATTACGTAATGAATTTATATAGAACGCTGAACGGTAATCTCATATGCATACGTATCTATGTGCAGATTTGAAATGATGCAATTACTTTTCAAAGCACTACGAATTGTCTAAAAAAATATGTATATGACCAGTGAAATTAATCATTATTCATTACACATATGTAAAATATTACAATATTACTTCAACATCTGTTTGCAATTTTGTTTTCTTGCGAGGTTTTCGACTGGATCGCATGGTATCTAAACCGGTCTGTTTTACCGACATTACAAACAGCTGGTCCGTTTTTTCAAATGGAGAAAGAGAGAGAGATAACGTCTGAACCGATTTTGTCCAAATATGTGCATTATTAACGATTTTTACCCGAGCTGGGTAGAGTAGTGGTGACAGCACTAGACTCGCATTCGGGAAGTACCGGGTTGGAATCCCGGCGGGGGCAGATGTGGCTGGGACTTTTTCCTACTGCCTCTCGCCGAGAAACCGTAATTCCTGTACCGGCCATCTTGATTCAGGTTTTCCATGGTTTCCCTCAATTAATTCCAGATAAATATCGAGATGGTTCCTTATTTGAGGCCATGACCGATTACCTATCAAACTCCTAGTTCAAAAATTACCTACCTTATCCTAATTTTCTATAATTCCTTCATTCGCCCATTGCTATTACATAAGTTGAAGTTGTAAAAAAAATGTAGAAATAACGGGAAGTGGTAGATGAAAAAATAGTAATGGTGCGAATGGCGTCTGTTATGACATTAAGTCGAGAAACGGACGTTAAACGCATTATTATTATTATTAACGATTTTTTTAAAAGTTAAATATGTGTGTTTTGATTCCAGGGACATAGTAGTGACGGCATTAAGAAATACAGAAGTGAGTTTCAATTGTTCTCAATATCCAACATGTCCGCGACTGAACAGACATCCAGTCGAACCTGCACTTGTTTTACCAGTTCACTACGACGGAATGACGGTAAGTTATAAAAATAATCGCCTGTTTAAACGAACAAAAATTCGGTATGGCTCTAATAGATAATTGATGGTACAGTGAGGGAAGAGTATAAGAACGTCTGACATCTTGTATAGATCTTTTCCAGGACATGCGCATATACGTGCGTTCCGTCACGCGGGTCAAAAATTATTATTCCTCAACGTTGTGTAAAGACACTGAATTAGACAGCTCCATTCGTAATTTAACAATGTTATTAAAGGGGTTATCAAAAATGACGTGTAACGACTGACGGCCAGCTTCTAAAAAACGGCTCTATGTAGAAAAGGGATACAATCTGGACGTCACGCGCTCTATTTCTCTCACTCTAGCCGCCTGGCGACTATTTTTGGATGTGGCGAGCGTTGTCCAGATGACTTTCTCGCGAACTACATAATTTAATGACTTTTCATTATTTACTTTTCTTTTAAACGGTTTCTGGACGTTAGAAACAAGCTCCGAAATTCAGCATCTGGACGCGTTAGTTTTTTATTGTTTATTTAAAAACAATTAAGCTAGCGATAAAAATTGGGAGTTGTTGTAAACATTCATTGTTACATTGCTAAATTAGAAAAAATTATTTTTTATCCACTGTCACATTTGCTTTATTATGAAGAATTAACTGTTAAGATATCGCATCGTAGAGTAACTGATTAACTCATTCCGCCGCGAAAGTGGAAAGATTCGGGTTTGAAGCCCGACGGTGACAGTGGATAAAAAATATTTTTTTCTAATTTAGCAATGTAACAATGAATGTTTACAACAATTATATAGCTCGTTCTGAAGCTTTACAGAATATTCTTAAATTAAAAATTAAATAAAAATAAAAAAAATCGGGAGCTTTCATCTTGATCGTTAACTCCATCGAATGAGCCCAAATACATCAAAATTCGTTAATATCGGATGCTAAGTTGATCAGGGTAACAAAATGGCTACTATCATAAATAACCGGTAATTTTACATCACTACTGTTGATGCGTCGCGCGCTTTATATCTGACATTGTTGCTAGCGCATTCTGGAAACTTCGATCGCTATTTCTGGAAAGTACTGATAATAATGCAAACTCACAATCACAGATGCAACGTTGGTTGCCTATATTGACAGGAGTATTCGCTACAATAGTTTTGTTTGTTTAGACGGGAGGCTTCCATGCAACATCCACCCCAAATCATACAGGCGCGCTAAGCCCAATGAAAATCACCGGAGATAAACGACTGCTTGTGAAAGTGATGCAAGCCGGTAATTTGAAACCGTCGCCGGACGGAAATCCAATAGAACCTTACTGTGTTGTGGAGATGGATGAACCATTCCAGAAGAACCAGACTTCGGTCAAGAAGAATACTGACAGTCCCTATTGGGACGAACATTTCTTGTTGTAAGTTTTTTACAACGTTGTATTTTGTATCGTGAATTTTCGTGAATTATTTGTGTTCCTTTATCAACATTATGTTTGATTTGTTTTTTCCGGCACATTTTTATTGAAGTGAAACTTCTTTAGCGAGGGTATCTGTTTGTGATTTCTTGTGACGCGTTATGGTTACGAAAATGAAGGGGAAAAAAGAATGCCTTGTTCATATTACGTAGACGAGGGGACTCCTAAACCTTTCTGTCCAAAAATTAGACGGGGGACTCCTAATCCGTTCTGTTAAAAAAAATTGAGGACAGACTCCTAAACCCTTTTCTCCAAAAAATATTTTCCAAAATTTTTTATATTACGTAAACAAGTAGGGGACTCCTAAACCCTTTTGTCGAAAAACTATTTTTCAAATTTTTTTATATTACGTAGACGAGTAAGGGACTCCTAAACCGTTCTGTACAAAAATTAGAGGGGGGGATTCCTAAACCCTATTGTCCAAAAATTATTTTCCAAATTTTTTTATATTACGTAGATAAAAGAGGGACTCCAATGTTTTACGACTAAAGAAGTTTCACTTCCCCAGCGAGCTTACATGGATGAGACTCCCACATTTTTTTTTTATTTTTAGCGATCTATCAGCAAACACTGCCGAGTTAATGTTCGAAGTGTACGACCGTTCACATAAGTCCAACCGTTTCCTGGGACTAGGAATTGTAGGCGTAGAAGAATTATTGATCAATCCATCGCAGAGACAAGTTATATCATTACAAAGTAGACCGTATGAAGAAGATCATGTTACAGGGACGTTAACTGTTGAGGTAAAACTTGCTGTCTTTTAGAGTTCCATACCTCAAAAAGAAAAAACGGAGCCCTTATAGGATCACTTGCGTGTCTGTCCGTCCGTCAGTCACAGCCAATTTGCTCCGAGTCTAATGCATATGATTTTTAAATGAAAGAATATTTGTGAGCGTGTGTTAAAAATTTACCCAACATAGACGGCGGCATCTATTACTCATTAAATTTATTTTGTAAATTTTTGTTTCAAGTTCCTATTTATCGAGGGCGCTGATATTCCTGCAATCGGTGGTAAACCATACAAACTCAAGGAGACCCTACGAACATTATCACCGACTGGTCAAACAATCACCACGACCAAAACTACGTTTGCGACAAACGGTTAGTGTTTTTATTTTCAATGTTTCAATGCTTAAGAACACTTAGTTGTATTGAAGAACGAACAAAAGGATGGGAAATTACATTTTCATAAATGAAATAATGACTTGGGGTCATAAAATGTTTTTAATTTTGTGGTAGATGCTTTATTTAATTACAAATTTAATGGTTGGTTGAGAAATTAATTGTCTTTGTCGTGACAGCTACAATTATTTTTTTTCTTTATCTCTATCTGCTATTCATTAATTAAATTGTTGATGAGGGGATGGCTACAGTTTTTTAATTAAATAATGACAACTGGGTACCTCGTTCCAAACTTAGTTCTAGCAGTGCTAGAAGCCTAGAATTGCTAGAACTATGTTTAAACAATACGGAGATTTGAACTTAACTTGAAGTTAACTCGCAGTTGTGTCCGAAGAGCTCTGTATTACCGACAGACGTTTCAAAACTAGCTCAGACTTCATCAACAAACACACCGTCACCAAAGGGGAAGAAAACTGATTTGAAATAAATATACAATTTTTTTATATTCAAAATAATGTTACTTTTTTGAGGTGCATTTATTCAGTTTGCCTTCAGGAGCACTAAGAGAGTTGAAGCGCTGCTGCTTGTAGAAAAGAAATGCATCAGTTCAATTGTTATTTTCAGAACCACTTACAAACGGAAACGATCTTACCGACTCAGCGCTGAAGGAATTGGAAAGAAACAAACAAAGCAATAGCGTGAACACCAACAAAAGCACTCTAATTATTCACAGTGTCCAACGGGTATGTACAAACTCTTATCAACATTTTTTTATGTGTTCATTTTATTGAAGTGATGATAATGCCTCCATTTTGAATCATACCGTTGCAAAAATACTATTTAAAAATTTGACTGTCCATGCAAAGATTAAATAATGCAATGGTTCCATACTTTTTCATTTTGTTTGATTGTTTGATTTGTCTTATATTTTTTTCTGTTGTGTTTAATATTTTAAATAATAAGTTTCTTTTTGTTCCAAAAATTAGCAACCAAACGAGGGCCAGGTTGTTAAGGTAAGAATCGTTGATTATGCTATAATAATGCCCTTTAGGAAAACACTAATAATTAATTTAAACAATTGGTTTTTTAGTTTTGAACACAAAAAAAGTAGTATTCTTTTTACAGTTTGAACTGACCTGTTATTATGTTGTAGGGTGTCAACTAATTTTTACAATAGATCCACTTTTTCAGTAAATTATTAATCCGCGATCTACTTTTTCAAAAAGATAAATTGTAAAATCTGTAAAAATATATAGCAGGTACGAAATCCCACGTTTCTCAAGTTTTGATAGATTTCGAAACATTTAATTATTAAATTACGTTTTGAATTGCAAGTCTAATGCTTAGTTGCAGAAACCATTGTCAAAAAATTTGATTTGACAATGACCTTAGATTGTGACCATATAATTATAATGTTTATAAACGCAGGAGCAGTCTAATGTCTTGAAATTCCCTCTCATGTGGAACACAAAAACAAATGGTTGATTTACGCGAAAAAGATCGCGTTTCAAGCTAAATTTGCATCAAAATGCATAGAAAAATGTTATTAGTGTATTTGCCATATGGCAACATACACTATTGGCGTCGGTCGGATGGCGGGACCTAGGGGTCGGACCAAAATTTCTCGACGTTTCATAACCTCCTAAACACTTTGGCACCATTTTTAAAAATGTTTATATATATATGTATATATATATATATGTATATATATATATATATATATATATATATATATATATATATATATATATATAGGTATATATATATGTGTGCGGGCTATAACTTTCGAAGGAGTTAATTCATTTTAACGAAATTTGGCACACATGTTGGGATCCATGACCGCACGAAGCCTATTTAAAATGGGCCTAATCGGATCAATTTAAGGGTGGCTTTTAGGGGTTGAAAAAATTTTTTGGGCCCCAAAATACCGAAAAAAATCTCAGAATCGTTTCAAAATTGAAATTTAACCCTTTAGTAGCAATTAAAAAGTGCCCCCAAAATTTTAATAAAATCGGCTCTACAGGACTGGATTTAAAAATTTTACGAATGACTAGTTTGCAGATAGTGAATTATTTACTGAAAGGTGTATATAACTTGGTATAGAGGTTCGGTTGATAATAATATTGCAATTAAGAAAAAACATATTATTTTAAGGGGTGTATTAAGGAGTCAAATTTTTTATTTTGCCCAAAAACCAAGTTAAATTCGCATAATAAAGCCATACTGCCTGTATTAGCAAATACACTATATTGTCGGCAGGGTTTTGGCACTGCGACCCGGGTTTTTTTCAAAATGGAAATTGTACAAAAAACTATATACTATAGACAGTTTAAAACAAGTAATATCAATCGATTATTTTTCGAACAGAATCGATTTAAAATTCTACAATGCTTTTTCTTATGGAAAAATATGCGTGGTCACAATCTAAGGTCATTGTCAAACCAGATTTTCTGACAGTTCTTTCTGCAATCGCGCGATCAAATGAGACATTTCGTGTAGTTGGGTAATCGACAAATCGCGATGCAGTTGATAAATCGCGCTTTTTAGATACAAAATGTATCGCAAGTGTGCGCAGACTCTTGGAACTAGCCATTTTTAGAATTTTTGTCTGTCTGTCAGTATGTTCAGAATCAACTCAAAAACTACAGAAGCGATTTTTTTCGGAGTTTTACTATATAACTAGTGTTTATTAAATATCGGACAATAGAATAGGCTATACCAGCGTTTCCCAAACTTTTTTGACCGCAGCCCGGAACGAGGCTTTAAAATTTTTCGCGACTCACCTTATGAAAAAAAACATTTATTTACATAACAAATTTTATTTTTTAATAGAAATCAAGTTGTTTGCTTATTTCATACACAAAAAATTACAATTTTTTTCGCGACCTACATCATCTTGCTTCTACCGAAATGTAGTCAGAAAACTAACATTCACGTAAGCGAAGCCACGTGTAAAGGTTAGTACAGTAGAATCCGTTTATTATGACTCCGCCTATATTGACCAACCGCCTATTATGACGTAATTACACAACGAGGTTTGGTTTTCATATAAAATTCTTTGTAACAAAGTCGGATATAATGACTTCGCTTACAGTGACATGTCGCTTATTATGACCCATTTTTAATAAATTTTGTCCGTCTATAGTGACCGACATGATTCTTTACACCTTCGGCAATGTTCGTTGATTCCCGACGACGTTCGGCACGTGGCTTGTTTTTGTTTTGAATCTCAGTGAGTAATTGATAGTTGAACGTCACGCATTGTTTTTAGTGATATCCTATGTAAAAAAATGTCATCTCAACGTCGTAAAGCATTTACGATTAAGGAGAAAGGTGAATAATATGCAGATTAGAAAATGGAGAATCAAATTCATCTCTCGTAAAGGAATTGGGCGTGGGTTATTCGACAATCTCAATGATTTTCAAAAACAAGAACCGGATTAAGCGATCGTTCAATTCAAATGTTTTGAAACCGAAGAGGCTTCGAAAATCGCGCAAGAAAATGTTGATAAAGCGTTAATTCAGTGGTTTAAAATCACGAGAAACAAAGGAATACCCGTCAGCCCTATGCTACCTAAAAAAAGGTTTTTTTTTCACAAAAATGCTTTGTATGACGTCCGCTTAGTATGACGTGTTTGTCAATTCCCTTCGATGTCATTATAAACGGATTCCACTGTATTAGCAGACCAACCTTTACACGCAGTAGTCGGCTGATAAAAGTTTAAAAAGAGTTCTAGAGTCTAAAATATTAATCAGGTTTTTTAAAAATAGCTATAGCTAATAATAAATTAATTATTATATTTTTGAAGTGAATACCTCTTATACGATTCAAGATTCGTTTAACGCTTTGTGTAAAGTATTAAACAATAACAGTATCATCTCCTTGCGTTCCATTGTATCAGCAACACAAGGAATAGGTGGTGCTATGGTCTTAGCACTATCTGCTTGCGTTGTGTTCAGCCCTAAATTTACGATTTTTTCGAACCGGGGAGAAACTTGATAGTGACGCCCTCTCTCCAACGTTTGAGATAAATTGTTTAAAAAAACTCAAAAATATATAATGGGTGGCGTTTTTTGTGACTGGCAAGGAAGAATAAGAACCCTTTAATAATTTGTTATCAACTTTCAAACATATTATAATATTGACTTTTTTTCTTTTTTGTTCTTGGTAATTAATATAAAAATGATTTGTCGGAAAAAAGGACTTTTTAAGTAATCACTTATTTGTTATTTATAGCGACGTTTCATCCCTTGCTTGGGACTTTTTCAAGCTTTATAACTATTAAATGTTTTGATCAAGTAGATATAAAAGTTAAAATACACATGTAAATATAAATTTTAGTTAAACAATTGTTCATTAAAAAGTTTGTAATAATTCCGTTTTTAAAAAATATTTTTACGGTTGATGATCTTTTATATCTACTTGATCAAAACATTTCATAGTTATAAAGCTTGAAAAAGTCCCAAGCAAGGGACGAAACGTCGCTACAAATAACAAATAAGTGTTTACTTAAAAAGTCCTTTTTCCCGACAAATCATTTTTATATTATAATATTTTTTTGGCGCCCCTTGAAACTGCCACCCGGAGCAGGTACCCCGGTTTGCACCCCCCCCCCCCACTCCTCATAGATTCTGAGCTGGTTGTATTCTGTGTGCACTGCAACGCAGGTGATAAATAATGTTAGTCTTATTCATTGTGTACGTGAATAAGAAGTATTGACTTCAGCCGTGTTTTTTCACAAAAACATGCCTTTTTCATATTTTATATTTCATTTGTAAATATTCCTCCATGATAGAAAGTACTTAAAGAATAATCCTAGGGCCGTGTCAAACTAGGGTGCATGTAGAGTATGATATCAAAGCTGCGGTCTTTGACTAAAGTCAGACTGTACTAAGTATTTCATTTCGGTTTTCTGTTCAAAACAAAACATACAATTATTCTTAAATATACAATAATTAATCAGAGCACCTTTATTTGGTGTCTGTTGAAAAAAGCGGCCAATTTCATTACAAGATCACTAATTCCGAAAATATCGCGGCTTAAAAATTGGTAGCTTGAAGCCCTAACTGCATTATGTAGAACACAAAATATTTTCATCCGAGACATATTTTTCTAAAACTAAACCCTAACAGAAATAAAGAGGTGTTTCCTATTAACAAAGTGATCTGGTAAAAACGGGAATCGTGGCATCACTACTGGTAAATCATTAATATTTGTATTAACAAAATAAAATTACTTGCAATACTGTTCAATATTTTTATTTATATAAAAGACGTTTCAACCAACAGTTGGTTGAAACGTCTTTTATATAAATAAAAACTAGCGGTACCTGTGCGAATAATTCGCACTAAAATTCGTTTCTAATTTCTCACACTCCTTATAACTTTCTTCTTTTTGTTGTATTACATTACGAAGCTCAGTGACGGTTCAAGAAAATATTTTTCTAAAACTGTCATATAGAGTCGCAAGTATCGAAAACGTTGAACTGAAACGCCGCCATACGAAAAGTATTTATACGTTAATTTTGATTAAAAATTAAACACAAAAAATTTACCGACCGTCAATCATGTTGACGTTGTTTCAAAGTTAGAACCGTCAGATGGCAGCATTGCTGCATATACTGAATAAATTTTTAATTGTTATAATTAATTATTTTGCAAAAACAAGAGCAATAATAGATTTTTTAATTGTTGATGTCGGTAGAGCAAGCAATTATCTATAAAATGATATAAAATTTACGTGGAGCAATTGTGTGGTTTTTTCGAAAAAGGGAGGCAAACATCTTAACCTTAGCGTATTAATATATATGATATTGAACACTATTGCAAGTAATTTTATTTTGTTAATATATCTATTACTGTTGGTAGAGTCAATATTATTCATTAATATTTGTGCTTTTTATAAAGAAAGACTTGCACCCGGGCAACAAGACCCCCGGACACGGCCCTGAATTTTCAATTTTTTTGCGATTTTTGAGTGCGTTTGATGTGTTAGCATGCGTTTATACTAATACAGGTGGCGCAGAAGGGAGACGGAGGCTGGCATGAAGTGCCTGCATCGGACGACACCAAGAAAGATCAAACTGAGGTTTGTAAAGAACTGTTTCATTCGCTTTTATTCGCAATAATTTTACAGTTCACGAGCATAATTTTCTTCTGCTTTAAAATTCTGTGATCACAAGACAAAGAAATTTATGTCGGATTTTCGGTAACCATTATTAAAACATGTGTTGGCGTTACAGAACAGAACTGGGCAAAACACTGAACTTAATGCTGGGTTGCAAAGAGGATTGTCAAATAATTTGATTTGACAATAACCTTAGATTGTGATAACATACGAGTAATTACAGTTGTTATACATGCAAGAGCAGTCTAATGTCATATTCAAATTCCCTGTCATGTACAATATTAGATTGTATTCACACAAAAAAAAATGCTTGATCTACACAGAAAAATTTCGTTTTTCAAGTCAAATTTTGATTAAAATGCGTAGAAAAATGTCGCCTCGAAGTAAAAATTATGCAAAAAACTATGTTTAATACACGTGTACACAGTTTATAAAAAATATCATTTCAATCAATCAATTATTTTTCGCGAATTAAAATTCTACAAAACTCTTCTTATGGAGAAAAATGTGTATTCACAATTTAAGGTCATTGTCAAATCAAATTATTTGACAATCCTTTGTGTAACCCAGCATTAATGTTTGAAGCACCAAGCATCGAGCAGTTACTAACGTGCTTGAAGCGACAAGCACTTTCATTTTGAAAAATGCTTTAAAACATCGAGCACTTACTCATGTGTTTTAAAGCATTAAGCATTTTAAAGTAACTGCTTAAATATTAATTTCCAACTTTAAGTTATTATTTAAATTTTGGATTTGAACAGTATTTCTAATTGATGGGGAAGTTTGGACTTAACAGTGTTGGATCATTTTCACACAGTTTGTGCTGAGACCCAGCGGTAAGAGGCGAGGTAGGCAAAAGACATATTGTGGGTGTGACCTTCTTTAGTCCTGTCTCGCTCAAATCATCCGCACGTTTCAATTTTTGGCTGGTGCCAACTACGAGGCTAAAAGGTGTTATTGCAAGGCTGCCGCTGTCAATTGATTACTCTAATTTTTGGAAATATTTTGAAGATTTAAAAAACTTTTCCGAAAAAGGAAGAGTCACTTTAGGTTTGTGATGGAACAGTTTTGTGAAATAAGTACGAATAAGGTCGTAGTGTGACATTGAAAACGTGTTTTTTGGCACAATTAATGCCAACTTTTTTCTAGTAAATCGTACATAAATTACGAAAATAGTCCATTAGAGGCCTAGATTTGTCCTTTAGAAAGAATTTTTGCAGAATGTTGACGAATAAGTCTACAATCAGTTAACTGAAGCTCTATTTTTGGCTTAAATTCAGAGTGTTCCGACAGCCTTAAACAAGAAATTAATCACTAAGATCAAACGAAATAAGAATTATAAAATATAGACGAAATAGGTTTTAGTAAGACCTTCGCTTAACGTTACTCCTCTTAACGCTGTTTCAGTAATACGCGGTTTCTAAAAAAAAAGTTTAGCCACTATAACGTAAATTATGGATCAGTTTATACAAAATGATGCAAATGTTAATAGAAGTTCAAAGGCAAGACGAAGTGTCATTGACGCAATATCTTGCTATCGACAAAAGCTTGTTGAACGAAACTGAAAAAGGCGAACGACATTAGATGACTTCTTCACAAAAAACAAAATATGTCAAATGAGGAACCTTCCTCATCATAAAAATAACTGCTTACTCGAACTTTTATTTGATTTTCATAAACGTTTTATGAATAAAAATCGATATTAGCAATAAATAAATATATAATTAATGTGATAAAAAAGCATTTAACAATAAATGTTACAAAATTAAACAAAAAAGAACTAACAACTTTTCTTATTCTCGGTTCTGTTTCACTTATGTCTATTATCTACGTATTAAGATGACCTCATTTAGCGCTGTTTCGTATAAATATTGGAACATTTTTCCCGCGTTAAGTGGGGTCTTACAGTACTTTAAAAGTGCTTACTAATCATTTAAAATGCTTATTAAGCATTCCTAATGCTCAAAAACCTTGTTGAATGCTTATTAAACTATTTATAATGCTTACATGCTTAATAAGTAGCAACTCTTTATGTAAGTGCTCTAAGCATCGAACATCAGTTCTCCAAAGTGCTTTAAGAAATTATTACAAGCATTGCCCAGCTCCGCCTGATACCAATAAAATTTTCAGTTTTTTATGGTTTTTAATAACATAAATGACTTAGTCTTGTGACTACAGAATATCAGTTTTTAACAAAGAGTAAAATATTGTATGCTAAGTAATTGATAGTAATCCCACATGGACCACAACAGTAGTCCGGTTTGAAAATCGGACCAGGAATAGAATAATTAAAAAATTTTAACGTCACATGAAATCGAACATTTCTATTATTTACTAAACATTATTTTTACACACGAACTTAATCAAAACAATAATATTGAATCGCGTTCCAGCCCGGAGAACTACAAACTTCCCTGCCGAGCGATACGTCCGGCGCTGTGAATGATTCGCTGCTGGAGCCGGAACCGCGTGGCCGTTCGAGAAAGAAACGCGATTTGTTCGGAACACTGCGTCGCCGACTGGGCCGTTCTAAAACAAGATCGAAGAGCGCAGGACGACCTGGCGATGAAATCCTCGACGGGAATTCAACCCTCAGTCGGTCTGTATCTGCCGACAGAAATCGAGACAGTACTGACGGTGAGTTATCGATAAATTTATATCAGCGTATTGATTATTGGCTACAACAAAATGTATGATCAAATCTGTGTTAGACTTGATTATCCGAAATTTGATAGTTCGGATTTTTTTGGTAATTCAGTTAGTCGCTTGACTGTGTCGGAGTGTATAGAATACATAGAGTAGATGCAACTAGTGTCGGCACTTTGATCTTCAGTCAGCGCTTCATTGACCTTGAGACAACCAATCACAAATCCGTGTATTAAGAGGGCCGTATTATAAAAGTGTTTTAAATGCTAAAACAAGATTTTATAAATCAACAATGACAATTCATTATTACAAGGTACATTGTAATAATGAATTAATTTTTATATATTTATATATTTAAACGAGAAGTAATTTGTATATTTATTTACAGTAGAACCTCGATAAGTTAAAATCCAAGGGAAACGTTAAGAAATTTAAGTTATCGAGTTTTTTACTTATCGAGAGTTGAAGTTAGAGAGGTTGTCAGAGTAAAATTTTTAACCTACTGAGGTTTGTGGTTTTTATAGAGAATGTATTTAGTTCAATAGAGGATAATACTTTAGCTTATGAAGGTCACCAAAATATTATTTTAAGTTATCAAGGGCGATGTTCAGAATATTTGTTTAAGTTACCGAGGTTTTGTGATTTAAGTAATGGAGGTTTTATGCTTTCAGGGGAAGGGAATTCAAAAAATTTGTAACTTACAGAGGTTTTTAACTTATCTAGGTTCTACTGTATTTACAAATTTGCATCTCAGGAACGGCTCTAACGATTTGGATGAAATTCACTAAAAAGGGGTTTTGGGGGACAAAAAATCGATGTAGCTAGGTCTTATTCGCGGAAAGATTTGTTTTCGCACAAATTTAATCATTTTAAAAATCAATTTTTTGACGTTTCAAAATACTGACAGTGAATCTTTAATAAGTTATACAACGTAAAATGTAAATTATTTGAATTAAAAAGAAGAAATATTAATTAGGTAAATATAGTGTTAACTTATATTGGTATCACAGCAAATTAATACCATGTTTACTGAACTCTTTGAGCAGAGCTCGGTTCCCAGGTACTAATTAATTAATAGATGATAGGAGTTTGTTAAAGGTTTTAAATCATACTATTCAATTGTATAAATGAGCCATTGAAAACCAGAATAATGTAAGTCAAAAATTGGGTGTTGGTACTATTATTGGCAAAACATTTCCTCGGGCGCTATCTATCTGTACTACAAATTTTAAAAATGAATGTTTAAGTTAATCTTATCTAAAGGTATTTAACATTTCATTGTTTTATATTAACATGATTTAACTATATTACTGAAACTTTTTGTCATAATATAAAGAAACTTAATTTTATGACTTAGACCATTCTGGTTTTCTACGGCTCAAATATGGAAGATAAAAATAAAATTAAATAAAATGACACGACAAAATCTCGCTATTCTAAGCTAGATAATAAAACACTTTCATATTTTGTCTGTTACAAATTGGATGACAATATGATATTAATAATTGTGAGTTTTAATGTAAATAATTTATTCTTGGCATGTTTTTGTTCCCGCTCTGTATTTATTATTATACATCGAAGCATTCGATTGTTCATTAAGTTCGCAAAAATCCTGTATGTCAAAAAATCTCTCATATCATAAATCGAGTAATTGTCTTTTTTTTATATACTATTTTTAACGAATACAAAAACTCTCGATAATTTAAATTTTTTAGTGCTTTCAACTTTTTAAATGAAACTCGTTTATTTGTCATATCTATTGCTCATGTATTTTTTTTTTGACGTTTCGATTAGAGGTCATTTTTCAATTACTGATTAGCTTTAAACCATATTCTAGTCAACAATTTTTTTCTGACCGACTAGCTAATACCTTAATTTATTTCAGGGTTCGAAAGATATATATCACGAATAAATATGAGATACAAGGTGTCCCATTTTAAACTTTATTCTAAATTTTCTCACAAGAGATGAGATATAAGAAAAAATTTCTTAATATCAAAGGGGTCGAAAAGTTACCTAAATGAATTTTCGATAGATGGCACCATCTTTGCGATACGAATGACAACCTTGTTTTTTTAAATGGAAACTCATGTTTTTTATTGACTCATTGGAAAGAGGCGAAAAAATGGTACAAAAAGTGTCAATGTCATAAAACCTCTTAAGGTCTTCGTATGGCCAAAAATTTAATTTCACTAACAGCTTACACAAGACATACCATGGGGAGGCTTTATGTCTCCTGTGAAAAAAATTAGAATTAAGTTAAAAATGGGACATCCGGTATATATAGGGTGTTCCGCGACGTGAGTGACATAGCTTAAAGGTGTATTTCAAATCGTAAATACCTTATATGACCAAAACTGGACGTGGACGTATTAAAAAAAGTAATTAATCCAAATTTGGATATATGTACATCGATAGATGATATATATCTGATATTTATATTAAATGTCATTATATTTTCGAACCCCGATTTTTTACCCAGTGGCTGTATGTAATGAACAGGGGCGTAGCTACCGCCGTATCAATTATACGGGGCCCCCGGGCTACGGGGGCCCCCAACGTGCGTAAGCAAAAATTAATAAAAACTTCCCAAATTTTTTCTTGTCAGAAATGACAAAATTCAAAAAAAGCAATTTTTTTCCCGCGTAAAGCGTGCGTTCAAAAGTTGGCAACACCCTACATCGGTTATCGCGGACAGCGGGATTTCCCCGTTTAAGTCATTTACTTCAACGGGGGAAGGGCCCTCAAACAAATTTTTATACGGGGCCCCGCCAAGGCACGCTACGCTTCTGGTAATGAATCATTCGAAAACAACTGCCTTGTCCTTTTGATTTTGTCATTAGTATACGCCGCTGCTTGTATGAGTTTTTTATATGCTTTATTAGACGAATACAAACTCGAATGTTCTGAAATGTCGAAAATGTGCCGTCCAGACTAGAATACAAGCGCAGACATGCAATCACTTAGTTTTATTGCATATTATACGTTCTAGTCTGTATCCGCCTTATTATTGTATTATAGATAGACCCATTTACAAGTCGGTCTCATGTATTTTCAACACAATGTATTTTCAACTGATTTTACTCACATATTTTCACCCAGAATGTCACCTACGTTGCTCAACCAGCGAAAAAATACATTTGACAACGTTTAACCCAGGGATCTAGTAATTATAGGGATGGAGTATATAGCTGCGGGGGGGAATCCATTGAGGGACGGGTACAAATTAAGAATGGTGTCGATTTTTGATTGGCCAACGCATTGTGCTGCATACAAAAGAAATTTTCTTTTTACACCATACTACCGACACAAATGTCATGTTACTAGACATGCACAGTGCGCCGGCCAATGACAATCAGACACCGCTCACCTCGTCGCGTTCCTTAATCGGCTTCACCTCCTTTGTCTATAACCCTAGTACATGCTCTGTCTCTATATTCCTATGTCTGTGGTTTAATAAAAGTTTTTTCCATAGATCTAGTAATTTTAGGGATGGGGTATAGGATGAGGGGGCGAAGCTATTGAGGGACGGGTACAAAGCATTGGTACAAAGTAAGATTGGAGTCAATTTGTGATTGGCCGACGCATTGCGTATGTTTACTACCATGAAATTCAAACATGAACATAAAGTACTAAAGAAATTTTCTTTTTACACCATACTACCAACATAAATTTCATGCCACTAGTATGCGCAGTGCGCTGGCCAATGACAAGCGGACACCACTTGCCTCGCCGCGACCCTTAATCGACTTTACCCCCTCGTCTAAAACCCAAGTACATGCTCTGTTCTTATATTCCGAAGTCCACGTTTTTTTTCTGATTGATCTATAACTGCCACGAAGTGGGGTTGAAGGACATATTGAAAATACATGAGTTCTGTTGTATTATAAAATAAGCACACAGTAAAGCAAAACGCGTTCTTCCAGTGTATCAACTGAACGTCCCGCCATATAAACCAGGTGAAACGAATTCGCGACGTTCAAGTCTATCGGAAGCATCCGGTTTGAGTGGCGCCTCGACCAGAACGTATTTAAACGAGGCCAGCACGCTTGTTCTGGAAACGCTGGAAAACGGTGTCAAGAAACACTACCTCGTTCCGCTGTCGTTGGCGCAGAGGTCGCGCTGGCGAAAGAAAGGCGTCAAGCTGCATATTTTCAACGATCATACATTTATTGCGAAACATTTGTCCGGGTAAGTTTGACCTTGGTTTAGTGATTAGCGTGCTAGTCTATTGACCAGATTGTCATGGATTCGGATTCCACTTTTGCTCATAATTTAATGACACACGCGAAAATAGCTTTATTCTTTTGGAACTTTATAATTTCCGAGTGTCCTTAGCTAATCCTAGAATATTATTATTATTAGTCTCTGATTACATCTAAGCAACCCCCCGCTCTCCAAGAAAATTTTAAAGCACAGTTAAATCTCAGAAAATTGATGTGACTAAAAACCAAACGGATATACGTCATATGTAGCAAAGCCACTCGCATGTCAGATGTTCCACTGAATTTTACACAGACACACACACACACAAACTATAGTAGTTTATGTATCTTGTTCGTGAATAAAGGTATTTTGACGAGAACTGCCATTATGTTAAGACGAGTGACAGTTATAATATCATTACGAATAAGATACGTCCTGCATTTTTTGCACATACTCCTATAAAATAGCTGATTTTCACCTAATTTTCAAAATTTCCGATAGTTATATTTTGAGCAAAATCACTTTTAATTGTAGGCTGCGTTCAATGCTCAAAAAAAAAAAAAATTATCAGACGTATTGATGGTGTGTCGCAGCGAACAAGTTGCAGAAATTTATTTAAAAAATATAAATTACTCACTTTATTTTCTATAATAATCTTTGAAATGTCCATCTATGTATTCAAGAATTCTAGTAGGTTCATGAAGAACTCGGACGTTCATGATCTAAATACTCGATCTAAGTGTGAGCTTAGAGTGCCTTTCAAGCATTTGAATATCTCAAAAAAAATCCCCAAATTGTCTGGGTATTACTATTTTTAACAAGCTGCCTCAAAATATTAAAAATTGTGGCGAATTATCAAAATTTGAAAAATACTTGAAAGAATTTTTGACAGCAAGCGCTTTTTATAATTTAGATGAATTTCTGTTGGGTCATGAACGACTGTGTTCTTGATGAACCTACTAATGTCCTTGATGGACTCTGAATTGACAATTTGTATCCACTATGGCACCACAAATAAAACTATTATTATGCGGTTATACTATAATTTGCTATGGAAATGGTAGTATGACTACATTAATTTTACTTTAGACAATTTTACAGCAGTAGTATTAAATGTGTCATTTTACGACCGCTATACAGGCATGAAAAGCAGCTATTTTATAGGAGGGAGATGTCTAAAATGATGTTTACACATACTATGATAATACTAACTAGACTTTTCATTTTTTATTTTATTACAGAGGTACCGTTTGTCAAATATGCAGCAAGAGCATCGCACGAAGAATCGGAAAACAAGGCTATGAATGTCGCGACTGTCTCATCAAGTGTCACAAACATTGTCACGTTAAAATTAATGACAACTGCCCTACCTCAACAATACACAGCATGGAACTGTAAGTACCAATACTGACTAATTAATAATCACGTAAAGAAAATTTTTTGAAATTTTTATATGCATTGCGTTAGTTTATATTATTCGTTATTAAAAGCAAAGTGCCCGAAGTATGGATATAAGGAGTTTAACCTCCTTGTGACCCGGGCGATTAGACCCCACATAGACGTTTCAAGGACATCTACATTCGTTTTTAATTGCGAATTCAAAGTAGATGCAGGGCCGGTCTTAGCAAACGCGGTATCCCATTTGAATTGTTTAAAGAAAAATTGGAATAAACTTTTAAGGTAGTAGGATCGTCGAGAAATAAAGAATTATTTGTAGAATTTTCAAGTGTTTTTTAATTACTTGTTATTATTAATCATGTTCTACCACGTGCCGAGTGAAAAATCAGTGCAAATTATTTTAAGGTAGTTGTCGTGATACAATATTGTCAAAAAGTTATAGATTATACGCGCCACAAAAGTATACTAGCTTGTAGCTAAGTGATCCATAATTTGTACGCAAGACTGTACCCGTGGAAACGTAACCCAAACAGTATTTATATGCATGTATACTTTTCTATAAATTGTTGAACTTTAAACGGTTATTTATAAATAATTAGACGGTCAAAAATGTTTTCTTATTTTTTTTAAACTCATAACAAATGCATTGAAAGACTGTCAGTTTTTGGAAAGTTTCTGACAGTTAGTTCTTTTTATATAAATAAGAAACAGGTTCAGAACTACAGAGATCGTATACAATCAATGTTAATTATCCAATTTTTAATTGAATTTATCTCGGATTATATACGGTCGATCGACTTCAAATTTTCAGGGTAATTGTATTATCATGTCCTTAATAATGTTTACAAAAATTAAGAATTTTCTGACTGTGTGCCTTAACCACGACAACTACCTTAACAAGTAAAATTTTAAAGTAAATTTTATTTCCATCGCTTTAAAACTACCTCCTCTCCAGGCCCGGTTCTATGGGGAGGGGCAAACCGGGGCATCTGTCCCGGACGGCTGTTTCCGGGGGCGCCAAAATTATTATATAATATGTTTGAAAATTGATAGCAATTTACAGTCAAAACCGTTTACGACGACATCGTTTAGAACAACATACCGGTTTTATTGACTAAAATCATAAGTCCCGGCTGAATGCTATATGACCACCTTATAAAAAACACTGCTTTTTACGACATTGCTTATTACGATATACGGCATTAAGCGACTACATTTAATGTAATATCTTCATATCTTCAGAGAATTATATCTGTTAGAACGACCAGCTGTATTGTAAACAAAATTCTTGCTCACAGAAGTGTTCCAAACGGACTAAATTTACTGATTTTATGAATACAGAAAAATGGTAATATGAATATTATTTCTATTATTATCTATGGATTTATATGTACCTACAAATTCAATAATAGGTACTACATACTTAATAAAAAATTACTTTGTACCTCGAAAACATCACTAGTTGTTATGACTATCGGTTTTTACGATCAAATATGATTAGACCCTTCGATGTCGTTATAACAGATTTTGACTGTATTAAAAAAATATTTATTGAAGGGTTCTTATTCTTCCCTCCCGGTCACAAAAAATGACACCCTTTATATATTTTTGAGTTTTTTTAAACAATTTATCGTAAACTCTGGAGAGAAGAACTATCAAATTTCTGCCCCGGTTCGAAAAAATCGTAGATCCAATGCTACTCCTTTCTGTCTAAGAGTGACGGGCTCTGAGAAGGTGTGACCGAATTTCCTTTCCCAACTGATAATAATTGAGAGAATTATAGACAGATAGTTCTACAGCTTTGTATCAAGTTTATATAATTTAATTTCTTTCTGATTAATCGTTCATAAAATACTAATGTAATGTTTCTTTCTATGGGTCCCTCCTGCCTGTGTTGAGTGAATGATGAGGCAACGGTAAGATTTCTTTTGTTATCATGAGTGTGTTGCTGTTGTTTTTTTGAAACATTGAACGAACTTTTTGGTTGTCTGATCAGTAGAGCATTTGCATGATTTTTGAAGTAATTTTTTTTGGTATGCAACTATAGCTTACAATTATAAATAATGTAAATATTTGGGTAGATAGTGAATACAAAGTATTGGATGTTAATTTTATAATGAAAAATTATGAAAATTTGCCACAATCCACGTGGCAGAAAACCTCGCTTTGGTTATTAGTGTATTTGCCATATGGCAACATACACTATTGGCGTCGGTCGGATGGCGGGACCTAGGGGTCGGACCAAAATTTCTCGACGTTTCATTTTTTGGCACCATTTTTAAAAATGTTTATATATATATATATATATATTTATATATGTATATATATATATATATATATATATATATATATATATATATATATATATATATATATATATATATACGTATATATATATATATCGCTTTGGTTATTAGTGTATTTGCCATATGGCAACATACACTATTGGCGTCGGTCGGATGGCGGGACCTAGGGGTCGGACCAAAATTTCTCGACGTTTCATTTTTTGGCACCATTTTTAAAAATGTTTATATATATATATATATATATTTATATATGTATATATATATATATATATACGTATATATATATATATATATATATATATATATATATATATATATATATATATATATATATACGTATATATATATATATATATCGCTTTGGTTATTAGTGTATTTGCCATATGGCAACATACACTATTGGCGTCGGTCGGATGGCGGGACCTAGGGGTCGGACCAAAATTTCTCGACGTTTCATTTTTTGGCACCATTTTTAAAAATGTTTATATATATATATGTGTGTGCGGGCAATAACTTTCGAAAGAGTTAATTGATTTTAACGAAATTTGGCCCACGTGTTGAAATCCATCACCGCAAGAAGCCTATTTAAAATGGGCCTAATCGGGCCACTTTAAGGGTAGTTTTTAGGGGTTGAAAAATGTTTTTGGGCCCCAAAATACCGAAAAAAATCTTCAAATCGTTTCAAAATTGAAATTTGACCCTCTAATAGTAATTAAAATGTGTCCCTAAAATTTTAATAAAATCGGCCTGACAGGACCGGACTTACAAATTTTATGAAAACGTTATTTTGCAGATAGTGAATTATTTACTGAAATGTGTATATAATTTGGTATAGAGGTTCGATTGATAATAATATTGCAATTAAGAAAAAAAATGTTATTTTAAGGGGTGTATTAAGGAGTAAATTTTTTTATTTTGCCCAAAAACCAACTTAAGTTCGCATAATAAAGCCACACTGCCTGTATAAGCAAATACACTATATTTTCGGCAGGGTTTTGGCACTGCGACCCGGGTTTTTTATTATAATGTATAGATCATTGTACAGTAATTAGCGGCCCGCAGGCCAACTCTTTGGCCCTCAAAGCAGTGAAAGCTATCTGTATTTGGGCTTAATGAATTGTTTGTGGCCCGCAAATTAGGGTTCCGTACATCCGATGAAAAAACGAAACCTTCACTTTCGTGTCTGTCTGTCACAACTTATTTTCTCTGAATCTACTGGACGAAAAAAGTTGAAACTTGGCACATATGTAAAGTTAGATGACCCAATCACGGACGTATAGCGTAAATAAATGGATTCCGATGTTGGCGGTTCATTTTGGAGGCCAAATTAAAAATAATAAAAATATTTTTTTTCAAGTGCATCATGTTACATATCAAATAAAAGGACTAATTATAAGAAATACAAATATCTTTTTTTATAATTTTAAAATGCGTAGCTTAAAAGATCTCAAAGAAAATATACGAAAAATTAAGCATTCCCCTTATCTCGAAACTACTGAGCCTAAAATTTTGGAAAAATGGGGAATATTGAGCCTCACTCATAGTTTACAGGAAAACCTAAACGAAAATCCTATAAGTCTTCAAGTTCTCACGGAAAACGGAATAGTACGGAATCCTCTCCTCGCGAATTTGACTCGCACTTGACTGGGTTTTTTTATATAGTTATGCAGCCCACCTACAAAATTGACACATAGGTTAGAGAGAGACAAACGTCACAGTGTACTTTTGACGTAAGCGACAGACTAAAGAATTTTGCATTATGCCTTCAACTATTTAAAAAATGGCGTATTAAAAATGTTCGTTGGATAATCGAACGGCCAATTGAAGGGAAAGTATTGTAATAATAATAATTTTATTTCCAAAAGATCATAATAGATGCTTGGATTGTCTTCAGTATTAATTAATAATTGATAATGGTATAACAATGTTTTGTTTGTGAGCTGCAGTGTTTTGTTTTTGTACGTTTTTTGTTTGTTGTAATTTGCGCTTTGTAAATATAATCGAATTATGGTTTGAACTGAATGTAATAGAATGAGTTCTTTAATTAAGTTAGAAAAATATTAAAAACAATGTGTAAACAACGTGTAATTGGTTTACAGGTCTTACATCGCAAATCCCTACTCTGACAAGAACATAAGAATGCTATAAAACAAATGACACTTCTCGTGACTGCCTACTTAATATTTAATCTACACTCGAAATCTTGCTAGCCGTAGCGTTGTTGCAGCGCAGACTTTTTTTATTAACTGTAAAATAGTTTTAAGATACAAAATGGCTGTATTCATAGATCGATGTTGTTTTAGTTTGTTTTTTTTTATAATAATTAAGTATAAACTTTTTATGGAACTATTGTAAATTATTTAAATATTTTCCTATTTTAAAATGATCGCATCGTTTATTAATTCGAACTTTTCATTATCTGTGAATACAGCGATCGCAAATTTAATTCATAAATATATTTAAGATAACTGTTTTTTAAGAGAAATTTTTTGAAAAATATTTAATATATTCTGTTGACATTTGCTAAGCAAAATTAATTGTGTAAAAGAAATTATAATAATATATTAATAAAAAGATAATAATAATGTATATCTAGAATAAAAAAAATCTAATTTTAAGAAATTTTATATATATACATATATACGTATTTCATTTAGTTAATACTAAGAATTAACTTTCAGAGAGCGTATTAATTAAGTGTATTATTTTTATATAGGTACCAAAATCAAAATATCAAGAAGTTTTTAAAATGTCGGTGTTTTTCGTTACCTTTTTATTATAATTGAATTAAATTAGATTTTTTTATGACTACTTATAGCTCGTAAAAATGATTATACAGTAAGCAGCCCATATCTGCGAATTTCAGAAAAAGCGCGAACGGTCGAACACCGGTTGAAACATGTAGGAGCGGGGACTTTTTACTCGAATTGAAGAAAGTCTATTGTCTGTCATTACAATTAAACATTTCTTTAAAAGTGGTTCGCTATTATACGGAGTTTCAGATATCTGCAAAGAACAGTGGAACCAAACGATCGCGGATATGGAGAGTCCACTGTAAATCTGATTACATCTCTAATCGAAAAGGCCAATCACTAAACATAAAATTTTAACTTAATCGAAACCAAGGTTAGTCTTGGACGAAGCTACTTTTGTATGTAATTTGAAAATGTTTTTTGTATTTTATTTAAATAATACACAAAATGTCCTAGGATGTACTTATACACATGTTTTTACATTATTTAAAATTCAATTACTTATTCTTAGCGTCAGATTCAATTGACTAACGTGTGACTATTTATTTATTTTCATATCTCGTTAACATGTCCATGTCACAAGACTGTTGTCGTAAAAAGATCATATATATATTAATACGCTAAGGTTAAGATGTTTGCCTCCCTTTTTCGAAAAAACCTCACAATTACTCCACATAAATTTTGTATCATTTTATAGATAATTACTTGCTCTATGTGTATCAACAATTAAAAAATCTATTATTGCTTTTGTTTTTGCAAAATAATTAATTATAACAATTATACATTTATTCAGTATATGCAGCAATGCTGCCATCTGACGGTTCTAACTTTGAAACAACGTCAACATGATTGACGGTCGGTAAATTTTTTGTGTTTAATTTTTAATCAAAATTCACGTATAAATACTTTTCGTATGGCGGCGCTTCAGCTCAACGTTTTCGATACTTTTAGAAAAATATTTTCTTGAACCGTCACTGAGCTTCGTAATGTAATACAACAAAAAGAAGAAAGTTATAAAGAGTGTGAGAAATTAGAAACGAATTTTAGTGCGAATTATTCGCACAGGTACCGCTAGTATTTTATTAATGTAATTAAGTTTTTAGCGCACAAAATATTTTTTAAAAAAATTCAATTTTGAAAAATTAGATAATTAAATGTCAAAGAATCATGACGCAATTTCAAATTTACAGACCACAGTTTAGTTTCAAAAATAAACCACATACAAATTATTTTTACATCTTCCTTATTGCTTAAGACATACTTGTCCTAAAACTGTAAACGTAAAAATGAACCAATTGCTGGACATTTCAACGACGTCTAGTTATCGGAACATTTTTTTATACCGTCAGCCCTGAGCCGACAACTGTATAGTCATTTGTTTTATTTTTTACAGTCGGTAATGACTGTTCGAAACTTTCGTAACTGCGAAACATGTTCGTAGTAATTAGGTGCATCATCGTGAACACCTAACGTAACGGTTTAAACGGGATATGTAACTTAAATAAACAGCTACATGGTTCAAATGAATTTTAGTGATAGATTTATAATGCACATTTGTTGTAACTTAAATAGCGAACAGTAAATTGTTGAACATTTCTCTGAATATGCAAAATTAAAAGTTTTAGGTACTTTCTTGCGATGTAACAAAATTGTGTTTGTAAATTTATAGACTGTATTCGAAAACAAAAGAAAACGCAAGCCAAATTTGAAAAAAGTCTGTAACAGTCATTACTTCTCTAACGCGCTATGTGCGCTCGTAAAAATGGCCGCATTGTAAAACTTCGCGTAATAAAAACTACATGACTCGTGAGTCAAAGTAAGGTTAAGGGAAGAATGTCGCGTTTTTCTCTTGTTTTTCTATCGCATACGAAAAAACACCGCGTTACTGTAACTTTTTCTCCTATTTTTCTCTCATGGATGAACGGATTCGCGTGTTACAGAACACGCGTTGTAGAAAACCATATGTTGGGTACAAAAATAAGATTAGTAGGAATCATTTACTTTTAAATGTCTTCGAATACCAAATTAACTTTATAAATTTAGCCGTACGTTTTTGTTACATCGGTTAAAGTAGTGAAATAATCGATATTGATATTATTCAATAATCAGTTAAAATTTTCAGATAAAGTTCAGCCATTTCACTGTTTTTAATATTTATTTTATGCTTTATACAAGAGGGAGGGGTATAGTTTTCGTAGTCTTATAAAATGGACATGACGTTACAAATATATAGTTATATATTTTTTTTAATACAAATTATCCTTTCAGGGCTGTTTCTAGAATTTAAGCCATTTTGTTATAATAGACGACAGGCACTCTAATGTGATTTTCTTTTTGTTTCGTTAGTTTTTATTAATTATTTATTGTAAGCACATTTTATATTAATTGTTATTCTTTTTAAAAATATTTCTGTTAAATGACAAAATGCGTATATTTTATGAACATCTCTTGTAGAATGTGTAATGATTTTGTATACTGTTGTCTTTTTTTTTAGATTACAGCTAACATTTTTAATATAGTTAGTTAAAACAACAAATTTTACCAAAGCGTGGTAAGGATAGTCCATGGCAGTGTTCGCTGGCTATTATTGGTTCATGTGCGCATGCGCTTTCAGGCAAATGCGTCCAGTTTTATTTATTGCGTATGTGCAGTAAATAAAATTGGGCACATTTGCATGAAAGCGCATGCGCAAATGGACCAAAACTATACCAACAAACACGGCCCATATTAAGTCGATAAAGACGTGCGCTTTCTTTATGAAAATAACAACAAAACTATTATTACTATATTCTCAGATGATCGACACACGAAGTATGGATATCGGGAGGTGAAACGCAATATTAAAAAAGTGTCGTTGATTTGATGGACATGTAGATTGCGTTACTCTGCATTATGTACTTGGTCCACCAATCATTATTGAGTAAACGGGAATGCCCACCAATAATCATTGAGTAAAAGGTTACGTCCTGATCCGTTTAGTAGGAGGAAAAGTTATGCAAAAAAACCTATTGTGTTACACCTCCTTTAAATCTTACTTCGTGTATCGACAGTTGGTTGACATCCGATGACCTACTCATCTCTTTTTTTTATGATGTTAATTTTTTCAAACTTATTCATCCATCTTTTTTATATATTTTGTCAAAATATTTCATATACAACAAATTGATATAAAATAAAGATTTCACAAGATGTAGATTCTTTGACAGTGACAAATTTCTTTTAAATTTTTTTTAATGGCAACAGTATATCAATTTTGCATTTTTTATACCAAAATACAATATTTTTTGTAACAGAAAATATTATACATGTTTCTTAATGAATGCCTGATATATTTTTGTGTGATAAGTGCCTAAATAAAAACTTTTTGCATTAATTTGTTGGATGTTTGCTATATTAACATCCTAAAAATTGGCACCCCTATGTATTGGCACCCCTATGTATTGACACCGATAAACATTTTTTATGGTAAGTCTACACATTAGGTTCATTCGAGCAAGATCGAACGTGTATACCGAAATGTTTCAAGACTTATTGCTCCTCTTCGTATGTTCAATCGAGCAAGAATTAAACCGACGTAATTTTTGCTCGATGTTCGAAACGAACGTGATCGAACGGCTTAACCCATCATCTTTGGCACTTGGGTTTTTTAAATGATTTCAAAATAAAACAGGCGATTCCGTTGAAGAAACTTACTCGTCGAGAATGTGCATTGGATATGTGGACATAATGTCCAGCATAGTTTTGTTTGAAGAGACTTGTTCGTCAAGCATGTAGAGGCACCATTAGCGTACACAATGAAATGAATGTTTTTTGATGAAATGAAAAAATAGTAATATTAAAATTTAATTTTAGGCGACTCCTGATAGAACCAAAGTGTCGACGCATTTATTAATGTGAATGAGCGCACTAGCTAAGCAAACGTGGATAGAACGCGCACGCACGCATGACGTTTTTTCTCATTTGACTCTCAGCCGTTGAGCGCACAACCTCCGGAAAAAGCTTCGCTTCAAAACTTTTTTTGAAAATCGTTTTTGAGAAATAATCCGCAGAATCTAAAATTTGAATATAAAATTGCAAGCAGCGCTAACATCTCTGAACTATAAGCTTTGAGGAAAATATGTCTGATGTCGCCACTAATATAATTCACAAACCAAAACCGACCGAGGTGACGTAAAGTGAATCTGAAGTGAATCCAACATTTGTCTCAAGTTAAACTGTCAAAATTGAGCGCATTCTCAAGAGTTCATGTTTTGCTTTTGAGGATAATTTTTAAAATAAGATTTGAGCTTAATTAAACGATAAAATATTCATTTATTGATCATGGACCAAGTGAGCGATATTCATTATAAACCGTTGAACGATTCAATTTATCTCAAACCTTTTAGGTTACATTATACACAAGTAAGTACATTCAAATAAAAATTTGAAAAATCTAATAAAGTAATTATTGTTTCTACATTTTTTGATTTTAGAACGGAGTTAAGAAAAATTGGGATGTAGCAAAAGTGCATGATAGGTAAGAACAACTTAGCTATTTTCTAAAAACTAGTTTAACATTGAAAAGTCTTTTTCCTTATTTGATAAGTTATCTAATCAGTATTCAGTATGTACATACAATTTTAATTTTATTGCTTGTTAAGAAGAAAACTAAACCATCCTTTTTTAGTCTATGGTATTATGCAAAGAAATTAAAAAGTCAAGTATAAATAACATTTGTTAGTTGCCGACTAGTTGAGGCTAAAATGTTTCAATGAAACTATGAAATAAAACAAAATTATTTTAAACATTAGATTAAGAAACAATTGCAGACTTTATATTTTCTATATTTTTTTGTAGCGTAGCAATTATTTTATACAATGTTACACGCAAGAAGTTAATCTTCGTAAAGCAGTTTCGTCCAGGTATTTATAATTATTTTTTATTTTATCTATTTAACACAGTCTTTTTATATATTATTATTATTTTATTTATAAAATTCATTATTACGTCTTTTGTACTGGTGCGAATTATTTATTAATAGTTATTTCACTAATAATGAAGAACATTTTTCAACAATCAACTTTTAAAAATATGTTGGGCTTGAGAAAAACCAAACGTTATATGTGACTCCTCTATTACAAGCCCTCAGTTACAAAGTTCTAATCTGTGGAAAATTATTCAGCAAGCCAGATGTGTCAGTATTTTTAACATAAGTTAGTAAAGAAAGAACGACTAAATGTTAATTTGCCTTCCCGTAATTCGAAGTCTCGTGACGTGTTGTAAAGAAATATTTCGAATATCACGTTTTATTTATTCAATTTTTAGGGCAAAAATATATATTTAAAAAAAATTTTAAGCAGCAAGTTAAATTTTGTGAAGCTTAATACTTAACCACAGCTGATAAAAACGGTTTTTTGCGACCACAGTTCGAAATTTCCCAAGAGCTTATTTTATGATCTGAGAATTAGTTATCTTAAGTTTTGCAGTGCTAACAAACGCTTTAAGACTAATAGAACTAGTTCAGAATCGTCAGAACATCTATTAAATAAATAGAATAGTAATATGATATCAGTCTGTAATTTAGTTTTCGAGCTGTTTTTTTGTTTTTTATAAACTACAGACGACAAATGAAGTTTGCGGAATTGTTTTCTGTACCCAAGATTACTAAAATACTAGAAGGTTGGGCGTAAGAAGCCATAAACATTGTCACGTCTGTAATTGGTTGAGTCGATTGCTACGTCACTGGATGTCGGATGACCATGGTTTTTTCACGTGAGACTTTTCCCAACTGTTTTGAAGAAGCCTCATGTGACGTCACAAGCCTACTTCCCCCGTCCTCTCTCGCGTCTCGCCTAGACACACCTTCAACAATGCTAACGCCCAACCTTAGTTTCTAGTAATCTTGTTTCGTGTCTGTATGTCCGTCTGATACCAACATCGCAAAACGAACGACGCAAAATGAGTTCTGGGTATATTCTGTGCATTTATGATGTGATAATGTATTGCATATTCAGCTGTGTTAAGGCCCCAGTACACAGTGGTCTGTAGTGGGCCATGCTTTGCAATGTGCAACTGTAGGCCACTATCACTTGGTGTTCACACAATGGCCCATGGCTCATTTCTGCCTGGCGAAGCACTTGCGATGGACGTGGAAGTAATTACGGCCGCGGCTATTTATTTATATACTGTTTACAAGTATTATAGTATTATAAACCTAAAAGTCTCTTCATTGCTCCGGGATACTGACATTTTGGGAGATTAAAAATTTAAATAGTATAGCACGCAACAAAAAAGTAGGTACCTGTCCAAACAATGGGCGACTGTGTGAACACCACAGGCAACGCCACGCCACTATTCCTTTGAAGTGTGTCAAAAAAACCGACAACAAATGAATTGCGCACCACGATTCACAATTGTCCGCCACTACAGACTATTACCCCCTGTACACAATGGCGATGGTCTACAATGGCCCACTACAGACCATTGTGTACTGGGGCCTTTAGACGCTGATGACTTTCGATGTTGAGTATCTATAATCTACAATATCTCTCTCTCTATCTTTCAGCTGTGTATTATGCCAGAATACCCGATAAAGATAGAGAGGGAACAATCAGCACGTCCAAATATCCACCAAAACTGGGAATAACATTAGAACTGTGCGCCGGAATAGTTGATAAAGATAAGTCAGTTGCAGACATAGCGAGAGAAGAAGTTCTAGAAGAATGCGGGTTTGATGTTCCTCCAAAAGCTATTGAGCAAATTATTAGTTTTAGGTTTGTATTAATTTCGTTGTAAAATTAGTAACAGGGGCGAAAGGGGTTGATGGAATACCTGAAAAATTTCCGGTGGGCCGCTTATCGATTTTCTTTAGGGGCCGCCAGAAATGGAAAATTATTGGTGGACCACCGAACTAATATTATTTTATTTTTTATAAATAGGTATATCATTGATTTTCGTATATGGTGGTGTTGATCCAATAGAATGTCACCGTAAAGGAAGATTTGGTTGAGGATCAATAAATAAATAAGCTTTACCAAAGTTTCGCTAGCACCATGTGACCAGCTTAAGGCCCTGAAGATGAAAATACATTGTTCGAAACGTTGACCACTAGCGAAACTTTGGTAAAGCTCATTTATTTATTGCTCCTTAACCAAATCTTCCTTTACTATATCATTAATATTTAGGGGAAAAAATGATGCTGTTAGGTATTTTACAAGCTTTTATTTAGTTTCACCTGTCCTGATGTCTATCTATGGATTTGTAATCGAATCTTACAAGTTGAATTTGACCCACTTCCCGTTGTTCGATTGAGCTGAAATTTTGCACACACCTTTGGTTCTGAAAATATTACAATATGGACATTGAATATTATGGTAGAACCAATATGGCCGCCACCACAAAATGGCGGATTACCTTCTTCTTTACAACCCCCTACACATGAGTATCAAATAGTATGACAAGTAGATTACAATCAGCAGTGTAACTTCATTCCAAATGCAAAATGGCGGCCGACACAAAATGAATCATCTATTTCTTTACAACTCCGTCTACATGGGAATCAATTAAAAGGGTTTGACAAGTAGAATACAATCAGTAGTGTAACTTCATTCCAAATCCAAAATGGCGGCCGACACAAAATGGATCATCTATTTCTTTACAACTCCCTTGATACGAGTATCAAATCAGAGGATATAACAAGTAGAATATGTAATAGAACTATTCGTATACTGTGGTCCATTGTTTATCAAAATGTTCATTCATAAACTGTAACTGTCAGGTCTTCTTATCAGAGAGGGTTAAATAATTTCAGATCTGGAGTTGGAATGTCGGGCTCTACAATGACTTTGTTCTATTGCGAAATCACAGACGAGATGCGCGTAAATCAAGGTAGGAAAACTATTATTTATTCTGTAAAATATAACGTGTGTTTGTTGGCAAGTACTAACGACGGGGTTTCCTAGGAAAGCGGTACCGTAATATAGCGGGCGTAAGGGGCCATCCATAAATTACGTCATATTTTAGGAGTAGGAGGGCCCGGAGAATTTTAAATGTCACAAAGTCAAATCTTTAAAAAAATATATTTTTCGATCCATGGATACTTTTCCTGGTGTATTAATGTTACTTTAGCCAGTAAATTATAGGGTAGTAGTGTGACGTCACGTGGCAGGAAGAGTTCAATGAAAATGTGACACAGGGGTAGGAGGGAATCTAGAAATATTTGTGACGTAATTTATGGATGGCCCTTAATGTGATGGTGAGTGACGTAACAAAAAATGTATGCATGTAATTAAATGAACGTGGTTTTCTCAGTAGCGGTGATATCGTGTATAAAACAATCGTCTGATAGTATGCAAAGTCGACGTAAGCAACTTTGCCTTGCGGTAAATGAATTATGTGTAGTATAATAAAACCTCGATAAGTTAAAATCCAAGGGAAACGTTAAAAAATTTAAGTTAACAAGTTTTTTACTTGTCGAGAGTTGAAGTTAGAGAGGTTGTCAGAGCAATATTTTTAACTTACTGAGGTTTGTGGATTTTATAGAGGATGTATTTAGTTCAATAGAGGTGACTTAAATTTTTTATCTATTCATTTAGAACCAGTTATTTATTTATTTAAACAATCATTTATTTAACACAGAAATCAATATTTTTTTTTTGTTTCATGTAATTTTGATTTTCTACATCAAATGACACTGATAATATTTTAACTTATGGAGGTTACCCAAATATTATTTTAAGTTATCGAGGCCGATGTTCAGAATAGTTGTTTAAGTTACCGAGGTTTTGTGATTTAAGTAATGGAGGTTTTATACATTCAGAGAAAGGGAATTCAAAAAAATTTTAACTTACAGAGGCTCTTAACTTATCGAGGTTCTACTGTATAATGCGATCCAATGCCACCGAATGTGTACATGATGTCAGTGAACCTAGACATATTAATATGTTTGTATTTCTGTTTAAATTAGGTGGAGGCGTCGATGATGAGCTTATCGAAGTTGTCGAGATGACCATACCGGAAATAAAACAGTATATTTCACAACCTGACGTTAACAGTCCACCGGGAATGTTATTTGCAATGCATTGGTTTTTACTAAATAAACCTCAGTACAATATATGAAAATGCAATCATTATAATTTTAGAATTTTTTCCATTTTTAAAGTCAAGACACGTTTATTAGTATAAACTTTAAATTCTGGGTTAAATTGTCTACTTAAAAATAAATAAATTACCGTGTAAATATTAAGAGGCTTGGTGGATCAGATTATATTATATATATTTTTTTTAATTTAGCAAAAATTTAAATACATAGTCTTTTTTTGCTGTGGTGATTATGTAAGATGCCTTGTGAATTTATTCACCAGGTACATTTTAAATCTAACTTTTGCAAAAACAGAACAAACTAATCTGACACATTAATAAAACCAGCCTAATATCAGATTCATCACTAGTGAATCTCAGATATGATCGAAAATTTGACAATAAGAAAAACTAACTGCTTGCATCTTTAGTGAAAAATAGCGTTTTAGGTAGGGGTCATCCATAAAATACGTCACGCGAAATTTACTCATTTTTTATCTCCCCTCCCCTTTTGTCACGCTGTCACATTTTCTGCAACCCCCCTACCAAATATGTCGTCACAATAATCGAGACCCTTCCCCTCTATTTTTTTTTTTCATATTGGATCTACAAAGGCACCGATTGCGATGCATCGCACAGCTGGTTTCGAAGTCATGTCAGACATGAAACTAACAACTTAAGGTAGTTGTCGTGATTAAGGCACACCGTCAGAAAATTCTTAATTTTTGTATACTTATTAAGGACATGATAATACAATTCCCCTGAAAATTTGAAGTCGATCGACCGTATATAATACGAGATAAATTCAATTAAAAATTGGATAATTAACATTGATTGTATACGATCTTTGTAGTTCTGAACCAGTTCCTTATTTATAAAAACAGAACTAACTGTCAGAAACTTTCCAAAAACTGACAGTCTTTCAATGCATTTGTTATGAGTTTAATAAAAAAATAGGAAAAAATTTTTGACCGTCTAATTATTTATAAATAACGGTTTAAATTTCAACAATTTATAGAAAAGTATACATGCATATGAATACTGGATGGGTTACGTTTCCACGGGTACAGTCTTGCGTACAAATTATGGATCACTTAGCTACAAGCTAGTATACTTTTGTGGCGCGTATAATCTATAACTTTTTAACAATATTGTACCACGACAACTACCTTAAGAGAAAAAAATAAAATTGATGAACTGCGAACGTCACGTTTTCTTAAACCCTCCTTTTCTCCTTTGTCGCGCTAAGCAATGCCTCCTTGTTTGCGAACGTATTTTATGAACGGCCCCGTACTGGAAAATTTGTGGTCGCCCTGTTAGATTTAAGGTGTATGTTGGTGAATAAATTTGGTTTGTTGAGTTATTCAAGGTAGCTAAAGCAATATGGTCAGCAGTACTTTTTATTGTAGCAAAAAATTAACAAGTGAACCATCCACGTAGTGCGAACCCAGATCTCTTGTTTATATTTTTATTAATTTGTTACTTATGCGTAATTGAACGCAGTTCAGTATTTAATAGTGTAAATATTATGTAATACAAATTTATACATAATGTATTTGTTGATTAAATTATTTAATATACAAAAAAAAATAAACAGTATATTCCTATAAAGGTGATATCAGACGGTATATTCGAATGCATGTTCATTTTTGTTTCATTCCGCGTTCACACAACAGACAGAATGACACAGAAATGAACGTTCATCCAGTCTTTTCCTAGTAGATGTCGTCCAATGATTTTGTGCGCCTTGGAATTCACTTGATTTGTGATCATTTGATCAAAGAATTGACAAAAAAGAAGCAGTGTCTAAGTTTAAGTCATTTTATATAATTTGTCCGTATTGTTCTGTCTTTGTATTCGTCGAGTTTGTGGTTTCAAAGACAACACAAAAAAAACCGGGTCGCAGTGCCAAAACCCTGCCGACAATATAGTGTATTTGCTTGTATAGGGCCGTGTGGTTTTATACTTTTATTATGTGAAATTAAGTTTGTTTTTGGGCAAAATAAAAAATTTAACCCCTTAATACACCCCTTAAAATAACATTTTTTTTCTTAATTGTAATATTATTATCAATCTAACGTCTACATTGAATTAAATACACCCTTCAATAAATAAGTCACTATCTGCAAACTAGTGTTTTCATAAAATTTAAAATCCGGTCCTGTCGGGCCGATTTTATTAAAATTTTGGGGACACTTTTTAATTACTACCAAAGGGTTAAATTTCAATTTTGAAACGATTCGGAGAATTTTTTCGGTATTTTGGGGCCCAAAAACATTTTTCAACCCCTAAAAACTACCCTTAAAATAGCCCGATTAGGCTTCTTGCGGTGATGGGTTTCAACACTTGGCCCAAATTTCGTTGAAATCAATTAAGTCTTTCGAAAGTTATCGCGCGTACACATATATATATATATATATATAAACATTTTTAAAAATGGTGCCAAAGTGTTTAGGAGGTTATGAAACGTCGAGAAATTTTGGTCCGACCCATAGGTCCCGCCATCCGACCGATGCCAATAGTGTATGTTGCCATATGGCAAATACACTAATGATCGAACCTGAATGAATGTTCTGTCTTGTGTTCGGACGTTTTATTTTTCGTTCATTCAGAGTGCTAATGAGTCATGCCGAATGCTGATATCTAGCGTTGTTGGATCGGTTCATTAATGAATTCATTTGTCATTATTGTTTCATTTTGTGTTCAGACATTTCACTTCAAGTGAAAGATGCTGAATGAGACAGAAATGAACAAAAAATGAATCGTCTGATATCACCTCAAATAAACTTTTTATAGATATAAAATAATTAAAAGTATAAAAAAGATTCTACCACCCTGGGTGTCTATAAAATTTAAACCGTAACCAAACTAGCCCAACAATAAAAATGTTTATTTTTAAAAAGCGTTTTTAACAGTCGTTTTTGTACAAGTCAGTATTTTTGGAAGTAGTATTGCATTCACAGCCATTAAAAAAATACTTATTCGGTCGGAGCCTTTACAGGAGGTATAGTTGGTATTACTTTCGTAATCCAATCTATCAATTTTTCAATTTCATTCTTTTTAATTTCATGTAACGTATTTTTTATTGAATGAAATTCACCTTCAATCCCGAAATCTTTAAGGCTTTTAAATGTCTGTTCACCCCAAGCTATCGGAACTAACTCGTCTCTTTCTCCGTGACACGCAAAAAACGGAGCGAGTTTTCTAGATTCATCTTTATTCTTTAAGCTTTTGTAAACTGTTGATTCCGTATTTAAAAACGACGACAGTGCAAAGACTCCGGCAACTTGCGGTGTGAAACGATACCCCACATGCATAGCTAACGCTCCTCCCATCGAGAAACCACCTAAAATAAAAAACAAATGAATGTTTCAAACTTCGTGAAATATATTTTAGAAATTTTTACATACCGACTATTATTCTATTTAGTGGTATTCCCGAGTCTACTTCATTTTTTATCAGCTGTTTAACCTCATCTCCAACTGATTCTAAAGTTTCTCGATGTTCCGGTACATCGGGTGATATAGTAAGACGATCAAACCAAACATTGCTCAGCTAAGTAAACAAAAGAAAAATAGGTTACCTACAATTAATACTTGAACGTCATATTTGAAAACAAAAGAGTGTATAAAAACAAACTTACCTCGCCATTGAGTGGAGTGTAAGGTCTCAAAGGGGCGGTGGGAAACAAAACTCGTAAATGTGGAAAAGATATGTCCTTCCCAAGTACAAATTTGATCCAATCTCTAACACCTTGACCAGTATCACCTGAAAAAAAACGAGAAATTTGTTAATACATTAATGCAGTGTTTGTGTAGTCTGACAACTTTGGCATTTACCTGATCCGTGAAAAAATATTACAGAACCTGTAGGCTTAAGGCCTGTTTGTTGGATCACTTTTAATGCTCCTAACTTTGAAGCCATGGTTTGAAACAATATTTGAAATAAAACATAGAAAAAACCTTATCTTCAACCTAACGACAAATATGACAAAATTATGACTTGGCAAATTTGCATGTGGTATTCACATTTTATTATTGCGTTTCACTTTAACTCATCGTTTATTTATCGCATTTCGTTCGATCTTAAATAATTTCTGAAAGTACTCTATATTTGTTTACATCTGTAAACTTAACCCTTTCGATTCGAGGTCAAATGAACCATTTGATACAAGTGTACTTTAGATCTCTGCTTATATTCATTTTCTATTTTATATATCCGTTAAAATTAAAACTGATAAAATCAGAATCAAAAACGAAAAAAAAGAGAATTTCTTAACGGACTATTTTACACATATTTATTTAGCATATGTATAAAATGTATACTTATATAATAATAATTTTGATGACTAGAATTTGTTCGACCATTAGCGATCTACATACATCGTCTTTCTTTAAAAAACTGTTTTTGAATTCATAGCTTAATCCTTTCATCAGCTTTTTCTTTTAAAATCTATTCGATTTTCAAATATCGCAGTTCTTCCATGTCTCTTCTGCGTTTTTCAGAATGATGCGAGTCTATTGTTGTGCGTTGGCGTAATAATACATTCGTTAAATTTTTTTTACTATTATATCTAGGATACTTATTGGGCTTTATGTAAATAAGGTACAAGATAAGACATTGTTTTTTTTTATTCGCTTTGAGAAGTACATTTTTAAATTCGATTTTAAATTAATATTTTTTTTATGTTTTTATAAAACAAACATTTCAATCTGATATTTAATAATGCTTTTCTATATATTATATAACGTGGGTCCTTTGATAACGCAATCCGATGCGGGCAGTTCGACTGTCTGTTTTGGCTTCTGTACCACAAAATACTAACAGTGTTCTGTATTAACACTTGCTGACGCGTCAGTATCAACGAGTAGTAACGAATCACCCAATATAGTGTCTTTGATTATATCGTCGATATATTGATATTTAAAAAAAATGTCGGTATCGATACTTGAAAAAAATTTCGACGCGATATACATCGATACTTCTTGGCACTTCCGACACCCCTACTCCATACGAATTGTAATGTAAGATATTTGAAGCCGTCTTGAGTTTGCGTTTTTAACTTAAATAACCAGACATTTTGCGTTATATATGTATATTGCTACCTGTTTTCAGTGCTAAAACATTAAATATACTTTACTTTCGGTGCAGCAAACAGATTTAGAAATGTTCGGAACGAGAACGCAAATGGGTGATAACGTCAATTTATTTAACAATATTGGATTTACATGAATATACAAATGTTATAATAGAAAATCGTTTATATTATAAATGATAAAATTTACTGCACTTAATACAAAAACAAAAAACAGCGCAGATTTACGCACTTGATTAATATTTGTGTCTCTTGATAAATTTGATATAAACGAGCGATGCCAATATAATTGCTTCAAAAAGAATGATTAAAATTAGAATTGCTTTATTGTACAGAACATTTCTGGTCATTTTACGTAAAATACTACGAGTTTCATTTAGGTTTTCATCTGCATCTGTTAATCTAGTTCTGGCACGTAATAACGATTCCCTTTGTTCGCCGAGTTCTGCAACAACACCCGTACCTATTTGTTCCGTTTCAAGGGCTATTCTGTTAGTTCTGGCCAAACTTTCCGATGTTTTTTCAAGTACTGCAGTTCCTTGTTGAACTATCCTCCGATTATGTTCATCCCAATCGAAACCAGTCGCCATTGTTGGTGTCTAAAATAGAAAACAACATTTTCCTGATCTGTTACTTTCTCAAAAATACAGACACATATTCTAACAACTTACAATTACCTTGAAATTGTCAAGTTTGACAGCTCGTAAACTTGAAATATCCGAAGCTGTGAACAAGTTAACAATAATATCAATTATGACCAACCTCTAATAGGTAAACAATCCTACCATTGAAATTCACAACAAAAATATTTTTAATTATTTTTATTGACAAATCTTTACAAAAGTATAATTATAAATGCAGCCAGATAGTCTACAACAATAATTATTAAATAGGATGTTCGTCTGTACTAAATTAATCTTCAAATATAGTATTACAAAAAAAACGATGAATTATTGATGAACTTATTATGAAAGTGAAACTCCATGGCTTATAACTTATACAGTGTGTACAAAAAATGTTTATGCAATTTAAAAAGGTTTCTTCACATTTTTCATATAGTAAAAACCAAATCTACGTGCAAACAAACAAAATAGTTATTAGGTAACTAGTAACTATTTTGTTGTAATACACACTTTTACATTTATCTAATACAAATCTAATTTATATAAGATAAATGAAAGGGTCAGTATTACAACGAAATAGTTGGTAACTAATTTATTTAGTGTGGACGTAGATTTAGTTTTTACTATATAATGTAACGCAAACAGTCAAAACAAATGAAAATTGTTAATTAAAGACCATAATTGTTTTTTATTTTATAAAACATTTAATTTAAAGAAAGATCCATACAAATTCACCCATGATTATAACTATTTTAAACAGTTCACAAAGGAAATGTAGTCGCTTAGAACAGTCAACGGTTAAAAACGTTTTATCCAAAGGTAAAAAATATCAAATTAAAGGAGAAACGAATTGTAATTTGCTGAAACGACCGTGATCCATAGCTTCTTTGACAAACTGTATTTATGTAAATATAATAGTTTTATAGTGTCTTTGATTTCTATAAGTTTAGTTTTCTATGTGAGCGACGTGTCATGAAACAATTGAATTGTTGGCAGCCACAGAAAAATGGTGGGTTCAACCGCCGGTGGTAGACAAAAGTCTACCATAAATAATAAAGCAGGATTAAGTAGTCTATTAATATTTACAATATTATTACTTGCCTGGATATCGGGCTTTTCGTCGCGTTTGTTTGCAGTTATTAGATTCGAAAGTATTATCCATGAGTTCGACCCATGGTAAGTATATATGTCTACAACTATACCGGTTTTATTTTAAAAATAAACATTTTAATGATAATGAAAGTACGCCACGTATACTTTGGTCTTTTTATTTTTCTTCAAAACATTTACTAGTTATCTTTCAATTTAAATTTCGCATTTAACCTTTTTCTTAATGAATTTAGTAATGTTGACATAGGCACCTATCATAAAGATTGCTAATAAAATGATATTTTAATTAGGTTCAACTACCGCGCTACGGCGTACATGGTTCAACATGGATTCTACAATTTCCTCAACTGGTTCGACGAGAGAGCTTGGTATCCGCTGGGCCGTATTGTCGGAGGCACCGTATACCCAGGTCTTATGATAACGTCGGGTAGCATTCACTATGTCCTTCATTCTCTTAATATTCCTGTACATATTCGGGACATATGTGTATTTCTTGCACCAATTTTCAGGTACGTTGTCTTTATACAAATTAACCATAGAATTATAGTAAGTGCCATGGATCTGAAAGGCTCGGAAGTTAGATGCAAATGGAGGCTTGCGCAGGTATAGTCGGTTGAAAAACTACGAACTCGCGCTATACTATTATTTTTAATGTTTCTTTAATCTGAAGGTTTAATTCCTTGCACTAAAGTCATCCATCCTGCTCATACTTGGTGTGGAACTTTGGGGGTTCTCAGCAGACAAATTATCTGAATCATCGTATTAATCAAAGAAACAATAATAGCGTACTGGACTGTACTTTATACTAGGAAAGCGACAATTGACAACACAAGGAACGTTAACCAATCACCGACGAGTACACATACTGTGCCGGTAACTGGGAGGTGGTAGGAGTCTTCCTTTCCCACAAAACAACCAAAATATGCATTTGCGACGCTATTTAGGAACAAAAAAAAAGTTAAAAGAACTCTTTTTTAATAGTTAAAGTTTTAGTCGGTGCTTACATCCAGTAATCCGACATATGCGAAAAATTCTGTTGTCGGATTAGTGAACGGGTCCTGTGTGAAGATAATATACAGTAGAACCTCAATAAGTTAAACCTCGATAAGTTAAAAACCTCTGTAAGTTAAAAATTTTTTGAATTCCCTTCCCCTGAAAGCATAAAACCTCCATTACTTAAATCACAAAACCTCGGTAACTTACACAAATATTCTAAACATCGCCCTCTAAACAAAAGGTTTTGCCAAGAACTTAATTGATTTTCACTTTAGTCTTCCACTAAATCGCTTTACTGATTTTTTTGTTTAAATAATCGATTGTTTAGATAAATAAATAATTCAAAATGAATAGATAAAAAAATTATGTAACCTCTATTGAACTAAATACATCCTCTATAAAATCCACAAACCACAGTAAGTTAAAAATTTTACTCTGACAACCTCTCTAACTTCAACGCTCGATAAGTAGGTGTAGGGGGTACAAATTTTATATGAAAGGGAAATTTTACATAAAATTCCTGCAGAGACTTATAGAAGTCTGAGCGCAGACCTAGTTAGCTTACAAAACTAAGAAAAACTCGATAACTTTATTTTTTTAACGTTTCCCTTGGATTTTACCTTATCGAGGTTCTACTGTATATTTAATATAAATTGTGAGGTGCATAACAGTGTTTTGTCTTTCCAGTGGCCTAACAGCTATTTCAACATACCTCTTGACGAAGGAGCTATGGTCAGCGGGTGCCGGTTTGTTTGCGGCTTGCTTTATAGCAATAGTGCCCGGTTACATCAGTCGCTCTGTGGCCGGCAGTTACGACAACGAGGGCATAGCTATATTCGCCCTCCAATTTACTTATTATTTATGGGTAAAGAGTGTTAAGACTGGTTCTATATTTTGGGCCACTATGACCGCGCTGTCATATTTTTATATGGTAAGACGATTTTTTTTTTGTTTTATTTATGATAATAGATGGAAAGTTGTCCGAGAACTTAGGATCAATAAGTCAATACTAAATTTTTATTTATCGCAACGTTTCAGAATTTATTATTGCTTCGTCAGGCGTCATAAATTATTTATGTATTAACTGTTTTATAAATTAGTTGCTTTGTCGTTTCCATATTAATCTACGATTTTTGGTCAAATAGTTCATAATTTTTTTAGTGTATTTGCCATATGGCAACATACACTATTGGCGGGACCTAGGGGTCGGACCAAAATTTCTCGACGTTTCATAACCTCCTAAACACTTTGGCACCATTTTTAAAAATGTTTATATATATATATGTATATATATATATATATATTTATATATATATATATATATATATATATATATATATATATATATATATATGTGTGCGGGCAATAACTTTCGAAAGAGTTAATTGATTTTAACTAAATTTGGCCCGCATGTTGGAATCCACCACCGCACGAACCCTATTTAAAATGGGCCCAAAGGGGCATTTTAAGGGTAGTTTTTAGGGGTTGAAAAATGTTTTTGGGCCCCAAAATACCGAAAAAATTCTCAGAATCGTTTCAAAATTGAAATTTAACCCTCTGGTAATAATTCAAAAGTGTCCCTAAACTTTAAATAAAATCGGCCCGACAGGACCGGACTTACAAATTTTATGAAAACACTAGTTTGCAGATAGTGAATTATTTACTGGAAGTTGTATATAATTTGGTATAAAGGTTCGACTGATAACAATATTGCAATTAAGAAAAAAAATGTTATTTTAAGGGGTGTATTAAGGAGTCAAATTTTTTATTTTGCCCAAAAACCAACTTAAGTTCGCATAATAAAGCCACACTGCCTGTATAAGCAAATACACTATATTGTCGGCAGGGTTCTGGCACTGCGACCCGGGTTTTTTTTTAGTTTAAAACTAATTAAAACACAATCTCTATCCAGTTGAATTTTTTATGAACTATTTGACCAAAAATCGTAGACTAATATGGAAACAACAAAGCAACTAATTTATAAAACAGTTAAGACATAAATAATCTATGACGCCTGAAGAAGGAATAATAAATTCTGAAACGTTACAATAAATAAAAATTTAGTATTGACTTATCCTAAGTCCTCGGACAACTTTCCGTTTATTTAATTCATAGTCAGGATCGGAACAAGCTTTAAAATATTTATAATAATAACCGATATTACAGTAGAATTCACGCATTTTCAATCTATCGGAACCAACCGACTCATGTATTTTTAATTTTCCTTCATCTTCACTTAGAGACTGTCATAGATCGATCAGAAAAAGCCTTTATTGATTTGAGATTAAACATTGTCAAACGTATTTTTCCATTGATTGAGCAGCATAGGAGACACTTTGCGTGAGAAATAGGGATTATCACGTTTTTAATTCGATTTTGAGGGTAAAAATACGTTTTTGAAAATTTTATCAAGTTAAATTTTGTGAAGCTTAATTCTTAACACAGTAATAAAATTAATTTTGCGACCACAGTTCGAAATTTTCTGAGAGCACGTTTTACAATCTGAGGGATCAGTCAACTTAAAATATAATTTTTGGTCCAAGTATTCTTTTTATACAATCTGGGTGCTTGAATATTATGACACTATTTTGGTCTAGCTACTTAATCGTTAGTGATGATGATTTTCGTTGTTTTCAGGTATCGGCATGGGGAGGCTACGTATTTATAATTAATCTAATTCCATTCCATGTATTTGTACTTCTTCTTATGGGCCGTTTTTCGCATCGTTTGTTTACAAGTTACACCACATTCTATATTCTCGGCTTACTATTCTCAATGCAAATACCGTTTGTCGGTTTCCAGCCGATTCGAACGAGCGAACATATGGCCGCATCAGGTAAATTGAAATTGGTGATTTATCGCAAACGTTAAACGCTTTATTACCATTCCAATGGTGAATGGTACTAATAGGGATGTTGACTATTTTTGGGAAAGTGTTTTAAATCGTGCATAAGTACCTAATATAACCACAAATATTTATTATATAACTCACGCTTTAAAAATCATGTATTCAAAATTCCGTTTCAAATTTCGCTCCAAAACGTCAATACTTGTCACGTGACTGCCGTGACGTCGTAGGCTCATAAACGCTGGTTAACTGATGAGGTGATGAAAGGTTTTTTAGTAGTTGTTACATGTTATTTGACGTTTCCTATAAATAAATAACAATAAATTACATACTCTAAGTATTAACCAAACAATGAAGCCTTTTCACAGCGTCTAATAATATGTATGACTGATTATGTACCCTGATTGGTGTTTGTTATCACGGTACTTGAGAGTGATTTAATTACGTTTTATTTATTAAATACTAGCCGCTCCCCGCGGCTCCGCCCAAGATTGTAATGATACACGGCTACAACAACAGTAGTGGAATCTTCATCAAGACCTAACAGCTACATTTTCAGTCCATAGAAATTGTATTTTAAAAGTTAAAGTGTAATAATCATTGACACCCCTGTACTTCCCCCCTTTCCACATCTTAGAAGACTAATTGGTATCTTTACTCAACAAAAGAAACATGTCTGCCAAATTTCAAGTCTGGAAGTCTCCGGAAGGTATCGTGATGACCTGTCAGTGACATTCATCCCCTATTTCACCCTCTCCAAGTTTTTATTTTGAGACAAAAGGTAGCTGATGTCCTTCTTTAGGATGCAATCTATCCCCTTGTCAAATTTTATCGAAATCTGTTCAGCAGTTTATGCGTGAAAGCGTAACAAACTCACATTCGCATTTAAATATTATATTAGTTAAGATTACACAATCTAAATATTAACCAAACAATGAAGCCTTTTGACAGCGTGTGAGAATGTTTGTGAGTGAGTGACATCATGCACTCTGTTCGGTGTTCGTTGTCACGTGACTTGAGAGTGATTTAATTACGTTTTATTTAGTAAATATCAATTATATTCCTTAAAAATAAGGAAAAATATTGTGTTTTTTAGTATTTCTAACATAGAAACTACTACTTAACGCTAAAATTATGTTTTTATCTGAATCCAGTCAACATCCCCATTAAATGTGTCAAAAAGTAGGACGTGAGTAATTTCTGACGTTACTGTTCAGGTGTATTTGCGCTGATAATTGCCGTGGCGGTACTGAAATATCTCCAGAGCAAGATGTCGAAATCCGAATTCAAGTACGTGTTTACGGTGGGCGTTGTTGCGGCTGCCGGCGCGGTGTTCATGACCGTCGTGCTGCTTACTTACCTCGGCGTTGTCGCGCCGTGGAGCGGCCGTTTCTATTCGCTGTGGGACACCGGATATGCCAAGATACATATTCCGATCATAGCGTCGGTCAGCGAACACCAGCCGACCACATGGTTTTCGTTTTTCTTCGACTTGCACATTCTTGTCACGACGTTTCCGGCCGGACTATGGTATATCATCAAACATATCAACGATGAAAGAGTTTTCGGTAAGTAATTTTGATTTTTTCGAACGGTGTTTTTCAAACTCGAACACGACAGATCATAAGTAGTTTTTGTTAGTTTTAATGATCAGTGAGGGTTACCATATTTGAGTTTACCCCTATTTGGATTTTTCATCGCAATTTTGATTTTTTTTTTTTCGAAATTTCGAACTTTTTTTAGAATTTGAATTTTTCGAAAATGTTATTTTTCTTGATTTTAATTTTTTTTTCAAAATTTTGAGTTTTTTTTTCGAATTTTGAAAAAAAATTCGAAATTTCGGAAAAAATTCAAAATAAAAAAAATTGAGTTTTTCGAAAATTCATTTTCTTTTTTTGAATTTTTTTCGAAATTTTAACGGGTTTTTCGAATTTCGAAAAAAATTCGAAATTTCGAAAAAAATTAAAAGTAAAAAAATTTTTTGTTTTTTTCGAAAATTCATTTTCTTTATTTTGAATTTTTTTTGAAATTTTTAGATTTTTTTTTTCGAAATTTCGAATTTTTTCAATATTTCTGAATTTATAAAAAAAATAAATATTTAAAAAAAATACTACACATATAGGCTACCACAAAACTTTTGCCCATAGACTTCCACTAGGCGTACTAAATGGTGTACTTTTTGTTTCAGTTGTTTTGTATGCAATAAGTGCTGTGTATTTTGCGGGCGTTATGGTACGTTTGATGTTGACGCTGACGCCGGTCGTCTGCATTTTGAGTGGCATAGCGTTCTCGGGACTGCTCGAACTGTTCTTGAAAGAAGATGACATGCCAACCGCTATCGAAAACGGGGACAAGGACGACGACACCGTCAACACAACCAACAGGAATATGTACGATAAGGTGAGGTGCTACTTTTTTATAAGATTTTTTCGTTATTTAGGTAGCGAACGGCTTAAAGTAGTTGTCGTGGTACAATATTGTCAAAAAGTTATAGATTATACGCGCCACAAAATTATACTAGCTTGTAGCTAAGTGATTCATAATTTGTACGCAAGACTGTACCCGTGGAAACGCAACCCATACTGTATTCATATGCATGTATATTGTATACTTTTCTATAAATTGTTGAACTTTAAACCGTTATTTATAAATAATTAGACGGTCAAAAATTTTTTCTTATTTTTTTTTAAACTCATAACAATTACATTGAAAGACTGTCAGTTTTTGGAAAGTTTTTGACAGTTAGTTCTTTTTTTATAAATAAGAAACTGGTTCAGAACTACAGAGATCGTATACAATCAATGTTAATTATCCAATTTTTAATTGAATTTATGTCGGATTATATACGGTCGATCGACTTCAAATTTTCATGGTAATTGTATTATCATGTCCTTAATAAGTATACAAAAATTAAGAATTTTCTGACGGGGTGCCTTAACCACGACAACTACCTTAAAGAGATTATTTACACAAATAAAATCAAAATATGACTTACGACTTTAATAAACTTCTATATAAAATGTTTAAACAAAAACAAACTAATAAATTATTCATTGTACATATTGTTACAATATATTGATGCATAACGTCTGTATGTTAAGTCTGCTTAATTTTTGAGACTCTTAAAAATTTCGTTTTTGCAATGATTTTGGCGTTGAAAATAATTTTGTTTGTATTTAGGCTGGCAAACTTCGACGAATGAAACACGAACAGCCAAAGGACACGGAAGGACTGGGCATGAACTTGCGCAGTATAGTCATCGTTGCAATCATGATGCTGCTGATGATGTTCGCAGTGCATTGTACTTGGGTCACGAGTAACGCGTACTCGAGTCCAAGCATTGTACTCGCCTCGTACGCCGGCGACGGTTCACGGCAGATACTTGACGATTTCAGAGAAGCGTATTATTGGCTTTCGCAAAATACAGCAGACGACGCTAGAGTTATGAGCTGGTGGGATTACGGATACCAGGTCGGTATTAGGCAAGATTACTAGAAATTAAGGTTGAGTGTTAGCATTGTTGAAGGTGCGTCTAGACGAGACGCGAGAGAGGGCGGGGAAGTAGGCTTATGACGTCACATGGAGTCTTTTTCCAAACAGTTGGGATAACAATAATTGAAAAACCAAACCATGGATATTGGTGACGTAAGCAATCGACTCAACCAATCACAGACGTGAAGGTTAGGCATTAGCATTGTTGAAGGTGTGATTAGGCGAGACGCGAGAGAGGGCGGGGGAAGTAAACTTGTGACGTCACAGGAGGCTTCTTCCAAACAGTTGGGAAAAGTCTCACGTGAAAAAGCCATGGTCATCCGACATCCAGTGACGTAGCAATCGACTCAACCAATCTCAGACGTAACATTGTTGATGGCCTCTTATGCCCGACCTTCTAGTATCCTCAGCATTACCCAGCTCTGATGGTTATTGTTTTGTTTCAGATTGCCGGAATGGCAAATCGGACAACACTGGTCGATAATAACACGTGGAACAACAGTCACATAGCCCTCGTTGGCAAGGCAATGTCTTCCAACGAAAGTGCTGCGTACGAGATCATGACGGCGTTGGACGTTGATTATGTGTTGGTGATTTTCGGTGGGGTAATTGGCTATTCCGGAGATGACATCAACAAGTTCTTGTGGATGGTTCGCATAGCCGAGGGCGAACATCCCAAAGACATACGGGTAAGATATTGAACATTATGTTTGCATTACCAAGTACGCATTTTTAGGACTCTGGAAAATAAAAACGGGACTCTCGCGAGATCAGTCATCAATATGTTACAATTGAAATTAATAAAGGAAGTAAGGATTGTAAAATATAAGTTTTTTTTTATTTTTTAACAGGAAATTGGACAAATTCAAATATAGTTAAACTAATTTAAAAATTGCGACGTTTTTTTTTTGTTATGGTTAACTAGTTAAAGTTGTGCCTGAAGAAGTTAAAAAGAATTAACGAAACGTCTCAACTTTTAAATTAGTTTAACTATATTTGAATTTGTCCAATTTCCTGTTACAAAATAAAAAAACCCGGGTCGCAATGCCAAAACCCTGCCGACAATATAGTGTATTTGCTTGTATAGGGCCGTGTGGTTTTATACTTTTATTATGTGAAATTAAGTTTGTTTTTGGGCAAAATAAAAAATTTAACCCCTTAATACACCCCTTAAAATAACATTTTTTTTCTTCTTAATTGTAATATTATCAATCTAACGTCTACACCGAATTAAATACACCCTTCAATAAATAAGTTACTATCTGTAAACTAGTGTTTTCCTAAAATTTGTAAATCCGGTCCTGTCGGGCCGATTTTATTAAAATTTTGGGGGCACTTTTTAATTACTACCAGAGGGTTAAATTTCAATTTTGAAACGATTCAGAGAATTTTTTCGGTATTTTGGGGCCCAAAAACATTTTTCAACCCCTAAAAACTACCCTTAAAATAGCCCGATTAGGCCCATTTTAAATAGGCTTCTTGCGGTGATGGATTTCAACACGTGGGCCAAATTTCGTTGAAATCAATTAACTCTTTCGAAAGTTATTGCGCGTACACATATATATATATATATATATTATATATATATATATATATATATATATATATACACGTATATAAATATATATATATATATATATATATAAACATTTTTAAAAATGGTGCCAAAGTGTTTAGGGGGTTATGAAACGTCGAGAAATTTTGGTCCGACCCCTAGGTCCCGCCATCCGACCGACGCCAATAGTGTATGTTGCCATATGGCAAATACACTAAAAACTTATTAATTATAATAGACGTGAACAATATTGAGAACTGTAAAATATGTTCTTGGGAAATTTTATGTTATTTTTATGTATGTTATTTCAGCCATTCTTCAATTTTTTAACTTTTTTTTTTCTTCAATACAAAGTTAAAGTTTGGATTGCTGTTTAAAAAATTCAAAAAACATTTTTGCTCTAAAAATTGAATAAAAAAACATGATATTAGTCAATGTTTCTTTACAGCACATCACGAAATTTCGAATTACTGCAAGGCAAATTAACATTTTGAAATTTTTTCTTTACAAACTAAATTATCAAATTTTTTGTGAGCGACTCCATTCTGGGAGACTCCGGACTAATGAGATTCTATCGTAAATAACCGAAAGTTTTTTTTACATTTATAGGAAACGGATTATTTCACCGAACACGGTGAGTTCCGAGTGGATGCCGAAGGCTCACCGACCTTGTTGAACTGTTTGATGTATAAACTGAGCTACTACAGATTCGGTGAACTGAAACTCGATTATCGTAGCGTCGAAGGTTTCGACCGAACGCGGAACGCAGTGATCGGCAACAAACGGTTCAGTCTCACGTATCTGGAAGAGGCATACACTACCGAGCATTGGCTCGTTAGAATATACAGGTTAGAATGCTGATTTCATTATTGATTTACTATAAAAGTGAAACTTCTTTACGCGCGGTCGAGTGAATGGAGACGGCACTCTCCAAAATTTACCGCTAGGGGCGCCAGCTATATTACGACCTCAGTCTGATTTGGTTTTTCCTACACTCTATAGTGAAAACCAATCATAACTTAGGTCGTTATGTACCTGCTGCCATCTATGGTACATTTGCCATCTGCTCGTACCCACAGTCATGTGCTTACAGTCGACGTGACTGGAAGTTTCACTTCTGTAGCATGCAGTGTAAACTACACAGTAATAATAATAATAATGCGTTTAACGTCCGTTTCTCGACTTTATGTCATAACAGACGCCATTCGCACCATTACTATTTTCCATTTTGCCACTTCTCGTTATTTTCTACATTTCTAAAACTTCAACTTAACTAATAGTGAATGAAGGAATTATAGGAAATTAGGGTAGGATAGGTAATTTTTGGACTGGGAGTTTGATAGGTAATCAACCATGGCCTTGAATAAGGAACCATCTCGATATTTATCTGGAATTAATTGAGGGAAACCATGGAAAACCTTAATCAAGATGGCCGGTACAGGAATTATCGTTTCTCGGCGAGAGGCAGTAGGAAAAAGTCCTAGCCACATCTGCCCCCGCCGGGATTCGAATCTGAACCTCCCGAATGCGAGTCACCACTACTCTACCCAGCTCGGTTAAACTACACAGTCTATTTTTCCCCCTATTGATTTGCATTTCGTTTTTCAGGGTAAAAAAGCCCCATGAATTTAACCGACCGCGCATTCCTGTATCGCAGCGTGCCATCAAACGATCAGTTTCGTTTGTGTCGAAAAAGGTAAGTGATTTTGATTATTTTGTGTACAAGTGACGTGAATAGAGCTATAATTAATTGAGGTATTCAGAATGCAGAGGAATCTAAAATTATAATAGTCGCCACGGTTCTGAAAGGTTCTGAAGTTAGTCACAAACAGCGTCGCAAATGCATATTTTAGAGCCGTCCTGGTTGTTTGTAACCTCCCAGTTAACGGCACAAAACGTGCACTCGTTGGTGATTGGTTATCGCTGGTTGTCTTGTCAATTTTCTGCTATAAAGTACAGTCCAGTACGCTATTGTTAAGTTGTTTCTTTGATTGTTAATTGATCTAGATGCCCAATACAGTTTTGCATAGACAAGCACAAAAAATAATTTTTTGGATGACTTTATGCAAGAAATTAGACCTCTAGATTAAATAAAAATTAAAAATAATAATATAGGACAAGCGTGTAGTTTTTCAACCTGCGCAAGCCTCCATTTGCATCTAACTTCCGAGCCTTTTAGATCCATGGCACGTACTATACGAGCATAATGGGATCTTTGAAATACGTTCATAAGTAGAATGACTGTGTTTTGTTTTCAGAATACGAGACGTAAAAAGGGCACACTGAAAAACAAACCAGTAGTTGTTAAAGGTAAACGAACCAAGCCACAAACGTCCTAGTCCACTGTTTATAGCAAATAATTTGTTTATTATGTAAGTGTGTGTGTGAATGCGTTGTGCAAACAAATTGTCTACAAAAAAAAACGAAGAACAGTTTTTCGAGTGATTGGTTTTCTTTTCGTCTTCTTCATTTATTAGAATTATTATCGTCGCCGTTTGCATTCGCTTCACATAAAACAAGTAACAATCACATTTCCATTTTTGTTGTAGTTTTGTTTCTGCGTTGAATAGAACTGTTCGTTTTTTGTTTAAACAATTGAATTCTCTATATATTATACATGCATAATGTATCACATCCTTGGCAGACTGATTTGGTACGAATTAATGTGATTATTTATAATTTTTTACCCGTTAAACTGACAAATTACTATATAATTATAACCTATACTTTCTTTTTGATTATTTTTGATTTATTGTTTATTATCGTCATATGAAGATTTTTACTACCCCCCTCCAATTTCCGTTAAAGTCTTGGTTAAATATCACGGAAATTATTCAAGACTACGCTTGGTCAGAAATAAAAATTGTTTGAGGTTATGTCTAGATGTCATTGTATGAACACATTTGTACCTCGCTATACGGTCGCTCTTTATATGACATTTCGCGATATTAGTCTTTTTTAATTATGGCCCACAATGTTTCGTTATAACAACCAAAATATCTCGAGAAGTAAAGTCAGTCATTACTGGTTACAAAACACTTCAAAAGAAACAGAAAGCAAGGCGAAGCAGACAACGTTGGACCAATATTCGTTACACGGCTTTTTGCTTTGCAGGGACGTATTTAGGCCGTAAAGCAAGTTAGTATTGACACATTTCTTAAGAGTACCTGTTTGTTTATTTTGAAAGTTGGAAAATTATATTGACAAATACAATTAGGCTGATGGATGAGATAATTAATGCTTATAATATAACTGTTTTAATTGTACAAAAAAAATCGTTGATTTTATTCTTTAACTCACAAATAATAAACAAATGAAATAACAAACTATGAACGAAATTAAAACAATTTAATTTATAGAAACATTTTTTAAATTATTATTAATGAACAAAAATTATTCAGATGCAACAGTTTTTTGTACTCGATTTTGACAAATTATCGGTGACACTTCAAACAAATTAACGGTTTTATCTATGGGATCCGTTAGATTAATTTTTTTAGGTTGGAAATTTCGACACAAACATGACAATAAAATGGTGAATGCTATTAATTTATTTTTGTTTTGACTTGTTTATTTAAATCTTGAGATAGTTTCGCGCGCAATTTTGTCTACACATCCGCTTGTATTGCAACGAGCGGCCTAGGGTTACCGACCCTCCAGTTTTAGTCTTTGGAATCGAGTAAAAATAATTTAATGGTAAGATTTAAATCAACAAAAATTATTAAGTAGACTTTTAAGTTGGAGACGGTTTTTATATTTCTGAGAAAGGAATAGAATAAATGTTTAAAAATTTCAATAGCAATATGGAAGCATCCATAACAAGTTTTTTTTTGTACTCTAAAATGTAAAAAACAGTATTTAGATTTTTATTTTCGGGTACTTATGACATGTCTAAAATCGACGTTAAAGTAGGAATCCTTAACAACACCTGATTGTTTCTTTTTAACGTGCAACAGTTCTTATTGCTGTAAATATTTTTAAATTTTAAGTAAACCAGATTTTGAAAGCAAGACAAACGAACAGAAATTATTATTGTTTGTGCTGTTAGCCTGTTACGAACATTTCTTTCATGTAGAAAACAAAATTGATTTTGTTTATTTATTAGCAGTATTTTATGCTGATGCGCTATAAAATCTGCACCAAATAAAAATGCAACGTAATTATTTTCATCTTGGTATATTTTGTGAATAGGAACGATGTATATTTGGTCCATATTTAAGATAAATAAATCAAACGGAAATGTTACAATTTGTACTTTGGGAATGTGGTATGAAATCATGGTACATAATTACATTAATATGTAACTGTTGTAATAAAATCTTGTTAAAACATTTGCAATACATAAATATAAAAGTTACGGAAAGTGTTTTTGTATTTAACTTGTCCCTTTATATTGCAGTTCCAAAATTTTTTATTCTTTTCCGAGTTCGGGTCTAAACCATGTGTCCAGCGACACTAGACGGAATTTTGTTGAAGGTTTTAGTTTAAGAGCAAATAGCGCTGCTAACAACTCATTGGTTTAAGTCTAAACTAATTGTCAAAATTATAGATAAATTCGAATTAAAATTAATATAAGTAAAAGATTGGGTACATTTGTTAGAGACGACTCTTTGTTCTAAGTTTTATAAGAAATACCCTTAAAATTAGGGATAATTTGTAAAAAATAAAGGGAAATTAGAAAATTTGAGGTTGTACACACGCGCCAACTTCATAACGCGGCCATTTGCTGCATTCTGTCAAGTGTTTTGTAATAAATAAAAAATAATAATTTTTCAATTAATAATAAAAATATTTAGTTCTTGTGCAATTTATTAAAAACGATTTAATTTTAATATAGAATTTTATTGACAGCTTTAAATTAATTTGTGTTCATAATATTTAAATTTTGAAAAAATCGGGACATTATAAAAAAGTATTGTGATAGTTATAAATTATCAGTTAGCGTGAGTAGTGATAAGATAATAAATTTAATCGATAAATCTACACAATTTGTATGAACAGATGTAAATTTGAAAATATTGCAAAATTGACATTTCATAAATTTGTCATGTTGGGTTAGGTGTTACATGAATTAATAAATATTATTGTATTCGTTGTACTTTAGTAAACAAACTAACATTCTATTTACAAAGTGAAAATTATGTAATGTAAGTGATAAATTTATTTAACTAGTTAAGTAAGTTTTGCATAATTTGTAATCCTCAAAATCTTCAGAAAGAAACAGGTGAGATCTTTCAGTTCTTAGCGTAGAACCACGATGTAATAAATATATTTATTAATTCGTGCGTAGTCAAACAGCGATTGTAAATTTTTTTTGTCGCACACACCAGATGTGCTTTTGTTATTACTAAGAAAATAGCTGAAAGTGTAAAAAAAAAGAATAAATTGTAATACTAATCAAATAATTAGCGTTGGATGATCAGCAATTATTTTTTATTCGTTAGATTTTATAAATGTTGTTTGGTTTGTCTAATGCTATTCTTTTAATATCTCAGTATTAATTTCAGAAAAAAAAATCGGTTAGAATATGTATAGAAATCAATTGATTGCGCATTCAGGTAATTTTCATTTACGTTGGAAGCCCGTTGAAAAATCATCGAATCGAGAATGATTCATTTTAAACATGTTTAATTTGAACTCTCCAAGTAGTACAAGGTACGTAACGATTTAATTGGCGTTTCGGTCACCAAAAAACACTTCTGATTGTACATTGATAACATTAATTCGTCACAGATGCAATGGGCTTCTGCCGAACATGGCTAAACAAACTGCTGGTCGTGTTTCTCATCAGCGATCAATTACCACATCTGCTTCGTCGGCCGGTTCACCTGAAGCTAAACTGAAATATTCCGAACAGCTGAAAGTACCACCGGCAACGTCGTACGATGAAATCGTTATTAAAAGTGAACCTTTGGACGACCCTTACACTTTCGAAGATACTGAAACATTCCACCAAAAACCGAACAAACCTGTCTCAAATAATGTGCAATCAAGGAGGTGAGTCAATCGTTTAGATTCGTCTGCAAATAACATAATAGACTCACATTTCAAATGTTATACGCGCCACGGTTCGAAAAGGTTCTGAAGTTAGATGCAAATGGAGGCTTGCGCAGGTACAGTCGGTTGAAAAACTACAACTTGCGCTATATTATTATTTTTAATTTTTCTTTAATCTAAAGGTCGAATTCCTTGCATAAAGTCATCCAAAAAATTATTTTTCGTGCTTGTCTATGCAAAACTGTATTAGGCATCTTGATCTATTAACAATCAAAGAAACAACTTAACAATAGCGTACTGGACTGTACTTTATAGCAGGAAAGCGACAATTGACAAGACGACCAGCGATAACCAATCACCGATGAGTATCCTTACTGTGCCGGTAACTGGGAGGTGGTAGGAGTCTTCCTTTCCCACAAAACAACCAAAATATGCATTTGCGACGCTATTTGTGACTAACTTCAGAACATTTTAGAACCGCGGCGTGTATTATACATCGGGTTCAAATCCTAGCGGAAACAGATTCGAGAGAGGTTCCTGTGAAATGTTAGTTCCTGTGCCGACCGTATTCCCAACTATTCAAAGCAGTTCCTTTTACAAAAATATAGACCAACACGTCCGCTCACAAAATATGTCTCGATTTCCTACGATTCTTCCACTCGCACCGCGCTACTAACAAAGTAACAAGTACAGTAAATGGAAAATAGTCGTGCAAAGGAGGCTACTAGACTTTTTTCTGTTACCTAATAGCGCGACTGACAACTGACGCACAGTAAGGCCTCGTTTAACGCTGTTTCAGTATTGCGCGGTTTCTAAAAAAAAGTTTAGCCACTATAACGTAAATTATGGATCAGTTTATACAAAATGATTCAAATGTTGATAGAAGTTCAAAGGCAAAACGAAGTGTCATTGATGCAATATCTTGCTATCGACAATAGCTTGTTGAACGAAACAGAAAAAGACAAACGACATTAAATGACTTCTTCACAAAAAACCAAATATGTCAAATGAGGAAGCTTCCTCGTCACAAACATAACTTCTTACTCGAACTTTTATTTGTTTTTCATAAATGTTTTAAGAACAAAAATCGATATTAGCAACTAATAAAACTATAATTAATGCGATAAAAAAGTATTTTATAATGAATGTTACAAAATTTAACAAAAAAAATTACAACTCGTCTTATTGTTCGTTCTATTTCACTTATACCTATTATCTAAGTACTAAGGTAACCTCGTTTAGTGCTGTTTCGCATAGCACAGGAATTTATTGGGACCTATCTCCCGCGTTAAGCGGGGTATTACTGTATACGTCTAAGTCGAGATTACTAGAATACTAGAAGGTTGGACGTAAAAGGCTATAAACACGGTCACGTCTGTGTTTGGTTGAGTCGATTGCTTAGGTCACCGAACCCCTTAGCTTGGTTATTCAAGTATGTTTGTCCCAACTGTTTGGAAAAAGACTCCACGAGCCTTCTTCCCCCCGCCTTCTCTCGCGTCTCGCCCAGTCACAGCTTCAACAATGCTAAGTCAAAGTCGCTCAAATGCCAGTACTGGTTCATGGCGAAAATATTGCATGGTGTGCTCCAAAAATCGTCGAAAGTGAAAATAATACCCAGGGCTGACAACATGAAAACAAAAAGTCGTTTCACGAGTGGTATTACATCACCTGTCCTTGTCGCACCCACTATATTCGAACTCTATCTCTTTCAAATCGCAAAGTGACAGTTATATGAAAATTAAATATTTCAAACATTTGATTTGTATGTTTTTCATACAATTATTATTAAATATATATCTTATTTTGTTGTACTTTTATAAAAAAAACTATTAAATTGACACAAGTGTTGTCACATTAGTGAATTATATTCCGTCAATTTTGTAATCATTAACACTAAACCTACCGATAATAATAATAATTAAAATTTATTTCAAAACAAACATAGGTACTTCATGTATTCCTATTCCTAGTCTTTAAAATGTTATATCACTATGTCTAGTGAAAAATATATCAATTAGGCCAATTTGGTACATGAATAAAACAATTTTTTTCAAAAAACGATTCAAAATAGTTTATATATTAAATTTAAGGACTCATTCGTCAGTAGTGTCAAATGAATCACTATATTGTTCTATCTTATCCAGATAGTTATTATTATTACTCTTCACTAAATTCCGAACACTTCATCTATGTTATTTATAATTTCTGATGATTTCAAATATCTTGAATGTTTCGACATTTTGGGGATAAGAATTTATATTAGTAAAATGATGAAATAAGAATTTTTGATTCGCAAAATAGCACTATAACTTGAAATTTTTACTGTTATACTCGCTTGGAGTAGAGTGAAATTGGCTATTCATACTTCAGCCAAGAACAAATATAGCACAATGCAGCAAAATATATCACGCAATAACAAAAATGTCCGATACAGCGGTTTCGTAAATACAAATCAAGATACAGAATCTTTGCACGGGTCAAATGACCCCTTGCGGTAGTTAGGGCAGATTACATATATTTCTCGGTAAAAAAATTAACAAGAGAGGAGTAAATCTTGAAAAATACATTCGATGTATTTTCTAATAAAAATCGTAAAGGCAAATGGCGATGTGATAATGCTATTTTCAAGAAATTTTGACAAAAAGTTTAAAATGGATCATTTGACCCGTCATGGTAGGTTTAGTGTTAAACTGTCGTCTTTATTTCAAGTTAATTTCATCATTATGAAAACCGCCTTAACGTTTGCTATTTATTTTTCAAATTGCGGGCTACAAAAAAATTTTAATAAAAAAAGTCCTCACGTTTTCTAGGAACTTTTATGGGTTTTTATACTCGTGAGTATTATTTTACACTGATGTGCAAGAGAGAAACGATTTTTAGAGAGAGAAACCTGCCTCATGAGCAACTTTTGCTTAACAAAAACTTGTTACATATATTTGTTAGAAACACTCTTTGCTACAATGCTAAAGTAGAAAAAACCCGGGTCGCAGTGCCAAAACCCTGCCGACAATATAGTGTATTTGCTTGTATAGGGCCGTGTGGTTTTATACTTTTATTATGTGAAATTAAGTTTGTTTTTGGGCAAAATAAAAAATTTAACCCCTTAATACACCCCTTAAAATAACATTTTTTTCTTAATTGTAATATTATTATCAATCTAACGTCTACACCGAATTAAATACACCCTTCAATAAATAAGTCACTATCTGCAAACTAGTGTTTTCATAAAATTTGTAAATCCGGTCCTGTCGGGCCGATTTTATTAAAATTGTGGGGACACTTTTTAATCACTACCAAAGGGTTAAATTTCAATTTTGAAACGATTCGGAGAATTTTTTCGGTATTTTTGGGCCCAAAAACAGTTTTCAACCCCTAAAAACTACCCTTAAAATAGCCCGATTAGGCCCATTTTAAATAGGCTTCTTGCGGTGATGAATTTCAATACGTGGCCCAAATTTCGTTGAAATCAATTAACTGTTTCGAAAGTTATCGCGCGTACATATATATATATATATATAAACATTTTTAAAAATGGTGCCAAAGTGTTTAAGAGGTTATGAAACGTCGAGAAATTTTGGTCCGACCCCTAGGTCCCGCCATCCGACCGACGCCAATAGTGTATGTTGCCATATGGCAAATACACTAAAAATTAATATAATTCAATAATAAATCTCAGGTATGTGGATTAATAATACAAAACAGTCGTGTTATTGTTAATCTTGCTACGTTTCGACTTCTTTAATTATTCTTCGTCAGGCTCATAACTAATAAATGAAATAATCAATCAAATGATTTATGTTTAAAAATTTATAATATTGAACACACATTGTATTTAAAATTAAATAATGTTCAAAAAGATTGGTAACGTTTCAAAAGTTATTTTTATATGAATAACTAAGAAAAATTAATTTTTTTATCCACTGTCACCGTCGGGACTCTAACCCGAATCTTTCCACTTTCGCGGCGGAATGAGTTTTCACGGTTCATGTTTAGCGTTACCCAACTAAAATCAGCTCTCGCATGTTGTGAATTTAATGTGGCAATTGCTTTATTATGATGAATTAACTGTTGAGATAACGCACCGTAGAGTATAACTGAAAACTCATTCCGCCGCCAAAGTGGAAAGATTCGGGTTTGACTCCCAACGGTGATAGTTGATAGAAAAATATTTTTTTCTAAGTTAGCATTGTAACAATGAATGTTTCTAGCAATTATATTAGTCATCTACAGCTAATGTAGAAATAAATTCGTACGAACTATAAACATATGAAATGCATATTAGGAAAAATCAGGTCTTGAAATAAATTAGGTAAAAAGAATCAGGTGAAAAGACCAATTTTTACGTTTTTAACAAATTTATTCGTTGTACGACGTTTCGTCGGTATTATTCCGACTTCCTCAGGTATCTCGAAAATTCTGTTAAAACATAGTTAAACCAATAATTTTTACAATAAATAATGAAGTACAATAATGGATAAGTCCAAAAATTATTAGATTAACCGATATAAAATAGCTCAAAGTGTTAAAATTTATAAAATTGTCAATAAACTTGACAATTTTATAAATTTTAACACTTTGAGCTATTTTATATCGGTTAATCTAATAATTTTTGGACTTATCCATTATTGTACTTCATTATTTATTGTAAAAATTATTGGTATAACTATGTTTTAACAGAATTTTCGAGATACCTGAGGAAGTTGGAATAATACCGACGAAACGTCGTATAACGAATAAATGTGTTAAAAACGTAAAAATTGGTCTTTTCACCTGATTCTTTTTACCTAATATGAAATACATTTCTATGAAAAGTTCAGCTCCTTGTTCTTAATATAACAAATAATTCAGAGGATTAATTTTTGGAGCGGGTAAATTAGTTCAATATTTTTTATTGAACGCGACGTTTCGCAGTGCTTTTTATTTAAAAGAAGCAATAAAGCATTGCGAAACATCGCGTTAAATAAAGAATATTGAACTAATTTACCCGCTCTAAAAATTAATCCTCTGAATTATTTGTTATACAGATTGTATCAACTCAAAGCTGTCCATAGGGCACTCTGTGTGTAAGACAGAGCACTATGTACAAACGATAAGTAAGAGTGAGATAAATGATCGCTAATAGTTACCGTGGTTACTGTAAATAAATAATACTTGTAAATCTTTTTACCAGTTTACAAACTAAAACAACTAAACCGTAATATTAATTCGTATTATTATTATATCTGGTACAACAGTTTGAACAATAATTTTAATAATTAATTTATTAAGTATTCGAAAAGACCTCCACGTTCTCCCAAACAATAACCTAATCGATTATAAATACTTTTCCTCACATTGGCTAACATCTCATGGTCAACGGACTGACATGCATTAGAAATTTGTATTTTTTGTTCGTTTAAATTATTAGAAGAAGTCGGTCTGTTTTCAAAGGCAGCTACAAATAAATTTATTACGTCGACGATTGAATTACCACCATAAAACCATTTAATTATTTGGATTTTATCGTGAACAGTATAAATAGCCATTTTATCAATAATTTCGGTAGTGACTACAGACTGTCATTAATTGATAAAATGGCTACTTTTACTTAGAAAACAAAGACGTTTATTTAAATTTATTTTACAGTAACCACAGTAATTACTACCTATTAGCGATCATTTATCTCACTCTTACTTATCGTTTGTATATAGAGCTCTGTCTTACACACAGAGTGCCCTATGGACAGCTTTGAGTTGATACAATCTGTATATAAAATACAGTACAATCTCGGTAACATAAACACAAAAAATCCTGAGGAGTTCATACCAGCGGTATGTTTGTATTATCGAGGTTCGCAAGAAGCATGTACATTAGGGTGGTCCTTAACAGGGGTATTGTCAAATTTCTATGCTCCCAGGGGGTCAAACGTTTCCAAATTAATAAAAAAAATTCACTAAAAATTTGAGCTCTTAATATTAACTCTAAGATAGTCCTCATTCCAACCAAAGTTTCTTATGGAAAATAACATGTGGAAAACTCCTTTGTTCTTTCAAATTTTAAAACTTGGCGACAAGTGAATCTACAAAAATGAGACATACGTATTTTTGTAGAGAATTTAACGCTTTACAAAAAAGGTATCTTGTGATTTTTCGCTAAGTTTACTGGTTCAAAAGTTTTCCAAGGATAAAGTTTAAACTTTTTTTTGTAGACCGTTAAATTCTCTATAAAAATTATCTTCATATTACTGAGTCGTTCATAAGAGTGCATATTGATATTATCGCGATTTTATTGTATTTATCAAACATTGTTGTATATATGTTTTTATAGAGGTGCAATTTTTGTGTTACAGATTATCGTTACCAAATTCGTCAAAATTGAACAGTTTGTTGACCGATAATCGAATACGAAATTCTCTAGATACTAAAATTAAAATTGAGCCCGTCGACAGTTACGAACCGAATGTGCAAAACGATAATTGCAAGACGTTGAACAGACTGCAAGCTCGAATAGCAAGAAATAAACTAACTGTGAAGCATAATAAAGAAAGTCCCGAGTACACGGGTGGGACCAGAGACAAGTGGAAGACGCTCGCGCCGTCTTCGTCGGTATCGAATTTACTACACAGTAATGAATCTGACACCAAACCCAGTATTATAGAGTTAAGTGAAGCTGTTAAGAATATTACGGTGAGTAATTCATTTTAGTACAATAAACTCATAATCAGAGCTGAGCAAAGCACCGAACCTAAGTTCTCGAAGCATTGAGCACTTACTAAAGTGCTTGAAGCATAATACAACAAGCACTTCATTTTGATAAATGCTTATTAAAGCGTCAAGTAACAAGCACTTTTATTTTGAAAAATACTTAAAGATATTGAGCGGTTACTAAAGCGCTGAAAGCTTCAAGCGACAAGCTCTTCCATTTTGAAAAATGCTTAAAAGCATTGAGCATTTACTAAAATGCTTAAAACGTCAAACAACAAGCACTCCATTTTGATAAATGCTTATTAAAGCATAAAGCGACAAGCACTTTTATTTTGAAAACTAAAATGCTGAAAGCATCAAGTGACAAGCACTTCCATTTTTAAAAATGCTTAAAAGCATTGAGCACTTACTAAAATGCTTAAAGCATCAAGCGACAAGCACTTCATTTTGATAAATGCTTATTAAAGCATCAAGTGACAAGTATTTTCGTTTTGAAAAATGTTTAAAGGTATTGAGCACTTACTAAAATGCTTAAAGCATCAAGCGACAAGCACTTCATTTTGATAAATGCTTATTAAAGGATCAAGCGACAAGCACTTTTATTTTGAAAAATGCTTAAAGGTATTGAGCACTTACTAAAATGCTGAAAGCATCAAGCGACAAGCACTTCCATTTTTAAAAATGCTTAAAAGCATTGAGCACTTACTTAAATGCTTAAAGCATCAAGCGACAAGCACTTTTTTTGATAAATGCTTATTAAAGCATCAAGTGACAAGCATTTTCGTTTTGAAAAATGTTTAAAAGTATTGAGCACTTACTAAAATGCGGAAAGCATCAAGCGACAAGTACTTCCATTTTTAAAAATACTTAAAAGCATTGAGCACTTACTAAAATGCTTAAAGCATCAAGCGACAAGCACTTCATTTTGATAAATGCTTATTAAAGGATCAAGCGACAAACACTTTTATTTTGAAAAATGCTTAAAGGTATTGAGCGCTTACTAAAATGCTGAAAGCTTCAAGCGACAAGTTCTTCCATTTTGAAAAATGCTTAAAAGCATTGAGCACTTACTAAAACGCTCAAAGCATCAAGCGACAAGCATTCCATTTTGATAAATGCTTATTAAAGCATCAAGTGACAAGCATTTTCGTTTTGAAAAATCCTTAAAAAAGCATTACTAAAGTGCTTTAAAGCATTAAGCATTCTAAAGTAACTTCTTAAATCTTAACTTCCGACATTAAGTTATGACATAAATTTTGAAACATGAACAATATATCTAATTGATGGAGAAGTTTGTACTTAAACATACAAGGAAATTGATCTCTAACATCAAATAAAATAATATTTATAAAAGATAGACCTTTTATTAAACTTTGAAAGTGCTTGTTAAGTATCTAAAATGCTTTTCTAATGCTTAATAAGCTTATTGATCAATTTGTAATGGTTATGTGCTTAATAAGTAGCAAATCTTTATACAAGTGCCCTAAGCATCGAACATTTGCTTAAGAAAATGCTTTGAGCATTATTACAACACTAAGTTCTCAGCATTTGCCCGTAGCATTAAGAGACCGACAAAAATCGAACTGATCCGTTTGTTGGACCTTTTTTTGTAATCAGGTACGTAAACTCGCAACTGGCAAACCGTTGCCGGCTCATTTGAAAGCGCGTCGTGCAAATTTAAAATCAACACATCACGAAGTTTTGCAACGGATACGAAGAAAAAGGCCGTGGCATGCTCCGCAAGTCTTTGACTCAGACGTTTCGGATAGCGACGGCGACGAGGGCGTTCCTCCGATCTATCAACGCGTTTGGTTTGTTCCGAGTGCCGAGGAAGCGGCCGGCGTATCAATCAATCGCGACGCCAGATTGAGCGAGACCAAAGCCGACCTGCAAAGATATCTGTCGCAGATGCAGAAAGGCGCTGTCGGAAAAACACCACCCATGAAGGAGCTCGTCGTTATGGCAGGAGCCGCGAGGACTAATTGTAGAATTTTCGGGTCGGAATTATTGAAAAAGCATCATCCTGGTTATCGAGATTCTATACAAAATCGGTAAGCGTTTTTAAGTCAACCAAATCATTGTTATTCATCTTAAGATGGTTCGGACATTAAAGCACTTTTAAAGATTAAGAACTAATTTTTTAATATGTTATTAATCGCTATCGCATACGTCTAAAATAATTTTTTGAAGCAGATCTGATAAAGGGTTTTTGTGTAATTAATTATTAAATAATTGAAATTTAACATTCAGCCTATAGGGAATGTAAGCAAAACGCACACATCGAGTCATGTAGCCACTCCTAGAAAAGATAAAAAAACAAAAAACTACTATAATTATCAATTATAATAATCAATTAACTTCCGTTGAAATTTTCTTACGCGAAGGTTTTTAAAAATATTTTAACAAGAAAGATCGAAAATTCACGAAAATGTCAGTCCGTCATCAGTCCAATATGGAATCACCAATCAACAGAAGACTACTTTAGTCAAAAGTCATTTATTTATTATTTTTAGTAATTAAATTATTAACTCAATTTAATTATAAAATTATCATAGATCACCTCTAAATTATAATAATGAATTTAAGCAGTCAAGTTTTTAATTTTAATTTAATTTTATAAAAAAAAAATTAGATTGTATTATGATCACGAGCTAATGTCTGAACCACTTTAACTATGGTGAGAAATATGAGAATACGTTAATATTTCATTTATTTTAGTGAATCGGTAAACTTTATAATAGTTCATAATACTTGTTTTATTTTTTTTATCTAACAAAAAAAAGAAAACAAAATACATTGCATTTGTTTGGACAGGAACGCAAGCATAGTTGGACTGCTAAAACCCCAGCGTTGTAGTTTCGACGAGGATGGCGAATCCTGCACTCGACAGGCGCTGCCATGCACACGGCACTGCGCACGACATATAATGCACAACGCCGATCAATTGCTGTACGATTATTGCACGGCCAAGTTTGCCGACAACACGCAGTGCTGTGTGCCTGTGTTCGATATCAACCATGAACTTCCGTTGTGCACTGAACACGCCAGGAAAAGGGTATGCCTTATGTAACTACAATAATAATAATAAAAATCCGGGTCGCAGTGCAAAAACCCTGCCGACAATATAGTGTATTTGCTTATACAGGCAGTGTGGCTTTATTATGCGAACTTAAGTTGGTTTTCGGGCAAAACAAAACATTTTACTCCTTAATACACCCCTTAAAATAACATTTTTTTTTCTTAATTGCAATATTATTATCACTTGAACCTCTATACCAAATTATATACAACTTTCAGTAAATCATTCACTATCTGCAAACTAGTGTTTTCATAAAATTTTTAAGTCCGGTCCTATCGGGCCGATTTTATAAAAATTTTAGGGATACTTTTTAATTACTACTAAAGGGTTAAATGTCAATTTTAGGGCCCAAAAACATTTTTCAACCCCTAAAAACTACCCTTAAAATGGCTAAATTACGCCCATTTTAAATAGGCTTCTCGCATCGAGAAATTTTGGTCTGACCCCTAGGTCCCGCCATCCGACCGATGCCAATAGTGTATGGATTTGAAGCTTTTCATCCAGTTTACCCAACAACCCTCATAAATAGATAATTCTTCGCGTATTTTACGTGTGTGAGTTTTTCGAGACTGATAATTTCATATCCTCTGGGTCGTGCGTCTCTGAAACCTTCCCTGGCTCATAGTCCCAGGGGTGCGGGCACCTCCGGTTATAAGAACCGCCGATCTAAGGTCATTTGTCAGTCCGTCTTTTTTTTTTTTATGCTTTTTGTAACCCATCATTAGAGTATTAGTAATATATATTCATATTTTCGATGGTGCTTTTAGGATAATTATAATAGAATGTGTCAAGAAACGAAACCAAAGAAACCAAGAAAAAAAGCCAAACCGTCAGCGATGATTAGACCACAGAAACGAAGCAAGAAAAGAAGAAAACCTCCATCAAAATCAAGTGAAAAATCCCATCATAAATCTTCAATTAGTTCATTATCGGATACGGTGACAGAGAATACAGGTAACTCATATATAAACATTAAAAGCACTGTGGTTGGAACAATAAACTAAAATAAAAGAATAGTTACTTCTTACCACACCAGATTTATTCAGTGGATGTACATTTCGAGAGCTAAGCTCCCATCTTCAGCAAAACTTAGTGTTTTGCTGAAGATGGGAGCTTAGCTCGAAATGTACATCCACTGAATAAATCTGGTGTGGTAAGAAGTAACTATTCTTTTATTTTAACTCTTAATTATATTATAGTAAAAAAAAATCAATTCTGTCAGTTGCTCTAGTCTTTGCAATGAAGTATAGATGTTTAAGAAGACCAAACGACACGGGCTCTTTCATGATTTTTGCGACCACAAAATGTGTTCACCTAATAGTTAATTTTTTTTGTACACTAATACCGCTGATCAGGGATTACTAAGGTCCTTAGATTTGAGAGTACCGCAATAGGGATGTTGACTATTTTTGGGAAAGTGTTTTAAATCGTGCATAAGTACCTAATACAGTCCCAAATATTTATTTATAATTTAAATACGACTCAAGCTTTAAAAATAATGTATTTTAAATTCCGTTTCAAATTTCGCTCCTAACCGCCAATACTCGTCACGTGACTGTCGCGACGTTATACAGTCATAAGCGCTGGTAAACTGACGAGGAGATAAAAGGTTTTTTCGTAGTTGTTGCTATAGTTACATGTAATTTGACGTTTCCTATAAATAAATAATAATAAATTACACACTAAATATTAACCAAACAATGAAGCCGTTTGATAGCGTGAACAGCGTCCTTCTCTGTGACAGCGTCTGATAATGTTTATGACTGAGTGACGTCATGCACTCTGGTGTTCGTTGTCACGTGACTTAAGAGTGATTTTATTACGTTTTATTTATTAAATATTAATCAAATTCTGGAGAAGTTTGGATAAAATCCGTGGCGCAGGATCAGTAAAACAGGAATACTGAGATTAAAATTGCATTTTCACTAACGTTTTGGTACGCTTTGCACCATCTTCAGAGTTCAAATGCTGCGCCACGGATTTTATCCAACATTAATAAAGAACCATAACCACTCTAATTAATTCCTTTTAATTAGAGTCACCCTCATTAATCAAATTCCTTAAAAATAAAGAGAAATATTGTGTTTATTAGTATATCTATCATAAAACTACCACTTGACGTTAAAATTATGTTTTTATTTGAATACAGTCAACATCGCTATTTATCTAACAAGTGCAATATTCCATTTACAGATGTAGACATCGGTGAAAATATACCGGTGTGCGATAGTCCAGAAAAAATAACCGCCTCGACAGAGTTGGTGTCGTGCGCTGAGTTTGGCGAAGACGAGCCGGACGAGGATGTAGTAGCGCGCGTCCTCGGCGTTGAAAATGTCGAGGAACTACCGCTGGAATTGGCGAGTTCGGTCGAACTGGCGAGCGTAGAACAGTCGCTCGTTACTCAGGCTTCGAGGTTACTCGAAGAAACAGACATTACCAACGTTTTGAGTCAGATACCTCCAGATGCATTTAATGAACTATTTAGTGAGTATCGATTGTTTGGTGACTTTGATTAATAAAGCGTGTAGAATCTATATTAATAAAATTAAAATGTGTCTGCTATGGCTATCTAAGTTTCACTTCAACTGCGCGTCAAGGCTACGCGCGGCCATTTTCTTTTTTATATTTGGGCGATGCATTCGCCCTTCTTTGTGATACAGTAAAACCTGCTTAATACGATTTTCAAGAAGTCATTAAAAACAACGTAATAAGCAGGAAGACTATAAACTGAACAAAGCTAAGAGTAAACTTTTACCTGGCAGATATTTTTGATCTGTCTGAGCTTTGCCTTCAGGAGAACCCACAGGAACTGTTAAAATATTACGTAACCCCTATTAACCCCTGATAAGTAACCTTGATATAAGAAAGAATGGTAGTATATCTCCCTCATAAAAAAGTGAGTCTCTTATTGGGCTAGTATACAGAGAACTCGCGGAGTAGCGCTGCGAGCTCATCAGCAATGCTTGCTGTGTTAAATAAAAAGATTAAATTCAATTTTCAAAGTATATTACGCAACGCCAACGCATAGGCAAGCCCGTTACGCATCTCTTTTAACATAGCAAGCATTGCTGGTGTGCTCGCGGCGCTACTCCGCGGGTTCTCCGTGCACTCGCCCAATAAAAGATTCACCCCTTCCATCAACGCTATAAGAAAGTATGGTAGTATATTTCCCACATAAAAAAATGAAATTCTTATTGAGCTAGTATACGGAGAACCCGCGGAGTAGCGCTGCGAGCTCAGCAGCAATGCTTGCTGTGTTAAATAGAGTAAAAAGATTAAATTGAATTTTTGAAGTTGATTACGCAACGTCAACGCATAGGCAAACCCGTTACGCATCTCGTTTAACACAGCAACCATTGCTGGTGCGCTCGCAGCGCTACTCCGCGAGCTCTCCGTGTACTCGCCCAATAAGAGCTTCACACCTTCTAACTAACTCCCTCTATAGAGATGGACAATATACATCGATGTATCAAAAACAATTGATGTATAGAGACGATATATCGTTAATGTTTTGATGTTTCGATGCTTTTTCATCTGATGCATTACTGAACAGCATACAGACTAATGCTGGGATGCAGAAAGCATTGTCAAAAAATTGTATTTGACAATGACCTTAGATTGTAATCATCAATTTACAGTGCTATGCATGCAGGAGCAGTCTAATGTCGTTGTGAAACTCTCTTTTATTTAGAACATCCGAAATATATCATCATAAAAATCGATACCACAGCTCGATGTATCGATGTTTTTTTTTTAATGTCCATTTCCACCCATCTAGATAGATAGATTGTAGATTATAGACCCTCAAAATAAACCACCCCATCTATGAGAAACGTTACGTAATATTTGAAAGTTCCCATAGCACATCTAGATACCGTTTTTTGTGATCTACAAGAACTCCGAGCCAGTAACAACAATTGGATTAAAGATTTCTATGAAAGCCAGAAACCTTTCGTCGTATGAGGAGCGTGTCATAGTAAACGTTAGGTGAAATTCTTGGAAGTGACGTAAAAGAGCGTATTAAGCGGCCTTTGGTTTATTTATGATGTTCTTTTTAGTCGACCGCAACGGTGTATACGAACCAACAATGGAAGAAACTGAAGAGCTCGAGCGTGCTTTGGAAGCCGTCGACCAGGACGTAAAGTCTTTAGAAAAATTGTCTCAGACGCAAGGACTGTTAGATTCACTTCTGGACGAGCACGCCCTCGTCGAGAGCTTAGCGCAAATACCCGATGTGTTCAACCATCACGGAACTATGAACGGTTTTAACGTCAACGCCAACTTGAACGCTGGTTCTTCTGCCGCGACAACGGTTATACCGGCGCGATCGATTGTAACGCCGGTTGTTAACGGTTTAGAAAATATCATGTCTGTTCAGCCTCAGGCACATACGCCTTCGTAGTAGCGTCGTCGTCGGATTTTATTTGTTTCAAATAGTAGACTCAGGTATAAAACAAATTCACCGATGTAAAAAAAAAAAAACAAAAAAAAAACGTTCTTTTAAGCTCTCTAATGTATAACTGGTAGTTTCTCCAAAAAGGATTAAGGAATTTTTCATTTGTTTCTGCTGTATTTACGGGTAAATTTATAAATAACTTTTTCAATTGGACCGGAAAGGATGTATAAGTCGAGGGCGCGTCGCTCCGAAAGAGTGGATTACTGAGATTCGGTAAAGCGGGCTGCTGTAAGTACAAAATGCAGATTAATTAATCGGTATATTGAAAATCGTATTTTACTACAAATAATACAAATGTAACTGGTCTTGTGGTTACATGCGACATTCTTTTGTTTGTGCAATTACGATTTTAGTATATAAACATTTTATAAAAAAAAGCTGAATGTGTTAACGGAAAAACTAATCAGTATTTTTATTTTTTTAATTAGTGTCATGTTTTGTATATATTGGTATTTCTGTTTAATTATTGACGGTCGAAAATCATTCATGCTTGCGACATTTTATCAATTGTTTTCGACAAGCAATTATTTATATTTAGCAGAGCTGGGTAGAATATAAAAATTTAAAAAGTATTCGATTACTAATGCATGGATTAGTTCACAAAAATATTCAAATGCTCTAAATTTTAATATATTTGAATTCAAGAAAGTATTCAAATACTAAAATATATTAACAAAATAAAATTACTTGCAATACTGTTCAATTGGTTTTTATTGATATAAAATACTACGTTTCAACCAAACTTTGGGGTCCTTTTCAAGTTTCAAATACAAAGTTTGGTTGAAACGTCGTATTTTATATCAATAAAAACCAATTGAACAGTATTGCAAATAATTTTATTTTGTTAATATATCTATTACTGTTGGTAGAGTCAATATTATTACTAAAATATATTTTGAATGCATTAAATAATGAAGTTATATTTTGATTGTGTACTCAAAATAATTTTGTATTGTTTTTCAATCAGAAAACAATTCCACAATTTTAATGTGGCGTCATAAGAACGGAATTAATCAGTAGTAAAATTTAGAAACTAAGAAAATGTCAGCATCGTATTTGAAATGCACTAAAAAGGAAAATCTTTGGTACACTTTCATTTATCTGAAGTAATGATTGGAATAAACAGATAATTGTTAATCACGAATATTGCAAAATGTCAAAAACTGTAGGTTTAAACCGACCAGTCGTTGAGGGAAGGATTGATATAGGAACAATTTAAAAAAGGAGCTTTACCGATGTAGAAATACTAAGTAATATGATCATTGATTGATCGCTAATGACCTTAACTGTTGAGCGTCTATAATCTACAATCATTGATTTAGGATTAATACAGTTTACCACCTTGGAACTAGCCCGAGACCCTGACGATGAAAATAAACTTCTTGAAATGTTAGCCATAAGCGAATCATCGGTAGGGCTTCTTTTTTTAACTTTCCCTCGATTAATATTCTATTTGAACAAAACTAAATATGAAAAACGTTAAGACGTACATTGTTATTATTAAGTAAAGTAAATAAACTTTAAATTCCTGCAAAAAGAATGTTTTGAAATAAATAAACCAATAAAAAAACACTAAATTTAAACTCACTTGCTAATACTTGGTAAAATGGCCGAGTACTGAGTAATAAACGAAATCACGGCACGCCACTGTTTACCGCGGCGACTTTTGAAACAACGGGAAAAAAGTAGTTTGAAAACAAAATGCACCTGCGCAGTCGCATAAAACTTGAACGCTACCCAGCTCTGATTTCTACAAACAACGAAAGCAGTCTTTACTAGTGATGTAAAAGAATAAATTGTCGGTTAAATTACCGCGGCTATTTAATATTATTATACAAGGCTGCGCAGAAATTTGTGCGCATAATTGTAATTTCCGATCGAGATTTTATTTATGTAATTAGAAACACTTTAATTCATTCGATTCTACTGTTGAAAATTTCTCTATTGAAAAAAAAAAGAGAAACCAGAACCCAGTTTTGTTTTATAGATAGCTGTTTAATTAACCGGTAAATTATTCGGTCAAAATGATTAAAAATAACCGGTAATTCTACATCACTAGTATTTATACCTTTGATCATTCCGTGATGAAACAATTGACGCAGCAGTACAGAGAAGTTCTTGACTCTTGATTGATAATACGAATCTTTAGACTGAAATTAATTGTTTAGATGGACAAAAAGCGAATTAAATTGTAGCTTTACAATTTTGAAAATTATTTTGATAGAAAAAATGTGTTTTAAATTTATTGGCTAATGATTTACTATATTCATATCCATATTACTAAATGATTGTTAATGTTCATAGGTATTTGGATTGACAAGACTTGTATATTTAAAAATAATTCTTTAATATTTTCATACAACGTTTCGTCTCTCTCGAGACTTCTTCAGGTACTATAATTTGAACACAAAAAAAAAAAAAAAAAATTAAATAAATATCATTTTTACAAGTCAAGAGTTGTGAAAATATAACTAGTAGATAATTTTCAACATAATAAACAATATAAGTAAAATATAATAGTATTATCATCAACAGTCGTGTATAAATTCTTTTAGATTGCGACTTGAATTTATGTTAAATTTTGAATTTGAATAATTCGTTATTGAGGTAAATATTTATTTATTTATTTTTTTTTTTTAAATATTGAGTCATTTAATTACTAAATAAATATTTTGCTATTTTTACAATTTTACAATAATGAATTTACTTATAATTTAAATTTCTGTAATAAGATTTTTGCTTTGTTGATGATAATACTATTATATTTTACTTATATTGTTTATTATGTTGAAAATTATCTACTAGTTATATTTTCACAACTCTTGACTTGTAAAAATGATATTTATTTATTTTTTTTTTTTTTTTTTTTTTTTTTTTGTGTTCAAATTATAGTACCTGAAGAAGTCTCGAGGGAGACGAAATGTTGTATGAAAATATTAAAGAATTATTTTTAAATATACAAGTCTTGTCAATCCAAGTATTGGCTAATGCTTGCAGTAGCACTGTTAAAGTACAAATTGGTAATATTACTTCATAGTGAAAATTCTCGAACAATTTCTGAGAGAGACAGCTGATGAAAAACGTTTTATTTTTAAAATTAGTAGTAAAAAAATTATAAATCGGAGTCATCCCCTTTTGATATCCTAAAGCATGTGAGACTAAATTTGAATATGATGACGAAAAATTGAAAAAAGACATCACAGTCAAGGTTATAAGATACAGAGGTGACCTCGTTCCGTTGGATAGTAGTGATAGAATGACGTCCATTCAATAACCTGTGTATTTCAAATGACCTTGATCACAATGTCGAATTTTAAAACAATATTACAATGCCTGACCTGTGACGTAATAAGTTATCTTCGACAGCGCATGCGCGTATGGTCTATATGACACACAGCTTTCTGAGCACTCGTGAACCATCGTCTTTAAGATGTTTGACCCATTTTCTCAGGTGGAAATTCAAAATAGAAATAATATGAATTTACCAAATTTCATAACCTACGATAAAAATACCCCATTTAAGATTTGATTAATTTACATAAAAACATAAATTACTACCGACTTTATTTCTTTTTCGTCCTTGGTAATTAATATAAAAATTGTTTGTCGGGAAAAAGGACTTTTAAATAAACACTTAATTTTTTATTTACAGCGACGTTTCGTTCCTTGTTTGGAACTTTATCAAGCTTTAATAACTATTAAATGTTTTGATTAAGTAGATATAAAATTTAAAATATACATGAAATATAAATTAGAATTTAACAATTATTAATAAAAAGTATATAATAATTTCGTTTTTTAAAAAATGTTTTCACAGTTGAGGTTCAATTAATAATTTTACTGACTATTAATAGTCAATAAAATTATTAATTGATATTATTTAATATTAATAATTTTATTGACTATTAATAGTCAATAAAATTATTAATTGAACATCAACTGTGAAAACATTTTTTAAAAAACGAAATTATTATATACTTTTTATTAATAATTGTTAAATTCTAATTTATATTTCATGTATATTTTAAATTTTATATCTACTTAATCAAAACATTTAATAGTTATTAAAGCTTGATAAAGTTCCAAACAAGGAACGAAACGTCGCTGTAAATAAAAAATTAAGTGTTTATTTAAAAGTCCTTTTTCCCGACAAATAATTTTTATAAATTACTACCATTAGCTCGAGAAATTTGGGTCCCGCGTTGCCGGTTTTTTTCTGTGGCATAAAAGTAGTATTACGTTGCCGAAAGTACCTAGCGATCAGCTTTTATGCATTTCAGACCGTTTTTTTATATGATTATTACTGTAGTTATAAGGAAAACAGATGGTTCACAGTGCTAGTATGTGAAACTGTTTTTTTTTGTACTCTAAACGTTAATTTTGTTTAAAAGTCCCTTTGTTGAGAATTTTCATTTTGTGTTTGTCAATCTCGTTGCTATTTCATTTATTTGTTTTTGTGCAAAAGTTTCTGTTCACATTATCGTTATTAATATCATTCCGTTAGTTCAATTGATTTGAGATCATTATAACTGATTTATAATATAAGAGATAGTTTAGTAATTATGGTTTCAGGTCAACAGTTTAATGTAGAATTTTCATCTAATTTTCAAAACATATTTCTGATAAATCACAACCATCAACTTATACTCCTGAACACGCCTTCGTAGTTGTTTTTTGGTTTACTGAGTGAGAAGGATAGAGTTGCGTTATGGCCATCTATCTCATTTTCTCTACGGTGTACCTTAATAATAATAAAAATAATAATTTTCCGTTATTCATTTGTGCCAATTACAGCGTAAACAGCGTCAGAAAGAACATATTATCTACAGACAAAAGCTTTAGAACATTAAAAAACATATTAAATAAATAACAAAATACATATGTAGTATAACAACAGAGATATGTTAAAAATCAATAATCAATCTTTGAAGACATGTTAAAAATTATTAAAATGCATATTAAAACATCTACACAAACAGTTTAAAAACAATTGGCAATAAGCACAATAAAATTGCAAAACAGTAAAAATACGTTAAAATAACCTCAATTAAAATCAAAAATAACCTCAATCGTGCGAGTAGACTCTACACGCACGATTGAGGTTAAGGTACTATTACTATTTTGAGAGAAAGCTATCTTTTTCTTTCGGGGGGAAGACATTTTATACACGTCTCATGTCCAGGAATTGTACGTTGATGTTCATAACAATCTGTCTATCGCAAATTCGCAAATAATTATATAAAACTGACACATAACCTAAAATATTGAGCCATCTACAATAGGGATGTTGACCATTTTTGGGAAAGTATTTTAAATCGTGCATAAGTACCTAATATTGCCACATATATTTATTATTTTTATTTAAATACAACTCAAGCCTTAAAAATCATATATTTTAAATCCCGTTTCAAATTTCGGTCCAAAACGCCAATACTAGTCGCGTGACATCACCTGTTCATACCAAAGGAGACTCAAAAGTTTACACGGGAGCCACCATCCTATAGATGCGTATTCTGTGCTCATAAACGTTAGTAAACTGAGGTGATGAAAAGTTGTTTCGTAGTCGTTGCTATAGTTACATGTAATTTGACGTTTCCTATAAACAAATAATAATAAATTAGACACTAAATATTAACCAAACAATGAAGTTTTTTGACAGCGGCTGAACATATGACGTCATGCGCTCTGATTGGTGTCTGTTGTCACGTGACTTGAGAGTGATTTTATTAGGTTTTATTTATTAAATATTAATTAAATTCCTTAAAAATAAGGAAAAATATAGTTTTTTTAGTATTTCTATCATAGAAACTACTACTTTTCGTTAAAATTATGTTTTTATTTGAATACAGTCAACATCACTATTGATTTCATTAGTTGGTTCAAAACAAACAATAGGGTTCTTTTACACCCTACATTACGGAACCCTAAAAAGGACGATAATGTGAATAGAGCGTAAAAAGAGTCTCAACATAATAAATGAAACTTGTATCGTAAAATATATAAATAATTGTGACGTAGCCAGTGGTATTGAAAACATTGTAGAAAAGACGCTTTGTTTAAATAGCAATTATATTTTTTTTTCTTTTTATTACACAAATAATTATGTAAGTAGCCAATTTTTTTTAATTTGTTTTAACAGAATATAGAGAAAAAACACTACGTTATCAAATATGACCAACTTTTTTGAGAATACATCTCAAGTTTAGAAATCGGTAGCTGAAAATAACATGTGTTGTTGGGACATTTATTTTTGGGACAATTGGACATTAAATTTTCAGTGCCCATAAATGTCCGGCAATACAAAAAAATCTAACAAAATATATTACAGTCGAAATGATCTTACACTGATAGAAATGACATCGTTAAATTTACTCGAACATTAGAGTTAAAAAAATGGTTTTGGCTTATATATAAGTTATTTTCAACATAAAAATATTTATTTACTTTACTAAAATACAATAGTAACTGTCATTATATATTTTATATACAGATTGTATCAACTCAAAGCTGTCCATAGGGCACTCTGTGTGTAAGACAGAGCACCATACACAAACGATAAGCAAGAGTGAGATAAATGATTGCTAATAGGTAGTAATTACTGTGGTTACTGTAAAATAAATTTAAATAAACGTCTTTGTTTTCTAAGTAAAAATAGCCATTTTATCAATTAATGACAGTCTGTAGTCACTACCGAAATTATTGATAAAATGGCTATTTATACTGTTCACGAAAAAATCCAAATAATTAAATGGCTTTATGGTGGTAATTCAACCGCCGACGTAATAAATTAATTGATAAAATGGCCATTTTTACTTAGAAAACAAAGACGTTTATTTAAATTTATTTTACAGTAACCACGGTAATTACTACCTATTAGCGATCATTTATCTCACTCTTGCTTATCGTTTGTGTATGGTGCTCTGTCTTACACACAGAGTGCCCTATGGACAGCTTTGAGTTGATACAATCTGTATAACATCGTTGACTATATATTTTAGTTGAGATAACTTTTATGTATTTGTCTCAATGCATTTTTTTCTATCAGTATAAGGATCTTTAGAGATTTTATTGATCTGTTTTTAATGGATCTTTTCAGTATTACTGTTTTGGTAATGTTGGGTAAAAGTGTAATCAGCCGAAATAAATATTTCAAACGAGTATTAGAATTTATCTCATATATAGATCTCATTTATTTTATTAACCAACATATTCAGTGAAATATTTAACGTGGGACCATCACATACACCACTGAAATATAAATATACTGGAAGGGGCACTGCCATGCCTGGCCCGTGCACGGTAAACGCGGTAGAGACAGAGAGTATTTGTGGAGAGTCCGTCTCACTCTCTCCTTGTGCGCTTGCGCACAATACAGCACATCGCATGCGTTACACCGTGGTTACACCCCATCTCAAAAATTTATTCCTTTTTTCGCAGTGCTGTTGTAGTACGTTATTAGAAGAAGTGATGACCATAGCGCCTTACATTCCTTTATAATAAACATTTAATAACAAATAATATATTTGAAAATTTAAAAAGCGTGGTTGGTGTTAATAATTTTAAAAAAACTTAAAAAATGGTCCGGATTTGCTGCGTTAAGAATTGCCACAATGTTTGGTACCCAAACATTAACCTCACATTTCATACTATATATTATAACTCATTACTTTTGCTAACTTTAATGTACCTTATCTATCTCATCTCATCCCTATGACTGTTCATTGAAAACGTTGAATGATTTTAAATAAAAGTAACAAAGTAGAAACTGTCCAAAACGATGATAAAAAATATCTATGAACAAAAAGTTCGATTCAAAAAAGGAAACTGTCCAAAACGATGATAAAAAATATCTATGAACAAAAAGTTCGATTCAAAAAAGATTTCAAACGCAAAGAATTAGATCAAAAAACAAAATGTTTGCCGAAGTTGGCGAGTTTTATTTTTTTATTCACATAATGCGCCAGTTATGGGCACGAATGCATCAACTATTTCGATATATATGTATTTTTTTCCCAAAAAAATATTCGTGCACCCAAATCATCTTCTAAAATATAGTAACCTTAATATCATAGTAATTCTACTTGTCTCGGGTCCCTTGAGCCACTACCATAAGGTGAACACAGGAGAAAATGTTTTTGGTTTTGACTGTACGACAAAGACAGACTCTCCACAAATCTACTCTCTCTCTCGGCTCGCTTCCCGCCGCTCAGTGCCCCTTCCAGTATATTTATATTTCAGTGACATACACACAGAGTGCTAATCTGCTACTGCGCATGCAAACCAACAGGGAAAGAGAAGGCGATAAACTCGGTATATGTATGTCTCTTTCTAGCCTGCATTGCTGTATGTTGTTGAACAAAGACGGAACAGCTACCGTAATTATCACTATTTTTTTCTGTCATTTTGCTCGCACAGCCTAGCAGTCCATACCTATTGGGGACGCTAGTCGAAAATTCCAAAATGCAATATGTATTGGCATATTTGATTATAGTTCCACCATAACGTATTTTTTTAAAGTGGATGTTGCTTCACCAACTGAATTCTAACGTTTTTCAATGGAAACGAAACAGTAGGTTGTTTTAATACAAAGATTCTTTTGCTTTGTTAACTTCGTTGACACACATTTCTAAAGGCCCCGGTACACAGTGGTCTGTGATGGGCCATTTTAGACCATTGCCATTGTGTACAGGGGGTAATGGTCTGTAGTGGCGGACAATTGTGAATCGTGGTGCGTAATCCATTTGTTGTCGGTTTTTTTGACAGACTTCAAAGGAATCGTGGCGTGGCGTGGCCTGTGGTGTTCACACAGTCGCCCATTGTTTGGACAGGTACCTACTTTTTTTGTTGCGTGCTATTCTATTTAAATTTTTAATAGCCCAAAATGTCAGTATCCTGGAGCAATGAAGAGACTTTTAGGTTTAAAATACTTGTAAATAGTATATAAATAAATAGCCGCGGCCGTAATTACTTCCACGTCCATCGCGAGTGTTTCGCCAGGCAGAAATAAGCCATGCACCATTGTGTGAACACCAAGTGATGGTGGCCTACAGTTGCGCATTGCAAAGCATGGCCCATCACAGACCACTGTGTACTGGGACCTTAACAAAAGAAACCATTTTTTTCAAATAAGGAATTCGATATATTGTTTTAGTCCGAATGCCACAAAGCTGGAAGAAAATATGTTTTGCCCCACCCCTTATAAAATATCTGCTTTTTATTTATGCCGTCGTAATTTTTTTTTTCAATTAATAATTTTTAATAAATAAAAATATTACTACTTCATAATACGCCACCTGCGATCTTGCAAACAGTACACAATACAGATAACGCCACCCACATATCAGCCGCTGCGTGCGTGAGGCAATTTAGAGAGGCTACTTATACAAAATGTGTACCGTACTTACTATTCATTATTGAGGTTAAGTTTGTTACACAAGTGAAATGTTGAAAATACTGGAAATGAAGATAAAAGTCGCTATTTTACAGGGAGCTAGACACAGTGTTTATCTAGTGAACAATGCTATTTTGACTCATGTGACATGTTAAACGAGCATCGTTCACACGTCGAAAAAGTACGTCATTACGCCCTAGATACGTAATCCACTATTAAAATAACTCGACGATTTTTGTTTTCATTTAAAATGTTACAGATTAATGAAATATTATTTATCAATTTCAACCTTTTCTTTTTTTAATTTGTTTATAATATTGCAACAATTATTATACAAAAAAATATTTTTGTTTTGACCAGTCATTTGTTAATACACCCATACTTCGCTATACGGCATTTCGCTATAATGGCTTTTTTTAATTATGGCACTTTTTCGATTTATGACCAACAATGACTTGTTATAACGGCCAAAAAGAAACAGAAAGTTAGACGAAGCACGCAACGTTGGACCAATATTCATTATTAGGCTTTTTGTTTTACGGCCAATTTTTCCGGAACGTATCTAGGCCGTAAAGCGAGGTATGGATGTAATACATAATCATGTTTGCTATAATTTTATTTTGTTTTAAAAGTAGTGGGCGATAGAATGAATTGACAATTTCAATTCTTTTTTGTGACTAATGGATTGATTAGACGGTTTTATTTACTGAAAAGGGCTTAGGCTGGACTTAAGTCAACCAAGAAAGTAAAAAACAGATGGGAAATTAGAGTGACCTGTGAACTACAATAGTGGAAGATTCAGGTGACATTGTTTTTACACCGTTAAGGCATGCTAAAGTCTTTGCTCGACATTACCCACAGGTATATTGAATAGTGGTGACATCTAGTTTCAAACAAGCTTATTACTGTTATGATGCACATTTCAAAATAAACTATTTTGACTATATTTTGGCGATTTCAACGAAATTGAGACGGTGTTGGTACAGTAAAATTAATTTTTACACAAAACAGTCATTTAGGATTGAACGTTGTTAAATAATATTTAAATTCTTAAATGAACACAACTAATAACGTATAATAGACTCCGAAGTTCTGTACTAGACGACGGAAAAATTTTGAAAGCAATAAAATTGTGAAACAGAATACAGGGGCTATTTTCTATCTTTTACATTGCGCGCGCATCATTTACAGCTACTGACAGATAACAAATCATAATTCTAAACAATCACAAAAAACACATATACAAAAATAAAGCACTACACAAAAGACACCTACTTCTACCTAATTAGGATTAAAAATGGAGTGCTAATCTACTACAGCGCATATAAACTAGCAGGAAAGGGAAGGCGATAGACGCGGTATATGTTTGTCTCTTTCTGACGTTTTCTTATTGGCTCTGCCAGTGACGGTTTTCATTGGCAGCCTATAAATGAATGATTTAACAACGAAAAGGACAGAGAACTTCTTTTAAAAATGTTTTAATTATGTACACTTCGACTACATTACTGTATAAAATATAAATTTCAAAATAAAAAAAAAAAAAAATTATGTGACAGCTTGGTAAGCTAAAACGAAATTGCTACTGCTATCTCTTTCTTTGTTATTTGATTCGCGCAATCCAGACTAGCACTCCATATATAACACCTCAATGGTTCTAACCACGTTTATTAAAAAATGGCAATCTCCAATTTCAGATAATTTAAAGAAGACAGAAAATAATCCCATTATTCTCTGTCTCACGACTTTATAAGCGCTTTTCTTTTGATCATATATCATGGCTCCTTTGTAGCAGCGTAATTTTTAAAAATAATCGTAATACAGGCCTGGGAAGTCATATGTGGGAAATATTTCTATAATTTCACGCGTTGACTAAGATTATGTGCCCAGATGCTATCGGTAGCTCGCGATCGATAGTCTAATAAATGGTTAGATCTGTCCATGATTATATGATCTAAGCACTTTCCACTAGTTCTGAGTCCATATATTATACGCCCATGCTAATAACAAATGAAAATCATCATTTTTTTTAATTCAAATATACATTAAACGTAGAAAAAATTAAATTAATTGTACATATTAAAAACTAGGAAAGACCACATAAATAAATTTAATTACTAGTAGTGAATATGATCCCAGAACACTAATTTTATACTCTACAAAATTCGTTTTGATTTTAAGTTCTTTTTACTAACGTCGATTATTGCAAAACCAATGCCCGATTATCGTGACCCCCCTGTAGTTAACTGTTTTAATTATTTGATGGCACACCATGTAATATTCCCACTATGGTATAACCAGTTATTTCGTTCTTCCTTTGATCTTTTTGTTCTCGATCACCGTCCGCCATGTTCCCCGAAATGCAGTTCAGTATTGTTCGCTGTGTAAGCTACTGCTGCATTGCACTACTACACACGTAACTGGCAAACCGACGCTGCAGTGAAACCATCAGTTGTGCTGTGTTGACAGAATTATTGAAAAAACTTCCAATGAACGAGGATTTTATGAAATAGAAATTTACATGTGTTAAAAAATAGCAATGCGATGCACTTTTGTTTTTATTATTTCAATTGTTTCCTTGTAAAAAGAAATGTCTGCTGCTGCAATGTTTTGTTTTGCGCTTGTATTGATATTTATAACGAATTAGAACGTAAAATTACTTAGCAGAACTTCTCTGATTTGCTATTTGGTTCGCTCTGAGTGACTCCTTCCTAGATAGTAACTGATACTAGTTTTTATTGTAATATTATCTTAAAAAATCACATCGAAACGATATTTGTAGAGTATAAATAATTATTTATTATTGCCTGCAAAAATAAATTTCTAAATATAGTTTTATATCAGTAGTGACATGTTAATTCTTTTTCAAATTAACAGATTTTTAATAATTTTTTATCGATCTTGTTTTTATACATTTATGTTAATTAAGACACTGTTTTTATTTTTTGACTTTTTACTCTCGAATTTATAGTTTTTTAAAGTTATGCTTTGTATTTATTTTTTATACAAGTTAAAAATTAAAATTGTTAATTTGAAAAAGTCGTCTAACTGATTTTTATAGTAAATGTTGTAAAATACATGTACAGTCGTATGTAAAAAAAAAACGTTTCTTTTAATTTGTCTCTGTATTGTAATAATTTTATGTTATTTATTAATTAGATGTAAATGTAAAAAAATAGGTATAGTGTATGAAAGGCTAGAATTATTGTAAGTTTAATACAAAATGCAAATTGGATGTTAAAACAAACGAAGGCGTACACGAAACAACACACTGTCAGATTGTGCTGAAAAATAATCGGTAACAAAACTTGCATGATTTTTTTTATTATGCACAACGAAATTATATGTCAATTTGAACAAAACTCTGAAATCTGAAATAAACGCTTATGACGTCAGCTGTCGAAAATCTGAGAAACATTGAATGATTTATTGAAGCGCGATAATGTAATTAAATATAAGCCAAGATCTCATGACACCCGTTTCATGAAGTGTTTGATTCAGGTAGTAATTTTATACAATATAGTATATATACCTAGGTAAGATGTATAGGTAAATGGGTATCTGTCTGTCTTATCTGGGTACGCCAGGTACTGCGCATACAGGAAAGGTTTAAAAGAATATGTTTAATTCAAAAGCCAACAAGTACTATTCGAAAGTTAAGACACTTTTGGAGCGGTTAACATTAAACCAAAATACTCCAAAGTTAAATTTTCAAAAATAAAAAAATAAGTTATTGATTCCCGCTGAAATTTTTATAGCAACTTCATTAGAATATATTTAAAAATATTTGCAAAAAGGCAGCCATTTTTTCCGGGGCTTAAGACTATTTTTGGGAACTTATTTATGGGTACTATGTACGATTTAAAACACTTTCCCAAATATAGTTGGCTTTTGAATCAAACACTTTTTTTGGCACATATCTTTTTTAAACCATTCCTGTATGCGCAGTACCAGGCGTACCCAAATAGGACAGACAAACATTCATTTACCTATACGTCTTACCTATATATATTATTGTATAAAATTTCTACTTGAATCAAACACTTCATGAAACGGGTGTCATCAGCTCTTGGACTAATAACACAATTTTAATTTTTGAACTTCAGCGACTCGTCGATGTTTCGCAGATTTTAGAGTGTATATTTTCGTTCTGCATAATAAAAATGCAACGAAAAATTCCATGTTAGTTTTTAAAACGATTGTATTTTGAGCATAACTTTCCGTATTTGTTGTGAGAAGTAAATTAACTTAGTCTACAAAAAAAAATATTCAGTAGTTTTGATGTTGGATTTTTTTATAATTGAATGTCGTGGAAAATGTGAAATGTGATAAAATTCCAAAAAGCACAAAACATGTTCTAAAAAAAGTTCGTGTTTTATTATTTTTTTTGTGTAGTCAGATAATTTAACTGGATTAAAAGATACTAATAACTTCATAATAATTTTTAATACGATATAAAATATTCAAAGGTAGTACTCCAAAGCAGCTTAACCCGTTGTGTGCCAGACCTAAAAGTCTGACAGTGTGCTAGTGGTACTTAAACGTACCGTTATTTTCCAGACGAATTTCTCTAACACAGCTCACTAAATCGTTGATTTCGTATTACTGGTACTTTAAAGCTGTATTACAGATCCTGTACGTATATTATGTTAGGTTGGTGTCACTGTTGTTTGAAGTTTTATTAGTTAGAATTAGTTGGAATTATATGACGAAAATATGTTTGTGGGAATACAAAGGCTCAAAAAAGCGGTACTTTTGAGTACCACTAGCACACAATGGGCTAAGGAAAACAAAATAGGTGATTATCTCTTCGAAAATGTATTTTAGATTTTGCCAAAGCATGCTGAGTTGGTACGAGTAAACTTGATAGTAGTACGTGTACTCAATCCTTTATTTGCGTAGCAGGCTTGCCAAAACCAATAATCAATACGTTTATTTTATTTTTAATCTACCGGATGCAAACCGATTGCTTATGTTCAGTCGACGCCGTCAAATCTTGTCATCGATGCAGTTGACGACTACAGATTATGATTTGACAATGGCGGTTTAAGGGGGTCGTCTAGTGTGAGCGGTCAAAAAAACCGAAAAATTTTTTTTTGCTTAAATCGCCTTTTTAGGATCTCCAGATTATGTTTGTGAAAGAGTTTTTCGAAATTCGAAGTCGTTGGAAAGTTACAGAGGTTGATGGTGAGTCAAGTGCTATTTTCTGTTACGCGTTTTTCTCAAAACTGTATTTTTTAAAATAGTTGCCACGGTATCTCGAAAACTAATGATCCGATTGCGTTGAAATTTTTATGGTATCTTCAGTACATCTATAGTTCTAGCCCGAACCAAAATCGTTGTGATAACTGTAATAGTTTTTTTATTCTTCAAGCTGGAATAGTAAAATAAACGATGAAAATCGTAATTTTTTTTTCAAATCTTCGCCAAACATGAAGTTTTCAATATTTCGACTTAATTCTGGTACCGGATGTAGTCAGAGGCCTACCAATTAAAACGCAATTTGATTTGTTGATTTTAGATAAGCAGAAGAGTATGTATCGTGGCAACCGTCAGCCGACTTTTTTTTTACATGGGCGTCATCCCGGAGATCTACAGTCGGTTCAACTGTACATTTCAACGTGAAAAAATTTGGAAAGATTGGTGAAATGTCAATAAATACATGATGAAAATATTAAGATAGAATACATTCATTGTTCGCCACGAAAAATTCCCAAAAAAGCGTGGGAAAAACAGTTGTCACACCAGACGACCCCCTTAGAACAAATGACACGTATTATAAACAATTAGTTCCCTGCCTTGTACACAAAATAAGTACATACCAATATACTTTTTTTAAATTATGTAGCGCTTAACATGTAGATTGGGCGCTGGACTGCATTTCATATAAAAATCCAGTGAAGTCATCCCGAAAATAATAAGTAAGCAGCGTCTGTCTGTCAACAATGGATGATAATCTCGTGAGAGCAAAGATTCATCTTGCTATTTTATTGCTACAGTGTTCAATATGGTGAGTCCAGTCCAGTGCCGGATTAAGCCAGCGCGGGGCCTGTAGCAAATTCTGACAAGGGGCCCTAGGTTTGCTTTAGGTTCTCAAGTTTAGGGTATTAAATAAAATAAATTTTTCTGGATTTAATATGGGCAAATTTAGAGATAACACTTTCAATATCGACTTCTTTAAGCAAACCATGCTCTATATTCAACAAAGTAGATTGGATCGTGACTGAGTTAATAAAATTTAAATAGTTCACCTGTTTTCTCGAAATACTTATAATCGATATTATATTAAAATCGATTAAAAAAGTCCAATCTCGGCTACGTAAACTCGCAAAATAAATGTATACCTATATAAAAAATAAAAATCTGGCCGCTTGAAGGGTAGAAATGTGGTATAGATGCTAGTCTAAATATATCGATTATAATTAAACATTAGAACGTTAAAAAGTTCGTAAAATACCTACTTATTTTTACGATTTAACGTGACGAAATCGAGTTTTAGATTTTCAAGTGGAAGTGAGGCATAGCCTAAGCGCTTCGTGTTTAAGGCATGCAAGATATTTTACGCTCCTATCTAAATTAATATTTTTTTATTACGGTCAGACAGGCGTTAGAGCGCGGGACCCCCAAATTCGCGGGGTCCGTAGCATTTGCTACTCTTGCTACGTGGCTAATCCGGCACTGGTCCAGTCAAGATTTGAATTAATGTTCAAACCCAAGAAACTAATTGTGTCAGTATTATTAATAATTCCCATAGTCCGGTTAGAAATAAAAATTGTACGTCGATTTTTTCTAGAAACCTTCAGAATTTTATTCTTCAGGTCTTTCTGAACTTGTATCATTATTCGAAATGAATCCACCGAATTTTTCAAACGGGATGTAGCCCAGCGTCTGCACTAATAACAACAGCCAACCAATGGCACGATTCTGTGTCCAGCTCTGTTAAATTTCTGTCTCACTTTAACTTATGCAATGTCGAAATGTTAGAAGGAGACCAAAATTAACAGCACTGGTTACATTGAGCATACAGAATTGCACCAAAAATCTCGAATAAAATTGTTGAATCTAAATAATTTTCTCGTAATTTAACACTCGTAGTTCTGACTGTATTTTCAACAAATTCTTAATAATATGCATTCATACATAAGTGGAAAATATAAGATACTACTTTCAATTTTGAATAATTTTAAAACTGTTATTTGTTAAAAATAAAAAAAAAAGAAAATACTGACAAAATAGATTTTTTTACAGTATTAGATGTGTAGGTAGTTGAGAAATAAACAGGTAGAATAAAATATGTATGTATTTGTACAGAATCTGCTAAAAAATTAATAAAGGAAAACAAGACAACACGCAGATAAAACTAACGCTACCGTCAGTTGCGTTGTTTAGAGGTTGAAAATTGTTTTTGGGCCCAAAAACCCCGACTAATATATCGAAATTGATTCAAAATTAAAATTTGACCCTTTAATATCAATTAGAAGACGCTCCTAAAATTTTAATAAAATCGACTTGACAGAACTGGATTTAAAAATTTTATGAAAACACTAGTTTGCAAAGAGTGAGTTTATTTACTAAAGGGTGTATTTAATTTGGTGTAGATGTTCGATTGCAAGGGCGTAGCTACCGGCGTATCTGCCGTATCAATTATACGGGGCCCCCAATGTGCGTAAGCAAAAATTAATAAAAACTTCCCAATTTTTTTTTTATTTCAGAAATGACAATTTGTTTTTTCCCGCGTAAAGCGTGCGTTCAAAAGTTGGCAACACCCTACAACGGTTATCACGGGCTGCGGGATTTCCCCGTTTAAGTCATTTACTTCAACGGGGGAAGGGCCCCCAAACAAATTTTTATACGGGGCCCCGCCAAGGCACGCTACGCTTCTGTTCGATTGATAATATTACAATAATGTTTACTAATTTTCGATAGATTTCAATCCTGTCTATTGTACCCCTCGAGTAAATTACTAATACAGATGCCTGTTTAGTTCATGTACAGTAAAACCTCGTTTAACCGGCCCTCGATCAACCAAGCCTTCGCGTTATCTGAGACAACGGACTGATCCGAGCACTCTGCATTAATGGAGATGTATGCCTGGATAATACGAAAAAACTCGGATAAAATGGTGAAGCCGCTTTGATTATACTGTACGTCCGTAGTATTTGTGATTAAATTTAACTCTATCATTTCAAATACATAAAAATCAATTAAAATTTTCGATTTTTTTATTTCTTCCGTGTTATCCGAGTTTTCACTTATCCGAGGTGCCTCCTCCCCACATTACCTCGGATAAACGCGGTTTTACTGTATATATTATTATGTACTGCAGATAGTACGAAAATCGCAATCGCAAACATATAATTTGTCTTTTTTGTGGTAAAAGTTCGTTGTTTCTGATTGGCTACTGTCGATTGTCATAGATAAAGACATTGTCGGATTTACGTAAGGACACTTGGGGCGCAGGCCCACGGACTCCCAAAATCTAGTGTAAAAATCAATTTCTGTAAAAAATATATGTAATAAAAAAATAGGCATGTACACTGGTCAATCATTAATACTCTAAATGAACTTTCAATAAGAATTTGCAATCAATTTTTCACTTAAACAAATTGCATCATGTGTTTTAATATTTATCCAATCTTGATCACCTTACATGGGGGCCCCACAGCCTTTGTGCCCATGGACCTTGAAATATTTAAATCCTGCACTGGATAAACACATAGAACTGTTGATAAAGAGAAATATTATGCCATGATAATATATTGTCGGAATAAATTTTGAAAAAACAGACCCAGGTATATTTTTTGCGCTTTTTGGTGCCTTCGCTCACCACACATTGAGTAAATAGACAATGCTTGGTATAATTTCATTATTATTTGATGTTTTGAAAATTATGTTTAAAACAATGAAGTAATAGAAAAACTTGAACAGTGCTAAATTAAACTAATTCTAATTTTCAAAATTTTTGTGATATTACAGCATATGAGGAGCAACTTTTCAATTCGCATTATGTCCTTAAAAGTAAATTTTTGAGTAGAATCCAAAAACATGTTCGTGTCAACTAGGGAATACGTTTTTGGCTTCTATTCAAAAATTTACTTTTTAGAACATATTGCGATTTGAAAAGTTGCTCCTCATATTAGGGTACTATCCGAAAACCAAATGAGAGAAACCGAGGAACTACGCTTGCCGGATATCCCATGCATCTCTGCTAAGAAGAGTCAAATAAAATTACTATTAAAATTTGGAAAAATTATCGCAAATTTTAGTTTTGTCTGCATGTTGTCGTTTCATTACCAAGGCTTATAATTTTAATAATAATAATCGATCAGAAAAATGTTAAGTATTGTATTTAACTGTATATATTTTTTACTCTGTAGTTCTTTACCAAAAAAATAAAAAAAAGAAAAAAGAAAAGAAACCATTGCAAACACTTAGAAAATGATAATAAATTTGTATGTTTTTAACTATGGACTTGCATAATTTTTTATTTCATTATCCAAAAGTTACCTGGAATAAATTAATATTGCTAATCACTTTGAGATGAACTGTGAAAACAAACGCTATCGCTTTTTGTTAAATATCTCCAAGAACAATATACGGTGAGTAAATGCTTTTTTTTTTCAAAATTAAATATTTTAGCAATGTTATAATCAGACAACTTAATTAAAATTTTGATAGAGTTTGTCGTAGTATTATCATAGCTTAATGAAATATATCAACTGAATCACTCAAAATATAAATAGTATATTACACCACAAGAGCAGAAAGTTGAAATTCCTGCACGGTGCGTCATGATGCCTGAGGCGAAGTCGAGGACATCATGTGTTGCGCAGTGCAGGACTTTCAGCTTTCTGTCCGTGTGGTGTATACTATTTTTCTTCATACCCAGTCGAAAGTACGCACTTTCACCAATATATAAAAAGACTAATTACTTTCAAGTGAGCAGTGTTGAGGTTATACGTAATGACACATGGATTTAATAGTGTCTATGTATTAACAGCAGTTGGCTACCTATTAGGCAGTCTCTACTGGCGAACAAGTGACGTGACAAACGGCAGTCTTATGTATCAGTGCGCATGACAAAACTGTTTAGGCTCGCCTATACAGACGATATGCGAGTAATTGCAGCTGTGATTATAACAGTGCATAAATGTTAGACTTCTGCTTTAAAATCGAATGAGAAAGTACGTACTTTCGGCATTATACGAAGAAAATCTTATTAGCGCATACATGCTGCGCAAAACGCCGCCATATTCTTAGCAAGTTCGATTCATTTGAAAGTGTAACGAAACGCTGCATCGCTCGGCGCCACCTCTACTACTTATTTAGTTAATTGAGGGGAACGCTGACCGCGCTCTGATGCAACAATTCGTTACAGTCAGTTTGTGCGTACGAATTAACATGGATGTCACGATGTGTGTGACGCGACTGGAAGTTTCACTTCTGTGGTGTAAAAACACACTCTTATTTTGAGAAAAGAAACATTTAATTTAAATACAATTTTGACATCTGTGACTGGTTTATATTTTGTAAATAAACAATTAAACTAAGAAAAGTTCTAGTCTAGTATATGCTGTATATAGGGTCAAGTTGAGGTACATAAATAATGTTTTCCAAAAAACGTACTACAGTATGAAACAAATTATTATAAATGTTATTCACTATTATCACACAGTGATTTGTTTAGCTTGCAATTGTTGTATATGTGTATTATTACTGATAATAAAAATATTTTTATAGAATTTGAGTAAGCATTTGTTTGTATGTTATTAGAAAGCAAGTATCTTCCGTGCCCCCCGCCCCCTGAGTCAAAGTCCGAAGCCTAGATCCCTTTCGCGCGGTCCTGCGAAAATATATATCTCGTATTTGATTTTTATGAATTTTTAATACCAAAATTTCCCGATAAATAATATATTTTTAAAATTCGCTTATAAAAAATGACACCCTGAATTCAACGAGCCTATCCATTGCGCTGTATCACTTACCGTTCCGAAGTTCCCCTTCAAATTGATTTTCTGGAAACTCTGGAATTTGTATCGGAGACTTTTTAAATTTGGTGTACTGACAGAAAACGGCATTCTAAATTCAATGAGCGCACCCAGAGGTTTGTATCTATTACCGTTTCAGAGCCATTAAAAAAAATTGTAAATTGAAAAGATTTGAAATTAATTCTTAAAATATGGCATTTTAGGAATAGGGTATCAGAGACACGAAGAAGTATTTATATACTGGTTTGAAAATTCTGTTTACGGACAGAAAATTTCTTAAAATTAGCATTTTAGGAATAGGGCACCAGAAATACGAAAAGGTATTTATTACTTGTTATGTTTGACAGATAAATTCTTAAAAATTGGCATATTAGGAGCAGGGCACCAGAAACACGAAAAGGCATTTATAGTTGTTATGTTTGAAAAATATTTTGTCGGCTGGCGGTCAGATATATTCTTAAATTTTGATATTTTAGGAGCAGGGCACCAGAAACACAAAAAGGTATTTGTACTTGTTTGAAGGATTCCGTTTATGGACTGAAAATTTCTTAAAATTTAGAATTTTAGGAGTAGGGCACCAGAAACCCAAAGAAGTATTTATACGGTTTACAATTTAAAAAAAATTGTTTTTAATTAATATGGGTTTATTTTCTTACTACCTTACAATAAAAATTTAGTAATATAAACATTATTTACAATTCTCAATATTGTTCACGTCCATTATAATTAATAATAAACAAAAATTATTTACAATATTATTCTAATACAATAATTATAAAATACATAAATTAATATTTCCAATTTGACGCATAGAAGTTCCAACAATGGGGGTCACGCAGTCAGTTGATTATTCAATACGATCGAAGTATCTGTAACAAAGAAAGAAAAAGTTATTTTTTCATGATGACACATATTTGCATGCATGTTTTAATATTTTGTTAATAATAGACGCTTCACAAGTCACAACTAAGGTTTGATTTAAAATGTAATTGGCACAGGACAAGATGCTGGCTTGTCGAGTGTCTATATCAGAACATCTCTATCTATTTACAGTATCGATTTTAGGATGTTAAAAAAATTTACGAAATATTGATATATTTTCTCAAAAACCGAAATATCAAAAATTTGTTATCCAGCTCCCAGAAGTTTATAAGAGGTATTTCTGCTGTGAATAAAACATAGCACGATTGTAAAAATGCAGTTGCATAAGTCATTTATATACGAAGTGGTTCATAGCACTCTGTCGCGGTTGTTAATTAAAATGTCTACACAGACTATCAACCAATTTATTTTTAATTTATAATTCGATACGCTTATAGAAAATACGGATTGTAGTTTATAGACGCAAAGGACATTAGCTTTTATGCTTATAGAGCAGCCAGAAAGTTTTGCATTAAATAGAAGGTATTGAAAAACTAAATTATAAAAAAAATGAAATTATGTACATGAGACGGAGATCCTGTTACAATTTTGCATATGAGGATTACGATTTGAAGGAATGGAAATACATAATATTATAGAAAAATTTTTTACACAGTCAAAAAAAATGCTTACATAGATAATTCTTCGTCAAGAGTTGAACAGGCGGTTGTTGGATTTGGATGAACGCTTTTGCAAATCCTTTTCGCAGATATTCCTGTCTTCATGTGTGAGTTGGAATTGGTCTCAAAATTGAATTAGCCAAAGGATGAAACCTTCTTTGAATTCTTTTTAGTGGACATCCGGCGTCGAGCCTGCAACAATACACTGTTTACATGAAGTAATGGTATTTGATACATTTTTCAAAGTAAAAAACACAGTTAACAAGACAGAAAGAAAGGTTAGGCACCTTCACTTGCAAATCATTTAACACAAAAAATATCAATAAAAAAACCTTTAAAAACAAGCTTTTATTAACTTGTACTACAACGAAGAAAATAACAAACAAACAAATAAAATCATTTTATCATTATTGACTTGACCAAAAAGCTTTTCGCGAGAATTAACTACATAAGTATGCAAAATTTCTAAGTAATAGATCAAGTGAAAGTAATTCAAAATTGACTTGCAAGATTTGACCCAAACTGGCAAACAGACTGACTGACAAACACGTCAAGTTAAATAAAAGTTTGTAATTAACAAGTATTTTAAGAGAAAAGATAACATTAATAATTTGTTTAGACCCATCTGCAAAGAGTAGGTAATAACGTCAGTTCAAAATTATTAATTTAAGTAAGTACAAAATATTTTGTAACAATTAATCGACTTTTCGAATTATGTTCATCTGTTTTCTTTTTTTTTAATTATTTTTTGCTAAGTCTTGAATTTATTCCAACCTTTTGATTTGCTATGAGCCACTGCGTAAAACATTTTTCGTTAGTAAACATTGCATTGAATTATTGACTCCACCTTCAGTGAATAACAATAATTGTAATAGGATCGCAGTTCGAAATACTCTTACATAATTTCTTTTTTATTTTTGATTCACTAGCTCGTGCAAAAATTTTTTTTGGACAACTTAAAATAAAATAAGTTTTATATTTTGCTTTTTATAACACACATATATTTAACAATTATTTTGATTAAAATTATTGCAGACACAAAATTGAAACTGTTCTGTGAAAAAAATGTCAATATGGCTGCAGTTACAATTCGCTTAAATAATCAGACACATTATTTAAATCAGTGTTTCAACCACATTTTATGACAAATATGCGTTTCAAAGTGGCTGAATCGAATGAGCGCAAGCAAGATTCTTTATCGGCTATTGTTTAGAAGCTATGGCGTTTCAAAATTTTTCAAAAAAATTAAATTCAGTGTCCCATATCTATGATTAATAATTAATTTAAATTTAATAAAAACTGAGTAATGAAAATATGATTCTAAGCAAACTGAAATACTAAACAGTTATTTAATAGGTAAAAACATGCCCTATTTAAGTAATTCGCTCTTTTCTCAAGTAAACTAACAATAAGTCCAGTTAACGAGAAAAATAACAAGTGAAGATAAGATGTAAATAATGCACAATGTTAAAACCACTTTTTATGTCATATTATTGATAATAACCGTAATAAAATGTTGTATTATTTAATGCGTTTTTTTATTACAACTTTTGTTGTGACAGAATGAACAAGAAATTTATTTAAAAAGATGAACATTTTATATTCTTGATTTACTTTTTCAGTCGGCGTCTATGGAGTTATCTAATTACTTATATCTTTAAAATGGGAGTGTTCTAATAAAAGACAATAAATTAAAACCACTCCCATTGTATACTACTGTCTCAATTTTAATAAAATACAGTAAGTATACAATATTGCGTAATTTATAAAAAAAAAATCGTCTTTCAAATATAATCACAAAAGTATCAGGAGAGCAGCTTTTAGATAGATATAGTAATATTTACCTACTTTATAATAATTTTGTACATAAACTTTTTTTTTTGAATTTTTGCAGACACTACACATTACACAACTATATAAAAAGTAAATAAAAGCAGTCTCCGTACTGTTTATAAAATTTTTATTGCTATGACGCAAATTTCATAAGCGTCTATGCGTACAAAAAAGCCTGAGATTTTACTATTAAATAGATTTTTTTTAAATCCAAAAGAAATTGAAATTACAGACAGTGACTCTGTTACTATTTTGTACATGAGCATTGATTCAGTCCGTGTTACTCACAATTCATTATGAGCGGCGATACATATATTTTAGAAAACGGTCAAAAAATATGTCTTGTACATACGTCATACGTATATATTCTTCGACGAGAGTCGAACAGGCGGTTGGCTTTGTAGGTGACCTGAAGATCGCTTCTGAAGACCATAGCCATAGATTCCAATTTTCATATTTGATTGGTCTCAAAATTGTTGGCCAATGGAAGTCATGGACCAAGCGTTCTTCGACTTCTTTTTAGAATTTATCGAGCGTCGGACCTGCAACATTCAAATGTTTATTTCAATATGAGATAACGTGTTCTGTAAATTTTAAGATAGTCAGTACAGACAATTATTGTTTAAAAAAATATTATGCATAATGGAAAATCTCTCGGATCGGAGTAAGAAGTAATTTATCCAATTTTAAACATCTGTGAAGTCTGTTTTCTATATTTAATAATAATCTCCACTTTAAAAAAGAAGAGTTTAATTTGCTAAAAAAATATTGAAATATTCTCAACAAAAATTTGTTATCCAGCTCCCAGAAGCATTTAAGAGGTATCAGTTTTGCGAATAAAACATAAACACGACTATAAAAATGAAGTTACATAAGTCTTTATATACGAAGTGTTTCATAGCTCTCTGTCGCTGTTAAATGTCTACACAGAGACTATTCTCTGATTTATTGTTAATTTGTGTTTCGTTATGTTTATAGAAAAGATAAAATGTAGATTATAGACGCTCGACAGCAAAGGTCGTCAGCGTCAGAAGAAAATGAAATTACAGACATGACACAAAGATCCTGCTAGCATTTTTTATATTAACATTAATTAAGTTAGTATTACTATCATTGTGAATGGAAATACGTATTTTAGAAAAACATTTTACACAGTCAAAAAAATACTTACATAGAACTCTTGTCGAAGAATTATAATTCTTCGACAAGAGTTGAACAGGCGGTAGTTGGATTGGACAATTGCTTATGAAGATCCTAGTTGCAGATATCACCATCTTAATTCATATGTGAGTTGGAGTTGGTTTCAAAACTGTTAACCAAAGGATGAAAAGTTTGTCGACTTCTTTGTAGATGAAATCCAGCGTTGAATCTGCGGTAAAGGTAACGGTGTTTGATACATTTCAATGAACATATTATACAAGTCACAGAACACAATGAAGATTTAGGCACGATCACTTGCGGACCATTTAGCGTAAGAAAACGAATGGCGTCGGGGACGCCCGACAGAAGCGGAGCGTCTACGCATTTAAAGATTTGAATCTGCCCACTAGCTAAGCAAGCGTGAAAAAAACGCTCGCGCAGTTAATGATAACGCATGACGTTTTTTCTCATTTTACTCCCCAGCAATCAAGCGCGCAACGTCCAAAAAAAAGATCGCTTCAACAATTAACTGGTGTCTGAGAAGGAAAGATAACATCAATAATTAATAATAATAATAATAATAATAATAATTTTTATTAGTTCCAGAAAAAGCTCTGTTGAGCAATGAAACATAGTCAGACATACAAAAATATAAAATTTAGTCATTAAAAAACTCCATTATACTATAAAAACACTTCTCAGCGAGATAATTAAAAAGATACATTTTAAATAATTTAAGAGAACTTGCTTCTTTTATGAAATCTGGCATTCCATTGTAGATTTTAGTGGCCATATAAACAGGGCCACGCTGGTAGGACACCAAAGATGCTTTAGGCAATGTTAAATTACCTTTAGTTCGCGTTTGGTAGACACGTCTGCAAAGAACATCAACGTCATTTCAAAATTACTAACCCAGACTTTCATTAATATATATAATGCAAGTAGGTACCAAATATGTTAAATATATGTGTCCATATTTTGTAACAATTGAGTTTTCGAATTATGTTCATGTGTTTTATTTTTATTTTTTTCAAAGTCCTGTATTCACAACACTGTACTTTCGAAATGGTATGAGACACTGCGTAAAATATTTCTTATTAACATTGCACTGACCTTCAGTGAATACAAATAATTGTATTAGGATTGCAGTTCGAAATAGTTCTATGTAATTTGCTTTTTATTTTCGAATCAGTAGCTCGTGCAAAATTTTATTTTTTGGCCGTCTCAAAATAAAATCTAAAGTTTTATATATATATATTATGAGCACTGTGGTTGAAACAATAACAATCAAAGAAACCATAGTTACTTCTTACCACAACAGATTTATTCAGTGAATGTACATTTCGAGAGCAAAGCTCCCATCTTCAGCAAACACTACACTACATTCACTGAATAAATCTGTTGTGGTAAGAAGTAACTATGCTTTCTTTGATTGCTAAAGTTTTATATTTTACATTTTATACTTAATTAATATACATCTCATTATTTTGATTAAAAATAATGAAAAAACAACATGCATACTGATGTAATAAAAAAATTACAATATGGCTGCAGTTTTCAATAAAGCCACATTTAAATAAATTTATTAATTTTACAATTCATTAAACAAATTGATTAACCAGTATTATGCAAATCGGTGTTTCGCGCCACACATTATAATAAATATATGCTTCGAAGTAACTTAAAAATTACGGACAAAATCGAATGAGCACACGCAAAAGAAAAAATTGATTCACAAAAACATGAGAAAAAACGATCAATTTTGTAATTCGTTCGCTGGATAAAGAAATTAAAAAAAAATGAATTATAATAAATTATTGTATTGAAATTTGCAACATTTTATCTAGTTTTTTCAAGTATTTTTTTTAATTATAACTCTTAGAATGAACAAGTTTATACAAAAAAAACTGGAACATATATTATGCTAGTCGTTTATGTAGTCATTATAGTGGTACTTTTTGTTGCGCCGCTGGCATAATCGACAAGTTATCTAATTACTTATATTTTTGAAATGGAAGTGTTCTAATAAAAGACAATAAATTAAAACCCCTCCCATTGCATACGGTCGTTTTTAGTTTTTTGAAAAAGGAGTGTCTTAATAAAATACAGTAAAGGCCGATTTACACTTCAATAAGTACAGTAGCAAGTTTAGAAATCAGTCAGTTAATAAGTAGTAAATAGCGTCCAAACGTAAGCGAGTGAATAGTCATAAGTTGCCATTCCGAGAAGAAGACTGGTCGCTAAATGTAGACTTTTTGTTAGGTTGTTCTACTAGACAGAAAATGGACGTTGAATTACTTAATCCCAATTTACGTGCTAAAATAAGAGAAATAGTGTCTATACTTGTACAACACATTGAAAATGAAATATTAATAGAAATGAACAGACCAAAAAAAAAATTCAAAAAAATAACACGTGTCCGCGACTGCTGTGTGTGTAAACTTATGGGCTGTACTAAATTCGCCCGTCTACATGCCGGCTAGAGTTGGGTAACTCAGATCTGAACCGGTTCAAAAAGCCGACTCCGACAGAAGATCCGTGAGAGCCGACTCACTTTTTTTAAGCCGACGGATCAACGGATCCGCATAACTCAGTGAAACACTTAACACACAGAAGCACATTTTACACTTACGTATCGGTTCTCGCTTTGATGCATCTGTCAGCTCAAATGACTCATGCATCACATGTTTGGATATGCATTCTTGATTTTATACAGGTCGTAATATGACTGACTGAACTAGGTAACTCAGTGGCAGACTGCAGTAACATATTCAGAACTCGGCTCTTTTTGAACCGGTTCAGTGAGCCGGCTCACATACGGGATCCAGATGCAAAGATGCAGATCACTAAAAAGACCCGTTTTTCCCATCTCTAACGCCGGCCAGTTAAGTTCGCTGGGTGCGGGAGACGCGAGAGAGGGGGTTATTTCGCACTGGTCTAGCCGAAAAATAGGATCGCGATTTATTCAACTCAACTCAATCAAGTTAACTCACTACTGTAGTTATTGAAGTATAAATCGGCCTTAGCTATACAATATTGCATAATTTATAAAAAATTCGTCTTTCAAATATAAACACAAAAGTATCAGGAGAGCAGTTTTCAAATAGGTTTAGTAATATTAACTTTATAATAATTTTGTACACAAACAATTTTTTTGGATTTTTGCAGACACTACACATTATACAACTATATAAAAAGTAAATAAAAGCAGTCTCTCCATTTTTTATAAAATTTGTATTGCCGTGACGCAAATGTCATAAGCGACCATACGTACAAAAAAAACCCGGGTCGCAGTGCCAAAACCCTGCCGACAATATAGTGTATTTGCTTGTATAGGGCCGTGTGGTTACTTTTATTATGTGAAATTAAGTTTGTTTTTGGGCAAAATAAAAAATTTAACCCCTTAATACACCCCTTAAAATAACATTTTTTTTTCTTAATTGTAATATTATTATCAATCTAACGTCTACACCGAATTAAATACAGCCTTCAATAAATAAGTCACTATCTGCAAACTAGTGTTTTCATAAAATTTGTAAATCCGGTCCTGTCAGGCCGATTTTATTAAAATTTTGGGGACACTTTTTAATTACTACCAGAGGGTTAAATTTCAATTTTGAAACGATTCGGAGAATTTTTTCGGTATTTTGGGGCCCAAAAACTTTTTTCAACCCCTAAAAACTACCCTTAAAATAGCCCTATTAGCCCCATTTTAAATAGGCTTCTTGCGGTGATGGATTTCAACACGTGGGCCAAATTTCGTTGAAATCAATTAACTCTTTCGAAAGTTATTGCGCGTACACATATATATATATATATATATATATATATATATATATATATATATATATATATATATATATATATACATACGTATATAAATATATATATATATATATATATATATATATATATACATATATATATAAACATTTTTAAAAATGGTGCCAAAGTGTTTAGGAGGTTATGAAACGTCGAGAAATTTTGGTTCGACCCCTAGGTCCCGCCATCCGACCGACGCCAATAGTGTATGTTGCCATATGGCAAATACACTAAAAAGTCTGAGATTTTACCATTATCCAAAAGGAATTCAAAAGGAAATGTAATTACAAACAGTGACTCTCTTACCATTTTTACCTATATAGGATATGAGCATTGATTCATTTAGTGTTACTCACAATTCACTATGAGCGATACAAATATATTAGAAAACTTTTTTGAACAATCAAAAAAATACTTGTACATACATATATTCTTCGACGAGAGTCGAAAAGGTGATTGTCGGCTTTACAGGTGACGTGAAGATCGCTTCTGAAGACAATAGTCGCAGATTCCAGTTTCATATCTGAGTTGGTTTCAAAATTCATGGACCAACCGTTCTTCGAATTCTTTTTAGAATACACCAAGCGCTGAACCTGCAACAATCAAATATTTATTTCAATATGAGATAACGTATTTAGATTGTTTCAAGACAGTTAGTACAAACAATAAATTATTTAAAAAAACAAGGAACCATTTTGCGCAAAAATGAAACTAACTAAATAGAAGACATCAAATACATTTAAGATCATTTTCAAATTCGTGCTTATACAAAAACTCTCCTTTTTTGAGGTTCGTAAAAAACAACCAAGCCGATAAAAAAGATTATATGGTACCAGTTCGTAAACGTTCAAACAAAATGGTGTCGAAATTTTTCAAATGGATTAGCCACTCGAAAAGTTATGGCTGAACAAACAAAAAATAACAGTATAATAGCTGTCGTTTGCTATAATATATTTATAAAGAAACACATTTTTCAAATACACCCATACCTCGCTTTACGGCCTAGATACGTTCCACGAAACTTCGCCGCAAAGCGAAAAGCCGTATAAGGAATCAATTATTCTAAATTGCAAGATTGGCAACATGTAGATATATCGACATCGAAAAAAAGTTTTTTTTGCCGTTATAGCGAAACATTTTAGGCCGTAAATCGAAAACGTGCCTTAAATGAATAGAGCCGTTATAGCGAAATGCCATATAAAGAGCGGCCGTATAGCGAGGTATGAGTTTATAGCATTGTAACAAAAATTCGTAAAACGAACACATTTTGAAAAGGTCACCGATCGTAAACTATGGGTTACTTTCGAATTAAAAATGTCATTTTGTATTAATCTAAAGCTGTCTAAGCCGTTGGAAACCAAAAAACGACTTTTTGATTTTTGACGAAAATCGAGATTTTTCGCATAGTCTTAGTTTTTTTTTGGACAAAATTGGACAATTTCTCGGATCCTTTTCAAATTCGGTATACTTATAAAAAATGGCACGCTGAATTCAATGAGCCCATCCGTTGCACTGTATCACTCACCGTTTCGAAGTTAGACCCGTTCGAACTGATTTTCTGGAAACTCTGGAATTTGTATATAGACTTTTCAAATTTGGTATACATACAACGACATTCTAAATTTAATGAGACCATCCACTATTACCGTTTCTGAGATAGAGTAATTCAAAAAAATTTCGTAAAATGAACACATTTTGAAAAGGTCACTAATCACAAACTTGGGCTTATTTTTGGATTTAGAAAGTTAATCTCTATTAGTTTAAGCTGTTGGAAACCAAAAAAATAGTATAAAAATGATTTGTCGGGAAAAAGGACTTTTAAATAACCACTTATTTGTTATTTACAGCGACGTTTTGTTCCTTGTTTGGAACTTTTTCAAGCTTTAATAACTATTAAATGTTTTGATTAAGTAGATATAAAACTTAAAATACACATGTAAATATAAATTTGAGTTAAACAATTATTAATAATTCAAAATTTTGGATTACGAACATAATTATCTACAAAGAAACATTAGTGAAATGGTGTTCATCAAGTTAAATAATACAGTAAATCTAAGATCTGATACACAAAATTTAAGCTTGGCGTATAACAATATACTAGAAAAATATAAAGAGTTTAAAACAAAAAACAATGGTTCAAATGAGGAGCAACCGCACTTAACTCAAATTTATATTTACATGTGTATTTTAAGTTTTATATCTACTTAATCAAAACATTTAATAGTTATTAAAGCTTGAAAAAGTTCCAAACAAGGAACAAAACGTCGCTGTAAATAACAAATAAGTGTTTATTTAAAAGTCCTTTTTCCCGACAAATCATTTTTATATTAATTACCAAGGACAAAAAAGAAATAAAACCCGGGTCGCAGTGCCAAAACCCTGCCGACAATATAGTGTATTTGCTTGTATAGGGCCGTGTGGTTTTATACTTTTATTATGTGAAATTAAGTTTGTTTTTGGGCAAAATAAAAAATTTAACCCCTTAATACACCCCTTAAAATAACATTTTTTTCTTAATTGTAATATTATTATCAATCTAACGTCTACACCAAATTAAATACACCCATCAATAAATAAGTCACTATCTGCAAACTAGTGTTTTCATAAAATTTGTAAATCCGGTCCTGTCGGGCCGATTTTATTAAAATTGTGGGGAAACTTTTTAATCACTACCAAAGGGTTAAATTTCAATTTTGAAACGATTCGGAGAATTTTTTCGGTATTTTGGGGCCCAAAAACAGTTTTCAACCCCTAAAAACTACCCTTAAAATAGCCCGATTAGGCCCATTTTAAATAGGCTTCTTGCGGTGATGGATTTCAATACGTGGCCCAAATTTCGTTGAAATCAATTAACTCTTTCGAAAGTTATCGCGCGTACACATATATATATATATATATACGTATATAAATAAATAAATATATATATATATATATATATATACATATATATATAAACATTTTTAAAAATGGTGCCAAAGTGTTTAGGAGGTTATGAAACGTCGAGAAATTTTGGTCCGACCTCTAGGTTCCGCCATCCGACCGACGCCAATAGTGTATGTTGCCATATGACAAATACACTAATAAGTGTTTATTTAAAAGTCCTTTTTCCCGACAAATCATTTTTATATTAATTACCAAGGACAAAAAAGAAATAAGTAAAGCCAAAAAAATAGTTTTTGAATTTTGACAATTGAATTAAAGTGTCAGACTAGAGAGTATGACTTACAGTATGTCCCGTTCTAAGTGTTCTTCTGGAAAGTCTGGAATATGTACTTGTTTATTTGACTGGGTGCAATCTTCAATTTGCCTCTCCATGTAATATAAATAAATTATTATCAGAGAAAAGGCTTCCCCCAATTTGTTTCAATATTGTCGGTCTTGGATTTAACGGTGCTGAATTTTTAAAACCAAAATTTCCTCTGATTTCATTGTAAGTTGAATGCCTTTGAAAAAAAAAACGCATGAACTCAAAATATTTTCATTGCCCATACGAATAAATGCTAAATAAAATAATTCATTGAGCTTTGTCATCAAGTTTTATTTATTTTTTATAAACAAACATAATCGCTTTTATTAAATTCTATTAGTAACCATCTTCCATTTTACAATATGACTTATTTAAAAAAGAAACAATTTTATTTAAAAAAACCATGACAAATGATACTGATAATTAATTAAAAAATATCTTGTTCTTTATACTTATAAATCATTAATCATTATTACTAAGGCACTTATATGCATATAATATATATATATAAAAAATGTATTTCCATAATAAAAAACTAAATTATTTTTCCTATCTAAACATGCATTTTAGATTATCAAGTTCATCATTAAGTCATAAATCGCTTTAAAATTTTAATAGTCCAATTAAAATTTTAACATCCCTAAGTACTTTCAAGCTTCTCAATTTTGTAAATCACATCTCTCCAAAAACAGTATATCTAAGATTGGAGTGAATCCATAAGGAACCATCCATAAATTACGTCTCTTAAGGCTGTCGGAACGCTCTGAATTTAAGCCAAAAATAGAGCTTCGGCTGTCAACTGATTGTAGACTTATTCGTCAACATTTTGCAAAAATTCTTTCTCTATAAGGAAGATAAAGGACAAATCTAGGTCTCTAATGGACTACTTTTGTAATTTATGTACGATTTACTAGAAAAAAATTGGCATTAATTGTGCTAAAAAAACACATTTTTAATGTCACACTATGACCTTATTTCACAAAACTGTTCCATCACAAACCTAAAGTGACTCTTCCTTTTTCGGAAAAGTTTTTTAAATCTTCAAAATATTACCAAAAATTAGAGTAATCAATTGACAGCGGCACCCTTGCAATAACATCTTTTAACCTCGTAGTGTGGCACCAGCCAAACATTGAAACGTGCGGATGATTTGAGCGAGACAGAGCTAAAGAAGGTCACACCCACAATATGTCTTATGCCTACCTCGCCCCTTACCGCTGGGTCGCAGCACAAACAAAATTCAGAGCGTTCTGACAGCCTTAAGGGGGGTTGATAAAATGTGACATTTGGTGACACGGGGCGGGGAGAAGTAATAAGTAATAAAACACAAAATTTAAACTGTAAAGTGTAAACAAAAAACTTAAAAAAGTCCATGGACATCAGATGATTCTTTGCATTATTAGATCTTTCATTAATACAATGTATCATTGATTGTTCGTTAAGTAGTTTTTTTGTTAATTTTCTAGAATGCTTAATTTGATATTGATTATATTAAAAAAATAATAATTTTGGAACTGCTGTTTTGATTTACTCAGTTTTAGGTGAAAAATTGCAAAATATGTGACGTCACGCCAGGTAGGGGGAATCCCACAAATGTGACTACTTGTGACAATGACGGGAAGAGGGGGGGGGGGGTAAAAATCATGAAATTCGTGTGATTTAATTTATGGATGGCCCTCAAGATCTTTGGCAAGCTGTATACGGACTGCTTCAAGCAGTCGCAACTGACTGATTCGAGCAGCGACTGTATGTCCACCTGTAAATCTCCATAGAAAATATTCCACTGACATACACATGACCGCCCGAGCAGTCACGATCGCATCGAGCAATTAGCGACACGACAAAGGACGACAGTACGCGGGCAGCTTCAAGCTGTCCGAAACTGACTGCTTCGAGCAGCGACTCTATGACGACCTGCAAATCTCCATAGAAAATATTCCACTGACATACACACGACCGCCCGAGCAGTCACGATCGCACCGAGTACTCAGCAAAACGGCGCAATTTCGTCATTTAGTCGAGCAGTTGGAACACATCCACGGACTGCTTATGCTGCTGACTCATGGACTTAGTAATATAGGGACAGAATTCCTATGTTCATGTTTGAATTTCATGCTACTAAGCATGCGCAATGCGCCGACCAATCACAAATTGACTCCAATCTTACTTTGTACCCGTCCCTCAATGGATTTCCCCCTCAGTTGTATACTCCATCTCTAAAATTACTAGATCCATGGATGGGACAAACTGACACATTAGTACATATTAGTGGCGTCGCTAATTTCTCTGTTGTACTGACGTGAATATAGGTATCATAAATATATGTGAAGTAAGCTAGTGTTAGACAAGTAAGCTATCAAAATATTCATTGGATTATGAGACTTTTATATTAATAAGTGATTCATTACAATTTAACAATTAATTTTAATTGAACTTTGACTCAATTAATATAACTAATTATTAGGTGTGAAAATTATACCGTTATTAATTGATGTTTCATTTGACTCATGCAACTTTGATTACGGGTAAATCCGGCCCTGGAATGGCTAGTACTGATATGTTGGTTACGCGTGTTTTTATTAGGCGAGATACGGCTTAAGCAGTCCATGATGTATAATCAAAGATTTTCCAACCCAATAGCGTTCAACCTAAATAAAAACAAAAAACAAACAAACAAACGCATGCATGTGTAAAAAAAAGGGTTCATTAGGTGAAGCCACTATATTGAGATCGCCATTTTAGATTTGGTTCTTGAAAGTGCTTAAATAATGTTTCAGTAACACAAATCAGTGATTATTTGAAAACGCTAAACAATTTAAATTATGTACCTTCGACATATCGTCAAAGGTATCTTTAAAGTAATAAATGGAATGTACGTAATTCTTCAAATACATGAGAATTCGCAACGATTATCAACTTTTAAAACAAACTTATTCTCTATGCAAAAAAACTGAGGTGTATCGAGTATTAAAATATGATTTTACTTACAGCTAATTTATCGATTGGCTTCAGAACTATTTTACCTGCTTAATATCCAGTCATATTGTATTTTTTGGTTGGATTTTGTGGGAGCCTAAGTCCGGCTCTGCTCTGCAACATTCAAGTTGTTTCTGGTAAACCCACTAAGATCTTGTAAAATTAATATTTTGCAGTTAAGATAGTTTTGCAGCCGTGAAACGATATTCATTCACTAATTTCTCCAATTGATACTAAAATTAACCTTTGTGACCTTGAGGAAGATTTCTGTTGCAGAGATTATTAAAATTTATTGCAGGGTGGCCACAAAAAGTTGGAAAAAAAATATCCCTGACTTTTTCCATTTTCGTACAAAATAGCAAGCAGTAAGTGTTTCTTATTGTCCTATCTAAGAAGTAGTAGCTTGACCTTACAATAAGTATAGACGCTGATGGCCTCGGCTGTTTAGCGTCTATAATTTGTGGAGCACTCAGACAAAACCAAATAAATCCATTTTAACTAGGCGTAAATGAACCTCTTTTCAATCAAATCGTCAATGAACCAGGATGAATTTTACCTGGTTATCGATTTCAATATATTTCATTTGAAATAGTTTATTTCTTATCTAGAAGAATTCCCTGATAGGATATAGTTATAATATACGTAATAATAAAAAAACATTTTTGATATTACAACTATTTATTTATGTAGAAACTTTAAATTTGACTGATGCACTTCTTCTTCGTCAACATCCGACTCAGATGGACAGCTTTCGTCCAAAGAATATTCTTCCAAATGGCGTATTATCATTTCGTTTTCCATCACGAACAAAATAAGAATAATCAAATCTTATTTATTACGTACAATCCAAAAAAATAAGAGAAATTATAAAAATGCCGTTAAAAATGGTTATCACGCGAACTATGAACCCGGGTAAAATATGCTCAAGTGCACTTTGAACTCTCCTATCACCAGCGACGTCACGCGCAACACTGATTCGAATTAAACAATCGACGCGTTATTTCCAAGATGGTAGCTACCGAGGCGCAGGAGGTAGAATACCGTCAATTGTGACAAGTGTGTGGATTTTTATACACTATTAGGTGCTAAAAACCCTGGTTCATTCACGCCGGGTTAAAGTTTCGAGTTATTAACGAAAAACGATTATCACAAGTACCGTAACATATAGGCAAAAGCCTTCGCATGCATTCCACGAAGCTTAATCGTTAAATAATAGAACTTCTTTTTTTTTTAATTTCCTAATTACATAATAAGTTATTAAAAAACAAACAGGCATAACCACTAGTAATTAAAATAAATAATAAATGTTTCTCAAATATTTATTCCTTGGATCTATCTGCTTTTGCTTGATTGTTAATATTTTGGTACCCAATGGGATTTCTTCTGACCACGTCAATGGATTTAGCGGACCTCAGATACCAAGACACCAAACCTAACTCATTTTTCATAAAAAATAGATTTATCTGGTTCTGTCTTATTGCTGCGCAATAGAGATGTTGATTGTGTTTAAATAAACATAATTTTAACGTTAATTGGTACTTTCTATGATAGAAATACTAAAAAACACAATAAATTGCCTTATTTTTAACGAATTTAATTAATATTTAATAAATAAAACCTAATTAAATCACTCTCAAGTCACGTGACAACGAACACCAATCAGAGCATATGACGTCAGAGAGTCATGAACAGCATCAGACGCTGTAACAAGGCTTCATTGTTTAGTTAATATTAAATTTAGTATGTAATTTATCATTATTTGTTTATAGGAAACGTCAAATTACATGTGACTATAGCAACAACTACGAAACAACCTTCCATCACCTCATCAGTTTACCAGCGTTTATGAGCAGAGCCTCCTACTTTGTGACCGTCTGACGTCACGGCAGTCACGTGATAAGTATTTGCGTTTTGGACCGAAATTTGAAGCGGAGTTTAAAATACATGATTTTTAAGGCTTGAGTCGTATTTAAATAAAAATAATAAGTATTTGTGGCTATATTAGGTACTTATGCACGATTTAAAACACTTTCCCAAAAATAATCAACATTCCTATTACAATGTTTTCCTTAAAAAAAATTGTGTCGTTTCAAAAAAATTAGTGTTTTGTACGTTTAAATCAGAAAATTACTTATTTATCTTATTATATTATATTTTTCCCTGACTCTAAATAATATTCTCTGATATTTCCATTTGTTTGATCTATAAAAAAAAAAAAAAATTTTCCTGGACTGTGGCCACCCCGTGTTGTAATTCGTATTAAAAAAAACCCGGCAGAAGCAAAATAAAAAACTTTATTCACTTCTAGCGAGTCTTAAAACATGCAAAATAACTTCATCGACAGTTTGATTATTTAACAGTGTTTTAACAGCCGTATCATCGATGACAGCCGTAAAGAGCAATTTGGCATTCTCTCTTAATCTGTCGATGTAATCAAACTTGAGGTTGCTGGCCGGCGTATGGCCGCACCTCATAATAACCGAATCGAGAACCTTATCGACCGGCGTATCCGGCCACCCGAATGTTTTCAACGTCGACTCATCTACGAGTATACTAAGCAGTTCTTTGATCGAATCTGTCAAAGTCAGTTCGGTCCACACAATCGAATTGGTGACGTTAGACGATTTCGTTGCGGCAGCCGCGAGCAACTGTTCTTGCAATCGACGTTTCTCCGCATTGCAAACTATGTCCTCGAGCATATCGCGATGTTTCGACCTCATGTGACGTATCAGGCAGTCCTGACGGATAAAAGCGCGGCCGCACTCGTCACATTTCTGAGGAGGCTCTCGGCGATGAGTCAATAAATGAACGGTCAGTGATGACTTCATCGCAAAACTTTTATTACATGTTGGACAAGCGAACGCTGAAAAAACAGTACAATTTATTAGTAAATATAAATATGTTATAGCTTCGTACTCGACTAAATTCATAAACAGTATAATAGCTATCGTCTGCTATAATCTTTTCACTTTCGCGACGGAATGAGTTATCAATTACTCTACGGTGCACACAATTCAACATTTAAGGTAGTTTTCGTGGTACAATATTGTCAAAAAGTTATAGATTATACGCACCACAAAAGTATACTAGCTTGTAGCTAAGTGATCCATAATTTGTACGCAAGACTGTACCCGTGGAAACGTAACCCATACAGTATTCATATGCATGTATACTTTTCTATAAATTGTTGAACTTTAAACCGTTATTTATAAATAATTAGACGGTCAAACATTTTTTCTTATTTTTTTTTAAACTCAACAAATGCATTAAAAGACTGTCAGTTTTTGGAAAGTTTCTGACAGTTAGTTCTTTTTTTATAAATAAGAAACTGGTTCAGAACTACAGAGATCGTATACAATCAATGTTAATTATCCAATTTTTAATTGAATTTATCTCGGATTATATACGGTCGATCGACTTCAAATTTTCAGGGTAATTGTATTATCATGTCCTTAATAAGTATACAAAAATTAAGAATTTTCTGACGGTGTGCCTTAACCACGACAACTACCTTAATCCTTTATAATGTGTTGAAAAATATTTTTTTTTAATTTAGCATTACAACAATGAATGTCTTAACAATTATAGTAGACGATAGCTGTTATACTAAGTATAATTTATAATTAGTTTGGCTGCATTCAAGGTTAGTAGAATACTATAGGTTGGGCGTTTAGGCTGTCGGAACGCTCTGAATTTAAGCCACACTACGAGGCTAGAAAATGCTGTTGCAAAAGTGCCTTTGTCAGTTGATTACTCTAAACGTTGGAAATATTTTGAAAATTTAAAAAACTTTTCCTTAAAAGGAAGAGTCACTTTAGGTTGGAAGTGGAACAATTTTACTCTGACAACCTCTCTCTAACTTCAACTCTGGATAAGTAAAAAACTTGACAACTTAATTTTTTTAACGTTTCCCTTGGATTTTAACTTATCGAGGTCCTGCTGTATTTGAACTCACCTTTAACACCGGAATGCAATACACTATGTCGCGACAGGTCTTCTTTACGGAAGAACTGCTTGGGACATTCAGGGCATTCGAACGGCGTAGCTCCCTCGTGCAGAAACTGGACGTGGGTGACGAGGCGCGTTCGCCTATTAAAAGCTTTGCCGCAATAATCGCACTTGAAAGCGTTTTCTCCGGTATGATGGAACATGTGAGCCCGGAGTTGAGTCGCTTGAATGAAACGGCGGCCACAGAACTGACAAACGTGCGGCTTGTCGTTCGTGTGAGTTCGGATATGACGATTCAGCGTTTCTTTCGCTGCAAACCGTGCCTCGCACTAAACAAACCGACGCAACGATTAATAAATCGAACGAATTCAGATCGACGGTAGCGTTTGTCGGAAACGAGCAATCGTAGAGGATTTTGACCGGCTCGCTCGGTAAGATCATCCTGCGTGTTGCGATTGTTTATTTAATGGCGACTCAGATTCCGGGATTAAAAAAAAGAGACTGTGTATTTTACACTACACACTACCGAAGTAAAATAGGTTATTTGACTTTTATTTTTAAATTGTCTTAAAAAGTTACTAACGTAGAATTAGTACAAAGGAAATTTTATTTCGCTTAAATGTAATCACTTTATAAGATAAAATACCACTTTGAAATACAGTGTGAACTCCATTTTAAGGGTAGTTTTTTAGGGGTTGAAAAAAATTTTTTGGGCCAAAAAATACCGAAAAAATTTTCAGAATCGTTTCAAAATTGAAATTTAACGTTTTAGTAAAGATTAAAATATGCTGTTAAAATTTTAATAAAATCGGTCCGACAGGATCGGATTTACAAATTTTATGAAAACACTAGTTTGCAGATAGTGAGTTATTTACTGAAATGTGTATTTGATTTGGTGTAGAGGTTCGATTAATAATAATTGCAATTAAGAAAAAAAAATGTTGTTTTAAGGGGTGTACTAAGGAGTTAAATTTTTTATTTTGCCCAAAAATCAACTCCAGTTCGCATAATAAAGCCACACTGCCTGTATTAGCTAAAATACTATATTGTCGGCAGAGTTTTGGCACTGCGACCTGGGTTTTTTGTTTTTTTGAGGTTATACTTCTTTTGGCGCCTTACGAGTAAAATTTTGCCAGGCAGATTACGTAATTCCTCAGTAAATCGACTGTGACATATAAACAGACCGTAAGTGTTCTGTTTTTTACCATTTGGTAAAGAAACCTATAAAATGCAAGATGATCCTATCGCTAGCAGCCGTCAAAACATTTCGTTTGCTGTCCGACGAGCGCTACATTAACTGAAAGTACGCAAAGTTCTTTTTAAAACGAAAACTTCAATTTTCTATTTAATTTTATCACAAAAACATCAACATAATATAGTGGTTCAACAAACCGAACAACTGAATCGGTTGTCGCGAACCACTTTTGCCGAGACGGAATCAGAATAAATCAGTTTCGTATCTTCGCAAGATCACTTGCTGTAATAAATCAGTTTTATGTAACTTACCTATTCATCCCTGTAAGAAACGAGACGCAGCAAAGAAAAAGTAATATATAGTTGTTATGAAAGTTTTCAACACAATAATAATTAGTGATGGGCATAATCAGATGTGTTCAATAATCGACATATTTGTAAAGTCGGAATATTTAATATCCCATAATCACACAGTGTCGTAGCGTCCAGGGCAAGTTTTCAATTTTGCGCCCCCAAAACTTATTTTGTAAGAAGAGAAACAATGCATGCAAGCTGCGGATCTGCGAGTGCACCCCCTTTAGGTTTGCCCCGTCGATCAGCCCCTAGCTACGACGCAGACAATACACCGTTCGGTAAACACGAACACAATACCACTCTATGGAGAAATAACCGATTACGCGATTACTCAAGCAGTTTGCGGTCACATTTTAATTCATAAATTATTATTAAATAGGGACGTTGACTGTATTCAAATAAAAACATAATTTTAACGAAAAGTAGTAGTTTCTATGATAGAAATACTAAAAAACACTATATTTTTCCTTATTTTTAAGGAATTTAATTAATGTTTAATAAATAAAACCTAAAAAAATCACTCTCAGAGCGCATGACGTCATATGTTCAGCCGCTGTCAAAAAACTTCATTGTTTGGTTAATATTTAGTGTGTAATTTATTATTATTTGTTTATAGGAAACGTCAAATTACATGTAACTATAGCAACGACTACGAAACAACTTTTCATCATCTCAGTTTACTAACGTTTATGAGTACAGAATACGCATCTATAGGATGGTAGCTCCTGTGTAAACTTTTGAGCCTCCTTTGGTATGAACAGGTGACGTCACGCGACTAGCGAAATTTTAAACGGGATTTAAAATACATGATTTTTAAGGCTTGAGTTGTATTTAAATAAAAATAATAAATATTCGTAGCAATATTAGGTATTTATGCACGATTTAAAACACTCCCAAAAATAGTCAACATCCCTATTATCATTTCTTATTCAAATATTGTATCCTATAAATCATAATTGATTTTTTCACGTTTCGGAAATCTCTAATTTCCATGAAAAATCTTTTTCACGCTTTTATGTCACTGCTTCAAAATAAATTAGAAATATGTTCCATTCTTCCCGTATGACTTTTACCAAGATTATAGTTTATCTGATCTAAATAAACGATTTAAAAACAGAAAATTAGCCCAAATTTTTTACAATTTTTGTACAGTAAAAATTTAATTTGAAAAAAATTATTGAGCATGTCAAATTGTCAGTGTTTTCAACATAAGTTTATAAAGAAAACACTTCAAAATGTTAATTTGCCTTCTCGAAATTCGAAATCTCGTGAGGTGCTGTAAAGAAATATGGCCGAATATCACGTTTTTTTAATTTAATTTTTAGGGCAAAAATATGTTTTTGTAATTTTTAGGCAGCAAACAAAATTTTGTGAAGCTTAATACTTAATCACAGCTGATAAAAAACAGTAATAAAATGAATTTTGCGACCACAGTTCGAAATTTTCCGAGAGCATATTTTATAATCTGAGGGATCGGATTCAACAGTACTTCATGGCATCAACAATATATTATTAAGATCCGTTTCATCAGAGCCCTGTACAAATTTCTAGCTTTTATCCAGTGGCGTAGCTATGTAACCAAGGGCCCCGGTGCAAAAATAAAATTGGAGCCTTATCTAAATTGGTGAAGTTTTATCGGCACAGCACCGACCACATGGAGCCTTATTTTCATTAATTAATTAATAATAGAGATTAAGTTCCGAGAGTCGACATTTTTTTCGGAAATTTCTCCTTTCTAGGAATCTTTTTTTCAGTTTCATTAACATTAATAGTTTCCAAGTTATTTGCAAAAAATCAGAGCCCCTTTTTTGGGATTCTTTAATTGTTAATAACTCATTTTTCTAGAGGTGATTACGAATCCCATAAGCTATGACACGTATTTTAACTCGCAGTACCAAAAATTAACACGTTTTTCAACTTGCGAACCAGACTACAGGAGCCAAAGAGTCAAAAGTCAAAAATCCTTTATTCAATTAGGATATTTAAGGTAGTTGTTGTGGTACAATATTGTCAAAAAATTATAGATTATACGCGCCACAAAAGTATACTAGCTTGTAGCTAAGTGATCCATAATTTGTACGCAAGACTGTACCCGTGGAAACGTAACCCATACAGTATTCATATGCATGTATAATTTTCTATAAATTGTTGAACTTTAAACCGTTATTTATAACTAATTAGACGGTTAAAAAAAATTTCTTATTTTTTTTAAACTCATAACAAATACATTGAAAGATTGTCAGTTTTTGGAAAGTTTCTGACAGTTAGTTCTTTTTTTATAAATAAGAAACTGGTTCAGAACTACAGAGATCGTATACAATCAATGTTAATTATCCAATTTTTAATTGAATTTATCTCGGATTATATACGGTCGATCGACTTAAAATTTTCAGGGTAATTGTATTATCATGTCCTTAATAAGTATACAAAAATTAAAAATTTTCTGACGGTGGGCCTTAACCACGACAACTACCTTAAATAACTTTTTCGAACGTTGCTTAGGAGGCCGAGGGACCCCCTGGTGCACTACATCGCCTAGCCCTCCGATCGCTACGCCACTGCTTTTATCTCAAAGCGTTTGGCGTCCTCTCTGTACCTATTCATATTAGCGATATAACTTAACTGAATAGTAAGTATCGGAATATTTGAAAATAATCTGAATCAATTATTTTAATGGTCAGAAAGTTATTGATTCTTGCATCCAAATAGTCCCATCACTAATAATAATTTCAACTAAAATTACAAACGACACTTTAATATCAACGTAATTTGTCTCTTTTTAAGTAAAGATAGAAAGTTGAAATTTTGTAGAACTACAAAAGGTAATTTTAAATTCATAAAATTGAATGGAAAAAAACAGACAAATATTTGAAGTATACATCAAAAATCAAGTTTCTTTTAAACATATGTAAACCTAAATGTTTTTGTAACAAAGGATTTAAAAAGCCTGTTCGTTTTAGGATTACCAAACCTCTGGATTTGTCTCTTTTTAAGTAAAGATAGAAAGTTGAAATTTTGTAGAACTACAAAAGGTAATTTTAAATTCATAAAATTGAATGGAAAAAAACAGACAAATATTTGAAGTATACATCAAAAATCAAGTTTCATTTAAACATATTATGTAAACCTAAATGTTTTTGTAACAAAGGATTTAAAAAGCCTGTTCGTTTTAGGATTACCAAACCTCTGGATTGTTTCGTAAAAATTTTCTTTTTAATGGCGTCCCAGAATACATTTCAAAACATATTTTTAATTTGCAAAAAAAAAAACTTCAAAAGTATTGTACTTAACAATTAAAAACGACTGAACCGATTTTAAGAAAAACTATATGGAACTAATCTGAGAACATTCTAAACAAAGTGGCGTCGAAATTTTTCAAATCGGTTCATAAATGACGGAAATATTGCAGAATATACATAGAAAAAAAACCCTCGAATTAAAGTAGAACAAAAATTTTTAAGCCATAGGTAATTAGTAAATTAATATAAATGTATAAAACTTCATAAGATATCACGTGACTACAAAACGTACCAGGAATGTTTGTGACGTCAAAATGATAAAAGTTGGTAACCAGGGCCATAAAAACATTTTGACATCACAGAGGTTTTTGGCGCGTTATCGGATCTTAGCTTAAACATTATTTTTAAATTAAATGTAACTTTTTAATTATGAAATTAGAAAAAATAATAAAAGTAGTTTTGCTATAAAACTTGTATGTGATCTTTCCATTTATGCAAAAATAAAACAATAATTCAAAAACCCAATTGTATAACCTCCTTTTCTTTATTCCTGAGAGACTAAAACCTCGATTGTTTCAAACTCTACAACACTAGCCTAAAAAGACAAAAAAAAGGCCTGTCTGACATACCTGGTCACATTTATAAGGCTTTTCACCTGTATGAACTCTTCGATGTTTCTTCATCGCGCCACTAGATGGAAACGCTTTTGGACACAGATCACACGGATATGGACGTTCTCCTGAAAACAACATCAAACTTGATGAAAATACTATTTAACCACGGTCTAAGAAAGAATGGTAGTATATCTCCCACATAAAAAAGCGAGTCTCTTATTAGGTTGTTGAAAATGCTGAATATTTTTTTGATATTTTAAAATAATAATATAATAATAATTTCATATTTGTATTTATATATAATAACATAATAATTCTTCTTCAGTTCATTGCATTTAAAAATTTTAAAATACATATGGTATAATTATTTTCAGAGACATTTAAAGGTTTTTTGTAAGGTACATCTAGCATGGGGATCCCTTTAGATGTACCTATTATTTTTTCACAATGTAAAAGATGTAATAGCCTGCGGAGTAGCGCTGCGAGCTCAGCAGCAATACTTGCTGTGTATAAAATTGTTATCACCTATTTATTTTTTACGAAACAAAATAGATAAAAAGCGTCAAAAGACTAAATTCAATTGATCAAAGTATATTAGGCAACGCCAACGCATAGGCAAACCTGTTACGCATCTCTTAACACAGCAAGCATTGCTGGTGTGCTCGCAGCGCTACTCCGCGGGCTCTCCGTGTACTCGCCCAATAAGAGATTCACCCCTTCCACGTATAAAAGAATATAAGATATAATACGCGCCACGGTTCTAAAAGGTTCTGAAGTTAGATGCAAATGGAGGGTTGCGCAGGTACAGTCGGTTGAAAAACTACAAACTCGCGCTACATTATTATTTTTAATTTTTCTTTAATCTAAAGGTCTAAATCCTTGCATAAAGTCATCCAAAAAATTATTTTTCGTGCTTGTCTATATAAATCTGTATCAGGCATCTTGATCAATTAACAATCAAAGAAACAACAGCGTACTGGACTGTACTTTATAGCAGGAAAGCGACAAGTGACACGACAACCAGTGATAACCAATCACCAACGAGCGCACGTTCTGTGCCAGTAACTGGGAAGTGGTGGGAGTCTACCTTTCCCACAAAACAACCAGGACGGCTCTAAAATATGCATTTGCGACGCTGTTTGTGACTAACTTCAGAACCGTGGCGAGTATTATACACTACCATTTCTTTCTTATACTGTGTATTTAACCAATGAGATGTGGACATGGTTAGTCTGTCGTGGCTGATTGGCTAAAAAAAAAAGAAAATGGTGATTTTCTTACCGGTATGAGTACGAACATGAATTTGAAGCAAACTGTGTCCGTGGAATTCTTTTTGACAGGTGTCACACTTAAATATCTTAGTGCGTTTTACTTGACCTGCGTGAGCTCTTAAGTGTTCCCGTAAATTATCTTGTCTCGTAAAAACTTTACCACAAACCTGTAAAAACGATTTTAAGATTACAAATTACGGACAAGCAAAAAGTAGACTATCGAATTCTAGCCTGAATAATTTACAACGTACATTGCACGGAAACGACGGCTTGACTCGTCCGTCGCACCCGCAGTATTTCATATGTCTGGCGACGTGGTATTTACGACTGAACGCCGTGTGACAACTCGAACAGTGATACGGCTTGGACGATTTATGATGTTCGAACATATGCCGTCTTAATTCTGTTTCCGAATAGCATCTCGCACTGCATTCTGGACAATGTAAAGCAGCACCGGGAGAGCCATGAGCTACGCGTTTGTGTCTGTGAAGGCTCGCCTTTTGAACGAACTGAAAGTTGCACTCCTCGCATTTAAATCTGCCGGCCTGAAAAATACAGAAAGCATAAGATTTTAGAGGCCTACACCAGTTACTAAAGTAGGGTTAGAATAATATTATTAACTAGTCCAGTCACTTTATACATGAACCTCTACAAAATCTGACTGAAGATTTTCCAGCAGGATTCTCTTTATTTTGGTGTCACAAAAAAAAGAAGATTAAAATAGAATGTTGGATAAGTTTAGATAAAATCCGTGGCGCAGGATCAATAAAACAGCAATATTGAGATTAAAATTGCATTTTCACTAACGTTTCGGTACGCTTTGCACCATCTTCAGAGTTCAAATTCTGTCAAAGCCTATCGAAACGTTAATGAAAATGCAATTTTAATCTTAGTATTGCTGTTTTATTGATCCAAACTTATCCAACATTCATCAAAGATCAGAACCACTCTAATTAATTCCTTTTAATTAGAGTCAACCTCGTATTAAAATAGAATGAGGTGGTCACTTGGCCCAAATGCACCTCATCCTGAAAGGATTTCTGTGCTTCCCCCTTTTACTGAATCTAGTCAATAAATAATCTGGATCTTTTTATGAGTTCCAGAAGATTAGCTACTAGATTGTCCTGTGGAACTGTTCCATTCTCATCAATGTAGCCAAAGATGGTTGTCTTCCTGTAAGTTAAAGCCTCACATTCGAACACGATATGGGTGGCTGTTTCATCCTCCATTTCGCAAAATCTAGACAGTGTTGATTCCTGTTGTATCCCCATCACATGTAGATGTTTTCTCAGGTTAAAAGCCCAATCACCTTTCTGAGTGTCGGTTTATTGAGTCTAATTAAGTCCTCAGTTAGTTTTGAGGAAGGGCCTACAATCATTTTCTTGCCATGTTTGATACCAGATCCCAATCTGAGAGATGCTGCTTGAAGGTCCATCTCCTGACAGTTTGCTGGACATTTCTATAGGAAATTCCGCAGACTGGTTCAGATCTTGGTGTTACAAATAATTTCTCAAAAGTTTTTAAACCCAACTGGATGGCTACACAACTTACAAAAGATCAAAAGTCACGAAAATGAGTTTTTCTCAAATATCTCTTAAATTATCGGTTTCACGGTAATATTGGTTACTATAAAATTTGTTCGTGAGATTAATCTGCATGAAAAAGTCTTGTACAAAATTTACGTAAAACCAATAGTTTTCGAGATATAGAGCTGTGAAAGCTTGAGGTAGAATGCAAGGTGTGCACTTTTTTACATGGTGTCCCCTGTAGGTTTACTCCATGGGGTACAAGTTATGTTATAATTCTGCCTCCATCTATTTCTTCTATTTCCACTTCTTCAATATTTTCATCTTTATCAGCAATAATTTCAGTGTAAAAATAACGATATCACACCCTAGAGATGAAATTCTTTTAAATACTGTTAAAATGTGGTTACGTGGTTTCCTTAAGGTGCGCTTACACGGGCAACTAAAATTGCTCAATTCCGGGCAATAGTGGTCAACTATGTACATCAGCAATTCACGGCGATGGCAACATGTAGCAATTGTTGCCAAAGATACCGTCACACCATATCACGCGATATGGAGCAACTTTGAAAAACTAGGCAATACAAGGCAATTCATACACTATAGCAATTCAGTTGAACTTTAGCGCATGATCTTTAAAGTCCAAACTTTTGTTATCCCATAAACAAACACGTATCTGAACTGCATCAATGAAATTTATTATCTTTTCATTATTCCACGCCATTATATCCACGCACAGCTGTACTGCACTGTACAATAGAAGCAAAGAAAATGAAATGACAGCGGCGCATCTCATCCCTGTCACCACACGAAAGTGAAACCATGGATACGTATACATATAGAAGAAAAATTGACTAAAATATCCAAACCGTGTGGATATTCGGCAATTCATGTCGGCCACTTTGGGCAATAAGGAATATATGGAGCAATTAGAAGCAATATTGCCGAAACAATTGCCGCATTTTATTGAAATTGCTCCAGATTGATCCATTAATTGCTCCATTCTGTTGCCGGGCAATTATTGCTCAAAAAATTGCTCGTGTCAAGGCACCTTTAGTGTTCAAAACATTGTTTTGGACACTTATTTCTATGGTAATAAAACATATTTTGGTGCACTCTCAGATAGACTACCGATCGATCGACGTCGGTTGCGTTCACAAAAATAGTTTTGAGTGCGGTGTAGAATTTTTCAAAGTCAAAACTCACGATTATATAATCTCGGGTGTGAAGGGTTATATAAAGTGACTGGCCTATGTAGTATAATGCTACGTAAAAAAATAAACACCTTATGAGCTATTCCGATCACTTCGTCACAGCAAAAACACAGTGCTCCCGGCTCGTCTTTGATCGTAAGCTGACTCACTTCCTGATCAGCATTAAAATCGGCATCGGCTTCCTCATTATCGTTCAGAGCTACATTTTCTGTATTATCTTCATCGAAGTTCTCAACTTCTTCGACTGTTACGTTAAAGCTCACGGCCCCGGATGCTGGAATATCCGATGGACCGCTGCAACTCTCCTCATGACTTGCTACAAGATCTTCCATAAATCCAAGTCCGCATTTGGAACATTCGACGATTTTTACGGTTTGCAAAACTATCGGCTGATCTCCGAAAACATTTTCGGGAATTGATTTACTTTCTTCTATATCATGGATTTCTAAGCCTTCATTATCGACTAATTCCTCTTTTAACGAATCCATAGCGAATCTAAATAAAAAAAGAAAATTTTATATTTAATCATCGTTAATAATTTGAAGATGTTATAGTACAAGCTGTTTGGGTCTTTGTGTCAACAAAATTTGCAATTGACGTGTTATTAAAATGAATGCTTATACAATGTTTATAATATACTTTCTAATTATGTGTATTTTCCAATTTAACCCCGAAATTTTTTATTGTAATCTGCAATAATAACGGCATTATTATTAGAAAATATACAATACTGTCGCCTGGATAAAAATATTCAATATGCGTGTAGTATATTTTAAAGGAGTGCTTATTTATAATATAAGAAAATGAAAATAAATGCTTTACCAACGCCCCTGGAAAGCCGTCAACCTGACCTTCTTTCTTGTTAAGATGGTGGAAATTGATGTCTGAATAGAGGAAACTGGTGTCGACAGTGTAGGCTACTGCGCAGGAGCGGAACACACATGTGCGCACTGTAAAGGTTGTCATGGATACCGCGAAATACAAACATTAATTAGATATGCAAGAATTTTGCTAATTGGTTTTTGAATAAGAATTTCCAGTCAAAATGGGTGACGAAGTAAAATTAGAAACTATTCAAAAAACTCAACAGTTATTGGGGAAGTTCGTAAAAAAGCCACCATTAACAGATAAACTACTTAAGAAGCCACCGTTTCGGTTTTTGCATGATGTTATTACAACAGTCATAAATAATACAGGATTTTTAGCAGGTCTTTATACCGCTGAAGAATTACAGTCAGAGAATGTTAAAGACAGAGAAGCTAAGATAAAATTTCTACAAAAACTCATCAGTACAGTTCGTAAGTATTACTGTTCATAAAATAAATAACTGTGTTTTTCGTTAAGTAAACACATGTTTGTAGCCGATTAAAGCTGAAATAGAGCAGTATTATTTGTCGAACGCGTTTCCTCTATTTACGATTGACTATATTTTATTTTATATATATTTTTTTAAATTAATATTTTAGGCTTTTAAAAATATGCAGTTTTAAATACTTATAATATTAATTAGTCGCATTGCTGCATTTTTTTAGAAACAGTAACCGGATTAGAATTAACAGCACGTCCAAGTAAAATAATTGCTGGTCATGAACCGGAAAAAACAAATGAATTACTGCAGGCGATTGGGAAAGCGTTACAAAAAAAGCTCAACAGCGATAGTGTGGTAGCTCAAATGAAAGAAGGGAAAATTTTGAGTAAAGAATCCAAACCTCCGAAAGAAAAAGAGAAATCTACGAAACCAGCTACTCAATCTCCTCCGAAAAAAACAGAGAAAGAGTCTTCGAAGCTAACAAAAGACACTACTAAGAAACGAAGCGATTCGACTAGTCGAATACCAAATGCTACTCCGAGAGACAGTAAAGTAAATGTCAAAGAAATAAAATCGACTGCGAAGAAATCAACAAGCAAAACAAACTTATCAAAACAAAAAGACGTAGATAAAAAAAGAAGTAAAGAAAAAACATCAAAGCTAAATTTAGAATTGGTGGATCCAAATAATGTTCAAAATCATTTTATTGAAGCAGATAGCGTAAAAAATGAAATTAATAAAGCCGAAAACATTAAAATCGAAATGGAACAAGAACATGAACTGATTGCGCAAAATGTAACTTCAGATATCACGGATGTTGTGTCTAAAGAGCTTCAAGAAAATAATACAAACGTTACGTTAAACAATAAAGAAAATATAATAACAGAAGAAAGACAATCTGCAAAATTACAAAGACCAAAATCTTCTAAAAGGGGCAGAGAAATCAAACCTACCATCGAACAAATAGACATTTCTGATACTGAGTCTAACCAGTTGACTGATAGAATCGAATCCAATCCAAGTATAGCGGAAAAAGATGAAACAAAAAATGAAAAGAGACCATCGACAAGAACTAGTCATTCAAGCAGAAACAAAGTATTAGAAACAAATGCCGAATCCGATGCAAAAGTACATTCTGAATCTGAACCGAAACATAGCAGACAAAAGAGTGCTCTGAAATCTAATAACAGTGTCGACGCAAGCGAAAAAATTACAAACAATTCACTGCCTTCAAGCGAAATTCAAATATTGAGGTCAGCTAAGAGAGAAAGAAGCATCCAAAATGTTTCGCAACCAGTTGTGGAAACTATAGGCGATACAATTAAGGAAACCAAATCACAAAATAAAGAAGCCGCATTAGAAATGAGTTCCAAAACAGACAGTTCCAAAGCGCCTTTAATACGACCCAGAACTTCTCTTAGGCCACCGAGTGCGAGACCTTCGAGTGCCAGACCTGCAGCGCCTCGAGTCAGAGATAAAACAGACGTGATCGTGCCACCAGAACAAATGGTATGATTTCTTTGCTCGAATTTATGTATAGATAAACAGCTTTAGAATAGCTATAGCTTATTACAACAATTTAATTTGCAAAAAGCACAAGAAGTTGACACATCAAAATTCTAATCTAAAAAGGCTTATATACATATAAAATTGTATTTATTTAGTATAATAGCTATTGTCTGCTATAATAGTTAAGAAACATTCATTGTTGTAGCACTATATTAGAAAAATGTATTATTCCAACACGTCACCGTTGGGATTTAAACCCGAATCTTTCCACTTCCGCCGCGAAAGTGGAAAGATTCGGGTTTAAATCCTGACGGTGATGTGTTGGAATAATACATTTTTCTAATATAGTGCTACAACAATGAATGTTTCTTAACAATTATAGCAGACAATAGCTATTATACTAAATGAATTCAGCTGGTACGTAGCTACAAGCGTATGTAAAAATCTACTTATATAAAATTGTAGTTAACATTTGTTTTATACCGATGCTGTAACAATCTTGTTTTTACATTGCGTTTACTGCAAGAATTAAAAATCAAATGGCTGTGTAGTTTTTTTATGTTGTTCATATTATAGCACCTGAGCTAAGCTTTATAACAACAAGATCGTGACGTATTTAAATTGTAAAATTATTTAAAAGACTTATCACTGAAATATTTGATGTACTAGGTAACTCTGGGAAAAGTTAACGTGATAGTTGAAAACTTTAGTACGAATGACAACGATGAAGAAGAAGAAAGTTTGGTCGTTGTTGAGTCAGCATCAGACATACCGGAAATCGATTTAACACCTCAACAGAATAACTCCTTAACGGAAAACGAAAGCATGCAGGGACATCTGGTTGCGCAGATTCTGGAAACTCAGAAGGAATTGATAGACGATATTGGCAGCAAATCTACGGCCGTTGAAATTGTTAGTGTATAATAATATGTAGAATATTCACTTCTCGACTTTACGAGCTAATCCGTTCATAGTTCGTGTAAAACGAAAATTTATTACGTGTCATTGAGACGCCCTTCAATTGCTTGAACAAACGCATGCGCACTAGTACGGTGTATTGAGAGACGCCAGGACATCTGGTAGAAAAAAATTGAAGTATTGGAAAATGTGGTTCCCACACCTCGTCAAATCCCTATAGTTTTGAAATACTGTATTTATGAATGTTTAGCGTGTGTATTGTATTTCATTGTCGAATTCATTGATACTTGAAAAAAAAAGAATGCCGAAATCCGATCAAGATCTAGTAAAGCAAAAATCACAAAGCAGAAATTCAGTGTTTAATCACTCTCGTATATATTACAGAATACGAATTTACTGAATATTCGGTACCTATTCAATTTATTTGATCACTAATTAGTACTTATGCCTCATTTTTTGAGAATATCGCTCATTAAATACGTCATAACTAAAAAAAACTATCTGTATAAATATGTCAAAGTTGTTGTTTTTTTTAATTATGACGTATTTAATGATCGATATATTAATATGTTCTTCTATACAAATCATAACAAATATATTGTTTTATATTAGGAATGGGAGGCAGATGGCCAAAGAAACCGTGAAGCAAAAAAGCGTGACATCGAGAACTTGCGCTCAAAAATTCAGACTGTAACACGAGCAGCGCATCCTTTAGGACAAATTATCAACTATTTACAAGAAGATTACGACAATCTTTTACGTGAATTAAAACAATGGCAAAACGAAAATGAAAAACTAAACAAAGAAATTGAAGAGCAAAATAGGTATTGTTTTTTTTTAATTTCTGTATTTCTTTATAACTAGTAAAATCAGTTGTGTTCATTTGGATTTTCAATTTATTATTCAAAAATGATAAATTGAAAACATTATGTGGTGTCAGGCCCAAATAACCATTGCTGTTGGTGGCCTATTGGAGTTTGATATAAAACAAGACATCTGGTGATAGAAATTTAAATCATTAACACATTACATTTTGCATGCATTTAATATTAATTAGTTATGCTTGATTACTATATATTTGAAATTTTTTTACGTCAAATAGTTCCATAGAAAATCGCCTGTGACAGAAGGGGGTCGAAGTGATTCCATAAGTGTTTCATTTTCATGGAACACTAAAAATGAAGGATTCGACATTACATTTGGCTTAAACTCTGTCCCAATGTCACATCACAATAGTATTACTGAAAATTTACAATTTTAATCTCAAGATGCAGTGAAATTGAAGTTTAGGTAACTGGTACCACAGAGGCATAGGCTAACTGAAGAAAATATATGGTAGAAAAACAAGTGAAAACTATATTTTCTTCTAATGGATTAGTGAACGTGTTTTGTTTTTTTTCTTTTAAACAAAATAGGTATTTTTCTGTGGCAGATTTATTTGTAGTGATGATGCATGTTATTTATTTGATTACAGTAAATCCGATCAAATGGTGTCACCTTTAACGAATCAGTTCGAAGAAATTAAAGACGAAATCCAGAAACAACAAGAACGTAACGCAATGATAAAAGCAGAAATTTTCCGAAATCAAAGAAAAATCGATAGTTTGCTTTCAGGGATAGTTTAATATTTAATATTTAGTTTGTAGTGGCTATTTTTTCAATGTCAGATTTATCTAAAAAATACTACCCTGAAAGCATACGAATTCTTTATATTGATAAAACATATAACTTTTAAGAAATTATAACAATGTACTTAAAATAATATAAATAAACTAAAATCTATGAAAAACTTTCACGACTGAAAAATAAATGATTAAGGGAAAGGTTTGGGACAACAGAAATTGATAAGAGTATATCTAAGACCGGATTTTCGAATTTTTTTATACAAACATTTTTTTAGAAATTATTTGTGTTATATTTATTTTAAAAAATTGCACAGATTATTCACGACACTAGGAAAAAAGTTACACATAGAATGATATGACGATATTTTACAAAAAAAAATAATATATATTGTATCAGAGCTTCGTTCTCTCTTGTACAATGAAAAACATTATTGTTATACAAAAATGATTTTTCGGGAAAAAGGACTTTATTTATAAGTAAAACACTTAATATTTTATTTTCAGCGACGTTTCGTTCCTTGTTTTCCCGAAAAATCATTTTTATATTAATTACCAAGGACAAAAAAGAAATAAAGTCATTATTGTTATACTTTGTAGAGTTTCGTTAATTCGGACTAAATGGAACCGGACCCTGACCAGATTAAACATAGCACAAATTTTAGATGGGTAAACTAAAAAAAAATCTAAATATTTTAGAGGAATTAGGATCAATGAAATTAAAAGACAAATTATTATTTCACAACGTTTCGTATTAAATTAATACTTCATCAGGTGATCTTAATTAATTGTCTTAATAACTAGATTTAATTCAATTATCTTGTTATACTATTTTAAGATATCACAATAAATCAAAATTTTAAGTAGTTATATTACAATTCATACAGAGTAAAAATTAAAAAAAAAAAAAAAAATTTACTCTATGAATTGTAATATAACTACTTAAAATTTTGATTTGTTATGATATCTTAAAATAGTATAACAAGGTAATTGAATTAAATCTAGTTATTAAGACAATTAATTAAGATCACCTGATGAAGTATTAATTTAATACGAAACGTTGTGAAATAATAATTTGTCTTTTAATTTCATTGATCCTAATTCCTCTAAAATATTTATAAATTATTAACATCAAAAGCATCTGATATATACATTATTAAAAAAAAAATCATTGAGCCTCACCCTCATAAGCTCACATAAGAAGTTTAACTTCTTTACTTTACTAATGCTTGCACGTCAAATTACAGAAATTATATTGTACTTCAACTGTTCGTAATTTTAAACGTCAGATTCAAGTCGAGCATAACACAAGCACTGACTTTATATGTTCATCCTTGTCTTACTATTTTGCGAATCAAAATGCGAAACACTATAAACTTCTGTCCTTGTCAGTTTCATGTAATTTAGGAGACAAATTAATTCCCCCTTAATTTGTTTCATTCTACTTCCCCTTGATTTCTTACATTTTTCAAACAGTCGTTAAGGCAGTTAAACTTCAATAATCGATTAGTTAGGATTGCTTTAATTAGCTACCAATAATAATTTGAACTTTCTTGGTCTCTAATTAATAAGTCCTGCTTTTTTTGTCCGAACTAGCGGGACTCTACTGTACTAACAACATAAATAAATTTTGTAACTACTTATAGTGCAAAACATAATGGCCTTTGAAGTTGAAGTATTTAGAGTAGGCACTATAATGAAAGAATAAGATAGCAACAATTAATCCATTCATGACACATCATTAGTCTATGCGATTTCATCTTTACAAGTTCGTACTTGAATGGGTCAAGTGCTGAATTAATATAGATAAGATTTACCCACGTAATTACTGACTTGGGTTTTTGTCATAAAGTAATTATCTAATATTTATTATACCGGCATAATATTATGTAGTATACTTTATGCATAACATTGTACAATTTCTCACAAAAACATACGCACGGAATAGTATCTTACTTCTGTCGCCAACCATAGATGGCGCAGCATGTACTGTTTAAAGCGCTCTACATATCTACGCGATCTTTAGTAAACAAATGAATCTGTACATATTTGTTGCGATTTACAAAAACGCATCTTATCATCAACTCGATCGTGGTCACGCAGATGTGTAGAGCATTTGCTGACATTGGACGTTTTCACCGACACCATCACGGCAACAACTACGATGCCGGTGGACGCAAATATCATGTACAACTGAGTATTTTTCCATACCAAACAACGTGTTGGTATCGTGCCGTTACCAGCGCCGACATGTCGCTCCACTTGCGTCCTCGCCTATTTTTAAACAATTTTACTTTATTAGTATGGCATTGACGTCAGGCGAATATTCAAAAAGAGAGTCATGGGGGTCATGACTCCCCCTTGAGAATATTTTTCTGTAAGGATTACGACTTGGAAAGAAAATTTTTTTTATGATAAAATTTTGTTCCTTTTGAACGAAGTTACATTCTATTCTAATATGAGCGAAGAACGTCTCACTGGTCTCGAGATGTTGACATTGATGTCATTATTACATTATTTGCAAAGTCAAAAAAATAGATGATTAGAATTTGTGATTAAAAGTAAAAAAATACTCTGGATTTTAAAAGATTTTATAAATTTTTACATTTGTTAATAAGTTACTTTAATTTTTAGTTAAAAAAATTATTTTGCTGTGACCCCCTCCTATATTTTTTCTGAATCCGTGCTTGATTGACGTATACCTCACTTGCCAGTGGCGCTATCAGGTGGCAGAAAAAAAGCTTAGTAGCCTTCTTTGAACTTATTTGTCTTTTATGAACAATTCAGTAACTCTGAGCATTGCATTAAAATACAATGATACTAATATAATACACACGCACAAAAAGATTTATAAAAAATGTAATGTCGATTAGCTGATAATACATTTCTTCAAAATTAATATTCAACAAATCAGCTATAAAATATTTAATTATAGTACATATTTTAAAATGTAGTTAAAAAAATATAATAAACCAACACAATGTCGCCAATTTTAACAAATTTGCTCTCTTCAGATTTTTTACATTTTGAATATTATATGACATTTAATATTCAATTATTAAAGTGAATGCAGGCGTTATCTAAAGGAGGTTCAAATACTCTGCACCAAAGCTCGGACCCAACCATGCATAGATCATATTTTGGCCGTTGATTTCAGTGGCCGAGCATTATCTTAAAAAGAGATGCATGATTGGTAAATAAAGCTCGTGAGAGAAATGCACATTGTTACAATTGTGTCTTCTCTATGAATTGGACGTTGCTCGTTCGTAACTACAGAGATTAGACCTCTTTGTATTACATACTCAATGCTCTGAGGAAAATTTTTCTGTGTATACGTTTTTGTGAGACACTTGATATAATATATAACAATTATTTACATTGCTCTTTACAAGGTACTCTGTTATCAAAACATAAATAGACTCTTAAGTTACAAAACACATTTTATCTACATTTTATACACAACATCCTTCACATTTTTCATGCAGGTTTTCATAAAGCGCTGTCAAAAAAATAAATGGTTTGACAATAACCTCACATTGTGACCATAAATTTCCCTCATATGACAAACGTGGAATTTTAAATCGATGCTGCTCCAAAAATAACTGATCGACTGAAATGTTGTTTTTTCTAAATTGCGTTTACATATTTTTAATACACTTTTCTCTTTTCAAACAACATTTTTCTAGCATTTTTACAAAATTTAGCTTCAAAAATAATGTATTTTCCATATGACTGGTACCATGCCGTGTTCGTTAGCATTTTTGCGTCCATTTTTATTTATTGCGCAAACGCAAAAAAGGAAAATTGTGTTTATGTATGCGCAAACTCGTAAACAACTTGACGGATAACAAAAAAAAAAATAATATTTATTTTTTTTTTGGTTTACGAGTTTGCACATAAATAAACATTTCCCGGGTTTTTTGCGCATGCGCAATAAATCAAAATAGACGCAAAAAATGCAAACGAACATGGCCATTGTTTTTATACAAACCTATCTTTTGTCTTTTCTGTGAATACAGTCTAATGTTTTGCAAAATAAAAAATTTATATGGTCGTAAATCTAAGATTATTATCAATTCAAAATTTTGACGTTGCGCTGCTCAATTCAGCATTCTTACAATTTTTTTTACAAATCAAATTACCAGTTCGGTAATATTTGTATGCATAATTTATTGCAGGTAGAATTTTTTAATAAAGTTGTCCAAAAAACTGTGCTATATACAATTTTAAATTTTACTTTCACTAACCGACTTTCAGTAAATTCAACTGTCATTTATTTTGTAGTTATTTCACATAAAACAACCTTTCAAAATTCATATTTTAGCGTATTGAGAAATGTTTAGTCTCTAAAAATATACAGTTCTTTACCATAGGATTTAACAAAATATAAAGAATAAAAAAACAAAGCATTTAGAACCTTGACTAGTTCATTCCAACTGTTTATTTTATTTCTTTACTAAATCATTAGCTAACACTTTTAATAAATCACTATTATAAAAAGCAAAAGTAGCTTAAAAAGAGCTAAATCACTAAAATTGTAATATTGTAAAAAAACTTTGATTGCGCGTTTTGGTTTCGGGTCAAACTCAAGCTTGTTACTAATTTGCCCAAACTGACTCGATCGATGGACACAATATAGATCATCAACAGGCAGGGTCATCCCAAGATTACTAGAAAACTAAGGTTGGGCGTTAGCATTGTTGAAGGTGGATCTAGGCGAGACGCGAGAGAAGACGGGGGAAGTAGGCTTGTGACGTCACAGGAGACTTTTTCCAAACAGTTGGGAAAAGTCTCACGTGAAAAAGCCATGACCATCCGACATCCAGTGATGTAAGCAACCGATTCAAACAATCACAGACGTGAATGATTTCTTATTATATCAGAATGTATACCGATCGAGTTGGTTTGAACAAACAAATAAAATAAAGAGTATAAAATATAGAATGTCGACTGTTTATCAAATGAAAATCACTGTTTATACATTTTTAGTTTCATTTGTTTTTGCAAAGTAGCATTGAATAGTAACTTATAGTTCAGCATCACTGATTTATTAATTTTACATTTCATTTTTCAATTAGGTATCGTAAACCGGTATTCATTTATCGCTTTAGTAAATTGTTTTCAGCGCTATTATAAAAAGCAAAGCAATAAAAAACATATACACTTCAATATTCAACAGCGATAATTGTTAATATCATTATTCTAATCAAATAAAATAATACATGTTTAGAAATAGTATTCAAATTATTATTTTTGGGCTGAAAAAATTGATCGAAAAACACGTATAATTAATTAAGTTAGATACGTTTTTAATTTGACAGACAAATGAAACAATTATTTATTGCCATATTTCCTTATCATTTTTAAAACAAATAGAATTGCACTCCTAAACAAAAACACAAATATTTCATTTTTAAAAAACATCCCTAAATATTAAACAAAAGTAAAATAAACTCAGTCAATTATTAAACAAAATTCAACAAATGATTATATCTTTTTTAAGAAACAATCACATGATAATATTTTTCATTCAGGAAATATTTCAAACGCAATTAAAAACTTGACGATAACATGTCTGACCTCAATATTTCAATTTCCCTTTCATAAACATTAACATAATATTTATTGTTTATAACAAAATAAAATAAATAAGATTTATTCAAAAATTATAAACATACGGGTATGTAAAATAGTAACTTCAATCTGAGTATCTCATAAATTTCCATAAACTGAAAAATTGCTTCGATATTTTCAAAATACCAAATACAACACTAAAAATAACAGTAGACAATATTGGGTCGAATGAATCTGATTTAGCCACACATAAAAATGCATCATTTCGGAGATACAGCCTTTTGAAATTGTAGTTTTCAAAATTTATTATTATCTCGTTCGAAGAAAATCTCACAATTTGAATTAATAATGTGAGTATGCAAAAAAAATCATTAAAGTTAATAAACGGTATAATAGCTATAGTTCGCTATAATTGTTAAGAAACATCCATTGTTACAATGTTATATAGAAAAACTTATTTTCAACCAACTATCACCATCGAGGCGTAAACCTGAATCTACACTTTCGCGGTGGAATGAGTTATCAGTTACTCTACGGTGCTATATCTCAACAGTTAATCCTTCTCATAATAAACCAAATTGTAACGGCAAATTAACATCATGTGAGAGCTAATTAGCTCTTGCATGATATGAATTATTATTATACTGTTTACTAATTTAGTCTTACGAACTATACCGTAGTGAACAATTTACTAATATTATAGTTAATAGAAATTAGTTTCACGGGTAATTGGAATAGAAAATCAATTTAAATACTTATTGATTGCAACGTTTCGTCTTTATTAAATTAAGACTTTTTCAAGCTCTCAGCATGTTTAAATTATAATAAAACTTTGATATAAAAGGCAATTTTGCATTACAAAGATCAATAAAATTGAAAATTGTAGAAAAAAATTATAATTTAAACATGCTGAGAGCTTGAAAAAGTCTTAATTTAATAAAGACGAAACGTTGCAATCAATAAGTGTTTAAATTGATTTTCTATTCCAATTACCCGTGAAACTAATTTCTATTATTACATATTTTGGAATTGAACTTTAAAGATGAATTATAGTTAATATTAGAGATGCACCGAGCGTGAGTTATATCAAGTAATATTTACGTCAACGGAGCAAAGAAGTGGGGGTGAAGTGTTTTGTGTACATTTATTCGTATGTTTCCAATTCACACTACAGTGCATAAAGAAATTTCACTTCAAAAACTTTGAAGATCCGAATTTCAAAGGGCTGTATCCCAGAAAGGGTGATAGATGCTGATCACCTCCTACAATCTCTCTCTCTCTCTCTGAAAGGATGCACTTCTGTATATAGGTAAATTATGGTCCATTCGACCGTAATTTTGCCCCATGAGTACTATAATATGCGCCACGGTTCTAAAAGGTTCTGAAGTTAGATGCAAATGGAGGCTTGCGCAGGTACAGTCGGTTGAAAAACTACACACTGACGCTATATTATAATTTTTCTTTAATCTAAAGGTCTAATTCCTTGCATAACGTCATCCAAAAACTTATTTTTCGTGCTTGTCTATGCAAAACTGTATTAGAGATCTTGATCAATTAACAATCAAAGAAACAACTTAACAATAGCGTACTGGACTGTACTTTATAGCAGGACAAGACAACCAGCAATAACCAATCATCGACGAGCGCACGTTCTGTAACGGTAACTGGGAGGTGGTGGGAGTCTTCCTTTCCCACAAAACAACCAGGACGGCTCTAAAATAGGCATTTGCGACGCTATTTGTGACTAACTTCAGAACCTTTTAGAACCGTGGTGCGTGTTATACTACGAAGCTTTTTCGATTATTTTTACTGACGCCTTTATAATGTTGGTTGATATTTATTTAGAAATTAAATATTGCAGATTTAAAATCTGTGCAACTGCAAATAGATTTATATATTGCAATATAATAAATAAGAATAGATGATAAAAATAAAGTTTTGGAATAAGTAGGTATTGTCAATCACAGTCATTTCTGATATATTTTTGTTTAATAACAAAAGACAAACATCTCATTTACCTTATTAAATAATAATAGTAGTACATCGAAGATGCTTTGATGCAAGTTTGCCGTGAACGGGCGATGAATAATGTCAACTTCGACCCTTTGTGATAATTGAAAATATGTCCCAGAAAAAAATTAAATATGAGACATATACGGAGCGGCAAATTCAAGATTACACACGGGAACATAGGCAGTTAATAGCGGACTTGCTTCGATGTATAATAATGACCGTGTTCATTGGAATTTTTTTGTGGCCATTTTTATTTATTGCGCATGCGCTTTCATGCAAATGCGTCCATTTAACACGTTGACTGTCATCTACGAGATATCTCGTAGGTTGTTTACTAGCCCAGGACGCCTACTACGAGTTATCCCGTCCCTTGCCATTTTGTACAGCTACGAGAAAACTCATAGCATAACACTGTAATTACGAATAGATGACCTCAGGAAAGAGAATAAAAAATCAGGTTTGGCTTAAATGAACAAACATTAAAAAAAACATTTCTTAAGCCTTTTGATTAATTATTAAAGTTTTTAGTGTATTTGCCATATGGCAACATACACTATTGGCGTCGGTCGGATGGCGGGACCTAGGGGTCGGACCAAAATTTCTCGACGTTTCATAACCTCCTAAACACATTGGCACCATTTTTAAAAATGTTTATATATATATGTACATATATATATATATTTATATACATATATATATATATGTGTGTACGCGCGATAACTTTCGAAAGAGTTAATTGATTTCAACGAAATTTGGGCCACGTGTTGAAATCCATCACCGCAAGAAGCCTATTTAAAATGGGCCTAATCGGGCTATTTTAAGGGTAGTTTTTAGGGGTTGAAAACTGTTTTTGGGCCCAAAAATACCGAAAAAATTCTCCGAATCGTTTCAAAATTGAAATTTAACCCTTTGGTAGTGATTAAAAAGTGTCCCCACAATTTTAATAAAATCGGCCCGACAGGACCGGATTTACAAATTTTATGAAAACACTAGTTTGCAGATAGTGACTTATTTATTGAAGGGTGTATTTAATTCGGTGTAGACGTTAGATTGATAATATTACAATTAAGAAAAAAATGTTATTTTAAGGGGTGTATTAAGGGGTTAAATTTTTTATTTTGCCCAAAAACAAACTTAATTTCACATAATAAAAGTATAAAACCACACGGCCCTATACAAGCAAATACACTATATTGTCGGCAGGGTTTTGGCACTGCGACCCGGGTTTTTTTTATAATATAACATGATTAAATCAAATTGGTTCTTTTGATCGGAATCGTGAAAAATTCTGTGACAGTCAACGTGTTAAATAAAAATAAACACAAAAAAAATGCCAATTAACACGGCCAATATGTTTGTGAAATAAAAAGAACAATGGAATACTGCTTTTTTTTACGTTCCGAGTTTCTGTTTTTAGTTTCACTTGATAAGGTTAACAATACGACTTTTTTACTCAGTGAAATTATTTGAGACTGTAAAGCTGGGCGCACAACGATTAAACAAAATAACTTTAAGCAAAATCATTTTTGGATAGTTGTACAAAGCGGCTTCATGTATTTTGTTGGCTGATAAAACACGTGAAATGCATTTAACAAAAACACTTTTACGCAGGTTTTACAAATACTTTTTTGCTTAAGGTAGTTGTCGTGGTACAATATTGTCAAAAAGTTATAGATTATACGCGCCACAAAAGTATACTAGCTTGTAGCTAAGTGATCCATAATTTGTACGCAAGACTGTACCCGTGGAAACGTAACCCATAACATATGCATGTATACTTTTCTATAAATTGTTGAACTTTAAACCGTTGTTTATAAATAATTAGACGGTCAAAAAAATTTTCTTATTTTTTTTTTTTAAACTTATAACAAATGCATTCGAAGACTGTCAGTTTTTGGAAAGTTTCTGACAGTTAGTTCTTTTTTTATAAATAAGAAACTGGTTCAGAACTACAGAGATCGTATACAATCAATGTTAATTATCCAATTTTTAATTGAATTTATCTTCGGATTATATACGGTCGATCGACTTCAAATTTTCAGGGTAATTGTATTATCATGTCCTTAATAAGTATACAAAAATTAAGAATTTTCTGATGGTGTGCCTATACCACGACAACTACCTTAATTGAGGTGCGTCCAACCTAAGAAATTCATTGCAACTTTCTATAAGAGTTAGCAAATATAACGTAAATATAGGAAGCAACAATTCAATTAAATCACAAACATTTGACAAACAGTGTATCAAGGTTAAGAAAATATTTAATTGTTGTAGTTTCCTGTTTAGCAGTTATTTTTTATTAATTTTGGTATATTTTACTGTACAAGACCTAAATGTATTTCCCGACTTTTTGAGTTATTCGTTCTAACGAGAGTTCGTAAAGCAGAAACTTGCAATTTAGTGTCAGTGGGATGAAAAAACAAATGCACACCCAAAATCGTACTCAAAACAAAGGAGCAACTAACCTGAAGTGCGCCGTAAATCGTTTAGTACTTTATTGTATATATAGATGCGTTTTTTGACATATTTTTATATTTATTGTAATAAATAAATGGATCTCTATAATTTTTTTGCAATAATGTATTTTCGACTTTGTTTCAAGAAACGAGTGATAGACCTAGCAACTCAAGAAAGCGAAAACTCGTAACTTAGGACCTGTTTGTTTACTTCATTTGTTTTGTAAACTAATAAAAATTGGATAAAAAAAAGCTTATTTCACTGTTTTATTTATTTCATTTCATTGTAAAACCACAACAAATACAATTTTGTTTCTAAGAAAAACCTCATACAATTCCGTCATTATTAAAAAAAAAACTAACTGAAATCGAATTCGAAGGTGAGATATTCTTCATAAGCAACTTAAGTGACATGTATTATTACGAGTCTACATTAGACTGATCAAAAACAAAAAATATAATCGGCAAATAAAATTACACTTACATTATACGAAATGTGTTCATAGCTCGTTGATATAGTGAAGCTGAATGCTACAATTCAAATATTTCATCTTGTTGTTTCTCCAACCTCTGTAACGAAGAGCGTAGCTTCCGTCCCCCTTGTGTTAAGACCACTGGAACGGTGTGTGACTGCGACGTACTAGCTAAAATATCCGGATAGTTCACCGAATTCGAGGAAGATGTATTTGAGCTGCTTGAAACCATCGAATTTGTTTGTTTTAATCGAGACACAGCAGGTTTTCGCCTTGTATAAGCGCTATCTTTATCATTTAAAAATCTGAAAAAAAATTATTACTGAGTTCTAAGAATCGACCAGTTATCTATAACCTCAAAGTGTTTGTTTTAGATTTTATGAAACTATACTATTTATACATACTCGCTATTTCCCTGTGCTTTCTTTACATCTTTTTTGGTCTGTGCAATAGAACTGTCTATTTGACTTAAAAAATCAACAATACTTGGCTCGTCTACGCTCTCAGAATCTACTGATGATGTAGGCGATGTTATGTTGTGATTACTAGTTTTTCTATCCGTTTTGTCGAGTTGGACGTGATTGTTACTATCATTTGAAGTAGCGAACGGACTATCAGTCGGTACAGGTATCAAAAGGTATTCACGCAAAAATAAACTGTCTGATGCCCATAATCTGTTTGCTCTTCTAATTTGTTCCATCTACAAAACGAATAAGTCAAATGTCATCGGACCGTTTGCAGAATAATTAATAGGAAAGAGAATGTTTTAAATCAAAACAAGACCTACTTACAGAAGCACCATATTTAAGCGCAATTCCTTGCAAAGTATCACTAGAACTTACGGTATGTTTAACTAAGCATTCCGCTCTTTTTATGTGATTACATGTACTTCCGTATTTTTTTAGGGATCTTGCCGAATCTCTAATCGAAATTTTTTCGTGTAAGCTCCCTTCTGCCATTTTCAATTTGACCTGTTTCATATGATTTCTCTTTCATGATCACCAACATATTTTGAAAGCAAAAAATAAATACCCCATAGAATGTTTATTTCTATGAAATAGCCATGGATATAGAGCTCTATAGTGCCTTAATGGATATTCTTATGTCTATGGGAAAACCCCAAACAAAAAGGTGACCAGCCTGAAGTTTGCTCGCGGTCAATCAAATTTCAGACTGGCAGTACATTGTGGTTACCGATAGGGATAAGTTGGCAGGGTTAAAACAAAAATAATTTATAAAAATGTCGTATCAATTATACAGAAATACAACCATCGGCAATACACTACAGGAAAGCTTAGATGAGTTAATTCAGGCATGTAAATTTCCATTTTTACTTCCATGTTTAATTGTTTAGATTTAATGTTTGACGTTTTGTTACAGTATGGTCAAATTACACCTCAATTAGCTATAAAAGTTTTGCTTCAGTTTGATAGACAGATAAATCAAGCTTTAGCGACAAGAGTAAAGTCCAGATTAACTTTCAAAGCAGGGAAATTGAACACATACAGATTTTGTGACAATGTTTGGACGTTTATGTTGAACGATGTTGAATTTAGAGAAGTTCAAGAGATTGCCAGAGTCGATAAAGTAAAAATTGTAGCATGTGATGGAAAAAGTGAGAATGAAATATTTTTTTCAAAATTTTAACGTATGTGTATTCATGTACCACTTGGATATTAATGGACTTTTTCTTTGCAGATGTCACTGACGAAAGTACAAAAAAATAGCATTGGGAAGAACTAGTGAGAAAGCAAGTGTAATTTAAGTGTCTTTAGCTGACGGACGTTATTGCAAAAAAGATTTAGCTAAGTTCTCGTAATTTTGTTTGCAATGTTGTTCAGTCAGTACAGCATCAATAGCTTATTTTAATCTCAATGAAAAAAATGATAATTTAGAACCGTTAGGACCAATATTTAACTTTTTGTTTTGTATAAATAATGTTGTTTTGCAGTTTTTACTAACCTAGTTATTAGGTTGTTAGTGATTTGTGAAAATAGCTGTCAAAAGCGGAAAAATATTATCTTTTTATGTAACAATAACAATCTATATTACCACGATGAATTTATTAAGTAAAATCTAAATTTTAAAATACATCATACAATGCATTTTGTGGAGAAGGGTAGGGTAGCTGTTAGCATGCTAGTCTTTGGATCTCACCCTCAGATATGAATTCTAATTAAAGCGATAAAGATTTAATAGAAAACCAGAGTTGGATACAGGACCAGACTGTCGGTTAATATTCTGCTACTCATGGAAGACTCAAAGGCTTTCCAATTGGACTTCACGTTTGAGTCTAGCGAAACTTAAACCGTTTTTTTTTCACATTTGATAGTTTTGTATGGTATTGACGATTTTATTTGTATGATGCGTTTTTAATGAAACGGACGGCATTGCCATAATTTTTGTTACAAGTAATTGTCATATAATAGATACTGATTAAGAGTTCGAATGAAGGTGATTATTTCAGCCAAAACTGATGTTCGATTTTTTTTCACCTTTGGCCAAAGTTGAAGGAGCTACAGAGAAAAAAAGGAAAGCTCGGTTTAAGTTAGTGTTTATTCTTAACAATTCACATTTATTCTATGTGCCAAAAACGTGTGGTGATAGACATCAAGAATTCGATTTCAACAATTTATTATTTTGTTTGAAGGCGCAAGTTTTGGCTGAACTCTTCAGTTGAACTCTAGTTATATAAACAATTATTGTTTAACCAGATTTTGGTTTTACAGTTGTTCGTAACTGTACACAAATTATAAATTAGAAAAAATACATTTTTTTCAGAGAATTTCGTATTTAGTATATAGGTATTCCTATTTAATTAGCTGCATAATATGTACAATATATAATGTATAAATTCGAAAATGTATGTATGTAATTTAAAAAATACAATTACATTTTATAAAAAAACTATTGTTTATTGATCTAAATTATCAGTTATTAAAACAGGAAGATCCACTGCACTTCGCATTAATCGTATGGCTGGTAAAATATGTGAATCGCAACATTTTTGACCAGATACAAAATTAAAAGAGCCTATTTTCAGTTTGCAATGGAAGCAGTGTATTTTTCCTTTAGTCCATTGGGTTTCCTCAATAATATTCGTTAACCATTCTGGTAACAACGCTTCAGAAATAAATATTTGATCATTATCGGCTATGCAAGCCTTGTTCACGCTTGAAGTATCTTCTCCATGAGCAGAAATAGTACAGGCACTTGACAATATTTCTTTCCGACATTTTCCGCATTTCAACATCGTTTCTACTTGTTTATCGCAATGGTAGGACCACTGAACAGGTAGGACTATACTTTTTGAATGTTAGTGACAGAATTCTGACGTAACTTGAATTTACCGTACAAATAAGTGATATTAAATGAATACAAGACAATACTTCAACTCATATTTATTTAATTTATACCATTCCTTAGATATACACAATAACTGAACAATAACTTGTGAAACTGTCAAAAACGTGGTTATAAAAACGATTAATAATAATGAAGCTGGCAACAAACCATTCAAAGTGGGAAATTGGCGCGTATTTTTTAATTTGGATAGCGGGTGTTTCATATTCTATTTATAAAGTTTATTTATGTGGCAATGGTGAGTTTTTTTACTGATTTTTGAATTCAGTATAAAGTTATTTAATTAATTATTTCACATAAATTGTATTTTTGCTTTAGATATCGATTTTCAAAAACAAGAATACTACTATTTCAGTCCGGGTCTATTTCAAAGAATGAAAGACGTATCGGACTACGAGTGGGAAATGGCAAAAGTTTATATATCTTCTCTTATACCGTGGATATTGGTCCACATTGTGATATCAGAGATTCTTCGCAAGATTGCTTACAAGGTGAACACTTTGTATAAGTAGCGCTTATCTGATTTAAATTATTTTTGAAATGAAATGTGGCTGAACGTGAAATGAAAAAACCTGACCAAGACCTTCAGGATAAAAAACTTACCTACTTTAAAACGCCCCACTTATCAAGGACCGACGACAATACAATAATTTAATAAGTTTGTCTCATTATCCTGACCAGGACCTTCAGGATAAAGAAATCTTAAAAAATTGCAGCAAGCAAGCTAACACGCTGTACAGTGACATACGTTGAGTTGCCTACCTCATAGCTAAATGCAATTTGTTTTTAGTGTATTTGCCATATGGCAACATACACTATTGGCGTCGGTCGGATGGCGGGACCTAGGGGTCGGACCAAAATTTCTCGACGTTTCATAACCTCCTAAACACTTTGGCACCATTTTTAAAAATGTTTATATATATATATATATATATATATATATATATATATATATATATATATATGTGTGTGTGTGTACGCGCGATAACTTTCGAAAGAGTTAATTGATTTCAACAAAATTTGGGCCACGTGTTGAAATCCATCACCGCAAGAAACCTATTTAAAATGGGCCTAATCGGGCTATTTTAAGGGTAGTTTTTAGGGGTTGAAAACTGTTTTTGGGCCCCAAAATACCGAAAAAATTCTTCGAATCGTTTCAAAATTGACATTTAACCCTTTGGTAGTGATTAAAAAGTGTCCCCACAATTTTAATAAAATCGGCCCGACAGGACCGGATTTACAAATTTTATGAAAACACTAGTTTGCAGATAGTGACTTATTTATTGAAGGGTGTATTTAATTCGGTGTAGACGTTTAAGATTGATAATAATATTACAATTAAGAAAAAAATGTTATTTTAAGGGGTGTATTAAGGGGTTAAATTTTTTATTTTGCCAAAAACAAACTTAATTTCACATAATAAAAGTATAAAACCACACGGCCCTATACAAGCAAATACACAATATTGTCGACAGGGTTTTGGCACTGCGACCCGGGTTTTTTAGTCTTATGATTAAAATTAGTTAAAAAAAACTAAAACGCCACGCTTTTTGTAAATTAAAAAATGCAAAATAATTTGACAATAAAGTTAATGTTACTGTAAAAAGCGTGGAGTGCTATTTACTTAAATTTTCATGATAGCTCTACGTTTACAATTAGCTAGTAAATGAAAGATTTATTACCGATATTAAGCACTCCACGCTTTTTACAGTAAAGCTAATTTTGTTGTCAAATTATTTTGCATTTTTTAGTTCATAAAAGCGTGTGTTAGTTTTTTTAAAATTAAAACTTGGATTTTTATTTGTATTTCCAGCTGTTGCCCGTTTGGTACACTATCATTGCACTGCATTATGTCTTAATAAATTTCGGTCCTTTGTCAGTTGCTTTGCTATTATTGCAGCCATGTGTTTGTGTTCTTCTAATAATGTCAAAAAATAAAATGACGATATGGATCTTTTGCATCGTCGCACTGACAGTTACAAATACACTTCGCTTTCCTGGATATTTCTTACATTCATATATTGGGATCGACGAGAACGACTATTTTATGCTGATGGTTGCATTGAGTTGGATGACCTTAAAGTGCATTAGCTGTTCAATAGAAATTATTAATAAAAATGAAAAATATCAAACCGTTTTTGATGAAGATGATTTTATGAAACTACTCGGTTACACTATGTATTTACCAACGTTGCTGTTCGGGCCAGTTATTCTGTTCAACAATTTCGATACAACATTTTCCAATAACGTTACAAAACCGTTAAAAGAAAGAAGCTATAAAATGTTTCTGAATTTGTGTCGGTTTACAGCTTGGCTAATTTTTACGGAGGTAGCGTTACATTTCGTGTATGTTACGGCATTACAATCTTATATTCAGGTATTGATCATTTTAATCATGAAGAATAGATATTTAAGTAGTTTAATCGACATAGGGTTTTTTATGATTTTTCCGTCCACAAAAACGGGTCCAAGTGATAGTTCATTTTTTGGATACTGATAGCGTTGATGTTCAGGACGTACCGTTTAATCAATTATTATTGGTGTATGTGCCCGTTTACTCAGTGATGATTGATGGATGCCATGCGAGTGCACCTGTTTACTCAATGATTGGTGAACTTAGTGCTCCATGTACAGTAGCGCACTCTATGTGCTCACCAAATCGAAGGCACTTTTTCTTTAGGTACATTGCTTTGTCAATTTATTGGCAAGTTTTTTAAAATCACCCTTCAACCTTTCTAAATTAATTCGACTCCAAAGCAAAGATATTGTTTTTGGGTCGTCTTTTTTATTTTCATTCTTTCTGTTAACAAAATATATTTAAAATAAGAATAAAATCCATCAAGTGAATAAGAAGCACTATTGATGAGTGCTGATTTAAATTTAATGAAAGAAAATACACTTCTGTATTGTGTAGGCAAAGTATTGCAAAAGTTCATTATGGAACTGTTGTTCACATCGGTAGAGGTTTTATTTTTCAGATAATTAAACAAAGCTCATGGAGTGTATATGGCTTGGGATATTGTATGGGACAGTTTTTTCATTTAAAATATGTCGTAATGTATGGTTTAACGACTACTATAGCTTCCGCAGAAGGTATAGAAGTACCCCCTATTCCAAAATGTATCGGCAGAATACATTTATACTCGTATATGTGGAAATACTTCGATAACGGGCTCTATAATTTTCTTGTAAGGTAATAACAGTGGATTATATTCATTTTTCTTTTGTTGTACGGTATAAAAAAGTATTGATAATAGGGATGTTGACTATTTTTGGAAAAGTGTTTTAAATCGTGCATAAGTACCTAATATAGCCACAAACAATTATTATTTTTATTTAAATACGACTCAAGCCTTAAAAATCATGTAAACTGAGGTGATGAAAAGTTGATGAAGCCTTTGACAACGTCTGATGCTTGTACATGACTCTGTGACGTCATGCGCTCTGATTGGTGTCCGTTGTCACGTGACTTGAGTGATTTTATTAGGTTTTATTTATTAAATATTAATTAAATTCCTTAAAAATAAGGAAAAATGTGTTTTTTAGCATTTCTATCATAGAAACTACCACGTAGCACTAAAATTATGTTTTTATTTGAATACAGTCAACATCCCTATTATACAAGTTCAAAAATAAAATAGCAGGAACGTGGATGAAAACGTTCATAATAATTAATGCACTTTAATTATTTCTGCGATGTTTCGATCATTATAGATCCCTAAAACTTCGCAGAAATAATTAAAATGTATTAATTATAATAATCATTTTCATCCAAGTTTCTGCTATTTTATTTTTTGAACTTGTATAAATCATGGATGCTAATTTCAATTTGGGTTGATAATTATTTTCAGATATATTTACTTACCTAGCGGTGGAAATAAAAAAAATACGTTAAACAAACTCCAGTCGTCATTTCTGTGCTTTTGTTTTATTTTTGTTTGGCACGGAATACAATTTTTCATATTTCTGTGGACGGTTTTAAATTTCATATCTGTTTTATCGGAAAAGATCGGTGATTATATTTGTCAAACTTCAATGTTTAAACAAAACGTAGAAAAACGATTTAGTCAGCAAAACATGAGACGGATAAAGGCTTTTTTATCGTGTCCACTATTAGCTATGTCAGCGATATCGAATTTCATTTTCTTTGGAGGAACTGAAATCGGATCAGTCGTTACCCAACAAATAGTCAAAGGTAAAATACAAATGCAATTTCGCCTTCAAAAATTAAACCGCATTGATTTATAATTCTTTCGTAGACGAAATACAAAAAACGGCACTGCTAATGTTTTTCATTTACACACTTTGTCAAGTATCGACTGAAATAAGAAATTGGGAAGAAAAACGTAAAATAAAAACTAAATAATTTGAATCTTCTTGAAATTCTGAAGAATTATTACAAAACAAGTGCAATGCAGTACCAAAAACAAATGCCGGCATGTTGTAGATGTTGGTAAGGTAACAACCGTGATTATCATCGAAGAATAGGTGCTGAAATATAACTAGCCGATAAAAAAGGTGAGTTACATCAATCGTTACGATGTTGTTATAACAGTGATAAATAATTTTATTGTTGTCAATAAATAAAACTAAATAATATTAACATGAATAATAAATTAAAATATCTATTGATTTTGATAAAACGGATTTAAATTTGTAGAATTAATGCAACACCCGCTAACGTCCATCGAGCTGGTTTATCTTTTGTTTTCAAGTTAAATGTCCACACGAAAGTTGGTCCGCGCATTCTAAAAAAAAGATATTAAAAATCATATACATTTCTATTGCTTTGCATCGCTTGAGTTAAAAATAAAATTTGACGTAGGTACCTGGTTTTATAAACTGGACAATCATACATGTTTCTCATGTCTTGTTTGTCTTGAGTTATTGCTTTGATAAAGATAACAGGCATTGTTGGGAAAAGTTCTTTAAGACGAGACTCCACAATACCACCAATTTTCGTGTCCCATCTTGCTCCTTCCATAAATAATCCATATACGTAAGCACCTTCTCGAGGAGCCGACCTTTAATTATAACACTTATTATCTGTGTTCACATGTTTTTTATTGTTTTAAAGACAATATTACGTTAGTTCCATATATCTCTCAAAAACGAAGCTCAGTTTTTTATATGACGTTTAGAAATATCGTATTGAGGATTGTATTTGCCTAATTGTGCGAAGGGCACTTTCCCGGGAAGGTCAAGTTAGCAGGGTGACACAGAGACGCATAGAAAATGGAACTGAAGGCAGGGGGGGAAGGACCCAAATTTCACCAATATTTTGAGGTTTGATATCTGGTAGCAGAAACGTGATTTCGAGATTAACCCACGCCTCCATGCCAAACTTTTATAGAAAATAATAAATACTACCGGTGATTGAATGGACTTGGGTACATGACAAGCGTAACGCAGATGGCAGCAGATACATAACGACCTAAGTTATGATTGGGTTTCGCTATAGAGTATAGTAAAAATCAAATTTACATATTCATTCCTAATTTGCGTGATTTAAATAAGAAGTAATTCAAAGTACGATGTTTTAATATTATAACCGTCTTTTAAATAAACATAATTAGTTTCCCTATCTGTGATTTCTCCTTCTGCGACAAAATCTTCTTTAATAAAGTGGGCTTCACAAAATATTGTTACAGAAAAAATTGTTTCCCTTCTGATACAAAACTTCTATAATTTAACATTGGTTTAATACAGCACATCGACATTACCCATGACTTATTATTTGAAATAACATATTTTGTACACACTGCTATGAGCTATTCGCAGACTGTCATTATATAGCTGGCGCCTCTAGCGGTTAAGTTTCACAGTGCCCATATCCATTAGTTAATCAATGCTACTACTTAGTACTTGTAAACGAAACACTATTAACCTTTTCACAGTTACACACGTATATATTCGGTCTCCCATTGTAACTTGTATGTGTTACAGACGAGTATATCCGTTGCAAAAATTTAGAGAAGAAATTACTTACCATAAATTAAAAAAAAATAATTTTTTCATAATTTGTATTAAAATACATTGTTATTTTTCGAAATTAATTCAATTTAAATAAAAAAGTTTGATTTAGTTAATTGAAAATTATTATAATGTGCCGCCTCTCAATTTTTCGACCAATAGGTAAGCAGAACAATTTCAGATTTGGTAACACAGTAAAAGCGATTTTGTTTGAACTGTATAACAGCGAAAAGGTTAAAAATCGTTCAAAATGTATTTCAAAACCAGCTTACGTAAAATCTTCTCGTTGTTTCTTGGTGACGTCGCAATTCAAGCACATTTTGTCGAGGGGCCATTCATTTTTCCTGGCTGTTTGTTGCATAATAGCAGTCAAGAAAGATTGAGGGTTAAAGAAACCCGCTAGCCATACGGCTGATGGTAACTGTTAAAAGAAAATAAATCTTTAAGAAATTGAAAAAATTGACATGTTTGACGTGAATAATTTTCTATTAATGTTAGATTTTCAATATAGACTTTAATTGAAACAACAGAAAAAGTCGTCAATCGTCTATAATCTTTAATTCCTCACTAAAAAATGTATAAAAGAAATTTGCGAACTTATAAATTGTTGCCAATACTAATTTCAAACTGCCGCCATTTTACTTATTAGTTTGTGCGGCCTGTACGTTTTGTCCGTTAGTAAACTCCCAGCTGTTTTTGGCGCCTTGTAAAAGCAAGTTGTATCAAGCATAAGTACAGTGTCGTAATTACTAATTAAACGCGTGTGTAGTGTCAGTGCAAAGTGTATGATTAATTAAATTCAGTGAAACAATATACAGATTCGACAAAAAGGTATTTAAAGATTATATTTTTTATAGACACAGCTAGACTATATTACATTGCACGATTTTTTTTCATTTTGAAATTGTTGGTTAACGCCAAATCTATTGCAAAATTTGAAACACATTTTAGACAAACATTACTGAGTCTTGAAATTCAAATCACAGCATTAATTAAGCCGTTCTGTTATTAGTTCTGAAGAATACGTAACAATAGCAACAATCTAGGCAACAATTCAATACCACTAATTTTGTAGAGTGCTTATTTTGCTAAATACTTTGTAATTACCGTGATTATCATTAGTAGAATAGAATACCTGAAAATCAGATGCCCAACTCTCAAGCTCTTTCATTCTGATGCAAAGATCCGCAAACCATGCTCCAAGAGGCAATAAGCTGGGATACGCTCGAGCTGTCCAATTAGGGGGCACATTGTCCATAAAAAGACATTCTTCCAATTGCTCCATTTTACTTGTTATTGTCAATTCACCTTTAAAATAACAATAACGCTATATAAATCAAAGTTAGATGTGCTTTAAATATTTTGAAAATCATTAGCAATAAGATAATAGCACTCTCGGTGTTCTGTTTTACAACATTGTACATTAAACTTTGGTTAAACATTTTATACCTTTAAGACCGAGATCAAGCTCTTTCAAAGAAGTTCTCATCTCTCTGACCAACATATTCATGCGTTCACACTCTTGGAAAGCTACAATCACAAAAGGAGTTTTATCTTCTACTTTGGCCATCAATTCTGGTAGATTGTATTCCTCAGGCAGTTTGTCAGCTATATCTTCTATAGCTGTTTTTACCTATAGAAAAAATTAAAACATTAATCGATTTTCGTTCATCTACACTAATATTATAAAGAGGAAAGATTTGTATTTTTGTGTGTGTGTATGTTTGTAATGAATAAACTCAAAAACTACTGTGCCGATTTAAAAAATTCTATCACCATTAGAAAGCTACATTCACCCTGAGTAACATAGGTTATATTTATTGCTAGAAAATATTAGGGATTCTTACTAAAACTTTAGTAACGTAACCCAAGGTGTAAAAAAATGCCATAAAACATCTTTCGTCGCATGCGCTGCGGAAACTATTGATGATAGAACAAAAGTATGTTCTACAATATTAAAGAACATATCAATAACTACAAAAAACTTCGGGATACTAAATGTCCAACTAGCTATTATCGTTATGTCACAATAACCACTTTTTACATTTTAATAATCTATATAGATAAAAGACGATGTATATGTAATCTATGGACTCCAAACGGGTAGACCATTTTTGATGAAATTTTCAGACAATCTTTAGATTAGCCCAGCGGGTGATCTTCTGAAGTTTGGTAGCGATCGGATCAACAGAATTTTTTTTGGGAAATAAGATTTTTCTTCGATTTTTGAACATTCACAAATAAAAACGATTGAATTCGCGCAAATTCAATACACGTTGAGAATTTAATGATAATGATTCTCATCTTTTATATCCTATATATTACATTTACACCCGAGCGAAGCCGGACTGGGCCGCTAGTTATCTATATTTTTATTAGTAGTAGTATATGAGTATCTATTATTTTTATACGCATTAACTTACCACAAGCCTTTTCAGTTGATATGCCTCACGGTACAGTTTGCAAAACTTTTTTTCTTAATTTTCTAATTTACCCCCCAAAAATGATCCCCATGTTCAAAATTCATTTGTTTACGTTACACATCTGTCTTATGGTCACCGACTTACAATAGTAATGTCACTTTTCATTAAATTATTTTTTATTTTAAACCTAATGCAATTGGTCTTTTGGAGATTTATAATCAGCTGGTTTCGTTGGCAATGTTCGGAAACTCGATGCGTAATATTATATTATAGTGTCATTTTTATGTGTCCTGATTTATCCTATACCGACTGTGTGGTCCTTGGATGAAATAAATTATTATTATTATTAGAGAAATCGTAGAAGCAAAATATATTTCCAACCTTTTCTTCTCTTGATCCGGCCGCGGACGTAGCTCCTGAATCTCGAGGTTGCATTTCAAAAATTGTTCTGAAAAGGATTTCGGACGTTGTCGTTAAGAAACCGATTTCAGCATTCGGATGTAAGCCGTACAGATATGGAGTTTCGGGTGGTAAATTGTCGTCGATGTATTTGTGATAACCGGCATAATCTGTGTTCGGTGGTGCAAGGAAATTGGGTGCCAGAGACAGTTCACCTTCGACCTGTCAACGTTTTTATTCAAAATTAGTTTAACAATAGTATATTACACCGCAAGGCCAGAAGGTTGAAATTCCTGCACTGCGCGACATGATTCCCGAAGCGAAGCCGAGGCCATCATGTTGCATAGTTCAGGAATTTCAATCTTCTGCCCGTGTGGTGTATACTATTTTTCTTGATATCCGGTCGAAAGTACGTATTTCCACCATTATAGAAAAATACTAATAACTTTCAAGTAAGTCATAACTAGCGTTGCCAGATTTTTTTTTGCCAAGTCGGGATTTTGGAACTTTTTGAGTGAAAAAAAGCGGGATTCTTTCGTTGAAAGCGGAATATAGTAAAAAAACGTATATAATCAGAAGTTTTTAAATATTTATCTTTTTATTTGAGTTCAAATTACGTTTACGTGACAATAGATAGCAAAAATAGCCTTAGAAAATGTATTTTAATAAAAATATGATATTTTAAATCAGATTTACCCTATCGTTAAATAGTTGAGTCTTATTCGTCTTCTGAATAAAAAAAAAAAAACAGATATCAAAATCGAAAAAGTTATATTCATTAGAAAAACACGGCGTTTCAAACAATAGTCTGAGGAGTGAGTGTTACAAATTGCAACTTATAATAAGAGAATAATTATTTACGCACGGTCGAGTTATCCCCAAAAAGCGGGACTGAGCCTGTCCCGCGCGGGACATTTAATTTTGATTTAAAAATTGGGACGTCCCGCCAAAATCGGGACGTCTGGCAACGCTGGTCATAACAATTGTTAGCTACTACTGACTGGCGGCAGTCTCACGTATCATTGTGCACGAGAAAACTTTTTCGTTCCGTTGTTATTTTCTTTCGGCTCGCTGTTATAGATGGTGTGCGAGTAATTCCAGCAGTGCATCAATGTTAGGCTTTCTGCCTTAAAATCGAAGCCGAAGGTACGTACTTTCGACCGGGTATAAAGAAAAATATAAATTGGGGAAAAGTTTGTTACGATAATATCTGATAAAATTACCAACTCAGGACTCATGTATTCTTGTAAGAACGTTCGGCAGAGCCGTCTATCCCAGTCATCGGTGATGTGTCCGCCATACATGATCTCTCCAAATAGATAACGCAAATCTTCCCATGGAACTTTCGGGTTGTTTTCGAGATAATTGTACAAAACATACACGCTGATTGTTAAATCGCCTACATTAAATGGGTACGATCTGGGAAAAAAACAATTGATTGATTTATTAAATGTTTTCAAAATAGTTGCATTTGTTATCTCTCCCCCCTCATCACACGATACCTCTGTGCGCATGAGCAGCGTAAACAATGACAGGTATTTTTTTGAATTACTGTTTTTTTTTATTGTTGCCTTTATTGCAGGTGCATAATTATTTTATTCTTAAAATATTTCTTATTGAAATATTCACTTGATCTTTGGTAGAGCTAAATTATGAACTACAGTGTAAACTCTTTATAACGAAACTCAAGGGACCGAGCATTTTTTATCGTTATAGAGAGTTACCGTTATATGAAGTGAAGAAAGAAAAACAACCAAATTAACAATAATCTTTAATATGTATGTTTTTGATAAAATTAATACATAGTCAGTTAACTTTGCCTGACGTTTTTTGCTTTGCTAGTACTTGTTTTGTATTTTCTTATGTATTCTATCCATCTCTTGATATGTGGTGGAATCTTCTTGATTAAACAATAAAAATTTTTCTAAAGGTTTAGTCGGCGTCTTTTGTAACCTGATAAGATAACATAAACAATAACACCGACAATGACGATTTTCTGTGTCTAAGTATGAACACATTTCTTCGTAATAGAGAATGGCTGCTGCGCTATAAAGAGTGTATCAATGTATGGGTTTTAAGGTAAACCAACCAAATTGTGATCTTTTCTATGTTATAGAGAGTTTATCGTTATAAAGAATAATGTTATAAAGAGTTTACACTGCATTTAAAAGGATATTTATAGACTTATAGTTAAAATTGGAATAAAAATCTATATATAATTATTGAGCCAATTTAATCAAACTACAGTCAAAACCGTTTACGACGACATTATAGCAAACAATAGCTATTATACTGATTATAACTTATGATATGATCTTTTTACCTGTTCCATCCTTGAGCTCCGAATTTTCTTCTTTCGGCTACAACGGCATGGAAATAGCAAAGTGAAAACAAAATTGCTTTGAATTCCGCTTCCTTGCTGCACATTTCCAACGTTTCTTGGTTGAAATTATCAAGCGACTTGTGCAAATTAGCCTGCATGCCGGTCGGCGGTTCGTTTGTTATTTTGATGGCCGATTCTAAAATACCTTGCGGAATTTTACAAGACAACGGATCGCCTTCCGGTTCTGCACTTACGTATAATCTGCAATATTTCATAATCATTATTTAGTAATTTTTTATGTAAACTTTCAAATGTTTCTTAAAAAATTTTGAAACTTGTGTTCAAAGCAGGTACGTGTTATTATTAGAGTATTTGCCATATGGCAACATACATTATTGGCATCGGTCGGATGGCGGGACCTAGGGGTCGGACCAAAATTTCTCGACGTTTCATAACCTCCTAAACACTTTGGCACCATTTTTAAAAATGCTTATATATATATAAAATGTTTATATATATACAAACATTTTCAAAAATGGTGCCAATGTAACTTCATTTCGTAAATACAAATATCTTTTGTTTCTGTTACCGATTCATCTAACGACGAACTTACAACTGTAGGAAATTATTACAAAAACTGAACCTGTATTTGTCGTGCGCGTTTTCGTTACACTGTTCCATTTTCTTTTCCAAAGCGCTCAACCACTTGGCGACCAAGTGAATGTTTTGTAAAATGACCCAGTGCCCTTCCTGCGAAGCAACTTCCATTGCGTGTTCGGCTACTTCTTCTTGACCTTGTCCCAACGACACGTTGTGGAAATTTCTATTGTCAAATGTGAAACCAATTTTTTTTCCCAATTTTTCCACATCCTATAGGTAATATCATTAATTCAACAAATTGCATAGACTGTGACTTAGGAAATTCGCAATATAACATTAAATTATAAAGAGGATAATCTCAGGAACTACTGAACCGATTGAAAAAACTCTTCCACTGTTTAAAAGCCAGTTTTTTCCCGAGCTACTAAAATAACTCGATAGTTCTTAAATTCTAGAGAGTGATTAACACACTTGATATACTTTACAATATAATAATAATAATGCGTTTAACGTCCGTTTCTCGACTTTATGTCATAACAGACGCCATTCGCACCATTACTATTTTTCATCTACCACTTCCCGTTATTTTCTATATTTTTTACAACTTCAACTTATGTAATAGCAATGGGCGAATGAAGGAATTATAGGAAGTTTGGATAAGGTAGGTAATTTTTGAACTAGGAGTTTGATAGGTAATCGGCCATGGCCTCAAATAAGGAACCATCTCGATATTTATCTGGAATTAATTGAGGGAAACCATGGAAAACATCAATCATGATGGCCGGTACAGGAATTACCGTTTCTCGGCGAGAGGCAGTAGGAAAAAGTCCCAGTCACATCTGCCCCCGCCGGGATTCGAACCCGGTACCTCCCGAATGCAAGTCTAGTGCTGTCACCACTACTCTACCTAGCTCGGTATATACTTTACAATATAAGATGAAGCACAAAAATCCTTTCGATATGTAGGCCAAGAGACCACCCCATTCTATTTTAATCTTTTTAATCTTACAATATAAGCGGCTCAGTTTTTATGCGTGAGATGGGTTTGCTTTACATTGTTTCGCTCCATTAGGCATGCGAATCTTAATATAATGACTCACACTCTACTCTTTCAGAACCACAATCTAGGAATTTATCGTAAAAGTCTTTAAAATTTGTATACCTTATTTTCCTTAGTTTTTTTATAGTAATGAAAATAATTATTTTTAAAACAAGTTTGATATATCCTCCCTTAATTAAGCACAGGGCTTCGCCCTACATAACTGTCTATCTAGTTAATATATCTGCCAAGCTGGGTAGAGTAGTGGTGACAGCACTAGACTCGCATTCGGGAGGTTCGGGTTCGAATCCCGCCGGGGGCAGATGTGGCTATGAGTTTTTCCTACTGCCTCTCGCCGAGAAACGGTAATTCCTTAACCGGCCATCTTGATTGAGGTTTTCCGTGGTTTCCCTCAATTAATTCTAAATAAATATCGAGATGGTTCCTTATTCTAGGCCATGGCCGATTACCTATCAAACTCTCAGTTCAAAAATTACCTATCCTATCCTAATTTATAATTCCTTCATTCGCCCATTGCTATTAGTTAAGTTGAAGTTTCAGAAATGTAGAAAATAACGGGAAGTGGTAAAATGGAAAATAGTAATGGTGCGAATGGCGTCTGTTATGACATAAAAGTCGACAAACGGACGTTAAACGCATTACTATTATTGTGAAGGAAATATTCCTTAAAAAATTTTGCATCCACAAGCACCCAAACTTCGGGTTCGTCACCGTCATACTAGGGATACTTGTGGAGCAAGTTGTAACTATAATCGCGTCTCAAACCATGAAATGGGCGATTACAGTGAGTTTGGGTCGTGCGCACGAAGTACTCGGAGCGACCCAATAAGTACGGCCTTTTGCATACGGCAAATTAGTGACTCAGCAATATGCTGACATGTCGGAATAGTTTTCATATTTGTTAACAGTGATGGTTTTGCCCCTCCAAGAACACCAATTATAAGGACAATTAATTTAACAGTATACTCTGGGTACTGCTTTCTGAGCTCAAAAAGAAGATCTTGATATATTATTATTATTATTATTATTATCAGAGCTATTTGTTTTTCACGGGCTTAACCCGGATACCGTGCTGTACGGGCCCAAGCCAAGTAGTAGCATGGGGTTAATGTTTATTATTATTATTATTATCATTATTATTATTATTATAGGTAATATTTCTAATTTATTACCTTTAACGGATCGACACCCGGAGATAAAATGAAAAATACAGGTGTAGTACTATTAGTTTCTTCGAATGATTTGGCGAATTCAACACTGCGGGATTCCGTGTATTTACTTCCCAGTTTTTCTTCAACAAATGCTCTAAAAAAGTGTTTATTTTTTTTAAATACTCCCTATTATAATTAAATAATAGTGAAAGATTTCAATCCTATCTTTCCTTCACCGCAAAGGTGCCAGTGAAACAGTGGAACTAGATAGTTCAACGGAGATGTTTCCGCGAACTAGTGCCACTCGACAAAGGAAACGATCTATGTTCGTTCCGTCTTTGGAACTGTTTTGTGCAAGTCCACGGCCGTAGAGACAAGTTTTGACACATTTACGCAACGTCTAGCCGGTGCTGGAAGCATCAGTCTCAAAGTTTCTCGATTCGTATAATTAATATATTATACTAGTATGTCATAAAAATAGTTGTAGGTAATTTAAATCAAACGGTTACGATAGCGAAATGGATGTAGCGCCTGGTTCGTGCACAGAAGGTCGCTGGTAAAGATGGGAAAAACGGGTCTTTTTAGTGATCGGCATCTTTGCATCTGGATCCCGTATGTGAGCCGGCTCACTGAACCGGTTCAAAAAGAGCCGAGTTCTGAATATGTTACTGCAGTCTGCCACTGAGTTACCTAGTTCAGTCAATCATATCACGACCTGTATAGAATCAAGAATGCATAGCCAAACATGTGATGCATGAGTCATTTGAGCTGACAGGTGCATCAAAGCAAGAACTGATACGTAAGTGTAAAATGTGGCTCTCACGGGTCTTCTGTCGGAGTCGGCTCTTTGAACCGGTTCAGATCTGAGTTACCCAACTCTAGTCGCTGGTTCGATTCCGGTGTTTTGTTTTTTACAACTGTTCCATATTTCACTTGCTGTTTATTTACATATTTTTCAATTTTTTTATGCCGTCTTGGGGGGTGGGGATAGTGGTATTTTTTAGGTGAAAGATGTCGGGTACAGGATGAGATTCCCCAAAAAACGTAAGCGGGGGGTTTTGGTGACATAGTGGAAGCCAGACAACCAAAGTACAATCGGTATGGCTAGTCGTTTCGGAATCAATGCTCCATCACCGGCTTGATGTAAATTCTTGACACTGTTTCAGAGTGGGGATAACCCCAGTTTTGTTTTTCCTTCCTAGGTTATCTTTGTCGTACTAATGGATTTCTTGGCTTTAACAGGCGGCCCGCTAACCGTATTAAAAGCCAATTCAGACTTGCCGTTCTCGGTTACGATTCACCGGTCCGGTTTGGTTTTCGATTAATCTAGGCTGCTCACACTATCCCGATTCGGTTCTACGATTATTCTCGGTGCGCATGCGCAATTTCGAAATATGATTTGACGTTTGATGTGTAGTTATACGTCAACAAAAACAAGTGGAGTTGTGTTTACAATAGTGGCTCGTCACGTGACTCCAGCAAGCGTTCTCATTGGCTACGGTTGCGAACGGTCCGGTTGAAATTAGAGCTGAACCTAAACGCTCGAACCGAACCGCAATCGGGAACGACTATGCCCTGATTGGTCGAGCTCCCAACCGGACCGGTGAATCGTAACCGAGAACGGCTAAAAGCCAATTCAGATTAGCCGTTCTCGGTTACGATTCACCGGTCCAGTTGGGAGCTCGACCAATCAGGGCGTAGTCGTTCCCGATTGCGGTTCGGTTCGAGCGCCCTGATTGGTCGAGCTTCCAACCAGACCGGTGAATCGTAACCGAGAACGGCTAGTCTGAATTGGCTTTAATCCGAATTGGCTCAGTGTGTAAACCTGCTGTACTACCGTGGGAAAGCCTAATTTACTTATAATTTATCACACACACATACACACCTGGTGGCATACGTCATTCTGTCGGGTCTTATTGACCTCATCATGCACAGTCTCTGTAAAGCATTTTTGTTTTTCCATTCTTGCGGAAACTTTTCTTTTTCTGGACATTCGGACTCAACAAAGCTCTTCCATCGTTTAGCAGCACCTTCGATATCTTTGTCGAGATTTTTAAATTCGTCCATATCGGCTAATGTTTTTATTCCACCCCACATCATATTTGTTAAGAAGTCGACGGGTGACGTTACGTTCGGATTGGCCGGAAACCGCAACAGAAAATCTAACTCCACCGGACTTATTTCTTTACCGTGTAACAAAATCTAAAAAGAATGTTGGGTAAATTATTTTCAAGTAAAACTTCTTTAGTCGCAATATGAGGTGTAAGTGTGTAACAGATGGGAATTTATCCGAGGACTTAGGATCCAAAATAAGTCAATACTAATTATTAGCGCAACGTTTCAGAATTTATTATTCCTTCCTCAGGCATCATAAAAGATTTATGTATTAATCATGTCATAAATTAGTTGTTTCGTCATTTCCATGTTAGTCTACGATTTAAAGTCAAATAGTTCTTAAAAATATAACTTTCCATCTATTTAATTCATAGTCAGGATCGGAACAAGCTTTAAAATGTGAGGGGTAACTTAAATATTTTCTACCGGAACAGTTTCTCTTGGAATTAACGTTCAGTTTATGCATAAGTTAGAAATTTTATAGGGGAACTGCTGAAGCTTTTAGTCAATAGATGGCCGTACAGTTATAAAATTTCTAGCTTACCGACATAAATAGTGTCACATATTCATTTTGTCACTTAACCTTAAATTTAATTCAACAAATTATGATTTATTGTCGGTGTTGCATTAGAATGTAAATTAATTTATAAATATATCAAAGAAATAACTCACTATCTGCAAACTAGTGTTTTCACAAAATTAGTAAGTTCGATCTAGTTGGGCCGATTTTAATAAAATTTTAGGGACACTTTTTAATTGCTACTGAAGGGTTAAATTTCAATTTTGAAACGATTCTGAGAATTTTTTGGTATTTTGAAGTCCAAATACATATTTTAACCCCTAAGGCTTCGTGCGGTGATGGACTTCGACATGTGGGCGAAATTTCATTTAAATCAAGTACCTAATTCTTTCGGAAGCTATTGCACGCACATTCCCGCCATCCGTCCGACGTCAATAGTGTATGTGACATACGCCAAATACACTAATGACATTACAAAACAATGTACTTGAATGACAGCTAAATTTTCTCTGAAGATGGTTACAAATTAACCGAAACGTTAGAAATATAGCATTTTATGAATACTGCTTTTATAATTGGATCTTTAAACTACAGGGTACCATATCCTACAAGATTATCTTTAACAAAAAAAAAAAAAAAAAACAATCGAAACTGTCTACGTAGTATAGGTAGTAGAGATGGGAAAAACGGGTTTTTTAGTGATCTGCGTTTTTGCATCTGGATCCCGTATGTGAGCCGGCTCACTGACCCGGTTCAAAAAGAGCCGAGTTCTGAATATGTTACTGCAGTCTGCCACTGAGTTACCTAGTTCAGTCAATCATATCACGACCTGTATAGAATCAAGAATGCATAGCCAAACATGTGATGCATGGGTGAGTTGACAGATGCATCGAAGCAAGAACTGATACGTAAGTGTAAAATGTGCTTCTGCGTGTTAAGTGTTTCACTGGAGTTATGCGGATCCGTTGATCCGTCGGCTCAAAAAAAAGTGAGTCGGCTCTCACGGATCTTCTGTCGGAGTCGGCTCTTTGAACCGGTTTAGATCTGAGTCACCCAACCCTAATAGAAAATTGGGTAAAACGGAAACATGGGCAGGTGGATTACTATCTAACACAGATACTCTCTGGACATGGGGTGTTCAAAGAGTATCTGACACGGATAGGAGTTGAAAGCACACCGGAGTGCCCAACGTGCCCACAACTAATAGAGAGCGCCGAGCACGTGCTCACTAAATGCACGCGTTTTGAGCGCAAAAGGAAGGAGCTGGAGTGCAGGATGGGTATGGCGCTTACCGCTGGCAACTATGTCAGCACTATGCTGCGCTCTGAGCAAGATTGGGTAGCAGGGCAAGAATTTGCCGTCACAATTATCAGAACCCTGACAGCGCAATAAAGCCGATGGCTGAACCCCCCCTCCCGCGAAGGAATGACAGATCGTCGGTGCCGCGGGAGGGATAAAGGGGTTAGATCGAGGTGGTTTTTAGTGGGTAGGGGGTCATTGGCTCGATTCCCACACTACCCAGGGTTACCTTCCTTGGGCGTCCGTAAAAAGGATTTCCCCCCTCACGAAAAAAAAAAAAAACCCTAATAGGTAGATTAATTTTTAAACGTACTTGAATAGTCATTTGCGCCATAAAAATAAGCTTGTCGCGTTCAAATAAACCTCTGCTCGTATACATAAAGACTGAAAACGTGATGCCGTCTATTAAGTTGACAACGCGATCGCTTAATTTCTCAGCAGCTGGTGCTCGAACAATTGCAAGATTGAAGACGACTGTGAACGCTTTCAACGAGAACTGATAAAAGGCGTTGATGCGATTCAAATCGTTCAGAATAAAATATAACAGAGAAGCACGCGCAGCAGCTGGCCTGTATTGTTCTCTCGCCTCGTCAATTTTTATCGAAGTCGACTTTGCCTCAACAACTTTGATTTCGATTTCGGCGGCTGTTTTCTTTGTTGTTTCCAGATTTTCAACGAGCGACACGTCGCTTAGAATATCGTCACCGGCTGACGATAGACGCATCAGTAAATTATCTTCACATCTTTTTAATGTGATTTTGAAATCGTTTTGGGTTTTTGTTAGTTCAGCTTTGAGTTCTTCCAAATCCGGACGTTCGGCTTTTACTACTTCGGCTAGTAACTGTTCTTCTAAGCTGCAGAAATAAAGGAATGTTATATTAAAGTATGTTAAAATGACAACCGGGATTCGGAATAGTCGACCTCTTAAAGATTTTGTTTCATATTTTATCTATTTACTACAAACCTATTGTTGGGATACCTAACGAATCCAGGTTAAAGTTAGAGCTACATGGTGATAATTATAGTTGCTAAATCAGCAGACTATTGTTTACATTTGTTTGGTTAGGAAGTATTAATTACATATAGCAAGAATTAATAATGTCAACTGGACACAGATATGGATTGGTATCCAAGGAAGGGCAAAAGGAAGACAGAAGAAAAGGTGAAAGGATGATATAGAAACAATATCTGCAAAATATTGGCTTCATACTGCAAAAAGTAGGAAGTCATGGACAGAACTAGAGGAAGCCTTTATCCATTAGTGGGATGTGATAGGACATATTATTATTATTGGAACGAAGTTCCTTATCGCGGGTTAGCGAGGGGACCTAGCCGAGAAAAAATGTAACTTGTCACGAAAAACCGTAAGACAAAAATGTCACGAAAAACCGGCAGACGTATAATGTATACTGGTATACGGTGATACCGGGTGTTTTTAGATTATACCGGATGTTTTTAGATTATATAAAACGCGTTACAAAAAACGTCTTATACGAAAGGGACTTCGTTCCAAACGCGTGTCCCGCGATACGCTCCAAGTTTTAATTAAAACAGTTCTAATGCACAAGTGGAGACAACCATTCTCCTAGGACCTAGGCGGCTTAAGTGAAACTGTTTAAAATATATACATCTTTTCAATAATTTTTTGAGGTTCATTGAAAGGACATCAGTTGGTTTACATGAAGAATAATATGCACACGAGGTTGACTCTAATTAAATGAAATTAATTAGAGTGGTTGTGATCTTTAATGAATGTTGGATAAGTTTGGATCAATAAAACAGCAATACTGAGATTAAAATTGCATTTTCATTAACGTTTCGGTACGCTTTGACAGCATTTGAACTCTGAAGATGGTGCAAAGCGTACCGAAACTTTAGTGAAAATGCAATTTTATTCTCAGTATTGCTGTTTTATTGATCTTGCGCCACGGATTTTATCCAAACTTATCCAATAATATGCACAATTTTAATTTATACATGTGGAACGCTGAGGAACTCATTATAATGATGTATTCTTACCCATCTCTAGTAACAGTAAAATTGATAAGTGTCGTCTGAGCTTGCATCTCAGGTTTATAATGTGGATTGGCTAGTTTTGTGTGCAGAATTAATCTAAAGTTTTTGTTGTAGTCCATTTCTTTGTCACCAATTTTGATTGCTCTTCCTTTTTTAATAAGAGCTCGACCTAATAACGGATCCAACACAGCGTCCACACTTTCATCAATATTTTCGATCAGCACCGTTGAACCATCGGCAAGAGCTTTCTCTATTTTATCCAAATAGCCTTTCATTGTCAGACGTATTACGACTAATTCGTCTCCATATTTGGTCTTTATCCATTTTATTCCTTGTAACTAGAAAAAACACGTTAAAATATAACTTCTAAAATTCCTGAATAAAATTAACGCAAGATTCGGTATAATCCGCCTTAGAGTTAATGTTTTAATGTTAATGATTATTGAAATCAAGGTAAATTTAAAATTAGTGATGCAACGATTACAACTACGATTAATTCAACATGGTTGTAATTTATCAAATACCTGTGGGTCGATCATAAGTGGCCAGCGTGCTGAATTGCTCAGAATAGTTGCGTTTTCGGTTGACATTCGATCACTGGGCAAACCTTCATTTTGCCAGACGGCAATCTGTGCTTCATCCGTCATTAAACTCAACGGATCCAAACCTTCCGTTATGGGAATGCGTTCTTCAAGTGCTTCGAAGAACGGCACCCAATATTTATCCATCAAGTCTAATCTGTATTGACGTGTAAAACAACCGACGTACGATATAAACGCAGTAATCATCAGCACATCACCGGGTAATGTTTCACCGGACTTTTTCAAACTGAGAAAAAACAAAAGCGTAAATTTGGCGCACACTAAAATGACTAAATAGCGTGTTTGGCCCATATAAGGATCATCAATCCAGTTAGTATAAAAGTCAGTGGATTCGATATGCACAAAGGGCTGTAACCATCCCTATCTATACTAAAAAAATGTTATTCATATGTGTTTGAGCTAATTTAACTTGAAAAATATTGGACTAATTTTGACGAATTTTTTTTTAAATGATTCTTATGATTCCAGAAGTGTTATAGACTGTGATTTATTGCACTACTTTATCACAAAGTTAATTTATGTTTTGGCATATAATACCTATATAAAATTGTTGTGTTGTCAAGGCAGACCGATATTCCCTCTTTTCCCGCGCCTGTATGGAAAGGTTTGGGATAGGAATATTTTATTGTGCGTGCTATTATAACACCGGACTGCTAGGTACTCCCAAGCAACGGCGCGTAAATACGGCTAATATAAAAAGAAAATTACTTGGCAACAGATTCCTTCCATCGCACTTTCTCTGAACCTAAACCATTTACTAGTCGATTTGCCAGATCAATGGTCGCCGTTGTTGCGTCAGCTTCTGCTTGGCATTTCAGTTTTGCATTTGTCGCTTCTTCAAATTGACCTTTTAAAATATCCAACTGTTCTTGCAGATACTGTAAACCAGATTAAACACAAATTATAGAGGACATCAAACATGCTATTTTTTTTACGTAGGACCACTTTGTTGAGTGAAAGCGTTTTATAAAAAGGAAAACCCTTCCCTATTGCTGTCTTACTCGTCTTAATTCCTTGAAATCCGTTAACAACAAGCTACTAACCATGGATCTAGTAAATGTATGATGCTAACTATATAGTAGCGCTAATCGGAAACGACTCTGTAGGACGTTTATTGTTTAGCCAATGGACTGTCCAATCGTAGACAAAAGAATGTGCTTTAGTAGAATGCTGCTGCGTAAATTACTGTACTAAACCCATATTATCATTAACATGGTATTGAGGAATACCTTTTACTCAAATTTGGGGCGCGTGATGAACTTTTAATTTACCACAATGGTGCCTCACAGAATTATCAATCCAGTTAGTAGGTATTACAGAGATCAGTTCTAAGTTTATTTTTAAAAACGTCAGCAAGCTAGGAACGTAAGTAGGTATTATTTTGCTCTGGAGAGGCCCGTCTATTTCGATTGCTCAACAAAAGCTGAGGTCATCAGGGTCTATAGTCATTTTAAAATATGCATTTAATATTAATACGTGGAAAAGATTTCCGATACATGTACAATAAAGTAATCCAAAACTGTATTCTATAAATCATATATATTAATACGCTAAGGTTAAGATGTTTGCCTCCCTTTTTCGAAAAAACCACACAGTCGCTCCACATAAATTTTATATCATTTTATAGATAACTGCTTGCTCTACCGACATCAACAATTAAAAAATCTATTATTGCTTTTGTTTTTGCAAAATAATTAATTATAACAATTATACATTTATTCAGTATATGCAGCAATGCTACCATCTAACGGTTCTAAATTTGAAACAACGTCAACATGATTGACGGTCGGTAAATTTTTTTGGTTTAATTTTTAATCGAAATTCACGTATAAATACTTTTCGTATGGCGGCGCTTCAGCTCAACGTTTTCGATACTTGCGCCTCTATATGACAGTTTTAGAAAAATATGTTCTTAAACCGTCACTAATCTTTGTAACTACAAAAAGAGGAAAGTTATAAAGAGTGTGAGAAATTAGAAACGAATTATTCGCACAGGTACCGCTAGTATAGTTATAAAACATAAACTTACATCAAGTTTTTCTTTTAGTTCAACTAATTTATTTCTGGCCGCTTGAAGATCCGAATTGGCTTTGGCTAATGCCTGTCTTTTCGGTTCGACAACGACAAATACGTCATAAAATTTCCTGATGTTGATGACCCAAGCGCAAAGTCCAGCAGCAGCTGTTGATTTGCTTAAAATTTTCTCAGGCTCAAATTCAGGATCGGCAATATACGGCTCCAGAGCTGTGATAATCGCAGGATGAATGTTTTCTTTGTCGTAATTCACCAAATCATACAAGAATTGATCCACTTTACCCATCAGGCCCTTTTATAACATAAAAGTAGAATTATTATAAGTTCACTATTCCAAAACGCCTCGTCTAAGATTCATGTTAAGATTAATGTTTAGTGTATTTGCCATATGGCAACATACACTATTGGCGTCGGTCGGATGGCGGGACCTAGGGGTCGGACCAAAATTTCTCGACGTTTCGTAACCTCGTTTCGTAACTGCCTGTATTAGCAAATGCACTATATTGTCGGCAGGGTTCTGGCACTGCGACCCGAGTTTTTTTTAAATATATTTAGTCAGTTAGAATTCTGTTTGCTGTAGAGCATAGACGAAAGTTATTAACTATGTATAAATTATAAACTTCCGAATCAATTAAAAACATTTTTTGTTAATTATAATATAATAATCGGAAAAGTTTTTTAAGGGGAGAAAAGGGTCTTTAGATACAAAAAATAAGCATATTTTGTGATTTTTTTTCCAGAGTGCCTTATTTGTTAATATTTTGAAAATTTGTTACATTATTAAGCATCATTCTAAGAATATTCTGTTGAATTTTCATCAAAAAATATTGAAAAATAAGCCAGTGGTAGTGGTCAGATCTGAGTCACCTCAAAAAAAAAGTGTCCTTGCGGTAGTCAGGATAACTCATGATTGCTTCATCCGAAATTAAAAAACCAAAAAGATTTCTTTAGAATATAAGTTTATCTTGGATTTGTCAGAAGCAATCAACAAAATATTAATTTTTGAATTTTTGGTAAAGGTGCAATAAAAAAACTCTGATTTTTGCCAAAAATTGATCTTATTGTTCATTTAAAAAATAAGTTGTAATGGAAAAAAAATCCTTGTGACAAAACCGAGTATTTAGTATGTAAAAGAGGTTTGCAAAGTTTAGGCGAAATCGGCCCAACGGTTTTCGAGAAATTTTGACTACCGACTTAAAAAAAAGTTTTGAGAAAAACGCGATTGAAGTTTGATACATTGAATAATAATAATAATAATCCGTTTTATGTCCGTTTGTCGACTTTTATGTCATAACAGACGCCATTCGCACCATTACTATTTTCCATTTTACCACTTTCCGTTATTTTCTATATTTCTGAAATTTCAACTTAACTAATAGCAATGGGCGAATGAAGGAATTATAGGAAATTAGGAGAGGATAGGTAATTTTTGAACTAAGAGTTTGATAGGTAATCGGCCATGAAAAAGGAACCATCTCGATATTTATCTAGAATTAAATGAGGAAAACCATGGAAAACCTCAATCAAGATGGCCGGTTAAGAAATTACCGTTTCTCGGCGAGAGGCAGTAGGAAAAAGTCCCAGTCACATCTGCCCCCGCCGGGATTCGAACCGGAGATTCAATTGTCTGTAACTCAAAAAGTTTTGCTCCTAATGACTTCAAAATTTCTGACAATATTTCTTATAAGTTGCAGTATCTGAAAAAAAATTTTAAAAATCTACTTTCAGATCCTTTTCCCCCTTTAAAGGCCACCCTAATGGACATGCTAAAGTTGGTTCTAAGGAAAGATAGCAAACGTTTCCGATGGAAAACATAGTTCCTAGAACTATATAGATCTGAAACTACCCAATATATCTTTTAAATTCTGAGAAACAGTAGTTGAACGTTTTAAATAATATAATATGTAGTATTTGATTATACCTTGCAGGCCTTCCAACTCCTATCTTTAGGTATTTTTCCTTTACTAAATAATATCAAAACAGCTGCGCAAACAGTAACGACAGCATTCGGGGGCGTTGCCAAAGACTTAACTTCAGTCAAATTGTTCTTGTTCAGAGTATTAAGCGCTTCTTGAGCGGCTTGCAGAGCCGGTTCAGCTTTGCTCAAGTCTTCAGCGCATACTTTTTGTTTAATGGTCACGTCCTCTTCAATTATCGATACCTTCATTTCTTCTTCGGCCGCAATTTCTTGTTCTTTACCGACTTTTTCATTTTCGGCCGCAACAATATCAATCAACTGCTCAGCAGCTTCATTCTTTTCTTTTAAAATTACTTCTTGTACAGCTAACTGCTCTTTCAATCCATCGACCTGTGAATATATTAATAACAGAAAATAAAACATAAAATTTGGTAATCTTATTGGAGTCTGTTTAAATTGTGCGTATTTAAATCTCTTGCCAGAATTTAACGTTTCTGAAATATTGATAAAAATGCATCAGTAGACGAATCTCTTTTCAGTTGACATCTATTATTTTTTCAGGCGCAATTTATATACCAAAGGCAGTACTTTTTTCCCTTATTACAATAGATAGAATGCCTTTGATCAGTCAAACCATATAATGCTGTTAACTTGTATCCCATCTTAGTAGAACGGTTGTGAAACTGTTATGGCATGTGACTCGCTTACATGGGACCCGTAACGACCTGACCTACTCCACCGTGAAAGTGCAAAACGCGGCTAAAGAAATTCCACTTCAAAATAATATCAATAATTCTTACCTTGCCTGCAGTATCAGCTAATTTCAGTAAACCATTTTCTAATCGCTTGATTCTTCCAACAAGCTCAGATGTATTTTCAGTCAATAATTTTGAGTACAAAGCTATTTGTTCCAAAAACGATTTTGGCGTCGTATAATTATACCTTTTTTCGTTCAGCAAGTACGTTGTTGATATTTGATTTACAATTGTGTGTACGAAAGACATGAACAATGAAACTGAATGCACTAATTCAGGCGGAAGAGCTTTCAGTTCGGATAAGAAACGTTTCGACACCGATTCCAAAGCTTCCTGAGGCCATTCATGGAACCAATCGATCGACGTACAATTTACAACGGCTGGAAACTTACGCGCTCTGACACGTAATGTTGAACCGACCGGTGAAAAGCATAAAACCACCTAAAATATTTCCATATTTAAGTTCTCACAACAACCCAGACTGTCGCGCATCGAAACAGTTTAAGACTCCCCCCCATGGTTAGTAGACTGCAGATGTTGCCTCATTCCATTGGATAATACCGGGAGATGACGCCATTCGGTGGACTTGTCAATTGATTGCGTGGCAACATTTGTTGTTTATGACAAACGTAAGACAGAATATTGATGTTACTAGCAATAAGTTGAGTTTTGAAAATAAAGGTGCCTTTACACGAGCAATTTTTTAAGCAATAATTGCCCGGCAGCAGAATGGAGCAATTAATGGATCAATCTGGAGGAATTTCAATAAAATTGCGGCAATAGTTTCGGCAATATTGCTTCTAATTGCTCCATATATTCCTTACTGCCCAAAGTGGCCGACATGAATTGCCGAATATCCACACGGTTTGGAAATTTTAGTGAATTTTCCTTCTATACGTATACGTATCCATGGTTTTACTTTCGTGTGGTGACAGGGATGACATGCGCCGCTGTCATTTCATTTTCTTTGCTTCTATTGTACAGTGCAGTACAGCCGTACGTGGATTAATAAAAATAAAAGTAATTCAAAATTACTCCGAGACATTCTGGTAAAGTTTTTGAATAAATAATTGTCCATATCATCACACAATAAAGATGGCTTTCGTCTTGCTAGATACGTTCGCACCCAAATCTGTCTATTCCTTTTCTTTTTTTTTTCGTTTTAAACTTATAATAAAAGCACTACACGCCGCTGCCAGTAAAACCTCGTCCATAGCCAGTGACAGTTCAACTGAATTGCTATAGTGTATGAATGATTGCCTTGTATTGCCTAGTTTTTCAAAGTTACTCCATATTGCGTGATATGGTGTTGCTCCATGTTGCCATCGTCGTGAATTGCTGATGTACATAGTTGACCACTATTGCCCGGAATTGAGCAATTTTAGTTGCCCGTGTAAGCGCACCTTAAGAGATTTGCGTAGTCCTATATAAATGACATTTTTGATATCGTCATTATAAGTTGATAAAATATTCCTACCCAAAGCATCAATTTATTTTGTGAAAGAAATAGCGAAGATTTAACCTTTAATTGCCTTCGGACGCGATCAATGAAATATTTCCAACAATTTTCTTTGCTATCCACCATGCCAGCCGCTTTCACTTCATTTCTCATTGCATTTATAATATTTTCTGTTTCGTCGTCGGCGAATAATTCAGGAATTTCACCAGTTGCCAGTATGTCATTTATGACAACTAAGAATTTCTCTTCTGCCACTTGTGCATCCGTCATTAAAAATACAGTTCCTAAAGTTATATTAAAAAGTAAATTATTAAAAAATTATAATGAGCCTCACCCTCATAAGCTCACGCAAGAAGTTTAACTTCTTTAGTTTTTAATATTATGCCCAAGTTTAATTTTTTTTACGTGAAACTAATTAATAACGTTGGTAAATTTGTGTCCATAATAATTTTAATGAAGTTGGAATCAAAAAACAGTTGTATTAAAAAAACTGTTTATATTTTTTTTAAAAATATTTATAAAATTGAAAGAGAAAAAAATTACCACAAGATGATAATAATATCAACAAAATTAACAATAGAATTATAAGAATAAGCTGGTGAGGAAGTTGCAATTAGCAACGAAACGGTCAACTTAATCAAAGTTAATTCTTTTCATAAACTGTCCAATTCCCTACGGTTCCAACTTCACTAATTAATAATATTTACACATACTTAGCAACACACTATAAATTTTTGTCCTTGTCAGTTTCATGTAAGTTAGAAAACAAACTAACTTCCCCTTTAGGGGTCAATTCTACTTCCCCTCGATTTCTTACTTTTTTCAAATAGATACGTCGCTAAAGAAGTTAAACTTCAAAAAGACGAAATTTTTTAATCAACAGTAAAAAAATATTTAACGAACCTATATTTTTGAGTCCTGCTTTCATATAAAGTGTAGCAAATTCAAGTTTAAGATCGTTAATGGAGTACCTAAAAAAAGAGTCAATTTTAAGTATCTGTATACTTAGTTAATTTCTAAATTACGCTCTAACCCTGATGAAAATCTAGATCCTGCGAACAAATTGCGCAACAGTTGCTGTGCAAACGTTTATATAGTTCGACTGTTGACAAACAATGTTTGTTTAATAATAACAAGTAATTAAAAAACACTTGAAAGTTCTACAAATAATTCTTTATTTCTCGACGATCGTTTCGGACAATAAGTCCATCCTCAGGAGTACTCCTGAGGATGGACTTATTGTCCGAAACGATCGTCGAGAAATAACCACGTGCCGAGTGAAAAATCAGTGCAAATTATAATGTTTGTTTAGTTTGTATCCACCTAACAGTGTGTTCTGCAACCAAGCATGTATATAATAACTAAAAGTATTTTGAATATAAATACCCTTTACGAAGTTGTATTTGGAAAACTTCCAGTGACGAAATAAATGCTGATAGTCGACTTAGCGACTGTTTGCCCGAACCGCCGACACCGATGAGTAAGGCATTTCCTCTTGGCGATTCTAAAATACGATTTATCCGGCAAATATGATTTATAGCGTCTTCGAACAGTACTAAATTCATTGTCGATACAAGATCGTTATAACCAGATAAAGCTTCATCAAGTAGTTTAACAAGGAAATTCCAATCCTATATAAAACAATTATTACAATCAAGAAACAATAATCGTATGAAAATAGCCTACCAAAGATTTAGTCTACGTTATGACCACGGTATAAGAAAGAATGGTAGTATATATTTAAATAGTCATTCAAAAAATTATTTTTCGTGCTTGTCTATGCAAAACTGTATTAGGCATCTTGATCAATTAACAATCAAAGAAACAACTTAACAATAGCGTATTTGACTGTACTTTATAGCAGGAAAGCGACAAGTGACACGACAGCCAGCAATAAAACCCTCACCGACGAGAGCACGTTCTGTGCCGGTAACTGGGAGGTGGTGGGAGTCTTCCTTTCCCACAAAACAACCAGGACGACTCTAAGATATGCATTTGCGACGCTTTTTGTGACTAACTTCAGAACCTTTTAGAACCGTGGCGAGTATTATACGGACTTTCGGCATGGGTTGAAGAACACATATGTATATTAGTACAAAAAAAGTCTTACTTGAACTTGCATATATTTGGGATCACCTATAGCTTCAGCGAAGTGACTGAAAATCAGTGGCGTTGCAAAAACTTTGTTGTCGTCTATTTCTTCGACACTTTTTTTGACTAAGTCGTTTAAGAGTTTATGAAACGTAATAATGTCGGCTTGTTCAACAAATTTATCGCAATAAACTCTCGTAGCTTCGTGCATATATAGACGAACCAGTTCATTTGTATCTTTTACACCTTCGCCGGTTGTGAATAACATGCCCTAATAAATGTTTCATATTTATATGTGTAAATTTTACAAAATTTACAATGTATTAGGGACCATTCAAGTAATCCGTAACGCAATTTTCGAGTATTTTTGAGCCCCCCCTCCCCCCATGTAACGCATCGTAACGTTTTGCTTGACCCCCCCCCATGTAACGCATCGTAACGTTTTGCTTGACCCCCCCCCCTTCAAACGTTACGTAACACCCAAATGATCTTTTTGTAAAAAGATAATTTTCTGTCAATAAATTTATTGTTTTATTTAACAGAAATATGTTACGTAACAATATAAAATTTATTTGCTGGGAAAAAAGGACACTTTAAGTAAACACTTATTTGTTAATTTGCGACGTTTCGTCCCTTTATTGGAACTTTTTCAAGCTTATAACATTAAATGTTCTGTTTAAGTAGATATAAAAGTTAACATGTACATATAAATTTTATTTAAACAATTGTTCATAAAAACTTTTATAATAAAACCGTTTTTTTAAAAAAAATTGTACGGTTGATGTTCAAATTAATGTATTTATAATTTGAACATCAACGGTAAAAATTAAAAAAAAAACGGTTTTATTATAAAAGCTTCTAGGAACAATTGTTTAAATAAAATTTATATCTACATGGTAACTTTTATATCAACTTAAACAGAACTTTTAATGTTATAAGCTTGAAAAAGTTCCAATAAAGGGACGAAACGTCGCAAATTAACAAATAAATGTTTACTTAAAGTGTCCTTTTTTCCCAACAAATAAATTTTATATTAATTACCAAGGACAAAAAAAGCAAAAAGTCAATATGTTACGTAACATTTTACTTGATCCCCCCTCGCCCCTTGTAACGCGCTGTAACGTTTTGCCAGACCCCCCCCCCCTTAAGTGCATTACGTAATACTTGTATGGTCCCTTACGAAAAGTAAATTGAATATCGTTTTTGATTACCTGGAAAATATTAGACAAATCTCTCAAATTAAAAATATAATGAAATTTCACAGCAGTCGGTAAAAACGTCTGCGAAACTTTCTGATGTACTGTAATTGCAGCGGCGACAATTTTGTCTGGAATTTTCTGTATTGAAGGAACGAACTTGTTCGCCACTTGTGTCAAATGTTCAGTAAGAATCGATTCGTAAATTCTGGTCACGGATTCCTGATTCGGGAAGCTGACGGCAAATACGCAAAAGTGTCGTTGAAGTCTTGGATCGATTGTGAACGAGCCAGCCGTAGGATTCATACACGATACGTACTGAATGTTGTGAATGTCTTTCAGGGTCATTTTGGCGCGGTCGTACCAATGCTGATAGTCGATATGTTGACGCAGCAATGTGTGGGGCTGAACGGTTCCATATGTGTCCACCTCGGGCATATTCATGTCATCTATTATGAGTAATGAAAAATAGTAATTAAGGCTGTCGGAACGCTCTGAATTTAAGCCAAAAATAGAGCTTCGGCTGTCATCATGATTGTAGACTTATTTGTTAACATTTTGCAAAAATTCTTTCTTTATAAGGAAGATAAAGGACAAATCTAGGTCTCTAATGGACTACTTTTGTAATTTATATACGATTTACTAGTAAAAAGTTGGCATTAATTGTGCCAAAAAAACACACGTTTTCAATGTCACACTACGACCTTATTCGTACTTATTTCACAAAACTGTTCCATCACAAACCTAAAGTGACTCTTCCTTTTTCGGAAAAGTTTTTTAAATCTTCAAAATATTCCCAAAAATGAGAGTAATCTGTCGACAGCGGCACCCTTGCAACAACATTTTTTAGCCTCGTAGTTGGCACCAGCCAAAAATTAAAACGTGCGGATGATTTGAGCAAGACAGAGCTAAAGAAGGTCACACCCACAATATGTCGTTTGCCTACCTCGCCCCTTACCGCTGGGTCTCAGCACAAACAAAATTCAGAGCGTTCCGACAGCCTTAAAAGACAGTATGGACTCTGTGGCGTAGCTACTTTTATTTTTATTTTGTTCAAACCACAGTGCTATTAATGTTTATAATTGAAGGGTGGCTTAGCCGTTCAGAACTCGAGTCGCTCGGCAAAGATGATAGGATAGAATAGAATAGAATAGTTTTTTTTTGAATATCACATTGATTACAAGTCAAAATTGTGATTATAAAATGTCAGAAATTCACCTATGCTATAAAAACAGTTTTTTTAAAGAAACTGTTGAGCTTATTTTTAGTGTATTTGCCATATGGCAACATACACTATTGGCGTCGGTCGGATGGCGGGACCTAGGGGTCGGACCAAAATTTCTCGACGTTTCATAACCTCCTAAACACTTTGGCACCATTTTTAAAAATGTTTATATATATAATATATATGTATATATATATGTATATATATATGTATATATATATATATATTTATATATATATATATATATATATATATATATATATATATATATATATATATATATATATAGGTATATATATATGTGTGCGGGCTATAACTTTCGAAGGAGTTAATTCATTTTAACGAAATTTGGCACACATGTTGAAATCCATCACCGCACGAAGCCTATTTAAAATGGGCCTAATCGGATCAATTTAAGGGTGGCTTTTAGGGGTTGAAAAAAGTTTTTGGGCCCCAAAATACCGAAAAAAATCTCAGAATCGTTTCAAAATTGAAATTTAACCCTTTAATAGCAATTAAAAAGTGCCCCCAAAATTTTAATAAAATCGGCCCTACAGGACCGGATTTAAAAATTTTACGAATGACTAGTTTGCAGATAGTGAATTATTTACTGAAAGTTGTATATAATTTGATATAAAGGTTCGATTGATAATAATATTGCAATTAAGAAAAAAAAATGTTATTTTAAGGGGTGTATTAAGGAGTCAAATTTTTTAGCTTGCCCAAAAATCAACTTAAGTTCGCATAATAAAGCCACACTGCCTGTATTAGCAAATACACTATATTGTCGGCAGGGTTTTGGCACTGCGACCCGGGTTTTTTTAAATTTTTTATAGGTAAAACCTGTATTGACTCTGGCAGCCTGTTAAATAGCTTTTTCGCCATATAGTCTGGGGCAGTTTGGGATATATGTAGCCTTCTTCGTGGCAGGCAAATTGCACTTTTTGTTCTAGTGTCATAACTATGATAGTCTGAATGGTTTTCGAAGCGGTCCATGTTTGTTTTTACATATATCAAACTTTGATACATGTACACAGAAGGCAATGACATAATGCCATGTTTTATAAATAGGGAAGCGCAATGTTCAGTATATTTGACTGCTTATTATTCTTATCAATTTTTTTTTTTAAGTTTAAAGATTTTGCATGCGTGAGGAGAATTACTCCATAATATAATTCCGTACATTATTACGCTATGAAACATACCATAGTATGCCGAGATCACAGCTTCAGTTGACGCCACCTCTACGATCTGCCTAATAGCAAAAATTATGCACGATAATTTATCACAAACCCACTGGACGTGAAACGATCAGTTGATAGTGTTATTAAGATATATACCTAGAAATTTTATGTTTTTTGTATGAATTATCGTGCCTTTCTCTAATGAAAACTTGACATGCTCTGTTTTGTCTTTGTTGAGTTTTAAGTTGTTGAGATAAAACCATTTTTCTACCTCCGACAGTGCATCACACGTCGATATAGATTTTGTCAAAATTGTCGTATCATCCGCATAGAGGACCATTTTTTTATTACTGTCATTAATATTGGCTGGTAGGTCGTTTATGTAAATAATGAATAGTATAGGACCTAGGACTGACCCTTGTGGGACACCGAATAATTCCTTCTTCGGCAAGAAAAGCTACTTTCCTACCAAATTTCAGTCGGTAGCAACGTGTGTGAGCAGATATTCACCAGCTCTAAGATTAATATGCGTTGACTTAAAGGAAGTCTAATATATTTGCCCGTACCAATAAAGTATATCATCATTTTGTTGCCCGGTGGTCCGTAGTTGCGACCCGCTTTCTTTTCTAACGGCTTCTCCAACACTTTTTGCAACATTTCCGATGTAGTGTAAAAATTAAATGGCACATCTGTGACAGCGTATTGTTCACCGATAAGTTCGCTCAGTTTTTTTGACACAATTACACTTTTACCACTTCCAGCGCCTCCAACCAGCATCACTGGATGTCTGTCTTTCATTAGAATGTCCATAAAGAAATGCAGACGGGCTGTTTCGGCTGTATCGACCAATGTTGCCTAAAAATATTAACAAAACAGTTATCGACAAATTCGAATTGGTTTCTAATTCTAATTCCTCAAATGAAAAAAGTTATAAATATGAAATCGTTGAAAGGAAGTTTGGATGAGAAACAATCATCTATGATTCAATACGCCAACACATACCTGTAGAGGGATATCCGGATCCAACTCAAAGCCTTTAACAATTTTCGCCCATGGTTGAAATTTCTTAGTTTCATTATCGATGTAATAACTGAATACAGTGCCTGCCGATGGAAATTTAACAGTTTTGAATTCATTTATCCACCATTTACTAAATTCATTTCTCCAATCCACTAATTGATCTTGGAATAAAGATGAACCGAAACCCCAAACACAAGCGAAAACAAAGTATATCTCATACCTAGAAACACACAGATTATTTAAATCTTGAATAACGCTCCACATATTAATGGAATTATTGGACTGAAGATACATTTTCTTCATACCATGCCGAAAGTACATACTTGCTGATTCGATTTTATATCAGAAAGTCTAACATTTATGCTTTCCTGTAATTACTCGCATGCCATCTGCCGAAACAGTTTTGTCATGCGCTCTGATACGTGAGACTGCCGTTTGCCAGGTCACGTGTTCGCCAGTAGGCAGTAGTAACCAACTGCTGTTATTACATGGACATTACTAGATCCATTTGTCATTTACAGCAAAATCGCTCATTTGAAAGTAATTAGTCTTTTTATATATTGATGAAAGTCCGTACTTTCGACCGGGTATGAAAAAAATAGTATACACCACACGGGCAAAAAGCTAAAAGTCCTGCACTGGGCATCATGATGGCTGAGGCGAAGTCGAGGACATCATGTGTCGCGCAGAGCAGGACTTTTAGCTTTTCTTTCTGCTCTTGTGGTGTAATATACTATTTGTTTTCTGATGAAACCAGGATACGTTTTAAAATCACCAAATGGACGAGTATGACGACGACCTGAAGAAGGATTTTATGTCTGCAATATCTCAGCAGCTCTGTACATGCGTCGAAACAAATTCCTCTCCAAAACATCGAATGGTTTTTTTCGCAGGTAGCATATCATCATCACATCTTTGTCATACTCATTCACGAGTATCAGGTGATTTCAGAGCGTATCCTGATTTCATCAGAAAACAAAATGTTCTTCCAGTACAATCAAAGACCAGAGAAGTCCACAAGAGTCATCACAGTGACTAGTTCGAAAAGCGGGAAGACAGGATTACGCCTCCACTTTAGAAGACAATTTTTTTTTTGAAAATTAAAAATAAACTGGCGGTAGTTTATTGTATCATTCCTTCTTAAATTAATTCTTAGATTTACCCCTGGACTAACATGGTTATAAATACACATTTTATAATTCGAGTGAAATAGAATACCATTCTTTCGGACATTCGGCAGGCATGTTAGCTGGTGTTAGAAAACTGTTCAGTAAGAAACACAACATTTCAAGATGAGCCACTTCAGGAATCGGCGTTATCTTCTTGAACTTGGTTCGCAAAACTTCTAAGCATGACGGTATATATTTGTCGAATAAAATTAGTAAGGTCGCTTTTTCTGAATGATTATCACGTGTGTCAACCCACGATTGAACGTACCTATATGAAAACAATAATTAGTACCCGCTTTATCAACAAAACCGAAAAAGTTACAGAAATTAATTCTGATAGAGGCAATTTATTAGTGTATTTGCCATATGGCAACATACACTATTGGCGTCGGTCGGATGGCGGGACCTAGGGGTCGGACCAAAATTTCTCGACGTTTCATAACCTCCTAAACACTTTGGCACCATTTTTAAAAATGTTTATATATATATGTATATATATATATGTATATATATATATGTATATATATATATGTATATATATATATATATATATATATATATGTGTGTACGCGCGATAACTTTCGAAAGAGTTAATTGATTTCAACGAAATTTGGGCCACATGTTGAAATCCATCACCACAAGAAGCCTATTTAAAATGTGCCTAATCGGGCTATTTTAAGGGTAGTTTTTAGGGGTTGAAAACTGTTTTTGGGCCCCAAAATACCGAAAAAATTCTCCGAATCGTTTTAAAATTGAAATTTAACCCTTTGGTAGTGATTAAAAAGTTTCCCCACAATTTTAATAAAATCGGCCCGACAGGACCGGACTTACAAATTTTATGAAAACACTAGTTTGCAGATAGTGACTTATTTATTGAAGGGTGTATTTAATTTGGTGTAGACGTTAGATTGATAATAATATTACAATTAAGAAAAAAATGTTATTTTAAGGGGTGTATTAAGGGGTTAAATTTTTTATTTTGCCCAAAAACAAACTTAATTTCACATAATAAAAGTATAAAACCACACGGCCCTATACAAGCAAATACACTATATTGTCGGCAGGGTTTTGGCACTGCGACCCGGGTTTTTTTGTTTCAGTAATATTGAATTGTAGATTATAGATGTTCGAAAATTTAGGTCAGTAACGTCTTCTTTATTTTAGTATCAATTATGCTTGGGTTAAAATGAATAAGGGGCAAGAGTTTGTGACTATCAAAGCAGTCAAATGCAAGAGGGAAACATTGATTTATGAATCAACAAGTAGAGTTTGATCGAAGCTTCGATTTGGCCGCCTTTGGTCAAAAATTGAACCTTCGACAAAATATTCGAATCTTTTTTTTATTTAAATCACATACACGCACAACTCTGCAAATAAAAAAAACATATTAAAAAATCACAGATGTAAAAATATTTCTCAGTTATGCAAATGCTTTTAGCTGTTTTCCGATACTTTTTTAACATTACACAATACCTTCGACTACGGCCGAAGGTGAGAAAAAACCGAAAGTTCGGCTTTGGCCAAAAAACTCTACTAACAAGTTAATGAAAGTGTACTGTAAATTTAAAAATAACTTACGGACTCCAACCAAGATCCTGTGGATTAATATAAAGAATACCAGCTCTTGACACGGTGGCTGGCGTCGCAGTTCGTAAATTGGAAATTTCGAATAACAGTCGCATCTGAGCTGTCAATGCTATACGTTCATTACTTGCCAAGGTCAGCACCTAAAAAAAGAACAATTTTACTTTAACGTTCCGTAAGAAACTAGAATTAAGATTGGTGATAGAATCGAAAAATCATGTTTGGTATAAGGTCAAAGTCTGGTTGAACGCATAGGGGTTCCGTGCCAGATATGCAAGGAGTGTTTGTAGAAGTTTCTGTCGTTCACCATCTTCTTCAAAATATGTTTTAATCGTTTGTCTCAGTAGACGAAATCTATTGATTTTGGCGCCAATCGGATCAGCAATTTTGGAAAATATGCATTTTTTTGAAAAATAATAATATAAGAATGGTTTATTGCTGAAGCGATTGAATCAGATTCAATCATATGATTGTTTTTTCATCTGTCCTTGATAATACAATAAAATAATAAATACATTTAACAAAGAATAAAATACAAAAAATAATAACAAGTTCCAAAATGTAGTTCTAAGGACCTAAAAATTATTTTGGATTATCGAAGTCATGTATATATTTTTTAAGTTTTATACGTTTTCCGAAAGTTTTTGAATAAATAATTGTCCATATCATCACACAATAAAGATGGCTTTCGTCTTGCTAGATACGTTCGCACCCAAATCTGTCTATTTCTTTTCTTTTTTTTTCGTTTTAAACGTATTATAATAAAAGCACTACACGCCGCTGCCAGTAAAACCTCGTCCATAACCAGTGACAGTTCAACTGAATTGCTATAGTGTATGAATGATTGCCTTGTATTGCCTAGTTGCTCAAAGTTGCTCCATATTGCGTGATATGGTGTGGCGGTATCTTTGGCAATAATTGCTTCATGTTGCCATTGCCGTGAATTGCTGATGTACATAGTTGATCAATATTGCCCGGAATTGAGCAATTTTAGTTGCCCGTGTAAGCGCACCTTTATATACGAAAAAAACCCGGATCGCAGTGCCAAAACCCTGCCGACAGTATAGTGTATTTGCTTGTATAGGGCCGTGTGGTTTTATACTTTTATTATGTGAAATTAAGTTTGTTTTTGGGCAAAATAAAAAATTTAACCCCTTAATACACCCCTTAAAATAACATTTTTTTCTTATTTGTTATATTATTATCAATCTAACGTCTACACCGAATTAAATACACCCTTCAATAAATAAGTCACTATCTGCAAACTAGTGTTTTCATAAAATTTGTAAATCCGGTCCTGTCGGGCCGATTTTATTAAAATTGTGGGGACACTTTAATCACTACCAAAGGGTTAAATTTCAATTTTGAAACGATTCGGAGAATTTTTTCGGTATTTTGGGGCCCAAAAACAGTTTTCAACCCCTAAAAACTACCCTTAAAATAGCCCGATTAGGCCCATTTTAAATAGGCTTCTTGCGGTGGTGGATTTCAACACGTGGCCCAAATTTCGTTGAAATCAATTAACTCTTTCGAAAGTTATCGCGCGTACACATATATATATATATATATATATATATATATATATATATATATATACATATATATATACATATATATATAAACATTTTTAAAAATGGTGCCAAAGTGTTTAGGAGGTTATGAAACGTCGAGAAATTTTGGTCCGACCCCTAGGTCCCGCCATCCGACCGACGCCAATAGTGTATGTTGCCATATGGCAAATACACTAATAATTGCTCACTCGCATCAAAAAACTATTATTCAACCAAACGACCTATCCCTTTACACCCGAGAGAAAAATGTGGTTACGTGGTTTCTTTAGTGTCCAAAACATTGTTTTGAACACTTGTTTCTATGTTAATAAAGTATATTTTGGTGCTCTCTTAAAGCCAATTCAGACTAGCCGTTCTCGGTTACGATTCACCGGTCCGATTGGGAGCTCGACCAATCAGGGCGTAGTCGTTCCCGATTGCGGTTCGGTTCGAGCGTTTAGGTTCAGCTCTAATTTCAACCGGACCGTTCGCAACCGTAGCCAATGAGAACGCTTGCTGGAGTCACGTGACTAGCCAGCTTGTTTTTGTTGACGTTTAACTACACATCAAACGTCAAATCATATTTCGAAATTGCGCATGCGCACCGAGAATAATCGTAGAACCGAATCGGGATAGTGTGAGCAGCCTAGATTAATCAAAAACCGAACCTGACCGGTGAATCGTAACCGAGAACGGCTAGTCTGAATTGGCTTTTAGATGACTCACGATCGATCGACGTTGGTTGCGTGCACAAAATAGTTTCGGGTACGGTGTAAAATTTTTCAAACACAAAACTCACGATAGTATAATCTCTGGCGTGAAGAGTTATGTAAACTATTAGTGGAGTGCCGTTAGACGTAAAAATTGTAAAACCTCGGAATTCAGGGCCAGTCAATAAATCTTCATGAAAACTGTAGGACTGCATTGTTAAAAGTTCAAATAAAAAAGTTAAAAAAAAAAATTTGCCGCTCTCGATTACGGGGTGGATGCCACCCCTTCTCGGGGTTGAAAAATGTTTCGTTGAAAATAAGCATGAAAATGGATAGGTTGACTAATTCTAAGCAACTTTTGTTCTATAAAGTTTTTTCTGAAAGTCCATACTTTTCGACTTATTCACGAGTGTAAGTGTCAATTTTTCAACCAATAAACCCACGTTTTCAGATGGTGAGTTTATTGGTTGAAAAATTGACACTTACACTCGTGAATAAGTCGAAAAGTATGAACTTTCAGAAAAAGCTTTATAGGACAAAAGTTGCTTAGAATTAGTCAACCTATCCATTTCCGTGCTTATTTTCAACGAAACATTTTTCACCCCCGAGAAGGGGTGGCATCCACCCCGCAATCGAGAGCGACAATTTTTTTTTTTTAACTTTTTTATTTGAACTTTTAACAATGCAGTCCAACAGTTTTTATGAAGATTCATTGACTGGCCCTGGATTCCGAGGTATAAACCTTACGACACTCCACTATATGGGACAACTGTAGGTTTAATGGATCTTAATTTATTGTTATCGACAGCGTTTCATTTATCCGTTCTTCAGAACGTCACCTAACTTTAAATCCTCGACACTAACAAAATCTCACCTTATTGTCATCCATAACAGTGTTCAACGACTCAATCCACATTGGATCGATGTCTCCGTCCAAAACGAGCCACTTGGGACTTGTGCCGGTCAAGTTGGCTTGGTCACGCATCAAAACTGATATAAGACCGTCCTTCCATTCGCGGGTCGCCGGATTTATAATACCGAACAGTTCGTCATTTGTTACGGCCTTTGGATTTAGATCGTTGTAAATGGGTTTCAGTTTTTGATTTGTGTAAGTGCGATTCAGTGTACGCCATATCATTGTTTTGCCAGTTCCAGAAATTCCAACAATGAATACTGAATGGCGGACGGCAAACAGTTCTTCCAATTGAACGACCTTTATAAACAAAATTTAACTTCTAGATCATTTCTATGGTGTGAAAAAAGCTTTGTAAGATTGTGTATCGTATAAGTTTTACTTTAAATCACTAAAAACAACTGGGGTCTGAAATTCGAAACGTCAAAACTGTTAAATTGTGAAAGAAGTAATAAAAGTGTCACAACTTAAGGTAGTTGTCGTGGTTAAGGCACACCGTCAGAAAATTCTTAATTTTTGTATACTTATTAAGGACATGATAATACAATTACCCTGAAAATTTAAAGTCGATCGACCGTATATAATCTGAGATAAATTCAATTAAAAATTGGATAATTAACATTGATTGTATACGATCTCTGTAGTTCTGAACCAGTTTCTTATTTATAAAAAAAGAACTAACTGTCAGAAAGTTTCCGAAAACTGACAGTCTTTCAATGCATTTGTTATGAGTTTAAAAAAAATAAGAAATTTTGTTTGACCGTCTGATTATTGATTAATAACGGTTTAAAGTTCAACAATTTATAGAAAAGTATATATGCATATGAATACTGTATGGGTTACTTTTCCACGGGTACAGTCTTGCGTACAAATTATGGATCACTTAGCTACAAGCTAGTATACTTTTGTGGCGCGTATAATCTATAACTTTTTGACAATATTGTACCACGACAACTACCTTAATGTTTTGTTTAATTATTTTATCTGCTATCAGTTGTGTTTCAGATATGTCTTTATCTGAAACACAACTGATAGTAAAGATTCTAGGGATACCGTTTTTAAATGAGGTTTCCATGGACCGTCTATTTTAACAGTTAGAACGTGTGAATTTTTAGGTTATTAAAAATAATACATTGAAAATACGAATTAGTCCTAGCCCCAGTATACCGTATCGATTGGTGGCGACATTAAGGTAGTTCTAGCGTGGTATAATAAAGAAAAATCACTTTTCGACAGATTTTGCTCATTTTGTTATTCATAGGCACGTTTTCTAATAAATCCCGAAGTTTCAGAATTTTTAACCTTTTAGAACGCGAGATAATTAATAACAAATTTCACAATTTTCACATTCTGATCCTGAAAATTGCGAACTTTGTTATTAATTATCTCGCGCTCTAAACGGTCAAAAATTTTGAAACTTCGGGATTTATTAGAAAACGATATTTTGAGCCTCTAAAAAAATGAGCAAAATCTGTCGAAAAGTGATTTTCTTTATTATACCACGCTAGAACTACCTTAAATGCGTTACACAATAACATAACGACATTTTTTTTTTGTTATTTTGATTTTAGATATCTAATATTTTGGAAATCAGTAAATGTGGTGGAGGTGCCGTTATTAATCACGGCACCTCCACCGTATACAGCCGTATGTGGTGGCGGTACAGTGATTAATAAGAGCGCTTCCACCATTTTTACAAGAATATTATAACTCGGTTTACCACAAAATATTTATGAAATTCAAAATCTATTAAAAAAGCTCTTTTTAAAAAATAACAACTTCTAAAAATTGTTCACATCGTAACACATTTTACACTTTTATTCAGTGTTCGGCAAAAAAAATAATTTCGATTTTAATTATCTAATTATTTTGAAAAATTAGTAATATTTCTTCTATAATTACTAACTTTCGAAGAAATAAATAATTTGAACCTTATATTACTAATTTTTTTTTTAATTAATTCATAGCAAAAAATTATTACCATATTTTTGTGAAAAATCAGTAATTAAACTTTTGTAATAAGTTCATTACAGTACGGCAAAGACGTTATGTAAGGACAAGGGATTATCGTGCGATCGACTATTTACGGAATTAGTCGACCGGGTCCGTTAATTAGTATAGTGTGGGTATTCTTTGTTATTGTGTCACCGATGAATCATGTCATTCTGTTCATAAATGCTAATATGGTGGTTTCAGTAATTTATTTATTGAAATTTTTTTATTGTCAGTGCTATTACATTTTCGATTTACTTGAAATTTGGATTTAAATTTGTATCAGAATTTGGATCAGTAATTAAACCATGTTACCTTAATGTATAAATAGTAATTAGAAAGAAATATTACTAATTATTATAAAAAATTAGTAATTAGAAAAAATATTACCTAATTTTCAAAATAGTTAATAATTAGAAAAAAAAATTACCAAATTTCCTGAAAAAATTAGCAATTATTAGCAAAATCGTTAACAAAATTACAATTTTTGCCCATCACTGCTTTTATTTATATCTAATGGTTCTTTATTTATTTTATGGCGCTGTTTACAAATAAAATTGAAATTAATTTTAATTTAATCAAGGAATCAAATAAGTAGTTATAAATTATAGCGTAGTACTTTTAAGATAAAACCATCTTCAGGCTGTAAATGTAAATCGAGAGTTGATTTGCGAACGATTTTTTCAAATTCCGGATCTCTTTTTCTGGGTACATCTAACGCCGGAAACAGGTCGCCGATAAGACCCATGAATATAGGCACATCGTCTGTTACAATCTTGGGTATATTAAAATCACGTAGAGCCCTCATTAACACTTGATCTTCTGGTCTGTATCTGTCGTCTCTCTGAAATTTTCAACAAAAATTTTTTTTTAACTTGTTACTAAGACTTAAAAAATTCTGTGTTCAAAAAGAAAATATTCTTGTCAGGCTAGCGAACTAACTAAAATTATGTATTAACTTTTTGAAAGAAAACTTCTTGTCACGGTAGACTTAGTTTGCATGGGGCGTAACGAAAAGTGAAACGCCTATACTCTTCGCCCAGTTCGTCAGTGAAAGACGGCAGAGGAAAATGTCGATCTCGCCACTCTTTATACGAAAGACAGGCGTGTTTCAGTTTTCGTTATGTTCTCAATCGTTGCAAAGCGTTAGAAAGGGTGGCACTTTAACTGTGCTTCAAGCGCGCGTGGCGGCTATACTTTTTTGATTACTGAGTTCTCAGTAGACGATGACACAATTTATAATAATATCAGTGATGATTTAATTAAAGAGAGTGAGAGATTGTAATTAAATACCTTTAGAGCACCGGCAACCACAAGCACAGACTTAATAGCTCGTAAGCCCCAATCATAATGGTCTTGTTTAGACAACAGCTCACGACAAAGTGTATACAACGTAATAAATTTACGAGCTAACAGACGGGCTTCCTGGAAACCTTGCGACACCAACATGATTTCACAAATTAATTCAAAGTCAGGAACAACCATTGCGCACGGCCTAAAATTGATCAAAATGATATGTTTTTTAATATAATTTTTATAAAATTTTTAATTTTAGTATAATAACTTTTGTCTGCTATAATTGTTAAGAAACCTTCATTGTTGTAGCACTATATTAAAAAAAATTGATTATTCCAACACGTCACCGTCGGGATTTAAACCCGAATCTTTCCACTTTCGCGGCGGAATGAGTTAATCAATTACTCACGGTGCACGCAATTCAACATTTTAATCCTTCATAATATAGCGACTTACAACACTCAAATTCACTACATGCGAGAGCAGACAAAAGCTATTATACTAAAATTAATTCAGCTGGTATGTAGCTACAAGCGTATGTAAAATATCTATATATAATAAATATATATATATATATATATATATATATATATATATATATATATATATATATATATATATATATATATATATATATATTATGAAGGATTAAAATGTTGAATGGTGTGCACCGTTGAGTAACTGATTAACTCATTCCGTCGCGAAAGTAGAAAGATTCTGGTTTAAATCCAGACGGTGACGTGTTGGAATAATAAATTTTTCTAATATAGCGCTACAACAATGAATGTTTCTTAACAATTATAGCAGACAAAAGCTATTATACTAAAATAAAATTTTTAAGTTTATAATGGGATCGTCCCACATTATTTTTTAAGAGACTATAAGCATTTTTTTTTGAGAATTTTGTAGAAGCTTCAGCAGTAACAGCATTCCTAAAAATGTAGGTATTTTTTAATATGGTTTGCAACGTAGGGATAATGAGACTACAGAATTGCCCCAAAGTGTGACATCAAACACAATCTCATGACGACTCTCTTTTTACCTTGCTCTTTTACATGGCTGATACTGGTTGGCTAATGGCTTCAGTTTAGAGAGAAAGATTGTAGATTATAGGCGCTCAATGGCTCCAGTCTAGGCCAGCGTGCCAGTAATGACAGTTGACAGATCAGCTGTTGTCAAAATAGTAGCTATGCAACGCACAAACATGAGACGACCATTCTTTGCATCATCATGCTCTCGGGAAATTTCGAACAATGTTCGTAAAATTAATTTTATTACTGTTTTTATTAGCTGTGAAGCAATAAGCTTCACAAAATTTGGGTTGCTGCTCAAAAACTTCAAGAAACATATATTTTCCCTAAAAATTGAATACAAAAACGTGATATTCCTCAATATTTCACAAAATTTCGAATTACGGGAAGGCAAATTAATATTTTGAGATTTTTTCTTTACTGAATTATCAAATTTTTTGTCAGCGACTTCATTCTGTACTATTGTCATCCATGCTCAGAAACAAATGAAAAGCGTGCGGTACGCTATTTTGTTTACCTAAATAGCGCTTTCAAATTCTCCGGCAGTTCAGTTCGACCAGCGTAACCTGGGTTCATGGTGATGAACATTCCTACTGAAGTAATCATTGCGATGTCTTCGCCCATGAAATTAAAACGGGATTTTTTGTCTTTGACCGCGTCCAAAATGCTCTTCACTTGAACAGCAACGACGGACAATACTTCAACCGATATTCTGTTGAATTCGTCAAAGCAACCCCAAGCGCCAGTTTGGGCCAAGCCTTTGTAAATGTTACCGCAAGACTATAAAGAAATCACTAGGGTTTGATAACTGATAAAATATTAGTCGCTCTGCATGCGATTGAGGTGAAACACAACAGCGACAATTGTAGTGGAGCCTTCGACTTCACCGTACCACAATCTAAATAGTGTGTTACAACAAAGTGGATAGAACAAAAATGTTGTCCATGAAAAAATATATGTTTGTGCCAACTTTCGTGGTGATCAGTCAAACGATGTCGAAGTTTATTAATCTCAAATATACCAACATCCATTTTTATATTTAATATATATATGTATATAGATTGACGCAAAAATACCTTATAATCCATTTGTTCGGAACAATTAAACACATAAACCATTTGACCCAAAGCACGACCCAAATCCTTTGTTGTTTCAGTTTTTCCAGTTCCAGCTGGTCCTGCTGGTGCTCCACCCATATTTAAATGTAAAGACTTGAAAAAAAGTATGGTAGTTAAAAACCTTACGGATAATACTTTTTAATTCTTTTAAAAAGAAAAAAAATCTAAAATATTATTGTTTTAACAACATATAGCTTTAATTACCTAGCTCATAACTCTCTTTACATATTTTTTAACATTTCTAAATTACTGTACATTTTTGTAGATCCTGAAGAAGGCACAAATTGTTGCCGAAACGTTGATCATTAAAGAGAGCAAATACTAAATTGTTATCTTATGCCTCACTTCCTGTCTAATCTACTTGCATTAAAGAGGTGATACTATAATTGATAATACTTATATCAATAATCTTATAAAAAGCGAAAACGCTAAATTTTTTTTGGAGTTCCGTACCAAAATGGTAAAAAGCGGAATCTTTATAGTCTGTTTGTCTGTGTGTCACAGACCTCTAACTTTTAAACGGTAAGGGTTCGTAAAAGTTTTAGCGCAGCACTGTAGCTATAAGACCCTAATGCTGGTTGCAGAATTTTATTTGACATTGACCTTAGATTGTGATTATACCGGGTGTTTTTTTCAAAACTTTGAATCCATTGTTCCATTGTATGGCAGTGAATGGAGAACACTTAGAAAAACTATTATCTTAATGTTAAAATAAAGAATAATTTAATTGAAGTACCTGGTGAGATTTTTAATGCAATTGGCAACTCGGAATACTCCCCCACCCCTCATCATTATCATCAACATTATCAAGACTTTACACAAAAATAACAGGGAAAATTAAAAAAGTTTTAGACAAAAGTTGTTCATTTTTACACAAAAAAAAATTTAATCATAAAAATTGGGGGTTTTCATTTAAAAAACAAAAGTTACCCCCCCTGCCGAGGGGTGGGGGAGGGGATTGGTATTACGTGTAAATGATTTCCCCCTCAAAACCCAACAACTTTTGCTTAAAACTTTTTTTGATTCAACCGGTGTATCAGCAAAAAATCCATTCAAAGTTTTGAAAAAAACACCCGGTATAATTCAGTTTATACATGCAAGAACAGTCTGATGTCGTTGTGAAATTCCCTCTCATGTAGAACATTAGATTGTACTCACACAAAGTCAAATAATCGATCTACGTCGAAAAAAATTGCTTTTAAAACTACATTTTGATCAAAACGGATGGAAAAAAGTTGTTTGAAGAGGGAATTGTCCAAAAAAGGATGATAAATCTACATATATATTTTCCTATTGTATGTCCGGATGTCTGTGTTTTCAAACCCTCGAGAAGGCCCCAGAACACTTAGGAAGTTGAAATTTGGCACACTTATAGCACGAGACACGGGGCAGATCCTAACGGAGCCGGATTTTTGATTTTCTCCCCGGGGGTCGAAATAGGGGAGTTTTTAGAAAAAAAAACTTCATAGAACATAATAGGCCATGGATGAGTGTTTGATTGCCTTGGTTACCAGCAATTAAAATAAATGTATTTGAACTTCAGTTGCGCCTGACGGAGACAGACCTAACCCGCTAGTACATGTATATACAGTTAAGTTTGTTTCCATGAATTATTTTTCAAGCAGGATCGATTTTAAATTCTACAATTCTTTTCTTATCGAGAAATGTATGTGGTCACAATCTAAAGTCATTGTCAACCCAGATTTTTTGACAATGCTTTCTGCAACTAAACACGAATCTCCTACATTGTTGCATCATTCTGCATGGACTCGATTTATTTCTATTTTGCAAAAAAAAATCAAATTTCGCGGTCATCCCGCTCTACTCGGGGTCTTGTAGTTTCAGTGTCGCTACCGGCGGAATTAGGAACTCTTGTTTTCCGCATTTTTTAGACAACGACGATTGGCGAATACGTGGTTTTAAAAACAATAGAGACCTGTGTTAGTGTGATGTAACATCTGTCAGTTAGCGGCGTGACCACCAGTCGCGGCGTGTTTCCTAAGTATTCGTACGAGTATCTGAACTGAGCATCGCAAATATTCGCAAAACAGTCCTCTTCTGTGTCATCCCATCTAAAAGAAAAATATACAGTGTAACCTTAATATAACGAACTTCAATATAACGATATCCTCGATTTAACAAATTTTTCGAAATTCCCTAGAACTGTCCGTAAGAGTCAATGCAAAATACATTACGAATACTTTTTGTTAAAAAGCTCTTTATAAAGAATTTTCAACCATTGCAGAATATAAATAGAAAATATAATTTAACCTCTATTTAACGATTTTTGTCAACTTATAACCTTGACATAACGTATCCTACCAATCAATCACACGTATTCCACAATAACAACAACAATTCATGTCTCGACGGGTTCAGACACGTTATATTTATCGTAAGACAATCATTGTTGTTTGATGTAAAGTAATGTAAACACTGTTGTTGGTTACTGTTGTTAGTAAATTTAAAGTTGCATCGGTTGAGAAACGAAAAAGGTGTTCCTTAACCGTCGCAGAGGAACGAAAAAGCATAAGTATGTAGACGAGAATCCCTACAAAGAAAAAATTAGACATCGCTAAAGAGTTCGAAATTCTCGCAAGTAGATTGGCCACAATTTTAAAGTTTAAAGATAAGTCTCAATATTGTTCGCGTCCATTATAATTAGTAAGTTTTTTTTTTATTTTCATTAACTATTTGTATTTTTAATCATTTCAGTTGTGCTTGAAGAAGTTAAAAAGATTTAACGAAACGTCGCAATTTTTTAATTTAGTTCAACGATATTTGAATTGTCCAATTTCCCGTTAAAAAATAAAAAAAAAATTAAAGATAAGTTTTCAGAAGAAAATGAGTTTTCTTATTTAAAACGAATCTTAGACCAACCTAACTTCTTTATAACAAACCCCATTATAACGAATTACTTGGTATAACGAATATTTTCTAATTCCCTTCAGCTTTATTATATCGAGGTTGTACTGTATATAATAAGTACACTGAAATAATGTCACGGAGGTTTTGTGAAACCTGCTACGTTTCTGGATATGATGAGTGCACTCAAATGTTTGTAAAAAATGAGAATTTACCTGTGGCGTAATTGACTTTGCCATTGGAAGGCGGAACCAGTTTCAACCTTGGCGAGAATCAGTTTGGTAACTACATCTCTTGAATGCACGTCGATAGTACACACCGTTTCAATTTTTTGTCTGTCGCCTTTCGTAAGGTCGCTGAGCAAGAGCACAATCAGGGCGTTCAGTTGGGCTATTTGTTTCTTGGAATAATCTTTTAGCGCGTTCTCATATCCTAGAAACATTAGCCTATCAAGTCTAGGTCCTAGGCTATCAATAAGTGTGTCAAATCCTACAACGATTCTAGACATTCTTAACCAAAAAATGAAGCCTTTTGACAGCGAGCTTCTTTGCGACAGCGTCTGATGATATTTACGAGCAAATGACGTCATGCACTCTGATTCTATCATAGAAACTACCACGTAACGTTAAAATTATGTTTTTATTTGAATACAGTCAACATCCTTATTCCTGTCAAAACTAACATTAATGCAAGCGAAACCGCGGGCAAAAGCTAGTAGTTCTACACAACACGCTAACGTTAGTTAATTTCCAGTCTCTTAATTAAATAGATTTTTCAGGAGGCAAACCTTCTTCTAATTTTGAAAAGGCAATATTAGTTTCGGTTGTCCACCACATTTGCGTGCCACATAGCGCTGTCTGTGCTGGCCAATCAAAGAGCCATTCATCTCTCGGTTTTTCTTCGTACGAAACGACAGCGAGACCAAAATTACGATGTAGCGTTTTTCGCATCATTTCGGTTAACCGATTTAGCCACGCTTCTACCTGTACATTAAAAACAAATATTTTTTTTGAAGTTAAGGTTACTGAGTGCCAGATGTTCGATATGCTTCCTTTTTCATCCATATAGTTCTATCTTACGAGTAGTTTATGTGTGTTTGCATGTAAAATGCACTTACGCACGTTTCGGAAATCTCTAATTTCTATGAAAAATCTTATTTAATCTTTGATGTTAATGGTTCAAAATAATCTAGAAATATGTACCATTCTTCCCATATGACTTTTAGTCAAGTTTTTATCGTTTATTTGATCTAAATCAACGATTTATAATCAGATAAAAACGAGAAAATCGGCATAAGTTTTACTCAAATTTTTGACCAGAAAGAAATCAATTCCAAAAAAATTATTGAGCAAGTCAAAATTGTCAGTATATGTTCAATATACGTTTGTAAAGAAAAAACTTAAAAATTGTATATTTGCCTTCCTGTAATTTTAAATCTCAAGACGTGCTGTAAAGAAATATTGACGAATATCACTTTTTGTATTCAATTTTCAGGGCCAAATTATGTAGTTTTTAAAAATTTTAAGCATCAAGCCAAAGCTTGTGAAGGTTAATGGTTAATCACAGGTAATAAAAACAGCAATAAAATTAGTTTTTCCGACCACATTTCGAAATTTTCCGAAAGCATATTTTACAGTCTGAGGAAAGTGACATCTATGATTGTCCACAAAACTAATACAGTAAAAATTACCTTTCCACTGCAGTCGCATGGGGTAATAAATTCAACAAATTCATCATGATCCTTGGCCACCATACCTTTCGCACGCTTCGAATTCTTGTCGCCTTCTCTTATAAATCTTAGTTTTGCCATTGAATCATAAAGTTTGGTTAAATGTTTACAAACGAGTTCTGGTTGGTTTCCATTGGATAATATATCGAGCAAATCTGCCGATGAAACAAAATAGAATCGCGGATATGCAAGTCGTTTCGTCTCCAAATAATCGTTCAACGCTTTTTCACAGAGCAATAGCTGTGCTTGTAATCCTTCCAATCTATCGGCTAAACCTTTGACGTTACAAGCTCTTACGACGTTTGGTTCTTTGCTCATGTTCGATAAAAGTTCCTGTTATATACAGATAATATTATGTATTTGTTTTTTTTTTCAGGGTCATAAATTGGTACGTGAAAGCTAAGAGTTTTGAAGACTCTGAACGAGGAACCGGTTGGAGTAACAACTTAATACTAGGTAAGTGAAAAAAGGCAATAATTTAAATATAAGATTGTTTTTTATCATAAATGATTACTTCGAAAATGTCTTCGTAGATAATTTGTTCAATTAAATTAATGCGTTATTATTCTGGTCAAAAATAACTATAGACTCAAACCAATCGTACAATACATGAAGTTCACTCGAATAGTTGTTTGCCCTATGAAAAAAAAACCCTCATTCACATAAGCTCCCGGAAGAAGTAAAACATCTTTGGTCGTAAATCTTATTTATATAATTTTTTTTTTGTCGAATTTTACCCCTTCTCATTTTTGGACAGAACGACCTACGTAATATAGGTAGAACTAAAATTTAATAAAATAATTTTTGGCCAGAACGGTTCGGGAGTCCCCCATCCTCGTCTACGTAATATAAAACAAGACATTCTTTTTTTCCCTTCATTTTCGTAACGCGTCACAAAAAATTTCAAACAGATACTCTCGCCAAAGAAGTTTTACTTCAAAAACACTTACGCAGTATTGCATTGTAACGTTACGCGCTACTGCTGAACGACGTTATATCGTGTTGTAGGAAACATGTCTGTAATAAGCCGACCGAAGTTTCAACTTCGGCCATATTCGGACAAAAACTATCGGCAAAGCATTCGGCTTCGGCTAGGCTGACTCTTTTGCCGATGCCGAATGTTAAATTTAGTATTGCTAAGTAATAGAGTGGGTATTATTGTAACGACACGACTCAACAAAGAATAGTAAACAGCTTTAGATAATATCTTTGGCTTTGGCCGAAGCCGAGAAATAATCCGAAGTTCAGCTTCGACTGAAAAAAGGCGTTCAGTCGAACACAAGTAAAGAAATTAAAAATAATGTATTATTATTTAAACTCGTCGCTAACCCGGTTTCGCTTGGGTCAAGTTCTGTGCGGATACAATCTTTAAATTGCTGCAGTTAGAGTGTAGATTAGCTTGTATTAATATGAAAGCAGAAAAAGTATTTTGCCAAAGATTTCAGTCAAGTCTATCGTATCGAAGCGTCGTCTATGATTCACTGCATCAACGACTTAAGGCGATAAAACAGCATTTGAAGCTGTCACGGCGTGTTTATATGAAATAAATGTCATTCATTGTTATTTTATTGTAATAACGGGAGTATTCTAATTTTATGGATGCATGTTGTCGATTCCAAAATTACGACTTTTTCCTACTGCCTCTCGCCCGCGAAACACGGTAATTCCTGTACCGACCGGTTTTCCGTGGTTTTCCTCAATTATTCCAGATAAATATCGAGATGGTTCCGTATTAGAGGCCATGTCCGTTAAGTTGAAGTTTCAAGACATAGCCAAAATAATGTAAAGTGTGATAGATGGAAAATAATATAGTACGTGTCATGGATCTAAAAGGCTCGGAAGTTAGATACAAATGGAGGCTTGGAAAACTACAAACTTGCGCTATGTTATTATTTTTAATTTTTCTTTAATCTAAAGATCTAATTCCTTGCATAAAATCATCCAAAAAATTATTTTTCGTGCTTGTCTACGCAAAACTGTATTAGGCATCTTGATCAATTAACAATCAAAGAAACAACTTAACAATAGCGTACTGTACTGTCCTTTATACTAGGAAAGCGACAAGTGACACGACAACCAGCGATAGTCAATCACCGACGAGCGGACGTTTTGTGCCGGTAACTGGGAGGTGGTGGGAATCTTCCTTTCCCACAAAACAATCAGGACGGCTCTAAAATATGCATTTACGACGCTGTTTGTGACTAACTTCAGAACGTTTTAGAAACGTGTCGCCTATTAGAATAGTGCGAATGGCGTCTGTTATGACATACTTTCAACAAACGGACCTTAAACGCATTATTATTATTATATCGTTTTATGCTTAATAATTGTTAATAGATTTCTATCAAGTCTGTCGTACCCTCGCCAAATGTATTAATAATTACCCTAAATTCTCTGTCAATACGATCAAATCGTTTGGAATCTTCTGGTAGTTGGTTACGGATATCTTCAGAACCTATAAAAATAGATTCAAGGTACATCCATTTTCTTTGCACTTCAAACCAAATTGATAACACCTGGTCGACATTCGACAGTTTTGATTGCCAGTCGGAAACTTCTGTTAAAAAGTAACCGATGAACTTTGAACTCATCATGTTCTGCAGTTGGTTTTGATGGTCTTCCAAGATTTCTATCATTTCTTCGTTGACTCGAAGCAGTCTCGCCTTCGTACGTTCATGCGCCTCATACTCAAACTCCATCGTTGTCCATATTGCCGACAATTCTTTCAAAACTTTTTCCATTGACATTTCTTTCACAGATTTATCGACAATATTCTTAACTTCGTCTTCAAATTTATGCAAATTCAAAGCGAGCAAATCTGCCAGTGTTGTCGATTCGTCCATAACGAATTTCACCTGTTTAAACAATGTTAAAATTATATATGCTTAGGACTCTTACAAATATAAATACGGCCCTGGCGCGCTCATTCGCACTCACTAGATATCTTATTTGTGATTTGTCGGGGTGTCGGGTTGCAATTTTGGTCTTAAAATCTTTTAATTAGAGTTCTTTTAATCTAAGTTGCAACCATTTTCATGCAATATCCTTGTAACAATTGTAATGGAAGATTTTGTACACCAAAACGCCGAGCCCTTCAATAATTGTATTATCTTTTTTATGCAACCCTTACATTAGTGCCCTGAAAACCGCCACAAACCATTACCAAATTCGATCATATTATATGAACAGGGCCTCCGGATGATTGGATAATAGAAAACGTTTATAGGACCCGATTTATCTTAGCGTAGCTGAACAAACAATATCCGTTAATCGGAACTACAACGTATTTAGTAATTGTTATTGTTTCGTGCTCATAACGTAACCACAGAGTGACAAAACTGGCCCGCTATTTCATTGAATCCCGCGACATATAACAAGAGTATTTGTTAATTAATAATTTTAAACCCACTAAATTTGAATTAGTCAGATGCATCCTATTCTACATAATTCGGAATTGTATCATAAATTTCTTTTATTGTCGAAAGCAGCGTTCCTTTTTGTTGACGAGCTCAAATTAATTTTCGATATGCTAGAGGGCTTACCATACGAGTAAATATGTGCCAGGGCTTCCAAATCTGTTATAGTTACGTCACTATTTCATGCTCAGTGGTGAATTTCGTGTCAATTTACTTACCGCACTTCCGGGAATTTTACGGTAAACCTAAGCCGCATGTAAAATATCAACACATTTGTAATTTCTAAAATGTTTTTATTTTTAAAAATTGAATTTTTCTCACAAAAAGTCCAAAATATAATTAATTTTTCTCACAACAAATCCAATGTATAAGGCGTGTTTGGTATATTAGTGTAGTGCACTCAGTTTTTACACTGAAAAGTGTACGTTAGGTTTATCAAAAGTGTAACTTGTTCTAGCAATTGTCGAATTCTATCTATCAAGTGATCTACTGACTGCACTACGTTCCCCTGCTCAAGAGTCGGAACTGCTAGTGTTTACACTTTTAGTCCGACACTAAAATATCAAACAGGTCAGTGTATCTTAAGCTTTCGTTTCCAAGACACTCTAGACCAGTTTCTTTTAAAAATCGAAACAGCAGATTGACATTATCAGGATAATTTCCTAAAACCACCGACAGATAACCTGACAATCCGATCTGCAGTCGTGTGTCCATAAACTGGACACACTCAGTTAAAACATAGGAGACGGTGACTCGAGTGTCACACGTCTAACAGAAAGGCTGGAGACACGTTCTCCCACCATCAACACCGGAACCTCCATACCATTTTTTATTATTATAGCTGAAATATTGTGTTGTCGTCGGGAGCAAAGTTTCAAGTCAATTGGACAAGTGGAAGTAAGTTATAGACCAATAGCCCGTGAGTGTCAGACTTTTGTTATTTTATAAAAGCTGAAAGTTTCTCAGCGCATGCTTCCAACACAGGTAGGAACAACGGGCTACTATGAACTTTGGGTCATCGTGGCTTTGGCAGGTAACAGGTAGAAGAGTTGTATAAAATACCGACTTAATTTTGTCAAATTATAAAGCGTAAGTTTTTTATATTTTTCTTCGGAATAATGTTAGAAATCAGGTCGTCCATTGCCAGACACTTAATATCGTGGCAACCCCTTGCCAGATACCCTTAAACTTCAATAAATTGTAACTGTACTTACGTTATAGTATAAAAGCTGAATTTTTATACAGGTTATTTGGGGAACTATCAGAAGATGTTTCCCCAGTAGCCACACAGTTTCGACAGTTCTAACCCTTAGCCAGACAAACATATAGGGTAGCTGTAGGTGCGAGCGCGAGTAGATGCGAGTGAGATACTGATGCGCTCGCACCTACAACTACCCTATATGTCTGTCTGGCTAAGGGTTAGAACTGTCGAAACTGTGTGGCTACTGGGGAAACATCTTCAAATAGTTCCCCAAGTAACCTGTATAAAAATTCAGCTTTTATACTATAACATAAGTACAGTTACAATTTATTGAAGTTTAAGGGTATCTGGCAAGAGGTTGCCACGATATTAAGTGTCTGGCAATGGACGACGTGATTTCTAATATTATTCCGAAGGCTAAGGGTTAGAACTTACGCTTTATAATTTGACGAAATTAAGTCGGTATTTTATACAACTTTGCTACCTGTTACCTGTCAAGGCTTCGATAACCCAAAGTACATAATCGCCCATCGTTCCTACCTGTGTTGGAAGCATGCGCTGAGAAACTTTCAGCTTTTATAAAATAACGAAGGTCTGGCACTCACGGGCTCTTGGTCTCTTAGGAATGCGTTACAATTAAGATCATCCTTACAGACATACAAAAAAGTGAAAGTAAATAAAATCGCCTGTAAAACCCCCATCTTTCACGTCACAACTAAATGTCTGCCACGTGGCAGATCCTGTTTGTTTTAAAGTTGATATAAACAAAAATATTGGATTGCATGCGCATTCTAAGTGTTATGTGCAACTTGCCGTGTGGCGCTAACTGGCGATTCTATTTAAAAATAGTCGCAGTTTTATTTATACGATAACGTATAATAGTTAAGGTGTTGGCAACTGAAATGCCTTGTAACTGCGAAACGAAAGAAAAGCAGGTTTTTGTATAGTTCGAATCTCCTTCTCGAAATCCGACATGTCGAGTAAGGGGTCTGGCGCTTTACGTTGAGCGGGTACAGCGTTTTGCCCAGATTTGCCCAAGTGATTTCAAAAAACATCTACAAAATGGAAGAAAATTACTAAAGTGCAATCTAGGTGACTTCCCGAATCGGGGGAAAAATATTTTCTTCCAATTGTTCCTTGCAAAGAGCTCTTCCAAGAGCTCCAAAAAATGGAAAAAAACCTGCTTTTCTTCCGTTTGGGAGTTACAAGGCATTTCTGTCGCCAAGGCCCTAGCCATAACCATATGCAGAACACGGATTCGTTACGTAATTCTATGTGGTGAGAAATTAAAAGCTGGGTAGTGTCGATGATGACGCTGATGAGATTTTTGTAACGAGATGACGTCACGAGAATGATGATGACGCACCTTTGTGGCCTGCATCAGTTGCTCCCAATGTCTTTCTCTGATGGCCGGATTCTGCAGTTCAGTGACAGCACGCAATGAGGTCACCATATTCTTGACTGTCCCTTCAATTTTTAGATACGTTTCCCAAGTGCGTATGTCCTTATCGAATTGTCGCATTTCTTTAGCGTATTTCTTGCATTCTTGCTCCATAGCTTCTACGTCAATTTTTTTCCATGGAGTTGTTTTCCATTCGTCAAGCGACGATCTTACGATTATAATGAAATCCCAAATTTGCTGTCAAATTAAGAAAAAAACATACTTTTTTTAGAAATTCACGAGTGATAATTTGTATTGTGACTAAACAAAGAATAAACAGAGATGTATTTGTATAATTTAAGTCCCAAAGACGATTTACCGTCCCCTTTCAGTTCCATTTTCTCTGCTTCTGATATTTTAAGGAGTTATTACCCGAAGGCATTTGAAATGATCGTTTTTTTTAGGTTTTTTGTAGGGTATACAGAGTTAACAATTAAATAAAATAAAAATGGCATGCTAGTTAACTTTTTTTTTATAAAAGGTCCTATTGAAAAAATGGCGTATCACTTTCGGTATGATAATTACTCAAAATATTGATCGATCTCAAATATTCAAAAAAGTTATTGTAAAGTATAGAATAATAGATGAATTTGCCCGGGCTAGCTTTCGATTAATTATTAATAGCCGCACGCGACTGCGTCCCGTTCGGCAGCAACAACAGTAGTGAAGTCTTCGGCTCCACCTACAGAATTTAATTGTGACTCTAAACCATTCTCGAATACACTTGAACACACACACAAAATTTCATTAAAATCGGCCCAGCCGTTTAGGAGGAGTTCAGTCACATACACACGTACAGAAGATTTTTATACTTTCTTTATTCTCGGTTCTGTTTCTCTTATGCCTGTTATCTACGTATTAACCGTTTACACCGCAACGGAAGCTCTCAAAAGGAATAATTTTTCCCGTTTTTGCAACCGTTTTTGCGCCGCGCCTATTGGTTGTAGCCTATAGCGTTCCGCGATAAATGGACTATCCAACACAAAAAGAATTTTTCAATTGGAACCAGTAGTTCCTGAGATTAGCGCGTTCAACCAAACAAACTCTTCAGCTTTATAGATTGCGATAATAATTTATGTACCTTCAACTGTTTTATTTCCTTTCTACAAATTTCCAGTTTATCAAATTCAGGAAGTACTATTTCGAACAAAGTGGAAGATTCTTGCATCGTAATGGTTTGATCTTCCATTTCTCGAATGTCATGGTTAGCCTTATCCAATAAGACGTACGGAGTTGTACACTCGAATTTGAAGAAATCCATTTTGAGGAACCTTTCTCGGTATATCTGCTGCAAGGAGTCGAACAGGGCAATGCGCTTGCGTATTTTAACTATTTCGACGGCTTGCAACGGCGCTATCAGCTGTTTGACTGTCGCTGCTATTTTCTTTGTGGTGGTCCACCTATCTGGCAATTCTTGTAACTAAAATATCAACAACGCGGTTAGTAAAAATATAAATGTATTAAAAAAATAAGAAAATCACGTCTATATCAACGAATTAAAAAGTGGGGAAAAGCTTCTCTGTAACGTTTAAAAGCGTGGGGCACTCAATGAATTAAATGAAATATAGGTACAGTGAGTATCCTATGCTTCGCTATAGAAATACATAAGAATTCATATTTTTTATATAATGTCGCTCTGAGACAACGAGTTGCCCAAGCGTGTTTCCTTTTTTTAATATATTTTTTAGAAACAGCGTTGCCAGATTTTTATTTTGCCAAGTCGGGATTTTGGTACTTTTTGAGTGAAAAAAGCGGAATTCTTTCGTCAAAAGCGGGACATAGTAAAAAAACATATATAACCAGAAGTTTTTAATATTTATCTTTTTATTAGAGTTCAAATGACGTTTACGTGACAATAGCAAAAATAGCCATAGAAAATGTACTTTAATAAAAATATGATATTTTAAATCAGAGCATTAAATAGTTGAGTCTTATTCGTCTTCTGAATAAAAAAAAATAAAAAAAAACAGAAATCAAAATCAAAAAAGTTTTATTCATTAGAAAAATATGGCGTTTCAAACAATAGTCTGAGCAATGAGTGTTACAAATTGCAACTTACAATAAGAGAATAATTATTTACGCACGGTCGAGTTATCCCCGAAAAGCGGGACTGAGCCTGTCCCGCGCGGGACATTTAATTTTGGTTTAAAAATCGGGACGTCCCGCCAAAATCGGGACGTCTGGCAACGCTGTTTAGAAATTATATTTTTTTCCAAATTTTTAAACATCTATGTATTATACTACAATTAACCATCAACACCGTCACTTCCAGCACATATTTTTTTTTGTATTTTTTTAAACTTGTTATACAAATGAATTGCTAATTGCAGAAAGGTAACATATCCATTTTCTAGGAAAATTGACGGTGTTGTATATTTCGCTGCTAAAAGGCTAAATGGGATATATCGCTTAACCAAGTTTGATACAGTGGAACTATTTAGTTCTCGTTTATTGCAGAAAGGAGACATATCCGAGAGATGTCACCTTTCTGCGCTGAAGTACCTACAGTCAACGCCGATATTTTTATAGCCAAAATACCATAGTATTTTATACATTTTTACAAAAAGATCAGCTCCTTGTTCTTAAGTATTAAAAACAATTCAGAGGATAATGTTGGAGCGGGTAAATCAGTTAGTACTTTTTGTTCAACGCGACGCTTCGCAATTATTTATTGCTTCTTCAGGCGCTCAACTACACACTATTAACATTATTAAAGTTATTCTTGCCTTGCCACATTGTTATTAGTCCAGCAGCCACCGCCTGTTTTTTTAAGTGATTAATAACAGGCTGAATCTTCGTGAGTTCGTTCGGTTCGACGAGAACCCAAGTTTTTCCTCTGTCCAAATTCTCAAAGAGGTAGGTAATGAACTGCGCAGATGTAAAACATGTCGATTTGGTAGGGTGTCGAAATTGTCTGACTAACAGTAAATTTTTCATTGAAATTTTAAGATAATATGATAATAAACTCGGAAAAACAATTGTCCTACAAAATCGATGGTTTGAGTAGGAGCGTCCTCCATGCCGAATATGTCGAAATAACGAGGTCATAAAAATTATTAATAACCAGCTGATTTTTTGTATGCAGCTTACTAAATATTAGTATAATTGAATGGCCACAAAGTCCTGCAAATGTAGTGGTAGGTTTTCCTAGTGGTAAAATTGTGTTCTACACTTTATCCCCGATAGGACAAAATCAAACCTAGGTTGTTATCACGAAGATTCAGCCTGTTATTAATCACTTAAAAAACAGGCGGTGGCTGCTGGACCATATTGTTTATACCGGTCTATATATTGTAACTTGTAATATCTGTAATTTAACAGTGTTGGATCGCTTTCACACAGTTTGTGCTGAGACCCAGTGGTAAAAGGCGAGGTAGTAAAAAGACATATTGTGGATGTGACCTTCTTTAGCTCTGTTTCGCTCAAATCATCTGCACGTTTCAATTTTTGGTTAGCGCCAACTACGAGACTAAAAGATGCTATTGCAAGGGTGAAAAAAATTTTCCGAAAAAGAAAGAGTCACTTTAGGTTTGTGATGGAACAGTTTTGTGAAATAAGTACGAATAAGGTCGTAGTGTGACATTGAAAACGTGTGTTTTTTTGGCACAATTAATGCCAACTTTTTTCAAGTAAATCGTACATAAATTACAAAAGTAGTCCATTAGAGACCTGGATTTGTCCTTTATTTTCCTTATAGAGAAAGAATGTTTGCAAAATGTTGACGAATAAGTCTACAACCAGTTAACAGCCGAAGCTCTATTTTTGGCTTAAATTCCGAGCGTTCTGACAGCCTTAAATAAAATAATAATGTGGCAAGGCAAGAATAACTTTGATAATGTTAATATTGTGTAGTTGAGCGCCTGAGGAAGCAATAAATAATTGCGAAACGTCGCGTTGAACAAAAACTGTTAACTGATTTACCTGCTCCAACAATTATCCTTTGAATTGTTTGTAATAGTATTTTATCGTTGATTATTATTGTATATACCGATCCGCGATCGGCAAACACGAGAGTAATTAACGGAAATATAAAAAATACCTGCGTATGAACATCCTCGTCAAATTCGACCTCGTAATTTTTAAGTAACGCGATTGTGTTTTTGAGAGGTACAAACATTCCGTCTGTAGCGAAAGTGCGCTCTTTGATGCGATACAAATATCCCATGACCCTTATTAAATTGTCGTAGTCGCCTTCGGCAACAGGAATTTGCATTTCGCGTATTGCTTCGTCTACGAATTGTTGCAGTTCATTCAAACTGTCAAGAATCAGAAACAGTGTTAGATAGATAGATAGATTCATTCGTCACGCGAATTTTAAATAGGGACCGATCGAATGATCGGTTTCAGCAAAAATAATAATTGTTGTTTCGACCAATAGTCCGTGTAAATCTTGTGAATTCAGTAGTCATTTCACGAAAATTGTCAGAACGCCCCTAAATCCATTGATCCTTCCGTTTTCGGGAGCGGAAAACCGAATTTGTTGGTCTCTACTTCACGCGACCCCCCGAATATTCGCAAATGGGCAATAACTCCTTTTTTTCACCCCGTTTGATATACACACCAGACAGAATGGAGCGATCGAATTTTTTCGTGAGTTTGAAGCCCCCCGCCCCTGCTTACACCCCTTTTCACCCTCTTTACCCACCAACCCCCGTATTTTACGTGTGAGGAATGGTTCTCCGAGGATCTGTGTGGGTTTTTCGAAACTGTGATTATTTCACACCCTCTGGTTCGTGCGCCTCTGAAACCTTCCCTGGCTCAATGGGTTTCGAGGCGTTCTGATATTTAATTCGTACCTGTCGACAACATGATCTTTCAGATGCTGTTTGAACATATTTCCCCACTTGCAAACACAATTTAATATGGCTTGACGTAGAGGTTTCAAATCGGTACGCAGCCAACCATCGAAAATATGTTCCTTTTCCAATTCTTCGAGCTTTTTGTAAAGTTCTTCGTAGTGGTCGATCTAAAATATTGCAAAACTCATCAATAGACAGAGATCGAGCGTCTAAATTCAGTAATTAAAGTCCGTTAGTGTCAAAGAAACCGACCGTTTTTTTGTCAGTTATTTCGATAACATAAATATAGAGTTACATTCCAGCAAAAATGCGTGACCTTGATCGTTTTTTCTCGTATTTTTATGCAGTTTTGTTCGACGGCAGCATCTAAACGGAACCATTTAGATGCGCTTAGCAAACAGCTGACGATTTATCTACCTTAAGGCCACGCAATAAGCACAAGTTAGCTTGTGACCTTGATGGTTCAAAATTTGATGGTCAATTTTTTAAACTATGAGAATGATTTATACTGGACTGCAAAAAGCATTGTCAAGGAAGTCGATTTGATAATGATCTTAGATTGTGACCACACAAATTTCTCCATATAAACATGTAGAATTTTAAATCAAACTTGCTTGAAAAATAATAAAATCAATCATTTGTTTTTATCTCTAAAGCCGGGTCCAGACGTGTGTAACGCGTAATGTAATCTATCGTGTAATGTAACACGAATTCTGCTTGTGGACGGCACTACGAGCATTACATGTCACGCTCGCGCCGGCGCTCGCCGTGAACCATCGTCTGTCGGTTTTTAGCGCGAACACAAAGGCGCTCGCAGTACTCGTTTGGACGGCGTTCGTGACGATTGTGTCGTGTGTACGTTCATGATACGAACAATCGTTTGAACTTATCAGTTTGTATCAAGAAAAACGTGTTATTTGGGATCCAAAAAATCCAAATTACTTTTAAAAAAATCTGAAATCTTCAGTTAATAAATATATATAAATAAAAGCAGCACCAGCTATCATGACTTTCCTATTCGGCATGTTCGTAGCAACTGAGTGGAAACAGCTCTTGACAAAGATTCGCTTTCACGATTCGCGGTGAGTTCGTGTGTTGTCCACACTGTTGACGCTAAATTACACGTAATCTTACATTACACGTTACACATGTCTGGACCCGGCTTAAAAGCCAATTCAGACTAGCCGTTCTCGGTTACGATTCACCGGTCCGGTTGGGAGCTCGACCAATCAGGGCGTAGTCGTTCCCGATTGCGGTTCGGTTCGAGCGTTTAGGTTCAGCTCTAATTTCAACCGGACCGTTCGCAACCGTAGCAAATGAGAACGCTTGCTGGAGTCACGTGACTAGCCAGCTGTTTTTGTTGACGTTTAACTACACATCAAACGTCAAATCATATTTCGAAATTGCGCATGCGCACCGAGAATAATCGTAGAACCGAATCGGGATAGTGTGAGCAGCCTAGATTAATCGAAAACCGAACCGGACCGGTGAATCGTAACCGAGAACGGCTAGTCTGAATTGGCTTTAAGAACAAAACTAATGACAGGCAGTTTGACAACGACATTGAACTGCTCCCGGATGTATAAAAATATAATATCACAATCCCTGGTCATTGTTAAATCAAATTTTCTGACAATGCTTTCTGCAATCCTGCATTAGATGATTAAGTTGTGAAAAAAATTATGTAGAATACCTGTACTTTAAACGCTTCTAAAGAAGGCGGTGTCTTGGGGATTCCTGGCGAATTTGGCAACGACAGTATAAGTAATTCTTCCGGCGTAAGTTGACGACCGTAATCGAGGAAATATACTAGAAATTCTTCACGACTATCTATCCACAGGTAGCTATAGTTGTCGTAAATTTTAGCATATTGTTGCACTTGCATTAACGCGGACATTACGCGATTAGTTATTGTAGTTCGCCATTCTTTATACTGGAAGTTCTTTTGAACATCAGCTGTTTAAACAAAAATGAATGATTAACTAATAGATAATAAATAATATCATATGTTAATACGGTGTAGTTCGTAAGACCCAGTTATAATATAAACAAGCCGTGAGCTGGGTCGTATATTAGAACTCTACAAGTCCGACCCTTGAGGTCCACACGACCAACTTTCCAGTATGATCTTTAACAACTGAGATCCGAGAAATATTTTTCAAAAAATTCTAAAATACATAGTTTGATAGTCTTTTTACTTAAACAAAAAAAAAAAACGGCTGGATCGATAACAAAGTCAATAATATTTTCTATTCGCAAGATTTCCTTTAAAGTTCACTTTTTTGCAGTATTTTTGATTAAACAAAAAGAACGACTGAACCGATTTTAAAACGATTTCTTTCAGTTCATATTTACGTTAATACGCGTGGATTGGCACTCTGACATAGTCGATATCATTTTTTATTTTCGAAATTTCGTCTTAGAAAGAAATGACCACGTACATATCCATACAGACATTTTTTCAAAAATAGTTTGTGACCTTAAGACAAAATTTTTTTGAAAATTTTGAGCTCATTTTTCGGACACATTTCAATAGTTTTCCAATATACTGGGAAGCTAGTAATAATAATAATCTAGTGATATTGTGAATCGGGGTACTGTCAAAAATCACTGGCGTTCGTTTTAACATAATGTTACCACCGACTCGTTAGTAATATACATCATTAAGGCTGTCGGAACGCTCTGAATTTAAGCCAAAAATAGAGCTTCGGCTGTCAACTGATTGTAGACTTATTCGTCAACATTCTGCAAAAATTCTTTCTCTATAAGGAAGATAAAGGACAAGTCTAGGTCTCTAATGGACTACTTTTGTAATCTATGTGCGATTTACTAGAAAAAATTTGGCATTAATTATGCTAAAAAAACACGTTTTCAATGTCACACTATGACCTTATTCGTACTTATTTCACAAAACTGTTCCATCACAAACCTAAAGTGACTCTTCCTTTTTCGGAAAAGTTTTTTAAATCTTCAAAATATTTCCAAAAATGAGAGTAATCAATTGACAGCGGCACCCTTGCAAAAAAAATTTTTAGCCTCGTAGTTGGCACCAGCCAAAAATTGAAACGTGCGGATGATTTGAGCGAGACAGAGCTAAAGAAGGTCACACCCACAATATGTCTTTTGCCTACCTCGCCCCTTACCGCTGGGTCTCCGCACAAGCAAAATTCAGAGCGTTCCGACAGCCTTAAGCCACTATACTATATAAACTCAAAATTTAAAGAATGAGTCGTGCACTTATGCTTCACAATGTAATATAAGTGGCATAGTTTTTATGCACGGAGCGGGTATGATTTACATTGTTTCAAGCGAATCATACTATAATAACGACTAACTTCTTAAAGTTTGATACATAGACACAATTTACAATTAACTTACATATATAATTATCTAAAAAACTTTGCTTCGATACTCTCGGAACAAGTTCCGCTATATTTAAAATATCATTTAAAAGCGAAGTGAGAAGACTGAAGAAACCGTTAGGATCCTCTGTGTTCAGCGCTGGAGTGAATCTAATGTCGGGATCTTTCAGTTCCACAAGAATTTCAAATAGTGGGAAAATTTTGTTTTTGACGTCCATTTCTGTCATGAAAAGACTCATACTACAAAAAAAAAAAAAAAATAATTGCAACAGGTTAACATATTTATCAGCTACTCATTAATCAAAAAATGCTTGGTAATCGTATTTCTAGCTATGTATTCATTTCTGGTTTATTTTAGTTAAAATAGCGATTTTTTTCGGTAACAGATATAGAAAAAACCCGGGTCGCAGTGCCAAAACCCTGCCGACAATATAGTGTATTTGCTTATACAGGCAGTGTGGCTTTATTTTGCGAGCTTAAGTTGGTTTTTGGGCAAAATAAAAAATTTTACTCCTTAATACACCCCTTAAAATATCATTTTTTTTCTTAATTGCAATATTATTATAAATCGAACCTCTATACCAAATTATATAGAACTTTCAGTACATAATTCACTATTTGTAAACTAGTGTTTTCATAAAATTTGTAAGTCCGGTCCTGTCGGGCCGATTTTATTTAAATTTCAGGGACACCTTTTAATTACTACTAAAGGGTTAAATGTCAATTTTGAAACGTTCTGAGAATTTTTTCAGTATTTTGGGGCCCAAAAACATTTTTCAACCCCTAAAAACTACCCTTAAAATGCCCCAATTACGCCGATTTTAAATAGGCTTCTTGCGGTGATGGATTTCAACACGTGGACCAAATTTCATTAAAATCAATTAACTCTTTCGAAAGTTATTGCCCGCACATATATATATATATATATATATATATATATATATATATATATATATATATATATATATATACGTATATAAATATAAATATATATATATATATATATATATATATAAACATTTTCAAAAATGGTGCCAAAGTGTTTAGGAGGTTATGAAACGTCGAGAAATTTTGGTCCGACCCCTAGGTCCCGCCATCCGACCAACGCCAATAGTGTATGTTGCCTTATGGCAAATACACTAAATATTAGTAAATTTTTCACTACAGTATAATTCGTAACACTAAATTAATAAGTATTAAGGGAAGCTATTTTCTACCGACAAAAAACACCTTTCAGAAATAATATACATATACCGATTATCTACACTAATATTATAAAGATTTGTATTTTTGTGTGTGTGTATGTTTGTAATGAATAAACTCAAAAACTACTGTGCCGATTTAAAAAAATTTTTCACCATTAGAAAGCTACATTCACCCTGAGTAACATAGGCTATATTTATTGCTAGAAAATATTAGGGATCCTTACTAAAACTTTAGTAACGTAACCCAAGGTGTAAAAAAAATGCCATAAAACATCTTTCGTCGCATGCGCTGCGAAAACTATTGATGATAGAACAAAAGTATGTTCTACAATATTAAAGAACATATCAATAACTACAAAAAACTTCGCGATACTATATGTCCAACTATTATCGTTATGTCACAATAACCACTTTTTACATTTTAATAATCTGTATAGATAAAAGACGATGTATATGTAATCTATGGACTCCAAACGGGTAGACCATTTTTGATGAAATTTTCACACAAGCTTTAGATTAGCCCAGCGGGTGATCTTCTGAAGTTTGGTAGCGATCGGATCAACAGAATTTTTTTAATTTCTTTTTGGGAAATAAGATTTTTCTTCGATTTTTGAACATTCACAAATAAAAGCGATTGAATTCGCGCAAATTCAATACACGTTGAGAATTTAATGATAATGATTCTCATCTTTTATATCCTATATATTACATTTACACCCGGGCGAAGCCGGACTGGGACGCTAGTTTATTTTATAAACAGTATAATACCTATAGTTTACTATAATTGTTATGAAACACCCATTGCTACAATGCTATATTAGAAAAAAATATTTTCAAACAACTGTCACCGTCGAGACTTAAACCCGAATCTTTCCACTTTCGCGGCGGAATGAGTTATCAGTTACTCAGTGGCATATCTAAACAGTTTATCTTTCTCATAATAAAGCAAACTGTAACAGCAAATTCTTATCATACGAGAACTAATTTTAATTAATATTATAGTAATAAATTATTTTGTATTTCGTTGATTATTTTTTCGGAACAGATCCTAACCCATTATGATTAGAAATTTATTTTTATTTTTTCTTGAGAGACATTTTCTCTGGCCTGTTTCTCAATTCATTTCCTTTAATCTGTGAATACTGTAGTTTTAAAATTAGAAATTACCTCGTCAAAATTGCTTTGATCAAATTAGTTGCAACTAGATTATCGACATATTCCGCGTATGGTATCCATTTTTCTTCACGCTCGCGCATTTTAGCCTCTTTTTCTTCTTGTAGCTTTTCAAAATCGGTTACTTCTTCTACCTCTTCTGGTTCCTCTTCCGCACCTATAAAGTGTTAATATAGAAGAACTTAAACGACATAAGCTTTTTCATGATTTTTGTCCCACAAAAATTAGTACACGCGTTTTTTCCGAAAACTTCAAACTTCAAAAAGTATTTTACGAACTCTCATTCAACTTAACTTGTTACAAAAAAAAATCTTTACCTTTGCCCTTTTTCCCTTTTTTCTTGTCCTTACCACCCTTTTCCTTTTTCTTATCGCCTTTTTCAGCTTTGGCCTTATCTTCTTTCTTTTCTTCCTTTCCCTTCGCTTCTTTCTTCTCTTTTTCTGCTGGTGCCGTCTCTGGTTTAGCTGATTTAACCGATACCATTTCTTCTTCACCTTCTCCTTCCATTTCAAGCCATTCGCCTTCCTCTTCCTCTTCTTCCTGGAATCGAAAAAAAAACACTGCCGTTAATTTCTGTGTTTGCTATGTTGGGATTTGTAACTGTTTACTTCGTCATTGATTTCTTCAGGAATATTGAAATATAGTCTGAAGTTCTCTTCCAAGACGTAGTCGATTTCTCTGGCGCTCGTGATGACAAGTGAATAACGCAGGTAGACTCTGTCGGAACGATCGTCGAGTGAAAGCAGGGCTTCGCGCTTGCCGTCGCATCTTTCAAATAATAGCGTATTGCCCCAAGCGAGCATATTCATCGACATCCGTGTAATATTGTCCTGAGCGCGGAAAACTCTGCTCTCCAAACTTTCCACGAGTAGATGAATTTCGTTTATTTGTAGCCACACTTAAAAAAAGTTCAAATAAAAAATTATTTTATTTAAAATTCCCTAAATATGATTAAGGCTGTCGGAACGCTCTGAATTTAAGCCAAAAATAGAGCTTCGGCTGTCAACTGATTATAGACTTATTCGTCAACATTCTGCAAAAATTCTTTCTCTATAAGGAAGATAAAGGACAAATCTAGGTCTCTAATGGACTACTTTTGTTATTTATGTACGATTTACTAGAAAAAAGTTGGCATAAATTGTGCCAAAAAAACACACGTTTTCAGTGTCATCCTACGACCTTATTCGTACTTATTTCACAAAACTGTTCCATCACAAACCTAAAGTAACTCTTCCTTTTCCGGAAACATTTTTTAAATATTCAAAATATTTCCAAAAATGAGAGTAATCAATTGACAGCGGCACCCTTGCAAAAAAAATTTTTAGCCTCGTAGTTGGCACCAGCCAAAAATTGAAACGTGCGGATGATTTGAGCGAGACAGAGCTAAAGAAAGTCACACCCACAATATGTCTTTTGCCTACCTCGCCCCTTTCCGCTGGGTCTGAGCACAAACAAAATTCAGAGCATTCCGACAGCCTTAAACAACTGTCGCCGTCGGGACTCAAACCCGAATCTTTCCATTTTCGCGGCGGAATGAGTTATCAGTTACTCTACGGTGCACACAATTCAACAGTCAATCCTTCATAACAAAGCAATTGCAACACTAAATACACATCATACGAGAGCTCATTTTTAACTTCGGTAACGCCAGACATGAACCCTCACAATATGAATGAATCAAAGATGAAATCATTTTTCCTTTTATTTATTCGGTCCTAAGTCACGTTTTCTGTGGAACGTCAGGTCTTTCTAAAAGCGGAAAAGTGTTTAGGAGGTTATGAAACGTCGAGAAATTTTGGTCCCGCCATCCGACCGATGCCAATAGTGTATGTTACCATATGGCAAATACACTAAAAAATTATTTATTAAACAACTGTCACCGTCGGGACTCAATTTCATTGTTTAATTTTAATTTTTACGTAACTGTTCGTGTTTTAGAGTCCGGAAGCATTATCCGTCTTAATTTCTTGAGTGTCCGGGTCTGTGAAGCTGTACTGCTATTAGAAATAGAACATAAATGTTCCTACATCCTTTATTTTAATTTAATTGGAGATTTGCAATTGTAGTATTTATTTAGGGCATGTTTTCTTACTGTCTGAATTCCATGTTAACGTATCGATAACTAGATCAAGCAATACGTCGATATGATCAACTTCTTCTCGAATCAGTTCGTATTCAACCGCTATTGTGTCCGTTAATATATGATTGTACCATTCCACGGTACGTTTTAAGTTCAAAATGCATTTAATTAACTCTTCATTTCTCAAAAATAGTCCTTCAGCCTCCGGAGGTAAATTCTCTATACCCATGTGTTGCATATAGCGCGTTTCGCGTAAAATAGCCTCGAGCTGAAATTAGAGAATATAACAATAACAATAATGCGTTTAACGTCCGTTTCTCGACTTTATGTCATAACAGACGCCATTCGCACCATTACTATTTTCCATTTACCACTTCCCCGTTATTTTCTACATTTCTAAAACTTCAACTTAATCAATAGCAATGGGCGAATGAAGGAATTATAGGAAATTAGGATAGGATAGGTAATTGTTGAACTAGGAGTTTGATAGGTAATCGGCCATGGCCTCGAATAAGGAACCATCTCGATATTTATCTGGAATTAATTGAGGGAAACCATGGAAAACCTCAATTAAGATGGCCGGTACAGGACTTACCGTTTCTCGACGAGAGGCAGTAGGAAAAAGTCCCAGCCACATCTGCCCCCGCCGGGATTCGAACCCGGTACCTCCCGAATGCGAGTGAAATTAGAGAATATGAACGTGCATTAATATATTAAATTTGTTTTCTGGTACTTAGTAGTTAATTTTTCGGCATACAATACTCGTAGTTATTTATATAGCGTGTGGGGCCAGTCGACACATAAGTTTTAAAACGGCAGTAAGACCCCGCTTAACGCGGGAGATACGTTCCAATAAGTTTCTGTTTTATAGCAACTTCGTTAGATATATTTAAAAATATTTGCAAAAAGCCAGACACTTTTTCCGGGAAATGAGACTATTTTTGGGAAAGTGTTTTAAATCCTGCGTAAGTACACATAAATAAGTTCCCAAAAATAATCTTAAACCTCGGAAAAAGTGTCTGACTTTTTGCAAATATTTTTAAATATATCTAACGATGTTGCTATAAAAATTTCAGCGTGAATCAATCATTTATTTTTTCATTGTTGAAAATTCAAATTTGGGGTATTTTGGTTTAATGTTAACCGCTCCAAAAGTGTCCGCCTCATTTATTTATTTATTTAAAATCAACTTAACTTTCGAATAGTATTTGTTGGCTTTTGAATCAAACACTTCTTTGGCACGTATTTTTTTACACCTTTCCTGTATGCGCAGTACCTGGCGTACCCAGGTAGAACAAGCAACCACTCATTTACTTATACATCTTACCTATATATACTATTGTATAAAATTTCTACCTGAATCAAACACTTCACGAAACGGGTGTCATCAGCTCTTGGACTAACAGTGACAAACAGACAAACAAAGATGTCTTATAATACGCGCCACGGTTCTAAAAAGTTCTGAAGCTAGATGCAAATGGAGGCTTGCGCAGGTACAGTCAATTGAAAAACTACAAACTCGCGCTATATTATTATTTTTAATTTTTAAATTTTTCTTTAATCTAAAGGTCTAATTCCTTGCATAAAGTCATCCAAAAAAATATTTTTCGTGCTTGTTTATGCAAAACTGTATTAGGCATCTTGATCAATTAACACTCAAAGAAACAACAATAGCGTACTGGACTGTACTTTATAGCAGGAAATCGACAAGTGACACGACAACCGGTAACTGGGAGATGATGGGAGTCTTCCATTCCCACAAAACAACCAGGACGATTCTAAAATATGCATTTGCGACGCTGTTTGTGACCAACTTCAGAATCTTTTAGAACCGTGGCGAGTATTATAATCTAGAGTCTAGAGGTTACGGAACCCTGAAAGTAAATTAGTTATTTTACCTTTTTGTCGAAATTAAGACTTAGCAATCTATCTGGACCTCGAATCATTAAAGGCTTATTAAGATTTTCTTCACACTGGCCGGGCACACTCGTAGCCCACACCTCAAATATCTCTGCTTGTTTTTTTTTCAGTATTTCTATCATTTCGTCAAACTTTTTTATTGTGTATAGCGCCTCTGCACTCTGAACAATTCTATAAAAAACAAATATTATAATTATATTTTAAACTAGCTATTACCTGCGACTTCGTTCGCGCGAATTTCACAAAAAATGTTTGTTCAGTTCGCAGAATTTACGAAAAGTTAATAATTCTGTATTCCTCGTAAAGAAATACTTATGCCAAGTTTAACTTCGTTCTTCTTTGCGAATCGATGTTTCGTGTTTTTTAATGTTTTTTGAAGATTACTCGAAACAAGTAAGAATACTCGGGACATATACGTAATTATTAATCAAACATATACAATTAAGTTAGCAGGAAAGTGGACAAATTGATGTAAATCAATAAACCAATTATTTACATCAATTTGTCCACTTTCCTGCTAACTTAATTGTATATGTTTGAAAGAAAATATGGATGCAACAATTTCCAAAGTTAATTATTAATGTTGGAGAAATTTGGATAACATCTGTGTCACAGTATCAATTAAACAGCAATTTTCACTACCGTTTCGGTACGCTTTGTAATACCATCTTCAGAGTTTCAAATGCTGTCAAATTGATCCTGTGCCACGGATTTTATCCAAATTTGTTCAACATTCATCAAGGATCACAACCGTTCTAATTAATCATTTAATTTCAACCTCGCTAATTATTAATTATTTATTAGTGTTTATATTGGATTATATTGGATGTACACTTCCCTATTTGAATCGGATTTTGTTCACAATTTCATGGGCTAAGGTAGTTCTAGCGTGGTATAATAAGAAAAATCACTTTTCGACAAATTTTGCTCATCTTTTTTTCATAGGTTCACATTAACGTTGTCTAATAAATCCCAGTTTCAGAATTTTTAACCGTTTAGAACGCGAGATAATTAATAAGAAACATATACAATTAAGTTAGCAGGAAAGTGGACAAATTGATGTAAATCAATAAACCAATTATTATAGATGCCTGATGAAGGTCAAATAAATGACCAAAACGTCGCTAAATTAATAATTGGTTTATTGATTTACATCAATTTGACCACTTTCCTGCTAACTTAATTGTATATGTTTGAAAAAAAATATGGACGCAACAATTTCCAATTAATAAGAAAGTTCGCAATTTTCGTGGTTTACGGTGGTAAGCATGTGAAATTGCGAACTTTGCTATTATCTCGCGTTCTAAACGGTCAAAAATTCTGAAACTTTGGGATTTATTAGAAAACGTTAATCTGAGCCTATGAAAAAAAGATAAGCAAAATCTGTCGAAAAGTATTTTTTCTTATTATACCACGCTAGAACTACCTTTAGATTTGCTTTAGATTGCTGCTTAGTTCCAGTTTAAATTAATGAAATTATTTTTTCTAAATGAACATTTTTAATAAATAATTCTTATTGTGATGCGTACTCGTTTTCAACAGCTTTAAAATCGTCCATCGGTTTGGTAATCCGTAATCGTAATTTGTAAAGCCATAAAAGTTCGCCGGCGACAGGCGGCATGTAAGGATCTATCGGCGGTTCTTTCACATCAGCATCGTAAATTTCTTTCACATTGTCCAATTCTTCATTCAGCATTTTAAGAATCACTGAATATTTTGGACAAAGCTCATCCCGAATAATTGGCCTGTCAATCAAACTGCCAATAACATTTATTAACTAAAAGAAAAATGATAAAATTGAACAGTAAAAATAGTATTAAACAGTAAAAACCGGTCAAGTGCGAGTCAAAATCGCGAGGAGAGGGTTCCGTACTATTTTACGTGAGAACTTTCAGACCTTGGATTTTCGTTTAGGTTTTCAAATAGCCTGTAAAACAATTTTTTTACATTTTTTTGACGCGGGAGATACGTTCCATTAAATTCCTGCGCTATATACAAAACAGCGCTAAACGAGGTCATCTTAATAGGTAGATAATAGACATAAGTGAAACAGAACCGAGAATAAGAAAATTTGTTAGTATTTTTTTTTTTTGTTTAATTTTGTAACATTCATTGTTAAATATTTTTTTTATCACATTAATGATAGACTTATTAATTGCTAATATCGATTTTTGTTCATAAAACATTTATGAAAATCAAATAAAAGTTCGAGTAAGAAGTTATGTTTGTGATGAGGAAGGTTCCTCATTTGACAGGTTTGTTGTTTGCCTTTTTCTGTTACGTTCAGCAAGCTGTTGTAGATAGCAAGATATTGCATTAATGACACTTCGTCTTGTCTTTGAACTTTTATCAACATTTGAATCATTTTGTATAAACTCATCCATAATTTACGTTATAATGACTAAACTTTTTTTTAGAAACAGCGTTAAGCGAGGTTTTACTGTATCTATTTTTCAGTGTAATTTTAAACATAGAACAATTTCGCAAGGAAGTACTTTTTTGATTTTTTGTTTGGGTTTGTTATTTACCTTAAAAATACTTTCTAAATTAAAACATTCGTCGTAAGCTTGAACAAATTGAGCTACCAGTTTTCTGTCTAGCTCTACCACTTCAGCCATAAAATGCTCGTAGTCTTTTTCGAACGAGTCGTCGTCAGTGTCGAGGGGATCATATTGAATGTTTGTAAAATAAGCATACAAAATAGCGAACTCTTCCGACACTTTTTGGATTCTACGACTGATGTCACGACCTTTTAAGCCGCCGACCTCGACCTAAAATAAAATGCGATCAGAAAGGAAAATTAAAATTAGATATAAATTGTTGATTTTACTACAGCTGTTGGTAAATATCAATTTGATAGATTTTTTGGAAATCAGCTTAATAAATTTTATTTTATTCATTTTTTTTTTTAATTAATTGTCGTACATTGTAAATTTATTAGTTTATAAAACCTGACGTTTCGCTATGTTAGCATTATCAAAGGTAAATAGTATATTGGATTATTTTTTTATAAGAAAATCATTATTAGTCCAAACTAAGTACATCATAATATTTTACATACGAAAGACTTCCATAAAGTTTTTTAATATAAGATAAAGTTTTTTAATTTATTTTTTAATTTTTTATGGAAGTCTTTCGTATGTAAAATATTATGATGTACTTAGTTTGGACTAATAATGATTTTCTTATAAAAAAATAATCCAATATAGGTACTATTTACCTTTGATAATGCTAACATAGCGAAACGTCAGGTTTTATAAACTAATAAATTTACAATGTACGACAATTAATTAAAAAAAAAATGAATAAAATAAAATTTATTAAGGTGATTTCCAAAAAATCTATCAAATTAAAATTAGAATTAAAAAAACCTAAAACAACACGCTTTTATGAACTAAAAAATGCAAAATAATTTAGCTTTATTGTAAAAAGCGCGGGCTGCAATCTACTTAAATTGTCATAATAGCTCTACATTTACAATTAGCTAGTACATGAAAAATTTATTACCGATATTAACCACTCTACGCTTTTTACGGTAAAGCCAATTTCGTTGTCAAATTATTTTGCATTTTTTAGTTCATTAAAGTGTGCTGTTTTAGTTTTTTCAAACTCTAATTTTAATTATAAGACTAAAAAACGATATTGCATTTGACTATGAGGCAGGCAATGCAACGTACGTCACTGTACAGCGTGTTAGCTTGCTTGCTGTAATTTTTCAAGCTATTTTATCCTGAAGGTCCCGGTGAGGATAATGGGATAAACTTATTAAATTATTGTATTGCCATCGGCAGCGTTGGATTGGCCATATAGTCGAGGTGGCGATTGCCAGCCGGGCCCCAGCCTGCGCGGGCCCCACACGGAGCATTACGTTCCGTAATGCAAGTGCGTAACTTTGTCTGTGACTTAACACCAACCAATTTCAGTTTTAAAGAAGTCCTAAGATGTGTTTAAGAGGCGAATTGATTTGTCCAAATCCATTGGAAAAAGTTAATTTTTTATAGGTACCCTAAGCACAAAGTTAAGTAGTTTCGGAATTTGTTTTCTACGTAACGTATTTTCAAAGTTCTCTGCGTTTTCGGCACGGGTTAAACTGTATAAATTGTGCTGAAATTTTAAGCTAATGATTTTTTCAATATATAGAACGATTTCAAGGGATAGCAACTCAACAAATTTGAAAAAAAAATGGCTTATACAAATAAGGACCAGTCTAATAATAGACTGGCTCTTATTTTGACAAGTTGCTAACCTTTAAAATGGTTCTTTACATTGAAAAAATGATTCTCTGAAAATTTCAGCTCGAATGATTAAAATTAAGCCGTGCTGAAAACGCTGTAACGGTTATAGGTTTGCGGGGCTTGCCGCAAGCCAGGCGGTAGGTAGGATAGGGGGCTCATGCAAACTAAGTCCCAGCTCTTACGACCTAAATGTAAACATACATGAGAGAGAAATGAAATAGAAAAATATCCTCTGGCGCTTCCAAGTCCAGGATCCTGCGTACGCCTATATCCGTTGAACGGCGTCAGGTAGGCGTTTGCAAATACGAACGGACGGACATCCAAAATTAGTTTTTTTCGGTATGTAAGGACAATGAAACATCGAAATCTCAAATTCTATAGTAATTTAAATATATAATGTTTGAAAATACCTTTTCTAGTTTAACATATTCAGCTGTGACATAAAAAATATTCAACACTTTGTTGAGTTTTTCGACGAAATCCATAATTCTCTGAAAAGCAGTGCGCGGATGAAATGCCCACGGAACTGGTTGTCTTTCTTCAGAAAAAAAAGTTTCCAGTTTCTCTCGATAATCTTCGAATATGTCTCTTAAAAAATAAGAATATAGTTGTTACGAAAAATTGAAACGAGACTGACAATTTTTTTCGTCTCCACCAGAGATTGAGGTTAAATTTTTAAAATATTATCGTTATCGAGGCGTGACACCCTAGAGATAGTATCGAGAAAAGAGTTTCTTGTCTCGAATGACCGTTTCTTGACGAGACGGTAACCCTATTTTTAATGATCCAAGGTCATAGTACGAATTCACATTTCCAATAAAATTATTTTTTAATCCGAGTGATACTTTTAAGCTGAAAGTCGTATCAGAATAAATTTTTTATTGCTCATGCAGAAAAGTAGCAACTTTGCAACCTAAGTTACGGTTACTAAGTTACTGTTTGCCCAAATCTTTACTTTGTGCTCTGAAATTCAGATAAGTAAAGAAAGTAACCTTGGAAACACAATCGAAATATTAACTGAATTGAGATTGACGTGACAGATAGTTTAATTTATAAAAGGTTAAAATATACTGATAATAAAAATTTAAAAAAGTTTTAAAATTAATTCCCAATAAAAAAATAGTATGTGCAATTCGTGCGGCATTGTCTATTGCCCCCTCAAGCGAATGAGCGCACTCACTTCGCTCGTGCGCCCAACTTCGCTTTCATACGCAATGAACAACTTCCCGCACTAGTTGCACAATATATTATTAGAATATACAGATTGTATCAACTCAAAGCTGTCCATAGGGCACTCTGTGTGTAAGACAGAGCTCTATATACAAACGATAAGTAAGAGTGAGATAAATGATCACTAATAGGTAGTAATTACTATGGTCACTGTAAAATAAATTTAAATAAACGTCTTTGTTTTCTAAGTAAAAATAGCCATTTTATCAATTAATGACAGTCTGTAGTCACTACCGAAATTATTGATAAAATGGCTATTTATACTGTTCACGAAAAAATCCAAATAATTAAATGGTTTTATGGTGGTAATTCAACCGCCGACGTAATAAATTTAATTGTAGCTGCCTTTGAAAACAGACCGATTCCTTCTAATAATTTAAACGAACTTAAAATACAAATTTCTAATGCATGTCAGTCCGTTGGCCATGAGATGTTAGCCAATGTGAGGAAAAGTATTTATAATCGATTAGGTTATTGTTTGGCAGAACGTGGAGGTCTTTTCGAACACTTAATAAATTAATTATTAAAATTATTGTTCAAACTGTTTTACCAGATATAATAATAATACCAGTTAATATTACGGTTTAGTTGTTTTAGTTTGTAAACTGGTAAAAAGATTTACAAGTATTATTTATTTACAGTAACCACGGTAACTATTAGCGATCATTTATCTCACTCTTACTTATCGTTTTTTTGTCTTACACACAGAGCGTCCTATAGACAGCTTTCATTTGATACAATCTGTATAAAGCAGTGATAACTTTCCTTACATATAATAATACTCAAATATACTAATAGCGTTTTTTATAATAATAATCATTTCCTCAGGTTCACTTTGGAACAGTGAGCCGGGATCAATTTGTTTGAGAGTTTGCTCAATAAGAAGGTTCGCCACTTCCCGCATCAAAGTCAGTATCCGTGCGCTGCTGCAAAAATATCTCGAATTTGACCAGAATAGACAAAGACAGTGCATCATCGGTTTGAGAAGCGGCTTACATTCCAGGAAATCGCATGCTTCCAAAGCGTCGAAATGTTTTACTAAAGGTTTTATGTAAAGAACAATGTCACGTGCTTCGGTGACACCTGTTGACAGAATAAAAATTGATAGTAAAAAAGCGAAAAAATAAAAAACAAGGCGATCCGTCTGGAATTGCGACCTGTACAGCTCGGACGTATGTATATACAGACCAACCAACAAATGCTGTTCCCGATTTTCAGTTATACAATTTTAGGAATTATATTTTATCGTACAGTCTCCCCTCTTCAAAAAGTTACAATTTGAATTAATTTCTTGCAAAATTATCCTAAATATTGTTACATCAGTTAACATATTTAATTAGACAAAGATCAATATCATGGCGCTCAAAATAGCTTCGCAAATAACTCTTTATTTTTCTTCAAATTTTTAACAGATAAAAATGGTTACTGATGGTCGTTCTTAGAATAATACGCTATCGCGGACTTTTCTGTAAACCTTTAAGATCTACAATTCTATAGTACATTAATTTAATGTATCTCTTATGATTTAGTCACCTTAAGAACGTCTTTTTACGACTTGATCACATAATGACGAGATTTCTGTACTATTTTTAGATTTAATATGAACGTATTGTGCACATAAATCTTCCGGAAGGAATTCTCTAAATGATGATGAAAACCGCATCAAAATCAATTGTGTATAGTTTAGAACTAAATCAATAAATAGACGCGGATAGCGACTTTGTTTTATGCTATTTAGAGATTGAAGATACGTACCGGCGACTACGTTTTTAAATAGCGATTTGAAACAAGCTAAATAAGCGCTATTTGTTAGTTCCAATATTGAAGCCATTTTCTTAATTCTGGGGTCGCGCAGTTGATCATAAATTGATTCGAGATTCTTAAGTCTTGCTTCCCAAAATTCCACTTCCGATATTGGTGTTGGATGAGCGCCGTTGGCAAACGCTATTGTCGACTCTTCGTTGATTATATCATTTATTAACGAAGCCCATCTTACAACTTCTGCTTCGATGGCTGACTTCAATTTTAAATCAACGTTTTCACCCTCGCTAAACAGCAAAGAAAGTATTAAAGTCAATCACACAGTATAAAGAAGTTGGCAATCAAGTCAAAATATTAGATTAACCATAAAAACAATTAAATATAGATGTGGTCCATTTAAAAAACCGGTCGATTGCGAGGATTCCGTACCATCCCGTTTTTACGAACTTTAAGACTTGGAATTTTCGTTTAGATTTGTAGACTCGGTAGTTTCGTTAATAAGAGAGGCGTGTTCGATTTTCGTATATTTTCTTTAATTCTCTTTTCATTTTAAAATTATAAAAAAATATATTTGTGTTTCTCATAACGAGTTCATTCATTTGATGCGTTATTTATTTATGCTACACGTCCGTTATTGAATCATCAAACTCTATGTATGTACCAAATTTCAACTTTTTTCGTCCAGTAAATTCGGAGAAAATAAGCTCTGACAGACGGACAGACACGAGAATAATCCTATATGAATTCAGGGACGTCGCCAAGGGGGGGGGTAGGTAGGGGCAGCTCCTCCTCCCTAGAGGTTCGGGATTTTTTTAAGTTATAAGTTTTCCTGCCTAATGTCACAGAATAAGTAAGTAATAAAATGTAGCGTTCAGCAGAATCACTCTGAAACTAAAATCAAATTTAAGGATTCAATAAATGTGTTAATATTTAATATCTTAACCCTCAAAAATCTGAAATTTTTGTTTTTTTCTCATCCTTCTGCCCCCGTCTGGCTCAAAGGCTGGCGACGCCCTTGTATGAATTGTTTGAAATTAATAGATTTCAACACCGTTTGACCGATTACAATGAAAGTTGACACATGTATGTTTTTTTCATGGAGTAAGTTTTTATGCTATCTAGTTTGTTGTAACTCGCCATCTAGACCGTAATGCGGTGGAGCCGTGCTTCATCTCAATCGCGTGCAAAGCCGAGGATACCGGCTAGTCTACACTAATATTATAAAGAGGAAAGATTTGTATTTTTGGGTGTGTGTATGTTTGTAATGAATAAACTTAAAAACTACTGTGCCGATTTAAAAAATTCTTTCACCATTAGAAAGCTACATTCACCCTGAGTAACATAGGCTAAATTTATTGCTAGAAAATATTAGGGATCCTTACTAAAACTTTAGTAACGTAACCCAAGGTGTAAAAAAATGCCATAAAACATATTTCGTCGCATGCGCTGCGGAAACTATTGATGATAGAACAAAAGTATGTTCTACAATATTAAAGAACATATCAATAACTACAAAAAACTTTGCAATACTATATGTCCAACTATTATCGTTATGTCACAATAACCACTTTTTACATTTTAATAATCTAAAAGACGATGTATATGTAATCATGGACTCCAAACGGGTAGACCGTTTTTGATGGAATTTTCAGACAATCTTTAGATTAGCCCAGCGGGTAATTTTCTGAAGTTTGGTAGCGATCGATTCAACAGATTTTTTTAAATTTCTTTTTGTGAAATAAGATTTTTCTTCGATTTTTGAACATTCACAAATAAAAGCGATTGAATTCGAGCAAATTTAATATACGTTGAGAATTTAATGATAATGGTTCTCATCTTTTATATCCTATATATTACATGTACACCCGGGTGAAGCCGGACTGGGCCGCTAGTATTATATATTTTTGAATACCTTTCGCGTATTGCTTGCTCAGCTAGATAGGCTCTTTCAGCTCCAGCTGGCATCGGCAGTATGGTTTCATTTGCCATGGCTCCCTTAACTTGACTAACGATGTTACGAAATTCGTGAACGTGCTTTTGAATATCTTCGCATACGATTTGTGGCCAGGGACGCTGAATTGATTTGTTAGATAACAGCGGTGCAAAAACCTGAATAATATAATAGAGCATTTTATATTTTGATCTGCACAAATAATTTCAAAATTAAATTTAAATGAAGCCCGTTAATGTTTAGCTGTTTCAAGATTTGTAGGCTGCAGAGGCTGCCTCGTTCCGTTGGATAGTAGTAGGGAGATGACGTCATCCGGCGAACTTGTCAATTGATTGCGTGGCAACGGTTGTTGCTTAGGGAGCGTCCATAAACCACGTAGCTCAATCAAAAAGGAGGGGGGATCAGTTCGAAAGCTACGTGAGGGAGGGGGCAATTCGAGTCAAACTTCGTAATTTTTTTCATGTATTTTATTTGGCTCAATGAAAATAATTTGCAGAATAAGTTGAATATTTATATTTATGGATAGTGGGTAATTGGACACAAATAAATGAAAATTCTAAGTTTTCTAAATTTGCTACGTTTCGTAGGTTAGTTTCCTACTTCTTCAGGCAAGCTTTATTTAAAATAGGATACAATTAGTATGTATAATTAGGCTTTTAAGGCTGTCGGAACGCTCTGAATTTTGTTTGTGCTGAGACCCAGCGGTAAGGAGCGAGGTAGGCAAAAAGATATTGTGGGTGTGACCTTCTTTAGCTCTGTCTCGCTCAAATCATCCACACGTTTTAATTTTTGGCTGGTGTCAACTACGAGGCTAAAAAATGTTGTTGCAAGGGTGCCGCTGTCAATTGATTACTCAAAGTTTGGGAAATATTTTGAAGATTTAAAAAACTTTTCCGAAAAAGGAAGAGTCACTTTAGGTTTGTGATGGAACAGTTTTGTGAAATAAGTACGAATAAGGTCGTAGTATGACATTGAAAACGTGTATTTTTTTGGCACAATTAATGCCAATTTTTTCTAGTAAATCGTATATAAATAACAAAAGTAGTCCATTAGAGACCTAGATTTGTCCTTTATCTTCCTTATAGAGAAAGAATTTTTGCAGAATGTTGACGAATAAGTCTACAATCAGTTGACAGCCGAAGCTCTATTTTTGGCTTAAATTCAGACCGTTCCGACAGCCTTAAGGACGTTCCCTTATTTTAAATTTTTAATCGCGCTTGGGTGATTCGAAATTCCTTTAGAGTTCTGGCTAGATTGCATTGATAGTTTACAATGTAAGTTTTCATAACCCCTCAATCATTATTCTAGCAAGTATAATTATTACTTTGATGTTACCTCATCAAGTAAAACAGCAAGTTCGTCCATAGGTTTTGCTGACATATCTCCAAATATTAACACTTCACGAAAATTAGCCCAGGTGATAACTTCCTTTTTGCGTCTCACAAAATAGGTTATTTTATTTTTGGGATTTGGTGGAAATTCAAAAGCTGGTACTAGTAAACCCGCAGCCGATAAATAAATTACGCAGGTTTTTATATCAGGCTTAGCAAAAAATTGAGGAAGAATATTCTGTAAAACAATAAATATTAATTGTAAGTTTTAGCAGGAAAGTGGATCAAGGAAGTAGATCAAGGAAGTTGATCCACTTTCCTGCTAAAACTTACAATTAATCATTAGAATGGACGCAACAGTAGAGAACAATAAATATTTTACGCTTAGATAATATATTGTCTGGAATGTGGATGTTTTTTATAGCACGTTCGGTGCTTACGCTTTCCGACAGACTCCTCATTGGTATTATAGTACTATTTGACAGACTTGTATTAGAAAGCTACCAATGTAAAAATGGAACCGCCTTTGAAGATGGTTCTATTCTTTTATAAAAAGTTATTAGTGTATTTGCCATATGGCAACATACACTATTGGCGTCGGTCGGATGGCGGGACCTAGGGGTCGGACCAAAATTTCTCGACGTTTCATAACCTCCTAAACACTTTGCCACCATTTTTAAAAATGTTTATATATATATGTATATATATATATATATATATATATATATATGTGTGTGCGCGCTATAACTTTCGAAAGAGTTAATTGATTTTTACGAAATTTGGGCCACATGTTGAAATCCATCACCGCAAGAAGCCTATTTAAAATGGACCCAATCGGACCATTTTAAGGGTAGTTTTTAGGGGTTGAAAAAAGTTTTTGGGCCCAAAAATGCCTAAAAAAATTCTCAGAATCATATCAAAATTGAAATGTAACCCTTTAATAGCAATTAAAAAGTGCTCCTAAAATTTTAATAAAATTGACCCGACAGGACCGGATTTACAAATTTTATGAAAACACTAGTTTGCAGATAGTGAATTATTTGCTGAAAGGTGTATATAATTTAGTTTAGAGGTTCGATTGATAATAATATTGCAACTGAGAAAAAAATGTTCTTTTAAGGGGTGTATTAAGGAGTCAAATTTTTTATTTTGCCGAAAAAACCAACTTAAGTTTGCATAATAAAGCCACACTGCCTATATTAGTAAATACACTATATTGTCGGCAGGGTTTTGGCACTGCGACCCGGGTTTTTTTTTAATGGCTTTGCAATATACGTGGTTTGTACATTCTTCTTTTTTTGTCATTCATGATTACTAATCTAAAAAAAAAATTACTGACCCGATTTTAATGTTTTTTTCACTGTGACCTAAATTGAAAAACGCCTAATTGACCGAGCAGTGTATATGTATATTTTTGTTATCTATATATTTTTATTTCGGAAATTGAATTTTGCATTAGGTTGTGGGGACCCCTAATGGATCCGGGCCCCAAGTGCCCTTATGGAAATCCGGCATTGTCTATATAAATTCCGATAGAGTGTGTAGGTACCAGCGTTGCCAGACGTCCCGTTTTTTAAATCAAAATTAAATGTCCCGCGCAGGACAAGCTCAGTCCCGCTTTTCGGGGATAATAATTATTTTCTTATTGTAAGTTGAAATTTGTAACACTCCCTTCTCAGATTATTGTTTGAAACGCCATATTTTTCTAATGAATAAAACTTTTTTGATTTTGATTTCTGTTTTTTTTATTTTTTTTATTCAGCAGACGAATAAGACTCAACTATTTAACGATAGGGTACATCTGATTTAAAATATCATATTTTTATTAAAATACATTTTCTATGGCTATTTTTGCTATCTATTGTCACGTAAACGTAATTTGAACTCAAATAAAAAGATAAATATTTAAAAACTTCTGATTATATATTTTTTTACTATGTCCCGCTTTCGACGAAAGAATCCCGCTTTTTCACTCAAAAGTTCAAAAATCCCGACTTGGCAAAAAAAATCTGGCAACGCTGGTTATGACTCACTTGAAAGTTATTAGTCTTTTTATATAATATTGGAAGTGCGTACTTCCGACCGGATATCAAGAAAAATAGTATATACCACACGGTACTGATTATCGGAACGTGAGCGTCTGCTTATCGAAACGTGAGTGCTCCCGCTAGTTCCGATTTCAGCGTATCGACAAAAGCACTTCTGTGCCTCTGAACAAATATTACGACATATTATATAAATCGATACTAATTAGTAGATAATAATAAAAGTTCGTGCAAACCCTGTACTCATCGGTGGCCATCATTTTAAGCCATTTGTCCGATTTCAATTTCATAGTTTTTGCCAGATATTGGTAAATAAAATCCAATCTTTTGTCTATCCCTTCCTCTTCGGGTTCTGGTTTTTTGTCACCCATTTTTGAAACACATCAATCACTTCAAAGAAAAAGTTTGTTTTTTTCTTTTTTTGTTTTGTTTCGTTTCAAATTTAATACAAATTAATGTATTAAAATTAATTAAATACCCTACACAAGTAAGGTATTTTCTGATATATATTTTTATTGATATAATTATATATAAACAACACCTTAGCAACTAGGCGTGAAAATTAATCAATTGTTGGGTAGGGGTATGAGGCACAAACCCCGGAAATGATGAAAAACTCCCTGTACTGTTACCATAGCTGTAACAGTGTACACTTTCATAATAATTGATCTATTTGCAAATTCGAAGTTGCTAGATTCTACCGTTTTCACACAACGCGATTGCGATATATTTCGGGCGACAAAAAGTCGCGATATTGTATATCATATTTCAATTTTAAAACCGAGCTGGGTAGAGTAGTGGTACAGCACTAAACTCGCATTCGGGAGGTCCGGGTTCGAATCCCGGCGGGGGCAGATGTGGCTGGGACTTTTTCCTACTACCTCTCGCCGAGAAACGGTGATTCCTGTACCGGCCATTTAGATTGAGGTTTTCCATGGTTTCCCTCAATTAATTCCATATAAATATCGAGTTGGTTCCTTATTTGAGGCCATGGCCGATTACCTATCAAATTCCTAGTTCAAAAATTACCTACCTTATCCTAATTTCCTATAATTCCTTCATTCGCCCATTGCTATTACTTAAGTTTGATTTTTAAAAATGTAGAAAATAACGGGAAGTGATAAATGGAAAATAGTAATGGTGCGAATGGCGTCTGTTATGACATAAAGTCGAGAAACGGACGTTAAACGCATTATTATTATTATTATCATATTTCAATTTTAAAATTAAATTTTTTAACATGTCAAAAAACCCTACCCGCCATGATGATTTGAAGTGTGACGTCAGACTTGTAGTAAACACACATATCTATATATATATATATATATATATATATATATATATATATATATATATATATATATATATATATATATATATATATATAAATAAAAAGTATATATGCTGTTCGTTTGTAATAGCATCACTTGAGAACAGCTGGACCGATTTGGATAATTTTTTTTAATGTTCGTAATAGCCCTAATAAGGTTTTTAGGGAAAGAAAAATTGGAAAAATTGCCCGGAAAGTGGAAAATTCGGGAAAAACTCAAAGTTATTTTTCTATTAAACCAATATCAGAACCCCGCGAGGAAAGATTGTAATATTATGCTGGAGCCGACGGCTCCACTACTGTTGTCGCTGTCGAGCGGAGCGCAAAGCTTAATGGTTCGGCTAAGCAATAAAACAATGTGAAACAACCCCATTCCTGGATTGTCCATGCATATTAACTGAGCCGCTTATATTGCATTATGAAACTATAAGTACGTATTAGTCACTGCGTACAATTTTCGAACTGAAATAAACTAGCATTTATTAGTGTATTTGCCATAAGGCAACATACACTATTGGCGTTGGTCGGATGGCGGGACCTAGGGGTCGGACCAAAATTTCTCGACGTTTCATAACCTTCTAAACACTTTGGCACCATTTTTAAAAATGTTTATATATATATGTATATATATATATATTTATATATATATATATATATATATATATATATATATATATATATATATATATATATATATGTGTGCGCGCTATAACTTTCGAAAGAGTTAATTGATTTTTACGAAATTTTGCCCACATGTTGGAATCCACTACCGCAAGAACCCTATTTAAAATGGGCCCAATCGGGCCATTTTAAGGGTAGTTTTTAGGGGTTGAAAAAAGTTTTTGGGCCCAAAAATACCTAAAAAATTCTCAGAATCGTTTCAAAATTGAAATTTAACCCTTTAATAGCAATTAAAAAGTGCTCCTAAAATTTTAATAAAATCGCCCCGACAGGACCGGACTTACAAATTTTTTGAAAACACTAATTTGTAGAAAGTGACTTATTTATTCAAGGGTGTATTTAATTCGGTGTAGACGTTAGATTGATAATAATATTACAATTAAGGAAAAAAATGTTATTTTAAGGGGTGTATTAAGGGGTTAAATTTTTTTTTGCCCAAAAACAAACTTAATTTCACATAATAAAAGTATAAAACCACACGGCCCTATACAAGCAAATACACTATATTGTCGGCAGGGTTTTGGCACTGCGAGCCGGGTTTTTATCTTTGTAGATATTAATACATTTCAGAAATATAATATCTAAAAAACATCAATCCTTTATCTTGAAAAGTAATAAATCAAAAATATGTTAATATAATAAATGCTTGTCCTTAATAAGTGAATATTTTTTATCCACCTGAAAATGTGGAATATTATTATCAGGGGTGTTACAAAATTAAAAAAAAATAAATAAATAATAAATTTTCTTATTTACGGTTCTGTTTCACTTACGCCTTTTACGTATTAAGATGACCCCGTTTCGTATAGCGCTGGAACTTATTGAAACGTATCTCCTACGTTAAGCGGGGTCTTATTGTACTTCCCTTAGAGGAACGTGAAACATTCGAATGTAGTTAGCATTTCAGTGTTATATGCAGAAGCGTAGCGTGCCTTGGCGGGGCCCCGTATAAAAATTTGTTTGGAGGCCCTTTCCCCGTTGAAGTAAATGACTTAAACGGGGAAATCCCGCAGCCCGCGATAACCGATGTAGGGTGTTGCCAGCTTTTGAACGCACGCTTTACGCGGGAAAAAAAGAAATTGATTTTTTTGACTTTTGTCATTTCTGAAATAAAAAAAAATAGGGAAGTTTTTATTAATTTTTGCTTACGCACGTTGGGGGCCCCCGTGGCCCGGGGGCCCTGTATAATAGATACGGCGGTAGCTACGCCCCTGGTTATATGGGAATTAGCACTCCCAGGAACGTAAGCTCGCACCGGTCAGTTTGTATATATTGTCTAGCAGATTCTCTAATACATACATAGACGGTCATGATCTCAGTTGTTGAGCGTCTATAATCTGCAATTTATCTATCTAGCTAATGTACTACTGCGCGCATACAATAGGGATGTTGACTGTATTCAAATAAAAACATAATTTTAACGTTAAGTGGTAGTTATGATAGAAATACTAGAAAACACAATATTTTCCCTCATTTTTAAGGAATTTAATTAATATTTAATAAGTAAAACCTAATAAAATCACTCTCCAGTCACGTGACAAGACACCAATCAGAGCGCATGACGTCATATGTTCAGCCGCTGCCAAAACTTCATTGTTTGGTTAATATTTAGTGTGTAATTTATTATTATTTGTTAATAGGAAATGTCAAATTACATGTAACTATAGCAACGACTACGAAACAACTTTTCATCACCTCAGTTTACTAACGTTTATGAGTACAGAATACGCATCTATAGAATGGTAGCTCCCGTGTAAATTTTTGAGCCTCCTTTGGTATGAACAGGTGACGTCACGCGACTAGTATTGGCGTTTTGGACCGAAATTTGAAACGGGATTTAAAATACATGATTTTTAAGGCTTGAGTTGTATTTAAATAAAAATAATAAATATTTGTGACAATATTAGGTACTTATGTACGATTTAAAACACTTTCCCAAAAATAGTCAACATCCCTATTCGACAGGACAGAGAACGCGATAAGCACGGTATGTGCATGTCCCTTTCTGGCCTGTCTGGTTGTAAACAAAGACGGAGCGGTTACACCAATTATCGCTATCTCTTTTTGTCATTTTGCTCGCACAGCCCTGGCTAACACTCCACATCCACACCTCATTGAATATACCAACCCAATTTTTCTAAAGAAACTAATTTAAATATTGTCTTTATTTTTGATAAAATATTTAAATATAAAAACTGGTTTGGTAAGTTCGCTATTATTCATTTTGTGTGTCATTTTATGAGGTCATTTGCATTTTTATACCTAGCATTAACCAATCTTCGATTGAACAGAGCAGTTTTTGTCTTTCCTTTCTCTACTTAAAATTTTATTAATTCATCTTTAAAGTTCAATTCCAGATATATGTTATAATAGAAAACGGTATTATTATTATTATTCCAATTACCCGTGATACTGTTTTCTATTATAATTTTATTAATGTTAAATAATTCTAAAAAAAAGCTGTACTTGAAAAGTGGATGGACGAAGTAACTAAATTGCTCTTTTTCTTCATTTTTTTGAAAAAAAAGTACATTGCGCCGGTGATTGACGTAGTCTTCAGAATACGTTAAGGGGTAACACCACTGTAAATTTTTCAAAAAATCGATTTTTTTTAGGCTTAAAAAATACTTTGAACCTTTTAGAATATGGGAAAAAATATTTCATACCTCAAAGTATTTTTTTTCTTGTAATTTCGAGCTTTTGGAGCTCTTTCCCCTTCATGTCTATAATGCATTTCAAAACTTTAAATGCGTTTTTCTCGAAACACGATTTTTCAAAACGGCACGCAGCATAACTCCTACAATTTTCATTCTTTTCATTCGAATTTGGTACAATATCTTATAATATATATATAATATATAAGATTTTGAAGAGAAATACGTAGGGGATTTTCGATAAGTTAATTTAATCATTATTTATTAACAAATGATTATCTTTTTTTTTTGTTGAAAATTTAACGATTTAATTCAAATACTCGCCAATCACACAAAAATCAATATTTTTAAAATCCCCTACGTATTTATCTAGCTATAAGCATGTACAATAAGCGTTTTTTTTTTTTTTCTAAATCCAAATTTGCAGCAGCTACACTGCGTTGCCGTAGAGCGCCTCAAATTCTACGTGCCTCGCGAAAATGGCTGTGGTGCCGTCATTTTTGAATATTTTTTTATAATAATTTTCTATCTTGTTACTTGTTACTTAAATATACGCTAAATAACTTCCTCCAATATTATAATTTTATTACCTTTCCTTCCACCCAAAAAAAATGACAAAAAAACACGTTTTTTTTTAGGCTGTTACAGTGGTGTTACCCCTTAATAAATTATTGAACGTTTTTCGCTGATTCAGTAGGTAGTTATTATTTTCTCACTCTTCATAATATTTTATTGGAAGTACTGTGTGATTACTAATTAATTACGTATAAAAATACGTCATATAATAATAAACATTCATTTTTACACGTCGTAAATCATTTTTACCTTTTTGGCGTAATTAAAATGTGTACATATATTGTATTAATAAGAGGAATTATTCAATAGGTGTAGGAAAACTAAAATCGATTTAAACCGAGTTACTAAACTCGTGCTCGGTTTCTGATATGACTTTCAATTTTATGTTTCGCCTAAGAATGTCTTCAAGAACAATGAGCATTCTTAAATTTAGATTTAAAGTTGAAAGTCATATCAGAAACCCAGCTTTAAACTACTTTCAAAATAGATTTAGCGCACCAGAAACACTTTGAAAAACAATGCTAAACTAACTTCGAAAATAGATTTAGAAAGTCTTGTCAGAAAACCAGACTTACTATTGATAAAACGCAGCACCTAAAAAGCACTGTCTTATCCGATTTCTCTTGGTGTCTTCTGCCAGACTCTTTTCCTAGAAATTCAGTCGATTCCAGAATGAATTTCCATAGACTCTCATATGTGTTACCTTTACTATCGATTTGTCGATTACAATTTACGAGATTATTTTTCATCACTATTGAAAATATCCTGATGGAAATCTACTATTACACACAGAAAAATAGCAATTCATAGATTTTGTTTTCGTGAATTTCTATGTATTACCAAATTTCGTGGATTTCTTAATGGGTTTTATGGATTCTCACTTGAATGTTTTTAATAGTGCTAAGCTCACATTGGGACTTTTTATTCGAGATTCTGATACTTATCTTTTTTAAGACAATTCGGTAGCGCCGTATCTAAAAGTTGATGAGGACGGCCCGCCTCAGTGGCACTCGAAGGGGCGCCGGGTGATACAGTAAAAGAGAACCGACCCTACTATTTGGCAAAACGAGTTGCCACCCCAGGCGCCGAATCTGAAAGGGCACCGAAATGATACCTCGCTTCACTTTGAAAATAGTCTAGGACCGGTCCTGCAGTAAAAGTATCTAAATTGAAATTCCAAAGAGACATTATTTTGGCATAAGAATCAAAAAAATACGGCGACAGTAATGCTTCAAATTTGCATTTATTGCTTACGTTTCGGTAGATTTTCTCTCATCTTCAGAGCTCAATAAATGCAAATTTGTAACATCAGAATTGCTGTTATTTTGATCCTTAAATCAAGAAGAATTTCTCTTCGGAATTTCAAATTACATTACATCTAGGATCGCGTTCATCTAGAAAAAATAGGATAATTTCACATACGAGTAAAATTATTATGCTTATTTCAAATAGTTTCGAAAAATTTCGCTGATTTTGTCTTTTTTAATAGTTCTAGTCGTAATTCTGCCTTATGCCAATTTTATGACTTGAGAAATCGCCAAGGGCTCCTTTCTCCAAAGGTGCTAAAACCTCTTTTCGCCAGGGGCGGCAAGTCCTCCCTTCGCCAAGGATGTCGGGACTCCTAGGTACGGCCCAGCCGCCCGGGATTGAATACCAAACTATATTTTTTATTAGTGATTTATAAATTGCCGGTTATTTACTATGGTAATCATTTTGACCGGTTAATTAACCGGCTATATATAAAACAACGTGCCGGTTTCTGTTTTTCAGAACAACAAAAAGCAAAACAATAAAGCAGTTTACAACAGAAGAATCGAAAGAATTAAATTAAAATCTCGATCAGAAATCACATTCATGCCCAAAGCTTTCTGCGTATGTTTATATAATAATAAAAATGGTCACGGCTATTTAAAATAAATTGCCGCAGTTATTTAATTGGTTAATTAATCGGTAATTTACCCTTTTACATCACTTTTTTATACTTCCAGTAGTTCTTAGAAGTAGAACCCGGGAACTTGAGATTTGTAATAAACAAGTCATATAAAGAATGACGTCCCTACGAACGCATCTATTCTCGAATAATTTTGAATTGTAAACAATCATCATTTGTTTGTTGAATTAGCTATTTTGTTCTTCATTTTTTTAACAATTGACAATCTCGCTCGCGACATTGACCGTTCGACATTAAAAACAATATAAAGTATGGATTCGAAGTTCAGGAAATAAATAAATATTATCTTATTGTGGTAGATTGCATTAATTTCATTTAATATTTTAATAATTCCTCGAACGATTCGTCTGCATTCAATAGAGTCTAATAGTTTGCACACTTCTGTTAAACACGGTTAGTACTTTTCCGATAAAATCGGTCTATAAAAGCTACTGATAATTATTCATCACTCATCTGAACAACTAAATAGCCGTATTTATCATATTATTTGGTCGCTGAAAAAAAAAATATCAATATCCACAAATATGAGTAAGTATATTTTGGAAAAGTTACACGACTTTTAAAAAGAACGGTTTTATTAAATAAAATAATCTAACAGTTCTAGGAATGAGAATTACATTTTGTGCAATTTTAATTGCATTGTTGAGCACAGTCTGGGCAGAAATACTTGTTCAAAAACCAGATAATGTGGACAGATGTTTGTTTGCTTGTGAATTATGTTACCATCAGGTATGTTATCAATACAAATATATCGATCTATTATAACGGGGCCTAACGGTTTTTTCGCGTAAATTGTATGATATTGATATCTTGACGAAAGGGAAACACGTTTCAAAAATTCTTGTTTGCCTGTTTATATAAAACACTATCAATATTTCCAAAGCCGGCCCAGCATTGGGCGCCAAGTCCCAGGGGCGCCTCAGTGGTAGAGAAAAATACTTAAAAGAATTTTTTTTCCGCTTTTCGATATTTTGATATAAGGGGCAAGCAAGGGGGCGCCATAATTCAGGCACTAAGTCCAAAGAGGAACCTCAGTGGTAAAAACAAATAAAGGAAAAATATATTTTTTTCGCTTTTCGATATTTTGAGTGTGTGTGGCGTTTGTAATTAGACCACCACACTCTATCTCTGTGCTAAATTTCAAATTTTACGTCAAATAGTTTTAGAGAAAATCATCTATGACAGACGGACGGACACCGAAGCGATTCCATGTGTTCCGTTTTGCACGGAACACTAAAAAGATACACAATTAAGTTAGCAGGAAAGTGGACAAATTGATGTAAATCAATAAACCAATTATTAATTTAGCGACTTTTCGGTCATTTATTTGACCTTCATCAGGCATCTATAAAGTACAGCACATGTTAAAATTAAGTACCGAACCAAATATACAAATAAATGACCGAAACGTCTCTAAATTAATAATTGGTTTATTGATTTATATCAATTTGTCCACTTTCCTGCTAACTTAATTGTATATGTTTGAAAAAAAATATGGACGCAGCAATTTCCAACTAAAAAGATATTTGATTACTCGAAAAAAACGATAGAACCGATTTAAGAAAAAATATGTAGGGCTATTCCGGCATCTCTCTGAACACATTGAAGTCGGTTAACCTATGGTTTAACCCTTTAAGAAGTTAAGACTGATAAAATATTAAAGAAAGATATATAAATATACGCATCGATTCATAACTTTTTTTTAGTCAGTTGATAACACGTGGCGACATATCTGATGTTAGCCACACGTAGGCAGTAGGCATGTAGAGGTGACCTCGTTCCGTGGGATAGTAGTAGGGGTGGCGTCATTCATCAATACTGAGTGATCAATAAAAATATGAACGGTATTCCAGCTGACGTCATTCATGAACGAGGTCACCATTGTATCAATAACCTTGGGCATTAACACGTTCAATATACGATTTTGTAGTTGGGGAGTTCGTGACGAGAAATCGAGTCATGACCGACTGCGCATGACGCGATTTCGAGTCATGAACGACTGCGAATGACGCGATTTCGAGTCATGAGCGACTGCGCATGACACGATTTCGAGTCATGAGCGACTGCGCATGACACGTCTTTGACTTAGGGCACTTAGATGAAACCCCCCGGCCTCGAATCTTTTTTGATCAAAACAGATTATTCGATCAGCTCCAATTGTTTTGCATCACACTCAGTTGTTTAGTGATTATCTTGTTAAACTGTGTTATTTCTTTTAGGATATACTGTTAAAATGTGCTAACACGTGTCTCAAAACCAATGGGCTCATGTCATCAGTTTGGCTTCGAACTTGTAAATACTTTCATGACTCCGATAATCTTCTTGACTATATCAATAGAATTTAAGAAATATTTTATGTCAGGTGTGAAATTAAAAAAGTTTCATTTTATCACAAAAAAATCATCATTTAAAACTTAAGAATGTTATTCATTTATTCGTATTTATTTATATTATGCGTTAAATCTACTAAAACATATATTTTTTTGTTTATAATTTATTTTTTACGTCTTGCAACCAAATTAGAAAGTACGTTGGTATTTATATAAGAATTAATTAGAATAAAAAAAGGATACACTCTTAAGATTATCTAATCATAATGCAAAAATAAAATTATTAAACTATCAATTTATCGTATAGAGCAGCGGTTTCCAACCTAACAAGGAACAAACAGGCACAGTTTTAAAAGAACAATAAAAAAAAATTTCTTCTATAAAATCGGGAAAAATATTCTTTTTGTGATTATTTCGAATAATCGATTTATAATCCCCATCTCTAGTTAAAACAAGTGTTCAAATATTGTTGCTATGTCTGGCGCCGGCATAAGAAATATTACTTTTGAATATTTCAAGCTGGAACATATTTCGCAGAATGACATAAGTAGAGTAAAACCTCGTTTATCCGGCCCTCGATTAGCTGAGTCTCCGCGTTATCCAAGACAACGGACAAATCCCAGCCCTCCGCATTAATTGAGGTATATGCTCGGATAATACGGAAAAACTCGGATAAAACGGATGAAGCCGCTATGGTAGTAGTATTTTGAAAGTGATACTTTGTTTCTACCATATGTACACGTATAAACTTGCTAAGTTCATTAGATTTTCACTTTTATATACTTTTGTGATTCAATTTCATTCTATCATTTCAAATACATAAAAATCAATTAAAATATTCCAATTTCTTATTTCTTCCGTGTTACCCGAGTTTTTGCTTATCCGAGGTGCCTCCTCCCCACATTACCTCGGAAAAACGAGGTTTTACTGTATAAGTAATAAAGAACATTAAAGCCAATTCAGACTAGCCGTTCTCGGTTACGATTCACCGGTCCGGTTCGGTTTTCGATTAATCTAGGCTGCTCACACTATCCCGATTCGGTTCTACGATTATTCTCGATGCGCATGCGCAATTTCGAAATATGATTTGACGTTTGATGTGTAGTTAAACAGCTGGCTAGTCACGTGACTCCAGCAAGCGTTCTCATTGGCTACGGTTGCGAACGGTCCGGTTAAAATTAGAGCTGAACCTAAACGCTCGAACCGAACCGCAATCGGGAACGACTACGCCCTGATTGGTCGAGCTCCCAACCGGACCGGTGAACTGTAACCGAGAACGGCTAGTCTGAATTGGCTTTTAGCCAGTGAGTTTCAACGGTGTCAGTAAGCAACAAATATGTCGCAATATGTAGAAAGGGCTCCTAAAGTTGATTCTTCTCGAACTTTTTAGCTACCTACTTCATTCTTCAGAGCACAGAGTACGGAAATCAGGAGGTGAAAGGCAATATTAAAAGAGTGTCATCGATTTGATATACACATAGAGTGCGCTACAGTGCACCACGTACTCGGTCCACCAATCACCATTGAGTAAACATGTATGTCTACCAATAACCATTGAGTAAACGGAAACGTCCACCAATAATCATTGAGTAAACAATACGTCCCTAACATCAGCCCATCAGGTAGACCCGTTTTTGCGGACGGAAAAATCATAAAAAAGCTTGTCGTTTCACCTACTTTATATCTTATTTCGTGGCTAGAGCTTAAAAGGAGTAAACATAACCTCACTACTGTCAGAAATGTGCTTTTTAATGAAGTGAAGTGCTGTTAAAATTTGGAGAGGTTGGGGCGTCGCTTGACCTTGATACAAACCAATAGCAGATGTATTAAACATGACCGAGAACGAATACTTGATAACACAAATGCATTCTAAGCGATATTTGTTCGATAACTCAGGCAAAGTCAATCTTCAATCTCTTATTACAATTCTCGTAATAGTGTCAACGTATTCGCAATACAACAATACAGTAATACCTCGACTCACGCGAACTCGCAGTTATGCGGTTGTTTATTTTTCCATCTCGCTTCGCTCGCATCTCAATTGTACCCTGAGTTATAAAAAAAACAATTTCACGATCTTTGTAGGTTCTACCTATCGCGTAACTTTGAAGTATTACGGTATAAGCAAACCTAGTAAACAAAAAACTTAGAAAACGTCGCATGTTTGAAACTTTGAATTATTAAAATGGAATATAGTGTACACCATATTTATTAGAAATATAAAGATGAAAATTAAATTAAGTCCTTTCTTAAAAACTATTGCATTGCTTTTGATTTTGTTTTCGGTTTTTTTAATTTTTTCAAACCGTCTAAATTGCCTTTAAGTAGACTACTGTATGCTTGTTGAAATCTGTTTACATCGTGTTGATGTACTACGGTACTTATTTTCTTCGATCTTGATTTCGCATGAATCATACACATGTATTCGGTGGGGTCTGGTAAAGGTGGTCTGCCTTCTCTAGGAATTGGTTTTGTTTGTCCCCCATCTAAAAAAAAACCAGACAATATTCAACAAACAGTTGCATAACTCTTATAATGATATCAGACGTGTCACTCAAATGAAAGTTCATTTTTGTTTCATTCCGCGTTCACACGGACAGACAGAATGACATGGAAATGAACGTTCGTTCAGTCTTTTCCTCGAAGATGTCGTCGAATGAAGTCGTGCGCTTTGGAATTCGTTTGTTTTGTGATCATTTGATCGAAGAATTGACAAAAAAAAAGCAAAGTCTAAGTTTAAGGTAGTTGTCGTGGTTAAGGCACACCGTCAGAAAATTTTTAATTTTTGTATATTTATTACGGACATGATAATACAATTACTCTGAAAATTTGAAGTCGATCGACCGTATATAATCTGAGATAAATTCAATTGAAAATTGGATAATTAACATTGATTGTATACGATTTCTGTAGTTCTCATTTATAAAAAAAGAACTGTCAGAAACTTTCCAAAAACTGACAGTCTTTCAATGCATTTGTTATGAGTTTAAAAAAAAATAAGAAATTTTTTTTGACCGTCTAATTATTTATAAATAACGATTTAAAGTTCAACAATTTATAGAAAAGTATACATGCATACGAATACTATATGGGTTACGTTTCCACGGGTACAGTCTTGCGTACAAATTATGGATCACTTAGCTACAAGCTAGTATACTTTTGCGGCGCGTATAATCTATAACTTTTTGACAATATTGTACCACGACAACTACCTTAAATCATTAATTAGAGATTTTATGGAATTTGTCCGTACTGTTCTGTCTTTGTATTCGTCAAGTTTATGGTTCCAAAGACATTGATAATTTTTGAAATTCTCTATGCGGTATCGTAGTCCCAAATCCGTTTGCTACAAGACACGACACAAAATGATCGAACCCGAATGAATGATGCCGAATGCTGATATCTAGCGTTGTTGGATCGGTTCATTAATGAATTCATTTGTCACTATTGTTACAATTTATGTTCAGACGTTTCATTTCGAGTGAAAAGTGCTGAATGAGGCAAAAATGAACAAAAAATGAACCTTCGGATATCACCTTAAAATACGAAAATTATGGACTTACATTTTTTCATTGTTAGAGTTACTGATCCGCTGGACCGTGACTTTTGAAATAGTCTTGTCAGTTCGGTTAAGAACTAAAATGTTAATAAAAATTAGTTCTGTCATAAATTTAAAAGTTATTTGCAATTATATCAAACATACCGCATCGTTTTCTAGTAAAACCATATTTCTAAATTTTGTATTTCTCACGAAGAAAAATCACAGCTGTTTAACTATTTTTTTAGCATGTGGTGATTTTAAAATGCAATGTTTATTGGTTATGAACTGCATAAATGTCAACTTTTTACTAGGAGGATAGAATAGAGACAACTAGAGTTGGGTAACTCAGATCTGAAGCGGTTCAAAGAGCCAACTCCGACAGAAGATCCGTGAGAGCCGACTCACTTTTTTTGGAGCCGACGGATCAACGGATCCGCATAACTCAGTGAAACACTTAACACACAGAAGCACATTTTACACTTACGTATCAGTTCTTGCTTTGATGCATCTGTCAGCTCAAATGACTCATGCATCACATGTTTGGCTATGCATTCTTGATTCTATACAGGTCGTGATATGACTGACTGAACTAGGTAACTCAGTGGCAGATTGCAGTAACATATTCAGAACTCGGCTCTTTTTGAACCGGTTCAGTGAGCCGGCTCACATACGGGGTCCAGATGCAAAGATGCAGATCACTAAAAAGAATTGTTTTTCCCATCTCGAAGGCAAACCAGTTTTAATACCTGACGATATGCAACCTAGTCGCACTTATGCATATGATGTAGTCTGCCTTTGGGTAATTACTAGAAAAAAATCTAGTTTTAATATAAATAAGAAACTGGTTCAGAACTACAGAGATCGTATACAATCAATGTTAATTATCCAATTTTTAATTGAATTTATCTCGGATTATATACGGTCGATCGACTTCAAATTTTCAGGGCAATTGTATTATCATGTCCTTAATAAGTATACAAAAATTAAGAATTTTCTGACGGTGTGCCTTAACCACAACTACCTTAAGGAAATTACTAAAAATGAAAACTAACGATGCAAATGTTTCTTTTATTTAAAACTGCCGTTTATTGAAGCTAAACATTGTGAAATACAATCGCAAATATACTATTATGCAATAAAATCTCTCAATTACAAGGAGTTATTCACAATCTGCGACTAAATATGACACATAAATGTAAATTATAAAACTTATTATACACAATTATAAAAGTCAATATTACAATACAATAATGTACTATAAAACCAATCAAAATATCTTTATTGATTTTAAATTGTCAGAAACATTGACCGTTGCATTATTAAAAACGTAAATAGCGAAAATTATTGTAAAACGCAAAAAACAAAATATTTCATTATCATAGCAAATAAAGTTAACGCTCAGAAACTCCTGTTGAACTTATTTAATGGACATGGGCACATGACAAGCATAACGTAGATGGCAGCAGGTACATAACGACTTAAGTTACGATTGATATTCACTATGGAGTATAGTAAAAAACCAGATCTATTTATTACTTCCTCAGTTGTGTGATTTAAATAAGAAATAATTCAAAATAAATCTGTGATTTTTTAATATTATTATCATTTAAATACATATAATTAGTTTTTATATTTTAATTTCTCCTTCTGTGGCAAATTCTTCTTTCACAAAGTATTGTCCCAGCATTTACAGTAAAAGTTTTTCCCTTCTGAGAGCATACAGCCAGTTATTCTTCAATTTCGGATCCTTTGGAGATACGAGACCTTTAGTCAACGATTTATTATTTGAAATAAACTTATTTTGCAGACACTGCTATGAACTATTCACGGACTGAGATCGTTATTTAGCTGGCGCCCCTAGCGGTAAAGTTTGGCAGTACCCATCTCCATTAATTAATGAGCCTATCTACTGACTGCAATACCTCAATTAGCTGTAGGACACTTTACATGCCTACCACAAGTACCGCCTCTTACGGCAGAACGTCAGTCATTTTGCCTGTCAGTTACGACTTATTTAATAACATAGAATTTCGCAAAGACAAGCTTTAAATTCTAAGACCTACTGTGAACATCTTTGTAAATTCTTTTCCCCTATGGAAACCAACAATTTTCGACAAATTTTAAATCTGCCAAAATCGTAAATCTGATTCAGAAACGCATTCTATATTTAATTATCTATTTTTTCATTGCTATATGAAAATAATTCAGAATCGAAAAATTGTCAGTCTGTACCACAGACGGTCAATTTTTTGTTTCTCAGGAAAAAGGTTCATTGATTAGCAGTGCTTCAAAAACAAATACAAAATTCTTTTGTTAATGTCTGGTCATCTATGTGACTACAATTGGCCAGTCGATTCAACACACCTATTTTACTTGTCTTTATCCGCTTTTTTATGATTACCAGTCTTAAATCCAATTTCAGAAGCTTAAGCTATTTGTGTAATTCATCATATTCTCTGTGCTCAGCTCTACGGACAAAACATTTAAACATTTCGTCGAAAAACGCAGACCAAAATATCGTTATTTTAAATACATTTTCCAATTTTAATAAAAGCACAAAATTTAATAACATAATAATCATAATAAATTACTTAAAGTTAAATCACACATAAAAAATATAAGACCGTGGTTCCAATGCAAACATATTCTAAATATCTCGGTTCACATAAACCACTTATTTTAGTTTAATGAAACCGTTTTTCCTGATCTCTGAATGAAAAAAAATTTAAACTTAAGACCTGCAAAAGTATGACGTAACACACGCACACATAATCTGTGTTTCTGCGCATGTCTATACAGCTATGGCAAATGCGCAGATACCTTTGCGCAAGTTAATTCGATTGAATTTTGAAGTATTTCGTCAGTTACACAAGCTATTTTAATTGAATAGTAGATCGTAAATCTGTAATATTTGAAAATTGGCGTAAAGTAACTTTAATTGATGTGACATGTTAAAAATCTTTTGTTTTTCTTGTAAAACTACTATTTCGCTATTCAAAAATAATAAATACGTTTGTATTGTAACCTCTTTACTTATGTACAGAAAACTTAACTATAGTCTGTAATAGGGAGCGGTATTAAAGCTGGAAGAGGTCTAGACATTATTTCGTCTGCACTGGAAAAAAACAAAAGAAAATTATTGCTTGAAATGGATCAGTGTTAAATTTCCAGTCCTCTATTTTGTTATTGTCTGTTAGTAATATTCCACATGCTTGAACTATTACCTACTGCAGACAAAACAACGTCACAGCTTTATTAGCTGAATCACTTCGCGCACAATGCTGCGCAGTCGGCTGCCATGTTCCTAGCAGGCACAACAGCTGTCCGCTGACTTAAACTGTCGTGTAGTAAAGTGAAATCAAGAGATGGGTTAGCACCCGCTTAACCCAAGTTCACAATCGCGTTCAAGGTCGTAGAAATTCGCTGAAGTGCCAATAGGCGAGTGAATTTGCTGATGTTTCTATATGCTGTGGCCACTTCCGATTTTAATACTGCTCTAAATACAATCTTTCTGACTCAAATGACACAATTTTAGTATGTACAAAATACGTTGCGATAATCCTTGTAAAAATCAGAATTAAAAATATGATAAGAACTTAAGTATGTAGTCTACTTAACATTAGAATCTACTAAAGAAGCTCATTTATTATGGTACAAAGGTGACGTGTTTATTAAAGTGAGCTTAAATATAAATACTGTAGAGTGAATCCAAAAGAACATCGCTGCACCATTTTCAAGGTTGAATAGGGATGTTGACTATTTTTGGGAAAGTGTTTTAAATCGTGCATGACTACCTAATATAATCACAAATATTTATTATTATTTTTTAAATACGACTCACCCTTTAAAAATCATGTATTTTAAATTCCGTTTCAAATTTTGCTCCAAAACATTAATACTTGTCACGTGACTGCCGTGACGTCGTAGGCTCATAAACGCTGCTAAACTGATAAGGTGATAGGTTTTTTCGTAATTGTTGCTATAGAAATTTTCGAATAAAATAAATATTAACAAAACAATGAAACCTTTTGACAGGCGTAAACAGCGTCTGATGTTGTTAATGAGCCAGTGACGTCATGCATTCTGATTGGTGTTCGTTGTCACGTGACTTGAGAGTGGTTTAATTACGTTTTACTTATTAAATAATAATTGAATTCCTTAAAAATGAGGAAATATAATGTTTTTTTTTAGTATTTCTATCATAGAAACTACCACTTAACGTTAAAATTATATATTTATTTAAATACTGTGAACATCCCTACTCAGTGAGGCAATTACTTTCTGTCTTGGAATTCGATTTCTTGCGCATGACGAAGCGACATTTTCATTTGTTTGGAATCACTCTTTCCAAGTTTGGTACCAGCAATTTCACTGAAAATTAAAAATAGAATATTTACACGCTTTCGACACGAATTTAACATTTTGATTGAAGGATCCTTATACCCATTTTTTTTATTTTTAATTAAAATATCGATACGGAGAACCATACATGACTCCATATTCGAAAATAATTTTTAATACGAAGAATGTCTGTGGCATTTTCCAGAATGGTCCTTATTTAATTCTTAGCCGATTTTTCCGAAGTCTGTGATCCGATTGGAACTAAAATCAATAAACCTGGAGTTCTTACTGAGAAACATTAAAAAAGGTGTATTTTTGCAAAAGTTTTTGTGAACGAATTAAAATTCCCCAGGCACACATATAGCTGCCATGCAGAAAATCACTTTTCTTTACGTTTCGAGAATAATTACGATTGGAATCTGACCTTATCTCGAACACGATTCTATCACCATACTTCCATTTCCTCACATTGAAGTAAAATAAATAATAATTGAAATAGGCTATCTGACACTTATTTTTAAATTGTGACGTCATTCTTGTATTATATGATCATGTGCTAATAAGGCTCGACATCATTTACATGAGGCACGTGTGTTTACTACAAGTCTGACATCACATTTCAAACCATCATGGCGAGCAGCGTTTTTTGACATGTCAAAAAATTGAAATAATAAATCAACCTCGTGTTTTTGTGAATACAAACCGATAATTTCTGATTTCATATTCGATAAGAACTGAGTGGTTTCACTTTTCGTTATGCTCCCGTTTCTTAACATAGAACCATGTAATATAAGAAGTTTCATTTCAATATGACTTATAAAGCGTTTCAACTATTCATTGAAAAGTTCTTTATATGAATTGTGCCCTTTTGCAATTCTACTTATTACTTTTTCCATTATATGTACAGTATTAAGGAAATAAAAATACATTATTAATTTGTTGGTTATAATCAATTCTGGAACCATACTTGGATTTTTTTAATTTCAATAAATGCAATACATTTCACTAAAGTTAAAGTTTTAATGACTAAAATATAAAACTTTTATGAACCACTGTGGCAAGAACACTGAAACAAAACACCTTTTTTTCTTCTTTTTTCTTATCTTTTCTTGCGATAATGTCACAGTGTCACCGCTAATTTATTTGTTAAATTATAGTTTTTAGTTTTTTTCTTTTAATTAAATAAAAATATATCTTTCTCAATATATTATGCTTTAGATGAAATTACATAAAATTTGAAAAAAACAATTTCTGCACAATTGTTGCACATAAACAATGCCTATAAAAGAATAACTACTTAACAATTTGAACACATGCTTGCGTGATTTACTGATGCATTTGCTACATTTATATGCACACGAACGCCAATGCGCATTTATTTTGCGCATGTAAACAATTGCGCATTCCGTTAGGGTGACTGGTCCCTCAGATTGTAAAATATGCCCAAGGGAAATTTCAAACTGTGGTCGCAAAATTTTATTAGTTATGATTAAGCACTAAGCTTCACAAAATTTGGCTTGCTGGTTAAAAATTTCAAAAAACAAAATTTTTGCCCCAAAAATTGAATCAAAAAACGTGATAATCGTCACACGAGATTTCGAATTACGAGAAGGAAAGTGAACTTTTTGAAATTTTTTATTTACAAACTTATGTTGAAAAAAATACTAATTTGGCTTGCTCAATGATTTTTTTTATTTAATTTTTCCTGTACAAAATTTGTGTAAAACTTCTGCTAATTTTCTCGTTTTTATCTGATTTTAAATCTTTTATGAGATCAAAAAACTGTAAAAACTTGGCTAAAGGCCATATAGGAAGAATGGTACAAATTTCTAGTTTACTTTGTAAGCATTACCATCAAAGATTGAGATTTCCAAAACGTAAGTGCATTTTACATGGGGAGAAAGGGGGGCATATTGAACAGCTGGTAAACGGTCACCTTAATTCAGTTTGGCCAACTGTCTAATTGACCAACTATAAGAAGTGATATTTTGTGTCAGGATGTCAACATTTAGACATATTAGCATATAAAATTAATTTTCGCATTCGCATAAATGACAGATTTATAACTAAAATAATTATTACTTTTATATTTACAAAACACCTTATGTGACGCATTTAGAAAACGTAAGTGAAGTAAAATTATTATAATGACCTTGATTAACGCTTGAACTTAAAAATGCGTATTCTATTTGTAATACGAATGGGCGTGCATCTAAACTTCAAACAGCAGAGTGTCTATTATTCGAACCAATCAGAAACGACACACACTCGACACTGCGCAGTTCGTTACTGCTCAATTTGTTACTTTTCCAATTGTTTTTTTTTTTGCGATTATAATTATTAAAGTGCCGTCATGACACAACAGCACTGATGCCATATATCTAATAGTCCTATATTGCTATCGGCCGTAAATGGAAGTATCACGGAGTAAGTGAGACAGCAAACAACTACTTCTATCTCTTTTTAGACCAAACGATCCGTTGTGCGCATGCGTCATGAGTTTGGTGAGTCTATAACGTTATAACTGATGCGTGCTTATAGGCTTGTTCAATTCTCGGACATGCGCGTAGGACTCAATCTAGTTACGCGAGAGATAGAAGCATATATGTTCTGCACCGTAATTATTTCGTCCTTCTCCAAACCCCTACTAGCAATATGGGAGTATATATGACTGATTTAACAATAAATAAAAAAAAAAAAAATTACGTAATGTATAAACAATTATATATTTTATATGATCAAAGAAAAATATTTTTAATAATCAAACAAAACAGAAAAAATACGAACTGTACAATGGTCCCAGTAAGTTCGGATAATTGACGCTCTCCTGCGACAAAATAAAAACAAGAGAATGCATCCCTTTAAAAATATCAAATGAGGAACTTGCATAAAAATTTAAAATAAAAATATGTTAATCATAAGTATACACATTTTTGAAAATTTAATATCCCAAGTTTTTACTTTTATTTGGCTTGTATTTACTACACCCAGTTTTGTACCAACAGTTAGGACTACTTGAACCTAGTACCAATTAATATTTTTATTAATAAACTGAACACCAGTTCTTGGACTGGAATCTAGGAACTGGGGGTTTGTAAAAGGGAAGCATTGGAAATGTCATATAAACAGAACCGATTTTCATAAAAACTGTATGGTACCAACCCGGTAACATTTTGAACAAAATGGCGTTGAAATTTTTCAAATCGGTTTACAATTGACGAAAATATCAGTGAACAAAAAAAAAAAAAAAAAAACATGAATATAGAACCTCCTCTTTGTTTTTAAAGTCAGTTAAAAGGCATTCTTACACGCCTCCAGACCTACTTTTTACACCAAGATTTATGGCTAGGCAGTTTTTTAAAGAAATCAATAAGAAAAGAATCCACATAAATCAAGTTTAAATTTCATTCAACTCGGTAAAAAAAAACAGTTTTTATGTAAAAGATTTTGTTTATTCAATGGTGGAGCATAAAATGTAATTATTAGGACACGTTACGCATGACGCATTTTTGATGCGGGTATGCAATAATCAACTTTCTTCTTCGAATGCTAGTATAAAATGCGTCAATTTCAATTACAAAAATGTAATTTCCACATTTTGATTCTATTAATACTGCTGAGCCACATACATATTTGAAAACGTAAAAAAGACTTTGTTAAAACTTAAAAAGTGTCAAGTTCCTCGTTATAAAACAATTTCTTTTGTTTAATAAAATTGTAATGTATTTTGTTTATGCAGCTTAAATTATGTATATAGTTCTCATTAATCTCTATAAACTGCAACACATTCAAATTTAGTGAACTATAATATTTAAATGAATTAAACTATGACTACTCCAATAGCTTTCAAAAATCTCTGTAGATTTAAATTATCATCGATTGGTGTTCCGTCAAAATAACTTCAATTCATCTCCTACAAAAACAAATGACGATAAAAAACAAAATGTGAGTGACGCTGTATTCTTGAAAATTGATGTGTAAGCATGTAAGCTCTTTTCACTTGTTTCACGAACGTTTGAAAACAGATAACGTCGACATAGCGTGCGCACGCGAGAAGACTCCACAGACAGACCCATACTTACACAGGCATTTAAGGTCTGAAGTCTGACACAGGCACTTAAAATCTGACGTCCGACATTCGAAGTCTCACTCAGCCCTTACTGTGTACCAAGAGCTAAGATGTTTACACATCAAAAATTATCAAAATTTACAACAGGCCTCCGATATCCGCGATGGTTTGGTTCTACTGTCTCTACAGATAGTAGCAAACCACTTGCGAACAGTGGCAGATCTAGGATCCAGGTCTGGGGCGTTAAAACCTGGAAAGTCTAGTTGAGTTGATTCATTGCAACTACTCATTGAAAGTTTTCTGTGCAACATTTTTTCTTCGGTACAGTTTGTGTGAATACATATTTGAATTCTCATGAATTTCATGATATAATCGACATAAATTTTGTTTAAATATGAAATAGGCACATCAGTTCTTCGAAATTACGGAAAAATGTGCCTTTGAGACTGAAAAATTCCTTTCGGGGATAAAGTATTCTTGTCTTGTTTGGGGAAAAATTTATCCTGAGATTTCTAGACATGAATTTTTTTACTGTGACTCCGTAGAGCGTTTTAACAAGTTTTCATGCCTACGTGTTTCTACCAGTCAATTGTTTCGCGCGTTTATTCCAAACCGTGGACATAGAAGGCCTACATGTAATTAATTAATTTGCAACTTACCTACAACCGAGAGGTTGACTGTTTGAACCAAGAGGTGATCTGGAACGACTCCGTGATTTTGAACGTCTATGAGATATGTCTGGCTTTGTTGTGGTGACGTCTCCCCAGTCACTAAGATCATATTTTGATAAATCGCCATCTTCGTCGTCATCTTCTTCTTCATCGTCATCCGCCTCATCGTCGGCTTCTTTAGGCTAAGAACAATTTGGATAAAAAACGTGAAAGCCTCACCCACATAAGCTCATGGGGGAAGTGAAACTTCTTCTTGTTTCATTGATACTGTTGGGTCTTTTGAGACAACATTAATACTCTGCATTGTCGACCACAACATTGTTTTGTTTGAAGTTTCTATTAGCAACGCTTAAGAAACAAACAAGTTTAATACAATTTTCAATCTCGTTGTGATCAGATGCATTTAGACTTCGTCTTGATTAAATCAAATTTTATTGTTTCATTTATTTCCTTTTTAGTGTATTTGCAATATGGCAACATACACTATTGGCGTCGGTCGGATGGCGGGACCTAGGGGTCGGACCAAAATTTCTCGACGTTTCATAACCTCCCAAACACTTTGGCACCATTTTTAAAAATGTTTATATATATTTATATATATATATATATATATATATATATATATATATATATATATATGCGTATATATATATATATATATATGTGTGCGGGCAATAACTTTCGAAAGAGTTAATTGATTTTAACGAAATTTAGCCCACGTGTTGAAATCCATCACTGCAAGAAGCCTATTTAAAATGGGCGTAATCGGGCCATTTTAAGGGTAGTTTTTAGGGGTTGAAAAACGTTTTTGGACCCCAAAATACCGAAAAAATTCTCAGAATCGTTTCAAAATTGACATTTAACCCTTTAGTAGTAATTAAAAAGTTCCCCTAAAATTTTAATAAAATCGGCCCGACAGGACCGGATTTACAAATTTTATGAAAACACTAGTTTGCAGATAGTGACTTATTTATTGAAGGGTGTATTTAATTCAATGTAGACGTTAGATTGATAATAATATTACAATTAAGAAAAAAAATGTTATTTTAAGGGGTGTATTAAGGGGTTAAATTTTTTATTTTGCCCAAAAACAAACTTAATTTCAGATAATAAAAGTATAAAACCACACGGCCCTGTAGAAGCAAATACACTATATTGTCGGCAGGGTTTTGGCACTGCGACCCGGGTTTTTATTTTATATCAATAGATCAAATTGATCATTATAGATCTAATAGATCATTATCGATCAAATAGATTATTATAATACGTTATCCACTTTGCGTTACCAAAGTTTCTCTTATATTTCCCATGTTTCTCCTCACTGTAGAATCATTTTCCCTTCAATTTTGCGTTACTAAGGTTTCCCTTATATTTCCCCGCCTTAAGGTCCACGCACCCACTGAGTCAGATCGGATCGGCTTGACACGGTCGGCAGTTTTGGGATACATGAAGTCCCCTCAGACTGACTCGAAAATATCTGCCATGCCGAGCCGATCCAATACAGTGGATGTCGACATTTAATATTACTGTAAATTTCAAACAGATACTTTGATAAAGAGGTTTCACTTCAAAAAATCATACTGATAGATAATAATATCGATAATATCCTCCAAAAAACAAAAATCTGCTTACTTCTCTCACTTCCTGTTCGTCTTTAACACTTTCGTCTTTATCGTTCTGTTCTAACTGTTTAAGACGTTCGTGATTATCTTTCCGATAACTGTGACTACTACTGCTGTCGCTCCAATGGCCATCTTCTTTCATTCGTCTCTTTTTTCGTCTTCCAAACTAAACAACAAAGTCAAACATTAATATAAGCATCCATGGTTCCAGTTTAGAACACACACTAAATCAGCGTTTCCCAAACTTTCTTAACCACGACCAGGAACGAGGTTTTAAAATTTTTTGTGACTCACTTTATGAAAAAAAGAACATTTATTTACAAAATAATTTTTTTTAATAGAAATTAATTATTTGTCTGCTTATTTCATAGACAAAAATTCACAATTTTTTTCGGGAAACGTTGCAGTAAATTATTTCCGTTTAGTTAAGGTACAGTAGGACCTCTATAAGTTAAAAATTTTTTGAATTCCCTTCCCCTGAAAGCATAAAACCTCCATTACTTAAATCACAAAACCTCGGTAACTTAAACAAATATTCCGAACATCGCCCTCGATAACTTAAAATAATATTTTGGTGACCTCCATAAGTTAAAGTATTATCAGTGAGTCATCATGAGTAAGTATCCAAACAAAAGGTTTTGCCAAGAACTTGATTGATTTTCACTAAATCGCTTTACTGATTTCTTTGTTTAAATAATTGATTGTTTAAATAAATAATTGATTCTAAATGAATAGTTAAAAAATGTATGTAACCTCTATTGAACTAAATACATCCTCTATAAAATCCACAAACCTTAGTAAGTTAAAAATTTTACTCTGACAACCTCTCTAACTTCAACTCTCGATAAGTAAAAAACTCGATAACTTAAATTTTTTAACGTTTTCCTTGGATTTTAACTTATCGAGGTTCTACTGTAGTTCCAGTGTGGTATAATAAAGTGAAATCACTTTTCGACAGATTTGGCTCATTTTTTTCATAGGCTCAAAATCACGTTTTCTAATATTTCAGAATTCTTAACCATTTATAACGCGATATAATTAATAACAAAATTCGCAATTTTCACGGTTAGCACACAAAAACTGCGAACTTTGTTATAAATAATCTTGCGTTCTAAACTGTCAAAAATTCTGAAACTTCGGGATTTATTAGAAAACGTTATTCTGAGCCTATGAAAAAAAAATGAGCAAAATCTGTCGAAAAGTGATTTTTCTTTATTATACCACGTTAGAACTACCTTGATATCAATCAAGGCCATAGCTAGGGGGAAGCACAGAGACAGCGAGTTCACTGACCTCATCATATTCATCGTCTGAATCATCGCGCTGTTTATATTCCACAACTCCGCGATCGTTATATCCACCCCCAAGTCCGGTCCGTTCTTCAACTTCTCCGAAACGAGGTGCGTTGCACATATTACACTGTTGCCGTCTCGCCCAATTTACATTCCCGCATCTGCAAAACGAACGAAACGCAGGTCTTAACAGTGTTGGATCACTTTCACACAGTTTGTGCCGAGACCCAGCGGTAAGAGGCGAGGTAGGCAAAAGACATATTGTGGATGTGACCTTCTTTAGTTCTGTTTCGCTCAAATCATCCGCACGTTTCAATTTTTGGCTGGTGCCAACTACGAGGTTAAAAGGTGCTATTGCAAGAGTGCCGCTGTCAATTGATTACTCTAATTTTTGGAAATATTTTGAAGATTTAAAAAACTTTTCCGAAAAAGCAAGTCACTTTAGGTTTGTGATGGAACAGTTTTGTGAAATAAGTACTACTATGGTCATAGTGACATTGAAAACGTGTTTTTTTGGCACAATTAATGCCAACTTTTTTCTAGTACATAAATTACAACAGTAGTCCATTAGAGACCTAGATTTGTCCTTTATCTTCCTTATAGAGAAAGAATTTTTGCAGAATGTTGACGAATAAGTAATATTAGTTGACAGCCGAAACTCTATTTTTGGCTTAAATTCAGAGCGTTCCGATAGCCTTAAGTGGCCTTTAGGCTAGCGATTACACGAGCATATTTGAAACGTCATTTCTTACAAACACTGCCATCATTTTATCTTCAAAAGAGTAACGGCTCAATTACATCGAGCGAGTTTACTAGCTACTAGCCGTTCCATCTACCTACGTTTCGTCGACACTGAAACTAGCAAACACCGGGTTTCAACTTTACTAGCTGATTTTTTACAATCGGCTAGTATCAGCCAGTTGGCTAGTAAGCGAGTTTACTAGTAGCTAGTGAATTCGCCGGCTAGTAGCTAGTAAACTCGCTCAATGTAATTGAGTCTTAACATGTTTGAAGCTGATTGTAAACGTCACATAACTAAGGATATTGGACTCGACCTGTCTGGATACTAACTATTCTTATCCTTGAAATACAACAAAATCGAATGTAGTTATTAATAGTTTTCCCGCTTAATAAAAGTTGTTGCGGGTGTCATGGCAGCAAGCACTAGAATTAGTGTACAAAACAGTATCATACACTTCAAGCAAGCTTGCAGAAGCTTGATTATTGACGAAATATCAAACACAGTTTGATATTAAATTTATTGTCAAGCGCCTATGCAAGTCTTTAGTCAGAGCTGTCAAGTTCGCTTGAGGGTATATGGGCCGCTTTACGCTACATAGTTATGTAATCAAATTACTTATTGCACTGCCAGTCGTCAGCACTGAATAACCCCTTGCTTTTTTCCGCTGCCGCTTTGCCAATTTCTTGTCCGAGTTTTCGTTTTTTAGGAGCTTCATCGCGTTCTTTATTGCAACGATTACACGTTTTTCTACGCGCAAAATTTATATTCCCGCATCTGTAAAATAACACATCCTTTTTTTTAATGATTCCAATGAAGAGCCGGTCTTAAGTAATGTTGACATTTCGCATTACTTACTGAGCATCCGGACAAATCCAGTCATGTTCGCCTGGTTTAAAACCACTTATATTACTAGACGAATTTACTTCTAAATCAGCCATTTCTTAAGTCAGTTGATTTTTGACGTTTATTTAATTTACATCCTCATTGAACATCATCCATATTTGTTACCCCCACCTGTTTACACCTTATCTATGGTTTACTATAGCCAATATTTAAAATATTTTTTTATGCTCTAAGCGAAATAACAGCTGGCTGGTTTGACGTACGAATTGCTTTTAGATTGTAACAGTCTCGTGTTTGCAATCCATGTCTCTTATTTGCTTAATTAAAAGCAGCTAACATTTTAAAAAGTATTAAAATTTATAATCTATTTTACCGTTATAACCTAAAATGCATTATCTCACAAATTGTTAATTTCGAGAAAGCGTGCGTGCATTGATTATGTCAGGTTTACATACTGCAAAGTGCATAAGACATTTTGTGTTAATCTAGTATTCTTACAGCTTTCTAGTATTGTATTATCTCATAATAAAATTACAAGTTATGAGAAAACTAGAGATACTGCTTCTTAGATTACGACAGCTAAATTGTAGTGTGTAAACTTCGACGAAATCCCGTTTGATGCCGCTAGTATAGTGTTTTTTTAATTTTTGAGGATCAGCACGTCAAGCAGATCTCTACATTTTAAGAATTAAATGTGTAACGGTCGATTATTGACAACAATAATATTGTTAGTGAAGCAAGAAATGTAGTGAATATTTTAATAAATATCAAGTTCGGAATTAGATTTAAACGCACAAATGAAAGCTCAGAGCCAGGTATGTTTGGATACATTTTCGAAATACTATTTATACCGTATTTGCCCCAAACGTAATTGTAAGAAATTAAATTATGAAACCAACAAATTTCGATTCGATTATTAAATAAAGTATACTGAATTCAGAAATATAATCTATGTGAACTCCATTGTGTCTCAACACAGAATGCCCTGCATCCAATCTTTCCATTACAAAAAGCGTTACATAATTATGACATTCATTAATGCTGTAGGTTAAACATTTGTTTACAAACTGTTCTTTAATTTTTTCTCCTGGCTTTGTGTTCATTGCTAAATACATTTTTTTAGTAGTGAAATATTACTGATACATTCATGTATTTTTAATATTCATATAAAAATAGACTATAATTTTTAATTTTCTTCTTCCGAAACCTAAATAATTAGTTTAGTTGCAAAAGAATATTTTTTGTATTCCTCAGGATGAACTGATTATCTGAAACGATCGTCGAAAAATAATTTAATAATAATTTTTAAGTGTTTTAATATTTATTTGTTATTATTAATCATGTTCTATCAAGTTCCGAATGAAAAATCAGTGCAAATTATAACTGGTTTATTACGGTCACAATTTCTTAATATTGGAATAATAGCTAAACGTTTACTATAATATTATGAAACATTCATGTGTGAGTGTTTCGTATAATATTATAAAAAACTATTAACTATTATTCCTATATGTGAAATTAACAATTGTAACTGAATCCTGTTACCAATATTCAGTTCGAACTTTCAATAAAACTGACTTATTGACAATAAATATTGTCAGTTGTTAATGTGAGGGTTCGTTTTAATACATAAAAATTAACAGTATGGTGTTTGTGTTTAGGCTAGAAAACATTCACAGATGACAACGTGAGATTTTGTGCAGTTTAACCAAAAGTGAATTTAGTGACGACATTGTGTGACGTCTCGTGGGCCGCGACACAGCTAGTTTACAAAAAAAAACACACGTGAGTTGTCTATTTATTCAATTCTTTTATTTTTTTCTATATTTTTTTGTAAATACTCTGCTACATACATGACCTTGAACAAGGTTAGGACTTACAGTGCAAATGGCGATGAAAAGCGACAAATTACGTAATACTGAAACATTGACAAGTTTTATTATACTGAATATCCACGCGAAAGCTTTCCCATGCGTTTGTTTTATCTTTTAAGTTAGAAATTGGGAACTTTAGGGGTTGGATAATCGATAAAGACATCCAACTTTCTCCGGTTGCTGTAACTTGTTATCTTAATAGCGACCTACATTTTTTTCGATACTCAGGAGAAGGGTCTCATTAGATGCAGTGCAGGGTATAAATAAGGAAATTTGGGGCCCAGACCCAAGGCCCCCACAAACTAACGGATAATACAATTTCTAAAAAAAAATATAATCGATACTCTTAATGAATTTTCAGAAAAAATTTCCAATACATTTTTCGATCTAAAATTACAAAAATATGCAAATTAGTAATATTTATTTTTCACTGAAAAATTAGTAGTTTTTAACAAATTGCGTCATGTGTAAATATTCTTCTAATCTTGATCTTCTTACATGGGGCCCCCCACAGCCTTTGTGCCCATGGGTCTTGAATTATCAAATACTAGCGGCCCAGTCCGGCTTCGCCCGGATGTAAATGTAATATATAAGATATAAAAGATGAGAATCATTATCATTAAATTCTCAACGTGTATTGAATTTGCGCCAATTCAATCGCTTTTATTTGTGAATGTTCAAAAATCGAAGAAAAATCTTATTTCCCAAAAAGAAATTTAAAAAAATTCTGTTGATCCGATCGCTATCAAACTTCAGAAGATCACCCGCTGGGCTAATCTAAAGATTGTCTGAAAATTTCATCAAAAATGGTCTACCCGTTTGGAGTCCATAGAATACATATACATCGTCTTTTATCTATATAAATTATTAAAATGTAAAAAGTGGTTATTGTGACATAACGATAATAGTTGGACATATAGTATCGCGAAGTGTTTGTAGTTATTGATATGTTCTTTAATATTGTAGTTTTGGTCTATCATCAATAGTTTCCGCAGCGCATGCGACGAAAGATGTTTTATGGCATTTTTTTTACACCTTGGGTTACGTTACTAAAGTTTTAGTAAGGATTCCTAATATTTTCTAGCAATAAATATAGCCTATGTTACTCAGGGTGAATGTAGCTTTCTAATGGTGAAAGAATTTTTTAAATCGGCACAGTAGTTTTTGAGTTTATTCATTACAAACATACACACACACACAAAAATACAAATCTTTCCTCTTTATAATATTAGTGTAGATGAAACTGGTTAGATGTATGCGAAGGCATGGAGAACACGTGTAAGCGAAATTTGAATTGAATGCGAAATACAAATTAAAAGTTTATTTTCTATATTTTCGATCTTTTATAAAATAATAGTTTTTCGACAGCAGCTATCAGATTTTTATTGTTTTCATATCAACTTTGTTTAAAATAGAAATAAAATACTGATAATAACAGAAAACAGGATCACGGGTAATTGGAATAAAAACCCGGGTCGCAGTGCCAAAACCCTGCCGACAATATAGTGTATTTGCTTGTATAGGGCCGTGTGGTTTTATACTTTTATTATGTGAAATTAAGTTTGTTTTTGGGCAAAATAAAAAATTTAACCCCTTAATACACTCCTTAAAATAACATTTTTTTCTTAATTGTAATATTATTATCAATCTAACGTCTACACCGAATTAAATATACCCTTCAATAAATAAGTCACTATCTGCAAACTAGTGTTTTCATAAAATTTGTATATCCAATCCTGTCGGGCCGATTTTATTAAAATTGTGGGGACACTTTTTAATCACTACCAAAGGGTTAAATTTCAATTTTGAAACGATTCGGAGAATTTTTTCGGTATTTTGGGGCCCAAAAACAGTTTTCAACCCCTAAAAACTACCCTTAAAATAGCCCGATTAGGCCCATTTTAAATAGGCTTCTTGCGGTGATGGATTTCAACACGTGGCCCAAATTTCGTTGAAATCAATTAACTCTTTCGAAAGTTATCGCGCGTACACACACACACACACATATATATATATATATATATATAATATAAACATTTTTAAAAATGGTGCCAAAGTGTTTAGGAGGTTATGAAACGTCGAGAAATTTTGGTCCGACCCCTAGGTCCCGCCATCCGACCGACGCTAATAGTGTATGTTGCCATATGGCAAATATACTAATAAAGTTAAATCAATTAACACACTCACTGATTGCAACGTTTCGTCTTTATTATTAAGACTTTTTTAAGCTCTAAAAAATGTATAACAATTAACAACATTCATATAAAAATATTAAACATTATGGATTAAATAACTTACTAAAAAGAAACAATGGGTTGACTAACCTCAATATGTTTAAACGATAGTTGAAATATGATAATAATAAAATAATAATAAAAAAAACACCCTGTTTTCTAAAAAAAATTTCAATTTTTAACAATGAGTGTTTAAATTGATTTAACTTTATTATTCCAATTACCTGTGATCCTGTTTTCTATTATAACATATTTCTGGAATTGAACTTTGAAGATGAACAGATAATAACTTTGTTTGCACAACGATTCCAAACCCTTAGCGTTGCATTAGAGATCATTACATATCGCCAGTTCCTATGGAAATGTAGAAAAGAAAAACAACATTTCGCCATTACACGCAGATTTTAAGTTCTGGTTCTCCTAAGTTCTTACGCGAATCCCATCCTTGTGAATTATAATTTGGTTATAGATTTCTACTTCGTATAAATATTACAAAAACCATAATCAACGAATTCGAGAATTGTATATGGCAGTTTAAAATTGGAAGGTATAGAAAATCGACATAATTTGCCTTTTTATTCTCCTGACTAGCATAAGGTTACTGAGTACCAGCTGTTCAATATGCTTCCTTTTTCACCCGCATGTACCTTAAAGGAGTTGGATGTATGTTTGCATGTAAAATGCATTTTACCCATGTTTTGAAAATCTCTTTTCTATGAAAAATTTCATTCAATCTTTGATGTTAATGCTTCAAAATAAACTAGAAATACGTACCATTCTTCACATATGACTTTTAGCCACGTTTTTACAGTTTATTCGATATAAACGATTTAAAATCAGAAAAAAACGAGAAAATAAGCACAAGTTTTAAATAAATTTTTGTAAAGAAACAATTAAATTTAACAAAAATTACTAAGCGAGCCAAATTTGTCAGTATTTTTAACGTAAGTTTGTAAAGAAAAAACTTCAAAATGCCAATTTGCCTTCCAGTAATTCGAAATCTCGTGACGTACTATCAAGAAACAATGACGAATATTACGTTTTTTGATTCAATTTTTAGAGCAGAAATATACGCTTTTTGAAATTTTTAATCAGTAAGCCATATTTTATAAACCTTAATGCTTAATCGCAGCTGATAAAAACAGAAATAAAATGAATTTTCGACCACAGTTCGACATTTCCCGAGAGCATATTTTGCAATCTAAGGGATCAGTCAACATAACATCAAAGCACTTTACACAAAGTATGTCCAACGATAATCAGATGTTAACTATGTACAACTTGAACTGCATGCGTCTTCATGTGATTGATAAGGCATTGATTTTGTGTAAAACTCTTGCTACAAACTTCACAGGCATATAGACGTTCTCCGCGATGCGTTCTGCTATGGACGCGTAAATGGTCAGCCCGATTAAATGCCTTGCCACAAGTTTCGCATTTGAATTTTTTTTCATCTGAAACAAATCAATAATAATAATAATAATAATAATAATAATAATAATGCGTTTAACGTCCGTTTGTCGACTTTATGTCATAACAGACACCGTTCGCACCATTACTATTTTCCATTTTACCACTTCCTGTTATTTTCTACATTTCTAAAACTTCAACTTAACTAATAGCAATGGGCGAATGAAGGAATTATAAGAAATTAGGATAGGATAGGTAGTTTTTTAACTGGGAGTTTGATAGGTAATCGGCCATGGCCTTGAATAAGGAACCATCTCGATATTTATCTGGAATTAATTGAGGGAAACCATGGAAAACCTCAATCAAGATGGTCGGTACAGGAATTATCGTTTCTCGGCGAGAGGCAGTAGGAAAAAGTCCCAGCCATATCTGCCCCCGCCGGGATTCGAACCCGGTACCTCCCGAATGCGAGTCTAGTGCTGTCACCACTACTCTCCCCAGCTCGGTACTGAAAACAATTCATAAAATAGTTTGAAATGGTATTTCCTGGTGCTGAAAACACTTTAAGGTTACTAAGTATCAGCTCTAAGTGTGGGGACTTTCACGGTTCTCGCATGTAGTGAATTTGAGTGTTGTAAATCGCTAGATTATGAAGGATTAAAATGTTGAATTGTGTGCACCGTAGAGTACTTGATTAACTCATTTCGCCGCGAAAGTGGAAAGATCCGGATTTAAATCCCGACGGTGACGTGTTGGAATAATAAATTTTTCTAATATAGTGCTACAACAATGAATGTTTCTTAACAATTATAACAGACAATAGCTATTATACTAATTAATAATATTTACACATACTTAGCAACACACTATAAACTTCTGTCCTTGTCAGTTTCATGTAATTTAGGAGACAAACTAACTTCCCCTTTATGTGGCAATTCTACTTCCCCCCGATTTCTTACTTTTTTCAAACAGATACGTCGCTAAAGAAGTTAAACTTCAAAAATTCGCATAACTTATTGTTAAACAACAAAACGCTTACCTGTGTGCGTAACGAAATGTTTTCTTAGCAACGCCTTATCGTAAAATCGTTTGTCGCACAAAGGACAAGGAATTTTACGTATTCCGTTGTGACATCGTAAATGTACCCGCAGTGTATTCTGGCCTCGAAACGCCTTGCCGCACGTCTGACACACAAATCGTTTTTCTTCAGCATGGACAGCCATGTGGCTACGCAACGATGCCCATTGAGTGAATGCTTTAGTACATACTTTACAGTTGTAGGGCTTTTCCCCACTGTGAATTCGCATGTGTACTTTTAAATTGCTAGACAGGGTAAAAGCGCGGCCACAAACTGTACATAAATGGGGCCTTACTCCAGAATGAACCTAAACACAGAAATAGTATATTACACCACAAGAACCGAAAGATGAATTTCCTGCACTGCGCCTCATGATGCCTGAGGCAAAGTCGAGGGCATCATATGTCGCGCAGTGCAGGACTTTAAGCTTTTTGGTCGTGTGGTGTATACTATTTTTCTTCATACCATGCCGAAAGTACGCACTTTTATCAATATATAAAAAGACTACTTACTTTCAAGTGAGCAATGTTGAGGTTATATATAATAATAATAATAATAATGCGTTTAACATCCGTTTCTAGACTTTATGTCATAACAGACGCCATTCGCACCATTACTATTTTCCATCTACCACACCTCCCGTTATTTTTCTACATTTTTAAAACTTCAATTTATGTAATAGCAATGGGCTAATGAAGAAATTATAGGAAATTAGGATAACGTAGATAATTTTCGAACTAGGAGTTTGATAAATAATCGGCCGTGGCCTCAAATAAGGAACCATCTCGATATTTATCTGGAATTAATTGAGGGAAACCATGGAAAACCTCAATCAAGATGGCCGGTACAGGAATTACCGTTTCTCGGCGAGAGGCAGTAGGAAAAAGTCCCAGCCACATCTGCCCCCGCCGGGATTTGAACCCGAACCTCCCGAATGCGAGTCTAGTGCTGTCACCACTACTCTACCCAGCTCGGTATTGAGGTTATATACGTAATGACACATGCATCTTACAATGTCAATATAACAGCAGATGGCGTACACACAGACATCTATGGGCGAACATGTGATGACAAACGCCATCAGTGCGCATGACAAAACTGTTTAGGCGTGTAATTGCAGCTTGTGACAACAACAATGCATAAATGTTACACTTTCGGCATTAAAATCGAATCAGAAAGTACGTACTTTCGGCATAGTACGAAGAAAAATCACTTACAGCCATATGGAGTTTCAAATTGCCTTTCATCATGAACTGCTTTCCGCACTCTTTGCAGACGAGAGGTGAATCGTCAACATGTTCTTCCATATGAGCCTCCAACTCTTCGCTTTTATCAAAGCTCTTGTAACATTGTTTACAATGAAAGCCAGTCAGTTCTCCGTGCGTCCGCAAATGTCTCTTCAAGTCGTAATGCGTAACGAATGTCCTCAGACAAATATCGCACTTAAATTTTCTTATACCTAAATGACGTTTAAGATGCAAATCGTAACTAGATTTTTTCCAAAACAATTGAAGACATAAATTGCATTTCAATGGAAACTTTATAAACGAATTATCAACCGCACTGTCTTCATTTGTTTCATCTGTACTCGATACAGGATTTTCTGGACTACATGCGTTTTTATTTGTTTCATTCGAAAGATCGGAAAATGAATGCACTTTGTAAATATGTTTCATCAAATCGTTTTTCTCGACAAAACATTTATCACATTTTGTACATTTAAACCTTTTTATACCCATATGCCGGTTCATATGAATGTCTAATTTATATTTTCCCGAAAATGTTTGATTGCATATCTTGCACGTTTTATCATCTTCATCCAACGTATCCTTCAAGTGTTTAATATCATGCATTTGTTTTAGATGTCGTTCGAAGAAAAATTTTTTCACAAAGATTTTTCTACAAAAATCGCAATTAAACTTCTTGTGACATTTTAAATGTAAATCGTATTTCTTTTGTTCTTTAAAAGATTTATTACACGTCGTGCAATGAAAATCGTTTTGTTCATGGATTATTTGACTTTCACATAAATTCTCAATCGAATCCTTCAACTGTTTGTTACCATGCATTTGTTTTATGTGTCGTTCTAAGAAAGATTTTTTAGCAAATATTTTACTACAAAAATTACAACTAAACTTCATTATTTCGTGACATTTCAAATGTAAATCGTACTTCTTTTGTTCCGTGAACGTTTGATTACACGTTACACATTGAAATCCGTTATCTGCCTTGTTTTGCTCTTGAATATCTGTTTGCCATAAATTATCAGCAGAATCCAGATCGTTTTCATCGAAATAAAATTCATCATCATTCTGTTCAGTTTCATTTTTTATAACAGTTTCCGTTCTTACCATCGTTTCGTCTTTAACGTTAATTTCTGATTCGATATTCACGTCTTGTTTTGCAATCACAATATACTCCGATATATTACCTCGTATTATTTCGTGAACTTTATTAATATGCTTAACCAAGTCATATTTTTCAACGAAACCTTTATCACAGATTTTACATTTAAATCTCTTAACACCTAAATGACGATCCATATGTATTCGTAACTTACTTTTTTTAACAAACGTTTTGTCGCAAATGTTGCAAACAAAATTTTTCCCGCTTTCCAATGAAATCTCTTCGTTGATTGCATTTTGTTCGGGATCAGTTTTAATAATAATTTCAGGCTCTACTAACGAAGGCTCATTACATAGTTTTTTGATGTTCGAAATGAAATTATCTTCTATTAATTTGAGCAATTTCCGTTCGGATTCATGGCAAGTTATTCTGAATTCATAACTGCTTTTTATTTGCTGGGCGCATTTTTGGCAAATTGTTTTCGGTAATTTATCGTTCTCTGTTATCTGTAAAAGTAAACGTTCAAGAAAAATATTTAATAGACATCAGCAGACAAATTGTGGGAGAACTACGGCCTTATCAGTAAAGTAAATGTTTTACATAATTACAATAAATCATTTATTTTATAAGCAGTTTAATAGCTATCGTTCGCTATAATTGTTAAGAAACATCCACTGTTACAATGCTATATTAGAAAAATTTATTTTCAAATAACTTCACACAAAAACTCCCACTACTGTGAAGATTCATGTCTAGCGTCACCTAAGATAAAAAATAATTCTCGCATGATATGAATTTATTGTTACAATGTGCTTTATTATAATAAAGATTAACTGTTGAGATATGGCACCGTAGATAAACTGATAACTCATTCCGCCGCGAAAGTGGAAAGATTCGGGTTGAATCTCGACGGTGACAGTTGCTTGAAAAATATTTTTTTCTAATATAGCATTCTAACAATGGGTGCTTCTTAACAATTACAGCAAACTACAGCTATTCTACTGATACGAACTATATCGTAGTAAACAATTTACTAACGTTTATTTTATATAATTAAAATTCAGTAGACTTTCCAGACAGAAAAATCTGTCGATAGTACATAGTTTGCTCCTGACCTGAAATATCTCCTAAATTTGTCGATGAAATGTATACACTAAAAATAAAATCTATGTGACCAGGTCTTAGCGACTTACCTGAACCGCGGCACACTCCAGTAACATTTCGCTTAACTGTACTGTTTTACAGGAACTCATTTCTGTATCGAAAATAGATATTGGGTAGTCATTCTTAATCATACACGTTCTACAAAAGTCGCTCAATTCAGTCATTATAAAAAAATTTAAAATCTGTTAATATAAGAAACGCACAGCACGCCACTTTTGCGCAACTAAACTCGGTGTGTTTCTTAAAAAATAGATAGTCAAAACCGTTTACGACATCGTCTAAAACAACATACCGGTTATATTGACCAAAATCTATGACTGCTATATGACCGCCTTATAAAAAACACTGCTTTTTGCGACATACCGCATTAAGGGGGAAGCCTGCTTTAGAGGCTTCAAAAAATCTATTTTTTTGAGGAATTTTTAGGGAAGGAAATAAATATTTAATTGAAACGAAACTTTCAGGTTTTATTGTTATATATTTCAACATTTTTCTCAAATTTTTTCATTAAAATATATGTCATAATATGCCGGGTACAAGCATTTCGCCGAGGCGCCTCGAGCGTGCATGTGTCGTGTGGCGGGAAAGATGCAGGTCACAATTTCCATCTGAAACAAAAAAAAACAAAACAAATTTATATTTTCAATAGTATAGATTCTAGTTAAACCTAAAAAATCTAAAAAAAAGTGAGAAATTCAATAATTTTTCGCAACTTAAAAAAAAAATTATTTTTTTGGAAAAAAAATTTCACTTTAGATTGTTTAAAAAGTGGGTTAATTATAACTTTTTTTAAGGTTTTTTAGGTTCAACTAGAAGAGAATTTAATCCTGAATACAATCAATTTTGTCTCATTTCGATAGGACGTTAAATTTTTTTCCTATCTTTCCCAATTAGGAAAAATCGAAAAAATGAAAAACCGAGAAATCGCGCGTCGAAGTTTTCGTTTATAAAAAATCGTAATTTTCTTGAACTTACCGCAATAATGTGCTAATCAGCGATTCCTGGTCCATAGAGTTGCCCTTCAGTCTCAAAAGACTATTAGTCCCTTTGGATACGTACAATAGTTACAATGGGTATAATACATACAATAGATTTAGGGACTGAGCGCAGGCACTCCGAGCGATCCGGCCGCTAGACCTGCTCGACGCTTGCTCACTATTTCTTCTGTAACTCCGAAAATAATTTGAATTTGTTTCTGAAATTTTAGGGATATATTCTTGGATAGTTTGGGAAGACATTTATGCAAAAAAAAATCGATTTTTTGAAGCCTCTAAAGCCCTTAAGCGACTACATTTAATGTAATATCTTCGTATCTTCGGAGAATAATATTTGTTAGAACGACCAGCTGTATTGTAAACAAAATTCGTACGCACAGAAAAATGACAATTATAATGTGAATATTATTCCTATTAAGATATGTGGATTTATATGTACCTACACGTTCAATAATACTACATGCTTAATAAAAAATTACTTTGCACCTTGAAAACATTACCGGTTGTTACGAGTACCGGTTTTTACGACCAAATATGAGTAGACCCTTCGATGTCGTTATAACAGATTTTGCTTTTGCGGTAATGTTAATATTTTAAGTTTCACTTACATAGTAATCATCTCTTGAAAATGTCCGAAAATATGATTACTGATATAGAAAAGTATTTGTTACTCTAATTACTAATAACTGACTCATCGACTAAAGTTACTTGACAAATACCGCGTAATTATTAGTCAACTTTAGATCGATTAAAATTCTATTCAAAGTGGCGATCTACCGACTAGAAGGTCAAAATAAATAAAATCGCAACTTGTAATTGTACAAAATTTCGATTTAGTTGTAGATATCGAAATAACCAGTTTCAAAATTTTTGTCATCAATTTTTGGTTTGGGATCAAAAAAATACTAAACCAAATTCTGAGGAAAACACTGTATCTAAATAATTAATAACGGAATTGATTTATCTCCAATATATTATAAAAATAAAGAATATAATTTGTTCATATTTTATATAAAAATTTCGAACATAACTTAACAATAGAATTTAAACAAAAATTTAAACGATTTTTTACTTTCATTACGGCTGCTGATAACCCGTTAATACTGCACAGGGTGGATAACCCAAAATTTGACAGTCTGGATTCTTTGGTAATTTGGAGTCACTTTGTAATCCGGATTCCTGCAGTCTCAGTAATCCACACGTTACGGTAGCAGTCAGCGAGCGGTTGGGTTGGCATTGTTTGTGCCGACACAGCACTTAAAAAATATATATATTTTTTTAATTTTCTAACTTGACCTTCAAAATTAACCCCAAAAATCGAGATTCGTTTAATGCTGACATGGATAGACAGAGACGAAAGTGATCCTAGAAGGGTACCGTTTTTTCATTGGAACCCTAAAAACGGCAAAACCAAGTACAATTCCATAAAAACCCGGGTCGCAGTGCCAAAACCCTGCCGACAATATAGTGTATTTGCTTATACAGGCAGTGTGGCTTTATTTTGCGAGCTTAAGTTGGTTTTTGGGCAAAATAAAAAATTTTACTCCTTAATACACCCCTTAAAATATCATTTTTTTTTCTTAATTGCAATATTATTATAAATCGAACCTCTATACCAAATTATATAGAACTTTCAGTACATAATTCACTATTTGTAAACTAGTGTTTTCATAAAATTTTTAAATCCGGTCCTGTAAGGTCGATTTTATTAAAATTTTAGGGCCACATTTTAATTACTGCCAGAGGGTTAAATTTCAATTTTGAAACGATTCGGAGAATTTTTTCGGTATTTTAGGGCCCAAAAACATTTTTCAACCCCTAAAAACTACCCTTAAAATGGCCCGATTAGGCCCATTTTAAATAGGCTTCTTGCGGCGATGGATTTCAACACGTGGGCCAAATTTAGTTGAAATCAATTAACTCTTTCGAAAGTTATTGCCCGCACACATATATATATACGTATATATATATATATACGTATATATATATATATATATATATAAACATTTTTAAAAATGGTGCCAAAGTGTTTAGGAGGTTATGAAACGTCGAGAAATTTTGGTCCGACCCCTAGGTCCCGCCATCCGACCGACGCCAATAGTGTATGTTGCCATATGGCAAATACACTAATAAAAATTATCAAAATTGGTCAAAGTTTTCGAACAAAAAAACAAATGCCTTCAGTTTTAAATATGCAGCTAGATTAGACTAATATAATTGTTAAAGTTTCGGTATTTTTTTGTGTATGCATTTTGAACATATACTTTAATTTTCAGCCATGATTTATTATGAAGTAGTTTCGGGTATTTTTGAATTAACTTTTCACATTCACTTTTCTTTGGAGGTTTCTTTTTTTTAATGTGATCTTTGAAGAAGGAAGTAACTATATCTTTTTGCTGTTTCGTCCACGGTACTAAATTTCTTTTGTTATTTCTTGTGACTTTTTCAATTCGACTCGTTTTATCGATTGAAAGATCATCCGGATTTTCCTGTTCTTCATCCGATATGCCACGCTCGATTAAATCTTCATTTAATTCAATTTCATCGAGAGATTTTCCTTCATATTCAGAATCGGTTCCTTTTTCCTTTAACATTAACAATTTGTAAATTTTCGCTGTTTGATGCACATCATCTGGTAATTTACAAGATTCGTTAATCTTGAGACCCATAAAAGTGGCTAACTGTTCAAAATCATTTTTATGCATTTGAAATAATTGGCAAAGTGTTGCTAAATGTTTTCGAAACTTAGCTGACGTTATTGCTTGTGGATTTTTGGCTCCACAAGCTTCGGCGTAATTACTAAGAACCAAACATCCATGAATTGTTGTTTTTTTAGGTATAAAAAATAAGCGTGGATTATTTTTTATGAAATTAACTCTGTACTTTAATAAAATTTTAATATGCTGTTGTACGTCAACGCTAAATAAAAAAGAAACATCTCGATTTCCTTCTTCTTTGATAATTACGCGTTTGAAATTTTTTGTCAGTATTTTTTCAGTGGGAGATAACGCTTGATCAAGTTCTTTATCGTTCTGCTCACAATATGTATGTATATGTAGGTTTTGGAGCTCTACTGGCTTTTTTCCGTTTAGAAGTTGCACCTGGCAAAATACTGTTTCTAGTAGTTCGTTATAAGCATCCCAATTTTTATTTTCTTTTGTAAGAATTGATGCTGCATTATCGGCTTTGACACCCAAATAATCCAACAGCAATTTTAGATCCATTGCTAATGGTATTAAATGTACTTCACCCAACTTTTCAATATTCAAATCATCGACGGGTTGACATCTAAAGTCATCTTTCCATTTCGAATCAAGAAGTTGGATCATGTTTCGTAAGTTGATTTTTAATTCTTCAGACTGAAAATCGGAAACATCTTGCTGTTTTTCCCATTCAAAATTTATTGCTAATTCACAACATTGCTTTAAAGTTGTTACCATGTTCAATGCCAATATCGGCGTTTCATATAAATCTTTTTTTTCATCATAGTTCGCTATTGTTTTTGTAGCCTGGACCATCAAATCATAATATTGTGGCGCTAGTGCATGAACCAAATTTTTAATTTCTGGATTTAATTTTCGAACTTGGATTAACAACTTCGCCAATTCACGCATTTTTCTCGACGTTACGTTCAGAGAATGTTTCTCTCGATGCATTTTCAAATATCGTGCCCCGTATGCACAAATAAGTGCATCTGTCTTGGCCGTAAAAGAAACTTGATCGGGTCTCATTCGAGGAAAAACCCTCTCGAGTAAAATCTTATCGTCGGTTTTTATTAAATGTTTAATTAAAGTATTGTGAGAGATCGATTGATTGCCTCTGTTGCCGTCGGGATTTTCGGTGCACGTTCTTCGGTGTCTCCAAAGTTGCTTTGCCGAATAGAAACCGAAACAATATTCGCAAGGCAGGGTCGAAGATCCCATTAACGATTTTTTCACTGGCTTAATAACACAATCATTTCTCAAATATATAAAATTTCCTTTTTTTCTTAATGCAGCTAATAATTGTTTTCTTTCTTTACTTTTAACAGGCTTAGAAACAATGTTTTGTACTTCTTTTTCTGAACCATGTTTTCTCTTAACGTGCCGTGCAAAATTTGTAGTCAAAGTTTCGCAGAAATAACAATAAGCTGTTTTACGATTTATTGTTTTTTTTGAATTACGTTTAACGGCATCATCAGTCGAAACTTCGTTTTTAACAGTCAAAAGGTCCTTTTTTACAGTTATAATAGATTTTGTATCGGAGAGCTTTTGTAAAGTATAAACGGAACTGCTATCATCTGTTTCTTCTTTTACAGTTAATGGATCATTCTAAAATAATCAAATCGTATAAAATTAAAGAATATAATGAACCAAGGAACCATATTTTTTTGACATGAACCTATAATAGATAGACTCCAACTGATTAAGAGAAAGTGTAAGCATGTGAACATGTTCTTTTTTTTTTCAAATTGTGCCAATACGAGAGTTGATCAATAAGTGCCCGTGTTTGATGACAGATGGCATTGACGAGTGAAATTTACTTTACCATCGTGTTCTGCAGGCTTTTAAACGACCTCGTGCTGAGTTGTAGATAAATTTATAGGTTAGGTTATTTTTGACAGCCAGTTGTATCATTCGTGTTTTGTATTTTTCGACAAAATGGAAAAAGAGCAATATCGATCCGTAATCCGTTTTTTATACGAGTATCTCACCGTGGTCATAGATGGTGAAGGGTCCCCATAGACAGCATCCAACTTCAGTTTTATTTCATCACATGTTTTTTAAAAAACGAATTACGGATCGCTATTGCTCTTTTTCCATTTTGTCAAAAAATTCAAAACACGAAAGATACAACTGGCTGTTAAAAACAACCTAACCTATGAATTTATCTACAACTCAGCACGAGGTCGTTTAACAGCCTGCAGTACACGATGGTAAAGTCAATTTCACTCGTCAACGCCATCTGTCGTCAAACACGGGCACTTATTGATCAACCCTTGTTGACATACACTTTCTTTGGAGATCACAATATAAAATTAAAAGAAAAAATGAACTATATTTCAACAACTCTTGTGTCAACTCGTGTCGACTACAAAACAGAACAATGCAATAAATTATCTACGATTTTTTGCATGACAATGCACTTAGCATTTTTGAGTTGAGACTTTGAATTATCGAAATTTGCAACTAACCGTGCCTTTCCCTGCTTCGAAATACTAAACAATTCCCCAAAAATATCCTTAATATATTTTCTATTTGTATAATAATACTTACATTACATTCACTAATATCTGGATCTGCGTCAGAGTTACAGTTCGAGGAATCGGCAGAAGATGCAACCTAACAAAATAAAAAATAATCATTATATGTACCTACTAGCGGTTTACCCGCAACTTCGTCCACGTGGTATAGATTGTACCCGCAGTTCTTTTATACAAAATCTACCCCCACCCCGTTCAGTCGAACATGTATTTCTTAATTTTCTAAGAATTTTTTTCCCGAGACTCACGTTTTTAGCTTATGCAATTTCAGAAATACAGCGCGTCCTTTATGAATGTTCTCCCCTTCACCCCCTTTAGACTTATTTTTGAGATAAAATGTAGCTTAGATTACTCCCGGCATAGCTCTTTACATGTCTGTGAAGTGCGTCACAATCGGTTCAGCCGTTTCGAAGATTGACCCAACAAACAGACAACCTCAACAAGATGGCCGAAACAGGAATTACGCGCTGTTTGAACTTAAAAATGTAAAATAATTTGACAACAAAATTAGCTTTACTGTAAAAAGCGTGGAGTGCTTAATATCGGTATTAAATTTTTCATTTACTAGCTAATTGTAAACGTAGAGCTATTATGAAAATTTAAGTAGATAGCGCCCCACGCGTTTTACAGGAAAGCTAATTTTGCTGTCAAATTATTTTGCATTTTTTAGTTCATAAAAGCGAGTCGTTTTAATTTTTTTAAACTGTAATTTTTTTTTCTTTATACTATGCCGAAAATACGTACTTTCTGATTGGATTTTAAAGCCGAAAGTATAACACTTATGCATTGTATCAGTCACAGCTAGAAATGACACTCATATCGTCTGTATAGGCGAGTCTAAACATTTTTGTCATGCGCACTGATACGTGAGACTGCTGTTTCAGGTCACGTGTTGCAGTAATAGGTAGCCATCTGCTGTTATTACATGGACATTATTAGATTCATGCGTCATTACGTATAATCTCAACATTGCTCAATTGAAAGTCATTAGTCTTTTATATATTGGTGAAAGTGCATACTTTTGGCATGGTATGAAGAAAAATAGTATACAACACACGAGCAAAAAGCTGAAAGTCCTGCACTGCGCACATATGATGTCCTCGACTTCGCCTCGGGCATCATGTGGCGTAGTGCAGGAAATTCGACTTTCAACTCTTGTGGTGTAATATACTATTAAGTGAGAGCTTGGATTCCAAAAGTTAATTTTAATTGTATTTGCTTGTCTAGCGATCTTGAAGCCATATAAAACATTTTGGACACAAATATGCCATCATAGTAGAATTTTATAACCAACTAGCGGTCCAGTCCGGCTTCGCCCGGGTGTAAAAGTAATATATAAAATATAAAAGATGAGAATCATTATTGTTAAATTCTCAACGTGTATTGAATTTGCGCGAATTCAATCGTTTTTATTTGTGAATGTACAAACATCGAAAAAATCTTATTTCCCAAAAAGAAATTAAAAAAATTCTGTTGATCCGATCGCTACCAAAATTCAGAAGATCACCCGCTGGGCTAATCTAAAGATTGTCAGAAAATTTCATCAAAAATGGTCTACTCGTTTGGAGTCCATAGATTACATATACATCGTCTTTTATCTATATAGATTATAAAAACACCCGGTAGAATCTAAAAATACCCGGTATAATCTAAAAACACCCGGTATAATCTAAAAACACCCGGTATAATCTAAAAACACCCGGTATAATCTATAAACACCCGGTATAATCTAAAAACACCCAATATTTTCTAGCAATAAATATAGCCTATGTTACTCAGGGTGAATGTAGCTTTCTAATGGTGAAAGAATTTTTTAAATCGGCACAGTAGTTTTTGAGTTTATTCATTACAAACATACAAATCTTTCCTCTTTATAATATTAGTGTAGAGTGCAGACTAGTACAGAATTATTAGGTACCTCAAATTCACAAGTGCCGTTAGCTGCGCAATCGTCTTCCGTGCTGCTTTCTTCCGTCATTTCTACTTGATTTTTATCAGTCGGCTCTTCTTTAATGGTAATTTCTGACTTGAAATTCGAGTTCTCGTTTGCACCCACGTCGACAAAATAATACGAGGCAGCACTTTGAGTACTGTGAGTCTTTGTAATACGTTTCGCATTATCGGAATTTGTATCAAAGCTTTTATCACAGGTTTTACGTTTCAATTTCTCAACATTTGAGTAACATCCTTTATCTCTTCTTAGATATTTTTTATTAAGGAAGGTTTTATCGCTAGTATTTTGTTCTGGAAAAGTTTCCGACTGTATTAAAAAAGGTTCGGTTCGAGTACTAGTTTCAGTAAACTTGAAATCATCTTCTGATAATTGCAGCAACTTTCGCTCAGATTGTTGACAAGTTATTCTAAATTCATAACTACTTATTACTCGCTTGACACATTCTTTGCAAATTGTTTTGGGTAATTTATCGTTTTCTGTTATCTGTAAAAATGATCATGTTTTAAACCAAATTCTAGACAAGTCAATAAGCGACTTACCTGAATCCCAGCACACTCCAGTAACATTTCGCTCAACAAAACTGATTCGGAGGAACGATATTTGGTGTTGAAAACTGACATCAGGCCGCTACTTTTGATCATGCATGTTCGACAAACCCTGCTTAAATCGGTCATTGTAAAAATTACAAAAAACAATCTATACTAATATTATAAATGCGAGTTACTCCGTCTGTTATACAGAAAACTGTTGGTATTTTGTGGTCTGTTATCTTTTCACGCCTAAACCGCTGAACCGATTTCGATAAACTTTGGCAAGGAGATAAATTGCTTCTTGAGGAAGGACATAGGCTATCTTTTGTCTAAAAATATACTTGAAGGGGGTGAAATAGGGGATGAAAGAAAATATCTGTATTATATAGGAGAAAAGCGACTCACCGACCCCGCGAGGCAAGGCTGTAATACGGTTGAGCCGACGGCTCTACTACTATTGTCGCTACCGAACGGAACGTAGCCCCGCAAGTCAAGATTCTAATACACTGGAGCTAAAGGCTCCACTACAGTTAGCGTTGCCATGTTTCGTCTCAATCGCGTGCGGAGCCATGGGTAGCGGCTAGTTACTATATATAAAAAGCCAAGTCGTGGATCTTAATTAAAGAGGGATATTTCGAGTGAAATATTCGAATTATTCGACTATTAAAATATCTAGAGAGGGTATTCAATATCATTCACACAATGCCTATACCTACGAGTTACGACATAGTACAATCTCCAGTAATAAATTTATTATTATTGATATAAAACACGAGTGGTTTTTATCGTAAATGTGCTATTTGCTAAATAAGATGGTAGGTTTATTTATAAGATTAATTTACTTTGCTGAGGTCATTACTGTTTGCCAATACTTCAGGATATAAATTTTTCTGTGGTATGTCTAAAATAAAAACTACACAGAATGATTTTAAACTATTATATTATAAAATTAGAACATATATATTTCATACAATTATTTCAAATATATTATATAGCATACATTAGAGTTGCAACGAATATTAGACAATTTTTCGATATTTTGTCTATTTGGCAACGTTGTTACAATTTTAGCCGATTGATTATTCCGCCAAATATCAACAGCAATAAAGCCTCGTTTTTAGCGGTTCAACTCCAATGCATCAGAGCAGGGCAATGCTGAGAACTTAGTGCTTGTAATACTTCTTAAAGCATTTTGTAAAACTGATGCTTGATGTTTAGAGCACGTTCTAGTTTATTGTCTTAAATGGAATTCATATTCGTTGCAACGCCACTATACGCAAATAAGCAGAGTGAAAAAAAAAATGTTGAATAGATTTTTACTTTTACTGTAGCTGATGATGCGTCATATGATTGATGAAAAACTGCTTTTGTAAAAAATGTTGACCACATACTGTGCAATTATAGGACTGTTCTTCATTGTGTGTTTTATTGTGCACGCGCAAGTGGTCAGCCCTGTTGAATGCTTTGCCGCAAATTTCGCATTTAAAATTTTTCTCACCTAGAATTCATTAAGAATAAAATTACATATTTTTTTCAAATAGCGATGCAACAATTACGATTAATTCACGATTATTGCAATAGGGATGTTGACTATTTTTGAGAAAGTGTTTTAAATCGTGCATAAGTACCTAATAACAAATATTTATTATTAGTGTATTTGCCATATGGCAATATACACTATTGGCGTCGGTCGGATGGCGGGACCTAGGTGTCGGACCAAAATTTCTCGACGTTTCATAACCTCCCAAACACTTTGGCACCATTTTTAAAAATGTTTATATATATATATATATATATGTGCGGGCAATAACTTTCGAAAGAGTTAATTGATTTCAACTAAATTTGGCCCACGTGTTGAAATCCGTCACTGCAAGAAGCCTATTTAAAATGGGCCTAATCGGGCCATTTTAAGGGTAGTTTTTAGGGGTTGAAAAATGTTTTTGGGCCTCAAAATACCGAAAAAATTCTCCGAATCGTTTCAAAAATGAAATCTGTCTTCCTTATAGAGAAAGAATTTTGGCAGAATGTTGACGGATAAGTCTACTACCAGTTGACAACCGAAGCTCTATTTCTGGCTTAAATTCAGAGCGTTCCGACAGCCTTAACTTGTAAGTTGCAGGTAAAATTTGTGCCTAGCTTTGTATAATTAGCCTTTACATTTAACTAAGAAATAAAAAAATAAAAACCAACCTGTATGAATAACGAAATGTTTTCTGAGCAAAGTGCCGTTATAAAACCGTTTGTCACACATCGTGCAGGGAAAATTTCTGACTCCCAGGTGGCGTCTTGTATGAGCGTACAATGCATTCTGTCTGTTGTACGCCTTGCCGCATGTCTGACAGACATATCGCTTTTCGTCCGAATGCGTCGGCAGGTGGACGCGCAGCGCCGCTGATTGCGCAAACGCCTTGCCGCAAGTCTTGCAGGCGTACGGCTTTTCGCCGTTGTGAATTCGCATGTGGACTTTTAAATTCCTAGAAACTCGGAAAGTCCGACCACAAACTGTACACAGATGAGGTCTTATTCCGGAATGGACCTATAAAATAGTTAAACAACATACAAACGCTGAAAAACAATTGCTATATGGTACGTGACTGCTTATTGAATGGCCTAGGTATTAATTTGTCAGTTAGTTGCTTAACATAAAAGTAGAGTCAAAACCACGGTATAAGAAAGAATGGTAGTATATCTCCCACATAAAAAAGCGAGTCTCTTATTGGGCTAGTATACGGAGAGCCTGAGGAATAGCGCTGCGAACTCAGCAGCAATGCTTGCTGTGCTGAATAAAAAGTGTAAAAAGATTAAATTCACTTTTCAAAGTATATTACGCAACGCCAACGCATAGGCAAACCTGTTACGCATCTCTTTTAACACAGCAAGCATTGCTGGTGTGCTCGCAGTGCTACTCCGCGCGTTTTCCGTGGACTCGCCCAATAAGAGCTTCACCCCTTCCATGTATAAAAGAACATAAGATACACTACCATTCTTTCTTATACCGTGGTCAAAACTAATGATGTAAAGGAATAAATTACTGGTTAAATAACCGCGGTAATTTATTTAAAATAAATTAGCACGGTTATTTGTTATAATTATTATACAAAGCTGTGCAGAAAGTTTTGTGCATAACTGATTTCCGGTCGAGATTTTAATTTTATAACCAATAGGGGTCATTCATAAATTACGTCACACTTTAAGAGGGGGGAGGGGGTCGAGGAAGTTTGACATTGTGTGACAGGGAGGAGGGATCATAAGCCTCGTGACGTAACATGTCAAAATTTAAAGTATAAAAACACAACGAAAAACTTAAAAAAATATTCAATCTTTAGGCTATATAAAGTTTGTATTTTTAATTTTGGAACTGCTGTTTTCATTTACTCAGTTCTAGGTGTAAAATTGCAAATAATGTGACGTCACACAAGGGAGGGGCGGGGTCCCAGAAATGGGACTACCTATGACAAGGTCGAGGGAGGGTGTCAAAAAATCATGAAATTCGCGGACGTAATTTATGGATATCTAAATATAAATACATTATTTTATTAATTCTTTCGATTACTGTTGAAATCTGCTCTATTGTTCTGCTTTTTGTTGTTGTGAAAAAAAAACCGGAAACCGACATTTTGTTTTATACATTACCAGTAAATAATTTAGTCAAAATGGTTACTATCACAAATTACCGGTAATTTGAAATGTCGCATAAATTAGCGATAAAAATGATTTGTCGGGAAAAAGGACTTTTTAAGTAAACACTTATTTGTTATTTATAGCGACGAAAAAATATTTTTTAAAACACGGAACTATAACAAACTTTTTAATGAACAATTGTTTAACTAAAATTTATATTTACATGTGTATTTTAACTTTTATATCTACTTGATCTAAACATTTAATAGTTATAAAGCTTGAAAAAATCCCAAGCAAGGGACGAAACGTCGCTATAAATAACAAATAAGTGTTTACTTAAAAAGTCCTTTTTCCCGACAAATCATTTTTATATTAATTACCAAGGACAAAAAAGAAAAAAAGTCAATAGATTAGCGATATTTAGAAATATTTTGCGAAGGCATCAACCAACAAAAATTATTTTACATTATGTCTATTCATCTATAATCATAATCATACGATTATTGGTTTGTTAATCGTAATTGTAAAAACAGAAATGGTTGCATCGCTAATTAAAATACTTACAGCCATATGCAGTTTTAAATTTCCTTTCATTAAAAACTGCTTTCCGCATTCCTTACAAACAATCGGTGCATCGTTGGCATGTACGGCCATATGAGCCTCCAGCTCCTCGCTTTTATCAAAGCTCTTGTAACACTGTTTGCAATGAAAACCTGTTAGTTCTCCATGCGTCCGCAGATGTCTCTTCAAGTCGTAATGCGTAACGTATGTCCTCGGGCAAATGTCGCATTTGAATTTTCTTATACCCAAGTGTCGTTTAATGTGTAAATCGTAATTGGATTTTTTTCTGAACATTCGAAGGCACAAACTGCACTTTAGCGTATATTTGACACTTTTATCGGTCGAGCCATCTTCATTCGCACTCGATATATCTGAATTATCTTGAAAGTCCGAGTTTGTCATATTAGACAACGAATGCGTTTTTTCAACATGCCTTGTCAATTCGGTTTTTTCGACAAAACATTCGTCGCACTGAGTACAGTTAAACCTCTTTTCGCCCACATGTCGATTCATGTGAATGCTCAATTTATATTTCCCAGAAAATGATTTGTTGCATATTTTACACGTTTTATCATCGCTGCTAGAAGTCGTTTTCAACTTCTTTTCATTTTTCGAATGACTCTTTTTTACATGTTGTGCTAAAAGACCTTTTTTGGCAAACCTACTGTTACAAAAATCGCATTTGAATTTTTTATTTTTATTGCACTTATGTGAATCATATTTACTTTGTTCTGAAAATGTTTTGTGACATGTCTCGCATTCAAGATTCAAATCTTCGGTTTCTCTTTGGTTATCGTATTTCGTTTCGTTGTCAAATTCGCTTTCGTCGTCAAGCATATTATCGTCATCGAAAAAGTCGTTAGTCTGATCCATTTCTTCTTTAACGACCTCCTCTGTTTCCACGGTTCCTTTGACGGTAGGTTCTGTTTTAGCGTTCACGTTTTGTTTCATAACTACGATGTATTCCGATATGTCGTCTCGAATTATTTCGTGAACTTTATTAATATGCTTGACTAAATCGTATTTTTCAACGGAGCCTTTATCACAGATTTTACACCTAAATCTCTTGACACCTAAATGTCGGTCCATGTGTATTCTTAATTTACTTTTCTTTGGAAACGTTTTTTCACAAATATTGCATGTGAAATTTTTCCCACTTGCCGATAACAATTCTTCATTGTACACATTTTGTTCGAGATCGGTTTTAATAATAATTTCCGGCTCAGTAAATGAAGATTCCGATTGCGTGCCATTTTTACTGTTTAAATTATAATTCGAATCGGTTTCGATTAGTTTCAGCAATTCTTGTTCTGAATTATGACAAGTTATTTTAAATTCATAACTACTTTTCACTTGATCAGCGCACTTTTGACAAATTATTTTTGGTAATTTATCATCTGCTGTTATCTGTAAAAATGCTTACTTCGTAACATTACTGTAAACGCAAAATTAAAGTGACAGTTGACATTTTATTTACCTGAACGGACGTGCACTCCAGTAACATTTCACTAAACTGAACTGACTTCGTTGAATATATTTCTGTATTAAAAACCGATAACAACGGCTCATTTTTATTTAAACACGTTCGACAAATATCATTTAATGCACTCATTGTGAAATATATTAATTATCTAATCAACATCGCAAAATACTCAATCCGTTGATAGCACAGGATTGCAATTTGGCATCTTATTTCATTATCACCTCTAATTATTCTTCTTAATTATTGTAATTTTACACCCATTATGACATCCAATCCGTACAGTGTCTTCAGTGATTGCGTTATTTTTGCACATCCCACTATAAAATACCTGTTTTTCAAGCCTGTCAAGCGGTAGTATAATGACCCATTTCACCTAAAGTAAAAAAAAAGTAATGCCAGAGATAGTGTAATGCACTTTTGCTAATCCAATAGCTATGTCTCTGTCAGTTGTTATTTAAATCCATATGAGCAACAGAGAAACAAAGTAAGAGGTGGACAATTCAGATATCAATCTATATATTATATAAAAATAGATGTTAGTATATCTATTAAATCGACACTTTTTGACTGTTCATCATGAAAGTTGTCACGTATATATATTCTTTCATAGAGAATGTTTTTATCTTAACTTGCCATCTAGATCGTAATAGGGTGGAGCCAAAGGCTCTACTACTGTTGTGGCTGCTGTGTATCAACTCAATCGCGTGCAGAGCCGCGGGCAAAGACTAGTATGATATATTATGATGTGAAAATCAGCTATTTTATACAAAGTACGTGCAAAAAGTGTTGTATGTATCTCGATTGTAATGCTTTTATGACTCATGTAACTTAAAACTCGCTAATCACTAGTTATGAACACAATGTCACAACTCGTTAACCATGCTCTCAGGTAGCCAACAGCTCGAGAAGTCAATTTATGCGTTGCAACAGCTCGACTACATGGTGAGACCTCGTTATGCTGCTAATTGCTCATGTGATCGTGATTCGTGACCGCTCGGGCGGTCGTGTGTAAATATTTTCTATGGAAATTTGTAGCTCATATGTTTGAAGCACTCAGTTTCAACAGCTTGAAGCTGCTCGTGCATGGCTGGCCTAGAAATCTGATAAAACAAAAGTATAACACGCTGTGTCGACTTATAAAGGATTGAACTTGGGTCTAAAAAAAAACTTCAATATTCAGAATATAAGTTCTATTCAATCTAATATATAAAACTGGAACATATTTAAACATATTATATACAAATATTTTCTAAAAATATTTTGAACCCAGTTGTGTACAAAATTTGTAACTTGCTTTAAAAAATATTTTTATAATTTTTAACCTGTTTGTTATTGCGACTGGTGAGACGTCATATGATTGATTAAAAACTGTTTTTGAACAAAATTCTGACCACATACTGTACAGTTAAAAGACTGTTCTTCATTGTGTGTTTTATTGTGTACACGCAAGTGGTCGGCCCTGTTGAATGCTTTGCCGCAAGTCTCACATTTGAAATTCTTTTCACCTGAAATTAATTTTAATCTGAATTATAGTTGCAGTTTCTAACATAATATTTTTTTATTACTCGCGGATACGCAATTAAGATAAAACACGGCGGCGACAACAATAGTGGAGCCTTCGGTTCCACCGTATTACAGGGCTGCGGATTGCTCGACAGCGACAACTGTAGTAGAGCCGTCGGCTCCAGTATATTAGTCTTGCCTTGCGAGACTCTGACATTGATTTAATAAGAATAAATCACATAGAAAAAAACACTAAGTTTCTCTCGAATTTTCCACTTTTCCGGGCAATTTTTTCATTTTTTCTTTTCCTAAAAACCTTATTCGGACTATTACGAATAATTTAAAGAAAATAAGCAACATTAAGAGCACTGTGGTTGGAACAAAAATATAAGTATAGTTACTTCTTACCACAACAGTTTAATAAGTGGATGTACATTTCGAGAGCTAAGCTCTCATCTTCAGCAATAGTGTATTGCTGAAGATGGGAGCTTAGCAATACATTAAAAATAAAAGTATAGTTACTTCTTCCCACAACAGTTTTATTAGTGGATGTACATTTCGAGAGCTAAGCTCTCATCTTCAGCTGAAGATGGGAGCTTAGCTCTCGAAATGTACATCCACTAATAAAACTGTTGTGGTAAGAAGTAACAATACTTTTATTTTTTTTAATTAACCATTTTCACCAACCTGTATGAATGACGAGATGTTTTCTGAGCAATGTGCCGTTATAAAACCTTTTGTCGCACATAGTGCATGGAAAATTTCTGACTCCCAGATGCCGTCTTGTGTGAGCGTACAATGCATTCTGCCTGTTGTACGCCTTGCCGCATGTCTGACAAACGTATCGCTTTTCGTCCGAATGCGTCGGCAGGTGGACGCGCAGCGCCGCTGATTGCGCAAACGCCTTGCCGCAAGTCTTGCAAGCGTACGGCTTTTCGCCGTTGTGAATTCGCATGTGGACTTTCAAATTACTTGAAAGTCTAAATGTACGACCACAAACTGTACATAGATGAGGTGTTTCGCCTGTGTGAACCTGAAAATATTTATTGTACATAATATTATATATTACTAGCCACTCCCCGCGGCTCCGCCCGCGATTGTAATGATACACGGCAACAACAACAGTAGTGGAATCTTCATCAAGACCTAACAGCTACATTTTCAGTCCATAGAAACTGTATTTTAAAAATTAGAGTAGTTTAATCATTGACATCCCTGTACTTCCCCTCTTTCCACACCTTAGAAGACTATTTTAGTATCTCTACTCAACAAAAGAAACATGACTGCCAAATTTCAAGTCTGGAGGTTTAATAGTTCCGGAAGGTATTGTGATGACTTGTCAGTGACATTCATCCCCTATTTCACTTCCCTTTAAGTTTTTATTTTGAGACAAAAGGCGCTTATGACTTTGTTTAGGATGCAATCTATCTCCTTGTCAAATTTTATCGAAATCTGTTCAGCGGTTTAGGCGTGAAAGCGTAACAAACTCACATTCGCATTTATAATATTAGTTAGGATATACCAGCAACTACCCGCGGCTCAGTGTTTTGTTAGATATTTATGATACTCATTTGTACAACATTAAGGCCCCAGTACACAGTGGTCTGTGGTGGGCCATGCTTTGCAATGTGCAACTGTAAGCCACTATCACTTGGTGTTCACACAATGGCCCATGGCTCATTTCTGCCTTGCGATGGACGTGGAAGTAATTACGGCCGCGGCTACTTATTTATATGCTGTTTACAAGTATTATAATACTATAAACCTAAAAGTCTCTTTATTGCTCCAGGATACTGACATTTTGGGCGATTAAAAATTTAAATAGTATAGCACGCAACAAAAAAAGTAGGTACCTGTCCAAACAATGGACGACAGTGTGAACACCACAGGCCACGCTACACCACGATTCCTTTGAAGTGTGTCAAAAAAACCGACAACAAATGGATTGCGCACCATGATTCACAATTGTCCATTACCCCCTGTACACAATGGCGATGGTCTACAATGGCCCACTACAGACCACTGTGTATTGGGGCCTTTAGATAACGGTACAGTCGATACTTCAAGAAAATTCAACAAAAGCAGGTGGCAGATTTACTTACCGTCATGTGTAGTTTCAGATTTCCGCTTCTCCTGAATTGTTTTCCGCACTGTTGGCAAACATGACACACGTCGTTGGCATGTTCGTCCATATGTCCATCTAACTGTTCACTCTTATCAAAACTCCTATAACAATATTTGCAATGGAAACCCGACAGATCGCCGTGCGTTCTCAAATGTTTCTTTAAATCGTATCGCGTGACAAACATTTTCGAACAAAAATCACATTTGAATTTCTTGATACCGAGATGCCGTTTCAAATGCAAATCATGATCAGATTTTCTCCAAAATGTCCTCGAGCACATTTTGCATTTAAACGGATTAACTGTCGATTTGTTCTCTTGTGAAGCGTCTTTATCTTCTTCTTCTACATCGTCGTTGTCTTTGAACCCGTATAAAATTGTAGCATGGACTGTTTTTTTGTGTCTCGTCAAATCAGAAAAAACTGTGAATGACTTCGGACATAACTGACACGGAAACTTCTTAATTCCTATGTGACGAATTACATGTATTTCCATATCAGATCTTCGGAATAATGTTCTGGGACATTTATCGCATTTTATGCCTTTTTTAAATTCCTCGAGCGGTATATTTCTAACGTATTCCAAGTCGGGATGAATATCTTCAGGTTCTTCTTTTTCTTGATTATCATTTGAACTAATGTCGTCGAGGTTATCGTTAATTTCGGGATGCTTTTTTAAATGTTTAGTTAAATCAAACTTGGCTGTAAATTGTTCTGAACAGATTTGGCATGAATATGTCTTTTCACACGAATGTGTTTGAAAATCAGACTTTTTAAGAAAAACATTTGAACATTTATGACATTTGGCACCTTTTTTAAATCGTTTCAATTTTTTTCTTTTGGTAATATTCTTTTGTAATTTTTTTCTAGGAACTATTTGCTTCTGTTGAAATTTAATTTCATTGTTAATTAGCCAATCACTTTGATTATCTGAGTCATTGGTAAATTCGTCGTTAACGAATAAGGCCCCAAGTTGTTCGTTTTTTACATCAATTCCTATTTCTATCGAAGTACTGTCTTCTTTAATATCACTTTCTTTTTTTATATTATTTTCAAATTCTTTTCCTATCAGTTTTAGTAACTCTTTTTCAGTGTTATGACACATAAGCTTGAACTCGTAGCCGATTTTTAACTGGTCAGCACATTTTTCACATATCAGTTTGGGTAAATCGTCGTCCGATGTAATCTGTATATAAAAAATATTGTTCCCTATTTACAACCGTAAAACAAAACAATAAATCAAAATAATTTACCTGAATTGACGCGCATTCCCATAATATTTCTTTAAACTGCATAGACCTTGAATAGCAAATTTGCGTAGAAAATAATGATATTAATGATTCGTTACAAGTTTTCATGCAAGTTCTGCAAATATTTGTAAATTTATTCATGGTAAAAAAATATTCTTAATTAGACATTACAAAATCTCAATATTTGACAAGAACACAACAGATCGATTTTCTTTTTACTATATCAATGTATCGTTATATCGATATTTTTTATTTGATATAACGATATTTTTGGGCGATATTTAATATTTTACCGATATATCGATATTTAAAAAAAGATCGGTATCGATACATCGATACTTGAAAAAAATATCGATGTGATATAAATCGATAATCCCTGCACTGCGCAACACATGATGCCCTCGACGTCATGTTATACACAGTGCAGGAATTTCAACTTTCTGACCTTATGGTGTATACTATTTTTCTTCATTTCCGGTCGATAGTATATGCTTTCGTATTAGTGTACACGAGAAAACTGTTTCGGCCCGCCGTTACAAACGGCATACGAGAAACATAGTTATATTCATCTGGATTTGGCAGCACAAAAAATTGTGTAAAATTCATGACGCCAGGGCTCATCACTGAAGAATTTTTGTGTGATTGACAAAATACAAGTATTTTTCTATTTTATAATAATTATAAGATATACGAAATTCCGCAATCAAATGACTTTACACACATAAGTTCTGTAACGCAACGCGATTTATTTGAAATTAGTACCGTTTACACTGTTATTTATGCGTATTCATATGATTAATAAGACAATGTTTTTGTAGAAAACTTCGTTCGCATACTGTACAGACAAACGGCCGTTCACCAGTGTGGATTTTAACGTGAACTCGCAGCGTACTTGATCGGTTGAATGCTTTGTTACAAATATCACATTTGAAATGTTTCTCTCCTGAAATAATTAAATATAGTCAGCTACATAAATAAAAAAATAGTAACGATTCATATGTCACTCTTGTTAAAAATGAACTCATTAATTTATACTAATTATTTACAGAATGTTTTTCTGAACTTTAATAATTAATAATTTGGAAATTGAACTTTGGAGACAAAAAGTTGCAAACGGTAAAAATTTTCGAATCGAAATTTCACAAGAAATATGTTAACGTTTTTTTTTAATATAGCGAATGGCTGTGTTCATTGGTTTCCTCTTTTTGATTATCTCCATCAAAATAAAGTGCGCGCATGCGCTCAGTTTATTTTCTGTGCGCATGCGCTCTCGTAATTTTGATGATAGATAGATCTATTTATTCAACAAAGGCCAAAACCATTGAATATGTCATACATAAAATTGTACATTAAATAATTAAAATATACAAAATATGAAGTATTAAAATATAGGTAAATGTTCATACATAGACATGTAACACTTTAGATAAATCATAATAGGCAGTATAATAGCGATCGTTAGCTATATTTGTTGAGAAACATCCATTGTTATTAAAAAGACAAGACCAAGGAACACAAAGATTGTTGTATAATTATTTACATATTAGTAGATTTTACATACGCTTATAGCTACGTACCAGCTGAAATCATTTAGTATAATAGCTTATGTCTGCTATAATTGTTAAGAAACATTCCTTGTTGTAGTACTATATTAGAAAAATGTATTATTCCAACACGTCACCGTCGGGATTTAAACCCTAATCTTTCCACTTTCGCGGTGGAATGAGTTATCAATTACTCTACGGTGCACACAATGCAACATTGTAATTTCTAATCCTTCATAATATAGCAATTTACAACACTCAAATTCACTACATGCGAGAGTCAATTATTTTTAGCTGTAGCTAGGCATTAACTCTCACAGTAGCGAGGGTACTTGAATGAATCAAAGGTGAACTTTCCATTATTAATACGGTCCTAAGTCACAGATTAATTATTTACCTGTATGAACAACGAAATGTTTCCTCAGCATGCTGCTATCATAAAATCGCTTGTCACACTTTGAACAAGGAAAATTGCGTACACCGGCGTGGCGTCTCAAATGAGCTTTCAGTGTCTTGTTTCGACGGTATGCCTTGCCACAAGTCTGACACACGAACTGTTTTTCGTTTGAGTGAGAAGGCAAATGATCTCGGAGAGATGTCCATTGTGCAAACGTTTTGCCGCACACTTTACATTCATACGGTTTTTCGCCGCTGTGTATTCGCGCATGAACTATTAAATTACCCGAGAGAGCAAAAGCTCGTCCGCAGACAGGACATAAATAAGGTTTTTTGCCTGTGTGAACCTGTTTCAAAACACAAATCAATAAACAATTTTTGCCAAACAATTACGATATAATATTAGTATTGTTTAGAGAAGACACCAGCGTCAGACATGCGCACAAACGAGTTTAGTGCCCGGGCGAGTTCATATTCTGTTTAAAGGGGTCGCTCATGCACACAATAGACTTGGCTCGCGCGTTTTGTGCCGAACGAGTCCATATTCTATCATTGACAGCTCTCCCCACTACTTCAACCGCGCAGATCGGCCATCTTGCTGATGTCTTCTCTAAACAATTACTACTCTACAAATGTGCTTGCGCACGTGTGTTTTGTGCGTATTGGGGCCCACAAGTAGGTGGTATTTGATTCTGACAATTTTCACGTGATTTTTTGTTAACAAATAGAACGTGTGATAAACGGTTTGCAATTATGGAGATTGATCAATATTTTTTAACAGTTTATATTTGAACGAAACAAAACATTAGGTTTGGGTAAACAACACATTTTTAGATAGTTATTGGAGTGAATACTTTCAACTTTTTGATAAACTAAAAATATGTGTTCTGTCATTTCCGCTGGGAATATAGGGAATATACACCAGCGTCAGACATGCGCACAAACGAGTTTAATACCCAGGCGAGTCCATACTCTGTTTAAAGGGGTCGCTCATGACACACAAGACTTGGAACTCGCGTTTTGTGCTAGATGAGTCTATAATTTATCATTGATAGCTCTCCCCAGGATTACTAGAATACTAGAAGATTGCGCGTAAAAGATGCTATAAGCATAGTCACGTCTGTGATTGGTTGAGTCGATTGCCTATGTCACTGATGCTCATGACTGGGTTTTTCAATTATTGTTTATCCCAATTGGTTAGAAAACGGAATTATTACAAACTTTTTAATGAACAATTGTTTAACTAAAATTTATATTTGCATGTGTATTTTAACTTTTATATCTACTTGATCAAAACATTTAGTAGTTATAAAGCTTGAAAAAGTCCTAAGCAAGGGACGAAACGTCGCTATAAATAACAAATAAGTGTTTACTTAAAGTCCTTTTTCCCGACAAATCATTTTTATATTTAAATTACCAAGGACAAAAAAGACTAAAAGTCAATTAAAGTTTGATATTCAGCATGGACATGATAATCGATATTTAATTTAATCTCGAATAGTTTGACAGTAGTTATGAAAATCAATAATTTACTACTTTGAAGTATACTTCTCTTCCCACTAGCGCTATCTGACGAATAAATAAAACCCGGGTCGCAGTGCCAAAACCCTGCCGACAATATAGTGTATTTGTTTGTATAGGGGAGTGTGGTTTTATACTTTTATTATGTGAAATTAAGTTTGTTTTTGGGCAAAATAAAAAATTTAACCCCTTAATACACCCCTTAAAATAACATTTGTTTTCTTAATTGTAATATTATTATCAATCTAACGTCTACACCGAATTAAAGATACCCTTCAATAAATAACTCACTATCTGCAAATTAGTGTTTTCAAAAAAATTGTAAGTCCGGTCCTGTCTGGCTGATTTTATTAAAATTTTAGGGACACTTTTTAATTACTACTAAAGGGTTAAATGTCAATTTTGAAACGATTCTGAGAATTTTTTCGATATTTTGGGGCCCAAAAACAGTTTTCAACCCCTAAAAACTACCCTTAAAATAGCCCGATTAGGCCCATTTTAAATAGGCTTCTTGCGGTGATGGGTTTCAACTCGTGGCTCAAATTTCGTTGAAATCAATTCACTCTTTCGAAAGTTATCGCGCGTACACATATATATATATATATACGTATATAAATATATACATATATACATATATATATAAACATTTTTAAAAATGGTGCCAAAGTGTTTAGAAGGTTATGAAACGTCGAGAAATTTTGGTCCGACCCCTAGGTCCCGCCATCCGACCGACGCCAATAGTGTATGTTGCCATATGGCAAATACACTAAAAAAAGTCAATTAAAGTTTGATATTCAGCATGGACATGATAATCGATATTTAATTTAATCTCGAATAGTTTGACAGTAGTTATGAAAATCAATAATTTACTACTTTGAAGTATACTTCTCTTCCCACTAGCGCTATCTGACGAATAAAAAAATGGTAGCCCTCATTGTGTTTTCCCATTGTTTTGTGCTATAATTTTACACCGTTTATAACATTAATGAAAAGACTTATTACAAAGCATACTTACAGCCTGGTGGACAGTCAATCTTTCCCTTTTCGAAAACTGTTTCCCGCATTCTTGACAAACATGTGGAGTATCGTTTTCGTGTTTAACAGCGTGAGCCTTTAATTCATCGCTGGTACCAAAACTCTTGGAACAATGTTTGCAATGAAAACCCGTTAATTCTCCGTGTATTCTCAAGTGTCTTTTCAAATAATATATTGCCATAAATTCCTTCAGACACACTTTGCACTTAAACTTATCGGGATGTACAGTTTTTCTATGTCTGGTTAAGTCGGCCATAATTTCAAATGACTCGCAACAAATTTGACATGCAAATTTCTTTATTTCTAAATGTCCACTAATATGTTTTTCCATGTCTAATCTTGTGTAAAGAACACTTGGACATTGGCCACACTTTACACCCTTTTTTAACTGTACTTTTGAAATGTTTTTGAGATACTTCAAATCCTTAGGTAAGGCTTCATTTTCGATGGACTCAGATTTTATTAAATCGCTCGATTTTAAGACCTCGCGGTTGCCAAACTCGCTAGCTGCATCATCTGAGTTTTCAGGTACACTTTTCACTTGCGTATCATTCAGTTCAAAAAATCCAGAAATTGACTCATTACATTGACTGGGGTGTTCGACTGTATTATGTTCGTCTTTCGTATCAAAGTTTTTAACACTGTGTTCAGATTGGAAGCCCGACAGATCTTCATGTGTTCTCAAATGTCTTTTTAAATCATACTGCGTAACAAACATATTCGAACAAAAAGGGTTTTGTGTTATATGTGAATCGTAAGTTTTTTTTCGTAAAAATGTCTTTGAGCACATTTTACATTTAAATGATTTTTTTCCTTTTAAGTTGGCTTTATTTGTAGCATGTACCCGTTTTTTGTGCCCCGTCAAATCAGACATAACTGCAAATGACCTCGAACACACTGAACACGAAAACTTTTTTATTCCTAGGTGTCGAGTAACGTGTGTTTCCATATCTGATCTGGTGAATAATGTTCTGGGACATTTGTTGCATTTTATACCTATTTTAAATTGTTCCTTCGGTATATTTTTAACATATTCTAAGTCAGGATGAATATCTTCAGGTTGTTCTTTTTCTAGATTATTTTTTGAATCATTGTCGTCGAGGTTGTCATTAATTTCGGGATGCTTTTTTAAATGTTCAGTTAAATCAGACGTGTCTGTAAATGGTTCTGAACAGATTTGGCATGAATATATTTTTTCACACGAATGTGTTTGAAAATCAGAATTTTTGTCGAAAACTTTTGAACATTCATTGCATTCGACACCTTTTTTAAACCGTTTCGACGTCTTATTAATTTGTTTTGTTTTTATACCAACTATTTGTTTTGGTTCAGGTTCAATTTCATTATTAATTTGCCAATCACTAAAATTGTCTGAATCACTGGAAAATTTTTCGTCAACGGATAAAGCATCGATCTGTTCGTTTTTAATGGTAACCGCTTCTATTGGAACACTTTCTTCTTTAATATCATTTTCATTTTTTATATCATTTTCAAATTCTTTTCCTATCAGTTTTAGTAACTCTTTTTCGGTGTTACGACACATAAGTTTGAACTCATAGCCGATTTTCAACTGGTCAGCGCATTTTTCACAAATTAGTTTAGGCAAATCGTCGTCCGATCTAATCTGTATTTAAGAAATTATTATTCCTTACTTGGAACCGTAAAATAAAACATTCATTCTGGGTTGCAGAAAACATTGTTCGAAAATTGTATTTGACAAGGACCATGTATTTGCAGCGTTTATACATGCAGGAACAGTCTAATGTCGTTATGAAACTGTTATTTAGAACATTAGATTTAGAACATTAGATTGTATTCACAAAAACGAATGCTTGATCTACCTTGAAGAAGATCGCTTTTTAAGCTAAATTTTTATCAGAATGCGGAAAAAAAACTTGTTTCAATCGAACAATTATTTTTCGAGCAAGATTGATTTAAAATTCTACAATGCTTTTCTTATGAAGAAATATGTGTGTTCACACTCTAAGGTCATTGTCAAATCAAATTGTTTGACAATCCTTTTTGCAACCCAGCAATAATCTATTCAATGTGACAGATCAAAATAATTTACCTGAATGGACGCACATTCCCACAAGATTTCTTTAATCTGCACAGCCTTTGAAAAACAAATTTGCGTAGAAAATAAAGATATTAATGATTCGTTACAAGATTTCATACAAGTTCTGCAAATATTACTGAAGTCATTCATGGTGAATAAATATTCTTAATTTATTAAACATTACAGAACTTCTATAGTTGACAGAACACACCAGACCTTTGATTTTTTTCCGACAGAGACAGCAAAGGCGCGGAGTTTGTCATATTCATCCCGATGCCAAGCACAATAAACTATGTATAGTACACGTTCACCAATACGACAACATAATTTTTCGCGTATGTCGGATTACCGGATGTAAGCACGGACTAAAACTTTATCTATTAAAAAAAGAGTTCTTTTAAGTTTTTTGAAAAATATAGGGAATGTCGGGTCTCACTCATAGTTTATAGGAAAACCTAAACGAAAATCTTTAAAGTACTCACGGAAAACGAAATAGTACGGAACCCTTCTCGCGAGTTCGACTCGCACTTGACCGGTTTTTTCTGCTTCTGTTAAATTACAATTAAGCAAAGTTTTTTCTACATAAAAAGTCAAACATTTGAGCGTTAACGAGATTTATTTGAAATTAGTACCGTTTACATTGTTATTGATGCGTATTCATATGACTAATAAGACAATGTTTTTGTAGAAAACTTCGTTCGCACATCGTACAAGCAAACGGCCGCTCACCGCTGTGAATTTTAACGTGAACGCGCAGCGTACTCGATCGGTTGAATGCTTTATCGCAAAATTCACATTTGAAATTCTTCTCTCCTGAAATAATTGCAGAATCGACTTCATAAATTTAAAAATGACTCATGCTTAGTAAGACCTTTTTTTCAATGGGCAATACGATAAGGGGCCATCCATAAATTACGTCACACGTTAACGGGAGGAGGGAGTTGACGAAGTGTGACATTGTGACAAGGGGCGAGGGCCATATGCCTCGTGACGTCACATGTCGAAATCTAAAGTACAGTGGAATCCGTTTATAATGACATCGAAGGGAATTGACTAACACGTCATACTAAGCGGACGTCATACAAAGCATTTTTGTGAAAAAAAAACAACCTCGTTTGTTTAGAAGTCTATGGAATGATTTTTCAGTAGTGATGGAATGTCAACAATTATAAATCAAGATAATATCAGCAAGTGAAAATTTGAGGTGCCTTAGTAATATCGATACTTTTATTTACCTGTATGCGTAACAAAATGTCTCCTGAGCCCGTCGCTGCTATAAAATCGCTTGTCGCACTTTGAACAAGGAAAATTGCGTACACCGGCGTGGCGCCTTAGATGAGCTCTCAGCGCATTGCTCCGACTGAACGCCTTGCCACAAGTCTGACACACAAACTGTTTTTCGTTTGAATGCGAAGGCAAATGACCTCGGAGAGATGCCCACTGCGTAAACGTTTTGCCGCACACTTTGCATTTATACGGTTTTTCGCCGCTGTGTATTCGCATATGAACTATTAAATTACCCGAGAGAGCAAAAGCTCGTCCGCAGACTGTACATAAATAAGGCTTTTTGCCTGTGTGAACCTGTTTCAAAACACAAATCAATAAACAGTTTTTGCCAAACAATTACGATATAAGTAATATTCGTATTGTTTAGAGAAGACACTAGCGTCAGACATGCGCACAAACGAGTTTAGTGCCCGGTCGAGTTCATATTCTGTTTAAAGGGGTCGCTCATGCACACAATAGACTTGGCTCGCGCGTTTTGTGCCAAACGAGTCCATATTCTATCATTGACAGCTCTCCCCACTACTTCAACCGCGCAGATCGGCCATCTTGCTGATGTCTTCTCTAAACAATTACTACTCTACAAATGTGCTTGCGCAAGTGTGTTTTGTGCGTATTGGGGCCCACAAGTAGGTGGTATTTGATTCTGACAATTTTCACGTGATTTTTTGTTAACAAATAGAACGTGTGATAAACGGTTTGCAATTATGGAGATTGATCAATATTTTTTAACAGTTTAATAGAAAACTTGAACTAAAATCGTTTATATTTGAACGAAACAAAACATTAGGTTTGGGTAAACAACACATTTTTAGATAGTTATTGGAGTGAATACTTTCAACTTTTTGATAAACTAAAAATATGTGTTCTGTCATTTTCGCTGGGAATATAGGGAATATATGATGCGATTGTGAACTCTGATTTTAAGTTCGTTCTAAATTAATCAGGTGAGCTTGACTTTCTTTATGAAAAGGCATATTGGAAAGAATACTTACAGCCTTGTGGAGATGCAAACTTTCCTTTTTCAAAAACTGTTTTCCGCATTCTTGACAAATATATGGAGTATCGTTTTCGTGCTCCACAGCGTGAGCCTTTAATTCATCGCTGCCATCAAAACTCTTGGAACAATATTTACAATGAAAACCCGTTAACTCCCCGTGTATTCTCAAGTGTCTTTTCAAATAGTATTCCGTCATGAATTCCTTCAGACATACTTTGCACGTAAATTTTAAATCTGAATGTACAGTTTTTGTATGTCTTGTTAAGTCGGACATAACAACAAACGACTTGCAACAAATTTGACATGAAAATTTCTTTATTTCTAAATGTCGACTAATATGCTTTTCCATATCTATTCTTCTGTAAAGAACTCTAGGACATTGACCACACTTCACACCTTTTTTAAATTGTATTTTTGAGATGTTTTTGAGATACTCTAAATCCATAGGTAAGGTTTCATTTTCGATGGACTCAGATTTTATTAAATCTCTCGATTTTAAAACGTCACGGTTACCAAACTCGCTAGCTGCATTATCAGAGTTTTCAGGTACACTTTTCACTTGCGTATCATTCAGTTCAAAAAATCTAGAAATTGTCTCATTGCATTGACTGGGATGTTCGACTGTATTATGTTCGTCTTTTGTTTCAAAGTTTCTCATACTATGCTTAGACTGGAAGCCCGACAGATTCCCATGCGTTCTCAAATGTCTTTTTAAATCATATTGCGTAATACACATTTTCGAACAAAAATCACATTTGAATTTCTTGACACCGTGGTGTCTTATCATATGTGAATCATAAGTTTTCTTTCGCGAAAACGTCTTTGAGCACATTTGACATTCTAAGGAACTGATTGCTGATTTTTTTTCTTGTGAGTTGTCTTTATTTGTAGCATGTATTCTTTTTTTGTGACTCGTCAAATCATAAGATACTGCAAATGACCTCGAACAAAGCGAACACGGAAACTTTTTTATTCCTATGTGACGAATAATATGTATTTCCATATCTGATCTGCTGAATAATATTCTGGGACATTTATTGCATTTTATACCTATTTTAAATTGTTCGAGCGGTATATTTCTAACATGTTCTAAGTCGGGATGAATATCTTCAGTTTGTTCCTCTTTTTCTTGATTATCATTTGAACTATTATCATCGAGGTTATCATTAATTTTGGGATGCTTTTTTAAATGTTCAGTTAAATCAGACTTGGCTGTAAATTGTTCTGAACAGATTTCGCACGAATGTGTTTGAAAATCAGAATTCTTGTCAAAAACTTTTGGTAATTCATTGCGTTCGGCACCTTTTTTAAACTGTTTCGACGTCTTATTAATTTGTTTTGTTTTTATAGCGACTATTTGGTTTGGTTCAGGTTCAATTTCATTATTAATTTGCCAATCACCAAGATTGTCTGAATCATTGGAACATTTTTCGTCAACGGATGAAGCATCGATCTGTTCGTTTTTAATGTTAACCGTTTCTATCGAAATACTTTCTTCTTTAATACTAGGCTCGTTTTTTATATTACTTACTAATTCTTTTCCTATCAATTTAAGGAACTCTTTTTCTGTGTTATGACACATAAGCTTGAACTCATAGCCGATTTTCAACTGGTCCGCACATTTTTCACAGATTAGTTTGGGTAAAGCGTCATCCGATGTAATCTGTACATAAGAAATACTAATTCGAAAAATACTATTCCCTATTTACAACCGTAATTAAAATAAATCAAAATGATTTACCTGAACTGACGCACATTCCCATAATATTTCTTTTAACTGCAAATGCTTCGAAAAACAAGTTTGCGTAGAAAATAAAGATATTAATGATTCGTTACAAGTTTTCATGCAAGTTCTGCAAATATTACTGAATGCATTCATGGCAAAGAAATATTTTTATCTAGACATTACGAAATTTCAAAATTTGACACCAAATTTTTTTTAGTGATGCGACGATTCCTGTTTTTACGACTACGATTAACAAACCAATAATCGTTCGATTACGATTATAGATGAATTAAATATGTAATGTAAAATAAAATGTCAATATTTCTAAATATTGTTAATTTCCCTTCTTGCAGTATGCGACATTTTTTCTGAAAAACGCTAATTCAGCGAAGAGATGAACAATTAAAAAAGTGTACTAAAACACCCGAACCGCATCTGCAACGGCACAACGTTAAACTTTAATATCTAAGTCCCAAGTAACATACTAGTACCTATTCACAAACATAGCAATACCTATCAGCTGTAGTTGCACCATTGACAGTAATCGTCAAATAATCGTAAATTACGATTAATCATCTTGCAATAATCGTGAATTAATCGCAATCTTTGCAGCCCTAATTTTTACAAAAGATCGATTATAAAGATTCGGTCATTTGAGCATGGAGATTTATTTGTATTAAGCACTGTTTACACTGTTATTGATGCGTATTCATATGACTAATGAGACAATGTTTTTGTATAAAACTTCGGCCGCACACCGTACAGACAAACGGCCGTTCGCCGCTATGAATTTTAACATGAACGCGCAGCGTACTCGATCGGTTGAATGCTTTGTTGCAAATATCACATTTGAAGTTTTTCTCCCCTAAAATAATTAAATACAATCAGCTAGGTATTTAAGACACTTTCCCAAAAATAGTCAACATCCCTATTCTTTTTTTAGAAAAGCTGTTCTTTCTAGGTACCGAGTTTGGCCCCTTTTTTCACGTTTGTATTTGTTAGAATACTAATTTACCTGTATGAACAACAAAATGTTTTCTCAACATGCTGCTATCGTAAAATCGCTTGTCGCACATTGAACAAGGAAAATTGCGAACACCGGTGTGGCACCTCAGGTGAGACCTCAGCGTATTTTGTCGTCTGAACGCCTTGCCACAAGTCTGACAAACAAACCGTTTCTCGTCCGAATGAACTGGCAAATGACTTCGCAGAGATCCCCACTGCGTAAACGCTTTACCGCACACTTTACAAGTATACGGCTTTTCACCATTGTGGATTCGCATATGAGTTTTTAAATTACACGAAAGAGCAAAAGCTCGTCCGCAGACTGTACATAAATGAGGCCTTTCGCCTGTATGAACCTGTTTAAAAAAAATCACATCGATTTATCTTTCGCAGTTTACAAAACAAATTAATTCTAATTTTAAAGACAATATATTTCTTATAGGTCGATTTTCACGTAAAAGTACTCAGCTATAACCGTTACATCTTTGGTTGACGTTCTGTTTTAATATAAAACGATAACTTTTAGTACCTATAAATAAATGTCAAATCGTAGATCAAGTATACTTACAGCCTTGTGAAGGCACAAACTTCTTCTCCTTAAAAACTGTTTTCCGCATTCTTGACAGATGTGCGGAGCATCGTTTTCGTGTTCGACAGCGTGAGCTTCTAATTCATCGCTGCCTTCGAAACTCTTGTAACAGTGTTTGCAATGAAAGCCCGTTAACTTCCCGTGGGTTCTTAAGTGCCTTTTCAAATCGTATCGCGCAATAAATTTCTTCGCACACACTTCGCATTTAAATTTCCTTACTCCTAGATGCCGTTTAACGTGTAAATCGTAATTGGACTTTTTCCAAAACGTTCGCAAGCACACCTTGCATTCGATCGGATATTTTGTAAATTTGCTACTCGGTAAACTCAAATCAGTTTTTTCTTCTTTAAGTTCATCGGTTACGTCCTGATTCTCTAAACGGACATAATCTTCATCCCCAATATCGTCATTCAATAAATCAGAATGAACATTTTTTCTATGTCTGGTTAAGTCGGAGATGACTACAAATGACTTCGAACAAATTTGACACGGAAAACTCTTTATTCCTAAATGTCGACTAATATGTATTTCCATATCGGATCTTTTGTAAAGAACTCTAGGACATCGATCACACTTTACACCTTTTTTAAATTGTATTCTTGGAATTTTTTTGACATATTCCAAATCCGGATGTAAGTCTTCATTGTCGATCGCCTCGGATTTGATTAAATCGCTTAATTTTAAAACTTCACGTCCGCCAAACTCGCTAACTGCATTATCAGAATTTTCACCTCCATTATTCATATCCGTGCCGTTGAATTCGGAACAGTTTCTTTTTCTGTGCGTTTTTTTCCTGTGTTGCGTCAGTTCGAAAAACCCAGAAAATGTCTCGCTACAAAGATCACATTTAAACGTTTTTATTGTCAAGTGCCTTATGAAATGCATTTCTAAATCAGATCTCACATAAAATAACTTTTTACAAAATGTACAATTCACGCCATTTTTGAAATCTAAACGCGTTAAATTCTTCAAAAACTCGAGCGGTGATTTCATATCGATATCGTTTGGATTTTCTACAAATACTTCGCTATCGGTTTGAGGTTCAACGTCTTTGTCATCGAGGTCCGTACCGTGAACTCCCCTTTTATGACGAATCAAATCCCATTTTGTTATGAATCCTTTTTCACACACGCCGCATTTAAAATTCTTATCGCCAATGTGTCTTTTCATATGAGAATCGAGATTATATCTTGATGTAAAATATTTATCACAAATAAAACAGTAAGGTTTTTCGCCTACTATATGAGAACGTTTCTTTCTTCTGAATTTGATTTTCATTCCATGCGTTTGTTTATTGTGTTTCTCTAAATCGTAAAGACATGAAAATGATTCGGCACAATGTTCACATTTTATTTTTTGGTCGGAATGTTGCGTACGAATATGGCAGGCCAAAGTGTACTTAGTTCTGTAAAATTTGTTACAAATATTACATTGTAAATCGTCCCTGAATTTGATTTGTGTTTTCCCGCCTGCCCTAAGCGATAATGGCTCGTCATCAGAACTATTAAATTCGTTATCTAATTTCACTTCGACATTTTCACCGATGTAAACGTAGTCACTTACAGACGCGTTGTCTGCCTCTTCTTTAATCAGGAGATCAGAACTGTCTAGATCTGTATCCAAATTCTCAGACTTTATAGCAAGTATTGCATTGGACTGTGAGATTTCGTATTTCTTTATTAATTCTAATAAGGCTAGTTCTGATTTATGGCATAATTGTTTAAATCGATAACAGTTTTTAACTGTCGTTGCGCAATCTGTACACATTACTTTTGGAAGTTTATCATTCGATGAAATCTAAAACCAAAACCCAGTTCTATTAACTGCATTTTAAAATTATGAAAAAGATATATTTGTATTTTTCATGAGCCCTTCATTTGATATGTGACATGACGTACTAGAATTTTTTTTTATTTTCTAAAGTGACTTCTAAAATTAAAATCGGAATTCGTGTTTACGCTATATGATTGGGCCATTTAACTCTATATATGTACCAAATTTCGACTTTTTTCGTCCCATAGATTCGGAGGAAATAATCGGACAGACAAACACGAGAGTGATCCTATAAGGGTTTGTTTATTGATTGTTAATGGCCTGACTCATGTCTTTGGTCAGTTGCCGAATTTATATACTTTTTCCTTTATTTTTATTATAGATCCTATAAGGGTTTTCATCCGATGTAGGTATAGAATCGTAAAAATGCGTACCACAGAACACTTGTTTTGTAATGCGTACCATATTTTAATAGTTAGTAAATGTGTTCCATAAAACGAACAAAATATAAAACCCCTTGAATCTTTCGTAGTTTCATTTTTATCAGTGTCTTGAATATTATTATTTCATAAATTAAATTTGCATAGTTTGGAGTCGTAAAAAGAAGAACGAAAATTTCGTTATTTTTATTTTCATTAATGGAAAACGTCAAAATTCAATATCTAAGTAAAAATCAAAACATTTTCCATAACAAGAAATTCCACTAATGACTGTAACCCATTTACAGCATGAAATTTCAGTCAGTGATAAATATCTTAATATGTCAAATTCTTCACATGAAATTATTTACCTTTAAAGAAGCACATTCTAATAATATTTCTGACAGTTTATGTTTATCGGAATCTAAGTAATTCGCATCGAACACTGACACAACAGCGGTACAACTTTCTTTTAAACAAGTTCGACAAGTTGTAGAAAAATCAGGTAACTTAGACATATTAAATTTGACCACAAAATTACGTGCGCCTTACATTAGCAGACACGATTTTCTGTATGTAAATTGTAAAAGGTTTATGATGTCCTGTAGAACTGTACTCAGTAAGACTCGCATTAACGAATATTAAAAGGTCCCACGAGATGATTACTCAAACTCAAGACTCGACAAAGAATATTAAGAAGTAATGGCTATCATAGGTTTGTTACTATATTGTATTTAACTATAACATTTTGTAGATACTTTTATATTTAATATCTTGCAATGGGATTTGATTACTGCGGAGGGGCACTCTCCACAGTATTAGGTGTACCTGTTTAGAGAAATGAGTACTCGAATAACAGAACTCGGAAGCAATATATTGTGACGAATATATTTTGTACCAAAAAGTAACGAATACTTAAATGTACTTAAAAGTAATACATTTTACAGTTCGAATAGCTAACAATTTGCATCACAGACATAAATTCTAAAATATACTTATACGAAATTATAAAAAAACAATTGTTTGTTATAGTATTATTTTAACGTAATTTTGCAACGCCGCGTAATGTTACTGTGCGCTTGCGCGTAAGTGCTTGAAATAGTAAAATTGAAATTTCGTTACAATCGTGATTAAGTTGCACATGGAGTTAACTTGAATATTTGTTTACGCTTAGCGATTTTGCAGTATCACCAACAAAATTGTTATATTTTTTTAGTACGGTAAAGTAGTAATTAAAAAAGTTTCGAGTATCTCATACAGGGGCGTAGCTACCGCCGTATATGCCGTATCAATTATACGGGGCCCCCGGGCCACGGGGGCCCCCAACGTGCGTAAGCAAAAATTAATAAAAACTTCCCAATTTTTTTTTATTTCAGAAATGACAAAAGTCAAAAAAAGCAATTTCTTTTTTTCCCGCGTAAAGCGTGCGTTCAAAAGTTGGCAACACCCTACATCGGTTATCGCGGGCTGCTGGATTACCCCGTTTAAGTCATTTACTTCAACGGGGGAAGGGCCCCCAAACAAATTTTTATACGGGGCTCCGCCAAGGCACGCTACGTTTCTGATCTCATATCACTTTATTATTTGCGATTGTTTATTACATTTAGATTAGCTTTTACTGATGAGTTTTCATGTGTGAAATAAGACAGTGTTTCTGTATAAAAGCACATCCGCATACAGAACAAACGTGGGGTCGTTCTCCAGTATGAATTTTATTATGCGTCACCAATGTACTTTTTCTATTAAACGACTTTCCGCAAGTTTCACATTTGAAATTTTTTTCACCTGAAATTAAATAAAACAATTGAAAATCTACTGAATTCGTTCAATTTCGAACATATTTTCATATTACTAATTTCTTTATTATAAAAAAACGGCGCCTATTATACTGATTAGCCATAAAACTAACACCAAATCCATTTCAGAATTTTTGGAGCGGAAATTAAAACAAATTTGAACAGTATAGCAAATAGCTTCATTTCTTAAATATATCTATTACTGTTGGTAGAGTCAATTTATTTAATAAATATTTGTGACTATATTAAGCACCATTTAAGACACTTTTCCAAAAATAGTCAACATCCCTATTGCAATAATCGTGAATCAATCGTAATCGCAATGGTCTCATCACTAATTTTTAACAATCAATTACCTGTATGAACGACAAGATGTTTTGTGAGTGAATTCGACGCATAAAACTTTCTGTCGCAGTAGCCGCACGCGTATTTCTTTTCGCCCGTATGAATCTTATTGTGTATTCGCAGCGTTCCTTTTCTCGCAAACGTCTTTCCGCACGTCTGGCAAACGAACGCGCGTTCTCGGGTATGATTGACAATGTGCGTTTGCAGGGTGCTCCACTGGGTGAAGCCCTTGCTGCAGAAACTGCAAACGTACGGTTTTTCACCGGTATGAATTCGTTGATGCGTTACTAAGTTCCCGGGCAACGTGAACGCTTTTCCACACACGTTGCACAAATGTTTCTTCTCGCCGGCGTGTATTTTGAGATGTATCGCGAGACCGTGTTTTTTTTCGAAACGTTTACCGCATTTATTACAGTTGTACGCCAGTTGTCCGTCGTGTTCCTTTTTCTTGTGCGCTTCAAGTTCCGATTTGTCCTTGAATGTCGACAAACACAGTTCGCACTTAATCGCGTGTCGTCGTAAATGTTTCTCGTAGCTCGACTGAGTAACGCATATTTTACGGCACTTTTCGCATTTATAAACTTCGCCGCCGAAATGCGACGTTATATGAACTGCCAGTTCGGAATTTTTAGTGAATGATTTGTGACACATCGTACAATCGAATGTTTCATCCGATTTTTTTGGAGGTTTTCGCTTAAACGAAACGTTCGATTTGTTCCTTTTAAATTTTCTTCTTGTTTTATTACTCGCTTTTGTTTTAATAACAATTTCCGAGAGTGGTCGACTTTCGGAATCTGTATCGTCTGTTGCAAAACCGGGATCTTCTAAATAAGTTACGGACTCGTGAGGAATTTCGTTTTTTATTTCCAAATCTTCGGTCTTTATTCTTAGTTCATCTTCATTTTTTATTTGAATATTTTCAATTTCATTTTTAATTACGAGCTCTGTATGCGAAGGAATTAAATTACCGTTTTTTTGGATATAATTTATAAGCGTCTGTTCGGATTGTTTACATTGCGTTTTAAAATTAAGGTAATTTTTCAGTTGCTTAGTACAATCAGTACATAACATTTTGGGCAATTCGTCGTTTAAAGAAACCTAAAATGCAAAGTAGTTTTAATTTACATATTCGGTTTTTTAAAATCACAATAAAGAGTTCTTACATGTATGGAAACGCACTCCATAAGCATTTCGCAAATATTCGATTTAAATGGATCGTTGTTATCACTGTTAAAAATTGGAATAAGTAAGTTGTTATTATTTGTTAAACATGTGCGGCATAGTTTTTCGAAATTATTTGCAATACTCATGACTTCAAAAAAATAAATAAAATGGATTATTAGAAGTAGCCAACAATAGTAATGTTTCTTTTTATAATTTGCCTCCGCCCCTGGTTCGTTGAGATAGGTGCTTATAAAAATTGTATATTTATTTTTAAAAAGTGATTTCGAACAAACTTAAATGCGAAATGTGCTTCTGTAAAAAATTCTAGGGTAAAAAATGGGGTCGTTTCACTCATCAAAATTTGATAATTTTGAACAGTTCATGTTATTCCTTACAAAAAAAGCGTCCGAAAAATTCTAAAAAATATTGTTTTATAATAAAAAAGAGGATGTAGGGCGACACCCCATCCTCACAAAATATAAAATAGTCAGGTAATTATAAAAATAAATGTCTCAGTAAATTAAGTATTTTTTTAATTATAAAAACAATCGGAGCTGAGCAATTCTGGAACTTAGTGCTTGTAATAATGCTTTAAAACTTGCTACTTATTAAGCACGTAAGCATCATAAATCGCTTAATGAACATTCAACAAGCTTATTAAGCATTAGGAATGCTTAATAAGCACTTTTAAAGTTTAATAAAACATATTTCGTTTATCTTTCATAATTCTTATTTCATTTGATGTTAGAGATCAATTTCTTGTTTGTTTCAGTCCAAATTTCCCCATCAATTGGAAATATTGTTCATGCCCAAAATTTATATCATAACTTAAAGTTAAGATTTGAGAAGTTACTTTAAGATGCTTAATGTCTGATGCTTTAAAGCATTGTCGCTTGATGCTTTAAGTACTTTAGTAAGTGCTTGATGCTTCAAAGCACTTAGGTTCGGTGCTTTGCCCAGCTCTGAACACATTATTGTACAATATTGAACATCGAATGTGATTCACAATTCATTCCGTAAAACGTTTATATTAGGTGCTGCGCCAAAATTAATCGAACTGAGTTTGTTATATAATATAGTCTTCGTGGCCCTTGGTTGTTTAAAAAAGTGAAAGACTGATTTTTAATACATGTTTATTTTGACTTTTTAAAAATTGAATAATATAATATAAAAAGTTAAGTTTCGTATCAATTTAGTGTTCATCTTATCTGTATTTTTTTTACTAAAAAAACTGCTTTGCAACCACACAACACGAGCATAACCAATGAATGCAACCTAAACTGTCAATGTGACAGGCAATCTTTAATCTTTAATGATAAACATTTAAGTTCAATATCAAGTTTTATCGTCTTATCAGTCATTTTTTGCTATAAAGACTGCCTTGCAACCACACAACACGAGCATAACCAATGCGCGTAACCTATACTGTCAATGTAACAGGCAAACGACTTTTAATATTATCTTTGATGATAAAAATTTAAGTTGCATACCAAGTTTTATCGTCTTATCAGTCATTTTTTGCTATAATGACTGCCTTGCAACCACACAACACGAGCATAACCAATGAATGTAACCTAAACTGTAAATGTGACAGGCAAATGATACAAATTTAAGTTGCATACCAAGGCCCAACGTCTTATCAATCATTTTTTACTGTAAAGAGCCAGCAACTACATAACACGAGCATAACCAATGATTAGCTTAAACTGTCAATGTGACACGAATGCCCTTAAATATTCTCTTTATTCAATAAATCATAAAAGTCACATACTCTATAGAAACTATACTGTTTTAAGAACAAAATAAATAAGTTTTCATCTGTTAAAACAAGGATATTATTTGTTTGTCACCTTAAACTGTTCGAATTGGTTTTAGTACTCGGCCAGGCCATGATTGGCGCAGCTTAGTCTCAACGTAAATCGCGCTTAATAAGTATTTATTTGTGTGTATTCATATGACTGTTGAGGACATGGAGTTGTATGAACCCTCTGCCACAAACGGAGCACACGTGGGGCCGATCACCTGTGTGAATCTTTCTGTGAACGTCCAAGTTACTTTTTCGATTGAATGCTTTCCCACAGAATTCGCACTTGTAATTTTTTTCGCCTGTTAAAAAATGAATCCAATTAACTTAAGAATAAATTATAGATAGCAGATTATCGAGGCTCGACAACTAAAATAATTAATTACTTTTCAATTTTCATTGGATATTTGAAATGCTTAAATCTATCGGGACACTCTGAATTTAAGTCACTCTACGAGGCTAAAAATGCTGTTGCAAGGGTGCCGCTGTCAGTTGATTACTCCAAATTTTGGAAATATTTTGAAGATTTAAAAAACTTTTCCGAAAAAGGAAGAGTCACTTTAGGTTTGTGATGGAACAATTTTGTGAAATAAGTACAAATAAGGTCGTAGCGTGACATTGAAAACGTGTTTTTTGGCACAATTAATGCCAACTTTTTTCTAGTAAATCGTACATAAATTACAAAAGTATTCCATTAGAGACTTAGATTTGTTCTTTATCTTTCTTATAGAAAAATAATTTTTGCAAAATGTTGACGAATAAGTCTACAATCAGCTATCAGCCGAAGCCTTATTTTTGGTTTAAATTTAGAGCGTTCCAACAGCTTTAATGGACATATTTTTAAATCGTTAAAAAATTATCTTTGACGCGAATTGTAAATTAATGAGAGTCCCATTTATAAAGAGAAATGCAACGCTTCAGTGAGAGCTATTGTTTTGTTTCTTATAAGGATGCTGAGATTTTAAAATATTTTGGGACACTTCGCACGCTACCACATCGCCTTTGTTAATGTCTACCGCAGTTGTAGACAAAACGTCAGGTAGAAACACCAATGAATCACGACGTACAAGCCCGGAAATGAAGAAGCTTTAAAACTTATAGTTAGTCTGCTGTTTAATAATATTTACCTGTATGGACAACCGAATGTTTTTTCAACATTTGAGCATCATAAAATCTCTTATCACACATCGTACATGGATAATTTCTTATGCCTGTGTGATATCTCATGTGAAGTCTGAGTACATTTTTTCGACTGAAAGCTTTTCCACACGTTGGACACGTAAAATGTTTTTCATCCGAATGCACAGGCTGATGGCTACGGAGCGACGACCATTGAGCAAAAGCTTTTCCGCAAACGTTGCAAACGTACGGTTTCTCGCCATTATGAATTCTCATGTGGGTTTTCAGGTTCGAAGAACAGGCAAATGCTCTTCCACAAACTGTGCACAAATGCGGTTTCTCCGGGATGTGCACCTTATAAAAATGAAATATTAGTGATGCAACGATTACGATTATTTTACGATTATTATACAGTCAAAACCGTTTACGACGACATCAGTTAGAAGAATATACAGGTTGTTATGTTGATCAAAATCATAGGTCCCGACTGAATGCCTTATAAAAACACTGCTTTTTACGACATACCTCATTAAAAGACTACATTTAAGTAATATCTTCGGAGAATTATATCTGTTAGAACGACCAGCTGTATTGTTAACAATTTGAATAGGCAACAGTATCCACATCTGGCACAGTATAATGGTCAATGGCTATTAAGATCGCAAAAGTATATAAAAATTATAATGAGCCTCACCCTTATAAGCTCATATAAGAAGTTTAACTTCTTTAGTTTTTAATATTATAATTACGGCGAAATTATTACATATTTCAAGAGGGCACTTTCATGGTTATGTCATGTGAAAATTCTCAGATGGACAGATCGTCACATTCATATCATAGTTTTATTTACATACTATAATCTATAGAAAAACATTTTTAATATGAATAGGGTATATGCATATTTTTTGAAAATATTTTAAATCAATTATTTTCATATTAAAAGTTATCGCACACACGAAAACATTCATGAAAGCATTCTTATTGAACTGAAAAATAAATATTCTCGTTGGGCAAGATATATTGTTTATTCAAACGCGCATAACGTCATAGTCTATGTCAAACATCTTGTTTAAACAAATTTGTATTGATTTTGGTGAAAGAAAACATCACCAATTGTCACGACTATCGGTTTTTACGACCAAATATGAGTAGACCCTTCAATGTCGTTATAACAGATTTTGACTGAAATTGTAACTTAAAGGACACATTAATAATATTGACTCTACCAACAGTAATAGAATATTAAACAAAATGAAATTACTTGCAATTACTGTTCAAATTAATTTTTTATTTATAAGACGTTTTGAAACGTCTTATAAATAAAAAATTAATTTGAACAGTAATTGCAAGTAATTTCATTTTGTTTAATTAAAGGACACATGTTGACTCATACAGGTCTGGTTTATTATCAATTCAACTTATTTATATACCACTAGACTTTACCTATAGTTTCGTTCGCTTTAATTTTGATTTTGTCAGGTTTTAATTAGTGATGCAACGATTACGATTAATTCACGATTATTGCAACGGTGCAACTGATATGCGTTTGTGTGATTAAAGCTGATAGATATATGTGTGCTTGTGAATAGGTACTAGTATGTTACTTGTGAGGACTTGTTTAATTGTTAAAGCTTAACGTTAGTTTGTTACAAATGCGGTTCAGGTGTTTTAATGCACTTTTTTAATTGTTCATCTCCTCGTTAAATTAGCGTTTTTCGAAAAAAAATGTCGCATACTAGAAGGTGAGAAATTAGCGATATTTGGAAATATTTTGCGACGGCACCAATCAATTATATTATTATCTTTAATTCATCTATAATCATTAACTGCTGATATGGATTATCTGTCTTTGGGAAAATCAAGTGCTTTCCGGTTAGTAATTAAACCACAGATAAAAATAAAATATTTCCACCTTAAATTATCGGTTACATATTCAGTGCATTGTGTCAAGTGTAAACTATAGAAGAACTTTAATAGATATACAGTAGAACTAATGTATTTTCAACTTGCCGGAACTAATTGAGGCATTGTATTTTCAAATTCTCCTTCATTAGTGTATTTGCCATATGGCAACATACACTATTGGCGTCGGTCGGATGGCGGGACCTAGGGGTCGGACCAAAATTTCTCGACGTTTCATAACCTCCTAAACACTTTGGCACCATTTTTAAAAATGTTTATATATATGTATATATATATATATATATATATATATATATATATATATATATATATATATATATATATATATATATATATATTTATATACGTATATAGATATATATATATATATATATATATATATATATATATATATATATATATATATATATGTGTGTGTACGCGCGATAACTTTCGAAAGAGTTAATTGATTTCAACGAAATTTGGGCCACATGTTGAAATCCATCACCGCAAGAAGCCTATTTAAAATTGGCCTAATCGGGCTATTTTAAGGGTAGTTTTTAGGGGTTGAAAACTGTTTTTGGGCCCCAAAATACCGAAAAAATTCTCCGAATCGTTTCAAAATTGAAATTTAACCCTTTGGTAGTGATTAAAAAGTGTCCCCACAATTTTAATAAAATCGGCCCGACAGGACCGGATTTACAAATTTTATGAAAACACTACTTTGCAGATAGTGACTTATTTATTGAAGGGTGTATTTAATTTGGTGTAGACGTTAGATTGATAATAATATTACAATATTAAGAAAAAAATGTTATTTTAAGGGGTGTATTAAGGGGTTAAATTTTTTATTTTGCCCAAAAACAAACTTAATTTCACATAATAAAAGTATAAAACCACACGGCCCTATACAAGCAAATACACTATATTGTCGGCAGGGTTTTGGCACTGCGACCCGGGTTTTTTTCACTTCAACGCAGTCATAGACCATTCAGAACTCTTTTTCATTTTTGACATTGGCTGAGCAGCGTAGTAGACACTTTGTGTGAGAAGTAGTGACTAAAAACTCGAAAATACGTGTTACCTCCTGAGATCAAGACGTTGTTAAAAGTAAAGTTAGAACATTATTAATAGACGGTTGTCCATACAATTTGAATATTGTATTTTAATTAATATTTTTATTAACAATTTAATATCATTCAATTTTATTTTTTTGATCTACGGTAAATGTTACCTGAAAATATTTTCAGAGTGGCCTTTCGCACAGTTAGTGAATTTTTTATGTTGTTTACAAGTGTATAATTTTAGCTTTGTATTTCGCTGACGTGTCAAATGGATGTACCTATGTCTCAACTAACTTAATAATATCTATCTAAGATCAGCTCAAAATAGATAATGTTGAAAATACATAAGTCCTACTGTAATATGATTTAATCGTGTGACTTACCTGCAAATGAGCTTTGAGTTTTATACTATTTTGAAACTGTTTTCCGCATTCGTTGCAAGTAACAATTTCTTCTTTGTGCCTTTCTAAATGGATTTTCAACACAGACTTATGATTAAAAACTTTTCCGCACACTTCACATTGATGCGTATTTGTTTTTTGTTTATGTTCTGGATGTTCAAACTAAAAAAATGTTCAGGGTCAGTAATCAACTAAAATCTCCATCGGTCAATCGTTAAAATCGATTAAAATTTTTACTGTTATTTTACTGGGAGTGACTCGCTTTCATTAGATATCAATTATCGAGATGTTATTTTTTTTTTATAGTTTTAAACTGACTGACGCCTCAGATTGTAAAATATGTTCTCGGGAAATTTCGAACTGTGGTCGCAAAATTCATTTAATAACTGTGTTTATTAGCTGTGTAAGTATTAAGCTTCACAAAATTTGGTTTGCTGGTTAAAAATTTCAACAAACATATATTTTTACCCTAAATATTCAAAAAACGTGATATTCCTCAATATTTCTTTACAGCACGTCACCAGATTTCAAACTACGGGAAGGCAAATTGCCATTTTGATGTTTTTTCTTTACAAACTTATGTTAAAAATACTGACAAATTTGGCTTGCTCTATAATTTTTTTCAAATTTAATTTTCCTGTACGAAAATTTGCGTATAACTTATGCTAATTTTCTCGTTTTGATCTGCTTTTAAATCGTTTATTTAGATTAAATAAACTGTAAAAACTTGGCTAAAAGTCATATGGAAAGAATGGTACATATTTCTAGTTTATTTCATCAAACATCGAATACGATTTTGCGTAGGAAATGTGAGTAAGTGCATTTTACATGCACACACAGATCCTTCTGCTGGTATGATTGAACTATGCAGATGAGAAAGGGAATATATTGAACATCTGATAGTCAGTAACCTTAAGACAATACATAAATAAGTACTCCAACCACGCAATGCATCATGGAGTTGAACCAAATGAAACTTAGAAAACATACCTCTAAATGCTGCGCTAAATCAACTCGTTCAGTAAACTGTTTACCACAGTCTTCACATGCATTTGTTTCTCCTTCATGTGTTTCTGAATGAATGTCCAACTCCGATTGGTCTGGAAAACTTCTTTTACAAATGAAACAATGAAAACTTGTTTCTTTGCAATGTCTTTTAATATGCCGATTCAAATCGGATGAAGTCTTGAACAGTTTATTGCACTCGTGACATTGTTTGCTTCTTTGCTTATGTTGGTTTTTATCACGGATAACCTATTAAAAAAAAGTGACGTCACATGATGCGCATGCGCAGTTAACACTGTCTACTATACAAAAATAACATATAAAAACTTTCTGGATAGCTGTCGTAAAATCTGTTTGGTACATACTTCACCGTTATATTTTATTTTTAAAACTTTAATATTTTCTTTTGATTCTCTTCTTAGCTGCTTCCCATTTTTGGCACGCAAACGGACTAATTTCATAGACAAGTCGTTCGACTCGTTTAATTTCAACATTAATATGTTCTGTTTCGAGTCGGGGTCAGTCGTTGTGTTTAAATTTTCTTCAGAGCATTTGACCTCGTTATTAGTTTTTATCGAAACATCATCGTCGGCATTAAAATCACAATCTGAATTGTTGTCGTCTGGCAAACTACAATTTGCACTGTCATTTGCATTATCGATATCGTCAGTTTCGTTTTTAATTTCAACTTTTGGTTGTAAAAACTCTCCGATATTGATTTGTTGATCATTATAATATGACTGACTAGTAAACTGCAACAGTTTTTGTTCCGATTTATGGCACAGTTCTTTAAAATTAAAAAAGTTTATTGCTTGTGTTTTACATTTATTACATATATGTTTTGGTAATTTACTATGATATGATATCTGAAAGAAAATAATAATTGATATTATATGAAGTCAAAGTTTGGTTTTCTTATATTATATCTATAAAGTCACTAATCCTATATATTTCTATTTGACAATTAAGACAGAAATATGTTTCATTTCTATCTGCGGACAAATGCGTATCGCGATATCATTACGCGCAGGCGCTCTATTTATATGCAAACAGATAATTTTCTATTTCAATGTGTTGATTACGTTTTCTAAACAAATTGCGTTAAAAGAACTTTGTTAAAAACGAAATCACAACAATACCCAAATGTGTTAGTGTGATTTCATTTGTTTAATTTGATCTATTCTGCCATCTCATTTTGTTTTTCCAGAACTCTGAATAAACAATTGAATTCAATATACATATTTCATTTTAATTTGTAGTTTTATTTTCATTTTGATTTAATCAAACTCCGTTGTTTTATTTATTTATATAAGGATTCGTTGATATTTATATTATTGTGATTTATATTTTAATTGTTGAAGTAATTTTATACTAACGGTAATTAATGAGCAGTGTAGAAGTACTTCTTGAAGTTCAACTGGACCAGAAGTACAGTCAACTTGGTTTAACGTCGATGTTAATTCATTTGCTTCACATAAACACGTTCGACAGATTTTCAAAATTTCACTTTCCATATTAAGTTATTAAATATAAACAACGATTAACATATTACCAATGTTAATAATACATTCGCAAAAAATATGAACCTCTAAACAATTACAGTAACACGAATTTTTTTAATTGAAAATGGAAATCGTTCATTGTTAAAACAGAATATATTAGGAGTAAAAAAGAAATTCTATTAAAATAGTCGAAACTGAAAAGTTGAAATACTTAAAAAAACGTATTTATTTGTAAAAAAATATCAATAAAACATAATTGTTAATAAACGTCCCTCGGAAGTTAGAAAAACAATTGTTTCACAACATATAAAATAATATTTGGAAAATTCACATAAAACTCTTGACGGACATTTAAATTGTTACATGAACGGAAGCGCATTTACTGGTTCTGTCAAATAATTATAGAATGTTCCAAGAAAAATTTCCAACACGTAGCTACATTGAACTGAAAGCTGAATAACTAAACGCTTAAATAGTAAATACTAAACCGTAAACTAAAGTAATTAGGTAGTATCTACTTCAACGTGAAAACATGTACTTTATATTTAGTAAGTAATTATTTTATTTTACGTATAATTTGATACGAAACTGTTATTTCAATGCTTTAAAATAACTTTTCCCCTAAATTGCTAATACGCCGGGCTTTAAGCCAAGTCAGTCTAAGACAGGTGCTGTTTATAATATTCCCTTGACATTTTCACGACTCATTGCAAATACTCTGTAATTAAAAACATTGATAACAAGAAAATCTGAATTTTTTAACATCAATTTATTTTCACCATAGAATTTTTTTTTAAAACATATTATGTACAAAATGTATTTAAATAAAATCTTATTTCAGTCAGATAACTATTTACAAAACAAACAAAAAAATAATATCTTTGTGGTCTATAATAACACGTCAGTGGTTTTTTATAATACATCCAAAAAATCCTTTAAACTGATTTTCAACTATTTCTTTACGACATGAGTGTTCATGTGACTGTTCAGAACATGAAGCTGAATAAATCCTTTACCACAAACGGAACACACATGCGGTCTGACGCCAGTATGAATTTTTCTGTGTACCGACAGATTTGTGTTTCGACTGAATGCTTTGCCACAAAATTCGCATTTATAATTCTTCTCTCCTGAAACGACGTAAACATTAAAAAAAATCCAGCCAATAGGGATGTTGACTGTATTTAAATAAAAGAATAATTTTAACGTTACGTGGTAGCTTCTATGATAAAAATACTAAAAAACACTGTATTTTTCCTTATTTTTAAGAATTTTAATTAATGTCTAATAGATAAAACGTAATTAAATCACTCTCAAGTCACGTGATAACGATCACCAATCATAGTGCATGACGTCACTTGTTCGTAAACATCAGACGCTGTTCACGCTGTCAAAAGCCTCCATTGTTTGGTTAATATTTAGAGTGTAATTTATTATTATTTATTTATAGGAAACGTCAAATTACACATAACTATAGCAACAATTACGAAAAAACCTTACACCACCCCGTCAGTTCAACAGCATTTATGAACACATGACACGTCACAGCAGTCACGTGACAAGTACTGGCGTTTCGGAGCGAAATTTGAAACGGAATTAAAAATAGATGATTTTTTAAGTTTGAGTGGTATTTAAAAAATAATAATAAATATATGTGGCTATATTAGGTACTTATACATTATTTAAAACACTTTTCCAAAAATAGTCAACATCCCTATTGGGCGACAGAGTCATTCCAACTTCAAAAACTCCAGAACAAACGAAAAGCTATTTTTTTTTTTATTTTCAAAATATTTACGAAACTATCAAGTTTAGAAAAAAAAAATTCTTTTAGGACGATGATTTTTTAATCGGTATTTTATTTGTTGCAGGAGACCAACATTTGAAAAACAAAATCGCATCACTGCATCAACAACGGCCGCGATAGTGTGAGTTAAATTTTGTTTTTTTTTTTGTGTGTGACCTTGACATCTATCTTCAGTTGCGTACCTGTATGCGTTAGAAGATGGTTATTCAAATGTTTTGATTCATAAAATCTCTTATCACAGTACGTGCAGGCGTAGTTCCGTTCCCCCGTGTGCTTCCTCATATGTCTTTTAAGCACCGTTCTATGTTTGTACGCATTGCCGCATGTTTGACAAACAAATGAACGTTCCGAATTGTGTTGAGCGTCGTGAAACCTTAACGAACTCCATTGAGAAAACGCTTTACCTAATGAAACAATAAACAAACAAATAAATGATTCTAAACTTTTGGAAAATATTGGTATCAGATACATGTAAGTAAATGCCTCAGATAATAATTATTTTGTTGTAGTATCATTATTATTTAAAGGCTTTTACTATTTTGTACAATATACTTTTTGCTCCGATTGTACCTCCCGAACATCCTTAATTAGAGAATAAGAAAGAAAGTTCAATTTATTATTGATAGTTAATTAAAGCAATGCCGAATAATTAATTAAATACATTTATACATCAATTTTTTTTAGTTTTACCCATCTAAAACTTGCGTTATGCGTATTTTAAAGCAATTTCCGTTTAATCCGGACTTTCGATGATCTGGTCAGGGTCCTGTACTCCTGTTCTATCTAGTTCGGATTAATGAGACTCTACTATATAAACAGTGTGAAAAAACACTTACCACAAGTTTTACAAATGTAGGGTTTTTCTCCGGAATGCGTTCGTAAATGCGTACTCAAGTTCCCAGCCAACGCAAACGATTTACCACAAATCGTACACAAATGGTTTCGTTCTCCGGTATGAGTCTTCAAGAAATAAACGATTAAAAGTATTTAAAAAAAGTTTTTATAGATTACAAAACTACTTTTGAATTCTAATGGTACATAAAATATACACACAGATTATTTGAACACTGATTAAAATGCATTACGCAATCGACCGGTAGATAGTGATCGAACTTATTGCCATGTCTGATACATAGCGACAATAAAATCTCGCGTGTTCAAAGTATTGGAGTCGAAATATTGCATGGTGAGGTCATTAGACAGGTTTCTCTCTCTAAAAATCGTTTCTCTCTTGCACATTGCTGTAAAATAATACTCACGGGTATAAAACCTCATAAAAATTGGTAGAAGACGTGAGGGTTTTTATATTTAAATGTTTTGGTAACTAACAATTTGAAAAATAAATAGCAAACGTTTGGATGGTGGCGACGAAATCAATTTGAAATTAAGACGAGACAGTTTAATGATTACAACATTGACGCAATATAATTCACTAATGTGACAACACTTGTCAATTTAATAGTTTGTTACAAAGGTAAAATAAAATAAGGTATGCTATTTTAAGGTAGTTGTCGTGGTTAAGGCACACCGTCAGAAAATTCTTAATTTTTGTATACTTATTAAGGACATGATAATACAATTCCCCCGAAAATGTGAAGTCGATCGACCGTATATAATCCGAGATAAATTCAATTAAAAATTGGATAATTAACATTGATTGTATACGATCTCTGTAGTTCTGAACCAGTTTCTTATTTATAAAAAAAAGAACTAACTGTCAGAAACTTTCCAAAAACTGACAGTCTTTCAATGCATTTATTATGAGTTTAAATAAAAATCAGAATTTTTTTTTGACCGTCTAATTATTTATAAATAACGGTTTAAAGTTCAACAATTTATAGAAAAGTATACATGCATAATATGAATACTGTATGGGTTACGTTTCCACGGGTACAGTCTTGCGTACAAATTATGCATCACTTAGCTACAAGCTAGTATACTTTTGTGGCGCGTATAATCTGTAACTTTTTGACAATATTGTACCACGACAACTACCTTAAATAATAATTGTATGAAAAACATACAAATCAAATGTTTGAAATATTTAGGCCGTGTTCCGATATACACTGTGAGCACTGTTCAGTACTCTTACTGGTGTTAATTTTCATAGAACCGTCACTTTGCGATTTGAAAGTGATAGAGTCCGAATACAGTGAGGGCGACAAGGACAGGTGAAATGATTTTTTGTTTTCAAGTTGTCAGCCCTGGGTATTATTTGCACTTTAGACGGTTTTTAATGAGTACCCCATGCAATATTTCCGCCATGGATCAAGTTACCAACCGAAAACCATGCCGTTCTTATAGAGTAGCCAGCCGAGAGTTGAAAAATTTAGCCTTATTGCACTTTTAAGCAAGACATTATATTATTTGAATGATGTATTTACCTTTAAATGTAAAACAAGCTGTCGTTTCTTTTCAAACTGCTTTCCGCATTCCTTACAAACGAAGGGCAGATGATCTTTGTGTTTAGGAAAATGGTTATCCAATTCGTCGCGTCGTTCAAATTCCATAAAACAAACCTTACAAACGATTTTGTGTGTCATCAAATGATTTTTCAATGCCCACTCAACTATATAAAACTTATTACAAATATGGCATCTCCATTTACTTTCCACATGATCGCTCATATGTTTGGCCAAATCGATTTTTTTTCTAAATTTCTTTTCACACATCGTACAACTCCACGAACCATCGATAGAATTCAAAATCTCATTTTCGTTTAAAGTTTTTATACCATGCGTTTTCATATGACTAAGAAGCTTAAATTTACGTTTGTATTGTTTCCCACATATTGTACAATCCGAAATGTTATTTTTTAAATTATTTTTTATTTCGTCATTTATATTTTCATTATATATATATTCGGTTGGACAACTTTCAGCATTATTGTCTTCGGTTGAAAAATCTGGTTTGATATCTACATCGCTAAAATCTAAGTCGTCTTGTTGTTCTGTAATTTCGTCATTCAGTTCGACCTTCAATTCTGTTTTTATATTATCAGCTTCACTGTCGATGTCACGACATAACGAAAGTAATTTTTGTTCTGACTCAAAACACTGTTTTCGAAATTCATAGCAGTATCTTACTCGTTCTTTACAAGTTTCGCAAATCATTTTCGGGAGAACGTCGTCACTGTCGACCTAGAATAAAATGAAGCGAAACGGACGGTTATTTACAACTTAGCAGTTTATTTAACGCAAAACTATTGTTTTTACTTACATGTACAGTGGTACACTCCGTTAACATATCCGACACAGTCAAAAGGTTTGAATCGACATGTTCAAGACAGAAAATCGAAGTTAGCGATTCCTTATCTTTACTCAAACATGTTCGGCAAATATCATCCTTTTTTACCGTATTCATTACTGATAATTTAAAATTTATCTCACTTATTCGCGTACAACTTACATATCCAGTTTACATGCCAAAGTTGAAAGTATGTCAAAAAATTAGAAAATATTTTTGACATTATACCTTATTACGTAATTGCCGTCATAAAAACGTCTTTCAAAATAGTGTCTTACATAATTCGTCAATTATGCAATCGCATTATATTATATTAAAAATTAAATTACGTGATGTGTAAGCGATTAAAAAACAAAATTATAAATAATTTTTATTTTATTTCCAAACATTTTTTACACTTTATTTAGTAAAAACCATATCGAATATTTACATTTCGTTATCGATGTGATTTACTTATTATGAGTGTTCATATGACTACTGAGTACATGCCGTTGTATGAAACCTTTACCACAAACCGAACAGACATGCGGTCGCTCTCCGGTATGTATTTTCTTATGCATTGATAAAGTACTTTTTCGTCCAAATGCTTTTCCACAAAATTCACACGTATGTTTTCGCTCTCCTGTTTAACAAAAAAAAAAAAAAAACGTTCAAAAATCCTTATGAACTGAATACTAAATATGACGAAAATATTCTGAACTAGCTGTTACCCGCGACTTCGTCCGCGTTGAATTTTTTACTTTCTAAACTCGTGCTGTAACTCAAGGATCTATACGTATTGAAATGTAAAAAAGTTGAACGAATGAAGGGAATATAACTGCAATATCTTATGTTAACACATTTTTCTCAACTATACATGTGCTAGCAGTTAGCATGGGTACAAAAATTTGAATACAACATTTGAATTTTTAAATCATCCCCTTTTTTACCCCCTTGAGGGATGATTTTGCAAAAACGGAACTCTATTTCTTACCAAAAGCCCAAATATAAATTTTCATATACAAACTTTCATCCCCTATTTATATATACATATACATATATATATATATATATATATATATATATATACACAGTTTTGTTTAAACAAAAGGTAGCCTATGTCCTTCCTCAGGATGCAATCTATCTCCTTGTCAAATGTTATCGAAATCGGTTCAGCCGTTTATGCGTAAAAAGGTAACAGACTGACATAATTACTTTCGCATTTGTAATGTCAGTATAGATTACTAATAGTTATGTTAATGCGCTTGCGCTGTCATAATGGTAAGTGGTTACCTATGGCAACGCAAGCGCATTAACGCCGTATTTAAATGATTTGGTATTTTCTACACTATTTCGAGGATGAGTTTTCAATTCACTCCAATGATGTCTGACAGAATTGTCAATAATTGTTTTTACTCAAGGTCAACAAATTAGTTGTATACATACCTGTGTGTTTCAATATGTGATCGTTTAATTCATTCAACTGCACGAATCGCTTCTCACAATAATTGCAAGCGTAAGGCCGATCTCCTAAAAGTTTCGTTCATAAAATCTTTGTTGTATGCATTCATTATTATAGTGTTGTGACTTTTTGCTCTGTCGTCACAATCACCGACGTATACACCCCTGGACATGCCCTAGCGGTGTAAAGTATCCTCCCCCGAAAAAAAAATAAATAAACCGATGTTGTGGCCATCTCTATCTCTTTCAAAATATTATCTTAACCTCAATCGTGCGTGTAGAGAAAAGGATAGAGATGGTCCCAAGGCAATTCTATCCTTCTCAGTCAGTGAATCGGAAAAACAACTACAACGATATATAGCAAAGGCGTGTCCAGGAGTATATGTCGGTGGTCACAACATTGTTTTGTTTAGACACACTCAAAAAATAAACAACTCGACTGAGTATTTAAATATAATAAGAGTCTGCAAATATTTGGATAGTTTCAATTATTTTTAGTAAAAACCGGTGTGATTGGTTAAAAAATATAAGCAAGCTATATTCAACTAACTTTTAAAATAAAACAATTCAAATCATAAAAAAGATGACTGCGCGGCTGCCACTCGCGCTGAAAGTGAAACTCCTGAATTATAAAGCCTCACTTTACCGACGCTTTGCTACAACTGTGAACGTAACGCAAATTGAAATACATTCGGCTTACTTCACTCTCTCCGCCTCTCATATAGACGTTTCACTTTTTGTTACATTCCCATTCTGTAAAATGCGAACTTACACTACTGTGACAAGAAGTTTCACTTCAAAATAAATGGACAAGCTTATCAAATATGGCTATATTCAACAACCGGTCAAATTGTTTTATTTTTGATGAATAACCAAAGTCATTCCGTTTTTTAAATCATCTTCCATATCTGCTAACAGTTGGTTTACCTGTATGTCTTCTCATATGAATAACAAGTGACTGTCGTCGCGGATATGCGTTCCCGCAAGTTTGGCATACGTGTGGTCGCTCACCTTTGCTATGATTTATAATATTGTGACTTTCTAATGTTATACGATGAAGAAACGCTTTTCCTGAAATTGAATAATTCTATGTTGCCATGAAAACATCACTATAGGTTTCACTAAATTTTGTACTAAATGAATACACAATTACTTTGTATAGGTGATGTAAAAAAATTAATTACCGGTTAATTAATCGGCAAAATATCCGATGAAATAACCGCGGTAATTTATTTTAAATTATCGCGGCTATTTATTATTATTATACAAGGCCTGCGCAGAAAGTTTTACGCATGTTTCCGGTCGACAGTTTAATTTTAATTTTGTTACTAATATTTACATACATATAAATTCATTATTTATTAATCCTTCCGAATTTACTATTGAAAACTGCTCTATTTTGTTTTTTGTTATTCTGAGAAAGAAAAACCGGAAGCCGTCATTTTGTTTTATTCATAGCCGGTTAATTAACCGGTAATTTACATCACTACTTTGCAGAATTTCTCGTTGCAAAACCCAACCAGTGCTTCAAACAAATGGAGACAGAACTATGAAAAAATCTTTGCGCTTGCGCGAAATTTGGAAACAAGGCATTTATGTGATTATATCGCGCAAGAAAACTTTGCGTCGACGCATGCGCGTAAACGTTTTATTTAGTACTTTCTCCATTTGTAGATGGCGCTTAGTACAATGATAACTCATGTCAACCGTCTACAGTCAAAGCCCTCTAAGTGCACAGCTCGGAACCGAGCCCATCCTTTAAGTGCACACTTCCCCTACGATCTTTTTCATCCCCACTCTTCTAACTCCTATAGCTATCTTTATTCAATCAGATGCTATAAACAATATCTCTAAAACTCTATGAATATGATGGAAATGGAAAGTTTGAAAATAGCGCGCTTACGGTCGCACGTGATTGGTCGCAGATTTTTCGAAGTGGGGGCTGGGGAACGTGCACTTAGAGGGCGAGTTCGTGTGCAGTAAGAGAGCGTGTGCATTTAGAGAGCGTGCACTTAGAGGGCTTTGACTGTATTCAATTAGTAGATAAATTAGTGCATTTCTCAAAACAATGTTTTGTTTTGATTAACAAGTCAGCCCAAATTAAATATACCGTGTTCGTTTCTACATACCACAAATTTTACAGGAATACGGTTTTACGCCATTATGTATTCTTAGATGAGCATTTAAATTTCCGGCTAAGGTAAACGCACGCCCACACACTGTACAAACGTAGTTTTTCTCTCCTGTGTGAATCTTAAAAAAGAAACAGCTATTAACCTCAAATAGGAAATTAAAATGGATACGAAAATGTTAACATTGCAGCGGCAATACATAGTTTATCGGCAATAGAAAGTTTATCAGCATTGCTAAAACGCTATCTCAGATTAATTTTGCAAATTGAGACTTGAAGTTTAAATCGGTAATTTGTAACAGACACTATGTATTACTCTAATAAAAATACGCGTAACCAAAATATCAGTACATCTCAAATAAATGAGAATTGAAAGAATATAATTTCTTACTGTCATCCAAAGTTACAAGTTAATAACTTCAAACTTAACACTGTTGGATCACTTTCACACAGTTTGTGTTGAGACCCAGCGGTAAGAGGCGAAGTAGGCAAAAGACATATTGTGGGTGTGACCTTCTTTAGCTCTGTCTCGCTCAAATCATCCGAACGTTTCAATTTTTGGCTGGTGCCAACTACGAGGCTAAAAGATGCTATTGCAAGGGTGCCGCTGTCAACTGATTACTCCAATTTTTGAGAATATTTTAAGATTTAAAAATCTTTTCCGAAAAAGGAAGAGTCACTTTAGGTTTGTGATGGAACAGTTTTGTGAAATAAGTACGAATAAGGTCGTAGTGTGACATTGAAAACGTGTGTTTGTTTTAACACAATTAATGCCAACTTTTTTCTAGTAAATCGTACATAAATTACAAAAGTAGTCCATTAACGACCTAGATTTGTCCTTTATCTTCCTTATAGAGAAAGAATTTTTGCAGAATGTTGGCGAATAAGTCTACAATCAGTTGATAGCCGAAATTCTATTTTTGGCTTAAGTTCAGAGCGTTCCGACAGCCTTAACTTGTAAGTTGCCGGTAAAATTTGTGCCTAGCTTTGTACAATTCGTCTACGCATTAATCAAGACTGAGCTTGTGTGTATTGATATGTTAGTTACGCGGTATGGCTAAGTTTGTACAGTTCACTACTAAAATAGTTCGACATTATGATTCATTGGTTTTGCCACAGATTTATAAACAAAATTCTATATTTCATTTACTTTGAGATGTAAATAAAGATTTCGTTTTCTTGCAAACTGTTTTCCGCATTCCTTACACACGAACGGCATGTGATTCTTGTGTTCCAATTTATGTTTCTCTAACAGTTCTTTACTTTCAAACTCCAAAAAACAAACTTTACATGAATGTTTATGCGTCATCAAATGATTCCTTAAACCCCATTCGGCCAAATAAAACTTACTGCAAATATTGCACTTGTGTTTATATTCGGTATGTTCACTTTTATGTTTTGCTAGCTCGTGTTTCTTTATAAATGTTTTGTCACACATCGTGCAATTCCACACGACTTTTTCCGACGATTCGATATCTTCACAAGCGTCATAACGTTCCTTTTTTTCCTCATTTAATTTATCGTTTGTGTTTTCAGTTGTACTTTCCTCACAGTTTGGCAGTTGGCTATGAGTTTCTGTTAAGTTAATGTTATTCGATAGAATATCGAATCTTGAATCGTTAACATCATAATCAATATCATTGCTGTCACTCAATCCAACATTATCATTAAATTCATCTTTTACAATATTTTTATAGCGTAAACTTAATGTTTGTTCAGCTTCATAACATCGTTTTTTGAACACGTAACTGCTTTTTACTTGTTCGGTACATAATTTACATATCGATTTTGGAAGCAAATCGTCGGTTGTAATCTAAAAATTTTAAAAAAGGTTGTAATCATCAAGATTACTAAAATATTAGAAGGTTGGGCGTAAGAGGCCATAACATGGTCACGTCTGTGATTGGTTGAGTTGACTGCTCACGTCACCGATGCCCATGGCCTGGTTATTCAAGTGCGTTTATCCCATCTGCTTGGAAAAAGACTCTACAAGTCTACTTCCCCCGCCCTCTCACGCGTCTCGCCTGATCACAGCTTCAACAATGCTAACGCCCAACCTTAGTTTCTAGTAATTTTGTGTAATTCTCACTGTTAATACATTAAGTAAAGTTCGGTCAAATAATCGGATTTGACCTAAAACTGCATCTTCGACAAATTAGTTGGTTTATAAACTGGACGTTGGACTGCATTCCGTCTGAAAAATCCGGTAGATTCATTCTGATTTGAGTTCAGGAGGACCTAAAGAATGAAATTTGGAAGGTTGCCGGAAAAAAACGGCAATTGGAATGAATCCACCGGATTTTTTATATGGAATGCAGCCGAGTTGCCTGTACCTATTGTTGCGATTTATTCTTTTATTAAATAACTGAATATCATCCCCCAACATTACTCCAATAAAGTAAAATTGCATCATAACACTATTTCTATAGGGTCTATCAACTATAATTATATTGTATACAAAATATTCTTACCTGTATAGAAGTGCATTCCAATAAAAGTTCGGACACCGATAACATTTTAGAGTCGACATACTCGAAATCGAAAATAGATTTTAATGACTTTTTATCGTTATTTAAACATGTTCGACATATAAATTTAAACGACGTGTTGTTCATTATTATTAAAAAATGTAACTTTATATAACACTTAGCAGCTAAACTAATGAAAAAACAGTTGCAAATTAAAAAAAAAAAAAAAAAACTCGGTTCGTAGTGCCAAAACCCTGCCGACAATTATAATGTATTTGTTAATATAGGCGTGTGGCTTTATTATGTTAACTTGAATTTGTTTTTAGATAAAATAAAAAAAATAACCCCTCAATACACCCCTGTATTTTTTTTTCATAGTTGAAATATTAATATCAATTCATCTGCACCAAATTAAATACACATTTCAGTTAAAGTAAATTCGCAATCTAGTGTTTTAATAAAATTTGTAAGTTCGGTCCTGTCAGGCCGATTGCAATAAATTCTAGGATTACACTCGTCTTTACCAATGAATTAAATTTTAAATTCGAAACGATTCTGAAAATGTATTGACATTATAAATATTTATTAGTTGAGTGTCTTTTTTTGCTTAGATACAGATTTAAATAAGCAACCACATAGCTCATAATTCGCGTAAGTCGAGATAGTACCGTATTTAAATCATATATGTAATATTCCTATATCGCCAGCGTCGTATCTCGCCTGTAAGAAGAAAGTGCGCCGAGTGACTGAGATGCTAGATTGGAATTGGGTGCTTACGCGAATGTGCGGCTATTATGTACATAACGCTGAGCATATAGCGGCTATGTACGTGCGTCAATTCACTGCTATTGACTTGCGAGACACCGACGTGTCGTTTACTTGTATTGACCACACGCATACTATATTATATCCCCGTATTACAGGCTGCGGGACAGAGAAACGATTGTCTGCGCTCTACTGTCGGCGACGTGCCTCTCTCTTCAGCTGGCGATATAGGAATATTACATATATGATTTAAATAAATGCTTAACATTCGTAAATGCTCCATTTCAAAGTGCCTGATTTTTGCGATTTGATTACGCGGACATGGTCTAATTCAATAACCACATTTTACTATACTTCCATGTTTTGTCACTAGATGTCACAGCGTCAAAGGTCAAATAATACTTATTATCTATAATGAATACTTCACCGTGTATGCGTTTGTTTTTCTAGACAAACGAGCGTTTTATTAATTCTCGATAAAAATCGTTGTAATTTTGATTGCGTGCCAAGAACGAATCAACTCTTAGGAGCTGCTCACAAGTAGAGGACGGTTGTTTTTACTTAAATTTTACGTTTTTTTAAATGTAGGTACTCTTTTTAATTCTTTACAATCACAGTTTTTAATTTTAAATAAAAAATAACATTATTTTACAACTAATGTTTACTGCTACACTAAAATCTTACTTGGATTTTTCTGTATCAATTAATTTATAAAACAATTAAAATAGTATATTGCACCACAAGAGCAGAAAGTTGAATTTCGGGCACTACGCCACATGATGCCCGAGGCATATGTTCAGCTTTCTGCTTGTGATGTATACTATTTTTCTTCATACCCGGTCGAAAGTACGCACTTTCACCAATAATATAAAAAGACTAATTACTTTTAAGTGAGCAATGTTGAGGTTAGACGTAATGACACATGACTCTAATAATGTCCATGTAATAACAGCAGATGGCTACCTACTACTGCAACACGTGACCAGAAACGGCAGTCTCACGTATCAGTGCGCATGGCAAAACTGTTCAGGTCCGTCTATACAGACGATATGCGAATTATAGCTCTGATTACAACGGTGCATAAATGTTATACTTTCTGATTTAAAATCGAATCAGAAAGTACTTACTTTCGGCATGGTATGAAGAAAACATATTATTGTTTTATTTGTGCGTATTCATATGACTGTTTAGAACATGAAATTGTATGAATCCTTTACCACAAATTGTACACACGTGAGGTCGCTCCCCAGTATGGATCTTTTTGTGAACGTCTAAATTGTTCTTTCGACTAAACGCTTTTCCACAAAATTCGCATTTATGATTTCTCTCCCCTGTAAAAAAGTCCATATTTAGCAAAAGTTTTTTCCCCGTGATTTGTTTTATAAATTATTTAGCCCCACTTAGACTTCTTCAAACACATACAATGGGATCTTTGTCTGTAATTTCGTTTTCTTGTCAGGTTTTCCAGGGTTTTTGGGTATTTTGTATAACATCTAGACACAAAAACGTGTTTACAGAATTTTTGTTTGCTTGCAACATGACTCAAGAACAGCGCTAGATCGATTTTGTCTAATTGTACCCAAAATGACATATCGTGGAAATAACAATTGAGTTTTACTAATCATAATAAACAGATAATGAAAATTATATACACATAAAAAAATCTATCACCTCATCAGTTTAGCAGCGTTTATGAGCCTACGACGTCACGGCAGTCACGTGACAAGAAGAAATTTGAAACGGAATTTAAATTACATGATTTTTAAAGCTTGAGTCGTATTTAAAAAATTATAATAAATATTTGTGGTTATATTAGGTACTTATGCATGAATTAAAACACTTTCCCAAAAATAATCAACATCCCTGTTGCAATAATTGTAAATTAAACGTAATCGTTGCATCTCTAATTAAAACCTGACAAAATCAAAATTAGAGCGAATGAAACTGTAGGCAAAGTTCAGCGGAATATAAATAAGTTGAATTGATAAATAGACCAGACCTGTATGAGTCAACATGTGTCCTTTAAGTTCATTGGATCCAACGAACCTCCTTTCACAATAGGTGCATTCGAACTTTTTTTCTCCGTTATGTCTCTTTACATGTATTTTGAGTGTTTCTTTACGGGCGAACGTGTTCCCACAAATTTGACAAATGTGTGGTCGAGCTCCGTTACTATGCTTCATTATGTTATGGCTAACTAACGTTCTTCGATGCAGGAAGGCTATATCTGAAATAGTTTTAGAAACGAGAATTAGGCCGGAGTTACACCAAAACGATACGCATTTAGAGATATTGTCGGTACAATGCAGAGCACCCTCACTTCCACTAATCTGATACTTCCATAATTTTTTATTCAATCTAAATTTTCAGCTACTTTTGATCTGCTAACTCATAAAACAATTTTTTAAGGGTAGTGCAACAGAGTTTGGGAGCTACTCAGTCTATATCTAGATCAGTGATGGCAAACCTAAGACCCGCGGTTATAAATGGCCCACGATTTTAAATGACCCATGCTTTATTTTAACCCCCCCCCCCCAAATAATAAAATAAATAGGAACGTGTAACTACAAAAACTCAAGGTACTTGTACCACAAATGACTTACTGCCAAATTTAAATATAAAATTAGTATAATTTTAACTCACGCTGTCAAATTTAAAAATAAAATGATATAATTAACCAAATTGGCTCTACCAACACTAATATATTTACGAAATGAAGTTGCTTGCTATACTGTTCAAATTTTTGAAACGTAATTTATTTCAATAAAAAAATTTGAAGAGTATAGCAAGCAAATTCATTTCGTAAAAATGATATAATATTGATCCATACGGAAAAAAGGTTTCGCCATCACTGATCTAGACAGAGTGTACTGAAGAATTTTATCTACCTACCACATATATTACATCTGTACTGTTTTTCTCCGGTATGAATTCTCAAATGTGCGTTCAAATTCCCACCCAAAGTAAAAGCTTTTCCGCAAACTGCACACACGTAGTTTTTTTCGCCTGTATGAATCTGAAATAAAAAAAATCATTTAAAAAAAATACGGTTCTAAAAGGTTCTGAAGTTAGTCACAAACAGCGTCGCAAATGCCTGTTTGAGAGCCGTCCTGGTTTTGTGGGAAAGGAAGACTCCCACCACCTCCCAATTACCGGCACAGAACGTGCGCTCGTCGGTGATTGGTTATCGCTGGTTGTCGTGTCACTTTTCGCTTTCCTGCTATAAAGTACAGTCCAATACGCTATTGTTAAGTTGTTTCTTTGATTGTTTATTGATCAAGATGCCTAATACAGTTTTGCATGGACAAGCACGAAAAATATTTTTTTGGATGACTTTACGCAAGGAATTAGACCTTTAGATTAAAGAAAAATTAAAAAATAATAATATAGCGCGAGTTTGTAGTTTTTCAACCGACTGTACCTGCGCAAACTTCCATTTGCATCTAACTTCAGAACCTTTTAGAACCGTGGAGCGTATTATACCCGTCAGACGCACAGTAAAACTCATGTATATTCAACTTCTCCTTCATCCTTACTTCGTAACAGTCAACCAATCAGAAAACACCTTTATTAATTTGAGGTTAAACGTTTAAGGGTAAGTAGAGACACTTTGCGTAAGAAGTTAAGACTAAAAACTTGAAAATACGTGAGTAATATCAGTCGAAAATGGATGCTGTTGAAAATACAGGAGTTTTATGAATGTTAACCCTCCCCCCAACCCCTTAAAAATAAGTCCGCTGTAACATGAGTTTGAGTATTCCCTATATGGATACAAAATTTCATTTCAATTGGATGTATAGTTAATAAGTTATTCCTATATGATGGTGTTGATCTAATAGAATGTCACAGTAAAGGAAGATTTGGTTGAGGATAAATAAATAAATAAGCTTTACCAAAGTTTTGCTAGTTGCCAACGTTTCGAAAAATTTATTTTCATCTTCAGGGCCTTAAGCTGCTCAAATGGTTATGGCTTACTTATTTATATTGGCCCTCAACCAAATCTTTCTTTCCTGTTAATTAGTTAAAATGGAACAAAGGTAAAAACCTCTATAGATTTATATATATTTATATATAGGTATAGAAGATTACGAAATATCGGTCGATACTTACTTTTAAATGCAGTCCCAGTTTACTTTTTTTATCAAACTGTTTGCCACATTCTTTACAAACAAAAGCTAAATGATCTTTATGTTCAGGTGTGTGTTTTTTCAATTCATCGTTGGTTTCAAATCGTTTAAAGCACACTTTACACGTCGCGTAATGAGTCATCAAGTGATTTTTTAACGCCCATTCGGCTAAAAAAAACTTACTGCAAATATCGCATCTCCATTTGCTTTCGACGTGATTACTCATGTGTTCGGCCAAATCGATTTTTTTCTGAAATGTTTTATCACACATCGTACAGTCCCATGATTTATTTGTCTTGCAATTTTTTTGATCATTTTTATGTTTTTTCATATGATCAAAGATTTCTTTTCGACTTTCTAATTTTTCTCCGCAAATTTTACAGTTTAAAGTATGACTTTTAATATGTTTCTGAAGCGTTGTTTCAAATTTGTACGTTTTCTCACATATTTTACATTTGAATTTTTCTTCGGTTTTCGCGTCATTTTCAATTACACTTTTTGAACTGTTATCATCTGAACATGTTTCTGATTTAATGTTATCGAAATGAAACTGAACTTCGACATTATACATACAATTTGATTCGTTTTCTTCGGATATGTATCCGATTTCGTCTTTCACAGTTATATTTTGTGAGATGTTAGAGTTGCTATTAATTTTTTCATATTGCAAATGTAAAGTATTTTCTGATTCCTGGCATCTTTTTTTGAATAGGTAACTAACTTTTAACTGTTCAACACAACATTCACAAATTGTTTTTGGAAGAGTGTCATTTTCAAGAACCTATAAAAGTATTCTCTATTAAGGATGAGCATCGAATGAAAAATATCAAGTATCATTTAAAAGCATTGTGACACATTTTCTACAAAATTTAATCGTCTCGATGCAACAAAAGCATCGATGATTTTAAAACATGGGTTTCCCATGTTCTCAGTAAGAAAATATGGTAAAATTGTATCTGCTACACACTTAGGTTTTGTAGCAATTTTTTTGACAAAATTGTGCCTATTTGCTATAGAATAATTATAAAGGTGATTTTCTTACAAACACATTTTTGAAAAAAAAACTCCCACAAATGCTCAAAATAATAAAATCTCACAAAAAAAAATACCAAAAAACCTGCGACCCTGAGTGTGCAACTTTTACCGAAATATTATTAAAATAAATAATAATATACAAATAGATTAAAATAGTTCTTCACAAAACCGTTTGCTTACATGAATGGCGGCGCACTCTATTAACATGCCAGTAATTGTTACAAATTCTGAATCTACAGTTTCTAGTTGAAAAATTGGGACTAAAATCTGATTTCGAGCTAAACACGTCCTACAAACCAGGTTTGACGTGTTGTCCATTATTTGTCTTTATATTTTAAAACGACTAGTGACACTGTTTCACGAAAATTCGCTGGAGTCTGACACTTTCCCAAGTTTTCAAGGAAGTGAGCACCCTGTCAAAAAAACGATTTTCTCTGAAAGATTTAACATGTGGGTCGAATTTCGTTAGAATAAATTAACTTTTTCGAAAGTCATTGCCCGCGCATACACCGCACACACACACACAAAGACAACACAAAACATATTTTTTATGTATTCATATTGTACACCCCTGTTTACCCTTTTTTACTGGATCTAGTCAGGAAATAATCTGAATCTTCTTAAGAGCTCCAGAAGATTGGCTACTAGATTGTCCATCCTCATCAATGTAGCCAAATATGGTTGTCCTCAGGTAGGTTAAAGCCTCACTTCGAACACGATATGGGTGGCTGTTTTATCTTACATTTCGCAAAATCTATATAGTGTTGATTCCTGCTGTGTCCCCATCACATGTAAGTGTTATCTCAAGAAAGCATGACCGATTAAAAGCCCAATCACCTTTCTGAGTATCGGTCTGTTGAGTCTAATTAAGTCCTCAGTTAGCTTTGAGGAAAGACTTACAAGCATTTTCTTCCCACGTTTGTTACCTGAAACGAGGTGTAATGAACCGGTCACATTAGACCTCGGACGAGAAGGTTATTTAAAGTCTTGAAAATGATTAAAACGGGGGCTCTTTGAAGATTTTTTTTTTGACCAATGGACTGACTGACTGACGGACGGACTAACGGGGAACTGTCGACGGTTATTGTGTAATAAATGTGCAGAAGAATAGTGTTAGTTGCTGTGACGGGAACGACTGAAAAATTAACAGAATCCAGGATGTCGTTACAAAAGGATTGAGAAAAGAAGCAAGGTCAGATTTTATGTATTATGTAAATTTTTTCTCTGTTATTAAGGGGTAACACCACTGCAACAGCCTAAAAAAACGTGTTTTTTTGTCATTTTTTTTTGGGTGGAAGGAAAGGTAATAAAATTATAATATTGGAGGAAGTTATTAGTGTGTTTGCCATATGGCAACATACACTATTGGCGTCGGTCGGATGGCGGGACCTAGGGGTCAGACCAAAATTTCTCGACGTTTCATAACCTCCTAAACACTTTGGCACCATTTTTAAAAATGTTTATATATATATGTATATATATATTTATATATATATATACGTATATATATATGTGTGCGGGCAATAACTTTCGAAAGAGTTAATTGATTTCAACTAAATTTAGCCCACGCATTGAAATCCATCACCGCAAGAAGCCTATTTAAAATGGGCCTAATCGGGTCATTTTAAGGGTAGTTTTTAGGGGTTGAAAATTGTTTTTGGGCCCCAAAACACCGAAAGAATTCTCAGAATCGTTTCAAAATTGACATTTAACCCGCCAGTAGTATTTAAAAAGTGTCTCTAAAATTTTAATAAAATCGGCCCGACAGGACTGGACTTACAAATTTTATGAAAACACTAGTTTACAGATAGTGAATTATTTACTGAAAGTTGTATATAATTTGGTATAGAGGTTCGATTGATAATAATATTGCAATCAAGAAAAAAAATGTTATTTTAAGGGGTGTATTAAGGAGTCAAATTTTTTATTTTGCCCAAAAACCAACATAAGTTCGCATAATAAAGCCACACTGCCTGTATTATCAAATACACTATATTGTCGGCAGGGTTTTGGCACTGCGACCCGGGCTTTTTCAATTTGTCGTCTATGTAATTGTTTCTCTAATCCTACGCATAGGTTCTTAGAAACTGTTCGGGCTTGAACTCCGAACTGCTGGTCCGGACAAGACCCTACGTAACCAAAAATCGTTCGGTGGTGGCCGCGCTACTACCTAACTTTACAATAGTTAGGTATTACTACCCCAAAACATCGGGTTAAAATACATTTGATTACAGAGGTCCCAATCTGAGAGAAATGATGTAAAATGTCGAGAAATTTTGGTCTAGAGATTGAACCAAAATTTCTCAACGTCTCACATCATATCTGAACAATTTCGCAGAATCGGACCATTTGGGCGGTTTTTAGAGGTTGAAAAATACCGGAAAATTGAAATTCAACCCTTCAGTAAAAATTAAAATATTCTGCTAAAATTTTATGAAAACAGTACGTTGTCGGCAGTACGTTGTTGGCTCGAGTTTTTCAATGTTATATTTACTTTTCAGAGATTTAGAATACGTATAGAAGATCCACCTCGTCGCAAGAATATGGTCTTTATTGGTGGAGCTGTCTTGGCGGAAGTAATGAAAAACAGAGACACATTTTGGCCCAGCAAACAGGAATATGATGAACAAGGATTACAGATACTTCGAAAATTAGGGGCATGCTCTCCATAATAGATACAAAATCACAATTAAAATTGTATTTAATAAAACTTTATTTCTGAGTGCGTTTTTTCAGTGTTTTTAAAAGTGTTGTTAATATTAAATATTAATATTAAAATAGTATATTGCACCACAACAGCAGAAAGTTGAATTTCCGGCACTGTGCCACATGATGACCGAGGCATATGTTCAGCTTTCTGCTTGTGATGTATACTATTTTTCTTCATACCCGGTCGAAAGTACGCACTTTCACCAATAATATAAAAAGACTAATTACTTTCAAGTTAGCAATGTTGAGGTTATACGTAATGACACATGGATCTAATATTGTCCATGTAATAACAGCAGCTGGCTACCTATTACTGCGTACTGGCGCACACGTGACCTGACAAACGGCAGTCTCACGTATCAGTGCGCATGACAAAACTGTTTAGGCCCGCCTATACAGACTATATGCGAGTAATCCCAGCTGTGATTACAACAATGCTTAAATGTTATACATTCTGATTTAAAATCGAATTAGAAAGTACTTACTTTCGGCATGGTATGAAGAAAATATATTATTGTTTTATTTGTGCGTATTCATATGACTGTTTAGAACATGAAATTGTATAAATCCTTTGCCACAGATTGTACACACGTGAGGTCGCTCCCCAGTATGGATTTTTTGGTGAACGTTTAAATTGTTCTTTCGACTAAACGCTTTTCCACAAAATTCGCATTTATGATTTCTCTCCCCTGTAAAAAAGTCCGTATTTAGCAAAAGTTTTTTCCCCGTGATTTGTTTTATAAATTATTTAGTCCCACTTAGACTTCTTCAAACACATACAATGGGATCTCTGTAATTTCGTTTTCTTGTTACGTTTTCCAGGGTTTTTGGGTATTTTGTATGACATCTAGACATAAAAACGTGTTTTCAGAATTTTTGTTTGCTTGCAACATGACTCAAGAACAGCGCTAGATCGATTTTGTCTACTTGTACCCAAAATGATATATCGTGGAAATAACAATTGAGTTTTACTAATCATAATAAACAGATAATGAAAATTATATACACATAGTATACTAAAAGCAGTGATGCAACGATTACAATTAATAAACCAATAATCGAATGATTACGATTATAGATGAATTAAAGATATAATGTAAAATAAACTTGACTGGTTGACGCTTTCTAAAATATTTCCTAATATCGCTAATTTCTCTCCTTCCAGTATGCGACATTTTTTCCGAAAAACGCTAATTCAATGAAGAAATGAACAATTGAAAAAATGCACTAAAGCACCCGAACCACATTTGTAACAAAGCTATGATAAACTTTTACAACTAAACAAGTCCTAACAATTAACATACTATTCACGAACACATAAATATCTATAATAGAAATTAGTTTCACGGGTAATTGGAATAAAAAATCAATTTAAACACTTATTGATTGCAACGTTCCGTCTTTATTAAATCAAGACTTTTTCAAGCTCTCAGCATGTTTAAATTATAATAAAACTATGATATAAAAGGCAATTTTGCATTACAAAGATTAATAAAATTGAAAATTGTAGAAAATAATATCTTCTTTTTTAATAATAAATAATAAATAAATAAAAAATAATAAAAAAAAGAAGATATTATTTTCTACAATTTTCAATTTTATTAATCTTTGTAATGAAACATTGCCTTTTATATCATAGTTTTATTATAATTTAAACATGCTGAGAGCTTGAAAAAGTCTTGATTTAATAAAGACGAAACGTTGCAATCAATAAGTGTTTAAATTGATTTTTTATTCCAATTACCCGTGAAACTAATTTCTATTATAAATATTTTGGAATTGAACTTTAAAGATGAATAAATATCTATCAGCTGTAGTCACACAAACACATTTCTGTTGCACCGTTAACAATAGATTACAATTAATACAGTCAATATCCTTATTAAGGATGTTGACTGTATTTAAATAAAAACAAAATTTTAACGTTAAGTGGTAGTTATGATAGAAATACTAAAAAACAGAATATTTTCCCTTATTTTTAAGGAATTTAATTAATATTTAATAAGTAAAACGTAACTAAATCACTCTCGAGTCACGTGATAACGAACACCAATTAGTGTGCATGACGTCACTGGCTCATCAGCATCATAAACCGCTGTCATACAGAAAGACACTGTTCACGCTGTCAAAAGACTTCATTGTTTGGTTAATATTTAGAGTGCGTAATTTATTCGAAAATTTCTATGACAAAAATTACGAAAAAACCACCTCATCAGTTTAGCAGCGTTTATGAGCCTACGACGTCACGGCAGTCACGTGACAAGTATTGAGTTTTAGAGCGAAATTAGAAACGGAATTTAAAATACGTGATTTTTAAAGCTTGAGTCGTATTTAAAAAATTATAATAAATATTTGTGGTTATATTAGGTACTTATGCATGAATTAAAACACTTTCCCAAAAATAATCAACATCCCTGTTGCAATAATAGTAAATTAAACGTAATCGTTGCATCTCTAATTAAAACCTGACAAAATCAAAATTAGAGTGAACGAAACTGTAGGCAAAGTCCAGCGGAATATAAATAAGTTGAATTAATAAATAGACCAGACCTGTATGAGTCAACATGTGTCGTTTAAGTCCTTTGGATTCAACGAACCTCCTTTCACAATGGGTGCATTCGAACTTTTTTTCTCCGTTATGTCTCTTTACATGTATTTGGAGTGATTGTTTTTGGGCGAACGTACTCCCGCAAATTGGACAAATGTGTGGTCGAGCTCCGTTACTATGCTTCATTATGTTATGGCTAGCTAATGTTCTTCGATGCAGGAAGGCTACATCTGAAATAGTTTTAGAAACGAGAATTAGGCCGGAGTTACACCAAAACGATACGCATTTAGAGATATTGTCGGTACAATGCAGAGCACCCTCACTTCCACTAATCTGACACTTCTTTAATTTTTTATTCAATCTAAATTTTCAGCTACTTTTGATCTGCTAACTCGAAGACAATTTTTTTATGGGTAGCGCAATAGAGTTTGGGAGCTACTCAATCTATATCTAGATCAGTGATGGCAAACCTAAGACCCACAGTTTCAAATGACCCATGCTATATTTTAACCATTTCCCAAAAAAAAAAAAAAAAAACAAAAAAAAAAAAAATAATAATAAAATGAATAGGTACATGTAACTACAAAAACTCAAGGTTTTCTTTATAGGATTTTTTAAAAATTTAGACATATTTATATAATTCTGAATCAAATGGTGTAAAAGTGAAATATATGACTTACTGCCAAATTTAAATACAAAATTAGTATAATTTTAACTCACGCTGTCTAATTTAAAAATAAAATGATATAATTAACCAAATTGACTCTACCAACAGTAATAGATATATTTACGAAATGAAGTTACTTGCTATATTGTTCAAATTTTTGAAACGTTGAAACGTTGTAATTTATACACAATTAGGTTAGCAGGAAAGTGGACAATTGATGTAAATAATTAAACCAATTATTAATTTAGCGACGTTTCGGTCATTTATTTGACCTTCATCAGGCATCTATAAAGTACAGCACATGTTAAAATTAAGTACACAACCAAATATACAATTTTTTACAAACACAGCATATTAATGATTTACATCAATTGTTCACTTTCCTGGTAACCTAATTATGTATGTTTGAAAAAAATATGGACGCAACAATTTCCGTTGTAATTTATTTCAATAAAAAAATTTGAACAGTATAGCAAGCAACTTCATTTCGTAAAAATGATATAATATTGACCCATACGGGAAAAAGGTTTCGCCATCATTGATCTAGACCAGGGGTGGGCAAATATTTTGATAGTCGGGCCACATTGCAGATGAAAATTTTACCTCGGGCCAAACAGTTTTTTTTTTCTAATTTTAAGTATAGTTTTTGCTAAGGATGTCAATTAATGAATTTTAAAACCAACATTTTTGAATCAAAATATTTATTTATCAAGTCATTTGAATAAAAAAATTGAAAAGAAAATTTTTAAACATTAATATCAGATAATTATCAAACTGTACAATTATCATACAATGCTTCACGGGCCAGACAAAATTCTACCGCGGGCCGGATTCGGCCCGCGGGCCGCCATTTGCCCAGGCCTGATCTAGACAAAGAGTGTACTGAAGAATTTTATCTACTTACCACATATGTTACATCTGTACTGTTTTTCTCCGGTATGAATTCTCAAATGAGCGTTCAAATTCCCACTCAACGTAAAAGCTTTTCCGCAAACTGTACATACGTAGTTTTTTTCGCCTGTATGAATCTGAAATTAAAAAAATCATTTAAAAAAACTAATCATATCTATGATCAAAAGATAAAATAACTTTTATTTTTGCGATAGAATGAGATTGACAATTAGAATCCAACCAAAGCGTTCTTTTAGCATTGATTGTACTGACTGAATCTTAAGTCGAAATGAACGACCCATATAATACTCGTCACGGTTCTAAAAGGTTCTGAAGTTAGTCACAAACAGCGCCGCAAATGCCTATTCAGAGCCGTCCTGGTTTTATGGGAAAGGAAGACTCCCACCACCTCCCGGTTACCGGCACAGAACGTGCGCTCGTCGGCGATTGACTAATTATCGCTGGTTGTCGTGTCATTTATTGCTTTCCTACTATAAAGTACATTCCAGTACGCTATTGTTAAGTTGTTTCTTTGATTGTTTATTGAACAAGATGCCTAATAGTTTTGCATGGACAAGCACGAAAAATATTTTTTTTGGATGACTTTACGCAAGGAATTAGATCTTTAGATTAAAGAAAAATTAAAAATAATAATATAGCGCGAGTTCGTAGTTTTTCAACCGACTGTACCTGCGCAAACATCCATTTGCATCTAACTTCAGAACCTTTTAGAACCGTGGAGCGTATTATACCCGTCAGACGCACAGTAAAACTCATGTATATTCAACTTCTCCTTCATCCTTACTTCGTAGCAGTCAACCAATCAGAAAACACCTTTATTAATTTGAAGTTAAACGTTTATTTTTCTATTAGCTGAGCAGCGTAAGTTGAGACACTTTGCGAAAGAAGTTAGGACTAAAAACTTGAAAATTCGTGAATAACATCAGTCGAGAATACGAGAGTTTTATGAATTTAAAACCCTCCCCCCTTCCCCTAACACGCATTTCTTTATTTTCTAAGAAGAGTATTCTCGCGTTTTTAGTTTCAGCAATTTCAGGAATACAGCCAGCGTATCTTTTATGAATGTAACCCACCACCCATCAAACCCCCAACCCTTTAAAAATAAGTCCGCTATAATTGAGTATTCCCTATATGGATACAAAATTTCATTTCAATTGGATGTATAGTTAATTAGTTATTCCTATATGGTGGTGTTTATCCAATAGAAAGTCACAGTAAAGGAAGATTTGGTTGAGGATCAATAAATAAATAAGCTTTACCAAGGTTTTGCTAGTGGCCAACGTTTCGAAAAATTTATTTTCATCTTCAGGACCTTAAGCTGGTTAAATGGTTACGGCTTATTTATTTATTGATCCTCAACCAAATCTTCCTTTACTGTTAATTAGTTAAAATGGAACAAAGGTAAAAACCTCTATAGATTTATATATATTAGTATAGAAGATTACGAAGTATTGGTCGATACTTACTTTTAAATGCAGTCCCAGTTTACTTTTTTTATGAAACTGTTTGCCGCATTCTTTACAAACAAAAGCTAAATGATCTTTATGTTCAGGTGTGTGTTTTTTCAATTCATCGTTGGTTTCAAATCGTTTAAAGCACACTTTACACGTCGCGTAATGAGTCATCAAGTGATTTTTTAACGCCCATTCCACTATAAAAAACTTACTGCAAATATCGCATCTCCAATTGCTTTCAACGTGATTACTCATGTGTTCGGCCAAATCGATTTTTTTCTGAAATGTTTTATCACACATCGTACAGTCCCATGATTTATTTGTCTTGCAATTTTTTTGATCATTTTTATGTTTTTTCAGATGATCAAAGATTTCTTTTCGACTTTCTAATTTTTCTCCGCAAATTGTACAGTTTAACGTATGACTTTTAAGATGTTCCTGAAGTGTTGTTTCAAAATTGTACGTTTTCTCACATATTTTACATTTGAATTTTTCTTCGGTTTTCGCGTCATTTTCAATTACACTTTTTGAACTGTTATCATCTGAACATGTTTCTGATTTAATGTTTTCGAAATGAAACTGTACTTCGACATTATACATACAATTTGGTTCATTTTCTTCGGATATGTATCCGATTTCGTCTTTCACAGTTATATTTTGTGGGATGTTAGAGTTGCTATTAATTTGTTCATATTGCAAATGTAAAGTGTTTTCTGATTCCTGGCATCTTTTTTTGAACAGGTAACTAATTTTTAACTGCTCAACACAACATTCACAAATTGTTTTTGGAAGAGTGTCATTTTCAAGAACCTATAAAAGTATTCTCTGTTAGGGATGAGCATCGAATGAAAAATATCAAGTTGACATTGAGAGATATATCGCAACTAATCATCGATGTCGAAAACATAGGCCATCAATGTTTGTGAAGTGTCAATGTAATTGAACAAAATACGTGATTCTATGAGCCAATAGGTACTATCTTATATTATTTTCATTACACAAATGGTAGATTAAATTCATTTAAAAGCATTGTGACACATTTTCTACACAATTTAATCGTCTCGATGCAACAAAAGCATCGATGATTTCAAAACATGGGTTTCCTATGTTCATTACTGCTCTCAGTAGCAAAATATGGTAAAATTGTATCTGCTACACACAGGTTTTGAAGTAATTTTTTTAACAAATCAATTGTGCCTATTTGCTATAGATTTTCTTACAAACACGTTTTTAAGAAAAAAAAAAACTCCCACAAATGCTCAAAAATCGTAAAATCTTGCAAAAAAAAATACCAAAAAACCTGCGACCCTGAGTGTGCAACTTTTACCGAAATATTATTAAAATAAATAATAATATACAAATAGATTAAAATAGTTCTTCACAAAACCGTTTGCTTACATGAATGGCAGCGCACTCTATTAACATGTCAGTAATCGTTACAAATTCTGAATATACATTTTCTAGTTGAAAAATTGGGATTAAAATCTGATTTCGAGCTAAACACGTCCTACAAACCAGGCTTGACGTGTTGTCCATTATTTGTCTTTATATTTTAAAACGACTAGTGATACTGTTTCACGAAAATTCTCTGGAGCCTGACACTTTCCAAGTTTTTCAGGAACATAGAAACTACCACTTAACGTAAAAATTGTTTTGGTTTGGATACAGTCAACATCCCTATTTGTCCAGCAAAAACGCAGTTGTGTCCAAAGAATTTGAGAGTGCAGAACCACAGTGTTATAGACCAGTGGTCGGTAACCAAAATACATTGATATGCCACAGAACAGGTAATTCAAATACTGGACAATCAATGTGCCACGGAAATATTAAATCTATTGTAAGACAGTCTTATTTGACTCCAATAATACCCGCTACATAGGGGTTCAATTTTGGAAGTTTTTAACTTAAAGCACATTTTTTAACGTCCTGAATATTTTATTAATTCGTAATTTTCGAGATGTGCCACCAAAAATCCTTTCGCGTGTCATACGCCGAGCGCTGTTATTAGTAGGAGAGCTGTTAGACATTTTTGGGTAGGTATTTGAGACACTGTGAAAATTTGCACAATACTTCTTGCTAGCACTCGTTTTAAACATAATGTCACCCTTTGTGTGTATTATAATACATTTCCCCCAAGATAAACTGCTACTAGAGTATAGGCTTCTCATAAGTGATTATAATTCTATAGCCCCCTAAAAAAATCGTTTTAGCGCCAATGGGTCTAGTTCAAATTGATATTTTCAGAACCGACAGATAGCTCCAGTTCTGGGGGGGCAAACCGGGGCACCTGCCCCAGCGACAGTTTCATGGGCGCCAAAATCATAATATGTTTGAAAAATGATAATAAATTATTTTTAAAAAAATGTATTAAAGGATTCTTATTCTCCCCTCGCGGTCATAAAAAATGCCACCCACTATATAGTTTTGGATTTTTTTAAACAATTTATCTCAAACGCTGGAGAAAGGAGACGCCACTAACAAGTTTCCTGTTCGAAAAAATCGTAGATCCAGGGTTGCCGACAGAAGGTAAGTGGTCGATATAAGATTATAGACACTCAAAATTCTAGGTCATCAGCGTCTATCTGACAGATTATGTGTTGGGCATGTGTGAAGTTATACAGTCCTGGCTGCGTGATTTAATTTAAAGCAAAATTGCACTAATACAGAAGTTCCTTTACTTGAAAAATTTCAAGTCTTATGGTGGGAGGCGATACTGCAGATCTGTGGCTGCAGACATTTTTCACAGGCTTACTGACTCGGACATAGATACCTTCAAAAAAAATCTGGAAAGTGGAATACGTATTAGATACTTTTCAAATTTGGCATACTGACAGATAATGGCATGGCAAATTCAAGGAGCACACACGAAGGGCTCTATCTATTGCCGTTTTGGAGATAGAGCTATTAAAAAATTGTGAAAATTTAAAACATCTTTAAATGGTCACAGATCGGAAACTTGAGAATATTTTTCGGTTTACAATGTCATTTTCTACTAGTCTTAAGCTGTTAGCAAACAAAAAACGAGTTTTTGAGTTTCAATTGGACAATTTTGGAAAATTTCGCGGATCCTTTTCAAATTCGGTATGATTATAGAAAATGACACGCTGATTTCACTGAGCCCATCCGTTACACTGTACCACTTACCGTTACGAAGTTAGATCCTTTCAAACATGTTTTCTGGAATCTCTGGATACTTTATCGGATACTTTTCAAATTTGGCATGCTTATAGAAAATGACACGCTGAATTCAACGAGCCCATTCGTTGCACTCTATCACTCACCGTTTCGAAGTTAGACCTCTTCGAACATTTTTTCTGGAAACTTAGGAATATGTATTATATACTTTTCAAATTTGGTATACTGACGTAAAACGACATTCTAAACCCAATGAGCGCACCCGGAAATCTGTATCTATTATCGTTGTAAAGATAGAGTGCCTGTATAAAAAAATCTTATTTTCTCGCTGAAAGAAAAACACGTATATAAAAATGAGCTACGCGAGCGAAGCCGAATATAAAGCAGCTGATTATTTGAGTTGAGGAGTCCTATATACACGTGTAGGTACCAAATTTCATTAAAATCGGATTAAACGTATGCGAGATAACATTCACTTTTGTATCTTTTTTGTGTTTTTAAATTATATTTTTAGATCGTAACAGGCTTATTTCATTATAACTGAAAAATTAGTATTCAGCCTCCAGAAGCAGTAAGGAGGTATTGATGCTTTAGAAATTATTTTATTCTTAAAGACATTATGTAATGTGATATTACTGTTCTAAATCAGTGGGAGTGGTTTTAATTTAATGTATTTTGTTAAAACACTCACTTTCCAAAAATTGAATTAATTAGGTAACTGTCGTTTATCCCAGCGGCGCAACAAAAAAGTGCTGTGAAGAAATACATAACTGAAAAATAATAATGTTACCTGTTTTCCCATTCATTCTAAAGAACAAGAATTGTAATTTCAAAAAATAAAGACAGAGGCATAAAAGCATTATTGTACTTATTCGTAAATTATCATTAGAAATTCATGTACAAAAAAAAATATAGACTGTGATTTTAACTTGAGTTGGAAAAAACTTTTTGAAGCAAAGTCGAACTTATGGTAATTTAAAAAATACTCCATTTAGTTCATTCTCAAATAGTGTGACTACGTAAATACATAATTTAATTAAGAATCGTTGATTGGTTTGGGGAGGTACATTGACACTAATACTTTTGTTTGCGATAATTTAAACACTGTCATTGTGAGATTTTTTAATTATATCTGTAACTGAAATATCGTTTCTTAATTATTTTTTATCGAAATAATTGCTAAAATGTGTTATAAATAAAATACAACATAATATAAAATAGTGTTTTATTTCAGTTTTGAATTGCAGAAAGTAAAATTATTCACGCGCTACTGCTCGTAATTAAATATAAAATTATGTAAAACTATTTCGAACTGCTATCCTGTTACAATTAGAGGGCGGTGCTAGTAAAAGTTTTTAAATGAGAAAGAGAAATATTTAATAATTTGTATAATTATGCAATATTTTCTGAAGGCGGAGTTTATTATTCGGATAATGAGAGTCTTATAACGTTGTCATGAATGTCGGTTGAGCCTCGATTCAGAAGTATTTCATTGGTGACCAGCAAATCATTTACATATATACCAATTAGGTACTTAAAAAATATGAATTTGTGGTTCGATCTTACTGGAAAAAAACAATGTAAAAGAAACTGAATAACAAAATAAATGTACTCTTTGTTACAGATAGACCTTCGAAATCTTGGCCCGTGACGTTGCTGCAACTTCGAGATCATCAAGTGCCTGCGATCTGTTATTGAAACTTCCAGACCTTGCCTGTGTCCCATTTCTGCACAAGTTCCATGCGTCAGGTACTGTCAGATATGATTTTTGTAAATTACTTTTTAAATTGGTTCTGCCTTTTTGAAATTCATATTTACGTGATTATTTTCAATTTGTCTAGGCCTCTGGGGGTTAGGACCAAAAATTTATTATTAGCACATATAAATTAGGTCCCGTTATTCCCGGGTCCAGGAACTCGTAACTTAACTCCTGTGATAAAATAACAATTATAATTTCAATTACTGTAAAACTTTTTTTTAAGTGTAATCTCTTTTTGAGTGAACATCTTTCATAAGCAAACAAAATATTTGGAACCGTTGATGTCCTCCTATATGGGACCTTTCACTGTATACCTTTGTATTTGAGTTTAAAATATAGATTTTTTTGCATTATATACGGTTTTAAGTTACTTGTAACAATAAAAAATCAACGAAATTTTCACAACAATACAAACGGAAAGTACAGAGAATGCTCTTAAGTTTTAAAAAGTTTTGTTGTTTTATGCAAAAATTTAAATTTGACATGTTTATATTTATAAAATTATAAACTGATTTCTATGAAATGCTGCTCGCCTGATACTTTTGTGTTTATATTGGCTAGACGAATTTTTAAAGATTATGTCATGCTCTATACTGCAGTCCCAAACCAAGAAATTATATCTGCATTTTTTACGATTTTGAGATATTTAGACTTAAAAAGTTAAACACATTTCATTTCGTTATCAAACTTATGTGAATATAATGTGAGAAGGTGCCTCCTTTTTAAAACTCATGTGATGTTATTGAAACTCGTTTCAAAACATCGCGCGCATTTAAAAAAAACGTACACTTTCTCACATTTGTTACAATTTATAACGAGAACACGTTACGCGTAAACGTATGTACGTAAAAAGCCTTGTATAAAAAGTGAAACAAAAGAGAAATTCGTGCGTAAAAAAGGCTTTTACTCACGGGCTATGTAAAAACAGCATTTTGTAGGTCCGTGTTATAAAAATTTATAATATGTAAATGTTGTGAGATTTTCAATTTGGAGTTATCCATAAAATACGTCACACGAAATTCACTTATTTTTTACCCCCACTCCCACTTTGTCACGCTGTATCAAATTTTCTGCGTGGAAGCGCTCTTTTTTCATATTAGATTTACGCGTGTGTGATTCCACGAGTTCAGAAATAATTAAAATAATTAAAAATTTGGGTACTGCATGATTTAATACAATTGCAATGGGAGTGGCTTTATTTTATTGTATTTTATTAGAACACTCCTCTTTCAAAAATTGAAGTAATTAGATAACTGTCGTTTATTCCAGCGGCGCTACAAAAAAGAAATAAAAATGGTTCATTCTAAAGAACAAAAATTGTATTTAAAAAAAACAACAGACGTAAAGAATGTCATCAAAATGTTATTACGATTATTATAAATTCATATACAAAAAAGCTATTTTGACCGCGCAGTATTTTCATCTTTTCATCAGTTATTATTTTTCTCTTGTAAAATTGGTTATTTTATTATACTTCAAAAAATCTGCTTACGTCTCATACGGCTCATTCCTATTCCTAAACTATTGTAGTTCTTTTCTATATTATGATGGGTCGCGCTGCTTAGTCAAAGTGCACCAAGGTTAGTAGATTACAGAGGCTGCCTCGCTTTGTTGGATAGTAGTGGGAGAATGACGTCATCCATCGAACCTGTCGATTGATTGCGTAGCAACGGCTGTTGTTCACAAAAAGTATTTAACAATTGTCAAAGAAATCAAAAGACAGAATATTGATATTATTTGCAATAAATTGAATTTTTAAGATAAGAGATTTTCACAGTCCTAGTTAAATATAAATGACATTTTTGATGTTCTCATTAGGTTGATAAAAACATGAACGAACTGCCAGCTGACGTCATTCCCGCGCTTAGGTTGATTGGTCAGATAGAACGAGGTAATCTTTGTAATCTACTATTCTTGGCAATACAGTGCTTTTTTCAGTTTCAAAGACTAGAAAATCCGTGATTTAATAAATGTGAACTAAGCAGAAGCGTAGCGTGCCTTGGCTGGGCCCCGTATAAAAATTTGTTTGGGGGCCCTTCCCCCGTTGAAGTAAATGACTTAAACGGGGAAATCCCGCAGCCCGCGATAACCGATGTAGGGTGATGCCAACTTTTGAACGCACGCTTTATGCGGGAATACAAGAAATTGATTTTTTTGACTTTTGTCATTTCTGAAATAAAAAAAAATGGGAAGTTTTTTTTTGTTTACGCACGTTGGGGGCCCCCGTGATCCGGGGGCCCCGTATAATTAATACGGCATATACGGCGGTAGCTACGCCCCTGGAACTAAGTGAAATAAGCCTTCCATAAGTATGTATATTCTAAGCCCTAAGGGTATATGAGCGTTTCACGTGGATCTTACTTTCTTCATTTTCAATTAGATCAGTCTGAATGTTGTTTCTCCATCATATTTTATCGAAATTATATTGTGTTATAAAACGCAAAATATAAACTGATTTTTTTATTTGACCAAAATATAATAATTTTGCACACGCCACTGAGTCGTAAATAATTAAATATTATGTATAACTTGTTCGAACTGCTATCCTAATACATTTTTTTTATAAACTGCGGGCGGAGTCAAGAAGACAATGCTTATAAATGAAATATATTATACGTAGTGTCTGATAAAAAAAGGACAGTGAATAGATTTTGAACTAAGAAAAAATTGAACAAAACACACATGAGCATAATTTGAGAAGTCAAATGTTACGAAATATATATCTTATACTTACTTGACTGAGACATGTTAATGCAATTTTATAAACAGTTTTGTCGTTGGAAATTTGACAAGTCCGAATTAATAGTTGTTAATTGACATAGCTGTTGCAGATGAATCAAAACAATTTGTGTTACGTTTTCTTCTCAAGTAATCGTGTCTAGCCCTACCGTCTTAACCCATGGGGGCTCATGGCACATTAATTTAATGGTGCCTCTTTAACAGAAATTTGGGTTATCAGTAGAAATAAACAAGATTCAAGCTATAATTGTTATTTTGTCACAGGAGTGCTGTCGAGCGTCTATAATCTGCAATCAATCTTTTTGATAAGCATATCGAATAATAAATTAAAAATAATTCATTGAACGATTGTCTAGGTAGTAGAAAACACCCCGTATATAACAACTTATGTAACTGCATTTTATTAGCCGTGCTGTGTTATTAGAAGTAGAAATACCTCCTAAATGCTTCTGGGAGCTGGATAGCAAATTTTTGATATTTCGGTTTGTTGACATTATTTCAATAATTTTAGCAAAATTTTTGTTTCTTTATCCTATACGATATTATTTTTATGATCAATTATTGTAATGTAATAGACGCTCGACAACATAGGTCAAACGTAGGTATTGTAAATTATAGACGCTCATATTATTTTATTTAAAATTAAAACTTCGAAAATTTCAAAGTTTAAGACAAAAAGTTGTAAATGTGGTAGATGCGGCAATCAGTATGTCCAGTAGCATAATGCTCGAGAGTCTAGGCCTCTGGAAGTTAGGACCAAAAATTTATTACAATACCCGGTTCTCGTCTATGGACCTTAGAGCGTCCACAATCTACAAAATATTGAAACATGAATGCGAATTTTGTGTGTAAACGTGAAAAAATAACTTTTTCTTTTTGTTGCATATACGATTGTATTGAATCAACATCAAGTGACTGCGTGACCCCCATTGTTGGAACTTCCATGCCTACATTTTAAATGAAATATTGTTTTATGTATTTTTTCTATTATAATTGTTGTATTTGAATGATTGTAAATTATGTTTGTATTAGTAATTTTTATTGTGAGAAAATGAACACAGATTACCTAAAAGAAAATATTTTTCAAGTGTAATACGTATTACTTCTTCGCGTCCTATTCCCTATTCCTAAAATGCCAAAATTTAAGAATTTACTAGCTCCGTAAATGAAAAACATTTTTCATATGAAACAAGTATAAATACCTCTTCGTGTTTCTGGTGCCCTATTACTAAAATGACAAATTTTAAGAATTTCTCTGTTCAAATGTAACACGTATAAAATACCTTTTCGTGTTTCTGGTACCCTATTCCTAAAATGTCAAATTTTAAGAATTTACTAGCTCCGTAAATAAATACCTCTTCGTGTTTCTGGTGCCCTATTCCTAAAATGACAAATTTTAAGAATTTCTCCGTTCAAATGTAACACGTATAAAATACCTTTTCGTGTTTCTGGTGCCCTATTCCTAAAATGTCAAATTTGAAGAATTTTTCTGTTCAAATGTAACACGTATAATACCTCTTCGTGTTTCTGGTGCCCTATTCCTAAAATGTCATATTTTAAGAATTATACCAGTTCGTAAAATATGTTACCGTGCTTTTAAACTATGGAGTAGTAACAATTTAGATCATGTGTAGGAAGGGCTCTAACTTCGTAACGGTGAGTGATAGAGCGCAATGGAGGGGCTCGTTGAATTCAGCGTGTCATTTATAAGTATACCTAATTTAAAAAGGATCCAAGAGATTCCCATTTTACTATGGGAAATATCTCTGGTTTTTTCGTCAAAAATCAAAAAGTCGTTTTTTGGTTTCCAACGGCTTAGACAGCTTTAGAGTAATACAAAACGACTTTTTTAATTCGAAAATAAGCCCTAGTTTGCGATCGATGGCCTTTAGAAGATGTGTTCTTTTTACGAACATTTTTTGAATGGCTCTATCTCCGAAACGGTAATAAATACAGACCTCTGGGTGCGCTCATTGAATTCAGAATGCCGTTGTCTGTTTATATACCAAATTTAAACAGTCTCCAAATACAAATTCCACAGATTCCAGAAAATCAGTTTGAAGGGCCCTATCTTCGAAACGGTGAGTGCTACAGCGCAATGGATCAGGGGCGGAAACAGAATTTTTCTGGGTGGGGGCGGTAACAGAAAAATTTTATAATAATAATTCGAACAATGTGTATTAACAAAATTTAATGCATTAATATAGCAGAGTATGACATAAAATTCATTCAAAACTCCGACATTGAGGGGGGGCGATCGCCGCATCGCCTCCCCCCCCTGTATCCGCCCCTGCAATGGATGGGCTCATTGAATTCAGCGTGTCATTTTCTATATATTGTTAGAATAGGGTCGCAATGTTAGTGCAAAAATAAAAAATACGAGACAAATTCAAATTTCAACATTATTTATTGGTCCATATATTATGTATAGCATATTATGTGTATGTGACTCAGTCAGTCGTTTCTATCCTACCTTCCGCGTATCATCTCTGCGTGCACTCTTGCTTATCCCGTTCGACCACACCCGTCTGCCTCGTCCCGATTCCATAAAGCAATCAGCACCTTATGCGTTGCGATAAGCCACAGAGAACGCGCAGACGTGCTCACAATTGCTACAGGGTGTCCTATATTTCCAACAATATGTATGTATACCGAATTAGAAAAGGATCCAAGAGATTTCCCATTTTTGTCCCAAAAAAAACCAAGGCTATGGGAAAAATCTCAATTTTCATCAAAAATCAAAAAGACATTTTTTTGTTTCCAACGGCTTAAACAGCTCTAGACTAATATAGAATGACTTTCTAAATTAAAAAATAAACCCTAGTTTGCGATAGGTGGCCTTTTGAAAACGTCTTTAACATTTTTTGAATGGCTCTATCTCCGCAACGCCAGAAGTCTCTTTCATTGCTGTCGCGCTGAAAGCCAGAAGTCTTTTCCATTGCTGACGGTCTACCAAACGAAGTCGAAAACACCACAAGCGCAAATGTATGTGGTGTTTTTTAAGTCATTCAAGAATTGACACTTAGGTGTCAATTCTTGAATGATTTAGTATTTAGTCATGTCTTACTTGTGTGTTTCCTGACAAATATATTTTTTAATTATTGATTTGCTTAGGCAATACGCCATTTAAAAAAAAAAAATAGTCCTGTTTAAAGCCGGCCACACACGTTCCGGTATACCTGTGCTGATATGCCTATACAGGTCACCTGTGCAGGCCAACCGGAACGTGTTTGTGGATAAACATTAACAGGCGACCTGCGCAGTATCGAAATTCAATTCGGTATACCTGCGCCATAGTGCGACCGCACGGTATACCGGAGCGTGTGTGCCCACTTAATTGGCCTGCACAGGCATTCTTCCCATTGCTAAGAACCTTAAGGACCCAGTACACAGTGGTTTGTAGTGGGCCATTGTGTACAGGGGGTAATGGGCTGTAGTGGCGGACATTATTGTGAATCGTGGTGCGCAATCCATTTGTTGTCGGTTTTTTTGACACACTTCAAAGGAATCGTGGCGTGGCGTGGCCTGTGGTGTTCACACAGTCGCCCATTGTTTGGACAGGTACCTACTTTTTTTGTTGCGTGCTATACTATTTAAATTTTTACTCGCCTAAAATGTCAGTATCCTGGAGCAATGAAGAGACTTTTAGGTTTATAATACTATAATATTTGTAAATACTTAGTATATAAATAAATAGCCGCAGCCGTAATTACTTCCACGTCCATTGCAAGTGCTTCGCCAAGCAGAAATGAGCCATGGGCCATTGTGTGAACATCAAGTGATAGTGGCCTACAGTTGCACATTGCAAAGCATCGCCCACTATAGACCACTGTGTACTGGGGCCTTTACAGTGACAACCAATCTCTGATGAGGTGAAATGCAGTTTCTCATTACTGTATCCTTCTTTGTAATAAAAGTACTAATCATAGAAAGCAGTTTTATGTATGTGTCCTCGTCCATTCTTAGATAGTTTTGGAAATCTTTAGGTTCAAATCTCAACTCATTTAATAAATTAATATGATTGTAACATTTCCGGTTAATAACTAGTCTTTACACCATTTTTTCTTGCACTTGGCACGTTTATTTATAACCAATATGAGAATAAAAAGAATAGTTACTTCTTACCACAACAGATTTATTCACTTTTAAATTCAGATAACGGCCCTATACCTTATTCAGCATTATTTGATCTTTTGTCTCCGTAGTTTGTTTTCGGTGTGTTTTTGTTTTTATTTTTACAGATTTGTCATCGACGTAGACCCCTACCTCTATGGATGTTTGGATCTCAAGTTTTTTGTTACCTGACCGTTTCACATGTTTTGGTCTATGGTTTAGGTTATAGTTAACGATTTGTATTATATTTTACCTGGTATTGTATATAAATTTAAGGATGTTGTTTTATTTAGTTAGTTTAGTGTTTAGGCTCTCGAAATGTACATCCAGTGAATAAGCAGTAACTATTCTTTTTATTTTTATTGTTCCAACCACAGTGCTCTTAATATCTGAACCAATATGAGGCCTAGCATTGCAAATGCGTCGTCAGCTTTCGTTGCTATTGTCGTCGAACTGAGAGAGCCGTTGAAATTTTACCGTAGCGTGGTAGGGCTGTTCAGGTCTCCGGTATACCTGCAAGGGTGACCTGTATACCGGAACGCCTGTGGCCGGCATAATAGTCATAGGGACCCATTATCCGAAAGTGCCCAGGGCCTCCAATAGGTTAAAGACGGCTCTGCTCAGAAACCAAGAAGATTTGGAACAACGCTGAGCATAAAAGCCTGCACTAATCACTGACAGTTCAGAAAAAAAAAATACAATTTTTGATGATTTGATTTGACAATACGTCAGTATCGTTTGTCAAATTTTATTCTATACAGATAAATATCTCAAGAAACAAAATATTAGGTCAGAAAAACTCATATTTGACTAAAGGACTCCTTTAATGTACTTTTTATCATGTCATTTAATAAATGAAAAAAAAAATGAAAATATTGAAAAACAAGCAAATAAATGATCGATTAATAATTAACCGAGATCAATAATAACAAAGCTTTTAAATTAATCACAACATTTATGCCAAGTATAATAATATTTACTCTTATTTTAGCATGTATCATCATTTGTTCAATAATTACAATAAAGGCGTTCTTTTTTTATTAATATTTACAAATTTCACAAAATACCATAGTCAATCATCTTAACAAAGTTGAGGAAATATTGGGTGACTTTTAAACATTTCAGTGCTTAGATTACACAAGGAATTTATAATTAATTCATATTTATATATATAGTATATAACATGGTGCCGAAAAGTTTCACTTTGTTTACATAAAATATTGGATTTTGTTCTATGATAGGGAGTAAATTTAATTTCATAGACATGTTTAACCTGTCGTGATTAATCGACTCCTGTATTTTCAACTTCTCTTTCACTCTCACTTCGTGGCAATCAGAAAAAACCTTTATTAATTTTAGCTTGAATGTAGTCTAATGTATTTTTCGACTGGCTGATCAGCGTCAGACACTTTGCGTAAGAAGTACGGACTAAAAACTTGAAAATACGTGAGTAAAATCAGTTGAAAATAGATGGTGTTGAAAATACATGAGTCAGATTGTAATAACTTTAGTTATTTGTAGTCGTTCAACCATAACTATTTGGCAGATAATTTTACGATTTTCTCAAGACATTTTAATTAACCCATTCGAATCATTTGTTGAAGAGTTGGAAATGTTTACAAGTTTAAATTATTTGACGACCACAGTTCATACTGTTACCCATTCTTGGATAAGAACTTGAGAATGGGGGGGCTTGTAATTGGAGAAGCGCCATTGCAACAAGCTTAACTATTCACAAACCACTTCGCCCAGACCTGTTTCTCGCTTTAAAATAAACCCACCAGAACCTATGTGATTGGTAAATGGGATGGATTTCTCTACAAGGTGATGATCACTGTTACATTGTAAAATTCTCCAGATAAACGCAATTCAATTTTACATCCAATACATTGAAAATAATACATCTACCGACCGAGTCACGATGTTACCGACGTGTATTTGTGCTTCTAAGGAACTATGGGATGATTAAATATGACACGAATGGATTAAAAAATCACAATACAGTGCAAACTCCATATAACGTCACTCGATTTAACGTCCAAACTCCCTAAAACATCGACTTTGGTTGGTTTGCGATGTTGTTCATACAAATGATACACTCTATGTAGCATCACACCCACTCTAAATAACGACCATAATATGTCATTATAAAGCAAGTAATTTCGGCAACTTATAAAGCACCTACTGTTTATAGGTACTTTCTAAGTTGGCAAAATTGATAAGAACTGTAGCTTTTTATGTAATAAGCGTTGTTATTTGTGTTAATAGTAATGTTTGTAAATTTTATGCGTTATTATTAAATACTGATTCTTCTTTCTCTCCATATAACGACCAATCTCTATACGCCAGAAAATGCGCAGTCCCTTCAGCGTCGCTATATAGAGTTTACACTGCATGTACTTTTTTGTATAGTTTTTAAAAGAAAACATTATGATTTATGTAAACTGTTTTGAGAAAAAAACATATATTAACAACTGGTTATTTGTAATTTGTATCGAAAATATTGATTTTGATATTTCCTCAACAAATTATCAATTCGATATTTTATATTTTTCAAGACACAAAATTAAAGAATATTTTTCATATTGTATTTTTTTTAGACGAAAGGCACTTGCCTTTCAAAACAAACCGCGACGAGCTTTTATTACTTTCGTTTCTTTAACTTGAATATATATTTCTCATGAAAGTGGAACGTAGTATTCCAATTTATACAATGTTTTCTATCTAATAATGTTTACAAAAACAAAAAAGAAACAAAAGTAATAACTTTTTCTTTTTATTTAAATATAAAATATTAAATATACACCAACATATCAGTCAAATATCTAGCTTTCTTTAATTTAGCCAAAAATCAATTTCAATAAATATTAATACTCTATTCATTCCATTTTTGGTCAAAATAATAAAAATTTTATTTCAAATCAAATTTATATACAAATCAAAAACATTACAAAATGTATCAACAGGACGAATGAAACAAAATTAAAACAATATCATTTTTATAAACTGTACTAGGAAACATAATTAAAAAACAGTCGTGATTTCTTGAAAAAAAAATTTGCCACTGTATATTTAGAGATCGGTTCTGTACGAACGTCATCGTAAAAAAGTTATAAAAAATATATTATTGATATGAAATAAAATTTTGTTTAAATCATAACAAATTGCAGTTGTTTCAACTACAACGTTAATATTTTTTCCTAACTAAAAACAATTCATCAATGGTTATTCATTAAAATAATGGGTTTTCTAAATGTAAAGGACTCAATGAATGGAAATAATAAATAATCAAACGATCACCGCTTCACTCGAAAGCACTATCTCTTATCGTTAAAATCAGGAAAGTATACTTTCAAACAAGAAATCAGTCAATTTCTTTTTTTTTTTGTTTTAATTAACTACAACTATTAATTAATAATAATAATAATACTAAAAGCTACATACAAATTACTGACATACAGTTGAAGCATTCTTTCAAATGAAAAATAAAATTTTGTTTGAATAACCTACTGTTATGGTTAATCCAAGCTCACTGTTTAACCCGAATACTTTTCACACAGTACTCAATTGTCACAGACAAAAATTTTAGACTGTTCTATATTTGTAAATACCGTTACCCAAAGCTATCAAAAATGTGAACTACAGCTCAAAGTCCGATACGATTTTCAGCTATAAATTTAGATATAAAAATGTCATTTCTTTTCAATTAATTGCTGATGTCCACTTAGTTGGAAACAAATGAATGTAGATTTTTGCTCGATTTCTGATATGACTTTCAACTTCAAATCTATATTTAAGAATGTCGTTTGTTTTAAACAAAATGGAGATCTCTATTTATAGCTGAAAACAAATGACATTCTTCAATCTAGATTTAAAGCTGAAAGGCATATCAGAAGAACAAAAGTCTTATATTTTTTCTTCCACTTTCACGGTTACTTAAAAGGTTATAAAATCAAGCCCCGCATTTGTAATAGAATCGTTTTTGTAAAACTTCTTGACTTGTCATATGGTCCATTGGTATTTCTACCTGATGTTTCGTCTACAACTGCGGTAGACATTATCAGAGGCAATGTGGTAGCAGGCGAAGTGTCCTTCTAGACTGCCCACAAGTGAGCAGCCTAGGATACTTCGCACGCTACCACATCGCCTTTGATAATGTCTACTGCAGCTGTAGACGAAATGTCAGCTAGAAATGCCAATGGATCACATGACAAGTCAAGAAGTTTCACAACAACGTCGGTTGTGAAAGATAGAATCTTTTTTTTTCTAAGCATTTTTACAATGTAAGTGAAAAGTGAAAACATGTTTTTTTCTATAATTCTTCGCATGGGGGCTTGTAATAGACGCCATACAAACATTGACACTGCTACAAAACTCATGGCGCTATTCTGCATGGTCAATAGCGCTGTTAAATTTGTTTCACTGTAACTTATGTGATATTCAATCTGTTAGAAAGTGACAAAAAATTTACAGCACTGTAAATTCTTACATTGAAGATGCATACCGTGTATCTCACATTTTAAGCCATCCCTAGAAAATAAGCCGGTTTTTTTTCAATTTCAAGGAGGTACCTTTACAGTTCAATAAGATTCTTTATTCTTCGTGATAATTCGAATATTAATGACGATATAAAAATGATTTGTTATTCATAGCGACGTTTCGTCCCTTGCTTGGGACTTTTTCAAACAAGGGACGAAACGTCGCTATAAATAACAAATAAGTGTTTACTTAAAATGTCCTTTTTCCCGACAAATCATTTTTATATTAATTACCAAGGACAAAAAAAAAAGTCAATTAATGACGATATTTCAGAAGAAGATGAAATTAATGTTATATTTGAATAAATAAGTCTAATTTTAGCTAGTCTGATACTTAGTTATGTTCATTGTACTTACATGAAAATCTAAATTCAATAGATAAGAATTATTAACTTTTTTATAGGTACATAGGTACCTAAAAAAGTCCTCAAAAAAATAAGCCATCCTTGAAAATAAGCCATGGTACGATTTTTAAGAAAAAAAATATATAAGCCATGGCTTACAATGTGAGATCCACGGTAACAGCACCATTAGTCAGTTTTAAGCCCGCAAGAGGTCGTTTGCGCAAACGCAGACCACACAACAGCAGCGACTGATCAAGAGTTCTGACCGCCCTAGGCTAATTATGAGGACGCGTCCCCGCCAGGTGTGTTACGGAGTAACAAGTCAGTGTTTGTTTTACGCGCGCTTTTTAAAATTTCAAAATTTATTGTTCAAATCAGGGGCTCTCAAGCGCATTTAGTTTTAGTGTTTTGTCTCGGTCTAGTTGAAATATGTAGGGTAGATGCAATGATGCTAGATTAGTGCATGCGAAGACACGATTTTAGCGCCCCCCTCCCGGATCCTCGCGCCCTAGGCTGCAGCCTAATTAGCCTAAGGGTTAATCAGGGCCTGCACAACAGTTATACAGTGAGCATTAAACACAACCAATAGATAATTTATAACTCTAGTATCAATGTTATCACTCGATAAAGTATTCATCACAACACACTTTATCAACACTTTTTATCAGTTCTACAGTTCATACACAATTTTTTTTTTTTAATATTTCTTTTAAATATTTATATGTAATTTGTTATACTAAATATATAATATTAACGTCTCGATTCGCATTTACAATGCGTATCGGATATATCATGTGGACAATACGCAATTTTCACTTTGTTGTTTTTATTTTATTTTTTTTATTTTTTTATTATTAAGTATATTAAATATTTATGATTAATATATTTACACACCATCTTTCTATTTTTGATTTTTAAATGCGATCAAGTCAGCACTGAAACGTAAACAATATCAGTTTTGTTTTAGATATGCTTGTTTGTCATTTAAACAAAATAGGATCGTTTCCAAAACATCTTTGATATCTCGATTCGCATTTTTTTTATATTATTTAATGTCACTAATTGTCAGGGTTATCTGGACCCAGTACCGTTTCACATTTATACTTTATTATTTATAGCTTTAATAGCAAGATAGAAATCTGTTTGATACTTCCATCATTTCTCAGATTAAAACATGCGAAGTGAGAGATAAGACATTTATACAGGGTGTTCTACAAGCTCTATGACAAACTTTGACAGATGGTAGGTCACTTGATTTTAAACATATTTTTTTTAATAAACATTGGTCCGATTCGTTTTTGTTTAGAAGTTACAATCATTTAAAGAATCAAAAACGTAGGCTGATAAATAGAAATATCGGTTGTTATGACAATAATTATAGGTCAAAGAGGTCCAATATCATGGCCACCTCGTTCACCCGATCTGAATCCTCTGGATTTTTATTTATGGGGACACATAGAAGCAGCTGGTCTACCATGTTGAAATCGCTACCCATCAGCAGTTACTTGAAAGAATTCAAGATGGTAGACCAGCTGCTTCATGTGTCCCCATAAATAAAAACCCAGAGGATTCAGATCGGGTGAACGAGGTGGCCATGATATTGGACCTCCTTGACCTATAATTATTGTCATAACAACCGATATTTCTATTTATCAGCCTACGTTTTTGATTCTTTAAATGCTTGTAACTTCTAAACAAAAACGAATCGGACCCATGTTTATTAAAAAAAATATGTTTAAAATCAAGTGACCTACCATCTGTCAAAGTTTGTCATAGAGCTTATAGAACACCCTGTATAATGGTATCCCTAGGATCTTGGCTAAAAACGCATTTTTTAGGGTTATAAGAATGGATGCTCAATTTTTTTCCACCAACATAACCTAACTCAATTCAAATGTCAATATTTTTAAGGTCGTTTTCGAACAACTGTCATCTTATGAAAGTAGAAAAGCAGATTGAAAAAAAACAAACGATATGTTTACAGTGAAATGCTAACTTGATCACCTTAATAAAACGTGACTATCAAAAAAGCTTGTATTTTGTAATTTTCTAATTAGGTGCAGTCATCACAGAATATTTTAACAACTTTTTTTTGGTAATTTCATTTTTTTGCTATATTCGCTAGGAGTAGATGTGCCTCTAGTAATATTGCATGGTGAATTTTTGTGTTTTCTAATGGACCTTTAGTCCATCAAAATTTTCACTTTTCGACGTCACAGGCGCCACAAGTCGTAATTCCAGTCATTCAAGGTCATACAAATAGCGAATAATAATATCCTTACAGAGATGCATCTGACAAATGAAAAAACCAACGATCGAAATTTAAGTTCATTTAGTAAAATTCTAACCTAGTCTCAAGTCAGTACTGATTTTTTCAGCGCAAATTAAATAAAGTAGTCCCGCAAATTCGAAAGTCTGCCTAATCTGAACGCGTTTTGGCTGGCAGATAGATAATTTTTTAGTACGTTTTTTGCATTTTCCAGAGGTATTAATGGTACAAAAACACATAGTATTCCACAAAAAAAAAACATTTTATTGTAGCACTGTACTACAAACCCAAAATTAATAAAAAACAGTGTTTGACATGGCCTATTAAATCACTCATGTATTTTCAACCTGTCGGGACTAATCGACACATATATTTTCAACTTCTCTTTCATCCTCACTTCGTGGCAGTCATAGACCAATCAGAAACAACCTTTATTCAACGTTGTCTAACATGTTTTTTCATTGGCTGGGCAGCGTACGAGAGAAACACTGCGTGAGAAGAAGTACTAAACTTGAAAATACGTGAAAAATCCGTTGAAAATAGAAGGCGTTGAAATTACATGAGTCTGACTACAGTTATTTGGTTAATCGGAAAATCTACAGGGCTCTGTCCCAATTAGTTCGGATTAGCGGGACTCCACTGTAAAATACTCTGCCACTAGATTATGCAAGAAATTAGAAAAATAATTTGTATTACCGTTTAAACAAATATACTTAAATATACAACACAATTGGTGAGATGTTTGTTTTTCTAAAATGGAAAATTAAACTTATTTTGACAGTGTGTAAACAAAAATACAAATATTATAAAAGCAGAAAGGGGGAGTGAGAGAGGAATCATACAGATTGCAACTTTTTTTTATTTCGTTCGATGTATTAAAATTTTAAGTGATATGTATATGCTAGATTTTATAAAACATTGACAGAATTTTTTTACTGGTTTAAATGAAACTTTTCTTGCCTTTCCAGGACTTGTCTAGACCAGCGTTTCCCAAGGTTTTTCTACAAGAGAACACTTATTCTGAAATTTTGACGGAACACCTTGGCTATTTTAAAGTGATGAGGAGCGCCTGAGTTTTAAACAGATTTTATAATGGTACAGCATTTAAAATCATATGATTACGAGACTTATATAATTATTTTTTTTTAATTTTTCACGGAACATTTGACTTTTCGCGGAACACAGTTTGGGAAAACCTGCTCTTACGACTATTGAATCCAATTTAAGCCCGGGCGAATCTGGACCGAGCAGTTGGTATTATTATAAATCGTCTGTATGCGATGTTTAAATAGAATGTTCGATTGTACCCAATATCAATCTAATAAGCGCGTTTTCTAGTAGCTAAATTATAAAAACGACTTAAGAAAATCTTGTTGACAAAATTTTAAGAAACAGTTTTTAAAAGCTCTTATTTTTCCATTAAGTAGTAGAAGAAAAAATATGTTAAATGTAGCGATGTACTTAAACATAACCTATAAATTTTTGTTTTGTGATTGGAACAAAATGGACGCCACAGTTAAATTACACAAAAACATGTCCAATAAACATTCTGGCCACTCCCGGCCGCTTTTCCAGACATTTCTCAAAAAATAAATGTCAGGATTTAGTAATACTAATTTAACATTATTTTTTTACGACTACCACGGGCAAATAAGTCTCCATATACGAGAGGACTTACCAATTAAAATAACAGCAGGTGGGATAACTGATATATTTTCAACCAATACAAAAAATATGACAGGTGGGAGAAGTCGTTTACGTGAGAATCTGGAATTTTTAAAGATGATTCAATAAATCCAGCAATAAAAGATTTTCAAAATCAGTGACGTCACGTCCATTTAGCATATCCGCTCATTGTTGTTTAGCTAACACTAATGCTGTTACACAAAGCATTGTCAAAAAAATTGATTTAACAATAACCTTAGATTGTGATCAGATTTCTCCATAAGAAAAGCATTGTAGACTTTTAAATCTATTCTGCTCGAAAAATAATTGATCAATTGTAACAATATTTCTTCGAAACTACGTATAAATGTATTAATAATAATAATAATATGTTTCGCTACAATTGACAGTATGTTTGTAACATGTCATTTACAGATTTACATATAAAATGCATTTAGTTTATAAAGTTCTTCGGTTATCAGTTCATTCCTTATTACTTCCTTGAAGCGAGAAAGAGTCTCAATGTTTTTTTATTTAAGGCTGTCGGAACGCTCTGAATTTAAGCCAAAAATAGAGCTTCGGCTGTCAACTGATTGTAGACTTATTCGTCAACATCCTGCAAAAATTATTTCTCTATAAGGAAGATAAAGGACTAATCTAGGTCTCTAATGGACTACTTTTGTAATTTATGTACGATGTACTAGAAAAAAGTTGGCATTAATTGTGCCAAAAAAACACACGTTTTCAATGTCACACTACGACCTTATTCGTAGTTATTTCACAAAACTGTTCCATCACAAACCTAAAGTGACTCTTCCTTTTTCGGAAAAGTTTTTTAAATCTTCAAAATATTTCCCAAACTTAGAGTAATCAATTGACAGCGGCACCCTTGCAACAACATTTTTTAGCCTCGTAATTGACACCAGCCAAAAATTGAAACGTGCGGATGATTTGAGCGAGACAGAGCTAAAGAAGGTCACACCTACAATATGTCTTTTGCCTACCTCGCCCCCTACCGCTGGGTCTCAGCACAAACAAAATTCAGAGCGTTCCGACAGCCTTAACGCTGTTTTTTGCCTAAATTCCACTTCAAAACAATATGTTTTATTTTGATCAAAATTAGCTTCAGAAACGATATTTCTTTGTCAATCAATCATTTGTTTTTCTCGAACTGAGTACAATCTAACGTTCTTCATAACAGAGAGTTTGACAATGACATATAATATAAAAACTGTAATTCACGATCTAAGGCCATTGTCAAACATTTTTGACAATGCATTCTGCAACGTATAATAAGAAAATTATTTTAAAAAGAAAGATACAATCTGTATAAAAACTCAAAACTGCATACGCAAAAAAAAAGTGAAAATGTTTTCGACGAGTGTTTAAATGAGCAGTTACTATCGCCAAATCACAGTGAGTAGGAGGTTTGTTTTCAAAATGTTCTCCGTTCAACAGAAGTCTTTTGTTAGGGTTACACGGGTAGTTGGACATTTAGATTTTTTGGCAAATTTTTAGATGAATAGTCTGGTCGTTGCTATAGACCAGTTAATGCATTGCTCTGACAAACCTGCTGTAAAAAAAATCACTACAAATACGTAAAAGTGATTAAAATTCTCACTACATAATTTCCAACCTCAAAAAAAACAGGTATAATAAACAGAATATTTGAAAACTATCCTTATGCTCTGGTTTGTTTATGGGAAATAAGTTTTGTTGATCTCTAAAGAATAAATTAATGTAATAAAGGTCATTCATGCGGCTATCAACAATTAGAAACAAAAAAATTTTGAGTGAGGCCATAAACAATAAATTATAAAAAAAAAAGTTTTGTTGGCGTGTCAGTTTGACATTAGTGAGGTTATGTGAACACCACTGGACGTTTGTTTTAAAATAAAGTACCGCAATTTATATTAGATAGATTGTAGATTATAGACGCTCTGAGGTCATCAGCGTCTATAATTAATTATATTGATGCATGCTTAAAATCCCGGTAAAACGTCTTGGCATAGACATAGAAATATAGAGACAAAGCATGTACTAGGGTTTTAGACGAGAGGGGTAAAGCTGATTAAGGGACGCGACAATATGAGTGGTGTCTGCTTGTCATTGGCCGGCGCGCTGCGCATGTCTAGTGGCAAGGAATTTATGTTGGTAGTATGGTATAAAAAGAAAATTTCTTTTGTATGCAGCACAATGCGCTGGCCAATCAAAAATCGACACCATTCTTACTTTGTACCCGTCCATCAATGGACTCCCCCCCCCCGCAGGTGTATACTCAATCGCTATAATTACTAGATCCACGTGTCTTGGTATAACATAACCTCACAATTGTTAAGCTAATAACAATTCTTGCAACATTGTACAACATACCCGAATGTTAGGAATCGTCCAAAATTGATAGAAAACCAGTATTTTCAGACATTTTAGAGGACAAATACGATTTTGCCGTCGAACAGAGAACAAATCGAAAGGACAACAAAGTATAAGTGAAACGGTGACAAGGTTATGAGGCTGGGGACGGGCCAAGTCGGGGACGTATTGTCTACAAGGGTAAAGTCGGAGTGGGCGTGTTCGCTGCTGCGCCGTGGAGACCTGAATCACGTGAATTAGAGTGCGAGGTGGCTCGAAGCAACGTTACCGCCTCGCGTTCTGGACTATGTTGAGCTGCCGTTAGTCATTTCTGACGGTTCGACTTCTTCTTCTTACGCTTGAAGAAGCAACAACATCTAAAATAAAATCAAGAACACCGTAAACTCCAAATCCTTTTCATAAACAATTGAAAGACGACATTCATATTTAAACAGTTTAATTCAATAAAAGACTGTCGATTTTCATTTTGTTACTAAATTTCACCGCAACCGTTCGCCATTTTGGGGCATATGATTCAATTAAAATATATAAAAGTTTTCGTAACTAAAGGCTAATTTACACTTTGTTAACTACAAATTACCAATTTGATTTTATTCAATTTATCGAGTATTTCTCAAGGAACCAGGAAAAAATTCAAATTAACAAGAGATTCAAATTATCGAGAGTCGACTGTAATAATAAGTTCAAAAATGACAATCATTTTTATATTCAAAAATACGTAAATTACCCAAAATGTGTAAACGTTATTGTATTGGATTCTAAAGTAAATGTTACTGGGGACATGTAAGAACAATTTTCTGTCAGTGAGCCATCTTGGGTCGATCTAATTGCTATCTCTCTCTAGTACAGGGTACAATGGATCGTGGTACTTGGTAAATCCAGTATTATTTTATGACCCAAAATAGTGGACGATTGCGATTCTTTGTCAAATCTAGAGGCTTTAGTATTATAGTTCTAAGATGTTTTTGACAGATTTTTTTTATAGCAAAGCTTTTGATCTGGCAGACGTAGAGTTTACTTTTTACAAATGTTTTTTCACTTTAAAGTTTAGTTCATAATAAATAGGCAGAAATAACAAACTAATTATTAAAGTTCAGAAACTTCGCTAGTATTACAATTTGTATTTAGGATTTTGTGGCGGTTTTTCGGATTTTGGAATTATAAAGGAATCAAGGAATAAAAGTTGTAAAAAGGAATTTAGAGTTTTTTCTGACAGTTTTTTTTTCATACATTAATAAGAACTCATCTTTAAAGTTCAATTCCAGATATATGTTATAATGGAAAACAGTATCACGGGTAATTGGAATAATGAAAATAAATCAATTTAAACACTCACAGATTGCAACGTTTCGTCTTTTTTTTAGGACTTTTTCAAGCTCTCAATATGCTTAAACGATAGTTAAACTATAATATAATTAACTATCGTTTAAGCATATTGAGAGCTTGAAAAAGTCTTAATAAAAAAAAGACGAAACGTTGCAATCAATGAGTGTTTAAATTGATTTATTTTCATTGTTAGTGTATTTGCCATATGACAACATACACTATTGGCGTCGGTCGGATGGCGGGACCTAGGGGTCGGACCAAAATTTCTCGACGTTTCATAACCTCCTAAACACTTTGGCACCATTTTTAAAAATGTTTATATATATATATATATATATATATATATATATATATATATATATATATATATATGTGTGCGGGCAATAACTTTCGAAAGAGTTAATTGATTGTAACGAAATTTGGCCCACGTGTTGAAATCCATCACCGCAAGAAGCCTATTTAAAATGGGCGTAATCGGGCCATTTTAAGGGTTGAAAAAATTCTCAGAAACGTTTCAAAATTGACATTTAACCCTCCAGTAGTAATTAAAAAGTGTCCCTAAAATTTTAATAAAATCGGCCCGACAGGACCGGACTTACAAATTTTATGAAAACATTACTTTGCAGATAGTGAATTATTTACTGAAAGTTGTATATAATTTGGTATAGAAGTTCGATTGATAATAATATTGCAATTAAGAAAAAAAATGTTTTTTAAGGGGTGTATTAAGGAGTCAAATTTTTTATTTTGCCCAAAAACCAACTTAAGTTCCCATAATAAAGCCACACTGCCTGTATTAGCAAATACACTATATTGTCGGCAGGGTTTTGGCACTGCGACCCGGGTTTTTTCCAATTACCCGTGATACTGTTTTCCATTATTAATAAGAACAACCGAAAGACATCAATCAATGAGCTTAAAATAATATTAATTAATAAGAATATCTTCAAACTTACATTATGAAATCAGCAATATGAAAATCCAATCTGGGTGACCCGACAATATTCAAATACTTTGTTACGACCACCAACAACTATGATTATTCAGGCCTAGTATCAATTTATAATTTTTTTAATAAATTACAAATCCATTAGATACGTTTACCAGTTCTTCAATTAAAACCCAAGAACTGGGGGCCATGTAAACGTTCGGTTAATTCAGTATTCAGGCTTGAAATTAACCGAACTAATTAACATCATAACAAAAAAAAATACACGTTTCATTCATAAAAAGCATGCTTTAAGCATTTTAATAAATCTCAAAAATGATTAACAATGGTGGTTTTTTACTTTGATGAGTACAGTAACAATCACATTGTACTATTTACGCAATTTATCTTAACTTACTAAAATCGTATGCTTTGAAAAAAACTGTAGAATTTGAATTCAAGGAAAGATGTAGGTTCAACTATCCTGAAAAAAGGAATAAACGGTGTATAGAAAAATAACGTCATAACAAATGCCATCGTAAATTAACCCTCAAAAGCAGCACTGGGTATGGGATACCCGGCGGTGAATTAAAAGTATTTCTCCCTTATAAATGGTTACGTTGATTTTTTTACATTGTATTAAGAATACTATTGTTTTTAAAAACATTCTATAGATATAATTAGGGATGTAACGATACATAATTTTACCGATACGATATCGATTATTGTAGTAAATAATCGGCGATACCGATACCGATGGCTTAGTAGAAAATAAATCAAATAAATAATAAAGTGTGTACCTCTGGCGTTTGTACGTCTTTGTTATGCTTAAAACTTACCTATATTTAACAGACTCATCCTTGAGAAAGTAATAAACCGATTAATAAAGTCAGTAATTAAAGTTTACTTTTGGCAAATTCTTACTAAGCAACAAAATTTATTTCAAATTATTTGCAGATAATCTGCTGTGTTACCATGTCACTAAGCATGCGCAGTTCTCCCACCTACGACGCTGCGGCAATATCACGTGCGTGTGGCGTCGTTTCGCGCGCTTTTCAAACTGTTTGATATTGGTTGTATATAATCGGCGATGCCGATATATCGGCCTACCGATTAAATCGGCCGATATATCGGTATCGGAATCGTTACATCCCTAGATATAATCTTTTTGTACATTGTCTGAGGTTTGAAAGACATTAATAATCAAAGATATACGGGCATGGCATACCCATGTGCTTCTGAATTGGGAAGCCGCTATAGTGCTTCTCTTGGGGATTAATAAACATAAGATAAAATCTGTAGTAATAAACAAATGATTACTTGTATAAAAATAAAACAAAAGAACTAAAACTAGTATTGTGAAAATGTATTATTTGTGTTCAACACATTCACTCATCATTTCATATACTCAAAAAAACAAAGGAGAGGCTTGTTATTGATGGAACAAAAACCAATTCTGGAAAATAAAGAGGAATATTTAATTAAGGATTTATATAAAATATTATGGCAATTTTTGCATAACCGCCCGTGAGTGCCAGGCCTTCGTTATTTTATAAAAGCTGAAAGTTTCTCAGCGCATGCTTCCAAACACAGGTAGGAACAGTGGGCGATTATTTACTTTGGGTCATCGTGGCTTTGGCAGGTAACAGGTAGCTAAGTTGTATAAAATACCGGCTTAATTTCGTCAAATTATAAAGTGTAAGTTTTTTATATTTTTCTTTGGAATAATATTAGAAATCACGTCGTCCATTGCCAGACACTTAATATCGTGGCAACCCCTTGCCAGACACCCTTAAACTTTAATAAATTGTAACTGCTTACATTATAGTATACAAACTGAATTTTATACAGGTTAATTGGGGAACTATTAGAAGACGTTTCCCCAGTAGATAGGCAATTTCGACACTTCTAACCCCTAGCCAGACAAACATATAAGGTAGCTGTAGGTGCGAGCGAATCAGTATCTCACTCGCATCTAGTCGCGCTCGCATCTAGGGGTTAGAAGTGTCGAAATTGCCTGGCTACTGGGGAAACATCTTCTAATAGTTCCCCAAGTAACGTGTATAAAATTCAGCTTTTATACTATAGTGTAATTACAGTTACAATTTATTAAAGTTTAAGGGTGTCTGGCAAGGAGTTGCCACAATATTAAGTGTTTGGCAATGGACGACGTGATTTCTAATATTATTCCGAAGAAAAATATAAAAAACTTACGCTTCATAGTTTGACGAAATCAAGTCGGTCTGGCTACTGGGGAAACTTCTTCAAATAGTTCCCCAAGTAACCTGTACAAAATTTAGCTTTTATTTAGTTAAAGCTTGCTTCACCGTTTTTCAATCGATGAAGCAATGAAACATATGCTTCATTGTTTTTTAATCGGTGAAGCAATGAAGCATGTCCTTCACCGTTTATAAAAAAGGAGAAGCATATGCTTCACCGTTTTTTAATCGGTGAAGCAATGAAGCATATGCTTCACTGTTTTTTAATCGGTGAAGCAATGCAGCAACTGCTTCACCGTTTTTTAATTGGTGAAGCACTTAAGCATATGCTCCACCGTTTTTTCCATAAGACACCCAAATAAACAATGCACATACTTGGTTTCGTCGACTATTTCCACTTCCTGCGGCTGCGTTATCGGCGTATTGCTGTGACCGGCCGTCGGGTCATCGGTGTTGAGCTCTCCGTTTGTCGAGCTCACGACCTGAACATTGGAACGAAAAAGTTCAATTATAAATATGCATTAGAGTGACATAACCTCACATTTATAAATGACAGCCGAAGCTGTCTGATTACACAGTTAGGGTCAGATTTTTAATATCGGAGTGGAACATATGGCGCATAGTTACGGGCAGTTCCCAATTTTACGAGTTATTCTTTTTTTTTGAGTTGCAATAAAACTAATGTATTTTCAATCTGTCGGAACTAACCGACTTCTGTATTTTCAACTTCTCCTTCACCCTCACTTTATGACAAACACCAATTTTAAAAAAACCTTTATTATATTGAGGTTATCAAACGTATTTTGACATTGGCTAAACTGCATAAACGGAGACACTGCGTGAGTAAAATCAGTTGAAAATACATGAGTCTGACTGTATATGGCACAATTAAAACAAAAAATTATTTACTATAAACACCAAGTTACATATTTTATGTAATATGCCCTATTCCATACATTTGTAATAAATTTAAAATCAATTTCGAGATTATAATTCAACGATTACCTGGTATAGATCACTTGTACAACATTTTTATCAAATGTTTAATTCTATGCTTCTGAATTCCATGTCAAGAATAGCGTTTTTTATAATATCTACATTGCAATGCTGATTGTTGTAAAATGTATTTTAAACAAACCGTTTTTCGATTGTCGAAAAACAAATTAACCCGTTGTGTGCCAGACCTAAAAGTCTGACAGTGTGCTAGTGGTACTTAAACGTACCGTTATTTTCCAGACGAATTTCTCTAACACAGCTCACTAAATCGTTGATTTCGTATTACTGGTACTTTAAAACTGTATTACAGATCCTGTACGTATATTATGTTAGGTTGGTGTCACTATTCTTTGAAGTTTTATTAGTTAGAATTAGTTGGAATTATATGACGAAAATATGTTTGTGGGAATACAAAGGCTCAAAAAAGCGGTACTTTTGAGGACCACTAGCACACAATGGGTTAATAATTCAATTTTATATACAACTATCAATTTTACATGTAGTCAATATTATTCTACAAATGCAAAAGGAAAATCTGACCTGCAAAGTACGACAGATATTTATGTTGAAAAAGATTCAATTCAAATTAAGCAGCGTCGCAGGCAAATGTCACAAGTCAATATTATAAAACATGTTTTTGTTAAAAGCAAACAGCCATCTCCTCAACAAGGCGAAATTAACAAATTCTATTTATAAAACAAATTAACTGTTTCGGAATTTTTTTGTTTGTTACAATTCGACTTATCAAGATGAATCATCAAAAATATTGTCAACTTAAAAGATAATTAATTTAAAAGACTACTAATATTAGCTGCAATACATAACCTCAAAAGAGCACCCGAGAAGACAACAATGTCTGATTGGTTGTCTGGTTTCAGTACAACGTTACGATAATTTTGAGAAGAACGCAGTGGAACTGAAAATACATAGGATTTTAATCCAAACCACGTGCCCTACGCATGCGTCAGTTATCAGTGTTGCAAAATTAAGGATAAAATCCCTAGATCTAGGGAGTTTAGAGCAGTGATGCACAACCCAAGGCCTGGAATTCCTGTTAAGGAATTTTTTTTAATGGCTCTTCAAAAGAAAAAGTTGTACATGTCTGTAATAAATGAGTAAATAGTATATATTATAAATTATTATGACATAGATGCTATCTTTAAAATGGATTTGAATTGAAAAAACAAAAACATACACGTCGATCTGTTATTTCCGGGTAGAGGACGGCGGGTGCTCTTTGTCGGACAGCAATTGAATTACAAATAGGTACGTACCTGAACGGAGCCGTGGCGGTCAGCGGGCGTAAGGTTACCGAGCGTGTTCTGTTTGGGCACGTCCGGCCAGGCTGTCACCCCTTTGCCACCCGTCTGCCCGCCGCACAAACACAACACACAGTTAATTTCAACTTTCACACACGCCAATCGCTACAGATTAACTACTAGGATTTATAAATACGCACTCAAAACTGTACCGTACCAAATACTCAACAATATCAAAATATGTATTACTTATCAAAATGGTTGGCTAAACTGTAAAAATAAAATGGAGGACTGGCGGCCATATTAACAGTTCACTCTTTCAAATATAAGGACTGCTTCAAGTAGTCAAAACCGATTGTTGCAAGCAGTCAGTGGAATATTTCAATCGAAATTTGTAGTATCTCAATTGACAATATTTCACTAACTGCTTAAAGCAGTTGGTTTTGAATACTTTTGAAGTAGGCAGGCCTAAACGTCACTTGAATTCAAAACGCCTTATGAACTGCTGAAAAAACCCGTTATGTTATAAAATCATCACATCTTTCGTAAAAGATAACAGTACAAAGTTACCTTTCATACAACATGTCTGTCAAATATCTTTGATAGCTCAATGCAGTAATACCCCAACTTAAGCACATCAAGAGTTAGGCGCTTTTTAAAGACATTGAAGAATCTGATTCTTTACTCCCAGTTCAATAAGAAAATTAAATTAAGGTTAGAAACTTGACAGAAGGTCTCAGTTGAATTGAAACAGGATTACAAATTTTGGAAAACATAGACTTCAAAGAAAAATTTTTACCCTGCTAAGAGGATATTTTGCGTGAGAAGAAAAAAAAAATCGTTGATACGTCAGACGACTTTGTTAGATTTTATGAAGCTACATCAAAATTACTTTGGTTTACATTTTCGCAATTCGCACAATAATATAATATGTTGTATTATCTAAGATTTTATACACATTTTTCTGCTAAATTATTGTTTTCTTTAGTTTCCGACTAAATTTGTATGTATTTAAATGCAAAATTGTACCCCGACTTAAGCGAATTCGACTTACACGGCTATCGCTTGGTTCGCTAAGTTCAGGATATTACTGTACTTGATATTTAAGGTTATCTGAAGTTGGCAACAATTAATATGGCCACACATATAATACTCGCCACGGTTCTAAAAGGTTCTGAAGTTAGTCACAAACAGCGTCGCAAATGCATATTTTATAGCCGTCCTGGTTGTTTTGTGGGAAAGGAAGACTGCCACCACCTCCCAGTTACCAGCACAGAACTTGCGCTCGTCGGTGATTGGTTATCGCTAGTTGTCGGGTCACTTGTCGCTTTCCTGCTATAAAGTACTGTCTAGTACGCTATTGTTAAGTTGTTTCTTTGATTATTAATTGATCAAGACGCCTAATACAGTTTTGCATAGACAAGCACGAAAAATAATTTTTTGGATGACTTTATGCAAGGAATTAGACCTTTAGATTAAAGAAAAATTAAAAATAATAATATAGCGCGAGTTTGTAGTTTCTTAAGTCTCCATTTGCTTACTAACTTCAGAACCTTTTAGAACCGTGGCGCGTATTATACCTGACAGTCGACGATTTTGCGATCACATTAATTTGTTTGGCTATTTACAAAAAACTTCCAATTTGTGATTGCATCAATTATTCGGTTGGTCGACTGACAAACTATTTAATCAGTCGATTCACCAGTTGCAGGTGAATTCACTAATAAATTTCAGGTATTTGGATTAATAATACAAAACAATCGTGTTATTGTTATTATTAATCCAAATACCTGAAATGTATTATTGAATTATAGTAATAATTTTGGATGCGATATAATGTCTAATGCTCATAAGAATGTTTGGTAACTCACAACTGCAACGAGACAGTCGGTCGACTATATCTGTCTGTGCCAGAATAAGCTCCGGCTCTGGGGTAGAGCGGGAGGAGTGGTCGCTCTAGGCGCCAGGTGACAAGGGGCACCAAGAAGCCAAATGCAAAAACTTTCTTAATATTAAAGGCATAATAATTAAAGCTACTTAATTTAATTTAAATTCAACAAGTGTTGATGTTTGCAATAAAAGTTGATTTTTGAAAATTTGGAACTTATTATTTATTCATCTTTAAAGTTCAATTCCAGATACAGTAGAATCCGTTTATTATGACTCCGCCTATATTGACCAACCGCCTATTATGACGTAATTACACAACGAGGTTTGGTTTTCATATAGAATTCTTTGTAACAAAGTCGGATATAATGACTTCGCTTACAGTGACATGTCGCTTATTATGACCTATTTTTAATAAATTTTGTCCGTCTATAGTGACCGACATGATTCTTTACACCTTCGGCAATGTTCGTTGATTCCCGACGACGTTCGGCACGTGGCTTGTTTTTGTTTTGAATCTCAGTGAGTAATTGATAGTTGAACGTCACGAATTGTTTTTAGTGATATCCTATGTAAAAAATGTCATCTCAACGTCGTAAAGCATTTACGATTGAGGAGAAAGGTGAATAATATGCAGATTAGAAAATGGAGAATCAAGCTCATCTCTCGCAGAGGAATTGGGCGTGGGTCATTCGACAATCTCAATGATTTTCAAAAACAAGAACCGGATTAAGCGATCGTTCAATTCAAATGTTTTGAAAACGAAGAGGCTTCGAAAATCGCGCAAGAAAATGTTGATCAAGCGTTAATTCAGTAGTTTAAAATCACGCGAAACAAAGGAATACCCGTCAGCGGCCCTATGCTACCTAAAAAAAAGAAAGGTTTTTTTTTCACAAAAATGCTTTGTATGACGTCCGCTTAGTATGACGTGTTTGTCAATTCCCTTCGATGTCATTATAAACGGATTCCACTGTATATGTTATAATAGAAAACAGTATCACGGGTAATTGGAATAATGAAAATAAATCAATTTAAACACTCATTGATTGCAACGTGCCGGCGCTGGCTAGGTCTAAACATCTTTTGGAAAACGCAATCGCAAATCATCGACTGTGACATTACTACTTACGTTATTATGTAGTCTATTTAACGATAAAAGCGAATCTGTACTATCAAGCATGCCTCATGTTATTAGACTTGCGTTAATAAATTTTACGATACGTCGAAGCATTTAAATTACATTGTAATATGCAATGTTTGCATTCATTACGGATCTATTTTTTACTTAGAAAATATCTTAGGCCAACTGCGTGTACAATATGTCTGTTCAGTTGTTGATTGAAACTGTTCGAAACAAAAGAATTTTGTTGCGGAGTAACCACTAATATAAAAATGATTTTTCGGGAAAAAGGACTTTATTTATAAGTAAAACACTTAATATTTTATTTTCAGCGAAAATAAAATATTAAGTGTTTTACTTATAAATAAAGTCCTTTTTCCCGAAAAATCATTTTTATATTAATTACCAAGGACAAAAAAGAAATAAAGTCAGTAACCACTAATATCTAGGAAAAAATTATGTGACTTCCAAGCAGTGGCGTAACAATAGGGTGGCAGCACGGGCAAAATTCCAGAGGCCCCCGCCGGAGGGGGTCCCAGCCCGAGAGGGTCGTGAGCACACGATGATCCTAGCATTTAAACAATTTAAATCATGCATTTTAAAATTATAATTGGGATGAATAAGCAGTGACAGACGGACAGACACAAAAGTGACTCTATAAGGGCTCCTTTTTTCATCAGATATACGGAACCCTAATGACAAAAAGTAATAGAACTGAAAACCGATTTGATTTCATCGTATTATCTGTTAAAATCATTAATAAAAATTTAATAGTGTTATTCAGTAGACTTTTGTACTGTGAGACTTTGTACTATAATGTTAGTATTGGAATCACAAGTTTTCTTTCGAGTTTTCTAGATCTGCGGCGACCTTACTAAAAGCCAATTTAGACTAGCCGTTCTCGGTTACGATTCACCGGTCCGGTTAGGAGCTCGACCAATCAGGGCGTAGTCGTTCCCGATTGCGGTTCGGTTCGAGCGTTTAGGTTCAGCTCTAATTTCAACCGGACCGTTCGCAACCGTAGCCAATGAGAACGCTTGCTGGAGTCACGTGACTAGCCAGCTGTTTAACTACACATCAAACGTCAAATCATATTTCGAAATTGCGCATGCGCACCGAGAATAATCGTAGAACCGAATCGGGATAGTGTGAGCAGCCTAGATTAAGGGACAATACCCCACTAATTGGTTTTTATTATTGATACACAAACGTGAACGATGTTTTATTTTGAAAATTCCCACACTTACGATATACTATTCAAAAAATGTCGTTAATCTATCATATTTTTCTAATAATAAACTCCAAATGACTAAAAAAATCAATTAAATTACAATAAAGCAGCATACCTTACAGAACCAAAATACGTAGAGATTGCGCGCTGTGATTCAAGGAACTGATTTACTAGCTGCTCGGAAATAATAACACGCCATTGTTAGGTTAAGATTATAACTAATTAAGTAGTGTAAAAGAAGCACTAAGCTAAGCGCTAAACAAAGCAGCTAGAAAGTTAGCAACCAGACTGATTTCAACCACTGAACTTTAACGCACACATCGGCTGTCAATCTAACCTCATTAATAAGAATAGTGTCTTCCATTTCGTCCTCCCCGTCAAGGAGTGCATTATATTCATCATCCTGAACAACAACACACACCACAAATACAACATTCTCTTAAATCGATAAATCGAAAATTCAAATAACAACAGATCAAATATAGATCGGACAAATTTATAAAATGTCTCGGTAAGCGTGAAACTATATATAATAATAATCATCATCAGTACATCACAAAAAAAAAAAGAAATAAAAATAGAACAAAACACAGTTAAGTCTCACATGCGACTGTTTTATCTGCGCAGTGAATAATATTTTGTTTCGTTGGTTTCGGTTACTCAAAATCGTTTTAATTAATACACGTTTGAAAATATAAAATTCTATTTAAAATGAAAAAAAAAAAAAACAATCGGAAACAAAATATACAGAGGGGGCACTTTTCGAATGTTTAAAATAGGAAAAACTATATTTGGCGGAACTTGACTCCTGGCGTAAATATTGCATTGCTCTCAAAATTACTAGAAACTAAGGTTGGGCGTTAGCATTGTTTGAAGTTGTGACTTGGCGAGACGCGAGAGAGGGCGAGGGGAAGCAGGCTCGTGGAGTCTTTTTCCAAACAGTTTGGATAAACATACTTGAATAATAACCAAGCCATAGGCATTGGTGACGTAAGCAATCGACTCAACCAATCACAGACGTGACCACGTTTATAGCCTCTTACGCCCAGCCTTCCAGTAATCTTGGGTTTCTCTCGCTAAAAATCGTTCAAAGTGAAAATAATATCCAGGCCTGACAACTTAAAAACAAAAAATCACATGTCCTTGTCGCACGCACTGAATTCGGATTCTCTTTCAAATCGCAAAGTGACAGTTATATGAAATTTAAATATTTCAAACATTTGATTTTGTAGAAATCGAGATCACGGGTAATTGAAATAATGTGGTCAAATCAATTTTAACACGATTGGTAACGTTTCGTGTTTATTCTTAAGACTTTACCAAGCTCTCATCTATATAATATAGACATACACGAACTTGCATTAACATAACCTTCATTATTTTATCAATTGGTAAATTAAATAAAATCCAACGAAAGTTTACAAAACTAAAAAAAAATTGAACTTTGATGATGAATTTGATTTTGTATTTTCATGTTACATATTATTTAATAATAATAATAATGCGTTTAACGTCCATTTCTCGACTTTATGTCATAACAGACGCCATTCGCACCATTACTATTTTTTCATCCTACATTTTTTACAACTTCAACTTATGTAATTGCAATGGGCGAATGAAGGAATTATAGGAAATTAGGATAAGGTAGGTAATTTTTGAACTAGGAGTTTGATAGGCCTCAAATAAGGATCCATCTTGATATTTAGCTGGAATTAATTGAGGGAAACCATGGAAAACCTCAATCAAGATGGCCGGTACAGGAATTGCCGTTTCTCGGCGAGAGGCAGTAGGAAAAAGTCCCAGCCACATCTGCCCCCGCCGGGATTCGAACCCGGTACCACCCGAATGCTGGTCTAGTGCTGTCACCACTACTCTACACAGCTCGGTGTTACATATTATTTAATATATATTTTATTTTATTTTACCTCAAATTGTTGGTTACCAAAACATTTAAATATAAAAATCCCAACGTTTTCTAGTAATCTTTATGAGTTGGTACACCTGAGTATTATTTTACAGCGACGTGCAAGAGAGAAGCGATTTTGAGAGAGAGAAACCTACCTAATGAGCATATTATGTAATATTCTGCACTATGGACGCGGCTATAAAATAAAATGAACACTCTTTATAAAAATTTACATTGAATTATTAACTTTTTTAAATTTTATCTTTAACAATTTAATCATTATTATTTAATTTGCTGTATTTTTGTAAATTTAAGCAATATTTGAGAACCGTTTGTTTTTTTAATTTCATTTTCGAGACAGAAACAAAATAAATATTCAGTGCATAGATAGAATAGAATGTTCTAAGAATACTTATATAAACAAAGATTAAACAATTGCTTTTTAATAAAACCATAATTACCTTATTAGTTTGATGTCTATCTCTATTGGGCGACACCACAATTTCATGTCCCGTCTGAAGAGATCCAACCGGAGTAGACTAAAAGAAATTGCAAATGAATTAAATTACGAAATATTTTTTTACACAGATGGACTTTTAGTTTTGTTGCAAGTTTTGGTAAATCGATTCAGTAGTTTCTGCGTGACACCCGTAAACATGCAATCTGAATTTTGTTTGTATTTTCTAAAATACAGCTACAGTTGAAATTTATTTATGTAACATGTCAAATTTAAAATGTTGATTCACAAAATCCGAGTTCCCGAAATTAATAATAAATAATAATCACTTTTATTAAATCAACAACAAAAAATCCTTGGTTCTGTTGTACACTATGTCAAGAATGTAATCTTCTCAATATAAAAAAAAATGTCTGTAATAGGTTTGTAAAAATCATCGGATGAAAATTTCATATTTGATTTTAAAAGTATAAATTTTTGTTTTTATCATAAAAAATACCTATATACAGGGTGTCCCACGACATGACTGCCATAGCCTGGGACTGTGTTGCTGGGGTGATTTCAAGTCAAAAATGTCCAATGAACATATATCCGGAACGCTATCCTAACTTAGCTAGAAGCATTTGAAATTTTAAAAAACCCGGGTCGCAGTGCCAAAACCCTGCCGACAATATAGTGTATTTGCTTATGCAGGCAGTGTGGCTTTATTATGCGAACTTAAATTGGTTTTTGGGAAAAATTAAAAATTTTACTCCTTAATACACCCCTTAAAATAACATTTTTTTTCTTAATTGCAATATTATTATCAATCGAACCTCTATACCAAGTTATATACACCTTTCAGTAAATAATTCACTATCTGCAAACTAGTCTTTCTTAAAATTTTTAAATCCGGTCCTGTAAGGTCGATTTTATTAAAATTTTAAGGACACATTTTAATTACTGCCAGAGGGTTAAATTTCAATTTTGAAACGATTCGGAGAATTTTTTCGGTATTTTAGGGTCCAAAAACATTTTTCAACCTCTAAAAACTACCCTTAAGATGGCCCGATTAGGCCCATTTTAAATAGGCTTCTTGCGGTGATGGATTTCAACACGTGGGCCAAATTTAGTTGAAATCAATTAACTCTTTCGAAAGTTATTGCCCGCACACACATATATATATATATATATAAATATATATATATATATACATATATATATAAACATTTTTAAAAATGGTGCCAAAGTGTTTAGGAGGTTATGAAACGTCGAGAAATTTTGGTCCGACCCCTAGGTCCCGCCATCCGACCGATGCCAATAGTGTATGTTGCCATATGGCAAATACACTAATAAGTAAGCCCACTAATGCAGGTATTAGGCTCAGCTGTTGGTTTTGTTATTAAAAAGACCAGGTGGCTGTGAATCACTATTCGTGCTGATCCTGAGACTCTTCGCAGAGCTACCACTTCAATTCTAAGAAGAGCTAGACTATGTATACAGCAACTGGGTGGACATTTTGAGCAACTAATTCAATAAAGCGATTTTTTTTAAATGGTTTTTAAATTAGTAGGGAATTCCTACTACTAATCTAAAATTTCAAATGCTTCTAGCTCAGTTAGGATAGCGTTCCGGGTATATGTTCATTACACATTTTTGACTTGAAATCACCCCAACAACACAGTCCCAGGCTACGGCAGTTATGTCGTGGGACACCCTGTATGCTAAAATTATGCTTGTGGGAAATAAGAAAAAATACTATTTTCTTTTCACTTTAAATTAAAACCACAAAATAAATATTTCCTCAAAGACAGTACAATTCTAAACTCATCTCTTTTTATGCAAGTCTCAAGAGCCGAAATGACTTGTATGACCTTTCTGTTGAATTAAACAAAAAAACTTGACCATCTAGATCAGGGGTCTTCAAACTTTTTAGCGTAAGGGCCACACTGAGTGCTCTACTAGTTCTCAAGGGCCACGGCCTATCCCATCTGCCCTGGGCTCATCGTAGCATCAATATAGTTTTGAATTACGCGCAAAATATTTACAGATCCAAATAAACGAATGAACATTTGAAGTCGCTGCTGATAATTTCCGTTGCGAACATTCGTCAGTGGAAAGTCACAGCTACATAAGTCTGATTGATCATAATAAAGTTATGTTTCTTTTTTCATTTCAATATGTAATTGTCCTATCTATGTTGCTTATTACATTTAGTAAGATATTCAATTTAATTATGACGGGCCAGATAAAGGGCATATTCGATCCGCTGCTGCGGGCCACATTTGGCCCGCGGGCCGTAGTTTGGAGACCCCTGATCTAGATCAGTGATGGCGAGCCCTTTTTCCGTGTGGGTCAAATTACATAATTTTATTTTTAAATTTGACAGCCTGGGTCAAAATTATGCAAATTTTATATTTAAATTTGACAGTATGTCAAATATTTCATTTTTGCACCATCGATTCAGAATTATTTAAATAATAATGTCTAGATTTAAACAAAAAACCTAAGAAAATGCACTGGTTGTACAACTCCCTTATGTTTAAATAGTTCATGTATGCATTTTATTTTTTTACTTTTTGTTTTGGGAAATTGTTAAAATATAGCAAGGGTCATTTAAAACCATAGAATGGGTCAGTCTGTGACCCGTGGGTCATAGGTTCGCCGCCATCACTGATCTAGATGTAACTTATTAAAATAATGTTCGTAATAACAATAACTAGGGGTGCACCAAGGAATTATTTTTTCAAAAAACCGAGTAGAGAGGACAAAAACAAAGTACCACGCATTCTACCAAATAATTTGGTCCTGCTGGTCTATCCAGGCCAGCACTTACAGCACTTATATGTGGAAATATAATAACTGAATAACGCTGATCGTTTATAAACTTATATTTATTAAAAAACGCAGAACATTGATGTAATGTATCCGCCTTTACATTGCATATTTTATGATAATATTATGTAATGCTCAACTAAAATTGTAATTTAGATAATTTTGAAAAGGATTCGATGTACAGACGTTAGACAATAAACTTTATATTAAAAATTGTTATCAAATTTATTATTTATGAAAAAAACTAACAATTGAAAACGAACTTATGAAGAAACTATATTGCTCTTCCTACAATGTTCATTTGTTTGTTTGTCGTGGGCTTCTATTAAACTATTAAAAAGCGCCATAAAATGACCACACGGTAGGTATTTTTACTGCTCAAAATACAATTTGATATTAATTTTTAAAAAATTTCCCTTTTAAGAACATTGAATTCTTTGTTTACGCGGCTATGTAATACTAATTCTCGACTAAACTAAATGCTCAGTAAAATGGCCGAACAAGAACGTAAGGAGCCATTCATAAATTGCGTCACACGAATTTTTTTACCTCCCCCCCCCCCGTTCTTGTCAAAGGTAGTCACATTTATGGGACTCCCCTCCCTGGTGTGACGTCAAATATTTTGCAATTTTTTACCTAGAACTGAGTAAATGAAAATAGCAGTTCTAAAATTATTATTTAAAAAAAAAATCAACATCAAATTAAACATTCTAGAAAATTAACAAAACAAAAAACTACTCAACGAACGATAAATGGCATGTGACGTCACGAGGCATATGGTGCCCCTTTCCTGCGTGTGACGTAATTTATGGATGGTCCCAAGCTCTGAGCCCTGAAGATATAAGTGATTCGATTTATATTACTGAGTAAACTTTTTTATTAGTTTTGAAAACGTGAAATTAGAATCTTGTCCTGGGCGCTAAAGACTCTAGTTACGACACTAGAGCCAAGCGTCGGATGATACCGGAGTCCTAGGTGCATCCCCACAAATAATAATATTAAAACAAAAATAATGGCATGCATACCTTGTCCGACTTAGTTTTAACAATATGTGATGGTGGAGCATTACGAATTTGTCTCAGAGATTGAAAATTAGACGGCTTCGTGCAACAACAAAAGCAGCATGCAATTGTTTACAAATCAAATACCAGATGAAAAATCGAACATCAAAGTAAAAGAAGAACTTAAAATACAATGAAAATGTAAACAGGAAACAAATGGTTGTGAAACAAACGCACATCATTCATTCGGTGAAATGTTGTGTCGATAGTTGTGTTATTTCGTCATGCAATATCCAGAATGAGAACGTCGTTTACAGCGAACATCGATGCAGATTTTACTTTTGTGTTTGCACTGATCGATTAAGTTCGATCAGCACAAACATAAAAACAAACTTTGAGTCGAATTATAGGTCTATGGTACAAACCATGTACAAACAGTACACAACACAAACATAACCAAAAACTAATAAACATAACCCAAATTTTCAATTTAGCAAGTATTTTTCAATACCGTTTTATTCTTTAAAACAAAACTCGACTCAAATTAAATTAACTAATTTCTTTTTTAATTTTAATAGTAACACAGTAAGTAAAAGTTTACACCCAAAATAAACCAAGTGTAAAAAAAGTTGTATGAACAGATTAAACCATGAATGAATGATAATCATGCAAGATGTTCTTTATGACTTGAAATAAAGAACTCACAATTGGCAGTAACGATACAATTTCCAAAATATTTTTAATCCACTAATGGTGTCGAATAGAATCATAGATTATAATTCATTATTTCATTGAAACAAAGTTTTCATGTAACTAGTTTTGTACTGTCGAACAACGTTCAACTCAATACACCGAAAATAAATAATGTTAGATCATAAATACTTCAGTAAATTAATATTCAATATCTGCACAATTAATATGACACAACAACCTGAATTTTAGAGGTTATCTTTAATCTCGAAAGTAAATTTGCATTTCCAATAGTTATGTCATTGTTACCAACATGAAAATTCACCGTTAAATGAAGTATTCAAGATAACCAAAATAACAAATCAAAAATTATACTGCCATATTTTGAATATTTTCATCAAAATTATTGGAGCTTCCATCAATAGGGATGTTGACTATTTTTGGGAAAGTGTTTTAAATCGTGTAAAAGTCCCAAATATAACCACAAATATTTATTATAATTTTTTAAATACGACTCACGCCGTAAAAATCATGTATTTTAAATTCCGTTTCAAACGCTCTCAAACGTCATTACTAGTCACGTGACTGCCATGACGTTGTAGGCTCATAAACGCTTTCGTAATTGTTGTCATAGAAATTTTCGAATCAATAAAATATTAACAATCAATTAAACCTTTTGACAGCGTGAACAGCGTCCTTCTCTATAACAGCGTCTGATGATGTTTTTGAGTCAGTGACGTCGTGCACTTTGATTGGTGTTAGTTGTCACGTGACTTGAGAGGGATTTAATTACGTTTGATTTATTAAATATGAATTAAATTCCTTTAAAATAAGGAAAAATATTGTGTTTTTAGTATTTCTATTATAGAAACTGCCACTTAACGTTAAAATTATGTTTTTATTTGAATACAATCAACATCCCTATTTGATGGAAATCTAAAAGAAGAAGCCGACATATCCTCGAACATGTACGCTTATGGACGAAGATGTAATTAGTATATGACCAAGAATCCGATTAATTGGAAATATAAAAGCAATAGAGACAATAAAATGAACCAGTTCCACTCTGAATAAGCAAACAAAGACATGCGAACATCGAAGGAATTACAATGTACCATAGTTTTGCCAGTCCAGTCGAACTCTCCGTCGTCAACGTAGCCTCTTTTGTCGGACAGATCTTGAAACAATCTGCGCAGGTACTCGTAGTCTGGTGTTTCGAAAAAGTCTAACCTTCGCACGTAGCGTAAATACGTTGCCATTTCTTCCGGATGGCCTTCGCATAACACCTGTCGAAAACAAAATACAAATTACGACAAACCCGAGACTGACAACTATTGTTGACTTTGGATGTGTTGATAATTAAAAACAAAATCTAATTTAAAATCTGGATTCTTCCAGAGACAGTATCGTTTTTCATGTTTTATTAATGCAATAGAAAATCTACAGCTAGAAACTGGTTATGTTGAAACCTTTTCTAAGTCAAAGAAATTAGTCATTCCTTTCCGCTGAAGCCGAAAAGACTAGGTAAGTTGTCATAATAACCAGGCAGAACAATAGAAAATCTTGTCAATATAAGAGATCAATCAAATGAAGGTAGTTGTCGTGGTACAATATTCTCAAAAAGTTATAGATTATACGCGCCACAAAAGTATACTAACTTGTAGCTAAGTGATCCATAATTTGTACGCAAGACTTTACCCGTGGAAACGTAACCCATACAGCATTCATATGCATGTATACTTTTCTATAAATTGTTGAACTTTAAACCGTTATTTATAAACAATTAGACGGTCAAAAAATGTTTCTTATTTTTTTTAAACTCATAACAAATGAATTGAAAGACTGTCAGTTTTTGGAAAGTTTCTGACAGTTAGTCTTTTTTTAAAAATAAGAAACTGCTTCAGAACTACAGAGATCGTATATAATCAATGTTAATTATCCAATTTTTAATTGAATTTATCTCGGATTATATACGGTCGATCGACTTCAAATTTTCAGGGTAATTGTATTATCATGTCCTTAATAAGATACAAAAATTAAGAATTTTCTGACGGTGTGCCTTAACCACGACAACTACCTTAATGGACAGATTCTGTCAATTTGTTCTATATGAGTTCATACCTCTATGGTTGCAACATTCAAAAAAGTTGATATCAAATATTACAGTGTAAACTCCATGTAACGTCACTCGATTTAACGTCAAACTCTCTAAAACGTCGAAATTACTCGACTTTGGTTGGTTTGCCTTGTTGTCCATACAATGATACACTCTATGTAGCATCACACCCACTCTAAATAACGACCATATATGTCATTATAAAGCAAGTAATTTCGGCAACTGTTGTGGGTACTTTCTAAGTTGTCGAAATTACCTTGACTGTCGGCATCATACATACCGAATGTTTGTTTATAAATTTTATGCGTTATTATTAAATAATACTATAATAGTAAAACATCATTTCCATATAACGACAACTCTCTATAACGCCAGAAAATGCGGAGTACTTCAGCGTCGCTATATAGAGTTTACACTGCATATCCGTTTTATAACGAGATATAGTATTTTGGATAGAGAAAAAAAAAGTATATAGCCCGATCCAGTCGAGAAAAATTATAATGAGAATTACCTCGATGGGCGTCGCTCGCTTGGTGTCGCCGATCTTCTGATAGCGCTCTTTGAGCGTGTCAGCCTTGAGTCCCTGCCACGGCAACGAGCCGCGCAGGAAGTACATGAACATGTGGCCGAGCGCCTCGAGGTCGTCCCGTCGCGACTGCTCCTTGCCCAGATGCGTATTAATACTCATATAGCGCGCCGTACCCGTTAACGACTTGTGTTCCCGATATGGAATATGTTTATTCGTCTCTAAGTCGATATATTCTTTCGCCAATCCGAAATCTACAACCAGACAATGTTTTCACATCTCTCAATTATTAATAATAATAATAATAATAACAATAAAAATAATAATGCGTTTAACGTCCGTTTGTCGACTTTATAACAGACGCCATTCGCACCATTACTATTTTCCATTTTACCACTTCCCGTTATTTTCTACATTTCTAAAACTTCAACTTAACTAATAGCAATGGGCGAATGAAGGAATTATAGGAAAGGATAGGTAATATTTGAACTGGGAGTTTGATAGGTAATCGGCCATGGCCTTGAATAAGGAACAATCTCGATATTTATGTGGAATTAATTGAGGGAAACCATGAAAAACCTCAATCAAGATGGCGGGTACAGAAATTATCGTTTCAGTAGGAAAAAGTCCCAGCCACATCTGCCCCCGCCGGGATTCGAATCCGTACCTCCCGAATGCGAGTCTAGTGTTGTCACCACTACTCTACCCAGCTCGGTTCACCTTGAAAATATTCGTAGGTATGTTTAGAAAAAGTGTATAAAACTTCAGTTTAAAAAATTTGTACAGTAAATACAACGCCACGAAAAGTATACTGAGGTAATTGAAAAAACAAAGTTATAACACATATCGCTTCTGCGCATGCCTGATTTTCTCCAAAAACAATAAGGTTCCTTCTATTTACGTATAAAAGATTCTACAAAAATTTGGGTTCGATTCGCTTAGCCGTTCGTGAGACACACAGACATTTTTCAAAAACGCGTTTTTTGCACTCTGGGGATCTTCAAGAGGAAAAATACTGCAAATTTGTGATACATGAAAGTTTGGATGGTAAAAAGTAGTTTACTTACCTATAATATGAATTATTTTGTCTCTTTTTGTCGTATTTCTACCAATAAGAAAATTTTCCGGTTTCACATCCCTGTAGATGAGATGCCTGCTATGTACATATTCTATTCTGTGTAACTGCAAAGAACAAAATCACATCGTATTAGTTTTGGCGAAATTAAAATTGGAAAAAATAAACAAACATTTTATTACTAAATCGATCATTCAACTATTAGTCGAGAGCTGTTAGAACATTTTTGGGTAGGTATTTGAGGCACTGTGAAAAGCACAATACCTTTTTAGTAATAACATGCAGGTTTCAGAATGCTCTCTGCAACCCAGCATACGAGTTATAATTAAAACTTACTACAATATATGCAAATCGAGGCGAAAACAATATATTCTCTTAATTGAGATGTTACTACAAATAATAATAATAAATAGTATATTATGTAAGCGTGAAATCTCGTCTCAAGTCCAGAGCAAAGAAACAAATTTACGTACAGCAGAGATGTTACGCATACTACGACACCGTTCACTATAAAAACCTAAATCAGAGGTCGGCAACCTGCGGTTCTCTAGTTCCATACGCAAAAATTAAAAATCTGGAGTCGTGCTTGAAACTGAAAACAAGTTATGAGCCAGATTTAACTAAACTTTCAAAAGGCATGCAAAAGCCAATGCTCCTATTGATGTAACTATTTATTATTCAAAAACTGTAGTTATATTATTGAAATAATTATTTTATTATTCTAGCTAAAATACTTTAATATGACTTTTTTTCTTTTTTGTCCTTGGTAATTAATATAAAAATGATTTGTCGGGAAAAAGGACTTTTGAAGTAAACACTTATTTGTTATTTATAGCGACGTTTCGTCCCTTGCTTGGGACTTTTTCAAGCTTTATAACTATTAAATGTTTTGATCAAGTAGATATAAAAGTTAAAATACACATGTGAATATATATATTTACATGTGTATTTTAACTTTTATATCTACTTGATCAAAACATTTAATAGTTATAAAGCTTGAAAAGATCCCAAGCAAGGGACGAAACGTCCCTATAAATAACAAATAAGTGTTTACTTAAAAAGTCCTTTTTCCCGACAAATCATTTTTATACTTTAATATGTTTTGTGCTAAAAACATTTGTATGTTTTTATATGAATAAATATTATTTCGTATTTAGAGTCGTTTATTTTAAATCAAAAATCAAATTTATATAAGCAAATACAGTCGATTCTCGATAATTTTAATCTCTCGATAATTTGGAATTTTTTCCCGGTCCCTCGAAAAATACTCGGTAATTTGAAGTCGAAGGAATAGTATCTTGCCCGTCGACATGCAATAATTTGAAGTTCGGGTTTCCCTACTCTCTATAATTTGAAGCGTTTATCATGCACAGACCTGTCACCAATCACAATGAGCGAGACAAGGAGATCTCTTACTACCCTACGCTTCTACGCCCTTAGAATCGACACAATTGACGATTTCTTCGCAGCTCTCATCACTATCGAAAATTCATTGGACAATGACAGACTGAAGCCGCTCACTCAACAGAAAATTACGGACTTCTTTTCAAAATGAATAATTGTACAAATGTTTAAAATAGTAAATCACGAATTTTGATCAAACTCTTGTTTACTTGATTCCCCTCCCCCCCTCACTCATGGTTATTTAAACTCCTGTTATTTTGAGTTCTTGGTAATTTGAATTTTTTCTCTGGTCCCTTGAGTGTCAAATTATCGAGAGTCGACTGATTGGAATAAAAAAATTTAGTGGTTCTTTAAAAACTGGGAAATTTTGTAAACTGTAACTTTTGACTCTTCCGTCTCAAAAGGTTGCCGATTCTTGACCTAGGGCACCACAAAGTTAAATTCAACGCTGTAAGTCATATTCACACCTAATTTTAATTCTAATAAAAACAGCAGTGAAATGCGTTTGGCGACCACAGGTTGAAATTTTCAGAGAACATTTTTTATAATAATAGAAAACAGTATCACTGGTAATTGGAATAATGAAAATAAATCAATTTAAACACTCATTGAGTGCAACGTTTCGTCTTTTCTTTAATTAAGACTTTTTCAAGCTCTAAAAAATTTTTACAAAAATTAACCTTCTATAACAAACTATCACAAAGATAGTGTTATAAATTTTCCTGCCCTTGTTTATATAATAAAAAGGCAGGATCAAATCCGAACAAGGTGAAAAGGTGTTGTGATTGAAAGACGAAGATACGTTCCACTATTTATTTTACAAAACGACGACAATTCTTCATTCGCCGGTGGATATAACGTCGACGGCCAATACGGTGTTAATTTTACTTTTAGGTTTTTTGTTTTGATTAATTAATACAGAAAATATATTACTTTCTTGCTGGTGTAATTATTTTTAACGTGGATAAATAATAATGGACTAAAGCCTCGCCACGTTACAAATCACCGCCGAGAGATGTAATTGATAGAAATTACTATAAATCTAATGTTAATACTTCGAAGATTAAAATAGAACTCTCGCTAATAATGAATTTTTCAACAAATTATCAATGCAATTTTGACAAAAGACGACGCATTGGCCAATGATAAATAAAAGTTAATTATTTAACTTGATTATTATATAATTAAGAAATTTCAAGTTGTATTCTTGAACTATTACTATTAATTCTTAAATATGATATGATTTTCTCGGATAATATAGTCAAAAATTGTAAGTTAAAAATCGTGACATACGTTAGTTATGTTACAATTCATATAATAAAAATATTAAACATTATTGATTAAATAATTTACTAATATTTTTATTATGTGAATGTTAATTTTTGTAAAAATTTTTTCGAGCTTGAAAAAGTCTTAATTAAAGAAAAGACGAAACGTTGCAATCAATGATTGTTTAAATTGATTTATTTTCATTATTCCAATTACCCGTGATACTGTTTTCTATTATAACATATATCTGGAATTGAACTTTAAATATGTATAATCTTACAGTGAACGGTCCCCTTCTTTTCGTCGGTATTTATAGGTTAGTTTTGGATACTTACAAGCTGTATGGCAATCATGAGAACAGTTTTAAGTGAAAACCGCCGGCCGCACAGATCGAACAAATCCTCCAAACTGGGACCGAGCAGCTCCATGACCAGGGCGTTGTACTTCCCGCATGGCCCGAAGTAGTACACGTCCGGTATTCCCTCTAAAGTGGCGATGCGGCCAAAAAATAGAAACAGATTAATTCATTTGTTCAATTTAAATATTATTACGAAAGGCTATTTCAGTGGGCGTACTCTAGGAATGGCATAACCAGAAAATTGTGGATTATTGAAAGGCAAGGTCATTAGAAACACAGGAAGGGCCGGCCCTGGGGTAGAGCGAGAAGAGCGATCGCTCTAGGCGCCAGGTGGCAAAGGGCGCCAAAAAGCCAAAAGCGAAAACTTTCTTAATGTTAAAGAAGCAGAAGTATAATAATTAAAGCTACTTAGGGGGGAAAAGGTTCGGAAAATCGATTTTTTTTCTGATACTACAACTTATAAGAAATATTGTCAGAAATTTTGAAGTCATTAGAAGCAAAACTTTTCTATTTACAGACAATTGAGTTTCATGTATCAAACTTCAATCGCGTTTTTCTCAAAACTTTTTTTTAAGTCGGTAGTCAAAATTTCTCGAAAACCGTTGAGTGGATTTCATCTAAATTTTGCACACTTCTTTTATATACTAAATACTCGGTTCTGAACGAAGGATTTTCTTTTTTTTTTTCAATTACAACTTATTTCTTAAATAAACAATAAGAACAATTTTTGGCAAAAACCAGAGTATTTTATTTGCACCTTTACCAAAAGTTCAAAAATGAATAGTTTGTTAATTCTTTCGTTCAAATCCAAGATGAACGTATGTACTAAAGAAATCTTGTTGGTTTTTTAATTTCAAATGAAGCAAGCATGAGTTATCCTAACTACCGCATGGAAACTTTTTTTTGAGGTGACTCGGTTCTAACTACTACCACTGGTTTATTTTTCAATATTTTTTTATGAAAATGTAACAGAATATTCTTAGAATGATGCTTAATAATGTAACATATTTTTAAAATATTAATAAATAAGGTATTCTGAAAAAAATCACATAAATACGCTTTTTTTTTGTATCTCAGACCCTTTATTTTAATTTAATTTAAATTCTACAAGTGTTGATGTTTGCAATAAAAGTTGATTTTTGAAAATTTGGGACTTATTATTTATTTAACATAAAACCGAAGTACAATTTACGCGAAGTCAAAGCGTCGACCAAAGGGCGTTGAAAGACAATTTCGCTATACCCTAATCAAGGGCTACGGCTGACGCTGTACAAAGGTTACCTAGTTAATGAATTACGTCAGCTGAACGCCGTTCAATATATTTATCAGCCACGCAATATCAATGGCCAGTCTACTGGTTGGTGTCATTCTCTATCTCAGAAACGAATGCAGATCCCATTTTGAAACTTTTGGTGTAACACCTACATAGTTTTAGTTTTATTTTGAGTAAATAAAAATTTTAAAAAAATGGTCGAAGTTAAAAAAAAATTGTGTTCAAAAGTTCACTTTCGGTTTTCTATCAAAAAAATTTTTTTTTCTTATTATTGTTCCATAATATAAAAACCACGTATTTTTTCTCGATAAAATATTTTTTCATTTACTTAATAATCCCAGCAGCACTATCCAAAAAATGTCTACTTCATAGTTGGTACAATCTTTCATAGTCCATAACTCCACCATCGAGTCTCATACAAGAAAAAAAATGAATGTGTACATTCATGTCCTCAAGGACTATAATTAACCTAAATATGAGCGAAATTCAAGATGTCATTTTTTTTCTTATGTCCGCTTCACGTGGAATGCCCCAAATTTAACAATTTCATCAAAAAGTTTTTAACTGAAAATTGTCTATATTTTATCGACGAATATTTTAATTGTAAATTTGAAATAAATAAATAAATATCTATCTATCTATGAAGTAGAATATTGCTACTAGCGCTCCTGGCGGTTGGAACAACGAGTGAGCGTAAGACTATTAATAGTAAATAATAAATAATATTGACTCTACCAACAGTAATAGAATATTAAATAAAACGAAACCACTTGCGATTACTGTTCAAAATATTTTTTTTTATTCACAAAACGTTTCGACCAAATTTTGGTCCTTTTCAATTTATTAAAATATTTTAATAAATTGAAAAGGACCAAAATTTGGTCGAAACGTTTTGTGAATAAAAAAAATATTTTGAACAGTAATCGCAAGTGGTTTCGTTTTATTTACTATTAATAGTAATTAATTACTATAGTACGGTATTAAATTTATATTAAGCTGTCGATTCGCAGAACGTATACATATCCATAAAACGAAATATTTTTGTAAAAAATGATGATGAAAAACTATTAACAATAATCACTCAGATTATTGATAAACTTTATCGTTACATGACAAATCTGTAGGTGACAAAGAGATTTTCAATTTCAATTCAACAATAATTACAGATAAGAAAAAATCAATTCTATAAGTTATAGTTTACAATTCGAACAAATATTTAAAAAATGTTTGAAACGAAAACAATGGCAATACTAACATAAGATCCAACCTTCAAAAAATTAATTACACATCGTTACTGCTTTAGAATTTATATCTCTTGAAATTTACATTTTAAAATAAATTCTCATTTTACAAACTTTGGTGATCTTTTTAAATCGTGAGGCGAAGTTCTTTTTTTTTGTGGGAGAAGTCTACATAATAAATAAAAGAAAACAATACAGAATTCATTATGTTAAAAAACCGGTCAAGTGCGAAGGTAATTGCTGAGGGTTCCATAAAATTAACAAATGAATAAATGAACCTAATATTATATTATGGACAGTTGATTGTATGTTTAGTTGCGTAAAGGTGTATATTACGACGAGTAGTGCCATTATAGAAAAACGAGGATAGCGAGTTTTTACGTTTATACGAGTCATAGTATAATATGATTACGAACGAGATATATATGGTATTTTTTGCACGTACTCCCTGTAACAGTGATGGCGGACCTTTTTCCGTATGGGTCAATATTAAACACTAGATCTGAGAGATCTATGCGATGTATCAAAGAGTAATATTACAAACAATAATTAGTGTAAATGTTTTTAGTACAAATTTTAATAGAGTTTCTGAAAAATAAAGCTTATCTATCATACCATCTTTTCCGACAAAATTACAGACAGAAAGTTCCTCAATTATCATTGGTTGTCGTTTACGGATCTGAGAGATCCAACGCCACCAAGTATGTCACTATAAGAGACGCCACCATTGGAGTGTCACAATTTGACAGCGTGGGTTAAATTCAGCGTTGCCAGATTTTTTTTTGCCAAGTCGGGATTTTGGAACTTTTTGAGTGAAAAACGCGGGATTCTTTCGTCGAAAGCGGGACATCAGAAGTTTTTAAATATTTATCTTTTTATTTGAGTTCAAATTACGTTTACGTGACAATAGATAGCAAAAATAGCCATAGAAAATGTATTTTAATAAAAATATGATATTTTAAATCAGATTTACCCTATCGTTAAATAGTTGAGTCTTATTCGTCTTCTGAATAAAAAAAATAAAAAAAAAACAGAAAACAAAATCAAAAAAGTTTTATTCATTAGAAAAATATGGCGTTTCAAACAATAGTCTGAGGAGTGAGTGTTACAAATTGCAACTTACAATAAGAGAATAATTATTTACGCACGGTCAAGTTATCCCCGAAAAGCGGGACTGAGCCTGTCCTGCGCGGGACATTTAATTTTGATTTAAAAATCAGGACGTCCCGCCAAAATCAGGACGTCTGGCAACGCTGGTTAAATAATACTATTTTTATATTTTAAGTTTGACACTAGGTCATATATTTCCTTTTTGCAACATTCGATTCGGAATTATTTAAATAATAATCTGTCTAAATTTGAAAAAGTCCCCAAAAACGCACTGGTGATGCAACTACCGTAAGCTTATACAGTCACATGTTGCATTTTATTGTTTATTTTTTTTTTATTTTGGGAAATGGTTAAAACAAAACATGGGCCATTTAAAACCCAGGCGTGGGTCTATCTGTGACCCGAAGGTCATAGATTCGCCATTACTGCCGTATAAAGTAGCTGGTTTTCACTTCATTTTCAGTAGATTTTTAACATTTACGAAACAAATATTACTAACAAAAAATTTGTCAATAACAATTGTTGATCAATTCTAATAATGAAGAGCTTTTGGGCAGATCATTTTGTCGCGGAAATTATAACTTATCATTTTACTTCTTGTTCAAAATACTTTTTCCAAAAATAAGAATTTTTTGTTGTATTAGTCATTATCTAGTAGCAATACTTTATCAGGTTACAAAGTGCCGAGGCCGGACGAATTTAATGCTTACCTCAAATGTTTTATTAAGTGGACATGGGTAATTACGACTGATAAATATTTATCTTTATTTATTTTTGTAAACACACAATATCTTGAAATTAAAGACAATGTCGTGACAACAATAGAACAGATGATGACAAATTTCTTCAGAATTTTGTCGACAGATAAGAAAATATGTACAATCACCGGGTCAGATAAAAACCGAAGAGTTTCTTAAGAGGGTTAAGTTAATGGTCCTAAAAGCACTACAGCAACATATTTTAGGTGACGTATGTATTGTTTCAAATTAGTTCGTCAACTTCAATAAATCTTGCAGCAGTGTACGTATTCACTCTCAAATTATAGTTTATTTACCAAATTCAAACCATTTTTTTAACATTGCGTTAACAGTGTTGGATTACTTTCACACTGTTTGTGCTGAGGCCCAGCGGTAAGAGGCGAGGTAGGCAAAAAACATATTGTGGGTGTGACCTTCTTTAGCTCTGTCTCGCTTAAATCATCCGCACGTTTCAATTTTTGGCTGATGCCACACTACGAGGCTAAAAGATGCTATTACAAGGATGCCGCTGTCAATTGATATTTTTTGGAAATATTTTGAAGATTTAAAAAACTTTTTCGAAAAAGGAAGTCACTTTAGGTTTGTGATGGAACAATTTTGTGAAATAAATGCGAATAAGGTCGTAGTGTGACATTGAAAACGTGTGTTTTTTTGGCACAATTAATGCCAACTTTTTTTCTAGTAAATCGTACATAAATTACAAAAGTAGTCCATTAGAGACCTAGATTTGTCCTTTATCTTCCTTATAGAGAAAGAATTTTTGCAGAATGTTGACGAATAAGTCTACAATCAGTTGACAGCCGAAGCTCTATTTTTGGCTTAAATTCAGAGCGTTCCGACAGCCTTAAAGGTTCCTTATATGTTACTTCGTGATCGAGACGTTGATTTGTCTAAAACGAATCCATCTTTATTATCCGGACAACCGATTAAATATTGAAACTAGACTGGTAAACATAGGGTCAATTATTCCGAGAAGGCACTATTTATTTATAATCAGATATGACTGCAAAATAGCTCTACATGTGGGTCAGTTATTTTTACAATAATTAATAATAATAATTCTGGAACGGTAAACAATAAAATGTTTACGCTCAAAAGTAAAAACAAATAACACAAGTCAGTGAATATCACGTTACAGTCCATTAGTCGCCACATCAAGAAATCAAGTAGGGCAATGGAAATGATAATATGACAATTGACAAACGCGTTAGTCAGATTTCATTGTCGCAGACAGGGCTGTCGTTTGTTTTTTTACTACTTTGAATTTTGCTCTCTTGACGGACTGTGGCAAAGAAAAAATATCTTACGAGCTACTAAAAGCGCCTTTGACGAAACAAACGCTGGAATTATCCCGACAGTCGCAAGGGTCTCAAAAAACAAAACAAAATGGCGGATGTAGGGCTCATAATCTATATGTATGCTTATATATTTATTCCCTGAGATCATATCGAACTCTTGAATCGATTTTGATACATGAGGTGTCGAAAGATTTGTATCGAATGGCTCATGGACATGGAATGGTTATTTTACATTTTTGAAAAAACAAAATGGCGTCACGGACCCAAATTCAAAATATGTTGAGATTTTTTAACACATTAAAATAAAAAGAGTAAAAAGAATAAAATATATAGTTTAAAGGCCACCAAATGCCAGAAGTGGAAGACGCAGATTACGTCGAAAAAACAAACCTATCGTATAAATAAAATAATCAATTAGTTTGTTATTTAAAAAAGGCCCACCGGTTTTACTACAAACACTGCTTTCTGAAATTCTGACAAATTTATTAAATTTTCAGCCCCCGTAAACTAATTATGTATGTATAAATAGTTTATTCATCCAGCGGTTTCCAAAATGTGATTCGCGGACCTCTCGAGCGTACTGCATTGAGTTAGAAACTATATTTAGATTTAATATCTCTAGGCGTTCCAAAGAAAAAGAGTCCAGACGGATAGACAGATGGACCACAAAGTGATCCCAAGGAGGATTTAAATATCTAGTTGCACAATGAATGCGGTGACATTATGTGGAAACGAACGATTGCGAATTTTGACAGTCAGAATATCATTGCGCACGATATAACATGGCTATAAAATAGCTGCTTTTTACTTCATTTTCAGAATATTTTCAACATTTTGTTGAATTGTGTTGTTTCTTATACATAGTTTAGAAAAATTACAATTCGCGCCTATTTTTGTTTTTTATATATTTTAAGGCACTAGTACAGTAGAATTCACGGATTTTCAATCGGTAGGGATTAGTCGACTCCTGTATTTTCAACTTCTCCTTGATCCCCATTTCGTGGCGACCAATCGGAACGTTTTTTTACGTTTCTGACGCTTTGTTAATGTTTTCCATTGGCTGAGCAGCGTAAAAGGAGACACTTTACGTGATAAGTAGGGACTTAAAACTTAAAAATACGTGAATACAATCAGTTGAAAATAGATGGTGTTGAAAATACGTGAGTCCGATTGTAGCTTCTAAGCTTATAGAATCTAGGTTATGAAAATGGCTATTGGATTATTTTTCATTATAGTACTAGGGCGTTTTGGATCACTTTAAATGCCTGCATACATGCTACGACAAAAAAATAAATACTAACCATGGTTGCCAAGAAGTTTATAAAACCTATATTCCAAATGGAGTTGTGGCGCCTTCGATTTCATTGGCTCCATTTTGATTGCAACATGTTCATTGTTGTATAAATTTTTTCCTGAAACAAAAAAACACAGTATTAATAAAAAGTTCAAATATACTCATAGAAAAATATTGTAAATTATAGACGCTCGACAACAAGTTATAACCGTCTCGAAATGAACATATAATAATGTCTTTATTAATTCAAATGGGTTTGATCAATAGGCGAAATTCAACATAAACGCTGTTTTATAACGTAAATTATGACGTTTAAGTAAACACAAAAAAGGTCGGACGTTTGTTTTTGTTGGAAATTAGGGCGTGGCCAACGACGCATCGTTAATTTTTTTTTAAATTTTCGACGGAACAAAATGTCAAGTGAACTTTTAATTAATTACAATAGAAATAATTATGAGGCCCGAATTAACGCTAATTGCCTAAAGGCCAGTCGGTTTAACTCTAGTTAGTTCTTTTCTTTAAAAAATTTAATTTTGTTAAAGCCGTTTTGGTCAATGGTTCAACTTGTGTCCATTCTAACGAGTAGCCGTACAGTGCATACCAGCGGTCATCAACTGATTGTCCATAGACAGTCCAGGATCGAGAGGAGGGGCAAACCGGGGCACCTGCCCCGGGCGAAAGTTTCAGGGAGCGCCAAATTCATAATATGTTTGAAAATTGATAACAAATAATTTAAAAAAATATATTAAAGGGTTCTTATTCTCCTCTCCCGGTCACAAATAATGCCCCCCATTACATATTTTTAAGTTTTTTTAAACGCTCGAGAGAGGGCGCCATTATCAAGTTTCTGCCCCGGTTCAAAAAAATCGTAGATTCGGGGCGGCCCGTAGATACATTTTACGGAGTTCATTTTATGTACCATTTTTATACTTTGATTTGTAATAATATGTTCTTTGAATTACTTCCTATAAAATAGCTGCTTTACATGCATGAATACATGAATGTAAAATGATATCACACGCACTAGTGCAGTAAAGTAAAACAAAACTGGTCACGCTATACCGATTCCATCATGAATCATTGTTTGTCTATCATTTTCTTTATAATAGAAATAACGTTTGTTCAAAAGTGAATTGTTAAAAACTTTTGCAAATGAGCAGCTATTTTGTAGGAAATATGTACCAAAAATACCATATATATCTCACGCGAGATAGTATTACGATTCGTCTGTTAAATATGTCTTATCTCGTCGGTGATTTTATTATTTTACATGAAGAAATAAAAGTTCAGTAAGAAGTTATGTGTATGATGAGAAAGGTTCCTCATTTGACATATTTTGTTTCTTGCGAAGAAGTGATCTAATGTCGCTTGCCTTTTTCTGTTTCGTTCAACAAACTGTTGTCGATAGCAAGATATTGCATCAATAACACTTCGTCTTGCCTTTAAACTTCTATCAACATTTGAACAATTTTGTATAAATTGATCCATAATTTACGTTATAGTGACTAAACTTTTTTTTTCTTCGGCTGTCAACTGATTGTAGACTTATTCGTCAACATTCTGCAAAAATTCTTTCTCTATAAGGAAGATAAGGGACAACTAGGTCTCTAATGGACTACTTTTGTAATTTATGTACGATTTACTAGAAAAAAATTGGCATTAATTGTGCTAAAAAACACACGTTTTCAATGTCACACTATGACGTTATTCGTACTTATTTCACAAAACTGTTCCATCAGAAACCTAAAGTGACTCTTCCTTTTTCGGAAAAGTTTTTTAAATCTTCAAAATATTTCCAAAAATTAGAGTAATTGACTGCGGCACCCTTGCAATAAAATGTTTTAGCCTCGTAGTTGGCACCAGCCAAAAATTGAAACGTGCGGATGATTTGAGCGAGACAGAGCTAAAGAAGGTCACACCCACAATATGTCTTTTGCCTACCTCGCCCCTTACCGCTGGGTCTCAGCACAAACAAAATTCAGAGCGTTCCGACAGCCTTAAGTTGCTCAGGGCGTTTCGACGCGGACGCAAAGTTTGTGAGCCGCTGGCATAGTCTATATTATAGCGACACGGCCATCAATCGATGGTTTTCTATTTTTTTTTCACAAGGTTAAAGCGACGTCGGTCGCGTGTGTTCAGTCAGACGCTCTTTTATTATCGCAAAGAGAGAACACCAACCGATATTCAATAAGCGGACGAACGTCACCACTTAATTTAATATTTAAACACCATTCGTGTCCCGGTGTGCAATGTATAAATAGCATGCAAAAAATGAAAATGCCGTTTTATAAAATTAACACCTACTCTATAATTAATAGATACTGTTTTTTATCGAAATATAGTTTACCGTATGAAGGAACCAAGCGACGAGTTTAGGAATTGAATTTGAAAGATGAGATCGTGTAAAATATGCTTTCGGGAAATTTCGAACTGTGATCGCAAAATTAATGTTTTTTATTATGTTTATTCGCTGTGATTAAGGGGGGAAAAGGGTCTGAAAGTCGATTTTTTCTTTTTCTGATACTACAACTTCTAAGAAATATTGTCAGAAATTTTGAAGACATTAGGAGCAAAACTTTTCGAGTTATAGACAATTGAGTCTCCGGGCGCTCGGTCTTTTCTTGTCTATTTTATTCAATGTACCAAACTTCAATCGCGTTTTTCTCAAAACTTTTTTTTAAGTCGGTAGTCAAAATTTCTCGAAAACCGTTGGGCCGATTTCGTCTAAACTTTGCACACTTCTTTTACATACTAAATACTCGGTTTTGTCAGAAGGATTTTTTTTTTCAATTACAACTTATTTTTTAAATAAACAATTAGAGCTATTTTTGGCAAAAATCAGAGTTTTTTTATTGCACCTTTACCAAAAATTCAAAAATGAATATTTTGTTAATTCCTTCTGACAAATCTAAGATAAACTTATGTTCTAAAGAAATCTTTTTGGTTTTTTAATTTCGGATGAAGCAATCATGGGTTATCCTGACTACCGCAAGGAAACTTTTTTTTGAGGTGACTCAGATCTGACCACTACCACTAGCTTATTTTTCAATATTTTTTGATGAAAATTTAACAAAATATTCTTAGAATGATCCTTAATAATGTAACAAATTGTTAAAATATTATTAAATAAGGTACTTTGGAAAAAAAATCATAAAAATTTTTTTGTATCTAATAGTAAGATCCTTTTCCCCCCTTAAGCATTAAGCTTCACAAAATGTGGCTTGCAGCTTAAACATTTTAAAAAACATATATCCTTGCCCCAAAAATTTAACCAAATTAAAAGTCGAGTTTAAAAAAACTAAAATAACACGCTTTTATGAACTAAAAAATACAAAATAATTTGACAACAAAATTAACTTTACTGCAGTAAAACTCGTGGGATGCAAGCTACTTAAATTTTCATTATAGCTCTACGTTTACAATTAGCTAGGAAATGAAAAATTTATTACCGATATTAAGCATTCCACGCTTTTTACAGTAAAGCTAATGTTGTCAAATTATTTTGCATTTTTTAGTTCTTAAAAGCGTGTTGTTTTAGTTTTTTTAAACACTAATTTTAATTATATAAGACTAAAAAACAAATTTGCATTTGACTATGGAGTAGGCACTGTACACCGTGTTAGCTTGCTTGCAGTAATTTTTCAAGTTCTTTTATCCTTAAGGCTCGTAGAATGAGATAGTAAACACGTGGGTTATAATGGCGTATAAAAATATAATAATATGACAAAGATCCAAAATAATAGCGTATGAAAAAAGTCGTGAAGTACTTCATACTAATTCCGTTATTAGTGTATTTGCCATATGGCAACATACACTATTGGCATCGGTCGGATGGCGGGACCTAGGGGTCGGACCAAAATTTCTCGACGTTTCATAACCTCCTAAACACTTTGGCACCATTTTTAAAAATGTTTATATATATATATATATATATATATATATATATATATATATATATATATATATATATATATATATATGTGTGTGTGTGCGCTATAACTTTCGAAAGAGTTAATTGATTTTTACGAAATTTTGCCCACATGTTGGAATCCACCACCGCAAGAACCCTATTTAAAATGGGCCCAATCGGACCATTTTAAGGGTAGTTTTTAGGGGTTGAAAAAAGTATTTGGGCCCAAAAATACCTAAAAAATTCTCAGAATCGTTTCAAAATTGAAATTTAACCCTTCAATAGCAATTAAAAAGTGCTTCTAAAATTTTAATAAAATCGGCCTGACAGGACCGGATTTACAAATTTTTTGAAAATACTGGTTTGCAGCAGATAGTGACTTATTTACTGAAGGGTGTATTTAATTTGGTGTAGACCTTCTGTCGACAATAATATTGCAATTAAGAAAAACATAATTTTAAGGGGTGTATTAAGGAGTTAAATTTTTTATTTTGCCCAAAATCCAACTTAAGTTCGCATAATAAAGCCACAAGGCCTGTATTAGCAAATACACTATATTGTCGGCAGGGTTTTGGCACTGCGACCCGGGTTTTTGAACTTTGGCGCCTGAAAATTTCCCCAAATTGAATACCTGAACTATCGTTTAATATGATCTAATTGTAGTGCGATAATCGGGCATCACCCGGATGAGCTCAGTTGTTGAACGTCTATAATATACAATAACCAGACGTCATGTTCACTCGATTAGCTCTTGTCTCCCCGGAACAAAAATTCCGCGCACGTCCTTGATTATTTCGTTCAGCCTGCCGTACGGAGAGGGAATTTATAGACATAACCTTCATTCACAAAAATCACATTGATAAAAAGTGTTTAAATTACTGTTTGTTTTTTCTTCCCACAGCTATATTAAAGCTCGGGCCATACACATGCCAAGGTTGGCTCAATAGTCATTGATAAATATGTGCTTCAAATCTCGTCTTCCCCTGCTCCAATGACTTCAAGCTGACTACACAACGGCCCAATGTTTCTTGGAGAATTCTTGCTTTTGAAACTCTTAACCTCAATTATTTTGCAGTAATTATTAATAACACTGTAATTATTAATATACCTTTCAATAATAATTTCATCAAACCCTGAACCATGAAGATTTTGGATTATAACAAACAAATACACGGAACGTGAAGTTAAATAAAACCGTGTAAAAATGCCAAAAACATCTTGATTTTCTATTTCAAATGCAAAACAGCTAGCTGTGTTAGTATTTAGATATTAAATGTAAAATATATATTCTCAAAATATGTTTATTTCATTGGTTTTATTAATACACCATCGACGAATGTGTGCCCTGACTCATCGAAACATTGATAAACAAAGCGGCCCTTTTGATTAGGGTTGGTAACCAGTCAATACCTTGCAGTCACGAATATTTGATAATCTCTGTTATTGGTGAAGTGATCACATAATCGTTATTGGACGATGTTAGTCGTGTGTGAAGTTAGCTTCCCAACCAAGTAATATTGCTTCCAAACAAGTTGTAACCTAAATTTGTAACCAACTTCTTTTAAATTCGCAACCAAACCGTTCCCGAGTTTTGTCAATGAGGAGCTAACTTCACGGTAGCCTTCCCCCCAAGTCGTCAAATTTATCTGAAACAATTTGTAGCATAATATTTTAATTTGTAACCAAACGGTTCCCGAGATATGAGCAATATCTCGATTCAGTCAACAATGGTCACACATTGTAGACTGAATCGAGAAAAAGGTCATAACTCGGGATCGGTTTGGTTGCAAATTCTAAAAACTTGGTTACAAATAAGTTACAAATGAAACTATTAAGGTTACAAATTGTTTCGGATAAATTTGGCAACTAGAGAGTCTACGTGAAGTTATAAAACTGAGAAATCTCGGGAACGGTTTGGTTACAAATAGTTACAAATTAAAATATAAAGTAAATAATCAGTTTGATCAGACCAACAAATTTTTTAATGTTGATTAAACTTTCATAATGTTACAACGTTTCATCGGCCATCCCGACTTCATCAGGTAATCTATAATTTATAATTTTACATGGAATACCTGATGAAGTCGGGATGGCCGATGAAACGTTGTAACATTATGAAAGTTTAATCAACATTAAAAAATTTGTTGGTCTGATCAAACTGATTATTAGTGTATTTGCCATATGGCAACATACACTATTGGCGTTGGTCGGATGGCGGGACCTAGGGGCCGGACCAAAATTTCTCGACGTTTCATAACCTCCTAAACACTTTGGCACCATTTTTAAAAATGTTTATATATATATATATATGTATATGTATATGTATATATATATATATATATATATATATATATATATATAAGTATGTGTGGCATACAGTTTGGGAGCTCGGATAATCATTTAATATATCGTTTGGGCTCTTTTGCCGTCTTAAGGGAGCGGCACCCAATGAACAAAATCGTTTGATTGTCAACTTTGGGAGCTTCACCCTGAGACGTCTATTGATAAAAATTAAAACTACATAGAACCATTTTGTGAAATGAGAGGTCACTGCGAGTATTATTTCAGCGGTTTTTTATGACAAAAAGTATGCAACCTTTGCAGGAATCTATTGGAGTATGGGGTATTTCATAATAAAATAATATTTTTTACTGTCAAAAACCGTAAAAATTTCTAAATGAAGTATGGTTAGGTTTCACACATAAAGAAAAGGGAAGTAAGTAGTCAAGAATAAATGTAAGTAAAATTCATATAATTCTATAAAAAAGTGAATTATTAATATAATTTACACAAAAAATAAATTTAATTATTTTCAGTCATTTATTAACGTAGAAAGACGAAAATTACGCGACAACTCAAATATACATTTGAATATTCTGATACGTTTATGAACGTAATACATCTTATAGAAACTGCCCGCAAATTTGATCTTTTTATATACAAGGAACATTTGAACAACATTAAATAAAGGTAAATATTTATTTTTATAAGTGATTATTTCCAGATAATCAAAGCGTTGTTATGTCAATTCTTTTTAAACGGTACTAGTTACTTTGTCAAATTATCGCCAAGGCTCCCGATATCATGTAAACTGAATCTTTTCACTCTAACAACATATCAAACCCATGTCGAATATTAGATTTACATGAGATTCGTCGACAAGCGTTAAAACGTCCGTACTGACGATGCAAAACATTTTCATCTATTGACATTGGAAAATTTTCATATCGATGGAAATACCTTTCCATTCGAATAATTTCATCGAAAAAATTAACTCGAAACGATCTTAGTAATAAGTATTAATAGATCAGTGATAATTGAGAGTATTGTATTAAAATTATGTTCTCATATTCACAGGTTATTCAAGTACTATCCAACAATGGATGTTCAACAATGTCTGCAAATATAGGGCCCGAAACCAACAACGATTCTGTAAATTACTCTGTTTATGTTTTAATGTAAAATTGATATATTTGCTTTTTTTAATAAAAAACTAGACAACAGAATATATCTTTAATTTTTTCATACATTTTTATTTATTATTTATTTTGACGTAGCATCTACATTGCGGAATGCGTATTATGACTAATTAACAACGAAATCTAATATTTGATAACAGAAATAAACAAATTTATTAACGAAATGATAAAACAAAAATAGGTATTTCTTATTTCAGTCTTAACATATTTAAAAAAAACACGTATTAAAATATTGTACATGCAATTGTTGACGAAATATGTAAATAAACCGTAAGCCTTGTTTACACGAGTAAACAAGGCTTACGGTTTATTTACATACGAGTACTCGGCCGAGACACTGAACTCGGCATCGACTATTAATTTTGCTGATGAGATACTGCTGATTTTCTCTGTCGTTTCGATTCGGCTTGTACCCAGGATTTTACATGAGCGACAGTTCGTTTTTTCAATTCACTATGCTTTGTTATCGTGTCGAAGCATTTCTGCGAATTCGGAACCTTTCCTGTAGCTATCTCAGTATCAAAAAGTTTTCGCGCAACTGTCCTTTCTGGTGTAGACCATGTGTTGCGAGTCTTATCTGGAGAGAAAAAATATTAAGAATATACTATTTAAAAGTTATAATATTATAAAAAGTTATGGTAGTTTTTAACTTAGTGAGATTTCATTTAGCATAGTTTCACTGCAGCCAAAACTTAATTTACCGAGGACCAAATGCTCAATGAAAAGGTAAGAAGGTTTCACGTTCCGATGGGAATGAGCACAGGGTCCACGAACAAGTGTTTACAATGAAAAGCATACTGTACGTACCTTTCGATTTGTGTTTGTTGATTTCATTATTTATCCATAAACGAAGCTGCATTGCAGTTCATTTTTGTAAGTTATTATCAGATTTGACAATCATTTCGCATTCATTTAAAGGGAGGATTTTTCGATTTCGAATATAACCAGACAAGTATTTTCTCGCCGCAAATTTCTCTGGAGCACTCCAAGTTCTTCTAATAATTTGCGGTTTGAGATCTAGTTCTAAAAACAATAGAAAATTTCAGTGAACAATAAGATATGAAAATCAAACAGATACAAAAATATTAAATCGGTTTGTGTTTCGTTTGTTTAGAAAAGCTTTTGAAAATTTACCCAGTTCTGAGTCACTGGAAGCCGAAACGTTTTCATCGACCGGTAACTCCTATTCATCGTCAACACGATCTGATGTTCGTTTTCGTAAGTCAGTAGTCGATTTTAAAACTGTTTCACATTTAATAGCAGGAAGAAGTATTTTTTTTTTCGGAGTAGACCACATCCTAGTAATTTGGGACCTGAAATGTAATTCTAAAAACAATAAAAATTCGCAGTTGTAGAATATAGAACCGTGTTTCGTTTATTTAGAAAAGGTTTTGAGAATTTACCCAAATCCAGTGAATCGCTGTCACTCGAAGCGGAAGGGTTTTTATCATCCGGTAAATCAAGTGCGCTCGTGTCTTGTAATCTGTCCGATCTGTTTTCGGTGACATTGGCGTATACTTCGGTATTGCAGTTGATAGACTCGTTTTCGTCGACACCATACGATATGTTAGGAAGCGAATCGTTAATATAAATGTCTGTCCCATCGTCATTCGAAATAAATATATTGTCAAGTTTTGCATTTGAATCGTCGGCATTATTAGATGATTCTGACGTATGTTTGTTGACATTTTTTTTCTTTTCGGGATCAATCATGTTTATTTCCTCACTTGTTCGTGTACCGCCACGGTATTTAACGATACAAATATTTCCATTTTCTATGCGCACGTCTTTTTCTTTGCACATATAATATGGATTATGGTCTCAAAATTGAACCATGTAGGTAATACATTTTGTATTTGTTTTATGTAATGAAAGTATGGCCTTTTCAACGAGCAAGAGTAACGACGGCTGAAAAAGAAAACAAAACAGTAAATTAAAAGTGTACTGTAGTTCTATAACGTACATATATTATGTTAAACACTTACTTTTATAATTGTTCTATTATATCGCCTTCTGTTCGGCAAACAGGACAGCACAGTGAAATTCTATCGACAGTCACTGTCGGTTCCAACAAACACCCGAGCGAAGTTTGGAATGAGGTATCTCTTCCAGACACACTGGACACTTAATTTTGTTTAACTGTGCGCAATAATGTAATTTTGAACAATTATTGTGCGGACAAGTTTTGTTCATATGATAGGTCATACACACGTACACTTTTCTGTTTGTAGATATATTAGTTCCTCTCCTTTCGTGACATGAACTAAATTACAAATTGACCGGGAGCATTTAGCGCCCTGATAGTCCTTGCAAAAATGTATTTTCAAATGGTTGCAAGCACCCGAACAGTTACTGTTTCAGTAACTTGAAACTGATATAGTTAACGTAGTTTTGTTATAAAGGAAAGTAAAATAGTAATATTACTTTATTATTATTATTATTAGAGAACGTTTTAATTGAACAAAATAAAGAATCATGTATGAATGACGACGGACTTGACTTAACTGAAACTAGGAACACATCACAGAACTAGGTACTTTGTGGAACACATTCATCAAAACCTAAATATACGTAAATAACCAAGTACAATTCTGTGGCTTGATCGAAAAAGGGCCTAAGTGCATTTTTTTCATTTTTGATTTATTGGTCCTATCTTACTAATGTCGACATGCTCTTTTCAATGAAAAAGGTTCTATCTCATTATCTTTAACGCTTACCGAGATAAAAAATGTAAAAAGATCCTAACTGAGACTACGTCAATGAAATAAAGGCTTATATTCACTTTAGGCCCTTCATATTGGGGCCTAAGTGTTTTTATAAATTTTTTTCTATATTTAAAAACAACCTAAGTGACATATAAGCCCTTAAATATTGGGCCTATTTACTCTTAGGCCCTTTTCGTAATAATAATTTTATATCAAGAAAGTGCTAACTGCGACTTAGTAAAATGTGACGGTAATTGTCGGTGGCCTATGTTAACATAGGCCTTTTTTAAATAGATTTGTACATTTTGTAAGAAGACCTAAGTGTCACATTGGTTATGGAATCGAAACAAAAAGAAAAAAACTGGAAGATATCTTAAGCTTATTACCATTTATACATCCAAAAAGCAGATTATTTTATTCAAATTTGAAGAGTGATGAATCAAAAAATGACGACGATGTTTGTCCTACAGAATTAATATTGGAAATTATAGATTAATTATACTTATTTTGTCATCACGATGTCCTAAGAATTTTATTTTCATCTGCACGGTTTTCGTGTTACAATAAATACTATTGTTTATTTTTGTATTTTTAATTCTTATTCGAATAAAACCAATATTTTTATAGAAGTGTTTTACATTTTAACTACAACCATGAATTTCTCAATATGTGTTTTCTAAGCGGTATTGTCTTATTTAATAATATTTTATCATATACTATTATTAATTTTCAAATATCTAAAAAAGGGTAGGTGAAAATCGCTTACTTTTTATACAAAGTACCTCTTATAAAAGGGCTTAAGTGCAACTACATTTAAAGAAAGGGCCAAAGTACATTATTTGGGGCCTATATGCTAGTTTTAGTGCCCTATTGCATAGGCCTATGTAACACCATATACATTTTCTGGGGCCTATGTGACAAAAACTTCTGGATTTTTTAAGAATTTTATTTTTTTTTACAAAAAATCAAAAAATATGCGCTAAAAAAGCAGTATTACAATTATCAGACATTTTGGACAGAATTTCGCTGATTTACAATAGTTTAAAAAAAATAACTTCAACTCCAATTACCTTAAAACTACGTTTTTGTAGTTAGGCACTTTTGCGACCAAGCCACAGAATTTACACACTATAAACTTAACAGTACAGCCATGTTCATAAAATACATAGTGGTGCACCAGAAGAAACACAACAATAATAAATATGACATATTATTATCTGTAAAACAGTTTAGATCAGGGGTGGTCAACCCAAATGATCTTACGGACCATTTTGGAAATGCATCATAAGGGGACATTCATTAATTACGTGAGTCGATTTTGGCGATTGTTCGACCCCCCCCCCTTCCCCTTTGGTAAGATGACGGGCGAAACCGGGTCGGACCATAAGTACAAAAAATTTCATCAAAATCGGTTCAGCCGTTTAGGCGGAATAGATTGACAAACGCTTGTACAGAAATATTATTTTTATATACAAAAAAATATTAAATTTTCAATCAAAATTGTTTTGGTAATTTCCTTTTGACAGATCTTCAGAACAAAAAAAGAGCAGATTTTTTTTTTGTTTTCAAAATATTTCTAAAATTAAATTTTTTTGTTCTCTTTTTTTGTTCTGAAGATCTGTCAAAAGGAAATTACCAAAACAATTTTGATTGAAAATTTAATATTTTTTTGTATATAAAAATAATATTTCTGTACAAGCGTTTGTCAATCTATTCCGCCTAAACGGCTGAACCGATTTTGATGAAATTTTTTGTACTTATGGTCCGACCCGGTTTCGCCCGAGTGCGTTTCGGGTCCAATTTAGAATTTAAACTATCTACGGACCAACGCAAACGCACACACAAAATTTCATTAAAATCGGTCCAGCAGTTTGGAGGAATAGAGTCCGTAGATAGTTTAAATTCTAAATTGGACCCAAAACGCACTCGGGCGAAACCGGGTCGGACCATAAGTACAAAAAATTTCATCAAAATCGGTTCAGCCGTTTAGGCGGAATAGATTGACAAACGCTTGTACAGAAATATTATTTTTATATACAAAAAATATTAAGGTAAATACCTAATCGTTAGTCCAACCTTGTATAATTTCTTAAAAACACAAATACTATTATTTAAGTTTTAAAATTTCTGTTTTACAAAAAGCAACGCTCGTAACTATATAAGGATTTCATGTCACGTATTTGTGAAATCTAAAATTTTTTCATTTCATCCAAAGTTACCGAAAAGTTATAATAATTCTCAAAGTCTTCATAAATTTTAGAATAATATGTTTTTGTGTAAAATTTCAAGCATTTCTGTACAAATAAACCATTAATTAAGTAAAAATTAAATAAATTGTTAGTATTAAAAGTTGCCTACATTTAGAATTTAAACTGCCGCGCTGAAAATAACGAGTTGCATATCTCGAAAGTAAAGAAGTACCTTTATAAGTTTTATTAAAATTCGATTTAAATCTTTAATAATCATAACATAAACTAATTATTATTAAATTTTTAAAGACATACCTATGTTCTTTTAGGTACATATATTATTTTTAATCTTTTGACGATTATTAAGGTTATAAAAAAAGAACAGTCTAAGTTCCCTGAAACTTATATTTTCCATTTAAAAAAACATTAGACGGTGACGCAACAAAAAAATTTTTTGCCCAAATATTCATCAACTGTATTAGAACATCTGTCAAATTACCAGAAATATTTTACGCCCCCCTCAAATTCTTAACAGGTACGTTAAAATAGCGAAAACAATTATGGCACATATGACATATATATATGTATTATATCTGTAAAACAGCTTAGATCAGGGGTGGTCAACCCAAATGATCTTGAGGACCATTTTGGAAATGCATCATAAGGGGACATTCATTAATTACGTGAGGCGATTTTGGCGATTGTTCGACCCCCCTGCCCCCTTCCCCTTTGGTAAGATGACGTGAGATTTATCTCGACCCCCCCCCCCCCTCCACCATTAATCTCACGTGAGATTTTTTTAAATGCTTATTTTTAATGTAAATATGTTAATCGGTGCTTGATTGCGTTGGATTTATTTAATTTGCTTAATTCTTTTTTTTTCAGACTAGTATTTAAGACTTTAATTTTTTCTCATAATTTCGACAGTTAATTTTTCAATATATTTTGATGCGCAAATAAGGTATTTTTTGATACATTGATTTTCACTACTTAGGCAACTTTAAAATAAATATATTTTGTAAGAGTGTGATGAATCTCGCAGGCCGGAAAAATATTCAAGGCAGGTCGCATGCGGCCCGCGGGCCACGGGTTAGCCACCCTTGGTTTAGATTGTGACTATTATTTTGGTGTTTTGGTAACACCTACCATAACAGCAAGAGGCATACGAAAGGTCGTATGAAGGAGTTATGCAAAAAAGATGGTGATTTTACAATAAATTTCTTCGATTCACGTTATTGAATCAGTGGTTGAGTTCCACATGGACAGGTTATACAGACGTTTAATTATTTATTACCAATCGGTACCCGCGACTTCGCACACGATTGAGATAAAACAATCTGATGTAGCTTTTTCCCGTGGCAATTTAATTTTGCTGTTTAAATCTTATGTGTTATAGCGACCCGGCCCGGCCCCCGGCTTCGCCCGAGTGCGACAACAGTAGTGAAGCATTCGGCTCCACCATATTACAGTCTTGCATCGTGGGGCTGCGCCCCGCTCTGCAAGACATTAATTTATAAAGCTTTCGACTCCCCCAAATGCATATTCTCTAAATAGTGTATTTTCTGACATTTTCATACATTTTGTAAAGTCAACATAAGTCGCTAGCTGAATAACACCGTCCAAATATTTATTTTAGTAAACATAACAGTATACCTACTGAAATGAGACAAGCGCACGGCATCGTTTGTAGTTTTTTCCAGAGCTGCATTATCGATTTTATACTGTTTCAATATTAAATTTTCAATCAAAATTGTTTTGGTAATTTCCTTTTGACAAATCTTCAGAACAAAAAAAGAGCAGATTTTTTTTTATTTTCAAAATATTTCCAAAATTAAATTTAGAAAAAAAATGTGTCTCCGACAAACAGATAAACAGAAACACACGAACTGACAGCAGTCACTCTATTACTCCAAACTGCTGGACCGATTGTAATGAAATTTTGTGTGTGCGTTTGCGTCGGTCCGTAGATAGTTTAAATTCTAAATTGGACCCGAAACGCACTCGGGCGAAACCGGGTCGGACCATAAGTACAAAAAATTTCATCAAAATCGGTTCAGCCGTTTAGGCGGAATAGATTGACAAACGCTTGTACAGAAATATTATTTTTATATACAAAAAATATTAAGGTAAATAATCGTTAGTCCAACCCTGTATAATTTCTTAAAAACGTACAAACACTATTATTTAGTTTTAAAATTTCTGTGTTTTACAAAAAGCAACACTCGAATCTATATAAGAATTTCATGTCATGTATTTGTGAAATCTAAAATTTTTTCATTTCATCCAAAGTTACCGAAAAGTTATAATAATTCTCAAAGTCTTCATAAATTTTAGAATAATATGTTTTTGTGTAAAATTTCAAGCATTTCTGTACAAATAAACTATTAATTAAGTAAAAATTAAATAAGTTATTAGTATTAAAAGTTGCCTACATTTAGAATTTAAACTGCCGCGCTGAAAATAACTTTAGTTGAATTTCTCTATGGGAAAGAATAGAAATACCCTAGATGACACTGACGTAAGGTTTTACAATACAATTAATTTATTATTTCAGAGAAAATACAATGAAATATTTGTCAAATAAGAAACAGTTATCAGTTATAAGTATCATTGACAAAAATACGTAAGTAATTTTATACTTCTGTCACATATAAATTGTTTCGAATATTGCGAAATATTAATTATTCGACTGAATAAGTTGTTTTTATGTTATTATGTGTAATTTTTTCAGATCCAAACGTGCGACCCATTAGTAATGATTGTCGAAATCTGCATAAAATTGCCATGTATTGATGTGAAAGTCGTCTCTGTTCGGGTGTCAAGTTTTGAAGTTTGGTCAAAGTGATACGAATGTGCTTTTCTGTCAACGTAACGCTGGGTACGCATGGAAAAATGGTAACCGATAACAATTTTAATATTTTGAAACGAAGACAACCATTAATCAGATATAGACAGCACAGGATTCGGTTCAACCGATGGAGCTATTTACCGCTAATCTAGGATATTCGTATACCGAACAGTCATATTTTGTCATAGTCAGCTACTGATCCGAAAAGACGAAGTAAATTATAATGTACGACAATTTGAACAGCCACAGAAATGAGTATGACCTGCTTTCTTTAAATATTTTGTGTGATTTGAAAAAATCCGGCGCCAATTTGTTCAAAGCGTTCCCCATTGGGTGCTCTGAAATTTTTTAAAAAATTGGTGTAGCCGTTTTCAACTGATTTCAGAAAGAGTATTTTTTTATATCTTACTGTATATTTCCTACATTTATGAACCGATTTGAAAAAAATCGATGCCACTGTGTTCAGAACTTTGCACACTTTATGTGCTCTATTTTTTTTTTTACTATGACTTACGGCTTCGTAACAGCGGAGGTGGTTTTATCGGAACTGATAAACTCTGCCTTCGGGTTTTTGTCCTACAATGCCTTTAAATAATAAATTGTATAATAATGAATTTCATACTATTTCAGGATCGGATTGACGCCATGGCTTTCTTGATCTCACTGAACAGAGTTGAAACGACGACCTACTATCTGCCAGTTTTTGTTAAGGCAATATAACTTGGCGACGTTTAAAAAACTTAAGTCTTCTGTTTTATAGGATAATTAGCTAATAAAATATTATAATAGTGGGGCGAAAGAGATAATTGTGCACTGAACGATAAAACCACTAAATTTGAGCTGCTTTATATTGTTAAAAGATGTAGATATTAATACAAATTATATCTATTGTATCGCTTATCAGAAAGTGCACAATACTGGTATATTTTTAGTCTCATCTGTCCGACTATAAAGAATTCTAAGATAATAATATTAATAAGTGTTTGTTAATTGAATGTCAAAATAAAACTTGGTAATATATAAAAGTTTTCATTAATTGTTGTTTTCATATTTCCTTTTACAGTAGCAATAATATTTTCTACCATACGTTTTAAATGAAATTCACTATAGATAATATGGTAACTACGGAAATCAAAAATGCATTATAGAAAATCGTTTGTTGCAATTTTTTGTGGAACGATTTTCTATAATGAGTTTTTGGTTTCCATGATTACTATATCAACAAAACTCATGTATATATTGCGTCTTAAATGAAATTCCCAGTATAATATACATTTTTTAATCAAATCATTGAAACTTTGACAGGATTGTCAATTTCCTATTATAAAATTTATGTAGGTTTTTTCAACATTTATTAATCTTATTAAACTGCCAATTTGCTTTATTTTTTCATAAATAAGCCTTTTATAAGAAGCAGATTCTTCTGTCAGATGTTAGCTTTGAATAAAATTACAAATGTGCGCTTAAAAAGTTAATTAAAAATTGCAACAATAGATGTAATGTCTTATTGTAGATATTTCTTTTTTTATGAAAACACGGTTATAGTGGCAGATACTCAACTGTTTATTATGAATCTAATGCCTACAAAAGGTGTGGGTGTTGGTAGTATAAACAGCTTTTATATATAATTAATGATTATTAATCTTTTGAACATAAAAATATTTTTTTAACTATTATGGGTTATCTATTGTAAAGTACGGGAGCTTTCATTTTGAACAATGCCGGTAATGCAGTTCTCGATTTTAGAGCTCCCAAACTCAACAATATATCATTAAAGTGAAATAACTTTAAAATCTATTGATGCATATTAATTTGCTCTTAATATAATGTTTACTAATTAGTTTCACGTAGTTTGAATGCAGTTTTGAACTAGGCTCCCAATGATACTGCTACACATATATATATATATATATATATATATATATATATATATATATATATATATATGCGGGCAATAACTTTCGAAGGAGTTAATTCATTTTAATGAAATTTGGCATACATGTTGGAATCCATCACCGCACGAAGCCTATTTAAAATGGGCCCAATCGGGTCATTTTAAGGGTAGTTTTTAGGGGTTGAAAAAAGTTTTTGGGCCCAAAAATATCGAAAAAATTCTCAGAATCGTTTCAAAATTGAAATTTAACCCTTTAGTAGCAATTAAAAAGTGCTCCTGAAATTATAAGCAAATCGGCCTGACAGGACCGGACTTACAAATTTTATGAAAACACTAGTTTGCGTATACGAATTTACTTACTGAAGGTCGTATTTAATTTGGTGCAGATGTTGGATTGATAACAATATTTCAACTAATAAAATTATTATTGTAAGGGGTGTATTAAGGTGTTCAATTTTTTTTTATTTTGTCCAAAAACAAACTTAATTTCATTTAATAAAGCCACAATACCTGTATTAGCAAATACACTATATTGTCGGCAGGGTTTTGGCACTGCGACCCGGGTTTTTTAATTTATAATTTTACATGGACCTGAATAATACCACTATGGATAAAATATAAAGGTTTGAGAGCAATATTGCTTGGTTGGGGGGCTAACTGTACACACGTCGATATTAGGTCAGGCTTGCCTTGTGTGAAGCCTGGACTTAATGGAAAAGTGTTCGAGAAAAAATGATCTTAAAGTAATGTGCCGAGGGCAATTTACAGAGTCGGCGTGTATCAAAGGTCGTCAATAGCGAAGTTTGTGTGAATTCTGCGTCGACTCAATCATTCGTTTCATCAGATCAATCGCTCACTGAATTATGTACTTATAATACACACTCTACAAACACAGCTTTCGTACAAACAATCAAGGTGAAAGATAAACAATCTATTTATACGCGTTCCTTCGCTAAAAATAACACTCGGCGTTGTGCCGTCACTCGCTCCATCTCTTTCTGATCCACGTGGTTCAAACTGCATTAGAAACAGATGACTGCCATTCAACCAAATCTGGTTAATATAATAATAATTCTTTGCGGCGGTCTTGAAAACGAAATTCACTTTTTTACGACCACTAATTTAAATGTTCAATGTGTTATAGTGACAGACATTTAAATGCTAACCGCGTGACGGTCCGATGACTGTTATTTTTGATCATTTTAAAATTATTGCTGAACTTAAAAAAATTACACAATACCTACTACCAAAAACAGAACAAAAATAAGTTTACCAATTTTCAATAAGTATAAAAACTAGCGATGTAAAAAAATAAATTACCGGTTAATTAACCGGTAAAATATTCGGTTCAATAACGGCAGTGAATTATTTTAAATTACCGCTGCTATTTATTAGAAAAGCAACAAGCTCCGTTTTATTTATTTACGTTTCTTAAATCGAAATGAACATGCTTCATTTAACACATCGCAAACTGGCTCATAACTGACAGAAGAATCTGGAGTAGATTGATGAAGAGTAACCACTAAAAAAAGACAAATATATGTCTGCACCCTATAATCGTGCAATTGCAATTTTCGTACTATCCGCAGTACATTTTAATACGTACATGGTTTACTTTTAACTGCCGTTTTACCTTTCTCTGCTCTTCAGAAAGAGCAACAAGCTCCGTTTTATTTATTTACGTTTCTTAAATCGAAATGAACATGCTTCATTTAACACATCGCAAACTGGCTCATAACTGACAGAAGAATCTGGAGTAGATTGATGAAGAGTAACCACTAAAAAAAGACAAATATATGTCTGCACCCTATAATCGTGCAATTGCAATTTTCGTACTATCCGCAGTACATTTTAATACGTACATGGTTTACTTTTAACTGCCGTTTTACCTTTCTCTGCTCTTCAGAAAGAGCAACAAGCTCCGTTTTATTTATTTACGTTTCTTAAATCGAAATGAACATGCTTCATTTAACACATCGCAAACTGGCTCATAACTGACAGAAGAATCTGGAGTAGATTGATGAAGAGTTTAGCAAGCAGTTTACGCAATTATACATCCTCCAAGTACGTTTAATTAAACCAATATGTTCCATTTAACGAGTCACAGAGTAGGGCAGAGCTGATCTACACCGGGGCAGATCGCGACAATTAAATGGAAAGAGGCTAAGGAGATCCAACGACGTTCGATGTGCTCTACGCGAAATAGCAACACCTTCCGCTAGGGTGGTGTTGGGAACAGCCGTATTAATAGACACCACACCTGACAATTTAGCATGTAGTGTACGTTAAGTTTACCAAAAATATCAATTTGTTTTCGCAATTGTCAAATTCAGACATCTATCAAGCGATTTATACTACACATGTTCCTCTGCTCAAGAGTCGAAACCAGTACGGGATTTAATAATTCAAGTTCCAATGGCACAAAAGTTATGGAGGCCCCCGTGTATTAAGGTAGTTGTCGTGGTTAAGGCACACCGTCAGAAAATTCTTAATTTTTGTATACTTATTAAGGACATGATAATACAATTACCCTGAAAATTTGAAGTCGATCGACCGTATATAATCCGAGATAAATTCAATTAAAAACTGGATAATTAACATTGATTCTATACGATCTCTGTAGTTCTGAACCAGTTTCTTATTTATAAAAAAAGAACTAACAGTCAAAAAACTTTCCAAAAACTGACAGTCTTTCAATGCATTTGTTATGAGTTTAAAAAAAATAAGAAAACTTTTTTGACCGTCTAATTATTTAAAAATAACGGTCTAAAGTTCAACAATTTATAGAAAAGTATACATGCATATGAATACTGTATGGGTTATGTTTCCACGGGTACAGTTTTGCGTACAAATTATGGATCACTTAGCTACAAGCTAGTATGCTTTTGTGGCGCGTATAATCTATAACTTTTTGACAATATTGTACCACGACAACTACCTTAAGGAGATCAAGATTGTTAAAGTGAAAAACTGATTGCAAATTTTTACTGAAAATTCATTAGAGTATGGATTGAAATTGAATTTTGCACTGGATTGTGGGGGTCCCTAGTTTGTGGGGACCTCTAGGCTTGGGTCCCAAGTGCGCTTGTGTAAATCCGCCCCTGTTCGGGACTGCTAATATTTACACTTTTAATCCGACACTATAACACCAAACAGGTTAGCATATCTTACACTTTTGTATAACAAACGTAAATGTGTGGAGCAAGTCTGTCTTTTAGCAATGTACCCAGTTGAAGGAAGTATCAATTGGATTTTCAGATAATTTATTGGTAGTTGCAACTGTCAATAATAACCTGAAAATCCGATGACCCAAAAGTTCAAGGACGCCTTTTAGATTGAATCTGTACTAGACCTACATTAAATGCATGTTTAGTGGCAGAGAGGACCATTGCGTGATCACGGTCTGTCAAAAAATGAAGGACTTGCATGAATTTATAGATAAACGTGAAGGAATTCAATAATACCAAATTATAAATCCACACGAAAATTTTATAGTTTGTATTTTTCCAGTTTTAAAAATAAATTGCAACAAAATAAGTACGGTTTAATTGAGCCATTAAAATCAGAATGTAAGTAAAAAAATCGGGTGTTGATACTATTATTGGCCAAACATATCCCCAGGCGTTATCTATCTGTACTAAAAATTTTAAAAATGTCTGATCTGAAGGTATGTACACCGAAATCGTTTCAATATTTTATAACCAGATTTAATTATATTACTGAAACTTTATGTCATAATATAAAGAAACTTAATTTTATGACTTAGAAGTCTTAGATGGTTCTGGTTTTTAATGGCTCAATTATTGTTTACTTGCTTGGTGAGACTTGCGAAGCTATTTCGATAAGCAGTATTTAATCCTTAAAGCCAATTCAGACTAGCCGTTCTCGGTTACGATTCACCGGTCCGGTTCGGTTTTCGATTAATCTAGGCTGCTCACACTATCCCGATTCGGTTCTGCGATTATTCTCGGTGCGCATGCGCAATTTCGAAATATGATTTGACGTTTGATGTGTAGTTAAACAGCTGGCTAGTCACGTGACTCCAGCAAGCGTTCTCATTGGCTACGGTTGCGAACGGTCTTGTTGAAATTAGAGCTGAACCTAAACGCTCGAACCGAACCGCAATCGGGAACGACTACGCCCTGATTGGTCGAGCTCCCAACCGGACCGGTGAATCGTAACCGACAACGGCTAGTCTGAATTGGCTTTTACCCAACTAAACATGTTGTCCTTAATATGTAATTTACAAATCTGGGCGAAGTCGGACCAGATCACCAGTTAAAACTAAATAAAGATTAGGAAATAGTCCAAACATTTTTCTTTAAACGTAAAGATGCCAAACGCGAAACAGTGGAACTAGATAATTCCGCTAAACAAAGGAATCTAGCCTGATCTAGCCTGATAGACCGCCAATATATAAACAAAATTACTACAAACAAGTTCATCAATGAAAATAAATATAGAAACAAATATTATGCTATTAAACAGATGTCTATGCGAAGTCCAATATGGTGTCGATTTAAAATTCAAGTGCGACAACTGACTATTAATACGAATGCAAGACTTTATCCAGTGACCTACTCAGAGCGAGCGAGGTCAAGTGGGGTCACACAACACTCGAACCGAACCGACGGAAAATCTATACCACACTCAGCGCCACGACGCCTCTTGATTTAGGACTCTAATATAATATGCGCCGTTGTAGTTGAACATCTCGTGAATTTTACAAAACAAGACCGTATTATTTCGTTTATCAATATTAACTAACTGGCTTTTGATCGCGGTTTCGTACCCGTAACCGTCAATTTTGACAGAGGGTTCGCTTGCTTAAATGTCGGTTTTAATGAGAAGCCTATAGCTGAAGATGAGCTGATACCTCAATTTTTAAAATATGCTCTCGGGAAATTTCGAACTGTGGTCGCAAAATGTATTTAATTATTGCTTTTATTATAGCTGTGATTAAGCATTAAGTTTCGCACAATGTAGCTTGCTGCTTCAAATTTTCAAAAAACATATATTTTTGCCCTTAAAATTGAATAAAAAAACGTGATATTCGTCAATATTTCTTTACAACACGTCACAAGATTTTGAATTACAAGAAAGCAAATAAACATTTTGAGCTTTTATCTTTACAAACTTATGTTAAAAGTACGGGCAAATTTGGTTTGCTCAATAATTTTTTTCAACTTTAATTTTTCTGTACAAAAATTTGTGTACAACTTATGCTAATTTTCTTGTTTTTATCCGATTTTAAATCGTTTATTTAGGTCAAATAAACTGTAAAAACTTGGCTAATAGTCATAAGGGAAAAAAGGTACATATTTCTTGTTCATTTTGAAGCATTAATCTCTAAAGGTCACAGAATGATAGCATCGTGAATAGGGATTGCAATGCTGGATTCAGCTGTAATCCAGCTGGACCCAGCACATTTTTGGTCTTGCTGGATCCAGGATCTGGTCCTGGACCCAACGGTGCGGATCCGCAATCAACTAAAAACAATTATTTAACTAGATCTGACTGAGAAGAATTATGATAAGATATTGGAGAAAGAAATGGCACTTTATGAAAGTGAGGGAATAAGGTGTGAAAATCTAACTTTAATCTATGATTATTTGATGACTCTCAAACCAACCAGCGTAGAGGTAGAGAGAGCCCTTTCCTCATTCGGGTATATTAACAGTTCTTTAAGAAGTAGGCTGGGAGTTAACACCAGCAATAAATTTCTTTTTTGAGATCTTATTTTAAAAAAAGTAAAAAAAAACTATTACATAATTGATTGGCTTTATTCTTTAAAAGACAAGTCAAGTCTTAAATTATATTACATAGTTTATATTAAAGTTTTGTTTCTAATAAGAGTTATTTAAACATTTTATAAGCGAGTTAAGCAAATTTTATTTCTAAAATTATTGAGACTCAGAAACTAAGACTACATAGTTTGTAAAATAGGTAAATGAATAACTATTTCAGATATCTAGAATATCAATTTAGGTGATTTACGATTGTATTGTGTTAATTAATAATATACTCTGATTACGAATTACTGATCCATATTGCTCTTTTTCCATTTTGTTGAAAAATACAAAACACGAATGATACAACAAAAATAACCTAACCTATGAATTTCTCTACAACTCAGCACGAGGTCGTTTAAAAGTTTGCAGTACACGATGGTAAAGTCAATTTCATTCGTCAACGCCATCTGTAGTCAAACACGGGTACTTACTGATCAAACCTCGTATATACTTCGTTTGATGAACAATGGCATCGCACAATGTAAGATTCCATCAACGAAAATGCTGGGAATAAAATTTTCAAGAAGAAAGTTCCTATAATAAACAAACACGTAATACACTTGCATTTTTACCGTAGCGCTCTTGCGTGAATACGTCCACCGTATTTTTCTCGGAAACTGCAGTTGCATTCGTATAGCAATGACACGAGCTCTTTTTAACAGAGAATTTAGTGTTATTCACCTTTTATCTGAAGTATTTCTTAGTACGTAAATCCAATCTACACTAAAATCGTAAACAAAATTTTTCCGACCTTGATCAATGTTGATTTCTTTATCACTGTAGGTATTCTTAAAAATTTAACTTACATATTATTTTTTTTTCAAAATAAAGATGTAATTTGGATTTTATTTTTCGTGTTATCTACAGAAATAAAATCAAGCAAAAACTACTTGGACTGATTTTAGTCTATATAAATAAAAAAACTTAAAAAAATATATTAGCCTCCTTCAAAAAAACACTAAAAAGATGAAAATAAAGAAATTTTGGGGTCGGCGCCAATTTAATAAAAGTAGATATATAATTAAAAGTTTTAGTAATGAAATTGGCTACGACCTCAAAATTTCATTATTTTCCTAGGATTTTCGCGAATATCCGAATTTTTTAATTATCCTACGACATACACATCAACACTATTGGATCTCTATCTAGGGTTACCATCTCTAAAATTTGGCAACCAGGACAAGACGCGTAAAAACCCCGGATTTTAGAGCCCAGAACCCGGACATGTCAACAGGTTTTTTTAAACATAGTGTAATAAAAAACAGTTGAAATTAAATTTTGTCATCTATTATCATAATTTTAAATGTACCTAACAAAACAGAATCTTATTAGTTTGTTACAAATTGTTTTAATAGTCAGTTAGAAATTTTTTATTCTTAAAATAAAACGCAAATTATTAATATACCTACTCGTTAAAGTTCAATTCCAGATATATGTTATAATAGAAAACAGTATCACGGGTAATTGGAATAAAGAAATAAATCAATTTAAACACTCATTGATTGCAACGTTTCGTCTTTTCTTTAATTAAGACTTTTTCAAGCTCTCAATATGCTTAAATGATAGTAAAACTATGATATAATGTGCAATTTAAATTAAAATTGATTTATTTCTTTATTCCAATTACCCGTGATACTGTTTTCTATTAATATACTCTGTTATGAAAACAAAACCTTATTAAAATATTAAACCCGGACTACAAATGAAGCTCCGCCCGGACGCTCCTCGGATGCCCTCTAAACTACGACAAACCCGGGGAAACCCGAACGGATGGCAACACTATCTCTGTCCTACTTGACAAGTCAGTCCTGCAGGGATATGAGATTAAAACAATTTGAGTTTCTGAACAAAACTTTGAGACATGTTAACAACAATTGTTGAGCGAGTTTATTGAGCTCTGTTTACGTACGTCATTATTTCTCATTATTATTATTCTTCTTTTTTTATGTAAGTCACATTCATACGTATGGCATTCGTAATTAGTGAACGACACAGCTCCACAAGTCTGTGACTCATCGCCCACAACAGGTTACAGAGTTGTGTGTATGACACAGAAGAGCAGCGTTGCCAGACGTCCCGATTTTTAAATCAAAATTGAATGTCCAGCGCGGGAGAGGCTCAGTCCCGCTTTCACATAAATTTTGAGGTTATGTGAAAAAAGTGTAAAAACAAAAGTTGTAGATATTTTTATTATCTACAACTTTGCCAATTAACTTTTTTAATAGGACTTGTAGTTTTGCCGAAAATCGAAATAAACCGTTTTTTACCCTTAAAAACTCACCCCCTTCCCGACCTCAGATCGACGTAAATTATTTTTCTTTCATTTTTGTTATATTCTCTACCTTTTCCAATGGGTTTCATCCTACTATAATTTTTTTTTCTCAAAAATTATCGACCCTGATCTACAGTCCCGCTTTTCGAGGATAACTCGACCGTGCGTAAATAATTATTCTCTTATTGTAAGTTGTAATTTGTAACACTCACTCCTCAGACTATTGTCTGAAACGCCATATTTTTCTAATGAATAAAACTTTTTTGATTTTGATTTGTTTTTTTTTTATTTTTTTTTATTCAGAAGACGAATAAGACTCAACTATTTAACGATAGGGTAAATCTGATTTAAAATATCATATTTTTATTAAAATACATTTTGTATAGCTATTTTTGCTACCTATTGTCACGTAAACGTAATTTGAACTCAAATAAAAAGATAAATATTTAAAAACTTCTGATTATATACGTTTTTTTACTACGTCCCGCTTTTGACGAAAGAATCCCGCTTTTTTCACTCAAAAAGTTCCAAAATCCCGACTTGGCAAAAAAAAATCTGGCAACGCTGCAGAAGAGATACAAATAGACAAACAGAGACAAACACAATCGCGCGCGCGCGCACACTTCGCACGAGACAGGAGGCTATACGCATAACAGTAATTTATCTATGGCCAAAAATACGATACCTATTATCATATCGAATATGTATTTCGTAATTTTCACTTTCGATAGGAATAAAGAGTCTAATGCTGGGTTGCAGAAAGTATTGTCAAAGAATCTGATTTGGCAATGACCTTAGATTATTGATCATATTATTATAGTTTTTATATATGCTGGAAAAAGTTTAATGTCGTTAAAATCCCCGTCAAGTTAAATTTTGAACAAAATGCGTAAAGAAATCTTATGCTGGGTTGCACAAACAACTGTCAAAAAATTGGATTTGACAATGACCTTAGATTGTGAGCAGTCTAATGCCGTATTCAAACTTGAAAAACGCTCTTTTTCTGTGTTGATCAAGCATTTATTTTTATGTGAATACAATCTAATGAAAAAATAATTTTCATTTACATAAATTGTTGAGCAAAAACCGAATGTTCTCTCTGAAAGACATGCATAAGAAGTACGGGAAAAATCTGCAAATTCTCAATCGAGCAGCTGTGAAAGTCGAGGTTCAATTAACTAATTCGAATGATAGCTATGCTTTGGTATTTATTCCGAAACCGTTTTAGTTATAGAAATACGAAATAAAAGTGTTGAAAACGGGGATGGAAGCTTTTTTGAAAAGTACTTGATTTCGCTTTACAAGGCTGAAATTTTTCGGGAATATAGTCCACGCTATTGAATAATCGAATTTTTTTAATAAAAAATAAACAAAACCAAACAATAAGGAAGTGATTTGATATTTAATTGGTTTAGAAGCCATAATATGACTTTTCAATATCAACATTAACAATATCTGAGGTCAAAACAAAAAATTGCGTAGGTATTTAATATCTTAGAGAAAAGATTTATGACATATGAACAAAGTGTAAAAAAAAACTACCCCCCTTTTTCTGACACCCTTAGGGCCCGAATTTCAAAAAATCTCTTCTTAGTAAGTGTCTAAGTCACAAAAAGATTCTACTGTCCAAATTTCAAGTTTCTGACTTCGGTGATTTGGCGTGAGGCCGCGTGGGCGTTAGTTGTGATTATACTGCAGGTCTGAAATAGTATATGAATAGAGCGGCGAAGCAATGAAACATGTATAAAGTATATCCGTCTCACGCATAAAAACTGTGCCGTTTATATTATATTGGGAAGTTATAGTAAGTGTCATTGCATAGATTTTACGCGCTGAACAAAAAATGACAAAAAGAAAATAGTAGTTTACGTATCAAGATTGTAATGCATTATTTTATGTACGAGAAGTGACATTATGTTATAACGAACGATTAGCATGCTTTAACAGTCACACGAGTCTTGAAAGCATTACAATCGAGATACCCACATACATTTTTTTTACACATACCTCCTACACTTATTATGAAGTGAAAAGCAGCTATTTTATAATAAATAAATAAAACCGTTTAACAATGCAATATGTATCTCAATGGGCAGTTCATGTCCGGCCATTTGGAATTTATTTGATTTGTTTACGAAGACGTCTGCTTTGTTGTCGCTGTTGCTCATAAGGATATACAGTAGAACCTCGATAAGTTAAAAAATGTTTGAATTCCCTTCCGCTGAAAGCATATAACCTCCATTACCCAATATTCTGAACATCTCCCTCGATAACTTAAAATAATATTTTGGTGACCTCCATAAGTTAAAGTATTATCCTCTATTGAACTAAATACATCCTCTATAAAATCCACAAACCTCGATAAGTTAAAAATTTTACTCTGACAACCTTTCTAACTTCAACACTCGATAAGTAAAAAACTCGGTAACTAAATTTTTTTTACGTTTCCCTTGGATTTTAACTTTTTTAACTAGGTACTGTAGATTGGTAAAATAATACTTCATTTGTTTTACTTTACGCACTAGTGCAAAAGAATCATTTTTTGCCGCTATACTGGCATGAAAAGCGACTGTAGTACATATAAATGTATATCCTATACGCGCTTTGGTCCGTTAGTTATAGGTTATAGATATTTTGTCACTTATAATATTATCGTTATAATATCTGACACGAGGCAACGTTGACATTAATCTAGAAATTTTTAATTAATATGCCTATACAATAATATACTTCAATATAGATTGTTATTATAACATCGAATTAAATTTTAATTAGAAAAGCGGCAAATTAAAAACAGAATATAGATATTACGTTTATGTACTATAGAAAATGCGTCGCACGCGAATCCGCTCTAATTACTTGTGTCTACGAGGCCATATTCCGGTTGGGGTGGCGCCACCAGCTCCAACGACATCAAACAAGAGGGCTGTTATCATTTAAGGTCATTCCGTCTCGAACAGGAATCAGTGTAAACACTATACAGATTGTATCAACTCAAAGCTGTCCATAGGGCACTCTGTGTGTAAGACAAAGCACCATACACAAGCGATAATCAAGAGTGAGATAAATGATCGCTAATAGGTAGTAATTACTGTGGTTACTGTAAAAAAAATTTAAATAAACGTCTTTGTTTTCTAAGTAAAAATAGCCATTTTATCAATTAATTTATTACGTCGGCGGTTGAATTACCACTATAAAACTATTTAATTATTTGGATTTTTTCGTGAACAGTATAAATAGCCATTTTATCAATAATTTCGGTAGTGACTACAGACTGTCATTAATTGATAAAATGGCTATTTTTACTTAGAAAACAAAAACGTTTATTTAAATTTATTTTACAGTAACCACAGTAATTACTATCTATTAGCGATCATTTATCTCACTCTTGCTAATCGTTTGTGTATGGTGCACTGTCTTACACACAGAGTGCCCTATGGACAGCTTTGAGTTGATACAATCTGTATAGCGACGCTGAAGGGACTGCGCGTTTTCTGGCGTTATAGAGAGTTGGTGTTATATGGAGAGAAAGAAAAATAAACATTGTTTTACTATTACACTAGGGTTGCCATCCCTAAAATTTGGCAACCAGGACAAGACGCGTGAAAACCCCGGATTTTAGAGCCCCGAACCCGGACATGTCAACAGGTTTTTTCAACATAGTCAGTGTAATAAAAAACAGTTGAAAATGTCATAAATCACCTTTTTATTTATTTTCAGACCTTAAAATTAAATTTAGTCATCTTTCATCATAATTTTAAATGTACCTAACAAAAAAGAATCTTATTACAGTTTGTTACAAATTGTTTTAATAATCAGTTAGAATTTTTTAATATTCTTAAAATAAAACACACAGTGCGTGTGTCGCGGGGGGCCCAAGATTTCAAATTTTTAAGCCCGGACTACAAATGAAGCCCTGCCCGGCGGACGCTCCCCGGATGCCCTCTAAACTAGAACAAATCCGGGGAAACCCGGACGGATGGAAACCCTATATTATACTATTCTTTAACAATAACGCATAAAATTTACAAACATTACTATTTACACAAATAACAACGCTTATTGCATAAAATCTTGTTATCTTCGTCACATGTTTTTTGGCCAGTATTTCAACTGTATTTTCTTAGGTATTTTGCCGAAATTACTTGCTTTATAATGACATATGGTCGTTAAAGCCAATTCAGACTAGTCGTTCTCGGTTCGATTCACCGGTCCGGTTGGGAGCTCGACCAATCAGAGCGTAGTCGTTCCCGATTGCGGTTCGGTTCGAGCGTTTAGGTTCAGCTCTAATTTCATCCGGACCGTTCGCAACCGTAGCCAATGAGAACGCTTGCTGGAGTCACGTGACTAGCCACTTGTTTTTGTTGACGTTTAACTACACATCAAACGTCAAATCATATTTCGAAATTGCGCATGCGCACCGAGAATAATCGTAGAACCGAATCGGGATAGTGTGAGCAGCCTAGATTAATCAAAAACCGAACCGGACCGGTGAATCGTAACCGAGAACGGCTAGTCTGAATTGGCTTTTAGAGTGGGTGTGATGCTACATAGAATGTAGCATTGTATGGACAACAAGGCAAACCAACCAAAGTCGAGTCATTTCGACGTTTTAGGGAGTTTGACGTTAAATCGAGTGACGTT